>CM033445.1:2966666-4450000 GCA_019425775.1 Rafetus swinhoei
CAGATCTTGGTTGGCAGAGTACTGTCATGTCAAGGTCTAGTGAAACTGAAACACTTGTTTTGTTACAGGATTACACACACGAATTCCATAAAACCAAAACCAACTTTCTGGCAATACGGGAAAGGGAAAATCTCTTGGGATCAGTAAGGAAAGATATCGAGTAAGTCTGACTGTACAGAGTTGCCACCAACTTGCAGCATATTTCTTTGAACCACTAACCAGTTTTCTCAGACATTTTTCATTATTTTTTTAAAGCGCTTCTTTCTGAGGTGGTTAATTTCAAATATATTATTGGGCATATTATGAGACTGTACATTGAAATTAAATCTATGATAGCAAAATGTTCTAAGTCTAAAAATACTCCTGCCTCTCCTTTCCGGAAGGGTAGCATGTGTGTTTCCCTACATCAAATGAATTACTAGATGTTTAAAGGAGAGTCAAAAGCTTCCAATATAAAGTGAAGGAAAAAACTATTATTCTCATTGGAGCAACTGTCATAAGTTTCAGGTTGAAGTAATGAGTTGTTTCAGTCAGATCTGGCTATTTGTCTCAAAATTCACCAGCAGCTTGTTGTCATGATTACTGGCTTTTAAAAGATGCAGATTGCATTTGAGAATTGAGCTTTTTAGCATAATCGTTAATGTCATATTTAACAGCTGCGGATGTTCTCTTTCATAACTCAGAAATCAGCATATAAAGACTCCATGAGGCAAAAGTTAATCCAGGGTGGGAAACCTCTGGCCTGCAGGCCAGGTCCGGCCCCAGACTTCATTTGATCCGGCCTGCAGCGAGTCTCCATGTCGTGGGCCAGAAGCCCAAGTGCTGGTACTGCAGACCCGTTCCCACTACAGGCAGGGCTGGATTAAGAAAGGAGGTTTAGTGCCTGCAGCCCGAGGCTAAGGGAGGCTGGCCCCACAAAAAGATCTCCAGTCCGCCAAAAGTCCAGATCTTTTTGTTAAGGCCCCCTTAACTCGGGGCCCTTGTGTGTAGCCACTAAAGTCCCTGTACATTATCCAGCTGTGCCTGGAGGGGAGGCAGCTTTGCGTGCTGCCATTTCCCCTGCAGGGCTGGAGCCACGTCACCACCAGTGCCGGGGGAAGCTCTGTCCCCATGCTGCCCGCACCTGCAGGCACTGCCCCTCTAGTTCTCATTGGCCAGGACGTGGCCTCTGTTCCATAGTTCTAATTCTAGAAATCTCTGCTTAAAAATACAAGGTCCTCTAATTTGTAGGAGTACTTTTTCTATATTCCTCACCTTGAGTTGGGTTTCTTTGACAACACAAACCTCACAACCGTTTTATCTTCACATGAAGGGATTGCAGAAGGAGCATTTCTTGCTTTTAGGAGCAAAGATTGTGTTTTCATGTGAACCTCCCTGCAGCAGTAAACCGTAACCATACACAATCAGAACTGTGTTCAAATACAGGCCCCGTGCGGCTTCCATTGAAGTCAAGTGGCAAAAATCTCTTTGATTAAAACTGGATATGTGAATTTGGATGTTTACTTTTCTTTCTACAACCCCTTCATGAACCTCTCTGAAACACCAGCAGAGGGCACCAATGTACATATCAGAATGTTTCCCTCAGGAAAAGAGAAATTAGAACAGGCTTTTGAATGGGAAAATAACAAATGCTGCTCTGAGAGATGTTGTTTTGAGCCTAGGTGAAACTGGGAGAAGCTGTATATACTGATTAAGTTAAGGTTGGGTTCCATTTTGCACTTGGAAAATTTAATATATTTAAGGTAGGAGAAAAGACAGACTAAACCATATAAAAGGAATTTATCAATATTTTAATGACACTGGCTGCTGTCAGAAAACAGGATACCGGGCTAGGTGGACCTTTGGTCAGACCCGATATGGCCATTATTATATTCTTATGTTCCATTTGCTTATGTAGGAATAACCAGATTTAACATACAAGTAGATCAGTAAATGCTGCCTCATGAAAAGTATTTCTGGCAAAAATGTTTTTCATTTTCTTTTTGAAATCTAAGGTCATATAAAAGTGGGTCCGGTGTGAACAACAGAAGAACGGAGCTGTTCCTGAAAGAACATGAGCACCTTCGAAAGTAGGTTTTCTTAAATATGCGCATGAACTATGCATGTTCACCTATGGTAAAAAGAACAGCATCTGCAGTTATAGTGCCTATGACAAAGATTACAGAAGCCTTTTAATCCTCATGCGTCAGAACATAAACACCAAACACAGTTGGAGTCAGGAGAAAATCTCCTCCATAACATTCTGCAAGGTGGTAGGCCATGATGGGGTTCAATATTTTCCACTGCACCATCCAGCATTGGATACCACTGGACACAACATGGAAGGCTAAGTAGCCTGTACTGCTATGGCAGTTTCCTTGTGCCTAGGTGTTTTATGGCTGAAACTATTAATTAAAGACCATATGGAAGAATTGTCTCAGGGCAGCAAATTAATTTATTTTGTGTTTGGAACACTTCCATGCCTTGGCACTGAAGTCAATTTTATAGCTACTATATATATATCCAGTTCAGTTGTGCTTTAATTGGAGGAATCCTTCCCTGTGTAATTGGAAGCATATTTTAATTGAAATGATTTGTTTGATGGTTATTTTTAGTTGTTTCTTCTTAGATTTCCCCAAAATAATGATGGGTTTATAATCCTATGGAGTTTTTTGCTGATAAAGTGTTGGCTAGAAGATTTTTAAAAAAACAAGACTTACTCAAACCAGACTGAAATACATTAGTGACTGGGTATAATGAATAAAGTTAACCCCATAATGTACATTACACGAGAAATAACGAAGGGTAGGGATGTAAAAGTGTAGTTGATTAACCAATTAGCAAAAGCTTATAGGTTAATGCTATAGACTACACGCATTGCCCCCTCTCCCCTCACTTGCCAATAATTTTTTAGCAGACTGGCCAGCAGCCCAGCTCAGTCCTGGCTTGCGACGGGTCTGGGACCTACCCCGGCTGCAACTCTGCATTTAAAGCATATTAGGGGGCGGGCGGGCGGGCAGGCAGCCCAGCTCAGTTCTGGCTAGTGCTAGGTCAGGGAGCTCAGGCCACCCCCTACTCAAGGGCTGCTGCCATCCCATAGCACTGCCTCTTTATCACAGGCAGCAGCACAGGGTGACAAACAGCCATCCACAAGGGGGGGCTGTTTTTTAAGCTGGCTCCCCTTGTGGACCAGCTCCCACCTGGCACCCCGCGCTGCTGCCTCTGATACAGAGGCAGCAGCGCGGAGTGGCAGGTGTCTTCTCAGGAGTGAGGCTGGAGCGTGCTGGCTGCCAGCCCTGCCCCCAGGGACTATAGAATAGTCGACTAACCCATAAGAATTCATGAGGTTTCTCGACTGTTCGGTTAACCGATATTTAACATCCCTAGCGCAGGGTACTAGATCGTACTCTGAGGTCATGTATAAACATTTCTTTGCCACCAACAGTATCAGATTATTCTGTCAGACGTGCTTATGGATATTTTGCAGTTCAATATGTTTTTGTTGATGTCTGTGTGCCGCTTGTTACTCTGTGATTTTTATTGAAAACATTTGTAAAACAGTCTTTCTGTACTAGCAACAGCATGTGCCTGTCTGATAGGGTTAAAGTGCAGCCATCTTTGTAGTTGGGATGTAAAATCCCATTTAATTCACATATTGTTTGACCGGTTAACTGATTGCAGGAATGAGTGTGGAGAGCCACTCCAGCCCAGCTGAAGTGTCCCCACCACCACCACTGGACTAGAGTGCAGCCCCCATCCCCAGCCAGAGCAATCCCTGCCTGCAGCCCGGGGTACGGTTCACTTGCAGATTTAAATTAGTGTAAATGATGAATTTTCTGTAACTTGAAATCTTTCTTAAGTTGAGGACATCAGTAGCTGAGCCAGAGGTTAGGGGTTGGTTTCAGGAGCGGGCGAGGTTTTATGGCCTGTGATGTACAGGAGGCCAGACTGTGTGATCATGGCAGTCCTTCTGACCTTAAAGTCTGTGAATCTCTATTTATGTAGAAAAGGCTTGAGAGTCAAAGAAACAAGACTTCTGTGACTTACTGTATTTCCACAGCCCTGCCATGGAAAGCTATAGGCTGACACAAGGGGGCAATATTTCATAGGGAAAACTTATGTCTGATATCTTCTGTGTGTCAAGATAATTTTGTGTTGTAGCCAAGACTACATAAAACATTTTTATAGGAAATTAAAAACACAGTTTTTAGACAGGTGATAAAGAACGGGCAGCCCACAGTGTCCCTTGGGATACCTGGTGGCATTCAGAAATTCGCCAGTCTAAAGCATAAACTAATTATTTTCATTTAAGTTGCATCTGTTGTTAACCTACGTAATCAAGAATGTTATTACATTCCACAGAAACAGAGCAATAGGTTTCATGTCGTCGAGGTGAACACTAAGGGTGTGTCTAGACTACAGGTTTTTTTTCAAAAAAAAGTAGCCTTTTTTCGAAAAAATTTCCCCTGCGTCTAGACTGCTGCTGTGTTCTTTCGAAAGTAAATCGAAAGAACACGGCAGTTTTTTCGACCACGGAAAACTTCATTTTACGAGGAATAATGCCTTTTTTCGGAAGTGCTCTTTCGGAAAAAAGGCGCTATGTAATGCAAACTGTGCTTTTTCGAAAGAGAACATCCAGACTGCTTGGGTGCTCTCTTTCGAAAAAGTGGCTTGCTTTTTCGAAAGTACTGTTTGCAGTCTAGACGCTGTTTTTCGAAAGAGACTTGTAGTCTAGATGTAGCCTAATTGAAATTGAGTGCACTGCTGAAGTACAAGGACTGCCTATTAGTCTGAATAAACTTGTTTAGTTTGAATCCTTATCATATGAGAACGAAGTCTTAAGTAATGTTATAAATTTGGCATTTTCTGAAAAATTGCAAACTTGCTCTTGCAATTCCTCTAAAACATACTTCTGATAAGTGCGGGTCTGCCTGTGTGTATACAATGTACAAAATATTCCACGGTTCTTCAGGCTTATTTAATAGCTCATTTGGAGGAGCAGCTGTGCTGTTGTTGTTTATCTCTCTCACGAGATGCCCAGTTGACACTTCAAAACTCAACAAAATATCCAGTTTATTTCTTACTCTAAAAGATAATGGGAGATTTAGAATTAATAGTTATTTGATGCATTTTAAATCTCATTAATAAAAATGCTGCTGTTTATCTGCTCTCCCAATACACTTTGACTAAAAATGAATGTGGGAAACTTCTGTACTTGATAGAATCTTTCCAGGTAGCAATTCATCTTACAGAACATGTTGCCTTTTTTCCTTTTGTTGGTTGATGAAGTGCAGGTGCTTGACTTGTGCTTCACCTTAGGCCAGTATTATCAGTTAGCGGGAAATGCTGAGCTGAATCACTGCCAGGCCTGTTACTCTGTTGTTTATTTTGAACGAGCCCTCACATTTCTGGAGACGTTCAATGACTCTCTGAAGATGAAATATCTCTTTGAGGGGTCACATGAAGTATAACTTTTCTTTTATATGGTCACTTAAAATGCAGGTTGTCTTACAGCTGTCTGAGATTTTTATTTTCACACATGCTCCCCCCCGTGTGAGATTTATTGTTGTAGTTCAGGGTAGTTAAATGCAATGCAACAGTCAGCAGTTAAAGTTCCAATTAGAATGGAAATAAATACTTCAGCACCTATGCAGTGATTTGCTTTTTCAGAGCAGTTGTTTTAAGTGTGGAGAAATTGCTACAGCATATATAGGAAGCGTTGCAACAGCAGCCGCTAAATATGCTTGCCTAGACTTTGAACCTGACACCTCGTCCTACAATTACTTGAAATTATTCAGAAGGTCATTCATCCATCACAAGTCAGTTTCTTACCTCCATATAAATTAATGCTGTAGCTGCATTAATAGCTCTTCAAAACATTTTCCAACCAACCCGCCAGCCTCTACGCAAAAGGAAAACATCGTCAGAACGAGACAGAACATCTTCCAGGGGTTGATTGCAAAATAGAAGATTTTGTAAATTAAAATGTTAAAAACAAAACTGCATCAACAACTATATAGAGAGAGAAGTTATTCTAAGTGTGTTGGGAACCCAAAGAAAGCAATGCCATGACAGACCATGGACGGGCACTCTGCAAAGTAGAGATAACTCTGAGGTCTGTGCAGGAATGTGGTGTTGCAGCATAAGAAAACTTTGGCAAAAAATCAAAAGCTTGCAAGATGCTCAGAACTCTTCAAGTGAGTATCGTTAGCTCAAAAATAGATATTGGCATAGAAAATATTAAAGGATTCTTGTTGTCAGAGAAAGTAATTAGTGTGCTATTACTGCCAAGGAGCTGTGGAAGCTGGTGAATGGTCCATAGAAACCAGAAGGAGCTAGCAAATTATACTAAATGTGTTTCTGACAAAACTCTGTGAATTTTGAGATGCTTGGGGACCTGCTTGCAGAGGGTGTGCACTGCAGAGAGGCTGCGATGCCAGGCCTTTTGGTAGAGCTAGCTAGAATGTCTGAATCAACCATGAAGGTGACAGTAAGAGAACTTAAATATTTAAAAAATAAAATGAAATTGAGAAGGCTGTGACAGAGTTCCAAAGAAAAAATGAAAAACAAAAAAAGATGGAGACACAAACTTAATGAATGGTTTACATTTGTGACTGAGAAAACATTGGTACTGGAGCTCAGCTTTGTGGACTTCTTGCCATTATGAAGCATTGGGGTGTTTTTTATTTTGACCCTAGTCAGTGATGTATTAAATACTTAATCCTGCTGCATGCTTATTTCAAGTCTTGGCAATGGCTGGTTGTAATAAGAATTGACTTGTTACCCACTGCATTTCACAAGGCATGATCAGCAGAGCTGGTGGCTCCCAATGGGAGACGCTATGTAACAAAGTCTTTAAAGGAGTACTATGTGCTTCCAGTCTGTCATTTGCCACTGTCAGATCTGTGGATTAAAGTTCACCCAAGAGAGTCCAGGCTAAAGCCCTTCTTTTAGGTCCCTCACACCCGCATGAGTCAACAGTTACTCCTCGCAGTGTTCTCTTAGCTCTGAAAACAGTCCTTGGAAAATCACGTTGGCAAGGATTAGATCTTCTGGTCCACGGGAGTATCTGATTGGTAGGAATGGGAAGAGAACCAGCAAAAAATGCCGTGTTTCTGCACTTCAGGGGTTCTGTGAGTGTGGCGCTATGAGGATTTTGTGGAAGGACGTGGAATCCTTTCTTGGGTAACTCCTGCTTTATTTCTCAATTTGCCTCTTTACTCTTTCCCCAGTGTGAAAACACCCCCCTTCCCTGGTGATAATTCTGGAGAGAAGTTGAGGCACTCAGGGACAGGAGCTTGAGCACTCAGACAGTAAATTGACCATTCTGCTGATTTCATACTGTAGGGCTAACCAGTTGTTGCACTTTTCTATGGGGAAAACCAACTGCTTCCTTTGCTTTGAGACTGAATGGAAGTGAATGTTAAAGGCAGCAGCTTAAAACATTCAGGAACGTGAAGGAAAAAAACCTAAGATGGCATTAACTATTGAAGCTTGATTAAGTAAAATGCTAATCAGGCAGCTGCAGAAACTGCTAAGCGTGTTGGCCCACTGGTGTTTCTGAAGTCTCTTCTGTGGATTCAGCTTTTTCTCTGATTTTTTTTTTTTTTAATCCAGAGCACTCACAGGCCTTTATGCAGTATAATATTCTGCTCCATTTAGTAGTGTAATACATTTGTCATCTCTTCTGGAAGATTATGAGAGTGCAAAATGGAGAATTGATTTGTTTGATGATACGCATGTTGATGTCTTCTAAAGGAGGAAAGTTCAGAGATGTTTATGTACAATAGTTTCGGTGGAAAGAGCCCTCTACCCACAGTTGGCTTAGATTCCTGGAGAATTTTGAAATCCCAACCTTTGTGTGGACTCCTAGCATGCCTGTAGCACGCAAGATTGCTGCCAGCAGTGCAAACGTGATTGCACTTACCCTGCGTAGGGCTGATCATGTCTGCTGGTCCAAGTGCGAGTTTGGCAGTGCATGCTGGTGTGCATAGTTCAGTTGGTTCTTGCCGTACTATCCCATAGAGCTGCTGCTCAATCTCCATTGATGACTTCAACAGCCCAGAATGCTGGACGCACAGAACCCTCGACTCTGTTTAGCTGTCTGACTCCTTTCCTGGCAGGTTCAAAAGCAACAGGATTTCCAAAAACCCTAGGGGAAATTTGGTTGGTTCTCCACCTTCCAACCGAGCCCCTCACAATTGGGAATTAATTAAATTCCATTATTCTGGTAGCTCCTTTGATCCTGGGCTTTAAAAGGAAATCAGACTTGTCGAGAAATTCCTAGTGGCTTTGGTTAAAAGAAGATTTAACCAATCCACAGAATTTTTGAAAATCCCATTTAGTGCTTAAATTATGCTTGCTCATCGGATAAGTCAAGGGCAGTTTCCAGCCTCTCTGGACAGGTACATGAATTGTTTTGGGGCTGTGAATAGGCTGAGGTAACAGTTAATCATGTAAAGGTCTTGAGAGTTGTTAAAGGCTGTAAGACTAGAAATTAGATGAAATATTGTTCTGTTTGCTTGGTAAAATTTTAGGTTTTAAATTGTGATTTTTGTGTTCCCATCTGTAAGAGGGTCTTTGGCCGTACCCCCTCTCTCTTGTGGCTTTACCCCCTCTGGGGCTCTGCCTGCCGTGCATCCATATGCTATTTACTGAGTTTTGGACCATCGTCCCAGAGGACGCGTCTCGGTCCTGTCAATAATGTCCCTTAAGCTCCCTCTTCTGAGGCACTCCCCCGGGAGTGTCGGGGGAACCGGGCCCGCCCTCTCTCTCAGGTCCCAGCCCAGGGCCCGAAGGACCAGTACTCTCACAGTCTGGTCCGGCTGGTGGGGCTTCTGCCAAAACTCACCAGCCCTCGGGCAATATGCAGGAAGCCCTGCCCTGGGCTACTTCCTACCCTCACGAGTCTGGTTCGTGGTTCCCGGTGCGTTCTCTCGTCTCCCTCATTCCCTTCCTACCCCTCCCCTCCCTTGGTCTCCTGCCTCCTTTTGAATTCCCCGCTGGGACGCTTCCGTCCCTCGCCCCTCCCTCTGACGTCACGCCGCTCTCCCGTCGCCCTTTAGCCCCTCCCCTTGCTTCCTCCGCATCTCCATGCCCCCTTCCCCACCCTGTGGGGGCCAGGCGCCCTTCCACTCCCCTGCCGATGTCACGGCTCAGCTGGGCTGTGGCATGGGAACAAGCGGCGCAGCTGGGGGGTTTCGCGGCCGACTCCCTGGACAACACGGGGATCGGAGCGGGGATCGGGTCGCCCCATCACACCATCTTATGCAGAGATTCCAAGCCTAACTGATAAATGTATGCACTTTACTTGTGAAAATTTGGTTTTCTCAGGTTCTCACAGGTATACAGGCAGATTTATCCTGCTTTTCCTATTAGAACATTTTTCGGCAAGGTGAGCAAGTCACTGTCTTTCTCGTAGTGCTGCTTTCTGTCAAAAAGCAGCAGCATCCTCAGTGATTAATGGATAAGGTTTAACAGTTTAGAAACCTCCTTGAAAGTGCTGTCCTAAGAGGAAAAAGCCCTGTCTGCTCAGCATTTACTTTGGGAAAATGTAGCACTAGGAAGTTCTACAGAAATTGACCAGGAGTTGCATCATAAATCAGCAGAGAAGAAGCTAATGTGTTTGTTTGAATTGGCAGTATAGAGTGTGAGTAAATGTTTTCTTCATATCACATATTTGCAATTTAGGTGGATTAAATTAGTGCTGTTTGCTGACATTGATGGTCAGGTGTTACCCTTTTAATCCATCCTTTCTCCGATGTCCAAAAATTCAGAAAGATATTTTATTACACACACTCCACTCATTGAAGAACCAAGGGAAGCGCTCCATTGATGTGTTAAGTGAAATATCAGTTCTTGCTGTGACATATCTGTTTTGTCATTGAGGATCACTGAATCATTGACTTTTGGCTCTGCTGCTTTATTTTCACAAACAGGTGTTTTGAGTATCTGCCCTTCCCTAGGGAGACATGGAGAGGCATGTGTATTCGCTGGGTTTTCTTTTGGAGAATTTTATAAAGCCACTATAAGATTTACCAGGCATTGCTCGGGTCCTTAACTCAAATAAATTTTGTTTTTCTTCATTTAAATCATTGTTCTGGGGTGAGGCGGAGGATGAGGGGTTCAGTATGCAGGCTGCCCCGGGGAGACAGGACAGCCTCAGCTCTCTCTCACTGCAGCAGTTTGGGGCCTGATGAGAAGTGCCTGTTTATGGCCACTGCAGCTTCTGTGGGCACAACCGGAGGAGGAGTGCATGTTCCCTGCCTGTGGGATAGACAGAACGACTCTCTGAACTATATTGTTGATAGTTGTCCCTTTCTCCACCCCTGTTCCCTGCTGGCCCAATGGGGTTATATCTGTCCCGGTCCCCATCTCTGGCCCCTTACTGCCCTCCGTGGTTATTCTGCAGTATAACTGTCCATCCTACCAGACCCCTTCCTTTCCATTTTATGAGAAACAATCAAATTCCATTCACATTAGGGATTTTAGATAGCGTGTAATTTAATAGTCGTGTAACCACATGAAATTTTAGTTGTTATATGACTATTCGAAATTCCCTGGGGTCAGGGGCGGCAACCAGTGTGTGCCTGGACCCAGTCCCGGGGAGCCCTCTTCAGCCCCGCGCTGCTGCCTCTCTCAGATGCAGCAGTGCAGGGTGGCAGGCAGGAGCTGGTCCATGAGGGGAGCCAGTTTAAAAAATGGCTTCTTGTGCAGACCGGCTCCACCTGCCACCCTGTGCTGCTACTTCTCATACAGAGGCAGCAGCATGGAGTGTCAGCAGCCCTTGTCCGCAGGAGGTCCAAGCTCCCTGCAGACAAAGGCTGCTCTTTTAAGCCAGTTCCCCCCAGCACTGGCTTCTGCCTTCCCCCCATCCCGCTGCCTCCGTATGAGAAGGAGGCAGCAAGGGGGGGCAGGCAGGTCTGTGGAGTGCGCTTATCATCTCCAGCGTGCTCCCCCTCACCCTCCGCGCTGCTGCCTCTTTATTAGTGTGGGAGGTGGATGCAAATCCGGTGCTCATCGGGAGCCAGCTTTTAAGCCAGCTCCTTATGGGCACCAGCTTCCGCCCACACCACCCACTCCCTTCCCACTGCCTTTGATACAGAGGCAGGAAGGGTGGGGAGTACATATAGTTGACAAGATTAACCGATAAGCCCGGTTAATTGTGTAGTCGTCTACATGTTACCATCCCTAATGCACATCCCAGTATCATAGCCCAATGACCCCTGCCCTTGCTTTAAGTTATGATAAGAGGAAGCTGCATGTCAAATTTGGTGGTCCTAGCTCTTCCTGTTTAGGAGTTCTTCAACAAATGGATTCACAGACAGATGCACATTTCTAAAATACATAGTATGTAGAAGATGCGTATTCTTTCAGTTCTCCAGGGTCTCTGAATGAGCCACTCTTATCCTCTAGCTCGCAAAAGAATATATAACTAAAAGAAAGGAGTTGGTGTAAGTTATCTGAGGGACACATGCTCTCAAGTGCCAGAGTTGACCCTGTGCTGTGTCCTCTGGTGGTTGTGGGAGCAAAGAAGCCTGGAAGCAGATAGTACAGGAATGTGCTCAATATTTAGAAAAAAGAAGAGCAGGAAATGAGATGTGAGTGAAAGAAATACAGGGATCTACTCTCGCTTCATAATGGGGTTATTAATAAATAATACATAGTGTATAATTATACTTGACTAATTCACAGGGGCATTTGGATAAACGAGTTAATATTTGCACGATGCTTTAAACACCTCTAAAACATTGTGTTAGTGCTAAGTATTATTTTATTATTGCTTTCTCAAGTCCCCACGGAACCTGTTCCTGCTTACCTGCTATTGATGGGTCTGAAGTGGCCACATGCAGTAATGACCAACCTGCATGAAACTTCAGAGGATTTTCAAACTTTTCCATCATGTAGCCAGATTTTGGAGAGGTTGTCTTGCAGACCTTTCCCCTCCCAGCCTGCTCTCATCTGCAATCACAAAACACCTTTGTGGCAACTAAAGCAGTAGTTAATTTGAAAAAGTCATATTAGGGAAGTAGTTATGTCATTTTAGCTTTCTTCGACATAAGCGTTTTCCTTATAGGAAGAATTACCTCCTGTTCATTTCATTTCCCCTTCTGGCATTTTTTCTTGTTCCTCTCGCCACTGGCTCGTCTTCATATGTTTTTATGCTGCTTGATTCTTTTTCTCTGTATATGCTGCCCAGTTCCATACATTAGGCTCTGTGTGTGACCCTGTTCTTAGGTAGCAGGGCTCCTTCCTGGAAGAAGCTAATCTGGCCCCTCATGCCGATTTAGGTTGCCCGCAGAAGCTGCTGGAAAAGAGGAGGCGCTAGCCAGGTGATTGCAGGCTCTCTGTGCTGCTCTTTGAGAACTGCTGAAGTAAGGTGGTGTACGTTTTTTTAAGCTGCTGCTGAGTAAAGTTCTTTTAAAAAGTGATTTAATTTGGAGGTAATAAACCTCGTTCAGTTACTACAAGAGCATGATGCCCATTTATCTTTGTCAACATGTTGTCCCAACTTTGATGCAGTTTTTTTAAACAAAGCAGCTTCTTGTATTGAGTCATTTTCTTTCTTCATTGATAGTACCAGAGAAATCCTCAAGGACTGAATTTTAAATAAGAACCCGCTATAGTAAATGCAATTAATTTGGAATGTTTTCCTGTCTGAGTTTCTGATGTGATGTAATTTGATTGGTCACAAACACACTGTGTGCTTCTAAGACCAGGCCACACTACACTGACTACTGAACTGGAAGGCAGACAGTGAGAAGGGATTTAGAAAACTAGGTTAAAATGTCTGTCTGCTGGGCATTATCTACAAGAAGCTCTGTGACATTCTTAGGTAGTTTTTCCCCAAGTGCGGTTAAATGCCATCAATTGGTGTCTTCCTCTTCCCATGTGCAATTTGAGTGACGCATTTAAATAGGTTGACTTGGGTAAAGAATACTTATTTATGCTGCAGCTAATGGATGAGCGAGGCTAAAGCAATTACTTTGGCTTCTGTGTATTATAAATGTCCTTTCTAAGCGGACTTTTAAACTTCAGAAAGACCATTTTTGGAGAGGTCTTTCTCTGTATAATCAACTGCATCTTTACACTTTCCTCCTAAAGCTATAGACATCATCTTTATGCTTAGTGAATTTAGACTCTTGAGCCAGAATTTCCTTAGACTCTTCATTTCAGTGTTCGGCAGGAGTCCGAATTGATTCTCACTTTCCTGGTGTTCACAGATGGCATATAGCACAAGTGAAGATACTGTAGTTCTGAGACTGCAAACCTTATTAATTTGGGCCGGCTTGCGGGAAGGAGGTGGTGAGAAGTGCAAGTTGTTCTAGGAGTCTTGTTAAAGCTGATGCTTTTTAAAACTTAGCAAGCAGGCGTAAGTCATTATTTGATACCATCATTTTACTATGTGTTGAGTGCTGCTGGGATGCCTGCTGCAGTATAAAATACACAGAAATAGTCCCCTGCTCTGTGACTTAGTCTGAAAGAGGGGGTGGGGCAGAGATGGGGATTTGGAAGAATAGGTTGACATACTGGTACAAAAGTTTGTTTTTTGTTTGGGGGGGGTCAAGGCTGTTCCCCACTCTGGCACTTTGAGTGCAGAAGCTGGGGGGCCCTCAAGAGACTTTAAAATACTCTGCCACTAAAGGCTTCTGCATAAAAACTCCCCACGGTTACAGATTCCCCAATTTGGGTGGTACCCTGCCACCACCCAAATGCAAAAAACCCTTTGAGAACCCTGGAAGACACTTTTGGGAACTTCTTCCTGTGGGATATCCTCAAGGTCTTTAATCGTCCTTCTGGAGAGAGCTTGAAAACAAACTAATTTCTTAATATCTGACTGACCTATCTGTCTCAGGCATGTGCACTCAGTACCTCCTGCCTTCTAGGACACAGGAATCAGTCTGTAAAAGGTGATTTTATTAACAAAACAAAGAGGACATGCTTGGTAAAGCATATTTTGTTGCTAGTTGTTAGAGCAACTGAAAAAAAAGGCAGATTAAAAACAGAGAATTGCTTCCCTGGGGTTCAGTTTAAAGTTACAGTGTATGAGGAGAGGGGTACATGGGCTCAGCACAGAGGAGTTCAACAAACCCCAAAATAAAAATAAGCTGATCATATCTGACTAAATATTCCCTGTTCTGCTTACATCTCTGTTGTTCCAAGGTTTAGTCCTTCCCAAGGCATGGATATGGCTGGAAATTCCATGCCTTGTTCCTAGCTTAACTCATCTCTCCCTGCTCGGCTCTGATCACACAAAGACTGCAGCAGAAAGGTCCTGCTTCAATTCAGTATTGTAGGCTTAACTGTGCAAGCTGCTCCATGTAATGCATCTAGACCTGTAGTATACTGCTCGGGAAATGCACCTCATCCTGTAGCACATGGTTAATTCTGGTTTCAGACTTCTCACTTCAGTGGTATCAGTATACCACATTCCTGACTTGCCTTTACCCCCTTTTTTGTTTCATGGGCACATCCTCTGCCTTTACCTCATTCTTCATCCTTGATCTATGCAGCATTCTATTCTAGTCCAAAGACTCCTCTGAGTGGAGACTGGCTTGTGAAATTAATGAATTTGAGGTGGAAAATGATCATTAAATTCTAGATTTAGAGCCCCCAAATCATTTTTGCTTTAGCAAATATTCTAGAGCCTTCCCTAATTTGACGTTTTATGTAGTAGTAGTCTTAAGGATGCCAAGTTACGACTTTTCCAAGATAAATAGCTTGATCGTTTTGCATGTGAAATACCAAAATTGAATAAGGAAGTAAAAAGAGTAATAACTAGTCAAATGTCTCTTTAAATCAAAGGGCATATGTATTAAAAAAAACATAATTGCAGATATAAAAAAGCTTAACCCTCCAACGCACCTGTTGGAAGTAGGTAAATGTTCTTGTACAGAAAAAGGAAATTTGGCACACAAAGAGGGGGATTGAGTTGCCCAAGATCAGGAAGTGCAAAGCTAGGAATAAAGCCCAGCTGTGATTCCCAGTTGTGTGCTTTAACCTAGAAACAGTCCTACGGGGGAAAAATTAAACCCTACATCAAGGAAAGTTTAAAAAGCCACATATGCTTGTGCATCTGGTTGCTTGTTTCAGAAATAAACAAGCTAAAGATGCATATTTGATTTGTTTCCAGCATTCTTTTGAACTCTGATTCTTAACTAGAACAACTTTGTCCCCCAAGGTTTTTACTGAATGTCGGAGCCTAACAATAATTGAAAGTCATTTGACATGGGTTAGCACTAATAAAGTAGAAGCACATTTTGAGCAGTCAGTGACTGCTTTGTTCTGCAGTATTGCCTTTGCTTACCGTTTTTGAAAAAAGCTATTTTATTTTTATAGGAGCCTCCCCCACTGAGTTCAGTGTTCAGAGTTTGTTGAATAGATGCTTTATAAAATTTTCCTCCCCTATTTGTAGTTTTACATCTTGTTGATATCTTATTGTGAAATACCTGTCACTCAGTCTTGTAGCAATTTTGAGTAACATCAAGATATTTAGTTACCACCCTGGTGCAGCATTTTAATGAAATGAATATCCAACACCCTGTCTGCTTTGTACACTGAGGAGCAGGGGGATAAAAATCAATGATTTTTTTAAAATCAAAGAAACCAGATTTTATTAAAATTGGGTATTTTTATTTTTAATCAATAAAATACAAAATTTATTATTTAAAAATAAGTTACAATTAAATCTTTTTACAAATATGCTACATCTGCCCTTTAGGGATGTTAATCTTTAAGCCTCACCCTTAATTAAGGGTGAGGCTTATCAGTCCTGGTTAACTGGTGAGAGCTGGAGCATCTCCCTGTCCACTGCAGGCAGAGGGCTCTTCCAGCCCCGTGGGGCATGCCACAGGTAGGGGTGCTCCAACACAGCCGGAGCAGCTGCTGTCTGCGGCTGGCACAGGGGCTGCTCCTCCTTTAATTGGTTAACCGGTTAAACATTACATGTAACTGGTTAACCAAATAAATGGGATTTTACATCCCTACTACACTTACAGTCTCATAAAAATGAATTAATGACTCTAGTCTGTCCAGCCTAACAACCAGTTCTTGCTTCTTGAAAGTTCTGGCTCTTCCATTTCTGTTGCTCAGCAGATTGGTATGTGCAAAGGCAGACACAAGCTAAATAGAATTGTTTTTATTCTGTGCTTATTTTGTAGGTAAATACTGTTTCAGGGAGCAATCGTCCACCATTCATCAAACAAGCCAATAGCAGTTGTAATAGCTTGAATGAAGAGTAAATTTCTGGCATGGCGGCTGTTTTGTGTGTCTGAGAATAAGCAGAATAGTGCAGTATTGTCGTTTTCATTACCCTGGGTTGTCCTGTTCTAAAACTCATCACAACTCTGGCCGGCAATGAATTACAGAAGTGGGGTGGCCTTGAAAACGGGCTTGTGCATGTCTTTACGCTTATGAAGCTATATTGAAATAATGGTTTCTGAATCCATCCTTGTCTTTCTAGAAGTGTAAATGATCAGAGCTGATTGGAAAATGGAAACCCCTTCTAGTTAAAAATTTCATAGATTTTAAAAAAGTTCATCCTGAATGAGGGTGAAAAATAGACTTAAAATTTTCATGGGAAGGGATTTATGGAAAAATTTGGGAGAACTGGGAATTTTCTGCTTCTCAGCTGTCTGCCTTGAAGACTTTTGCCAATTTCAGGAAGTGAAATTGACAAAAACCTTTGAGTCTGGCTGCTGGTGAGGCAGAGAGCTTTTGGGGTTCAGTGTCTCTATACGCGAAGGTTGAGGAAGGTGGGGAGCCTGAAAGCTGTGGAGGCAATGTCAGGGCATTCAGCTTTGTAGTGAGGAAACCTGCATAATTTTATGGTCAAAGACAAGATTTTGATGAGATGTCGTTTAGTTCTTCGTGTTTGCGACGTCCACATAGCAGTCTTGCTCTGTCGTTGTGAACACGATATCTTGATCTGCTTCACTGTGAACTCTTCTGATGGAGATAAAAAATGTTGGTTTAGGAATAATATTAGTATATTCCTAAAATGTATATTCGTAATTTAGGGCAATGTTAACTTGGTTGCTCACATGACGTCATCTGCTTTTTGAAAATTAGCTGACTTCCTGACGGAATTGAAGAGTGCAACTCCTGTTTCGCTGTAGACATCTTTCACGTTTTTGCCAGCAAAACTATTTCGATTTTAAGCCAGAAGGGATTATGATCATCTAGTCCAGTCTAGTCGAATCTTTCTTTTTTCCTTTGAGTCCCCTTCCCACCAGCATGCTATAAAACTTTCAGGGTCCAGGGAAGTGGGGGGGGGGGGGGTCCTGGCTTCAGCTGCCAGAGCAGGGGGTTTGGGATCACTAGCTTCAGGCATGAGAGATGGGGACTTTAGCCTTGTGGGACTGTGTTTCAGGGCTTTGGGGGGAGGGTGTCTCAGGGCTTCAGCTGCAGAGCTGGGGTGCGGGCCCCCTCTGTGGTCCAGATTTCAGCCATGGAGGGGAGTTGGGGCTTTAGCTCTGTGGGTCTGGGTGCACAGGGCATCAGCCCAGTAGTGGGGGTTGGGGTGGTCTTGGGGCTCTGGGGTACTATCCTGAGGGGGTTCTGGGGCTTGGGGTTCCCAGCTTTATCCCCATGAGGTGGAGGACTTGGGGGAGTCTGCCCCATAGGAACACCAGGGCTCTGAGCTCCCCAGGGCTCGGGGCTTTTAGTCCTGTGGAGAGCACTGGGCTGGAGGCTTCAGACCCCAGGCCCCATGGACTCCTGAAACTCACTGTCAAGAACTGTTGATCTAGCATCAGTCCTCCAGTATAATATTGGCCATTGTAATAGACATCTTATGTCTCTAAGGACTGTATTTTGGTATAGCTTAGTGGCTTTCCCTTCTTGAAGGTGATTTCCTTCAAATCTCCATTGTTAACAAGAATTAGATTCCTACTCCCAGCCTCTTAAGCTTTGCTATCAGGTTAAAGGTGAAGAACGCTCTTCCTTCACTTGAGACTTGTTTCTATTGCGTATAATTTCATCTTTGAAAGAATGCCAGCTTGTGCTATCAGCAGATAAAAAGACAAGCCTGAGAGTGCAGGAAATTTTACAAGAAATCAGGTTGGCAAAACACCATTGCAGAGCCTCATCCATTACTGGATTGCATCTCAAATTTGGGCTTCAGATGGTTTCAATATAGAGTGCACTTTAAAGTTTAAAACTAAAAGACATTCAATGTTTTGTGTATTTAACCCTGCAATTATACAAATCGTTTTTTGAAACCTAATGAATGGACAGATGGTTGCTGTATCAGTAATTTGGCCAAATCCTAGCTGGAAGCCCAAGGCTTTCCTGCACCTCTCTCTCTCTCACTCACTCAAAAAAAGACAGCCGATGAACAGTCACAGAATTGGGGAGGCAGGGCACTTGAAAGCTTTCTCCAGAGATGTTTTAAAATACAGTTGTGAACAGAATAGCATTAAAATAAAAACTTCCATTCACCTAACAGATATATTGGAGCATAAGCTTTTGTGGGCAAAGACCCACTTCTTTGCCCACGAAAGCTTATGCTCCAGTATATCTGTTAGTCTAGAAGGTGCCACAGGACTTCTCGTTGTTCTTGCAGATTCAGACTAACACGGCTAACCCTTTGATACTTCTGTTCATCTGACACTCCTCATTGGTTTTGCTGAAAATGACACTGGGCAACTGTGACGGCGTGTTGGGGACCCCCCGACTCTGTACCCCCGTCCGCAGCCAGATGTGACTCCGCCAGCCAGTAGAATAGAAAGGATTTATTGCTTCTCAGAGATACAGCAATGCCGGGTCCAATGTGGGCATCGGAGTAAGGGGGCAGGCAGCCCCAGACCCTTTAGGGTAGGGATCCACAGGCCCTGGAACCCCCAGTACTCAGCTTAGTCCCTTCTCTTCATGATTGCCCAGCCATGACTTCCCAGCTCCTAGGCCCTGCCCCCCAGCCAGGTGGCCATCTCCGCCTCCCTTCCTTTATCTCTCCCCTTAGGAAGAGCCTTGTTATCTGCTCAGGCTGGGACTAGGTGTCTGGACCAATACACATGTGGGTGAGTCAGTGGGAATCGCACATCAAAGCGCAGGGGGACACCGGGTTACAGAGCAGGCAGCCCCCCTTCTAAAGATAGTGCAATCCCTCTTTGTCTTGTCCCTCCCACCTTATAAAATAGGGAAACGTTATTATGCCCACGTGACAGAGGAGTGCCCTGTCTTATCCAAGCTCGCACAATAAGGCAGTAGCTGAACAGGGAACAGGATACAGGAGCCATGATGGTCAGGTGTTTGCAAGAGTCCAATTAATAAACACGCTTCCCCATGATGCACTTGGGCCGTCACCTTGTTCAGAGGTGTATGCAAATCAGTGTGTCGTTCTATAGCATGATAGACCCAAACTCTCTTGTCAGGTTAGTGTTCAGCTTCCATGAAGCTGCTCCTTAAAATGTTTACATATGAATGAATAAGTATTGATTGTTTCCTGGCCAGAAATATATTGTTTTTCCCTGGGTTACAATGTACAGTGAAAGCAGCACTCGTAACATTGGGACTGCCTGCAGTATGTAAAACTAATTCCATTAGTGACTTACTGGAATTGTTCTGATAGCTGTGGTTAGTGATAATGACTTACAGTAATGCCTGTCCCCGGTTTAGTTCATTTAGCAGGTTTCTTGTGGGATATGCAGCAATTATGGGAGGGTCAGTCTCTTCAGGAACCTGCACTGCCAAGAGCTGAGAGCCTCCAAAAACCTCATTATAAGGACCTTGGTGCCATCTAACCAATCAGTTTGGGGCTCTTACTAGTGATAGGAAACCAGGCACTTCACTTAATTAACTTCTGAAGTATAGATGACTAGCAGATGAGGCCCATCATTGACAAGGCAAAGTCATTTTGCGTAATTACACTTAGGCTATGTCTACACTCGCGGCTTCTTGCGCAAGAAATATGCAAATGAGGCTAAGTGTGGAATATCGCCGAGCCTCATTTGCATACCTAATGAGCCGCCATTTTTGCAGAAGAGACTCTTGTGCCAGAAGGAGCTGTCTACACTGCCCCTTCTTGCGCAAGAAAAACCCTCTTGCGCAATGCTGCTATGCTGATTATTTTCAGGAATAACGGCATTGCGCAAGAGGGTTTTTCTTGCGCAAGAAGGGGCAGTATAGACAGCTCCTTCTGGCGCAAGAGTCTCTTCTGCAAAAAATGGCGGTTCATTAGGTATGCAAATGAGGCTTGACGATATTCCACACTTAGCCTCATTTGCATATTTCTTGTGCAAGAAGCCGCGAGTGTAGACATAGCCTTACAGGAAAGTTCAAGAAATTAAATACATGTCATGGAATTTTTTTATCAATGTGCTTGCAACAGGGAAGTAAAAGAACAGTATTAAATTAGTAGGATTTCAGGTTCAAACATTATTAATTTTATTGAATAATTGCCATACATAGTAAATTTGAATCAGAAACTCGTAAAGCTTCCATTATTCTTTCCATAACTGAATTGAATTATTTTGTGATCTGTAACAGTAAAAAGTTTCTTTGCACTAAATGACAGTTAAATAAGCAACCCAATTTTAATTTTGTTAAATATTTTTATGAACTCTAATCATAATAGTCATGACTTTTTTGTCCAAATGAAAACAAAAAGAATTATTTAAACCTTTCACCCAGCATATTCTGGTGTAAAAAGTAGTGCATTCAGCTATTTGAGTGGCAGGATTGTTTATGCAATATTTGGTATCTGTAGGTAATCGCAAAGTAGGACTTGATTTTGCACAAACAAATTCACAAACTCGTCAAAATAATAGATTGGGATCGTCTCTGTTTTTAAATTAGGCTTTTAACCACTCTCCGCAGATAAATTGAGTACTGCAAACTGAAAGGAAATAGGTGGCTTCTTGGTAGCCTTAGCGGATCCCCTTTTAAAGGTCAAAAAGTTGCCTTTGTTATATGAGTAGGTTTCTCTTTGTGCTTTAGGCCAAGAATATGGCACTATCGAGTGGTGTATTCTGTCTACAGGTATTGACGTGGGGCTTGTTACTGTAGCATCTGTACAAGTTCTCATTTCTAACTTCAAGATGCTCCTTCCTGAGGAGCCCCGTCGCGTGCGAAAGAAAAGCTTTGGATGACAATTTTGGTGGATAGGAGAGAATTGAGACTGAATCAGGGAGATCGTAAATAATAAGCAAATATGTATGCTGAGCAGCTGAATACAGTAATGCAGATTTCCCCACACGCACACACTAGTCTGGTCACAAAACATTTCATAGATGATGCCAATGTCTGCTGCTTGTGAATGTACTACATAGTGTGGCTCCTTTTTCACTCTCCAGTATTTTAATAAATAATTCTGCCAAAGCACTTGTGGCAAGTCATCTAGGAATTTGTTAGAATTTAAAACTTGAGGCTTTTTCCCCTTGCCATTGTTAGAAGCATTTCCACGCAGAGTACTCTGTCGCTGCTTGGCCTGTGTTTCCATGATGCATACACTATAGGTGGGCTATTTGGGAAGAAATTAAGCTCCCAGTGACATTATATGCCCACTGGCCAGAGTGCTGGTTATACTTGAATGTGTTTCACTCCAGATTTAATAGAGTGTTTATACTGATGGCAGTTGCATTAGAAGATAAGTCTTCAGTATCAGTATTGCTTTCTTGTCTCCCTACCGATTTCATGTCTGCTCTAAATCTTGGTGAAACTCTCTGGCTATATTCCACGGTACAGTGATCTGCAGAAGCTAGCCCACCTGGATGTTTAGGGTCTTTAAATGCAGTGTTCAGTCAACCTTCCTGTATATTCATTTAGGGCATATCTGTGTAATATCTTAATTTTAAAGTTCGATATTTGTGCATGTCTTTCTTTGTTTTGAGAACTGCAGACATTCTACACTTTTTCATTATGCCTATGAGAAAGTAAAGTCTGAAAACTGTTACTCTGAGCTTTTTTATCTTCAAGAATTTGTTTTAATTAACATGTGAAGCAAAACCTGCAAGTTTGCAGTTTGCTCAGAGATTTGTACCTCTATCCATCTGCTCTCAAAACCATTTCAGTATGAGTCATTTGTCCCTGAAAACACTCATTTCATCTCAAGTCATTACCTTTTTGACTGATTGCCTCTGTTCAGATTTTGTCATGTATATTAGTGGTAGCGACCTGAGATTTATACTTTATAGTCAAATCTGTCTCCCAACCCCTCCCTGTTTGTCATGTTTTCACACACCTCAAGCTGCTGCTTTCACCAGTGCTTTGCTAGAGACTCATCAAGGGATTGCCTGTTGTTTGCACAGGGCTCTTTTTATGGTGTTTTCTTTTGTGGACAATAGCATTAAAGGTGGAAACTGCTATTTTAATTTCATTTTTCATTTTCTCTTTGGTGGACGCAACTTTCTATTCACTACCCCAGAATGAAATGTATTCTAGTCCTCATTTCCTACTACATCGTCAGAAGGTGAATGATCTGAGTTTTATTTCTTATTGCCCCAAAGAAGTAAGATGTTTGATCTTTGCTTTTGGTTGATGAGAGGTTTTTTGTTTTTGTTTTTTTACTTTAGAGCCTCCACTTGTTTTTTTGTCCCTCCAAAATGATTGAGTGGCTGGTTGTGCAATAAGTACACTTTCTCCGGGGGGGGGGGGGGGGTGTTTGTAATATTAAACTCATTTTGTAATATGTACATTCCTTGAAACGTCTAGTTGCCTCGCCTGGTGATCCAGGGCTCTGAATATAGAAAGGATGTAATGCAAACAGTTTGGTGGGGTGCATGTTGGCAATTAATCACATTCCTCCAGCTGGAAGATAGGGTGTGCACCCCACACTAGCCAATAAGGTTAACAAGGGCATGAGAGGCCAGTTACGTCACCTGGCCTTATCCAAAGGGAGTGAAGCTCTAGGGAAGTGCTGGGCCAGCACTATAAAGTCAAAGAGGCTGAAAGCAGAAGGAGGCTGGAATCTGCTGTCACTTCCGGTAAGGAGGGAGGTCATCGGGAGCAAGGAGGGACCCCTGGGGGAGAGTGTGCAGTGGGATCCTCTGACGTGAGCATCCAGGAGGGGTTAAGTAGCCACAGAAGTAGAGAAAGCTCCCTTGAGAAACCCAGAAGCGGGAAGGAGAAGATTTGGAGCTTGCTAGGAAGGACCCCAGGGAAAGGGTAATGGGATGGGGACTGAAGAGCTAGGGTGCTGGGGGAGGGTCTCTAAGCTGGAACCCAGTGTAGTGGGCAGCCTGCGGTCTCCTGCCAGTCACTGATCTAGTGCTACACGGTCCAAGATGGGCTGGCCTGTTTGGGGATGGCAGTTGGACAGTGGTCCTGTTGAACTAGGTCACTTCAGAAGTGGTGGACCAAACAGTAACCTGCTGGAGGGCCAAGTTACTGGCAGAAAGACGATTGCAAAGCAACCAATGAGTAGCAAGCAGGAACCTGATACAATGCCAGCCACATCCCCAGACTTAGCTGCAAGGAGGCACACCCGCAGTGAATATTGCAGGGAGAAACAAAGTACAGATATTAGCTTTGCAAATGCAATGAGCCCCAGCTACAAAAAGAGGGGAAAATAAAGAGCCAGTAAATGCTGCATTAGCGAGCCTGTGTGTTTTCTCATTTGTATAGAAATGATTCCTACTGTTATGAAATAGGGCCCTGACGTTTATGCTTGAAGCGTCTGATTGTATCTCAGAGGTTAAAGTACCCTCCTTAGCTTTTTCATAAAAGGCTTTTGGGGTGTGCACAAATTAACTGTCTTGCTGACACTGACATAACTTAATTCCCCTGTCAAGTAAACCCTGGCCCCAGTGATGTCTGTACTCGAGATGTTGACAAGGATTTCTCCCACTTTGTAATTAAACGGTGACCGTCTGCACCAGTGACTGAATTCACGGCTCTGGAGCTGGTACACCTGACTTGGGAGGCACGATATTTGGTGATTGCATTTTTTTGCATTGTGAGCCAGGTTCTCCACTCCCCCTGCTCCAGGTCCCCCCAAGCTCTCTCTTGTTTCACTTGGTCTATTGCTTGCATTAATGTAGCTGTCTTTATCTAGATGACAAACTAGAAGATCTTTCCTGTTGTTACAGTACTTGCACAAAGGCCTGATTATTTCATATGCATTATTGCTGCACTTGGATTCATGCCAGGTGCTAGAGTATTTGATTGTTTCAGCATCTTTTCATCATTCAGTCCATATGTATTTTTAAATGACTTTGTGAAAGCTCCATCTGCATGGACAGGTGAAAATGCCTGGCATATTGAAACAGATGGCAAATCAGAATAATGCTGCCCTGAACAATAGTTGCTTGCTTGGATATTCACAGTGTAATGTCCACTAGATTTGCAGTTTTTTGTTGGGAAAACAGAACCGCAACATCATGGTGTTTTCTAAGGGACCCACTTGTCTATGCTTTGAGCTTGTCAGTTAAGTGGGGAAATTAATTCCCTCTTTCCTCAGTTAGCTACTAATTAGTCAACTAAAATAATGAGTGTGAACCTGTTTTCTTTGCACACTTTTCATATTCTATACCATTTATGAAAGTATGTACCAGATGTCTGAATTGTGTTTTGGCACAGATCACCCACCTCTGCCACTCTTCACCACAAAGAGAGCTTTATTTTGATGTTGATTTGTGCGTGTGGAGTGCGTTGGGCATGTGAGATGCTGTAGAAATAAGGTAACCCATTGCTTGATTCATTCAGTATTGGTGACCAAAGTGGCTTCAGAGCAGATGCACTCTGTGAAGACGGCATGAGATTCATCGATCTGGAAGACTTAAGAGAGTCTGTTTACGCACATTTTGGTAATCAGATGTAATGGGAATGGAAATAGACACACGTGACTTCATTTGAATATTTCATAGTAAACTGTTATTGCTATGGAAATACCTTTTTTCACCCCGAAGCATAGTCTGTCAAAACTCCTATGCATTGAGCTGAGCTGGGTGAGGATCTGTCAGCATTTTGAATTTGTCTGTTACTTTTAACTGTATTTTGTTAAAGCCAAATACTGCAGCTTAGGCATAATCAGCTCTGTATGATGAAATTCCTTGTTAATCTGCTATACAGAGTGTGGGACGGAAGCTTTGAATGTGAGGCGTTGGTATTTAATCTTCTGGTTAAATGAAAAAGCTGACTAAATAGTGCTTGCTTGTTAAGGGTAGAGCAGTGAGTGGTCTCCTTGGCAAAGCAGCAACCCATCATTTACTGCCCTGAATTTCTGGAAGACTAGAGCACAGTGTGTCAGTCACGTAGGTCTCTGCGTGAACCACTTCAGCTCTTCCGGTTGCTCCGCTCCACTGAAATGAAAGTGTTCTAGTAGATTTAAATGCTGCCTTTAAATCAAAGGAAACTCACTGCTCTATCCCAAACTTTGTGGGAATCTCATTTTCAAGAGCACTTTACATGTGGTTTTTTTAATTGATTTGGATTATAAAACTCTATTCCTTTGTGGCATGGTGAACAGCAGAAAAGAGGAGATCCAGAAAAATACATTTTATCTGGCAAAAACATTTGGGTTTTTTACTTGGGGGTTTTTTGGAGGCGGGGGAGGAGGGGAGATTGCCTTGCCATTCCAAGATTTTCATGTATTCAGCAGTAGTCATTCTTGAGACGACAATACCTCCAGACTAAAACTGGCTTTTCCATTAGGTATGATAGCATTGCCTGGTTGTTTAATTAAAAGCAGTGGCAGACTTTGAGGTGCCTGCTGGGAGTCCATAAAGCTGACCAGAATTCTTACCTTAATCAGACACGCACACAGCTGAGCACGTCACGCCACTGAGGGGAGGGACTAATTTGGCTCCAAAGAGCAGTCGCAGATGCACACGATGTCCAATTCCCAGTTTGTACTCTGCGCTTCACAAACATCAGCTGCAATGTCTCTTTCACTTGTTACTATGCAGCAACTGAGAAATGCACACCATTTTGTGCTGTTGCTGATATCTGGTTTATTTCCTGTAGATCAGCATCATTCTGGGTCACGCACAAACTCCACCTGTTGGAGTCAGAAGTATGAGTGTTCTAAAGGATGACTGTCAAATTGGTTCTGTGCCATTAAGAAAAGGAGATTTTTCTTTCCTTCCTATCGCCTCCAGCGACCAGTGGCTGCCCTTAAACTTGATATTTGACTCTCTTTATGTAGTCTCCATAACTACAGTATTTGGCTCGCTGCACTCTTTGGGCAGTAAATTCCCCAGACTGACAACTGACTGTGTGAGGAACAGGTTTTTTAGCCTGTTCTCATTTACTTGCCGCTGATTCGAGTGACTTTTTTTTTTAGAGGCTGAGGGGACTGATCCACTTTTACTACCCCATTTACAATCTGGAGTGTGTCCCTTCAGTCCTCTCTGTTGCTTTTCACACTGAGTATTTTTGGCTGGCTGTAGTCACTCTCCGTGTTTTCATAATATTAACCCAAGCCATGGACTACACTGAAAATAGCAGCTTGTTTGTTTTCACTCTCCTTAACACAGACAAATTGGGACATCTTGTGTTAGCATCTGCTCCTGAGAGAGTGAAATGTATTTATATATAAAATATACTGCACAAATTGCTACTTTGGTGTGATCTCACTAGTATGATAGGGCGTACGTGTGTGGGTTTCGGGAAAAGTTTCAAATTGGCAGATTGTTGCAAAGAGGAGGCAGAACTCAGCTCTGCTTTCAGATGGCTCATGGAAACTTACTTTCTTGAACTAATTAAAGGAAAAATCGAGTCCTGGAAGTGAATGGGAGCAAAGAGAATCTTAGGTGAAGATAGCAGTGCCTGTTTTACTTCTCATAATCCTTTTATTGTGGCAGCAATAAATTTGACTTTGCAACATAGGACTGTGTGTTGTTTTTTAGTAAAAATTTCTGTCTGATTTCCATGTCAGGTTAAAGCAGCAAACACTTCCCTTTCTTAGCGTCTCTTTTTGGGTTCATGTTGTTCTATGGAATACATGCTGCATGAGACGAAGGCAAATAAATTGTTAAACAGTGGTGTTTGGAGCCCGGAGGGAGAAGAAATGCACTTAAATAATCTGAACATATTGCCTTGATTTGGGGGAAGGGGTGGAATTTGTTGTTCGTTTTGCTAATTCATGCTGATCAGAGAGATTTTTGTGGCTGTTGTTTTACACTCCTAATCCAATGCTGAGTGTTGTTTTAATTGTGCATTTAAAAAATATACTAGACTAGATTTTCTTAAAATTTAGAAATGTAGAATGTCACCTGATGATGGATACTGAAATATGGTGATGGCGAAGTGTGTAACAGGTATCTAGATACATTGTGGTGCTGCATTAACAGTTTTACCTGCTCTATTGTAAACACTTCTGTTTTCAGTGTTTTGTAGCTTGCTAGAAGTATGGCTTTGAAATGAAACTGGGTATTTACAATAAACCTGAGCTATAGACAAAATAAAATGTTGAATATTCCTGCATTTTGTTTGTTCCCTAATCTCCTGTGGCTTCTGTGTTTTATTTAAATGTTCTTCTTAAATGTGACGTTGTCTCCACAGAGCACTGTTGTGGGCTTCATAGTCCTAGGGACGCAGCATTGGAACTTCTGGAATAACAGCTGTCAGCTAGCACATGTGTGGCTCTCAAGTTCTACATTCCACAGCTTGAGGCTATTATATTCTAGCCCTCACTTGTTTCTCGATGCCACCCAGTGCACTCTCAGAAATAGCTTGGCCTGGAGATCCGCTGTATTCAGCGAATAGTTCCAGAACAGTTTGTGTAGATTTAGTCAAAGGGAATTCAGCTTTGGCTTTTATGTTTTGACCAAGTTGATAACTTTTAGGCTGATTTGGGCTTTACCCAGGCTTCGAGATGGTGGAGAGGATGAGGTTATGCTCTCACCAAATAAATCCATACAATATGTACCCATTAAGGGTTTCTCTTGTATCTTCTGCTAAGACTTGCATTATACAGGCCACATCTTCATTTTAGTGGCCCAAAATATTTCACCACCAGGGCTAACTTGGTAAAGGGAAGTATTCTGAAAAACATCGCTTTTATTATCTACAATAGTTAGTGCTTGTTATGTTTTTGACCATCATTTTCTTTTTCCTTCCAGCTCCGATCGGCTGATAGAAGAAACAATAAGGTAGGCATGGAGTTTCTAATTTTGTATTATCTTTCACAGGGTCAGTATTAGCTTTACTTTGAACAGCTTCGCATCAGTCATTTTATGTACACAACATCCATCTTGAGCCTCTTGTGCAGTGGATTGCAAACAAAATTAGAGCTGTTAGATTCCATCCATGAGCAACGCAGTGCTGTCATTACAGTGTTTTGCCCATTTTAATTTACCAGTTTAAACTTGTATCTATGAAGACAGATGTATGTTCAGGCAGTAATTATTAAGATGCGCTATACCATTTAGTGTAACAGTGCTCGGGCCGGCTAGTGGATTAAGAACTATTCCGAGAATCTGAAGCCCATAAAGGAATTAGTGCTTCTGTAACCCTGAACCACATTCGCTACCCTAGCATTGCAGTCCACATAGGAGAGGAGGCTTTTACAGACACACACCTGCATGGTTATAACTGTTGTGTGTTTGTGTGTGTGGTCAGTGATTTATTTATTTCTGTTTGTGTGCTTGAAATCCTACCATTTTGCACTGGACTGGAAATTTGTGTCAGATTTCTGAAACACCATATGCCAGAATTATAAATTATGTTGCCTTGCATGCCTTTTCCAGTTTGCCCTCTAACACTGGGATTTTGCACAAAAATAATTGAGTTCTTGCAATAAGTCATAAGTTTTAGATGGTCTCTCATAAAAAACATTCAGGAAGATTTTCTTTCAAATAATACATGTGATGGGATAGGCAATCAACAGTGCTACTAAGAGGGGGCGGCAGGATTCGAAGTGTGTCCATTAAGGGCTGGCTAGCTAGCTGAAGTACAGTGAGCTCAATACAATTAGTGTAGCGATGAAACGGGTTGAAACACAGTAATGTATCGGGAGGTGTATCAAGCTAACAGAAGCTATTAAAGTGGTCAGCACTGTGATACATAGAAAGACGGATATTTATTTACATGAGCATTTCTCCCTCAATTCAATATCCTGAATGTCTGAAGACTCCTGCAAAAACTGGCTCTCCTGATTAAAACCCCCACTACATGGCTTTGTTCAAAACAGCTTTTGCTAAGAATCTTTCTATGCTGACTCTCTCCCTGTGAAAACTAAGCATCAACTCTGCATTTCTTGTAGTCTCCTCCTTGCTATCTGCTAGCTAGAGCAGTGTTTCTCAACCTTTTTTTAATAAACTACCCCTTTTTAAAAAAAAAAATAAGTACCCCCCAGTACCTACAGTTTTTAGAGACACACATTTTTTTCTACCATTGCAACACATTTGTTTAAACAACTTAATTGTAGCCAGGCAGGTGATGAAATTTTTGGGTGTAAAAAGTACAAAAAGAATAATGCGCTGTAAAACTTAAAACAAAAATTCAGTTTTCTCCAAATTTCAGTTGTTGACGTACCCCCAAAACTTCTCTCGAGTACCCCTAAGGGGACTCGTACCACTGGTTGAGAAACACTGAGCTAGAGGACTAAAAGGCCTGAACGTCTTGAGGTCTGATCTTCTGCAAAGTGACCGAGTGTTTTATCGCTTGTCACCCACTTACTCTCTGGATTGTGTTTCAGCGCCTCTGGGGAGATGTGCTTGTGATACAAATTGCTCTCAGTCAGGCCCACTGATGGGGAGGACAGAGGGGGCAGTTGCCTTGGGCCCTGGTGATTCACAAGGCCCCAGGGCTCATGGTTGATGCTGCTGCTACCACAAGAGTCGAGGTGGCAAGAGCCCTGGCCCCTTTAAGTCACTGCCGGAGCGCCATGAGGTGCGCTCCAGGCCGTTCTCAGGGCTGGCTAGGGGCTGGGAGGGCCACCGCAGCATATGCTGGGCAGTGCTTGAGAGCTGGCTACCCAGCCCCACCCCTTCCACCTGAAGCTCCGCCCCTTCTGGGAGTGGAGAGCTGGGCCACCCCACCTTGGCCAGGGGCCTGGCAAGTCTGTTGGTCCCTCTACCTACAGTATATTGACTGGCTGGTTCTGAGCTCTTTGCTTTCACTCAGTGCTTGGAGGTGTGTGTTTTGTGTTAACAGATGAACTTTGCCTCTGGGAATCCGGGTTCCTGGCCTCATTGCACAAGTCATTAGTTCTACAGAGCGGGCTGGCACCCTATCCCATCTGGTGCCAGAAAGCTTCTCCGTTGTATCTTATGAAATCTGGTTTGCTTGATAACCACAAGCTGCAGTTAACCCGGATATGTACTTTAATTTGCATTGCTTCATTTTAGGTGTCACAATTCAGGCTCTGCTTAAAGCCAGAATTGATTTTTTTTTTTTTTTCCTTTCCTTCTCCAGTAATTGCAAGCATTCGGGTGTGATGATAATTAGTGGTAACCCTCACTGCATTTTAAGGAAATTTACCAGGTAGAAAATCTTCCAGCTATTAATTCCAGCATTGTCCATTGCTGCCCAGTTAAAACCCAGGGACCTGTGTAGAGGAGGCTGTTGGAATGCTCATTCCTTGAGTGACTGTGATGTAATTAGCTTATTGGGCTGCTAATACTTGTCTGTCTTCAACTACCTGCTGTAGTTCCCTGTTTGACTGTAACTCCGAAAGCTGCAGAATTGCTATGAATTGGTTTTGAAAAGGTTTGTTACTAAGCAGCCAACATAGAAACATTGGAAAGTGCCTCTTGTGGTTGTGGGGGACCTTTGTGGATGACCTGGGACCTGTTACCAGGGGATAGATGGTCACATTCCTCCAGCCCACCTAGCACTATCTGTCCCCCCCATCCCGCGCTTGTCAGTCACAGCAGGGAAGTTAAGGAGTCCATAGGCCCAGCGAGCAAGGGATGGGCCGGGGAAGGATGCCAGGGTCTTCCCTGTGCTGCTGCGTATGCTTGCCCTGTTCTGTGACTAATGGAGCTCTGGCTTCCCCAAGGCGGCCTGGGCATTGAGAAACTCGAGATCTGTTTTTACAACGATTGCTAAAAGCTCTTATGTGGCGCAAGGTTTTCTAAAGCCGTGTATTTCTGCCCGGAGATGGGTGGAAACGTGCTGCCTTGCACGGCAGTTCTTTTGAGGCAACATTCACTTGCCTTGGGCTGATTTAAACGTAAATGTCTGGCGATATATTTCAATGTGTAGTTAGTGTTCTCCAATTTTCTGCTCCACTTTCAGACTTTTATCATTTCCTCAAGATAGGGAACTGGCTTCCTAGTGACTGTATTTTTCATTTGCCCCACGTACTTTTTTGGAACACTGTTTGGCAGGGGTTTGCTTTGAAGCATACATCAGACTGCAAGCTCTGTCTGATTAGTCATTATAAAAAGTTCCATAGATACCTCCTATTTAGTATTTCTGTTAAGATTTTGCAAAAAGCCCTTCAACCCTGGTGGTGATTGTCAATACAGTTTGTTTACTTTAGGGAGAAATTGCCTCCTATTTGGAGATGGAGTGACTTATTTGATGGGAGAGAGTAAAGGAAAATGTTCCCCTCCCCTCTTAAACAGCCCACCCCTTGGCTCTACACTTGCTCAGATACAACAGGGCCAAGGCTTATCCACTTTGCCTTGCAGCCTTTCCAAAGCAACATGGTATATTAGACTTTTCTTTAATCTGCACTGATTGTGTGTGGCTCTGTCACTCTCTAGCAGCTCAGTCACGTTCAAAGGTCTGTGGCCTGGTCCTGTTTCCATGCTTTAGCTCAAGTGATGGAGAATCGTGCTTTCTAACCCATAGGTCTCAGGTTCACCGGCAATAGGTGACCCAAACAGGGGCATTGTGTCTGTAACCGCTAACAACAATCTGTTCTCAGAGCCAGGAACAGAAAGCAAGAATCGTGATGCCCACCATTCCCCCACAAGGGAATTAAAAATCAGGAGACAGACCAAAAAGCATGAATTAATCCATAACAATATCATGATTTTTGGGCCAATGTCATATTTTTGGACATTGTTTTTGAACTTTGGGGTTGGCCGTACTCCACTTAAATTAAACTGTGTGGGTTTCACCCACGGAAGCTCATGATCCTATATATTTTTGTTAGTCTCTAAGGTGCCACAGTACAACTTGTTGTTATGAAACTTTGACTTCATTGCAGAATATGATGGGTGGCTACGGAGGAAGATCTTATTTGAGTTTTAGCTTCAATAATGACGGAAAATCAGAAATGCAGTCTCCTTAGGTATCCTAGCCTTAATGATGGCTTGTTATTTAACATCTTTTTTGAGCAACTGGGGGAATAGATGTTCCTTTATTTTTCATCCTTGTGAGCTCTAATTGGAAAGATGGCAGACAAAACATGTTGGAAAAGTAAGCCAGAATTGTTGCAGTAATTTAATACTAGGTTTTGGGACATGTTCCTGCAAAACAACCTCTGTATTTTAAAGTTAAATGCAACAAGTGAGAGGATCTAGTTCAGAGCAGATAATGAAGTAGGAGTGTCCCAATAGAACATCAAGTATTTGTTTTTAAAGCATGTCTTGCAACTTTGGAGCTTTGTTTTAATGTCACAGCTATATAGATTTGTCTTCAGCCTCACCTGCCAGAGGAAGAAGTAGGCGTTTTGATGTTTCTCATAGCCATGAAAGTCCTACATATAGGGCTGCTCCCTCCCTCTCCCCAAAAAAAACCCACACAGTTTAAAATTCAGTAAAAACAGTTGCTTCTCATTGGACCTGCATTAATTTTGGTAATACCTTTCATTCCAAAAGAACCTAGCGGGACATATAAATTATATACAAGGGTATTGTGCCCCACCTCTGAGAGGAAATGTCAGTTACACTGTGCTGAGCGTCACTTCACAACAGCTATGGAAATGAAGTAGGGAACATTATGATCCAAGGAAAACTACCGAATATAGTTACCTGCACAGGAATCTGTCATTGTGCCTAGGTAAGTCCCAGTGAAGATGCCAGAACAAACTGTTGAGAAATAGGGCAGACTCTCCTCTAAACTGGTGGTTGTTCTTCCAGAAGTCACAGGAACGGTAAACGTCTGTCTCGGCACACTGCACAGGCAATGCATAGAGGGCGCGCAAACTTCTGTGCACCTCCCCAAGGCGGGAAGGTGCTGAGCCGAAAGTCCACGCCGCCATCCCTCCTTCCCTCCCTGCTTCACTCACAAGCAGCATGGAAGGTGCAGGCTGGGCTGTTCAGTCTGCACAGCAGGGCTTCTTGCTGCTCTGGGGAGTGCTGAGAAAAGGCATGGAGGGGGGGAGTAAGGGCAGGGTGGGGAGAGGTGGGGTCAGTGCCCCCCCTCCTTTCCCTGTCACACGTCACCATTGCCACGCTGGCTAGCAAGACATCAGAAATGTAGTCTCCTGAGGTGTCCCAGCCCTTGTTTCACTCCCCAGACACCAGACTCAATGAGAATTGGTTATTTAAAATCAGTTACATCAACCAAAAGCTGCTTCTGATTCCAAAGGACTAGCCACATACAGGGTTCCCTCTAAGCAGTGGAGCAGCCCAGCTTCACGGGTGGTTAAGCAGCACCGCCCAGTCAGAGGCTCAGGGCTCCCTGCAGGGAGCTGACTGACTGATTAATCACCTGTGAAGCTGTGCTGCCCCGCACCTTAGAGGCAACACTGGCCACATACCGAGGTCAGTCTATAACTCAGGTCTTAAGCAGTAATCCCACTGTTGCCAATCCTGTAGTGTTTGCAACCTGAAACAAATACTAACACCTACACGCCCCGCAACGGAAACATTGACCCAGGAGCCAATCCCTGCAGCAAGCCCCGGTGCCAGCTCTGTCCACAAATTTACCTAGTGACACCATCATCGGTTCTAACCACATCAGCCATGTCATGAAAAGTATGGTAAAGTGGGCCACCCCGCTGAAAAGTGGGCCACCGCGCTGAAATTAGCATTGATAGAACATGCCCCATCGCTGTATCCCTGCCATCTGATCTGTCACTTCATGCATCTGACCAAGTGAGTTGCTACTCATGAAAGCATATGCCCTAATAAAATTCAGTCTTTACGGTGCCACCGGACTCCTTGTTTTTGCTGAAACAGACTAACACGGCTACCTCTCTGAAACCTGTGCTTTTTAATGGGCTTTCAACTTGGAATAGTTCAGGTACTGGCCCAAATGGATGTAAATGAACTATCTTGTGGGTGCTACCACAGGAGCAAAGACTGTTTGAAATTCAGTCTGTATTCATAGCTTCAGATAGAAGCTGATACCGCCACATACTCTGTATAAGATGTGTTGCAATTGTATGATGTCATACGTGGCCATATTTTAATAGTGTATCACCTCACACCTTCCATTTGTGAAAAGTTTTAAGGCTTCTTGGTGGAGAGGGCCTTGATGTAGAGTCTCATTCAAAACCACAGTGCCCCTAATGCCCTTCTATAACCAGAGCAAAACAGTATTCTTCTGAGTTTTTAAACCTGCCAAGTGTCTGAAGGTATGGGGGCAGGGGACTGGACTTGATGACCTCTCGAGGTCCCTTCCAGTCCTAGTATTCTATGATTCTATGTTCCCAGCCATCCCCATCCCTTCTGAAGGGGGAACTTCCCTGTTGCTTCCAGTGAGGAAGGGGCAAGGTAGGGGCCTGTGTGTGTGCATGCATATAGTGGCTCTTAGGTTGCTGATTATAGCACACCCCTTCAGTAATGGGACTGTTGAAAGAGTCTTTAAGATTGGCTCTGCCGAACGCTTTCCTGGTAACATAGCTTCTTTGCTGGGCTGTGCCACAAGAAGAAAATGTCCAAGTGCTTGTTAGAATCTAGATTTGAAAACAGCTTTCCATCTAAGAGCCTTTTACAATACATATATATGTGTGCATGAGTACACTTTTGTTGAAGCACAGTAGCATTTATGGGCTTCTCAGAAGTGAATCTTAAATGTATTTAACATTAGCACTTGGCTGGGGGCCCTGCACTCGACACATTGGATTACGATGCCATCATGGATTATTTATAGTTAGACACTAAAGCATGCATTTTTCCTAAGAAAGCCAGGAGGGTTTAAGAAGCTAGAACTAGCGTTCAGAACCATAAAACTCACCTGGCACTGGGCAGTTAAAAATGTTCTATTTCGAGGGAGAGGGCTGAATGGCAGGACTTCCAGCAGAGACCAGGGAGATGGGATCTTGGTTCTCTCAGAACACAGATAATGAACCTATTCTAACGAGCTGTTTCCTCTGCATGTTCCTGTGACTCATGGAGGACAAGCAAGTAATTCTTATGGGACTGAAAGTACACACTCCATACATATAGAACTCTTGAATTCCATTTCTTTAAAAAAAACAAAAGTTCAGATTTGGTAGCTAGTTATGTCTGTAGAAATTGCCATACCAGATCAGACCAAACATCCATGTCGTGTAGTAGTCTTATTTCTGACCGTGACCAGTGCCAGATGCATCAGGGAAAGGTGCAGGAAACACTGTGGTGGCAAAAACCAGCCCATAAACGTCTTCCTCATGTTGATCAGTTAGAGGCGGACTGTCCTAATGTATCTCAAGACCAAAAAAAGTTAAAATGGAGTTCGTCGAGAGCACAGGTCTGTAACAAGGATCAAAAACATTATAGGGAGACTAATTATCCCAAAAGGAATAATTAGAAATCCAGTAAAGTCAGAGTTAAGGTTGCTTGACATATTTGGATTTCTTTTAAGCTGTGGAGATGCATTCAGTGTACTTAACTCTGCCATGTCGTGATGCTGTTCAGTAATCATAGAGTTATAAATTTTAGTATTTGTGGTTCAAATGAGATCAAACTATTTTTAAAGGCACTATTTTCATGTTGTCCCTCTTTCATGGTGTCACTGCAGGGCAGAGGTGGGTACTCTCAGTATGACACCAATGCTTAATTTCTTAAAGGCCACAATTATAATTAATTTGTAACTCAAGAACATAACCTTTTTTTTTTTTTTCCTGCTCTATCTTTTATGAGACAGGATGACCAGAGCAGAACTTACTACTCCAGGTGGGGGTTCACTGCCAATGTATATAAAGGCATAGTGTGATTTCAGTACATCTTTTGCTTCACGTTCTTCATACAGCCTAACATTTTGTTTGTGTGCATGAGTATAGTTTATGCATGACTCATTACTTGATGCACTTTGAAGATAAACGGACAGTCTCTCCTGGCCATACAATCACATTTTACAGAATGAAAGCCAAATCACCAGCTGGGGACATTTCCTTAACAATGCTTGCTGAAAGCCTACCTTCTTAAGCTTATTTTTTGTTTCTCAACGTTGACCTCCCCTGCTAGGCAATGTGCTTTAAGAACCTCTGATCTCACTGTTGAGACTTCAGGTACCCAAAGGGTTACCTTGTTTCATTTTAATAACGCTTGCAGCTAAGAATATTGAGTGTTTTACAAAGGGTAAGAGCTCTGTTAAATTAACTCACATTTTACACATTTAAAATATGGATGAAGGACAAATGCTTTGTAGCTGAATTCTTATTTCCCCAGCCTCTCCTGGTAGTTGGAATCCCGTAACCAAATGTTTCTGAATAGTTAAACATAATATTATGCACCTTCATACTGCAGTTTTAAAATCTGCATCACCCAACATTTTCTTTTCAGAAAATATTTGAGTAGACACTAAGTGCCCTATCATTTGTGAAAATTCTAAGTTCCTAATCTGTAAACTTTAAAGTCACTAGCTTTTGATTCCCTCCCTTTTAAAGTAGGCTGCTTCTCTCATCAGATGTTAAAACATGAAATCCTCTGTTCCATAATAAAGTCTCATAATTATTTCCCAAGGGCACCCCGTAGATAGCTCAGCAGTCCTCTCTGTATCTCCTTGCAGTCATTTCCCATCTCCTCTTCAGTACCTTGAAGGCTGCTTTAATGAATCATTAAATGTGCTGTAAGAAAATGCAAGACTTAATGAAAAAAGGGGATTTGTTGCTGCACGAGGATTCCGTCTGAACAATTTACTGTGAAGCCAGTGCACAGGTATGAAGCTGAAATTCTTAGACAAAGTCCCCTGTGTGCAGTAAAATCCTGTGATGAAATCCTACCTACAGTTACCAAGTTGTACACCGTTCAGTAATCCAAAATTCCCTGAAAGCTTTTCTCCATAACTAAATTACTTTTCTGAAGTCTTTTGTTGACATTATAAACCTCAAAACACTGGAAGGAAAACTTTGGTGCTCAGTTACAAATGTGTATAAATCATCTTACACATGACATGTGATTTGACACGCATCCTATTTTTATTTACTACTTTTTTTGGTTTGTTTGTTTTTTAAGCATTGGATGATAACTTGCTGCTGCTTTTCTGGACTCAGCTCTTGATGCCCTGTTGAGAATTTCTGCTCATACCTTCTGTCGACCATTCTCATGTAGTATTGGGATAGACAGATTTTTGTAGCTTGTTTCTTTCCCTTCCATGTTAATTTGAGATGTGTAAGGGATCTCCACTGTAAAGATGAATCTGTCTCTTTCACATGGCTGTTAGTTCACGTACCCATGGATGCAAACAGATTTCCCACGTGATGTTTTCTGTTGTTCACAAAGAGAAGAGCCCTTTTTTCTATATGTGACCTCCCTCTGCTTGTCCTGAAGACATTAGTGAGTTGCATCAAACAGACCCTTCATAAATAAGCGTTGGGCAGATTGAGATGACAGCTTTTTGGACGGATAGCATTCATTTTCTCCTCTTTTCCTCAGAATACCTTGCATTTCTATAGCTCCTGCCATATCAGTGCTCTTTGCAAACTATAGGAATCACTTCAGCTACCTCCAGTGGGGATTTGGGGCAGGTGCTCATAGTGCACCCCAACAGTACAGAACATTTTAAGATAGGAAGCCAAGAGTGTCTTGTCCATTTGGGACGTCTGATAGGCAGAAGGTAGTTACCCCAATTCCAGTTGGAGTAGGAGGTTGTGGGTAACACTTTGCTTTTATAGAAAATTACTCTGAGATGTTTAATGGTGGTCAGGACCTTGGTTTTACATGTCATTGGAAAGATGGCTCCTCCGTGAGAGCATTGCCTGCTATGAGCACGCTAAGACATTCGTTCGGTAGAGATTTGGGAACCATGTGCTGCCTACAGAGCTAGTACCACCACTTCTGCTCAGGATCAACTTGCTTTGCCTTTGTCTCCCACCCTAGAGTGGAGGCCATCCTGGCCTTGCTTAGCTTGTAAGGTATGATGAGGTCACAAGTTAAATGGCTGGAAATCCCTACTGCTTCTCCAAGAAGCCAGCAATGTTTGTTCTATGCTGATCTGGCATGAGCATATTAAAAAGCTGAAGATTATTGACAAAAGCAAAATAGTCCACTGGAGACATGAATTGCTTTAAAGCTTTTGTTAGTTCTACCCTGATGACTTTCAGTTCTCTCAAAGAAGTCTTTAAACTTCAAAGTGGATATTGAATAGTAGTCAGCTGTTCTGCAGTTGTCATTTGGAAAGATGAGTTTGATACACATGTTTGTCATTAAACTGTTGATAAATACCAATGATTGATTAGCTCCCAATTGACCAGTAAGCTTTCAACTTGATCCCAGTACTGTTGGAACTCTAAAGTGAAACACTTTATTGATCTGCTCTGTCAATACATGCTATTCCAAAGAATTCACTGCAAGAGAGGCAACACCCTCCATAAAGACACAAGATGGTACCCTTTTTCCACAGTGATGTTGAAAGCCATTGCTGCTGTTGCTTTTACTTCAGGCTCTTCCAGACACCGCTGGTTGGGTTGATTCACTTTGTTTACCTTCGCTATAATACTCCATATTATTTAATATGAATAATAATCTGTCCTACTCTTAGAGCTCTGTAGATGAGCATGGCATTTTACAAACTCTCAGGTAGGCAAGGTATTTCCCCTCTGGGCTTACAAGTGAGCATGATCAAAAACTAAAACAAAAGATGAGGCATGTGAGTTGGAAATGAGTTTCCTAAGAGATCAGTGGTAGCAGTTCAGATTTTATGGAAAATACGTAAGGGGGACATGTGGCATGTGACAGAGCGGGTGTCGTTACCAGCAGGCAGGGTTTCTTGGAGTGGAAAAGGTAGAATAGGAGTGTCATGCTTTAGGGACCATTGAACCCAGGTTTGTTCCTTCCTCTAGCAAGATACAAGAGAGTTTGAGTGCTATTGACTCTTCGCTACAGCTCTCCAAAGACAACTGGTGCACTCAGCCATTGTGCCCAGCTTCCCAGCTGATTAGCAACTGCTGAGTGTAAGGTCACAGGGGAGCAGCAAAGCAAGTAGTGTGCCATTGGATTATCCAGAACTGGTTTGTGACTGTCTTGTTTGAGGGCTTTTATTGCTCCCTTGCTAAATATTCTGGTTTCAGGTTCCCCAAACACTTGTCACATCTAAAGAGGTCAAGAAGGGCCTGGCCTGCACTTGACAAGTATCCCAGCATAACCATGTTGTTGGAAGAGTGATTATTGTTCACCAAAATAGTGTTACAGGTACAACTCTCAGTATGAGTTGCAGCTGCATCAGTAAAAAGGTGCTGTTTACTGGATACTGAAAAATGTCCCCTTCCCATACAAGAATATGCTTTCGCAATGTGTCTCTGTAACTTGGAAAACAGTGAGTGGTCCTGTGGCATCTTAGAGACTAACAAAAATATATAGTATCATGAGCTTTGTGGGTAAAACCTACTTCTTCAGATGACTTGGAACAGAAACCAAGACAAAGGTTGGACCTCCCTAGTCCAGCACCCTCGGACCTGACCAGTCCAGGATGAGGGATTTTGCTGAACCAGGGGAGGTCATTTCTGGCCCCTCTGCCATCAGCCCTGGCCCAGCCCACCAGCTCCCCACCTGCCAACCCCTTGCTGCTGGCCTTCTGCCAAAGTTCTCTGGTCTTGCAAAGTCTATGCTGGACCATGGATATTGCCGGACCAGCATCCCTCTTTACAGAGTTTCAACCTGTGTATCTATATAAACAGCAGCAGTAGTATCTGTCAATTGTAGTTGGCTCATTACAAAGCCAGTTTCTCCTGCCTTTAAATTCTGCATTTCACATCAAAAGCTATGAATGGGACACATCCAGCCCACTGTTCTGTGTAATGACACGTCAGGGCTCAGCAGGTTAAAAATATTGTGAAAACGTACAGGGTCTGCCTCTGTCTTCAGCAAGAGAGAGCTCTTTTTCTAACAGTTTTCTCAGCTCTGAGATGGTTGAACCATTAAGGTTCTTCTGTTGTATTTTATGTTGTAATTCTGGTGAAGTGTTTAATCTTTTGCCCTTCCAAAATAAAGCTTCTCAGACAATCTAAACCTCAAACTGTATCAGGACCTATTTGATTTTTAAATATGGATGAAGGACAAAGAGATGCTTTGATTTTTAAACCTTTATACTTATGTAGATTTAGTCAATACACATGTAGGGATTACAGCTCAGCTGTTATCCATTCCTGTTGGTATCTATTGGTGTGTGCTGGTGTGTTGAAACGCTCCTCAGCCAGGGGAGACAGGCCTGTCTCTAGTTACCTTGCCCTTTTCTCTTCCCTATTCTTTGTTAAACGCACTAGGGCTCCACAAGCCACAGCTGTCACGTTTGCCTTGAGAGAGCCGTTCCATTCAGGTCAGCGAAACAAAATTTGAGCTGCAGTTGTACGTAATACGCTGCCCATTCATTTTCTGTGTGATCTCCTTGTCCTAACCCAGAATAGAACCCACATTTTCAAAACAATGTTTGAATTGCCTTGTCAGCATCCTTCAAAAAATGAATGATATTTGAAATAGAAACACATTATTTTGTTATGAACCTTTGTTTTCGTTTCTAGACCCTACCCCTATATTTGTGTAAAATATGATGCATTGCTGCTGCCTCTAGTGCTGGGCGGGCATTGCACGAATTAGAATGTTGTAAGCTGGCTGGCTTGTGGAGAGCATTCTCAGCAAAGACAAGCGTGTTCAGTGAACATGGTCACATGCTGGAAAGAAATTGAGCCGTTTGGGGCAGTCTCATTATGTGGCATCTCATTCAGCTCTAGCTGATGAAAATGGCCCATTCCAACTCACTAGTAAATCAGTGCAGGAGCATACAAACTTAGCCCAGCTGACGGGCCTTTATTGCCACCTTGCCAGGAGCCAGAGGCTGCCTCTAGCTTGCATGGCATGGGCTGGATGGCAACTCTCCACTAGAACAGAGCGACTGTAGCGACCAGGGGTGCCTGCTTTACATGTGATCCCTGCTGTAGAGTTCCGTTGGCTATGTTTGACCTCAGGCTACGCTTTGATCATCTCTGCTTGGCAGTTCACTTGTTCAGGTTGCTCTAACTCTCTGACTTATGATTGAACTCTCGTTTACTCAATTATTTTTATATCCATCACAGCGTGGGGGTATCAGACAAGACTTTCAGGCGCTATCTTGAGTGAACCAAACATGTTGGTCCCCACAGTTCAAAACCAAACTCCTGGCTCCCGGATCTCTGCCATAAGACTGTTTCTAAGCTTGCCTCTAATGTTGTTCTGTTGTCTCCTTTGTTTTATTTTGTTCGTTCTAATAGTCTGCACTGTTACTAAAGTTGCATGCATCACTAGTAGCTGATTAAGAGAGAAGACTAGTGGAGAAAATGTATCTCTGGAGAGTAGCTCCATCCCATTCATCACGCTCTGAAGGAGCTTTGCACACCTTGCTTGTCCATCATTTTAGCTGGCAGGTTATATTTAGTACCATCTATTTGATCCATTCTTTTTTTTTTCCTCCGCCAGCATTGCTATGGCAACAAAAGAAAATATGACTTCGCAGCGAGGGATGTTGAAGTCAATACAAAGCAAAATGAACACCTTGGCCAGTATCCTTTCAGAAAGAACTGTGCTGCACTGCCTTCAAGAAGAAGCTCTCTCCAGACAATTGATTCTGCAAATTAGGTTTCAGCATATTTTAACAGGAGATGTAATTGGGTCATTATACGTCTACTGAGCAAAAGATTGCATTATGCCTGTCCCACCCCTGCTTGGACTAACGGTGCTAAACTTAGCTGTTGTGTTTTTTAAATGCAACTTTGAATACTACATATACGCCAACATTTAATTTTAATTTGGAGATCTAGATGACAAAATCTAATATACTCCAACTCCATACGCTCTGCTAGAAGTGTATGATTGAATTGTACTGTTTTCCTGGTATTTTACTTTCAGGGACAAATGGCTGCAGTTTGATGTGAATCTGTCATGGCTGTAGAGTAGAGCTAAATGTTTCCATGACCTAAAGATCCCCTTGTGTCAGTCAGAGCACTTGATTTAAAGTTTGTAGTTTGTTCACTTCATCTCCCCTATTTCATGCTCTAGGCTAAAGAATGTGCTGGATTGTGAAGTCATGCATGTTTACCATTTTTCTTACTATTTCTTCTTTTCCATTGTTGCAGCGCAAAGAGGGGCATTAGACTCATTTGATTAGACAGATTACATCCTGAAGATATGTAGCTTGATGAGACATAAATTTCATTAGGCTGTTTTTAGTGACTGGCAAGAACAAAAGCAACTCAACAAACATTCTCCTTAAAAGAATTTGGGTGCAAAGACAAAGCTTTGAAAGTTGTGATATCGTTGCAGCTCTCATTTTATACATTAAATCTCAGCGTTTTACAGGGAAGGCAGTCATTCCCTCTATGCCATGCAGTAAATAGCCTTCATCTGCGGAATATGAACTATTTCTGTAGCCAAACATCATCCATTGTTCCCTTTACCATTACTAGTGTTCTACGAAACTACAAATAAATGCCACAACTTTTTGTATGCAGTTAGCCCAGATTTCATGCTGGATTAAATATAGGCTTCTGCACGAATACCAACGTTAAGCTTTGCTGTGATAGTCTTCCTCTCTTTGTTATTAATGCAGTAAAATTATAATCTTGCTAGCTAACCATAAGGCCTTTTTGCCACCTCTGTTTTCTTTGGTTTTGAGTAGTTCTGAGCGCGTTGCTGCTAACTTTCTGTGTATAGATCTGGGCTCCGCCCAGTTTTGATGCTGCTTGCTAATACGACCTTAACTCAGACCCCTAAAGATCGGTTTCCCGCAGTGAACAATCTGATTCAAAGGCTCAACCTACGGAAGCGACGGGACTCTCTCATCCTGGGTGGTGTTATTGGCATCTGTACCATCTTATTGTTGCTATATGCTTTCCATTGATGGACATTCTCCATAGACTCTGATAACCTCATCTTCTCCTAACCCACCAAGGAGAAGCGGGTGGGGGGAACCCAGTAGACCTGATAAACAGCCTGTACGTGATGGCTGGAATATCAACGTCTAAGATTTCTGGTGGCAGACTTTACAACACTGGTTTTGAGCTGAAGCTGCAGTATTTCTCCTTCCCTGCCATATATACTTCCTCTCCTTTGGTCACATTTTGCTTAAATATATTTTTTTTTTAATCCCATGTCTCACTCTGAGGTAAGTAATATACAGCCTTTATCAGAGTCAGTAGAGTCTCTGCCCTGCTGGATGATGGTGATGAAATCTGTCATTAGCTATTAACTGAAACAATCGTTAAGGTTCTCTTAAGTGGAATTAAGAAGCCAGTTCTCCCTAAAGATCAAGTACAGGACTAGACACTTTTGCCCCATAATAAGGGTATTGCAGCTTTAAGCCATCAGGTTGGTTTGTTACGGCATACAACCTCTTAATTTTTTTTTTAATTCATGATTGATTGCAAGTCATTTCTACATAACTTGTGCTGTGAAAACTGTGCTCCTTCCCACAAATTCTGATGAAATAAGGATTGTTCCATTACTTTTTGCACAGAAGATGTTCTGAACTGCTATCTGAGGAGCACTAAGAAGGTTTTTGTGGCTTTAAGGGGACTCCAGGAAATATTTGCAGTCCTGCTTTGAAAAAAGGGAGCCTAGTATCCTTTCAGTTTTACTGTTGTATTAAGTCATTTAAAGTGACCAAACACACTTTCACCTGAAATTAATTTTTTGGGTGTAAATATTTTGGTTTTGGCTGATATCATAAAAGGCGTCGTAAAGACATAATAGTTTCAAAAGTCTATTTTAATTTAGATGAAAGGTATTCTAATAGCATTAATATTTTTACACTGTAAGTAGGACAAAGTTTAACCTGTACATTGGAAAGGGAAAATGCATTGGTTATGCCTGATGGCCAATCTGTCTGTGTGCAAAATTGTTAAATACGTAACTCCTTGTAGTAAAGAGTTAAATGAATGAGTGGTTGAACATGCAATCTACAAAAACACACATACGTAGATTTTTTTTTTTAATTGTTCATTGCCCAAATACACCAGAGATTTTTAGATTGTCAACAAAACCTGTTGGGTTTGTGTCTGCAGATGAAACTGATAAGAAATCTAATGTCGGGAATGTCTTTGATACAGCAAATACGCAGCTTAAAGGTTCTCTCCCCCTTTCCAATTGTTTTCTTCCATCTTCGCCTGTCTTCTAACCATAACAAGCAAAACTCTAAGGCACTGGACTTTTCTCTAAGAACTTGATTAACTAATTGCACAACTGACTTACACACTCCCAAATTTAGTGTCTGTCCTCCCCTTAATCACAGCTGTCAGAGACCGTACGGAGATGTTCCCCTGTCTCCAAGTCCACCTCTGGGCTAAAAGACAGGCCACCCACAACAGCGTTAATGCATTTTAATACTGTTTTTATAGCCTGTTGGAGGAAGTAAAGAATTGTGCCTGTGATATTCTTCATTGGGACTTGAAAAGGGCTTATAGGCCAGATAACATCTTTTTGATAAGCAGGCTGCAAAGACTCTCTTTCTCAGTTATTCTGACAAATGATTAGAAGGCATTTGAGATTAATGCTAATAAAATTGAGGTTTGTCATTTTAAATAAGGAATGGTCATTTGATTGATTGGGGAATATCCCTGATTTTGAAATGAAGTGCTCATTGGGGGGGGATTTCTTGATAAAGACTGAAGGATAAAGGAAATTTATTAATGAATTTCTGTATGTTGGGAGATCAAAACTCTTCTCCCCTGATGCTTTTTCTTTGATTTTTCAAAGGGTCCTGATTGGCAGTTATGCTCTATGAGGGTTTATAGGATTTGGTGGTTCTGTGGTTGGCAATTATAAGACCTGCAATATCATAAATAAATTCACTTATTTAAGCTGATGGCCAGTCTTTTTGATGGGCTTAATTGATTTGGTGCATTATTTAATCTTACTTTATGAAGCTGCTATGGCAAATGTGCAGATTGTACAAAGTATCAGTTAATTTGTTAAGGCTGGGGAGGATCTTACTATGGGACATACAGGAGTAAAAATATGACGGATTCCCTTAGAAAACAAGAGGTTCAGGCTAGAGGTGGCATTTCAGTGGTGGCCAGCTGCTCGCCGTTTGCTTTAGTGCTGGTGTTGAGAGGGTTTTGCAGCTAATATATTTAATTATCCCGGCACGATTGCCCCTTCGTGAGCTACTGTCAGTCACATACCTGGCACAGGCAGGTTGCCAGCATCTCTCTGAATGGACAGAAGGGCTGTGGCCTGGGGAGAGATGTGCTAAATGCCAAGGGTCTCTTCTGGCACAGCTCTGTACTGCGGGTGACGGGCCTGCACATGAGGAAAGTGAAGAGAAAACAGTGGGGCTGCTTTAAAATTTAATCCGGACTCTGACCTACCCTTGCTACTTGTTCATCTGCCTTTGATTGCAAACTGTGCTTCCATAGTGTTTCACTGTGTCCAGCATTTCTCTGCTTTTCTGATTTCCGTGGCCAGTTAGACACCTGCCTCTCCTCTTGCCGTAGGTGGGACCCATCGGTAGCCCAGTGATGCAGGCTCTTAATACATTTAAAAGGCAGAGCTGCAGTGGGCTCCCAGGCCAGGAGCTAACCCCGCTACAGCACCCCTGCTTATCAACTAGTCAATGGAAAATCCATTGACTAGTCGATTAGTTAATTAAACTAAATTTAACATCCCTATTTCTGACTAAAAGTTGCAGCTTGGTTTTTCAGACTCCCGGTCATCGGAACAGCAATCCTGATAACATCCAGGGCTGCCTGAAAGTAATAACTAGGATGTCCAGCAGTTAAATCCCCTCCAGATTTTATAAGGAGTTTTTATGCCAAGTGTTGCCTGTTGATGCTATGTCTGCAGCCTCAGCACCAGACTGTTGTTCCTGCAATAGTTGATCCATATTCAGCATCCCTCACTAGGCAGCATATGCAAAGCAAGGTTTTGCAAAAGGTTTTATTCCCGCTGCATGTCTCTGGGACCAATAGAACACTCACCAGATCTCTGTTCCTTAATTAGACAGGTGGTTTTGTTAATTAGAGAGTCTGCCTGCTGCCGAGGGGCTGTAATGGAAAACTTAGTACTTTTCTTCTTCGGTTAATCCCTGGCAAATTTAGAAACTCCTGGGCCTAGAGTTCTGGATGCAGTTGGCAATTCACACAGCCACATTACATAATAACCGAAGCTTTTCTTCAGCTCCATGCAAAAGGCCCCTTTTGAAAGCCCTAACAAAACCAGTGTGCGCAGAATCTAAAGTTCCCCACTGGGTGTTGAAAATAAAAAGGCAAAAGTAGATCTTTAGGAGTGAGCCGTGCATTGACAGTTCAACTGTCGGCTTTTTTCTTCAAGGAACCCTGGGAATTGCTGCACATGGGGTGAGAGCTGACCTAGCACGTTGGACTGTGTAGCTAATTTAGCCAACACCTTTAAACTTCTAAAATGACTAAACGTTGCTTCCCAAGCACCCTTGATGCAGAATGGGATTCCCCCTGTTTTCAACTAGCATTCAGGGCAGGGAAGGAGGGGACACCGGTTTGTTACAAAGGGTTGCAGATTGATTTCCTCCTTTAGAGTGTGACCTGGTTGGTGTTACAAATGCTCCCTTCCCTGCAGAGTTGTGTAACAATACGCGGCACAGGAGCGTGCATTGAAAGACAAGCTCAGACAAAGCTGAGCCATGTTCTGGGAGACGTCTGCTCTTTGTGCCGTCTCTCTCGTGATGACTGGACATTTGCAATCAATCTGAGGCTTTCAGCTTTGAATGAGGAAGCTGTTGGTCTGCCCACCATGAGGAGAGTGGAAAGCTGTTCCAATCGCACTCTGTCAAGTCTAATGGTTATTCTTTCTCGTGGAATATATCAACCCAGCCCAATGGATGTTCTTTTCTAATTGCACTTTCTAATGTGTTTGCTTTTCAAATGGCTTCTTGAAACTTAACTATTTTATTGTACCTCTAATTATTTTTGTTCTCACCTCATGTGCATTTTCTGTATGTATAGAAAAGCTTTGTTATGTAATTTAATAATAAATTAGAATTCTAAATGATGGTGGTTTTTTGGCCCTGTAAGAGTCCTAGGCTGCCTACATCTCGGTTTTAAGCGACAGACAAGACTTAAGTCATTCAGTCCATCTCTCTACCAACATAGGATTGGAACCTGGAATGAACATTCCGTTTTTATCGAGTCTTATCCCAAATGTAGGACTTTTACACCTCTGGGAGTGTTTCTAAATACACAGTATAAATGGATGTCCTTCCTTATTGTTTATACCCCATGTTCCTCTCTGAATGGTTCCTCTTTCTTAGTGTTTAAACGCTTTCTACACTGATGGACTTTTAGGCCTTGTCTTTACACCACAGAAGATCGACACTGCCGCAATCGATCTTCCAGAGTTCAATTTAGCGAGTCTAGTTAAGACTTGCTAAATCAAACTCAGAAGGCACCCCCAATGGTGTCCAGTACTCCTGCTTTTGAAAGGAGTAAGGGAAACCGACGGGGGTGGTTGCTGTCGTCAGCCTCCTGCTGTGAAGCCAACGCCAAACTTTGCTGACGGTAAGTAAACTCTAGCAACGTAGTCTACGTAGTTGGAGTTGCATACCGTAAGCCAAGCTGCCAGATCAAGTGTAGTCCTGGCCTTACTCTACTCTTTTAGTGTTCTGTAGGCAAGCACTATCCGTACATAACCCCTCCCTTGCCAGCCATTCTCTTTAGCCCCATACTCGTTTGTTCTCTGAATTCCCTCTGATTTGTCAGCGTTTTTCTGGTAATGAGATCTGCAGGATTTCCTCCAAATCAAGAGTTAATCGGTAGCAACTCAAGAAGTCTAGGAAAATCCTCCACTTCTTAGATGTTGAGAGGTCATCAGCTCAACCGGGGAATTAAAAGTATCATTTAATGGAAACTTACTGTTCTCCTCCATCCAAAAGACACAACCCCTTCTCCCCATTCTCACTGACGTTTTGACACTAAGGACACGTCTTTCACTTCACTCTGTTTCACGCTGGTTTCTGCAGCAAATTTGTAGGCTTTGCGGTAGTGTTTTTTCTCCAAGCTGATTTTCACCTGCTGAGAAGTACAGTGCAGCAATTGCTCAGACAGCTGCTTCTCAGGCTCTCTGCTTCCCATCTTCCCCACTCACCGCCACCTGGCAGAGACCCCCCAGGCATACGCTTCACTTTCACATGAATGCCAGCCAGGCCTGCCATCCATCCAAGACTACCCGCCAGAGTGATAGAAATGGGCTGCTCCCTTGAGTCACTGCCACATCTGTCCTTTTCGTTTGAATGCACCACCAGTAAGTAGCAGGCCAGTTGCCTGCTACTTAGGTTTGTACAGGGTCCTGGGTGAAAAGCTGTCAGCAGCTGAGATGGATTAGAGAGAGGTCTTGTTTAACACTTGCTTTAATTTAGTCTGTGGAGATTCAGATCCACCTATAATTTTGGGAGACGCATCTCTGCCACCTTGCCTTTGTAGTGCATCATGGCAGTTGGTCTGATCACCTGTTTGAATACTGATGTGGCAGAACTTGAAAAATATCTTCTAAAGGACTTGATTGATTTAAAATGAAGCAATGTTAACTTCTTCGTCCAGCCAGGGACCGCCAATGAAATGGCGGCGCTTTTACACCTGTTTAAATAAAGACATTCTTGAAAATAGTGGACCTAGCTGGCAGGCAATAGGAATTGTTGGGGCTCTCTAGAAAGAGCCAACTAAAACTATTACCTATGTTTAAAAACAAAACCCACATTGTTGCCAGTAATACCTTTAGCTACTTTCTCAAACCAGCTATGTAAGCCATGGGATGTGACAGAAAACCTCTGTCCTCTACTCAGAGTGTAGAAAAGGTACATTTGTGCAGAGTGAATAGTTTAGCGCTGCACCTAAATTAAGATTTTGCTTAATCCCCCCTCTTGTTTTGTCACTTGCTAGTTCTCTCCTGTACGTATTAGACACCTCTTCTTTGATGTAGGTGCTTTAGTATGGACTCCGTGTGCCTAAATTCTAGTGTTCTAAATTTTAATGACACCCCCCCCCCCCCAACTGCAAAACTAATTCTGCCAAATTTCAGTTTCATCCTAAACTTTTGCTTACCTTCATGAACGTAGAAATGCATGCTCTAGTGGGAATATTTTAAAACTCCTCACTCAAATGCTTGCCCATCTGCTTTTCTAATACGAATCCATGAAGTCTCTGGGAAGGGGAGAGACAAGAAGTAAACACTTGGAAGTAGGGATAGTTTGATACAGTGTCTAGAGCAAAGGACTTAGAGTCCATTTATTTGTGTCTCTTCCACTGGTTGACTGGTCTTGAGTCAGTTTACCCACTTGTAGTACAGATTTAATATCTGTGTCACTGAAGCAGCGTGCGGCTTAATTTGAATGGGATTTCAGGTTTTTAGTCCCTTTCAATCAAAATAAATGCATGTAATCTGATTCTGATTGAAGGGTTAATGTAATGTGAATCCTATGAATGAATAGACAGCCTGCTCAATTCACCCTTCTTGTAAGAGACAGCTGCTCTGCTCCTGGACAGAAATGAGAAAGAGAAAAGGAAATGGCTCAAACCATGAAACCCATACAAAAATTTGGAAGGCAAGAAGAGCAAATATTCCAGCTGTTGTTGAAATTGCAAAGCATACCCCTCAGTTCCAGGGACTGGAACTACAGTACCTTGGACAGTTCCCTGCTTCATTCAGTGCTGGTAGCTAGAGCCCTGCGTGAATGCAAAATTTGTATCTGCAAAAATGATCCATGGATATCCGCATTGACGGCTGCAGATACCCGAGGATATCCGTACATTTGCAAAGTTCTAGGTACAAAATTTGTATCCGTGCCCACAAAAACGAGCTGCAGATACCCGCATTCGCATCCGCAGATGTGGATACCTGTGGATATAAAGCGGGTATCCATGGATTTGCAGGACTCTGCTGGTAGCCTGTAACAGGATTTTCATAGCAGTGAGTTCTAGACGGGACCTTGATAGGCCATTTAGTTCCATCCCTGGCACTGAGGCAGGACTAGGTATTATCTAGACTAGTGTTTCTAAATCTTTTTTTATAAAGTACCCCTTTTAAAAAAAAATTTTAAGTACCCCCAGTACCTACAGTTTTCAGACACAATTTTTTTTTCTAACATTGCAACACATTTGTTTAAACAACTTAATCGTAGCTGGGCGGACAATGAAATTTTTGGGTGTAAAAAGTACAAAAATAATAAAACGCTATACAACTTAAAACAAAATTTCAGTTTTCTCCAAATTTCAGTTGTGTTGCTGTACCCCCAGACTTCTCTCGATTTCCCCTAAGGGTACTTGTACCATTGGTTGAGAAACACTCAGCTAGTCCATCCATGACAGGTGTTCGTTGAACTGTCCTTAAGAACCTTCCATGAGGGAGATTCTACAACCTCCCGAGGCTATTTGCTCCACTGCTAAACTCCCCTAACAGCTGGGATGTTTTTCCTGAGAGCTAACCTAAATCTCCCTTGATGCAATTTAAGCCCATTGCTTTTTGTCCTCTCTTGTCCTGTTCAATGGTTAAAGAGAACAATTTATCATCCTCCGCTTTATAAACAGCTGCAGTTTAACAGTTTTGGTTTTATTCAGAACTCTATGTTGTGGTAATCAAAGAGGGGAGTGGCTAAAACAATGGATAGGAGGGAATGTGGAAAGAACACAAATGATGGTGCACTTCCTCATTAGGAGGCTTTGAATGATTTGCATAACTATAAAGCCACTTGCAGCATGACCAGAGAAGCAAAGCATGCAAACCTCAGTCTTCCTTCGCATGAGTTGTCCTCAGCTACTGCGTTATCCACACAGTTCTTAAAACCATTTGTAAACTGGCCTTGTTACTGTATGAGACGTAACAGCACGTGGCTGATCTGACCCTCGTGTGGGGGCAGGTGTCAGACCAGCTGCCAGGACACCTTCATTGTGACTTGCAACATTCCTCTGCCGTGTTCACATCCGGAAAGTGCTGTCCCTGGACTCTTGGGAAGTGACCCTTGCTCCCCTGCACATGGGCTGTCCTCGCAGCCGTTTGCTGCATCTTTTCTTTCCATTCACATGACCAGTTCTTTCCAAGCAAGAGAACATGCTTGACATGTTGCAGGAGACATGGAGTTGGAGTGGTCCGGTGAGGCTTGTGGAATAAAGAGGTCGTCTACATAATCCGTTTCGGAATCACCATGCTGTGGCCTTATTAGCTAGATGTAGGGCTGGAAGGGACCCCCTTGAGTCATCTAGTCCAGCCCCTTGTGCTCAGGCAGGACCAAATGACCTAGATTGTCCTTAGCTGGTGTTTTCTTAAAAAACCGTCCAATGATAGGGATTCCACAGCCTCCCTTGGAAACTTACTTCATTCTCGTTAGGAAACTTTTCCTAGTATCTAACCTGCATCTCCCTTGCTACAGATTAAACCCGTTACTACTTGTCCTACCTTCAGTGGACCCAGAGAACCATCGATCACCATCCTCTTTACAGTAGCTCTTAATATATTTGAAAACTATGGTCAGATCCACCTCAGTCTCTCTCCTCAAGACTAACCATGCCCATTTTTTTTTTTAACCATGCCTCATAGGTCACAGTTTCTAACCCGCTTATAATTTTTGTAGCTCTCCTCTGGTCTCTTTCCAGTTTGCCCACATCCTTCCTGTAGAAGAGTGCCTAGAACTGGATGCAGTACTCCAGCTACTGCCTCCCCACTGCCCAAAACAATTACCTCCTGTGTCTTATGTATGACACTCCTGCTAGCACACCTCTGAATGTTGTTAGCCTTTTTTTGTAGCTGCATCACATCACTGACTCCTATTCAGTCTGTGATCTACTGTAACCTCTCTATCCTCTTCAACGGTCCAATCACCTACCCCGCTATGTCCCGTTTTGTGTTTATGCATTTGATTTTTCCTTGCAAGCATAGCACTTTGTACTTGTCCTGACTGCATTTCATCTTGCTGATTTCTGACCAGTTCTCCAGTTTGTCAAAGTTGATTTGAATTTCTAATTCTATCCGACAGAGTGATAGAATTGCGTCATCTGCAAATGCTATAAGCACACTCACCGCTCCATTCTGAATCATTAAGGAAAACACTGAGTAGTACCAGATCTGGAACAGACCCCTTTGGGACACCACTAGAAATGTCCTTTCAATTTGACAGCAAACCATTGATAACCACTCTTGGAGCACTCTCTTTCAACCAGTTACACACTCACCGTATAGTAATTTCACCTAGACCATGTTTCCCAAGGTTTGCTTATGAGGCGCTTCAGTTAACACACATTTTTAAAGCCTGGTAAAGGATATTGGTCACATGACTCCAGTTAAAGCGAACAAACACCACGTACTGCTGTGAAGATCTGGAGGTTTCGTCTCCCCCCCCGAGACAGTGGCATGCATGGATTTGCACTTCCAGTGCTGGTAATAAGTGGTGCATAAAATCCCATCTTCGTTTGGAATAAAAAAAGTAAATTATTTATGGATCTCCATCCTTTCTTTCCAGCTCTATTGAGTCAATAATTTATAGTGGCACAAGGGTGCAATTTTTTTATTAACTATCAACCTTCAGTAGGACTGTTCTTACCAAAACCTGATGTTCCTCCTGATGCTCTCAAAGGCTGCAGATGTCAATGCACTGAGTGAGCTGTGCTCCAGTTCTTTAATCCTGGTAGAATCCATGAGAAGGTCTCTTACTGAAAGAGAACTGAGCATTTTTCTCTGCATTCGTAAGGAGAGGCAGGAGTTAACAGGCTTTTTGTGGTTTATCGACTGTTTCCTTGAAACTGGGGAGATCTTTAGCACCTGATGCCATCTGGATTTAATTTTCAGGGTCTTGAGGGAAAATACTCAACGCATATAGATAGAGATTTACCTTTTCAAAAAATTGTCCAAGCATTGCTATTTATCCGACGTGCAATGCCTCAGACATAGATGCTATATGGGCAATACATAGAGGAAATCTAGTTTCTACAATGAATGCCTTGAACAAGCTAATGTATTTATCTTTAATCTTTCCTGTTCCTTTGGCTATATTCATCACTTGTTTTATAAGCATGTAGATTATTACTTCTGTCTCGCCTCTGCTGAGCTAATATTGAATCCCCAGTGAAACTGAAATTTCTCATAGCTGACTCCTATTTATGTCAGTTATCATGGTTGAAAGGTCTGAGACAAGCCCTTCAGATCAAAATCCTGCCTCTTCATTACTGTGAATGGCGTATCCAAGAATCAGATTTAACCCCAAAAAAATCCTCGCCAGTTGCAGACAAGGGATTGAATAAATCTACAGCTCTTCTGGTTTGTGCCATTTTTGTTCATCTTTTTATTGAAATTCAGAAATTCCTGTGGACTGTTTTGTCATTGGCTGGTTATATGTGTGTTTCCTGCCACATCTCATGCTTTTCCCACCTCTCGTAGAGTTCCCTAACCTCGGCCCTTCCCTCCAGATCCATTCTTTATTTGTTCCTGGGGCAAGACTAAAGCTGTGGTTCTTTGCTGCCTGAAATCTTTTAGCTCTGCTAGTAAAGCTGTCTGTCTCCAGACACGTGATCTCTGACTGTAACTAATGTTCCTCCTGCATCCTTGAGAGAAACCATTCGCTGTTCTCTCTTCACCAGTCACCTTCTCATCTTCTTTGTGTCTTCAGCTTCCCTGGAGTATCTCTTATCAGTGGTGTGTTTTGGTGTCATCTTCTATCATCCTTTTCCTTGAGATCTTATGTCCTGTGTGTTGTCCTTATCTACCCTTTTCTCATGCCGTCACATGCGTCCCCCTGCTTCCCAGACATGTGGCCTGCATCTCAGCCATAGACGTTGTCACCCCGGCCTCTTGTTCAGAGCTAGATACTGTGTCATTTCATCAAAAGCTGGCATTTATTTTCTACTGATGTTGTTGTAATGTCCAGAGCCCTGGTGAGGGCACCCTGGTGCTAGACCGTGCATGGGTGCGCCCACGGAGTCCCTACCCCCAAGACTTGCCATCTTTTAACCTTTTAACATTTAACCTCTCATCTGTTTGGTCCTGGAAGAGAGTTCCATCCAATGTAATGTTTTAAATGGATGCAACGTGCCCCTCTCGAAGGCTGTTCCTTGGAGTGACGCCTGGTGCACATCTCTTCCGAGACCAAATGTAACTTCTGCAGCTCTCCAGAGGCAGAAACCCTGGACCAGCAGTTGAACCCGTGCAGCGATCCAAGCCGTTGCCATTAGATCACTGGCCCAGCTCATCTGTTAGCACCATGTAAGGACTTGAGCGTTCTCTTCCTTCTGCTACGTGTTCTTAGGGTGCCGGCCAACATTTGCGGGGTGCTTCACTCATTCATGGAAACGCAAGCATGGAACCACAAGCATTTAGAGCAGGAGCCGCCGCAAAACACGAGTCCTTTCTGCACCTGGCGAGCGCTTCTCTAGTTCCTGGCCGTGATCGAAGGCCATCTGTTGCACTGTTAAATCTCCCTGTGTCTGCTTGGCAGATGACACCAAGCGGTGGCTTTGTATTTTAGTTGCCCACCAAGCGGTGGGCAACTAAAATGATTAGGGGTTTGGAATGGGTCCCATATGAGGAGAGGTTAAAGCGACTGGGACTTTTTAGTTTAGAAAAGAGGAGGCTGAGGGGGGATATGATAGAGGTATATAAAATCATGAGTGGTGTGGAGAGGGCCGATAAAGAAAAGTTATTTATTAGTTCCCTGAATAGAAGAACTAGAGGACACCAAATGAAATTAATGGGTCGCTGGTTTAAAACTAATAAAAGAAAGTTCTTCTTTACACAGCGTGTAGTCAACCTGTGGAACTCCTTGCCAGAGGAGGCTGTGAAGGCTAGGACTATAATAGAGTTTAAAGAGAAGCTAGATAATTTCATGGAGGTTAGGTCCATAAAAGGCTATTAGCCAGGGGATAAAATTGTGTCCTTGGCCTCTGTTTGTCAGAGGCTGGAGAGGGATGGCAGGAGACAAATCGCTTGATCATTGTCTTCGGTCCACCCTCTCTGGGGCACCTGGTGCTGGCCACTGTCGGCAGACAGGGTACTGGGCTAGATGGACCTTTGGTCTGACCCAGTACGGCCGTTCTTATGTTCTTATTCATGCTGGCGGCTGAGGTGTTAGAGCTGTAATATACCAGGTGGTCTGGGAACCACTGAGAGGGTCAGATCAGGGCAAACTGCTTTAAAACCAGGGCTACTTGCAGCCCAAGACTGGGGTCCTTCTCTGTAAGGCACCAAACCAGTCACACTGAGCGCTTCTGCTGCCACCCTGGCCAGCAAGAAGGCTCCTAAGCAGTCCTCTTAGACATCCCCGCTTTACCCGTGCCACAGCCAGCACCCACCTCACAGAGATGAAAGGTTATGAATCCCAATCTGCCCAGCTCCCAGCAGGTTCTCCCAGTCCCACCGGATCAGCCACAGTCCCAGGTCAATTCATACCTCAGATCTTGCCCACCCTGGGCCAGCCCTTCAGCATCTAAAGGGTTATGAATGAAGGAAGAGGTTGAGGGCAAGATGGTAAAGCACATTCCACCCATCAGTCACCAAGTGCTTGGTGCAGGCTCTTAGCAGAGATGGGACAAACCGGCGGCTTAAAAGTCCCTGGAGCTCGTCCTACGTCAGGATGGGTCAGCAAATCCTTCCAGAGGCGCTTTCCCTAGCAAAGGCGCTTCTGGCGCGGAGAGCCAGAGTGAAGACCAAAGCGGAGGTGCCCTCAGGATCCTTTTATACCCCTGCCCATGCGGCAGGAAATCCACTGTTCTCCTGGGGGCTGGTGCCTTCCAAAATGGGGCTGATCACATGCCCACCAACCTTTGTCCTTTCTAGGCCAGGAGCCATGGAGTCCCCAGGTGTCTCCCCTCAGGCCAGGGGCCGTTGTGTGCTCCTCGGGGGTCAGTTGGCGACCCCTCCGAGCCATTGGCCTTGCAGCGCTGAGCAACCGCCCCTCCCAGTCGGTGGTCGACGACTCCTGCTGCCTCCCAGACAGGGAACAAGTAAAACAGCAACACAAAGCCCATTCTCAGAACGTCACACACGCAGATCGCACAAGCCCAGGAGGAGCCTGGACAGAGTCAGCACCGCATAAGCTTTCCTTGGACACACACACCACAACACGACAGAGGGTGCAGCAACGATCTGCCTGCGCACGCTGAAATCCAGTACCGCGACGAGAGCTCTTTGTGCTGCTCCGAAGGCGAGTAGCCGCTTTGCGTCCTAGCGGAGGTGGGGAAGGCCCTGCTGGTTTTTTGGGCCCTTGCCCAGAGTTGTTCTCAACAGGGGATGTCTTCGTGCTTTATCCAGTCTGCTGATGCACCAGCTGGTAACACGCCTCTCTTCAGACTTTTCCGTAGCTGTCGGTAAATTCTCTGGGCGTGTTGCAGAATCCTCTACAATGCTCAAGCTGTCAGAGACATTAGAGAAGGATTTCCCAAAACCCAGCCCCCCTCGCTTGGCGGGGAGAGGAGGGGGTACGGGCCAAACCCCATTGCCTAGCCAGGGGAGGGAGGAATACCCAGCGCCTGCAGCCCCTGGGCTGGAGGGGAGGATGGCAACCGTGCAGCCAGCTCAACTCATTCTCTGCCTTTCACTTCCTATCGCCTTCCCCAGCTCCCGGTTGCTGGGTGAAGTGCATGTCGCGCCGACTGGCGGGATTGAACCTGTGACCTCTGGAGCTTAGTGCAGGCGCTAAAAGCCAGGTAGCTCCCTGCTGAGGCTGAGGTGCAGACTCCTCCTCCTCTCTGCAGGTCATCTGGGAGCCACTAGATGGGGCAGGGTTACAGGTACCATGCACTTGTGCTCTGCCAGTGCCCCGCGCTCTGCCTGCCATGCCAGGCCCCTGTGGCTAGAGGCCCCGGACGTCTCCCTTCATCTCTGGAAGCTCGTCCTGGAAGCCTGCGTTCCTAGCCCAGTCGCTGTGAGCCCAGCCCTTTCTCTCCATCTGCTCCGGCCCACTGCAGGCTTCCAGACTGTCGCAAGCGCCCTGCACCTGCTAGCCCACCTCTCGGGTTACCTGTCTCACACCAGAGCCATTCCTCCCCCTTAAGACCTCCCGTTTCTCTCCAGCTCATGGCAAAGAGGTGGCTGCGGCCACCTCCAACAGCAGTTTTATTCCTGCAGGCAGCACCCGGGAGAGGCCCCAGGCAGGAACTAGGGACTCGTTGTGCTCGGTGCTGTACAAACGTAACGAGAGAACAGCCCTGCCTGAAAACATCAGCACCAGGTGGCTACAACCCACAGATGTGGGAGGCGGTTACAGCCGGCGTGTCCCCCTGCGCTAAGCGCCTAGCCGCTGCCTTCCCTAGCTGCTGCAAACTGCAAGGCATTCCCCGGCTGCAGGTGATGAAATCTCCAGGGTGTCCAAGGCACGTTGCCAGGCTGGGCTGGAAGAGTGTAGGAGAGGCTGGCGCAACCACCCCCATCTTCTGTATTGTCTTAACTCGCACACGCACACTCTCTCTCTCTCTCTCTCTCCCCCCCCCCATGGAATCAGGCCTGGGAAGGAGCTGAGTTAACCCGTGATCGTGTCTACAGACCCGGAGGGGAGAGCAGGCCCTAACTCAGGGTCGTGCGTGTCTCAGACTCGGCTTCCTCTCCATGTAAATGGAGGCAACCTAGTCTAGTGGTGAGAGCAGAGGACTGGGCTGCAGGGTGCCAGGGCCAGCGTCCGCCCCCTGCATCCTCCCCACGGGACTCCTATTGGCTCACCTAACAGGAGAGTCTCTCCTCGGCCTCTGAGTGACGCGCCCTCTGCCTCCCCATGTGTGTCTCGGCCGGGGGGCTGGAAGCGTGGCTGAAATCTGACTGCAGAGCCGCTCGGGCAGTCGTGGGATTCTCCAGCCCCAAGCGTCGCAGGCCGGGTGTTCGCCTCCAGGGTCGGCAGCGTCCGTTCGGTGTCCGGGGAAACGCCGCTGCCTTCTCCCCAGCAGCCTCGTTAACCGGCGCCCTCGGGGCCTCGCAGCGGCTGCTTGAGGCGTCTGCCCCAGAGCCCACTTCTGGCCCGGCCATCTCTCGCCTGAGCAGACCCTTTCGCCCCACCCTCTGGGGCAAGGCTGTTTCTGCTTTGAGGGTGGGCGAGTCGCTCGGCCTGCAGTAGCAGCCATTTGCTTTTCAGGCCCCTTCCCATTGCAGCCAGCTCTGATCCACGGCCCCCCCACAGGAGACCCAGGCGGCCCCTTGCCCGTCACGCCCCGGCCCTGCGTGATGCGAGGGCAAGACGGGGGGGTTAGCTGGCTTGGCTCCCTCTGGGCGCAGTTGACGCCAGGGTAAAGTGGGACGAGTAATTGCCTCCCTGGGGAGCCTGCGCTGCCCTCGGGGGGCTGCTGCGTGCTCGTCCCGGTAACGGCCTGAGGGAGATGGCCTCGTGAAGGCTGTGCTCAGACCCCGCGGGGACAACGCGACAGCACCATCTCACGCGACAGGAAGGTGACCCGTTCGCTGTGAGACGTGACCATGCTCCAGCCCCAGGCCTGGGCCCTCTAGGGCACTGGTTTGAATCCAGCCCGAGGGAAAGTGTTTGCCTCGGGCTGCTCCCTGGGTCCTCCTTGTTCTCCCAGGGCCAATGGCCCCCATCACAGCAGCCATCCCAGCTGACCTCGCCCACCTGGCGTGTCTCAGTTCTGCAGCCTTCTCCGCTGAGCGACCCTGGGGGACAGGCATTTCCCTTCCCCCATAAAGGCAGCTCCGGCATCCATCCCCAGCCTTGGATTGAAAGGTTTGTGGGCGGGGAGCGGCTTGTGCCTCAGGCCTTCAGGAAGGGGTGCTGCTACCATCCAGGCACACCGGAGCAACGGTGCCCACAGGCCCGGCCTTAACGTCAGCGCCCCAGGGGAGAAACCCAGCAGGCCCCTCAAAGCAGCGCAGACACCAGGCGCTGCCTGCTCCTCGCGGGAGGGGAAGGGCCCCTGGCCGGCCTTACGGCAAGCGCAGAGGAATCACTGAGCCTCTCCAGGCAGGGTTACCAGCTGCCGTTTTCCAGTCCCCTACCCCGGGCATGTGTGGTTTTGCTGGGATGGGCAGCCGGGTTGGCACGGGAGGTGGCACCCGCTGGCCAGGGGCGTTCCAAGCAAAGCTTCGCGCTGCGGAGCGTGAGGGAGGAGCACAGAGTAGCTCTCTGGGGTGGTGTTTCTAACACTGACTAGGAGACTTAGACACCCTATTCCCATTGAGGCAGCTAAACCCCTTAGGCAGCTGTGAAAGCCTCAGCCCGTGTGCCTGCCCCTTTGCATGCCAGGTAGCACGGTGCCGGTGCGTGTGGCAGAGGCGTGCGGAGGCGTCTCACCAGGGCGTCGCCCCCTCCCCCCCCCCCATTTGCACCTCCTTCCCGCTGGCCGGCAGATGGCTGGGCCTGAGAGCAGGAGGGGAGCAAAGGGCGCTGCTGGGTTGGAAGGCGAAGTCACGATGGCTGTGCCCTTGGGGCGACGGCAGCTGGGCCCAGGCGCCAAGAGACAGGCACCGCGCTGCAGCCGGGGCGCCGTCGCTAGAGCCCCCCTCCCGCCCACTGACGGATGCTGCCGGGGGTGAGCGGCCTGGCTCAGGCGGCCTGTGCTCGTTGGGTATCTGGGTCCGGCAGGCAGCACCCCCCCCCCGCCCCAAAAGAGCATCCCATCACAACCGGCCCGGACGCCCTGGGCTGCCCCTGCTGGCACGGAGGTGGGAACGTCAGCCGGGGGGGCAGGCAGGGCAGGCCCTGCGTGGGGCGGGGCAGGGCGGAGCAGGCGGCCAGGGGCGTGAGGAGAGGAGGCTGGGAAAGAGAGAGAGCAGCTGCTGGGTTCGGTAAAGGCGTCGGCTCACTTGGCAGTAGGCCGGCAGCCGGGGGACGGCAGGGCTGGGGCTCTGGGGGACTCTGGTTGCCGAGGCGGCTGTTGTTGTGCAGGGTGTTGTGTGCGCTGGTCCGGTGCCAAGCCCTTCCCCTGTGTGCACCTGGGACCTAGACAGCTGTGTGTTACGGGCCTCGTTTTGTCTGCTGGCGGAGGTCACTGGCAAGCCACGCTCTGCCTCGCTCCTTGGGCACTAACCGCCCGGCTGTGGCCTAGGGAGGAACGGGAGTTAGCAGGAGTTTCACACCTTCCTTTGTCTGCAAAACACCTGGGGTTTAGCCAGAGCACTTGAGAGAGCCTTTTATCTCCTATACATGCACATGCTCACGCGCTCGCACACTCATGCGCACACGCATTCACATACACATGTGCACGCTCACATGCAGTCGCATTCATGCACACATGCTCGCGCACACACTTGCACGCTCATGCACACACTCACGCTCGCACATTCATGTGCACACGCGCTCACATGTGCACTCACGCAGTCACACTCATGCACACACGTTCACGTACACATGCACACGCTCACATGCAGTCGCACACTCATGCACATGCTCTCACGCTCATTCTCACTCACACTCATGTTCGCACACACTTGCGCACACACGGGCCTGGTGCTTGTTCCCAGCACAGAGCCTGGCAGCCTGGCAGCCTGCCTCTGGGGCCAGGGAGATGGGGGGGATAGGCCTAGGAACAGCCTGGACTGGCGCTGCCACCCCCCAGTTCTCCTGTGGCCACACGTCTGCACCAGCTTCCACTGCTCAGCTCTGGCTCCGTCCCCTGGCACATGACTTGCTGGCAGCAGGAAGGGCCAAAGGCAGCCCTGAGCTGGTCTCGGCTCTGCTTGGCATGGCGTTGGGGGCTGCAGGCACAGATCCGTGCCCAGGGCAGAGCCGCTAGCTGCAGCCGTTCAAACAAACCAAAGACGGGAACAGAAGCAGCTAACGGACCCTGCCTGCCATGGACACGAGGTGGCTGCTCCGGGGCGCTCGGCTGGGCACTGTGGGGTGAGTGCCATGCTCCACGGGCTCTGGGTCACAGCCCATTCTGTGCAAGAGAAAAGGTTTGTGTGGTTTGTGCTCAGCCTCCAAATTCACGCTGGGTTGCCTGGGCCTCGCATGGGGCAGAGTTGACTTAAGTCTCCTCCCACCCCCCATAAACCAGAACGGATGCAAATTCATTAGGCAAAGAACGTTAAGTGTTGGGTTGAATCCCTCTCTGCCATGGAACTCGGCCGTAACCCTCTTGCCGTTTCCGCCTGGATCCATTATTCACGGGCACCTCAGGCTGCCATATTAATAATACAGGTGGCTAAGGACTTGGCACTCCTGGCGTTCTACCTCTGCCCAGCTGGCTGGGACGTTCCGTTGATGCTGCCAGTTAACACTCTGGCCGGGGGACGCTGTCACTCCACGCTGCTCCAGTTCCCTCTGCAGGGACGTCCGTCTCCCTGGGTTGTAGAAGCATGAACGGCTTCTCTCCTGCTCGCCCTCGGATGCTGAGCTGGCTGGGAGAGACGTCCGTGTGAGTAGCGCAGGGAGTGGGTCGGAGGCGGGTGAGACGCACACGGGGATGGGCCGAATCTCAACTCATGCGATAGCTCAGCAGATCCCATGCTAGTGGCTCCTGCAGGACTTTGGGGCATGGCTGCTGGCATCCCAAATGTCCTGTGATCTCTGGGAAGGAACACCTCTGGCAAGATCTCACCTAGGCCTGCACCACGGCAGAGGGGGGATCCTTTGGGATTTGGATCAGGAGCCTTGGAAAAGTAAATCTCCCCCGAAGAATTGCAGGCCAGAGTAGCTGGGACCAACATTCCCTCTAATTTTTCCCATTCGTGTGCAGAATAAATTTTGCTATGTGCACCAAGGCATGTGCAGATGTGCACCACCAGCAGCAACATATGCTGCCAGCTGGGAGCAGCTATGGGCGCGCTGCCAATCCGCTGGGCGGCAGCTGAATCTCTCCTGGGTGGCCGCCCAAGCGCTCAGCTCACAGGGAACACCAGGTGGGACCAATTGGGCAATGGAGAAATTCTCTTGGATTGTGGGGCCTGTGTTCCCAACAAGCCGCTGGTACCAAGGAAGAGGCCTGCTCCCGGGACAGGGCCCATCACTGGCAGATCAGAGCGGGGGCGTCTCCTCTGGTGGCCACTGCAGTCGCACGTAGGGGACTGATTTTTCTCAGGAGGTTCGTTGAGGTCCCCGTGCCCCTGTGGATCCCCTGTGTTCTCAGCCTGCCTGAGGAGCGTTGGAAAGGACGCCGGGGAAACTCCTCCACTGAGAGGTGACTGAGCCTTTGTTCCTTGCCTACCCGCGCACTGGGACTGCTCATGCTGCACCCACCTACGCGGCAGGCAAGTCTCAGGCTCCGGCTCCATCTGCCTCTCCCGTGTGGCCACCGGCATCGGACATTTGAGCGAGGTGTACCAAGCGGAGGGGCTAGAGCGGAAAGAATTGAGTTCAGAGGCCTGGGACAGCGGATCTCCCCGAGAAGCCCAGTGTGGCTCTGGGAAGTCCTGCAGCATCTGAGTTTTGGCGGTAGCGTCCCACGTCCTCATCTCGCCTGGAGCCTCTGCGTTTTCGGGCGGTCTTTGGGAGAGCACAAGCGGGACCGTGCCAGCCTAGGGAGGTGAGGTCATGTGGCCAGCAGGCCCAGCCCAGTTCTAAGCATGCCAGCCTACGCAGCGACTTTGGGGAGAGGTTCTTCACTGGGTGCGTAACAAAGACATGGTCCAGGGGGTTGTCATGTATTGGCTGCTGCGCCTTGGAACTGCCTGACGTTTTCATCTTTTAGATCAGGGCTGGGGCCCCCAACTTGCCTGGATCTGGCCCCCGAGCTCAGAGCCCCCCCCTCCCCCCAGCATTGGGGAGCCTGCGCTGGCGCTCCAGCCCCCCCACTGCGGGGCTGGAGCACACAGAATCCTACTAGGCTGGGCCCCCTGGGCTCTGGTGGGCAAGGGGAATGTGGGGAGCATCTTTCTCCCCAGTTGGGGGCCTGTCAGTGAGGGGGGTTTTTTTGCTTCTCACTTGTGTGCGGCCCCAGACTGATTTTTCTGTGGGTCAGCGGCCCCTGACCCAAAAAAGGTCCCTCCCCCCTGTTTTAGGTCATTGTATTTCTATAAAACCCCAGAGCCACTGACGATGCTGGGGATGAAAAATGGGGTTTTGCCCAGAAGAAAAACTTTCACAGAAAACTTTTATATTTTGGTCAAAGTTTTCCAGGTTTTGAATGGAGGGAAAAAAAATGGAAACCAAAAATTTCTTGGGAGTGGGGGAAAAAATTGGTTTTTAGTAAGAGTTAATATTTGGGAGGGTTGTTTGTGTTTTACCAAAGATGGTTTTCAAAAACTGAACCTTTTTTGACTTTGGTTTTCCATTTAAATTTTGTATTTTTTTGCACTTAAAAAAACAAATGAATGTTTTTCTAAAATTTCCCACGAGAAATCGTTGGCATTTTTAGTCAATCGAAAGGTTTGCTAAACGAGATTTCTTAAAACAGGCTTTCAAGGGAAAAGGCAGAAGTCTCCTACCTTGGGATTCTTGGCTTGGCGAGGGAAATAGACTGTAGGCAGCAGCCCGGCACTATGTGGGCTTGGATTAGATTCCGGTTAATGTCTCTCTTCCATCTTTAATGCGTATAATCTTCCACTGCAAACTGGCTAGGAAGCATTAGCGCAGACTTCACGCCAGGTGTAATTTTAACTTGGGCCTCTGGATAGTTCCTCTAATAAGGTTGTGTATTAACGTAGCTACTTCTCTTCTGTCGTTTCTCCGCTGGATGGAGGAGATCCCAGCGCCCACGCAGCGGCGCTGCACTTCCCACGAGAGTTCACGATGATTTAATCTAATTGCTTCTGCTGCTTTGAGCATCCAATTTTGTTTTTCCAAAGAGAAGAAATTGCAGTTCATGTCCCTACCACGGAGAGAGCTCATAAGAACCCTAACCCTATCCCAATTCCTAACCTTAACCGTATCTCAATTCTTAACCCTACCCTATCCCAATTCTGAATCCTAACCCCCATCCCAATTCCTAACCCCTAACCCCATCCCAATCCCTAACCTTAATTCCTACCCCTTATCCCAATTCCTAACCCTAACCATCCCAATTCCTAACCCAAACCCCTATCCCAATTCCTAACCCTAATTCCTACCCCATCCCAATTCCTAACCCTACCCCCATCCCAATTCCTAACCCCCATCCCAATTCCTAACCCTAATTCCTACCCCCATCCCAATTCCTAATCCTAACCCTCTATCCCAATTCCTACCCCTAATTCCTACCCCCATCCCAATTCCTAATCCTAATTCCTACCCCATCCCAATTCCTAACCCTACCCCCTATCCCAATTCCTAACCCTAATTCCTACCCCCTACCCCAATTCCTAACCCTAATTCCTACCCCCTATCCCAATTCCTAATCCTAATCCTCTATCCCAATTCCTAACCACTAACCCTAAATCCAAGCTGGTTCATGAAACGTGGGCTATGGGAGTAGCTTGTTCTTAGCACACGCCACCTGAGGCATCAAGGGCTTTGGACTGGAGCCTCGGCGCAAAGAGGAGGCCTGGGCCCCGCTCTCCACCTCGCTCGCTCGTGCCGCCAGCGCAGGCTGAGAGCCCGTCCTTGGCGGGAGAAGTTGCTGATGCGGTTTCAGTGCAGGGCTCGCAGACTTGGCTTAGCACGTTGCCTGCTGCAGACTCCCTTGTTTGGGGGGCTGTCCTGGGACTGCGGGCCCTGCAGGGCGCGGGTGCCAGGGCTCCAGGGAAGGCCAACGCGTCTGTCGTTCATCACGCTGCTCGTTCTCTAGTTCTTGTCTCCCCCCCGGGGGTCCCACCTGCCAGTCTGTGCCCCGCAGCAGCATGGCAGGGCCCCTCGCGCCCCACTGCACTGCTGCACAGAGTCAAGCTGAAGCGGTTTCCGCTCCGTCAGGGCGGTTACTGTCTGGGGTTGCGGAGGTGCCGGTTCTGTGGGAAGCAGAGGCACCCGCAAGAGGAGGGAATGGATAGTGGGGGGTGCTCTGGCCATGCAGCCCCTTTGCTTTTGCTTCCCGTTGGCCCCGGCTTCCCGAGCACTGGCGTTCAATTGCCCGGTTGTGGGCGGAGCGGGACCCTCGCCGGGAAGCGTCGGGAGGGCAGCCAGATGTGCGCTTCAGTCAAATCCTTCCCCAGCTAAAGCGTGAGGCAGCCACGGGGCCGCCGGCCTTCACTCGGCTCTGTCTGGGCAAGCGCCTCTCCCCGGCTGGGCTGGGAAATGCGTTTCCATTCGCCAGGCCCCAGGCAGGCTCAGCCCGAGGCGGACACATGTCCTTAGCTGCTGTGAGGGAGCAGAGAGCGCGACTTCTGAGCCGGATTGCTGCCATATGGGCGGGTGGCGTCCGACAGGAGTAAACCCCGGTGACAACTGGACAGACCGGGCAGGCCAATCTGAGACATCCTTGCCGGGAGCCATTTCCAAGAGCGACCAGGCTAGGTGAGCGGGGCTGCCCGGCTCGAGAAACCTCCAAGGGACCTGATTCTCGGGGGAGGGGCGTGCTCAATGCTCCCTGAAAATCAAGCCCCTATAAGGACTCTTCAGTGGGGCACCCCCACCCACGGGACACCCTGGAAAGTCGGCCGCAGCCTCTGGAGGCGCTTGAGTGGGAGCAACCGATGAGGAAGAGCAAAGCTGGAATTAGTGCCGGCTTTGAATGTCCTTAGCCCTTGCGCCGTTGTACTGAGCGTCAGAGCCGCCAACCCGGCACTGTTCATCCCTCGTTCCCACTTCCTGCCGACAAGCCGCTTTGCCCGGCCCCATCGCCCCTCCGGCAAGTGACCTCTGGCGTGTGGCTGTCTCTGCTCGTCAGGGCCGGCAAAGCTGAGCTCTGTGCGGCTGGGGGGCTTCCTTCAACCAAGGGTCTTCTGCCCCTTTGGCGCATTATTCTCCAAGCTGCCATTCCGGCTTTGACTGTTCCCGGCCCACGCATCCCATCCTGGCGCGCAAGAAGTGGGCGCTGGGTCCCTGCCCAGGGGATGGTGGTAAGGCAGCCCCGTTCCCCGGTGCAGAAGAGATTAAAAAAGAAATGGACCCCAATGATGGGGTGAAGGGCGACTCTGGGGGTGGGCTCGGAAAGCCAGTTCCCCCATCTCTAAGGGGGCGGTCGGGGTCCCTGGGGCGCGCTGTGGGCAGGCCAAGTGGCTCTATCCGGTACAGGAGTCCAGAGTTATTTAAACCAGCCACCCCCCTGCTTCTGTTCACGCTCTGCTCCCAGCGCGCTCGGGAGCAGCTGGTGTCACTTCTTGGGAGGCCTGGCCCAGCCGCCTCCGCAGTCAGGGCTTGGTTTTGCTACTAAGCTGACCGCACACGCACGTACGTTTAGCCCCCAGTTGTCTCCGTGCCCGTGTCCCAAGCCCAGAGCGCAGCATGGAAACGGCTGCAGGCTGCACGAAGGCCATAGCATGGGCGTGTGTCTCCCCAAATCTGCTCCCCCTCTGTGCTGAGAGCAGCTCCCTTGGGGGTGGTCTGCGACACCCCCCTTCCCTGCCGTCCATCATACATCTCCATGGCTAGTTTCTCGATCCCCACTCCCACCGGGAGAGATCGGAGTAAAAGCTACTCAGCCCTCCTCCCCCCCACCCGGCATGCTGCCTTCCCCCGGCTTCCTCTCCCGCTGAGGCTCCACGCTGGGCCACAGTGCCATGGAGGGCACGTCTCAGGGTGTGCGCCCGCCCGCCGCACCTGGGAACGGGCACTCGCCATTTTTACAGCACAAGCTGAAGGCCCGACTTGGAGAAGACTTGCACCAGATCGCACAACCAAGCACCCACGTAGCCCCTCTCTGGCTGGATGCCCTGTTGAACCGCTGGTGTGGCTTCCTGCCCTGCCGTCAGGAACGATCCCCTCTGCCCAGGCAGCCTCACACCTGGGCTCGGGCTGGATCTGTCGCACTTTCCCCAGAAACGCTGGGTGTTGCCTGTTTCACCAGGCAGAACACCAGCCTGCCTGGGCCACTACGGCTATTTCCTTTGTCTGTCTGCCGCCCTCCTTCCCTGGACGGCCCTGCCTTGACAATCAGTGGGGATGTCTGCCTTGTCCACAGTGTGGATCCCTAACAAGCAAAACCCAGGCCTGTCTCAAGTCTGGTGCACGTAGCACGCAGGCGAGGTCTGGGAGGCAGGAATGTTTGGAACAACAATGCAGATTAAGCGAGACCACGTCAAGAACACACGACAAGCAGCCTTGTCCTGGTACTTCTGTTTCTGAGAAGCAAAAATTACAGATGCAGCCATACAACTGTCAGCTACACACATAGCAGCAACAACCTGAGTAGGATGTACTCCAAATAGGGATTGGGCATTGTAGGTATCCTACACAAGGTGTAATGAATTGGTAAATATTATTAGAACGACCAAGTCTCGCTTTGCTATACAATGGGCTTAGTAAGAACAATCGATGGGAAGGAACGGGCAGGACTGACCCACAGGTCCTGCTGGATGTAACTAGAAGTAAACAGGCCTTCACACCGGCAGCCCAGTGCATGGCATTCCAATGCATGGGAAGAAAAGGAACCATGACCTCCTGCCTGGTACTATAGGCAGCATACAGATGAAGTGTAAGTGAACTAGGTTTTATTATTGATTATCTTATATTAATTGCTTTTGCATTGCTTTGCACTGTTTGAATTGCTTTAGAGTGTATAGTATTTAAGGTTTAAATTGTATAGTCATTGTTTTTAAGGCTTGTAAAACTTAAACAACAATATTAACTCCTTAAAGCTTGCAATAAATAAGAAAGTGGTTAAGTATCCCAGGAGTATCCTGGTTTCCCTTGGCTCTAAAATAAATCGAAGCCCACGACAAAAATCGAACCCCACGACAATTGGTGACCATGCATGTTACGTTTTATTGTTTGTTCTCATGCCAAGAAATACAAAGGAAAGTACAGAAGATACATCACAGCATCCTGCAGAAAAAGAAACATCGACAAAAAGTCGCTCCCAGCTGGAATTCCAGATCCGCCCCGGCTGTTTGTAAGGCTGTCTGTAAAGCCGTACAACGCAGGATCCAGCCACTCTGGCTTCAGAACGGGGAACCTGAGGGCAGCAGTTTGTCCGCAGTGATGGGGAATACACCCTGGGCTGCGTGGTCAAGAATCTCAGTTTTGTAGCTTCATGTAGAAAAGCCTGGCCGGAGGGTCCCTGCTCAGAAGCGATACCAGATGGGCATGGCGAACCGTGTTTTCCCTTTCTCATGTTCCTTGTCATGATTACATAGACACACTCGATTTTCATTACCAGCTAATTAAAAAAATTATTTAAAAAAACCCCTTGCTACAACTTTTAGTAGAGGTTTTTCTGCTTTGGCGTGAGGCCACGCGTGGGGAATGTTCAGCAAAACTGGATTGTGTTTTTAAAGGCGCAAGCACGTTGGTCAGAACAGGGCTGAAAGGAGACTTGCTGATTTCAGCCGTAACCCGCCCCCAGTGCCGCAAGGAACAAGCATACTTAAACTAAGGCAAGAGGGCCGTGTCCATGGCCCAAAGCGAGCCCACCGGTGTATGTAGGCAGCTGCCTCACGTACTCCAACTAGACCAAATCGAAGATGGATTTTTTCAAAAGCAAGGAAGCATCTCGCCCGCTTGGCTGGACAAATAACTGTGGTGCACATCGGGAAGGTACCTGGGCCAGTGATACCTGCCTGAGTCTGCAGGCAGCCTGAACCCAGTGACTGAGCTGTGAACGCCCCTGTGCCTCATTAATCTCATTGGCATGTCAGCTGTAAAGCCCAGTGAGGACACTTCCTTGGGCAGCATGACCCGGTCCCGTTGCTGAGCGGTGGGGCAGGTGGGACCAGGCAGGGGCCAGGAGGTGTGGGAATGCAGCGGGAACAGCGTGGGGGCGGGGAGCAAAGCAGAGAGGGGCTGGAGGGGGAGACATTCAAGCACAGAGAGGAATCAGCAGTGGCTCAGAGGGCAGCAGACAACCTCGCATCCCCCCTCCCCCCGCAGGACACGGCATGGAAGAACAGTGTGAATGTGACTCATTCATGACGGGAAGGCTGATGCCAACTCCCCCAGGGCAGGATCTGGCATCCTGAATTCCAATCCCAGCTGCAATCCAAGGTGGGATCTAGCTCCCTCCTCGCCAAGAGTCTGACGTGCCGGGACTAGGGCTGGCCTCCATAACCCAGGCGCTGCAGCCCGGCCCCCGTCAGCCCCTCACTTCACAGGCCCAGGTGTCACATGGACTATTCTGTCTCTCCTGGTGGGCGCTAGAACCCATCTGGCCTCCCCTGCAGGGTCTGTCCGTGGAGCTGGCCGCAGGAACCGAGCGCTCAGCCCTTGTCACGCTCGGTAAGGGGCCTGACGGACATAAAACCACAAGAGCTTCTCTGTTCAATTGCCCCAGCGAGCGGTTACCTTCCTCTTAGCAGCCCTAGGACCCACCTATAAGCCAGAGCTCAGCAGCAGTACCGGAGAGCCTCTCCCCAGGCAGACATGTCAATACCAATATTCCCACTAATCTTTTCCATCCATGTGCGGAATAATGTTATGTGCACTAAGGCGTGTGCTAGTGTGCACAACTAGGAGAAACGAACCTAGTTCCGGGCGCTCCGCTAATCAGCTGGGCGGCATTTGACTCTCCTGAGCAGCCGCACACAAGCGCTCGGCTTACAGGGAGCACCAACAGAGGCCGTTTCCCTTCCTGCTTGTCACTCGCCGCCCCTCCTTGCATTCAAGTTTAGACCCGTTCCTCCCTCTTTCCAGCCTCTGCAGCCATCTGCCGTCCTACCGCCTCTTCCCGGATGGCACCACGTGTCCCTCTTTTGCCTCCGCCCGCTTGGCCTCGTGCGTTCAAGCAGGGACGGCCTGGCCGAGGCGCTTGTAGGCTGGGTTTGAATGATGAGTGAAAAACTAGAGTCTACTGGGGGGAGGGTGAAATTGACCGAGCCCTCAGGCTGTGTAGCAGGCAAATCTGCCTACTGAGAGAGCCTCTTCCTGCAGTAGGGGACCCCGGTCTAACAGCTGAGGCGGGGGCTGGATGCGGGAAGGTGAGGTGCAGGGCGTGAGAACGCTCTGGCTAGCCACACCACTCTGAAATCCTCAGCAATGCATCTCAGCCCCCACTCCCACTCCGGCCTGCCTTGGTTGGTCCTTGTCATTCCACATGGCGTGATGCAGCGAGGGAGGGAGAGAGCCCGGGTAGCAATGTCTTCAGCGGGGCGTCCACCTCCTGGCTCGGGCATGGTGCTGTCAGGCACCGTTGGGACAGGAGCCAGGGCAGGAAAAGTTAGAAACGGGTGGGAAAAGAGGGTTTTCTGGTACAAATGCAAGCGAATACGCCGGGGGCGGGGGGGCTGCTCCAAAGCAGAGACCCCCGGGAGGCTGGAAATAGGGAAGTGGGCCCTGGGTGGCAGCAGACTGTGATGTAGGGCCCGCTTGCCACAGGAGAGGGGCAAACCAGTCCATGCCCATCTGGGCTGCCAATGCAGAAGCATCGTGCTGCAGAGAATCTCTCACTAGACCACACCAGGGCGCCTACGTAGGGATGAGCCAAGTGCCTCTCGGTCAGCACAGGCCCGAAATGCACAGAGCGCCCCAATCAAACCTTTGTACCATGGGGGCTGCTCTCCTGGCCACGCTGTTACCGGGAAGGGATGGACGGTTCCCGGGAGAGCCGCTCTCCTGCTGCTCCCAGCCCCCGTCCTAATGGCAGCGCGGAACTGGGTCCGGTTCAGCTGCCATTACTCAGCAACTATCGCCTGCTCCTGGAAACCTGGAACGAATTCAGGAATAATTAAGGGGCAACTTATGAGCGAGTCTATTGAGAGAGACACCGAGTGTAGGGCGGGGGGGTGGGTACTGAGGGACAGGATTTGAAATCAACAAATCGGGGAGGGGAAGGAATCTTTTACCGTGGGGCCGAGCATCCCTGCGTGGCAATGCCGAGCAAAGGAGGCCCTGTAACCGCAGCAGAGGGGATTAGTGCTCTGCCCTCGCCATGCCGGGCTTCCCCAGCCTGTGGCTGGGATTCTCGGGAGAGGTCTGCCTGGATGGCCGCACCCCCTGAGACCGAAGGGGCTGGCTGTTCAAGCGCAGAGCCGTGGCAAAGAATCAAATCCCTCTGTCTAATTAGAAAGGCGAGTCCGTCGCGAGCGGAGCGCCAGTGGCTTCGGTTTTCTCTCAGCTTGTATTTCATAGACAGGAAGCTCTTATCCCCGCCGCCTGATGGGCCAGGGCGAGGGAGAAAGCCCAGTCCATTTGGATGGATGCGACACATTAGCCCTGCCGTTTCCTTTCTAAGACGGCTCCTGCTGCGTGCCAATGTATTCGGCTTCCTCCATCCTAGCCTGGAGCTCCCGGAGCGGCTCGTGAAAGTGGCAGCTGTCCAGGGGGGACCGTTCCTGGCTACAGAAGCGATAGCAGGTGTTTCTCCCTTCCCTTTTGAAAGAGCAGGGTGTAGAGAATCCACGAAATGTCCCTTGTTTTCTGGACTTCCACTGAGAGGAAGGAAGGTTTTCTGGGGCCTGGGAAACAGGACGAGTTTCTCTTCTTAGCTCTGCTACTGTCAGTCTCCTTGGGCAAGTCATGTATCTTTCCGATGCCATCACTTTGTCCAATCAGGCTCGTGTTGGACCTAATTACGTCACATGGGGCTTAGTTAATCCGCACTCCTCAGAGGATGGGCTATGTCGTTATGAAGTAGCTTTGAAATCAGCAATGGGCAGCCACAGTGAGTGCGTGGCCCCTCCTTTTTCTCAGTGGGCCGCACAGGTGAAAGCGGGCCTGTGTGCTCCCCAAGACTGAGGCCGCGTCCGCCCTGCACGGCGATTGTGGGATACCGGAGGTGTCCAAGGAACACGCCCATTATTTCGAAACTAGCCAATAGCCCTTCATAAAATGGGATTTTGGGGTCTCTCCTCCATGTCCGTCTCTCTCTCTCTCTCCTCCTGCCTCCCCCCCGCCCTCAGCTTTCCTCCACCTCCTGCCTCGCTCTCCGTCTCTCTTTCTCTTCTCCCCCTCCTGCCTCTCACTCAGGGGACCATGGAGCCCAAACAGCTGTTTGGGCTCCGCGCTCCCCATGCAGCACGGGGACCGTGGAGCCCAAACGGCCGCTTGCGCTGCTTGCTTCCCCGCGGCGGCCCAGCTGAGCGGCGCAGAAGTCAGCTGAGCGCCATGGTGGGAGGCAACAGCGCCCCCCAGAGGCAAGGCTGTAACGCTACAGTGTTACAGAGTCACAGACATTGGGCTACTATATATATCACAGACACGCTATTTTGCCAGCCCGCTAGGCCTCGTTGCACGGGGGTGAAGGGAGGGCTCGAACTAGGGCGTCATTTCGAAATGTGGCGCCGGGTAGACACACCCAATTTCAATTGCAAATAATTCAGAAAAGAGACATTTGCACCGACTTCCACTATCAAATCCCTGCCTGGCCTCTTCCCAAGTGCCCCCCGGGCCTGCTCCTCCCCCTCCCTCTGAACGCCACCCATCAGCCAATGGGTGGCGCTCTGGAAGTGTGGGCAAGGCGGGGGAGGAGTAGGTTGGGGCCGGGCCCCAAGGCAGGAGCGGTGTGGGGAAAAGGGGGGGTGCCCATGCGGGCTGCCGCGGGCCCACCGCTGATTGACATGGGTATTTAGTAACTATGTGGGCCTAAGGGTTGGAACTCGCGACTGCCGCCTGCCTCCGGGGCCACCTCTCCCCGCGGCTCTTTGGGGTTGTAAGCACCCACGAGAAGCAAGAGGTCAGTGGCAAGAGGGTGGGGCCCGGGCGCAAAAGCTAGGCCAAGGCAGCAAGCGGATCAGGACCCTGAAAGGCGTGGGCTGGGACCCATGGAGAGGAAAATTCTTGTGGGGCTCTGGGTAGCGCACGTGGCCTCCCACCCGCTAACAGCCTGTCCCCTCGGGTTGCCAGGGGCTTTCTGATGGACACCCAATTTGCCTGCCCGAGGCAGCTGGGTACTAGAGATGTTTGCCGCTCCTCCAGCTGGGTATTGCTCAGCGAGAAAGGAGAAGAGGGAAATCAAAACTCCCAGGAGAGCCGCTAAGCTCCCTCCTCACCCATGCCGGCGGAGCTCTCCCTGAGCGCCAGAAGCACCGATAACAAGCGACATCTCCCCCAACAGGTGGGAGCTGCTGTTAGTTTCTACTGGAGACAGGAGCCGAAGCCCGGAGAAGGGGGGAAGCAGAGCGGGGGGGGGCGAAAAGTCGTTCTGCTACGTCCTACCAATTGCTTCTAGCCCAAGCGGCATGGTCACGGTGCGCCCAGGGACTCGTGCGTTAGCGCCACCCCCCGCTCTGAGCCAGCCGCAGCAAGGAAAACACGCTAACGAGGCGCTCGCCAATGGGCGGCGAGGGAATTCTCGCAGCCCCGTGCCAGCGGGCTGGGCGCAAGTCACTCCAGGAGGCTCAGGGTGGGAGGCAGGAGCAGCGCGTTGCTGGGCGGAGGCGTGGGAACGCCAACACTCGCAGGGGCGTCTGGGGGGCTGGCTAGGGGGGAGGAATGGTCAAAGGGGGCCCCGTTGCAGCTTTCCTAACCCCCCCATACGTGAGCTGGCAAACAGCACCGACAGAGCCTGGGGGGGTGGCACGCAGCCGGCCACACGCCCCGGTAAAGCATCAAGCCGCGAAACGTTCCCCAGGTGGGCAGCACGCTGGGGGGTCCGACCGAGCAAGCAAAGAGCCGGCATGGAGCCCAGGCAACACCAGGCGGGGACCCCGAGGAGAAAGCCAGGGAAGGGCCGCACCGGGCGCCACGTGCCAAGGAAGGTTTTGGGCAGGCCCCGCGCACAGACGCTGACCCCTCAAGGGCAGGTGCACAGAACACGCGGGCTCGGGAAGCGTGGGTGGAGCTGAGCCCAGCGATGGGACCAGCCGCAGGCAGGGTGGGGTACGGCAGGCATCTGGCCAAAGCACCAAAGGGGGAGGCGTGTGCAGCCAGAGGCTCCCCGGCTGCCCGTGGGGCCGGCAGGTGTCTCTGCAGGGATGGGCCTGCCGCTGGGATCGCCGCACAGGAGAACACTGCCTGCTCTCCCCTCCAGGCACCGCAGATTCCCAGCCGCACGGAGGCGGCCTGGCGGGGTGCAGGGTGGGCGGACCGGAGAAGCCATTTTACCGACTATAAAAGCCCCAGAGCAGGGGATGGGGGGCGGAGATGAAGGCAGGCTTCCTCCTGCAGCAGAGCCCCCAACCCCAGCGCTGGGGGGCTCTCACCCCACGGCCGGGCTTGCCCGCAGAAGCACGGAGCAGGCCGCTGCCCCAGGCATGCAAATGGTCGTCGGCCTTTTTTTTTTCTTTTTTTTTCATCAAAAATACAAAATCCCCCGCCGGAGCAGCCAGCGTTGGCCGGAGCTGCAGCAAGATGCATGCGCGCCCCCCTGCCCGTGGCTCTTGCCCTCCATGAACAAGATTTCATCCCCCTGCCGGCAGCTGGAGCTTCTTCCTAGGGATGGAGAATTCATCAATCCACACAGCCAGGAGTTGTCCCCAAATTGGCAAGATGCTTCCTCGACGGGCCCCGTTCACGTCTGGTAGAAATGGTTGAAAATGCATTTTTTTTAAATAGACCTCATTCACAAAAATTCTCCCCTGGTTCCCCCTTGCGGGGGTCCTTCCCCCGCCCCCCCGTCTTCGCTACTCCTCCGGCTGGCTCTCCCTCCATTCCACCTCTGCTCGGGAGTCGAAACCCGCTCCCAGGCCGTGCCAAGCTGCGGTGCTCGCCAGTCGTCTGCGTTGGCATGAAATCATTTTCCAAGAGGCTGGGAAATGAAGGCAGGCGCTGCCTTGGACGAGGCTCCAGGGGAGAGGTTCGAAGGCCGCTCTTCTAAACCGAAACGGTCCTGCGTTAAGGGTAGAAGGGAAGCCCTGGGAAGGAAAGGCGAAGGCGTCTCCCTCCTCGGCACGGTGTCGCCCGGCTAATCCGTCTTCTGGAAAACTGGAAAAGAAAGAGCGAGCCGTAGTGCGGCCTGGAGGAACGAAATCCCGCCCCTGCCCATGGTGTATCCGGTGCTGGCCTTGTGGGGTGGCCTCCGTCTGGCAGCGCCTCAGTGTTTTGGGAGGGAGCAGATTCATCACCAGCTCCTGCCTCACGGACGCGCTTCCATCCTTCTGCGCCAGGGCCTCCATCTTTCCCAGAGCGCCCCCTCAGACGCAGGTTCCCTCTCGCAGGCCCAAGGGCAGGGAGAGACATTTACAGCCCCTGAAACCAGCATGCTGGAGAAGCCAGCTGCAACGCCTTCCTCCCCTTCCCTGCGTGGCTCCCAGGGGATTCTGGGGGATTTCACAGGCGCATTGGTGCATTGTGGGAAGGCCACTGGCGCCTCTGGGTCTCCCCACCGGCTCAGAAGTGTTCAGGCCAGTCTGGGGTTAGCCCCGCTGCAGGCCCAGTGCCGTCTCACCCCAGGCGTGCCACAGGCAGAGCAGCGGCGGCGCCGCGGGGACGCGGTCTCACCTGTGAAGTTCAGCGAACAGTAGAGCACGATGATGAGCAGTCCCAGGACGATGGAGACGATGCTGAGCAGCCTGGCCCTGCTCCCGAGCCGCCGCGGCCCGTCCACATCACCCAGCTGCAGGCTGTTCCGCGACTGGCCGGGAGGGAGACACAAACAGGCGCTTGTCAGTGGGGGCGGCTCCGGGGCTGCTCCGCGGCAGGCGGCAGCCTGACCCCACGCAATGGGAGCGCCGCACCGCTGGGGCCGGACAGCGACACCTGCTCCAGGCCGGAACAGGACCGGTGCCCTCCCGTTTGTCGACACGCCTCATTTGCTTCCAACGCTCAACTGCCCGGAGCAGCCCTGGCTGGGCCGGGAGTCAGACCCGAGCAAGTGGGAGCCTCAGTGTCTTCCAAATCCAGCCCCCAGGCACTGCGGCTGGACGTCACCCCCGCCAGCGGAGATTCCGCTTCCACGCAAAGGGAAGGGGCCTGTGGTTTTAGGAGCAAAAAATCCGGACGCTCAATGGGATTCAGAAGGCGCGGCCCTGGCTGGCGGGTTGCTTTGGCGGGGCCAGCTGGACTCCGGCGTAGCCTTTGTTTCTCAGTCTAACCTGAGGCCTTCCCAGGCTTGGTTCCAGCTAAGAAATCAGCTGCATTCTCACCAGGCTCCTAGGGAATCCTGGGGCACACGGGGGTCCCGGCAGAGCCGACAAGTCTCGGACTAGGGGCCCACCTCAGTCGGACTCACTGGGCAAAGCTCGGGGGGAAGCAGGAGGCCAGCGGCTCAGTCTCACCGGCAGAGAGGCCATGGGGCCTACACCGGAGGAAGGGGGGTTCTGCCATGGGGTTGTTTAAAAGCTGCTCCCTCTAATATTTTCCAACCGTGTGCGGAATACAGTCTATGTGCACCCAAGCATGTGGAAATGTGCACCACCCACGGGAACACACACCTAGCTGGGGGCGCTCTGCTCATCAGCTGGCAGCATCAGAATCTCCCCTGCGCAACCACACGAGCGCCCAGCGTACGGACTAACTGCTTCCTAGGCCCTGCGGCACTCGGCTCGCTTGTTTGGGACGGCTCAGCTGTCCCAAGGGTTCTCTCCTTCCCTCCGCTCGCTCCCGCACGTTCCCAGCTGGGGGGCGGTACCCTCCCTGGCCTGGGGGGGGCTCCTGGTCCTCGAGGGCACCGTCTCTGTTGCCTGCGTCCGCCCTGCTCTCCCAAATTGAAACCTACGGAGCGAGGCCGGGGCCAGCGCCCCCCAGCCAGCCCTCGGCTTTGGGATCCCGGAGCAGGGACCACGTGCCCGCCGGTGTCTGTAAATGACCCATTCCGGGAGCTCCCCCAGGGGCGTTGCCAGGGCAAGAGGGCTCTGGAGAGCCTGGGTCCTGCCATCCCTCTAGCCCAGCCAGGGAGGAGCTTGCTCAGGTAAATGTCAGGGGGTTCCCACCTCGCCAGCCTCAGCAGGTGCATTCCTCCCTCGTGCAAGCAGGCAAAACCCCACGGAGGCCTGGGGTTGCGTGTACAAGGGCACCTCCCACCTGAGGCCGAACCTGCGCCCTCTGGAGCTTAGAGCATGAGCCAGGGCAGCCGGTGCACTAGGCAGGGGAAGGCTCTGCCTTCCCAAACTGCCAGCCTGGCTCTGCCCAGACTCCGCCCCCGGAACGCCCGCTGTAGGCATAGCAGGGGGGCAGTGTGGCTGCCCCCAAGCACCCACCCTCCCCGTGCTATGGGGCCGTGCGCCACCCTACCTCCCCGTGGTGCTGGAGGGAGGCATGGGTCCCATGCGGGGTGGGGCCTGAGCAGAAGGGGCAGGGCTGGTGGCTTGCCTCTCCCAGCCCTACTTTCACCCACTGCCCCTGTAGGAGCCATGAGCTACACCATGCGCTAGCAGCCGGCTGGCTCTCAGCTAAGGCTGCCGAGCAGACTTCTGAGTCTCTCTGGAAGTGGTCTTGGTGCCACGTGTGGGTTACTCGGGCACTGCACTCCACAGTGCCTGGCATAGCCATGCGCCACCCACCGCTGGCGCTGCGCCCCTCAGCGACCCGTGCACATTCCTTGCTGTCCCTGCACCTCGTGCACTGAAAGCCGCAGACGCCGCAGTGCGCTTGCGGCTGGGGAGGGGTAACTCCCTCCCCTTGCTCTTCGGTTCCTCCCAGGGGGTTTGCACATCGAACGGGATCCTAGCCAGTGGTCCCTGGACGTGAGAGTCCAACGCCTCCCAGCTGATTAGCAGAGCGCCCCCAGCCGGCAGCCTGTGCTTCTACTAGTGGTGCACGTCCCCACGTGCCTGGGTGCATGGAACAAAATTGATTCCATGCAGAGATGGAAGAATGAGAGGGACCGTGGCTCCTACCCCATCCCTGCAGCATCGGCCAGCCCCCAGGAGCATATGCGGGGGAGCTGCTGTGCCCCAGGCTCAGCTGGCGGAAGGAGAGCTGGCCCTTACGCACTCGGATGCCACGTACGTGGAGCACGACCCGGCTCCCGCCATGTCACCACATTCCAGAGCAATCAGCCGAGTCCCTCTTCGCTGACGTCCTGGCTAACCAGGCTCTCCCTGGGCGACTGATGCCAGCTGGCCGGGCAAAGAGCCCGGTTCCCCTTCCAGACTGAGGGCTTGGCCATAGCCATGACACCAGGTCCCTCGCTGGACCCTTCCTGGCTTCGGGGGCCATGGCCGCTGCTTCCCTGAGCTGGTTTTCCATAGGAGAGATTTGCCTGTGTCCCCCTCCCCCCCAAGAAACTGACTTTGTTGGAGGCCAGCTGGGGGGTGCTCAGTGCTAGAGACCAAGCTCCAGGAAAAGGGGTGACACTGCCCTACCTCAGGGGGCTTGCCGTGGGGAGCCACGTGGGTGGGGCAGGAGCCGTGGGTGTAGGAGGAGGGAAGGAGGAAACGGGGCCGTCTAGTTATTTGAACAAAGCGGCCTGTTTATGTCTCAGGGCCTGAAGAGAAGCAGAGGGGTTTGCCAGGCTCTGGGACCCACAGGGCGGCCGGGCAGCAACCGGCTCAAGGACCTGGTCCTCGGGGGGAGGAATTCTGGGTGTCTTCGCCGGGGGAGCCCCAAGCCTCCTCACACCTCACTCGCGGCCCAGTTCCGCCGCTAACAGAGGGGCAGGAGGGCGTCGCGGCGGTAGGGACTGGCTGGCGGAGGGGGACCGGGCAGCGGCCCTGTCTCGAGATTTGCCAGATGGGCTTTGGGTTTGAGGTGCTTCCTTCTGCGGCACAATGTTGCCGGAAGCCCCGCACCCAGCGTGGCAGGGAGGCCCCGGGCGGCTTGTCGGGTCTCTGCACACACAGGCTGGAAGCCAGCGCACTGGCCAGAGGGGCTGGTAGGGGGGGAAGGCAGCTCCTGTCTATGGCAATGGGGAGTTCGTGCCGGCCTGCAAAGGGCCCCGGGGAGGCTGACGAAAGCACGCAGGACAGGAGGGGCGCTCCTAGGGGGCCAGATCCTGCCGCCCGTGGGGCCAGGGGTCCCTGGCATGATTTCCGGGGGCTCGCCACGGTGCAGGCGGCTGGGCCGAGAGCGGCAGAACCTGGCCCGGGAGGAAGGCAGGTGCGGTTCCCGGAGAGCGGCCCCTCTTGGTGCCTCTGCTGGGCCAAAACGGAGCTGGGGGCGGAGCCTCTTGAGAGCAGAACCTCAGGGGCACCCACGCCCTGCCCCAGGAGAGCCGCACCCCGTGCTTGGACGTATGCACCCCTAAGTAGTGACTCCCCCCAGCGGCCAGGGCTGGGCACCGTGGGCCACCCCTGCTCTCAGCAGCGGGGGGTAACGCCGCTATTCTAGGCTCTCAGTGGATCACTGGCTCCGGCAGGCCACGCGCCCCCCCCGTGACCCCAGCTGCTGGGAGCCCAGGTCTGGGTAGGCGGCCAGCTCGCCACAGGCGGGTTCAGCCCCTCGCACGCGGGGCCCATGTGGGCCAGGTTCCCATCTCTCCGCTGCACAGGGACAGTGACTAGGCCAAAGGGGGGCTCCCCTCTCCCGGCGCCAGGGCTACAGGCTGGGCCGGCGGCTCTGCTCCCGCTGTGTTCACCACGCTGGCCCGTGAACACGGCGGGTTTATTGGGAGCAGCCCCGCTCCTGGCCCCTTTCTCGCCCGCCCAGGAGCTCTGGGGCTTTGCCCCTCTGCCTGGCCGGAAGCAGGTGCGGCACGAACCCTCCATCAAAGGGGCTTGTGGGCCTGGCTTGCTCTGAGCCCTGAGCTCCCTCAGGCCCCACCCCAGAGCACTCTGCCCCCTCCCCACGGTCCCCCACGCTGCTCCAGCCCTGGGTTCCCTGACCCGCCTCGTGGCTTCTGGGCAACCTGCGGGGGCTCTAGGCTGGTTTAGCCCTGGGGCGGTTTGGGTGCCACTGACTCCCATGCACCCCCCAGACCCCGCCCTGGAGGAGTACGGGGCTGATCTCAGGTGGGCAGGGTACAAGAATCCCAGGCTCCTTTGAGGTGTGGAGCTGGGGCCGAGGGACACCCCAGTCAGGGCACCCTCAGCCCACTGCTCTTGCCCAAGCGCAGGGCCCCTCAGCCCGCCCCACGCCCAGCACCTCAGCCCCTGTGGGAGGGCAATGGCCAGAGGTGCTGAGACACCCCCCTCCCCCCCCCACACACACACACTGGCTGGTTCCCAGGATCTGCCCCTCCCCAGCTCTGTGGGCTCCCGGGAGCTTCTCCTGGTCTGGGGCCGGGGGCTCCTCCCCCCGCAGGCCGCCCCTTAGGGTTCCCAGCGCTGCTCGCTCCGGCCCGGCCCTGCTCCGGGCGCTGGGAGCGGGACGGGACAAGCCGTGTGGGGAGTCGGGGGCGGGCAGGGCCAGGGCGGCTCCGGAGCCCCCCCTCTGCCAGGCGTGCAGGGAAGTTCCCATCCCCACAGCCTGCCCCACCCCGGGCTCCTGGGCGCGACGCGCTTGGCGTGGAGGGGAAAGCAGGGCTCAGCGCCTGGGGGGAGCAGAGCTGGCAGCTGGGACCCCGGAGATGAGGGGGAAGGCGTGGCTGGGACCCCCAAGCCCTGGGAGGCAGGGAACAACCGGGACCCCAAGTCCCTGGGGAGGGAAGGGCCGGGACCCCAAAGCCCCGGGCTGCCCCCCACTCACCATGATGGAGAAGACCAGCGCCACGATGTTGATGGGCCAGACGGGGCAGAAGCAGGACAGGATGGCCAGCACCAGGTAGTCCAGCGGCCGGCCCCGCTCCGGGGCGCTGGGGATGGCGGTGGAGGAGGCGCGCCCCAGGCTGACCCGGGAGGGCGAGGGCGAGGGCGGGCCGGGTCCCAGCTGCCCGGCGGACGCGGACTTGTAGCCCCCCAGACTGTGGCCATTCTGCTCCAGCTCCAGCGACTTCTCGCTGCCCGGGGTCCCGGAGAAGGACTGGGAGCCCCGCACGCCGCGCTCCGGACCCCGGCCGGACAGCAGCAGCCGCTCCGTGTCCGGGCCCTCCAGCGGCGCCCCCGCCGCCTGCTCCATGCTGGCTCCTGCGCCCGGGCGCGCTAGATCGCCATGGCCGGCCGGCGCGCTCCCCCCGGCTCTGGCGGGTCCCTCTCCCCGGCAGCGCTGCCCTGCCCTGCCCGGCGCTCGCTCGGATTTGAGCCCCTCCTGGCCCTGCCTCCCGCAGCCTGGCACCTGCCGCGGGGCGGGGCCAGCTCGCCCCTGCCCCGCCTCGCTCGGGGACTCGCCTGGCGCCCTGCCCGAGCCGCGGGGCCACGCTCCGCCAAGGGGCCGCTGCCGGCGGCGAGCGACGCTGGAGCCCCCAGCCCTGGCCCCCCGTTTGCAGCCGTGGCCCCGAAGTTAGAGACACAAGGAGTGGGGAGGAGCCAGCTGTTGGAGACGCGAAGGGCAGGGGGTTGGGGTAAGAGCCAGCTGTTGGAGACGGGAAGAGCAGGGGCTGGGAGGGGGTTAAGACGGATGTTGGAGACGCAAGTGGGGGGTAAGAGACAGGTTTTGGAGACACTACGGTAGGGCTGGAGGGTAAGAGCCAGATGTTGAAGATGCGAAGGGCTGGGGGGGAGGTTAGAGCCAGACGTTGGAAACGTAAAGGGGTGGGGGTAAGAGCCAGATGTTGGAGACAGGAAGGGCTGGGGGGGTAAGAGCCAGATGTTGGAGACACAAAGGGCAGAGGCTAGGGGGGTAAGAGCCAGATGTTGGAGACGGAAAGGGCTGGGGGGTAAGAGCCAGATGTTGGAGGCACGAAGCGGGTCAGAGCCAGATGTTCCCTGTAAGCTGTGCGCTTGGGAGGCCACCCAGGACAGAGCCAAACCCCGCCCATAGCAAGGTGCCCACAGCCGGCAGGCGTGTTTCTACTGGTGGTGCACTGGCTCCGTGCACAGAACAAAATGCATTCCGCACGTGGATGGAAAACCTCAGCGGGGCACTGGCCGCACGCACCTTGGGAGCTGGCCCCGCCCCTCGCTGGCCCCATGCTCTCCTCCCAGGGGGTCACTGGCTCCAGCTAGCCCCCCCCCCACGGGTGGGCACAGCACATAGTAGCTGGGGCCACTGTTACCCTCAGTGCCCACTCGGCTCCCAGCGCCGGGCCCTGCTTGGGGAGGACTCTAGGATCTCCAGCCCTAGCGGGCTTTCGGTGCCGCTGGACACAGCCCTGGCTGGGCTGGTTGAGTCGGGGCGGGTCCTGCTTTGGGCAGGGGCTGGACTCCATGGTTCCTGAGGGCTCCAGGATGCCGGAGCCAATGGGAGACTGGCAGCTGGCCAAGGGCCCCTCTGCTTGCCCAGGCTGGCCGGCCTCTGGTGAAGGGAGCTCAGCCCCTGGCCACCCCCCACGCGGCGCGGTGGACTGAGCCCGGGTGGGAAATGTGCTGCACTGCCCGTGGGAGAGGGGCACGCGTGGGATTGCCCCTGCCAGCCCCTCCCCCCGGGCTCTGCGCGCGCGTCCGAGCGATGGGGCTGGGGCGCCGGCGGGGAGGCCCAGGAATCCCCACGGGCCATCGCCCTTCCCAGGCCCGGGCGGGGCCCCTCGGGCAGTCCAGCTGCAGCGGGCGGGTGTTTGCTCGCTTGCGGGGTGGCCCCCAAGCTGCTCTCGCAGGGCTGGGCGGTGCTGGGGAAGGGGTCCTGGGGTCCTGGCTGGTGGCTTGCCCCGGGAGGGAGCTTGGGGGGCCGGGCAGCGGTTTCTTGGGGGGGGGGTTGATGCCCACAGGCTCCGTGTCCCTAGTGGGGAGGGTGACACGTGGCTCTGGCCGCGGGAGGCGGTGACTTGGGGACGGTCCGTAGCCCCCCATCTGCGCCCAGCCCCCAAGGACGCCAGGGCGGGGAGGGGGGGCGGGACAGCTCTAGGCGCGGTCCAGAGCTGGAACCCGTGTGTCCAGCCCCCACCTGCTCCCCCAGCCAAGGGAGGCGGGGGCTTGTGGGAACAGCTCGGGGCCAGATCCTGCTCATGGACACCTGGGCTCAGCTGATGTCACTGGCCTGGCTCCTTCCCCCCGTAAATGGGAGCAGGATTGGGCCCCAGGGCTGGCAGCAGAGCCGCGTGGAAAGTCGCAGGAAGGGGAGGAGGAGGCGGGGGCGGGGGGCGGGCCTTTCCCCGCAAGCCCCGCCCCCTCCCAGCTGTGCCCGGCGTATTTAAATCGTTCCCTGGGGTTCTGCCCTCCCCCGCCCGGAGCGATCTCTGAGCGGTGCCTGGCGCCACCTAGCGGCTCAGTCTGTGCCCCAGCCGCAAAGCTCTCCTTGGACGGCACCGGACTCCCCGCTCACCCCCTGGCTATGTGGGCGCCCCCCTGCCCCTTGCTCCTGCGCCCCTCCTGGCCTCGCCCCTCTCCCGCCGCCTGCGCGCAGTCAGGGCCCCGCCCTGCACATCCGGAGAGATAGTCCCCCGCCGTGTCGCAGGCGGGAAACTGAGGCACGGAGCCACAAGGCGCCTTGCCCCCCGCCAGGCGGGGAGGGCGCAGCTGGAAATTGGACTCAGCCTCTTAGGCGGCCCGGGGGGCTGTCACCCCGTTACCGCCCCCCAGGGCTCCGCAAAGCGAGCAGCCCCCTTTAGAGCCCGGAGCGCCCCTGGGCGCGCAACAGGGCTGGGTGTCAGTAGGGGCCCGGAGGGGGGCCGCTCTCCCAGGTGCTAGTCCCTCGGGGTAGAGTGAGAGCGGGTACGGCCCAGCCCCAGGCCTGCAGCGGCTAGCCGAGCACCCCTCCCGTCCGAATCGGGAGCCCCGCGGCTGGGCAGACAAAACCCAAAGCTCCGGGTCGGGCCCCAGTAAGCCCAGGCCGGGCGCTGCGTTCTGCGAGGGCCTTGCCCTGCCTGCCCACGCCCCCGGCAAAGCGCCCAGGGCTGGAGGGCAGCAGCAGGGAGCGCCTCTCGGCCAGGTCCCCTCGAGCGCCCCTGGTCCCGTCCCCCCACCCCGAGCGCCCAGGCCAGCAGGTCGGAGGGGAGGCGCACGCTGCAAAGCGCAGAAGCGGGTGGCCCCGGGAGCAGACCAGGAAAGCAGGTGGGGGGAGAGGGGAGGCCAGGGCCTGCCGCAGGGCTACCCAGGGCAGGGAAAACCTCCCTGCAGAGAGCGGAGCGGAGCCGGCCGAGGCGCCAGGCGGGAAGGGGGCGGCACAAAACCGGACCAGGCAGAACCGCGGGGCGCCTGCAGCTCCGGCAGGGTCCCTGCTCCCCGCGGGTCTCCGCGCCCCTTGCCTGCCCCACGCTCTCGCTGGCCGCTTGGCACGGCAGGACCCTCCCCCGGCTGTGAGCGCACAGCTCCCGGCGCTGCCCAGCCCGCTTGCGTCGCCCCGGCGAGAGGATGCTCCTGCCCTCCCGCCTGCCCTCGGGGCCCCAGAGACTGACCCGGCCCCGGCAAAGCAGCAGTGGCAGCCCAGAGCCGCCCCGGCCCGCCCCACACACACAAACCTTCCCTCCCACCGCCGCAGGCGCACGGCTCCCAGGCGCACGGACACCGGCCGGCCAGGAGCCCGCGCACGTACAAGCCCTTAGTTCGGCCGGTCCAAGCCCGGGCTCGGAGCCTGCCTGTCTCCCCAGACCCCTCTCCTCTCCCGGCCTGGCCGGGACCCGCTGAGTCTTCCCCTCTCCGCCGTCTCCTGCCGAGCGCTGCCCGGCTTCTCGCGCTCCTCCGGTACCTGGGTGCCACCCAACCCCGCTCCTCTGGCCTGCCCCGGGTGCCGCCTGCGGAGACTGGCACCCCAATTTCTAATCCCTCCTCCAGCTTGTGCGGCCCTAACGCTCCCTCCACAGAGGCACAGAGCCGCTCTAGCCAAGCGCTTTAATGGGACCGGCCCCGGGGCGTGTCTCCTCTGAGCAGAAGGAAGCGCAGTAGTCTGAACTCCTGCTGGAGAACAGGAGAGTGGCCAGACCAAAGGTCCATCCAGCCCAGTGTCCTGTCTGTGGCCAGTGCCAGGTACCTCCAGCGGGAGGGAACACAACAGGGAATCAAGCAGTCCCTCCACTGTCACCCATTCAGTTTCTACCACTGTCACCCATTCAGTTTCTACACCCTCCCTGCCCAGCCTGGCTGATAGCCATTGATGGACCTGTCCCTCATGAATGTATCTAGCTCTTTTTTGAACCTCGTTCAAGTCCTGGTCTTCACAACTTCCCCCAGCAAGGAGTTCCACAGGTTAGCTATGCGGCTGCGAGAAGAAAAACTCCCTTCTGTGGGTTTTAAACCTGCTGCCTAGTAAAACACAAAGCATTGGGCTTCCTGCCGCCTCCTGGCTTTCCCACGCGCGCTGGGAATCCCGCGTGGAATGTCCTGAGCCCCCTGCCCGGCGTCTCTGTGCTGCGTGTCTCCGTGGGCTGGGAGAAGCGTCCCACCCCCGCTCAGTGTATGGGGAGAGAGTGCGGGGGGCTTGGGCCAGAGCCCAGCTGCCAGGGGACTGGCCTGTCCAGGCGGGGTACTGGCAGGTGGCTCTGCCCCCGAGCGGGGCAAGCCAGGAAGGGCTGGCGGCAAAAGCCTCCTTCGTGGGGCCCCCGCAGAGAGCCTGGAGCGGGGGCTCAGGGCAGTACCGCGGAGGGCAGCGGTGGAAGCCGGGAGCCGGGCAGCCAGGCTGCGGGGCGAGCTGGGAGTGGCTGCCCCAGGCGCGGGGCCCGCACTCGGAGTGCGCGCAGGGCCGCCCCCGCGCCGGGCTGGCCAGCAGCGCCAGGGACAGCGCCGCGATCCGGCTGATGGCCCGGCGCAGGGTGGCGATCTTGGAGAGTCTCTTGCCGCCCAGGTCGTGGCGCAGCGCCCGCCGCAGGGCGTTGAAGGCTTCGTTGTAGTCCAGGATCCTCTTGCGCTCCCGCACGTTGGCAGCCACCCGCCTCGCCTTGGAGCGCACAGGCCTGGTGCGCTTTCTCGGTGGGCTCTGGCCGGAGGGAGTCTCGGGGGGGCCACGGCTCCTGCCTGGCACCCAGCAGGGGAGCCTCGGAGACAGCCGCCCCTCCTGGCAGCTCCCTGGGCTGCGCCGGGCCTTTCCCCGGGGCTGCTCTGGGCATGGCTCTGCGGCGCTCCCGCGGCGCTGGGGGACCCTCCTTCCGCGCAGCCTTGGCCGCCTGCGGAAAGCTCTGCGAGGCAGCACTGTATGGCACCACGTGGGCCTTCCCTGCGCCCTTTATTACCTGCCCCCAGGTGCGCTGGCTTGGGGAGGGGGTGGAAACTGCCAACACCTGCGCGGCGCAGAGCTCCCCCCCCCCCCTTCGTGTTTCTCTGCGGCCCAGCTCCCAGAGGAGCCTGCTTAGACCCCAGGCTGCAGGAGCAACCTGCCCCCCCCCTTGGGAACAGCAGCCAAGAGCTGTGGCCTGCAGGCCTGGCAGGGACCAGAGGGAAGTGTGAGTCTCACTGGGCATTAGGGACCGGGGGGCAGTGGGGTAGGCACCCCCCTTGCAAGGAGGCTGACCTGTCCCCCCTCCCCGCACAGGGCTGGGGCGAAGGAATGCGCCTGGGGATCTAGCCACGCCTCTGCCCGGCGGAGCAGGAAGCGAAGAGGTGGCCGGGACGCTTGGGGCAGGCGATAAAAGCGCTGACACGCTGCCTTGCTGGTGCGTCTGAGCAGCCGCCGGCCGGACCGAGGGATGGCGCTGACTCCCGGGCTGGTGCTGGGACGGCAGGGCTCTTGAGGGGAGGGTCCGGCGCCCCCCCGGCCCAGAGAGCCGGGGGAGACTCTCCCCCCGTGGGGCCTCGCCAAATGCCACACTCATGGGCCCGGCCCGCGTCGCGGACACTCGCTTCCCGGCGGCTCGCCTGCCTCCGTTCCTGGGCTTCGCCCTCCTCCTGCCCCAGTAGTCCCGCGAGGGCAGGACGCCCCTTCTCCTGGCAGCACGCGGCTACTGGCCGCCCCCACGTAGGGCCGGGGCCTCCCACGCGTGTGGCCGCTCCAGCGCGGCGAGTTGCTCGCTGACCTGGCCGCGTAACGTGGCTACTTCGCTGGAGCCCGACAGCGGCCGCCGCTTCGGAACCGGCTGGAGCCCAGGGCCTAGAGGCGCCTCCCCGGCCTCCTTTGCGACGCGCTTTGGAAACCAGGCCTGCCCCGGCTCCAAGCGCGGTCCGGGCAGGTCCCCTGCCGCTCCCGGTGCAGACCCAGCAGACCCCGCCCGCGGCCGGCCCTTGGCTGCAGCAATCGGCCCCTCTGCCCGTCACTTCACCAGCGCTCGGCCCTTCCCCGCTCGCAGGGCCCGGAGCCGGCCTGACAAAGGGCCAGGGCGCCCCCCTTTTGGCCCAGCGTCTCCACGCGGGCTGGCTCGATCGCTCCTATTAGCGGGGGCTGTGGGGGCTATGGCCCCTCTCCGCTCCCAGCGCCTTGAAGCGCGGCTAATTGCGGGGTCGGGGTCAGAGGAGGCCGGTAAATCAGAGGCCGGGGCCGGGGGAGGAGGCGGGGCCGAGGAACTTCAAAGGCAGCCGAAGTTTGTACCAATAGTTCCGAGCCGTCGCCTGCGCCGCCCTGGTCCCACCTTAACGGCATCCTCTGCCCGGCTGGACGCTTTGCCGCGGCCAGCTGTGAGCCAGGCTCCGGGCGGGGGCAGGGCTGAGCAGCCGCCAAGGGGCCTGTCCCGGGCCCATGTGCCGAAGCGGCGTGCAGCGCTGCTGGTTCCTGCCGCGGGCCTTGGCGCTGGTGGAGGAAGGTCCCGGGGGGCAGCAGAGCAGGGGCACTTTCTGATTTCATCTGCCGCCCCGGCTCTCCCCACCCCCAGGCCGAGGGGGATGGAGCTGAGCCAAGGCCCCATGTTAGCGGCGCAGGGCGTGTAGTGGAGCCAGGTCTGGGGCCGGCTGCCTCCGCTGAAGATTCAGGGAACTCCGGCACTAGTGTGACCCAGTGCGGGGGGTGTTCTGGGGCCGTGCCCTGGGGGCTTTGCAGCACTGACACACAGACCAGTGGCTCCGATTTCTGCTGTTGAGCCTCTTTCCTCCCTGGGGCACCAGCTGCAAACAGAATTCCACTGGAGAGAGGCCTCCCTGTGCCCCCCACCATGGCATGCCACGTGGCAGCACTCCCAGACTCTGCCACATTCAGTGGGGCAGAGGCCGGCTGCCCCTGCCTGGCATTGGGAAGGTGCAGACTGGGCAACCCATTAGGAACTGCACGTTGGCATCCATGTGGCATTGCCGAGGGAGCCAAGGATTTACCTAGTGGAACCCTGTTAAAGTCCTGGCTTTTATAACCTCCTCTGGCAAGGAGTTCCACAGGTTGTGCGCTGTGTGTGAAGAAAAATATCCTTTTGTTTGTTTTAAACCTGCTACCTATTAATTTCCTTTGGTGACCCTGAGTTCTTGTGTTATGGTGGCGGTGGGGAACCTAAGGCCCAGGGGGGCACATGCACCCCCCCCTTCTCCTGCTTGTCTGATCCAGCCCCTGAGGCTCAGGGCTCCCTCTCCAGCAGTGGGGAGCCAGTGCCGGCACTCCAGTCCCCTGCTGGCTCCCCACGGACTGGCCTCTGACTGATTTTTCTATGGGTCAGTGGCCCCCACCCAAAACAGGTTCCCCACCCCTGGGTATGGGAACAAGCAAATAACTTTTCCTTATTCACTTTCTCCACACCAGTCATGATTGTATAAACATCTATCCTATCCCCACCTCTTAGTCATCTCTCTTCTAAGCCAAGAAGTCCCACTCTTATTAATCTCTCCACATGTGGCAGCTGTTCCAAACCCCGAATCACTTTTATTGCCTTTTTCTGAACTTTTACAAGGGCCAAGAGATCTTTTTTGAGATGAAGCGACCACATCTGCATGCAGTATTCAAGGTGTGGGCTCCCATGGATTAATAGAGAGGCAATAAGATATTCTGTCTTAGGTCTTGTCCATACTTACCTGGAAGGTCAACTGAAGATAGGTTAATTGCATCGCTGGAGTCAACGTGCCTTAATTCGACCTTCTGTGCTGTCTCCAGAGCGGGAGGTCGACGGCAGCGTTCCCTTGCGCCTCGTGAATCGAGTGCCACCAGTGTGGACAGGGCACCCTCAGCATTTGATTTAGCGGGTCTTTACTAGACCCGCTAAATCGAACTCCAGAAGATGGACTGCTGCAGCATTGATTTGGCCTTCTTCTCCATGCCTTTCTCGTTCTTAATGACTCCTCAGTGGGGACGCTTAGTAGTGTGGCCAGTTCTCGCAATGTTGTCACGAGTCTCATGGTAATTGTTCCTTAATCCCCAGCGCCAAGTGACCCGTGAGGGTTTCAGCCTCATTCTTCGAGAAAAAGTGCATGTCTGGCCCTGAGACTGTGACCCCCGTGCACCCGAACGGCTCCCAAATCTGTTACTTTTAGAGACTCTCGTCATTTTGGGTGAGCCTGGCTCAGGCTTGGTGACCATTTGGGGCTGGCAATAGGGGGACAGTGACTCTGCCCTGCTGTCCGGATGACGGTGTGGCAGATTCCCCTCACTGGCCTGTTCCTCCCTGCTCCAAGGCTGTACTCAGTGGGGCTCCACGCCACAGACTTCCACCCCGAGCGTGCGGAAGAGGGGAAGGCCAGGCAATAAATCACAGGCTGCAGGATGCTACCTGCTGCCTGTAATTAGCACGCCGCTCTGAGACCGTCCCCCCCTCGTCCTGGCTGCTTCCTATCTGCCTGCCCATTCCGGGGCTGGGCAGGTCGGCGGGGACCTCCTACTCCCGGACTGAGCGCTCAGCCAGCCCCCTGATTGATCACGCCTCGCTGGGGAGATTTACGAGCTGAGACGGAGCCAAAAATGTGTGGTGAGGCTCAGCCCAGGCCCGTCTCCTGGACAGCTGATGAAAGAGCAGTAATTATCCCTTGCCAGCCATCAATCAGGCTGTGTGGTGCACACCTTACCGGCTCTGACATCCTGCTGAGAAGGATCCCAGACTCTCAGGAGCATGCCCTGCCCCTTGGCCTTTCTAGGGCATCTGGCACCGGCCCCGGCCCTTCACTGCTCTGAGTGCCAAACACCCTGGTCATTCCCCCATCCTCCTGCCTGCTCTGAGACCAGGGACATGGGCAGATGTTTTCCCGGCACAGCGAAGAGCCTGGAGCAAACATGTAAGCGAGGCGCAGGGGGAACTGAGCCCTGGAGGGATTCCCTATGCTGTGGGGATGCCCCCAAAGCACTGGCCAGCCCTAGTTGTGGCCTGCTCCCTGCAACGCCGGGGCTATTCCTAAGTGATGTTCACCAGTCGCTCCAGGCCTGCTTCTGCTCTGATCACCGGCATCACCTGCTCTGCCCCCTTTCCCCAGGGAGCTAGCGGGAGACCCCGCTTCCGGTGGCAGGATGGCAAAGTTGGGCCCATCTGACAGCTCGCTGTGCCCTGCATGGACTCGTAGCAGGGCTGGGGTCACTGCAGGCCCTGGACCAGTAGAGTGTGGATTTCCAGCCGGAGAATGGCCCCCCACCCAGGGGGCACCCGCTGTGGGGAGGAGTCCATGCCACGGCCCCCTAGGTGCACACCAGCCTGCGCCATGTCCCTAGCCGGGGCCTCTGCTCCACTTTCATGGTGGGGGAAGAGACGGGAGCAGGCGGGAGCCCTGGAGCCAAGGCTGTCCGGGTGTTTCACATGCGGCTGCAAGGTGGGTGCGGATGGGTGGGGGGCGGACACGTGTGCGGATGGGTGGGGGGCTGTCCCACAGGAAGTTCCCAAAGCCCTTTCCAAAGGGGGCCGGGAGCGAATGCCCCACGTGGCCAGCCCCGAGGCACAGAGTCGGGGGCAGTGCTAGCAATAACAGGCAGCAGCTCCCTGATCTAGCCACTAGGCAACACTCCTGACTGTTGAGAGTTGCACGCTTAACCCTTTCCTGCCCACACTGGTTTCCCTGAGTGAGCTGTGGCAGTGGGGGCAGGGGGAAGGGTTCGTTCGCTCCCCCTTCTGGCTCCAGCCCTGCTGAGGCCGCGCCTGCAGGGGCCAAATAGCACTCGCTGGGGTTGGGCTTGGGCATCGGTGGGGTTGGGTGTGGAGGCCAGAGGGCAGCCGGGCTGGGGCAGACTAATGAGCCAGATGGGAGAGGCTCTTAGCCAGCCCCAGCCCCGGGGCTCCTGGCCCCTGTTTGGAGAGAATTTGGCCCAACAGGCCAGTGGTTTCAGCCAGGCAATAAAAGGCCAAATTGGTCAGGAAAGAAATTCAGGGCCAGAGTCCGCAGGGTGAAAAGCTGGGAACTCCCAGGGCACCCGGCAGCACCCTGCTCCCTGCAGCTCCCCAGGGCACCCAGCAGCACCCCACTCCTTGCAGTGCCCCAGGGCACCCAGAGCACCCCGCTCCCTGCAGCACCTCAGGGCACCCGGCAGCACCCTGCTCCCTGCAGCACCCCAGGGCACCCAGCAGCACCCTGCTCCCTGCAGCACCCCAGGGGCTCCCCAGGGCACCCAGCAGCACCCCGCTCCCTAGGGCACCCAGCAGCACCCCACTCCTTGCAGTGCCCCAGGGCACCCAGAGCACCCCGCTCCCTGCAGCACCTCAGGGCACCTGGCAGCACCCTGCTCCCTGCAGCACCCCAGGGGCTCCCCAGGGCACCCGGCAGCACCCCGCTCCCTGCAGCACCCTGCTCCCTGCAGCACCCCAGGGCACCCAGAGCACCCTGCTTCCTGCAGCGCCCCAGGGCACCCAGAGCACCCCGCTCCCTGCAGCACCCCAGGGCACCCAGCAGCACCCCGCTCCCTGCAGCACCCCAGGATCCCCGGGCACGTCAGCAGCCGCGCAGCTCCTTGTGCATGTCTCCTGCCTGCCGAGCGCCCGCCCTGCCCCTGGCACCCGCAAAGGCTCCCGCGCTGGAGTCCTGCCCATCTGGGCCTGTGCTGCCTTGGGGCTCCCTCTGCTGGCGCCAAGTGGAAATGGCGCTGAGCCCCCCCCGAGGAAGGGGGCGCCCCCAGGGGGTGGGGCGGTGGCTGGCTGCCGGGTCCCTGGTCACGCAGGGGCTCATGCAGCCTGGGCCGCGCTAGCGGGGCCTCCCGGGCAGGGCAGCGCGGCGAGGCTGTGCGGGCAGCGCCCCGGCGCTCGGCTTGGCCGCAGAGGGAGCCCCCGGCTCCCGCAGTCCTGGGTGCGCAGCGAATCGGGCCACCCTGCGCGCCGGGCGGGCCCCACAGAGCGCCCCGCGGGGCGCAGGCTGCCCAGCACGGAGCTAGCGGGCGAGCGCCCCGGGTGTCTGCTCTGGAGGGCCGGGCCCCGCTGGGCAGCTGGGTGCGCTCCGTAGGTCAGAGCCCCGCTGGCCCCCGACTTGGCTGTGTCCCCAGCCTCCCCGGGAGCGCCTGGAGCTGCCCTGCTCGCTGGAGGCAGACACCCCGGGGAGCTCCACGTGGCTCCTAACGCCCAGGGTGCACCTGCCACCCCACAGTGGCACCTGTGCCCGCTGGGCAGGGTGACCTCAGCCCACGCCCACTGGGAGCGGCTGGGCATGTGAATGCTCCGTGCCCATCTGCGCTTGGCCAGGTGCCCAGCTTCCAGCAGCCGGAGAGCTGAGGGTGGGGCTTCCTAGGAACCTCGCCGCCTGTTTGGAATCACAGGGTTTCATGGTGGCTGGGGGGGGATGCCGGAGCCAGCCCTGCCTCATTCCTGTGGTGCTGGGCAGCGTTCCCTGGAAGCCGAGCACTGGGGCAGCTGCACCCAGCTGAAGAGCAGAGCCCCAGGGCCTGCAGCCTGTGTTTCTGCTGGTGGTGCACTGCCACTCATGCCTCGGTGCACGTAACAAAATTTATTCTGCGCAGGGATGGAAAAAATGACAGGGAGCACTGGTGCTGGGGGCTTTGTCCAGCCATAGCTAGAGCAGCTGCCGTGAAGCAGGGGAGGGCGTTCCAGGAACCAGGATTCATCATCTCTTCCCAGCACAGGCTATAGTGGGTGTGGCCTGTGGCCTCATGGCTCCACCCTCTGTTGATCACTAGCTGCAGGGAAATGCCAGTCTGTGCGGATTTGGGAGCACAAATCGCTGGCATAAGGGCTGCTGGAGAAAGGCTTGATCTGGTGCGGGGGCGAAGAGCAAAGACGGGCCCCCCCCCAAGCTGGCTGCTCTAGGGAGGCTCTACCTGCGCTGGGGCTCCTTTTAGCCTGGCTCAGTGAAGCACGGGATGGTTTGGGTCATTAATTACTTTACTAACCACGTAGGCTGCTGCCTGTACCAGACACTCCCTCATCCCTCGGGCATCCTCTCCTGGCATCTCACGCCTCCCACTCAGCTGCTGGGCCCAGGAGGAGATGGGATCCGCCAGCGCCCCTGCTGACGGAGGAGAAATGTAAGATCCCAGGCCATCCGCGCTGGGAGGGGATCCAAGAAACCACTTAGCCTCCTACCATGCTCGCTTCTCGCCCCTGCTAGCAGGCGGCCTGCAAACTGCCAGGAAACCCCCTTTGAGAACACTTTGGGCGATTGAATGGGTCAGGGCCTGTCAGTGGGTGCCCGGGCCAGGCTGGGATGAGCCGTCCCTTGTTTCTAGCTGCCAGGTGGGGGTGGAACCTGTGGGGCTTTCTCCAGAAGGAGGCAGCCAAGGCATTTCCTAAAGGAGCGTTTGAATTGGTGGCTTCGTTCTAATGAAACGCTGTTACTGGCTGGGGTGTTTAATGCCCAGCTGGGCGCTGTGAGGCCGTCGCCCTTCTCCAGGCAGCTAATGCACAGACAATGTCACACCGGGAGCCAAGAGGCCCAAAGGCCAAGAGAGCGATGTTAATGGATCGTTGCCCCCCTGGGCTCCCTCCAGCTGCCCCAGATGAAGGCAAAAGCTTAGTGAAGCCCCTGCCCCAGGTACAGCGTGGCCCACGGGCAGAGGGCACGAGACGACCAAGCAGTCTGCAGGAGCAGGGATGGGGGCTAGTGCCGCTCGCTCAGCGCTTGGAAGCGTGTCCTCTCCGCTCCGTGCCAGCGTGGAAGCAGGTAGCTGTCTGGAGCAGGCAGGGAGAGCGACCCAGATGTTGGGGGGGGAGGGGAAGCACTGAGGGCCAGCATGTGGGTGAAGACCCAGCTGGAGAAGGCAAGCCCCACCCCGCCCCGCCCCTGAAGCCAAGCCCCGCCCACCCCAACCCAATCTTTCCTGGCCACCTGGAGGCAGAGCTGCTGGGGCCCGTAGGCAATTTGGGGAAGGCTGCGCCTTCCCTTGCCTACATTCCCGGACACCCATGAGTGTCGGAAAAAAGGGGGAAAGGCAACATGAGCGCAAGCAATGGCACGCGTGGAGGCCAGGGCAGTTAGGACCAGCTGTCCCCACTGCTTCCGAAAGTCGCAGGTCGACGCCACCCGGAGGGCGGGTGCTGGGGGGGACGCTGCCACGCAGTTCGGGTGGGCTGAGCTACTGCTCCAGCCTCAGTGGATGCTGAGAGAGCGCTGGGAACGGCTCCGTAGCCCTGTGTGGCGTGGCACGCTGGTCTGGCCGCCGGGAGGGCATCTGGGTGAAGATATTGGACTGAGTTCAGAGGGGCAGGAAGGGGAGCCAGGGAAAGGAATGGGATGGCTCAGGACAGGAAAAAGCCAGGCCGCCCTGGGGATGAAACGGAGCATCGCGGGGCACTCACAAGCCGTGCTGGGGAAGCCTGGAGGACGTGCCGTAGCCGAGGAGGGGAGCGTGGCGGCCCAGGACGGGTACAGAGTAGGCTGTAAGGGTGCAGTCGATTAACCGAGTCGCCTGTAGGGTGAGGCTACAGACCGCACACACGTCTCCCCCTCTCCCGCCAGTACATTTTTTAGCAGGCTGGTGTCACGGCTCACAGGTCATGCCCACGCTCGGCCCGGCTGTCCCGGGCAGGACCCCCCTCTCCAGTGCAGCAGCCCCTTCTCGGGGGGCCCCTCCACTCCAGCGGCAGTGAGACAGCCTTTTCTCAGGGGGTCCACTCCAGTGCGGTGACCTTTTCTTGGGGGGCCCACTCTCACCTGGGGGGGTCCGCCCCTCCGCCTCCAGGATGGTGCCTCTCAGGGCCTCCAGCTGCCTGCCTCCGCCGTGAGCCCCTCGGGGGTCCTCTCCCTCTGGACCCCCGGGGCCTCCCCTCCCAGAAGGAATAGCGCCCCCCTGTTCTCCAGCCCAGAGCACCAAACAGGAGGGTTTATTGAGCTTTGAACACAGCAAACGATCCCTCAGGCCTCTAGGCCTGGCCCCTCAGCCCACACGTCAGTCTCCCCTACAGCCAGCTGAGCCCTGCCTGCTCTGCTCTGTCCCCCAAAACAGCCCCCGTCTCCCAGCAGAGCCTCCACTAACCCCAGTAACAGCCCCTCCCCCAGCCATTGTCTTCTCCCCAGGTAAGAGGGTCACCTGGGCCCCTCTTCTCCGCCTCCCTCCTCCATCCAATGTTCTCCCCTGGCTGGGATCAGCTGGGCTGGGCTGCAGCCCCTTGTCTGTTGCCTGGCCAGAACCCGCCCTGTCCTCTGAGCAGGCAGGGCCGAGGTCACCAGGGTACCAGACTCTGTGGCTCCAGTTCTGGGCTGTTCTCTGCAACAACAAACTCCCCCACATTAAACCAGTAACATCTGGGCACTGAGACTGTATGCAACCCCCTTTGAATCTCTAAAACTCCCCACTTCCTCACAGCTGGCCAGCAGCCCAGCTCAGTCCTGGCTTGCGACAGGTCCAGGACCTACCCCTGCTGCAGCTTTACATTTAAAGTGTATTAGAAGGCAGGTGGGCAGGCAGCCCGGCTCAGTTCTGGCTCGCACTGGGCCTGGGAGCTCGGACCCTCCCTGGACAGGGGCTGCTGCCACCCCGCGCTGCTGCTTCTGTATCAGAGGCAGCAGCGCAGGGTGCCAAGCAGCCGGTCCACAAGGGGAGTTGGTTATTAAACTGGCTCCCGTCGAGGTCCAGCTCCCGCCTGGCACCCCGCATTGCTGTCTCTGATACAGAGGCAGCAGCGCAGCGTGGCAGGGGGCTCCTGGGGAGTGGGGCCTTAGTGCACTGGCTGCCGGCCCCACCCCCGGGGACTATAGAACAGTCAAGTAACTGATAAGAATTCATGAGGTTAATCGACTGTTCAATTAACCGATATTTAGCATCCCTAGTGCAGACAGGAGAGGGACACTCAGACGTCCTGGCTACCCCACAGCCAGCAGCTGGCCTCCCAGCCTGGGCGGATACCTTGGCACTGCTCCAGCATGGCTGTTGTAGCTGGGGCGAGCTGTCCGAACATAGCCCTGCCTTAGCTTGTTCCAGATCCTGTCCCAGGCCATCCGCACGGCCGTGTTTACCGCACAGGAACGCATCGTGGGGTTTGTCTCTGGCCGGAAAGGTCGCCATAATAAGTCTTTGGTTCTCATGCTTTTTTGTTCTATCTGCAGCCTTACAACATGATCAGTCGCACGCTACTTCGTCTGGCCTCATCTTGTGCTTCACGTACACAGCAGTTTCTTTCCAGATGTGCTCCTCCTGCCTTGTCTCACAGGGGTCGCCAGCTGGGTCTGTTTCTGGCCCCTTAAAGACTGACACATTTATTAGTGTGTCAGAAGTGAGCTGCAGCCCAGGAAAGCGTCTGGCGTAATAAGTGTGTTCGTTTTTTAAGCTGCCACAGGTTCAGTGTTCCCTCTAATCTTTTTCATCCGCGTGCAGATTTGTTCTGCTTTGCGCAGAATAAATTTTGTTATGCGCACTGAGGCATGTGTGAATGTGCACCACCAGAAGAAACACAAACCTAGCTGAGGGCACTCTGCTAATCACCTGGGTGGCATTTGAATCTCTCCTGAGCGACTGCACAAGCACACAGCTTACAGGGAACACTGCACGGGACTCCTCGTTGTTTCTACTAATCTCTGTGCCCACCCTTTATATGGCTTTCCCGAGACGTGCTGTGTGGGCCCGGGCAGCTGTTCCGGGTGCCTCAGAGCTTGGGTCAACGTACCCACTTTTCCGCCAGAGACAATGATTCCGTTTCCAGGCCTTCGGGAGTTCACCTTTTCTCCATCCTGCTGTTACATAATTTTAGTATCACCCACAAGCTTTTCATGTGTTTAAACGAGTCACGGTTTATTTTGCCCTTCCCGGGTGCAGTTCTTTTGCTCCTTTTCGCCTTTTAGAGTTCCCATGTCCTAAAGTTTGAATGTAAAGTCATATCCAAGTCTTCTGCTCACCTCTTCATCAGCACTTCATAATTCTCCTTCCGGGATGCTCTCCCTGGCCTCTGCTCGTTCTGAACTGGTGGAAACACCGTCATCGGAATTTCCACATTCCAATAACGATATTCTGTGGCTCTTACTCTTGATGCCATTCATGTTCCTAATCTGCTGGTACCTTTCCTACAGGGTGTTCCCCGGCTTTCTCTTCGTGCTCCTTCTAGAGCCCTCAGAGCAACTCCGGTTTTTTTAAACGATTTCATTCAATCGTCACTGTTTGTTTGAGGTTTATTTCTTTTTGCTGCCTTATTTCTTTCTCCAATTGCCATTCCTGGTTCCGTGTTCCTCCCCGGGACACTTTTCCGATCTGTAAGCAGGGTGGGTGTCCTAGGAATAGCTAGTTGGCCTGTCTCTGATTCCTTTGGTGACGTTAGCCCAGAATGCCTCAGTACCTTCAGTTATACGTTGCTCAGTCACATGTTCCTCACTCTGGGTTCTAAGGCATTTCCAGATTGCTTGTTTGAGACTCCTGGTGAGGCTTGGCTTTGGGGTTTCCTTTTCCTAATATTGGTGTAACCGCTCTTAACTCCACACCACAGCGCCTCCTGCTGGTCACTCCAGGAATTAGCTCAAACCAGCCTCCGGGGTGCCCTCTTCTGTAAGAACAGCCACCCTGGGTCAGGCCAAAGGGCCATCTAGCTCAGTGTCCTGTCTGCCCACAGTGGCCAATGCCAGGTGCCCCAGAGGGGGTGAACAGAACAGGGAATCCCTCCCCTGTTGCCCATTCCCAGCGTCTGACACACAGAGGCTAGGGACACCATTCCTACCTATCCTGGCTTATAGCCCTTGATGGAACTAACCTCCATGAATTTATCTAGCTCTTTTTTGAACCTTGTTAAAGTCCTGGCCTTCACAACATCCTCCTGGCAAGGAGTTCCACAGGTTGACTGTGCTGTGTGCAGAAAAACTTCCTTTTGTTTGTTTGAAACCTGCTACTTATGAATTTCATTTGGTGACCCCTAGTGCTTATGTTATGGGAACAAGTAAATAACTTTTCCTTATTCACTTTCTCCATTCCAGCTGATGTCTTGCCCACTGTCACCTGTTGTTCATTCTCCACCAACTTCCATCAGGACCCGTGGCCCTCCCAGACCACGGTGCCCTTCTCTCAAGCGACTGCTCCACCGCAGCGCCCCCACATTCCGGGAACCCCACTCCTTATCCCCACCTTGCCTGGCCCGTGGGTCACTGAGTCATCATCTAGCCCCTGCCTCAGGGGCAAACTGCCTTCTGAAAAGGCCACTCATCATAGGCAAGGGGGTGCAAGTCCACTGCCTTCACCTGCCCCAGCTGCCTCCTTGCACCCCAGTACCCCCCAAGGCCCCTGTCACTGGGCCTCAGCCTGGGATGACTCAGGCCTGAGCTCCTCTGCTCACCCTGACTGCTCTTTCCATGGTACCTCACTAGTGGCAGCCAGGACCCTCATGCCCCCCTTTCTGCCCCCACCAGCTGGAGAGTGAGTGTGGCCATCCTCTCCTCCAGGAGCCTTTCTGATAGGGCCTAGCTGAGTCCTGATTGGCTGACTCTAGCCCACCTCTGATTGGCTCCTGAGACAGCCCTCTCCCAAGGCTGTTTTTAATCCTTTTTCTCCTGGAGCAGCGTGACTGCCTCACTGCCCTTGGGAAGTGATCAGTACCCCCTCCCCCCGCCCCTTTCCTAGCAGCGGTTACTCGCTGTAGTGCTAGATGCTACCCCCAGCTCCGGGATGAGAGGAGTTGCCGCCCCTTTAAGAGGATGACCGTGGTGAACGTGGGGTATCACACAGGAGCGAGGTGCTTCCATTGGCTGCACCGAGCCGGATCGGTGCCCGATGGTTCCCGTTAGTCCATTCTTCTCCGCACCGAACTGCTCTCCACATTTCCCATTGTTCTCATTGTCCTTATTGCCCCACGATCTGTTGTGACTGCGCGGATGCCCAGATGCAAGAAATGGGCACGCGCCATCAGCCATTGACGCAGTGAAGTCCGGCGCCTCCGCTTCCAGCCTGGGTTCCGGACGCCATGCAGCGTCAGAGGCGCCAAAGTGTTTGGAGGGGCCCCTCAGTAGCTTTACACTCAGGCTACGTCTACACTATGAGTTTTCTTGGCAAAACATATGCAAAGGTGGGACTCATTTGCATGAGTCACGATCTCATTTGCATATTTTCTGCCGAGCCGTTTTTGTGCAAAAACAAGCAGTGTGGACGTTTTCTTTTTGCGTGAAAACCCCTTTTTCCACAAGATCCTTATGCCCCCAAAAAGGAGGTAATCCGATCTTGCGGAAAAAGGGGTTTTTGCGCAAAAAGAAAACATACAGGCTACATCTACACTGCAAGGTTTTTGCGCAAAATCAGCTGTTTTTGCACAAAAACCCGTGGCGCATCCACACCTCAAATGCGCTTTTGTGCAAGTAAATCAACAGTAAAACAGCAGAAGAGAGGGCTTTTCCTGGCGTAGGTAAACCGCCTTTTACGAGGTATAACTCCTTTTTTGCTCTACAGCTATTGCACAAAAAGGCAAGTTTGCGCAAGAAACCCCCTATGGGAAAAAGCACAGGTGCTCTGATGGCCCTTCTGTGAAGGGCTATCAGAGCTTTCTTGCACAAGCGTGTCCATGCAGTGTGGACGCTCTCTTGCGCAAAAGCACATGGCTTTTGCAATGCGCTTTGAGGTGTGGACGTGCTCTTGCACAAGAAGTTTTTGTGCAAAAACGCTTCCGCAAAAGGCGTCTTGTGCAAGAAGCATGTCGTGTAGATGTAGCCCCACACTGCTTGTTTTTGCGCAAAAACCCCAGCGCAAAAACGGATTGGCAGGAAATATGCAAATGAGATTGTGACATGCAAATGAGTCCCTCATTTGCATATTTTTTGCCGAGAAAACTCATAGTGTAGACGTAGCCTCAATGGACACCCTTTTACCTCTGCTACAAGGTAGTTCCTCGTCTCCTTAGTGAAGGGGCAATCAGACACCCTTTGCTTTTCCCTCGGACTTTATGGCTTAGTTCTCCTGTTAGCCAAGTCTCTTGTGTGCCTAGTGTCTCTTGTGTGCCTAGTGTCCAGGCCTTATGAGGCAGGGGACATGGCAGCTAGAGTCAGCACCCCCGATCTTTTCAATATTTCCTTCACCTCGGGAGATGGGAAGGCATTTGCCTGGCAGGCTGCTAACCCGCAAGAGCTTGGTAGCAGCTGCAGTGATGTGGCAGTGCTGTTTCCCTGTTTGAGATGCGCGACCAGTCAGAGTCACGGTGCCTCTGTTTGCACAAGTCCTCTGCCCTCTCCTTGCCCCGATGTTGCTTGTTGCTTCCTGCCCATTCGTTGGTGGCAGGCTGTTCCCTTTCGCCAGACCCATCGCTTTGAGGGCTCTCGGAGCAGCTCTTGCATCTGAGACGTGGTGAGTCATGGGAGGGGGGGAGTTGAATTCCTGCTTTGCCCCAGCCCAGCCTCCATCTGCTCAGATGTGGCTTCCTCCACTGCTGCAACATTTGTATCCTGCCCCTGCCTCACAAGGAGCGTGTAGTCACTGTGTCCCTTTGCAATTACCCGCTACCTTTGGCCCCTCCAGCATCTCACAGCTGGATGAATCAGAACATCTGATACCCTAAAGGTACCCTACCTGGGAGTTACCTACTTTGGTTTCAATGGGACCAGCACAGCTGTCAAGCGCCTGCTCTCACCTCCTCTTCCGCTAAGAAGCCTCTTAGCAGTGATCACCTTTTATATTCACTCCAATCTCCTTTTATTTCCTCCTCTGCTGGTCCATCCGGCACCATCTACCCCCACGGCTGACTGGAGAGGGACCTGGGGAGCCGAGAGTTTATTTTTAGTTCACCTGACACCCTCGGGCCTCCTTGCTTGTTGGTTTTACGTTCCACTAACAAGTCCCAGCAGGCAGTGTCCTTGCTCTGGCAGTATTACTTTGTTGGATCCACTCTGCGAGCCTCACATCTCCCTTGTCTTTCTGGCCTTACCCTGGGAAGCAGGGGCGGCCAATCCATATAGGCGAACTAGGTGGTCGCCTAGGGTGCCAAGTTAAATGGGGCGCCAAATGGTGGCGCAATATCATTGAGGGGTTTGGAGGTGGGGGCACCGATTGCATGGGTCGCCTAGGGCGCCAGTTGCTGGCAGCTAGTCTAGGGCCACCCCTGCTGGGAAGTTTACTACAGGGCAAACCTCTTTAATCCGGCACTCTCTGGTCTGGCACTCTCTGGTCCGGCATGATTTGAGTTAGCCAGATGTCCACTTCTCGTGGCTGTGGCCAAGGTTCCCGGGGTCCCATAAAGTTTGTTTCCAGCCCCAGTCCTGGCTCTCAGTGCTTTGTGCTGTTATTTAGCTCTAATTTACCCCTAAATGGCTTCTCAGAGCCCAGGCAGCAGTGGAAGTGCTGGTAACGCTGCTAGACCATATTGACCTCCCGTGGTCCGGCAAATTCTCTGGTTTGGCACCACTCGGATTCCGAGGGAGTCGGACTAGAGAGGTCCAACCTGTTGTATGCGATTTCCCCCAGTTCCTCCTGACCAGGGGGTGGGCAAGGAGGGAAGCTGCCCCCGGACTCCGCGATTCTAAAGGGTGCCGGGCATCTCCGAGTGCTGGGGGGGACTATGCCATGCTCCAGGCGGTGCTGAGGGCTGGGTGGGGGGCGGGCGTGGTGCACTCGCTGCCCCAGCCCCACCCCTTTGGGAGCGCAGACCTGAGCGGTGTCAAACCAGAGAATTTGCAACCAACAAGCAAGGAGGCCTGAGGGGTGTCAGGTGAACTAAAGATAAACTCTCAGCTCCCCAGGTCCCTCCCCAGTCAGCCGTGGGGGTAGATGGCGCCAGATGGCCCAGCAGAGGAGGAAATAAAACGAGATCGGAGTGAAGATAAAAGGTGATCACTGCTAAGAGGCTACTTAGCAGAAGAGGAGGTGAGAGCAGGCGCTTGACAGCTGTGCTGGTCCCACTGAAATCAAAATAGGTACCTTTAGGGTATCAGATGTTCTGGACTAAGCCCCGGATTCATCCAGCTGTGAGATGCTGGAGGGGCCAAAGGCAGCGGGTAATTGCAAAGGGACACAGTCACTACACGCTCCTTGTCAGGCGGGGCAGGATACAAAAGTTGCAGCAGTGGAGGAAGCCACATCTGAGCAGATGGAGGCTGGGCTGGGGAAAGTCAACCCCATGACTCACCACGTCTCAGATGCAAGAGCTGCTCCGAGAGCCCTCAAAGCGATGGTGTCACGTTATTGGATTGTGAGGGGAGCAGCCGGGTCACTGCTGCACCCATGGGGGGGTGTTCGCCCCAAAAGTGGTACAAAGGGGGCCATGTGAGGGGTCAAACAAAAGCTTACTTTCTTCTGATTCTGTATCTGCTCTTCATATATCTGTATAATGTCTGTGTGTGGAGTTAGGGATCTGTACTCTGTATGGAGACTGGAAGTCTCTCTGAATGGGCCTGAGTAATGGGCTAGGAATGTTTGCCCATGGACATGCTAATGAGCGAAGCTCTAGGGAACAATGGGCCTCTGAAGGCCAAAGACACACCTGGCCACTGGCCATGTGACTCCTCCAGCTTGGAAGAAGCCAGGAGGAGGTATAAGTAGGCCATGTGGCCGACTCCATGTGGTCTTCAGATCTGCTTCTGACCCCAGATGCGGCCTCGCAGGGAATCACGAGGCGGGAAGAACTGTGGACCCATCCTGGTATAGGATGTGCAACAAGGACTTTTAAGCCAGCAGCTGTAACATCTCTGCTAGAGCCTGCATGGAGAACTGGGAGATTCGATGCATGTAATGTATGATCCTTTAACAACCTTACTCTCAGGCTTTTCTTTCTTGTAGTAATAAACCTTTAGAGTTTAGATTCTAAAGGATTGGCTCAGCGTGGTTGGTGGGTAAGATCCAGACAGTAAATTGACCTGGGATCTGTGGCTGGTTTCTTGGAACCGGACAGAACTTGTTCGGGGTAGGTGGGATTGGGTTCTAAGACCCCCCACCTGTGTATGAGATTCGGGGCCATCTGGGGCACGGATATTGCTGGGGTGTCAGAGGGGTTTTGCTCATGAGGCTTCAGGCAGGCAGCTGGAGTGCTCTGTGGGACTGGCGTGTGGCCTATTTGGGAAGGTCTCCAGTCTGGGGCTAGAGAGAGCCCCGAATTTGAGCAATTCGCCCTGAGCGGACGCCCTCAGCTGTGCCCAGACCCGGCCCGGTCAGTCACAGATGGGTCTGGCGAAAGGGAACAGCCTGCCACCAACGAATGGGCAGGAAGCAACGAGCAACATCGGACTGGAGAGGTCCAACCTATCGTCTGCGATTTCCCCCAGTTCCTCCTGACAGGGAGGCGGGCAAAGAGGGAAGCTGCCCCAGGACCCCACGATTCTAAAGGGTGCCGGGCATCTCCAAGTGCTGGGGGGGGACTATGCCATGCTCCAGGCAGCACTGAGGGCTGGGCAGAGGGGAGGCGGGCGCAGAGCTGGGCCCCCCCTTGCCCAGAGGCCCGGCGTGGCTGTCAGCTCCCCTCCTACCATCTGGTTTCAGAGAATCTGCCCTTTTCCTTTTCCTTGTTTGCATCCAGACTCCCCCCAGCCTCACTACCTGGCCCAGTTCCATGATTCTTTATCATTTCTCCCATCTCCCTCTGCCCAGGCACCTGGCAGCCCACGAGACCCCCTCTGCCCTGAGCCAATCACTGTCCTGTGTACCCACCTGTTCCCGACTCTCGGCCCAGAGCCAGACCCGGGAGGGGACAATGTGCCACCAACGGGGCCGCTGACTTGCAGTGAGGCCCGTGGAAACTGCCAGCTCCCAAGGAATCCAGCACCGTTACCCTGGCTGTGGGGCTCTGCGGGCAGGGGTGGGGCAAAGGAAGCAGCGTCTGGTCCGTAAACCACGGGGACGGAGATTATTTCCCAACTGCTAGGATGGGCTGGGCCTGGGGGAGGGGCCAGCTGTGCTAGGTGCAGCCCCAGGCTCTCATGGGCCTGGCACTCGGCTTGGATGCAGCGGGAGGGGGAGGGGGGGAGGAGACACCTGCAAAGCTGAAGGTCCCAAACATAAAAGATCAGGCCTGGGACCTCGCAGCTCTTGCAGGTGCAAGCTCGGACAGGACAGGTAATGGGCACAGCTTGGAGAATGGCAGAGCCCTGCCTGGCAGGAGGGGACGTGGATCCAGGGCAGAGTGGGCAGCACGCACGTCCTGCGGTGCCAGCCCGGGTGCGTCCCGGCACCCCTCACGCCGTGTGGGCAGCAGCGCCGGAGCGGGGCTGCTTTTAGGGTTCACGTTTGTTTGGAGAAGCAACGCGCCGACAGCCGGCCTGGAGGGGCGTGTCGGACGGCCAGGAGGCTGGCGGCCCGGCGGAAGGCGAGGCAGTGGGAACGGGCGAGCGTGGCGAGGTGGGGAGGTTAGGAACAGGAAGCAGGGGTGCCGGGTGGTGAGGGAAAGCGGGCCAGCTGCAATCAGAAATGGCCATGCCCAGCATTCCTTGTAGGATTCCAATGCTGCCCAGCTGATTAGCAGAGTGCGCCCAGATAGGTCTTTGGTTTCTCCTGGTGGTGCACATTCGCACATGCCTTAGTGCACGTAAAATTTATTCTGCACCTGGATTGAAAAAAAAATCTGCCCAACAGATGGCAAAGATTAGAGGGAACACTGGCCACGACAGACCTGGCGGAGGGGGTTTGCATCCTGTATGTAACATGCTTGCAAGCTGATGCTTCGCCCTGACTTTTCCATGCCTCTAGCGCAGCTGTGGGCCGGGGAGCCAAACTGCTCAACTTCCAAGGAGGTGGGAGGGGAAACCTGAAACCGGCTCCAGGTTCTCAGCTGGCCCACAACAGCCATACAGGGGGCAGACCCAGCGCCCCTGCTCCGGGGGCAAACCCATCGCAATCAGTTTGTGCTGCAGGATCCGAACTGGGCCCCTTCTCGTGTCTGTATGGGGCCGTGGTGCCCTAGCCCCACCACTGTCTGGAGGCTCCCCCCGACCCTGCTGTGCGCCTCCCCCACCTTCATCTGACCTGCGCCCCCTGCTGCAGCATGACTGTAAGGGAGCAGGCCAGTGGCAGGCTGACTCGTGACAGCCTCCCCTTTTGCCCCCCATTCCTGCTGGGGCTTGGGTGAGTGCCGGGACGGGGAGACCTGCTCTCTGACCTGAACCCTGGGGCACCCTGCCTGCTGCACCCCAAAGTTTGTGAACTCCTCATCCCTGGCCCAGCCCCGCCCCAGAGCCTGTGTTCCCCACACACCTGGCCTAGCCCTGAGCCCCTCCCACAACCAAACCCTCTGTGACGGCGTGTCGGGGTTCCCTCCGATCCTGCACCCCCGTAGCAGCAAGAACAGACTCCGCCAGCCAGTAGAACAGAGGGGGGTTTATTGCTTCTCTGGGATACAGCACAGCACAGACGTGATGTGGCTACAGGAGTCAGGGCCTGGATGCCTCAGACCCCTTGGGTTAGGGGGTCCATCACCCCCCTCAACCCGCAGCTTAGTCTGTTCCTTTCATGTTTCCCAGCCAGCCATTGCCCAGCTCCCAGGCCCTGCCCCCAGCCAGGTGTTGGTCTCGCCTCCCTTCCTTTGTCTCTCCCCTGGGAAGAGCCTTGTTACCTGCCCAGGCTGGGCCTGGGTGTCTGGGCCAATCCACACGTGGGTGAGTCAGTGGGAATCACACAGCCCAGCGCAGGGGGACCCCGGGTCACAGAGCAGACAGCCCCCCCACTACGTCACCCCCTCGTCCCCACCCCAACCCCAACCCCTGCCCTAGCCCTAGCCCTGAGCCCCTCCCACACCCAAACCCTCACCCCCATCCCGCACCCCAGCCTGCCGCCCCTGCTGGGTGCCCTCGGGCAAGTCGCTTTAGCTGCGTCGTGCCTCAGTTTCCCTTTCCCTCTGCAAAAGCGGGTGGCGCTATTGTCCACCTCCCTAAAGGCTGCCGGGCCCAGGAACCGGCCACCTGCTGCCGTCCCGGCCCTTCTTCCCAGCCCCCTTGGGGGAGCCCCAGCCCCAGCCACCGCCTCCTGCGCCGGGCCCCGCCTGCTCGGCCGGGGGAGGCGGGGCCGGGCCGGGCCGCGACGTCAGGTCCCCAACAGGACTGCGGGGCGGAAGCTGCCGAGGAGAGAGAAAACTTTCCGCTGGGGCTCGCTCCGCGGCGTCCTCCCCCCCAAGGCAGCGAGCCCGGCCGCCCATCCCCGGGGCCTCGGGGCGGCCGATCCCTCCCCGCGTGCAGCGAGCCCGGCCGCCCATCCCCGGGGCCTCGGGCGGCGGCGGCGGCGGCGCGGGCGGCATGTGGGAGCCGGCGGAGTTCGAGCGGCACTGGCAGGCCGAGTTCCCGGGCGAGCCGGCGCCCCGCATGGAGCTGGGCTCGGTGCGGGACATGGAGCGGGAGCTGGAGCGGTGCCGGCGGAGCCTGCGGCTGCTGCAGCAGCAGCTGGACGGGGAGAAGTTCAAAGTCCTTTACCTGGAGACGGCCCTGGCCCGGGACCCCTCGGCCCCCCTGCCGGCCGGGCCCCTTGGCGAGAGGGGAGTGGCCGAGGGCGCGGTGCAGAACTTGGCCGCCCCCCTCCAGCCCCAGCTGCAGCAGCGCCTGCCCGCCCCCGTGGCCCCGAAGCCGGGCAGGCGGCCGCCCCCCAGGCGCGGGCACCCCCTGGGCAGGAGCGCCGAGGAGGGGCTGGATGCCCTGGGCCGAGCTGGGCAGCCACGCTCCGGCCGGGCACCTCCCCGGCCAGGCCCCCGGCTCTGAGCCCCCCGTGCCCGTCCCAGAGAGCCCCCGGCCTGAGCCCCGGCTCTGAGCCCCCCGTGCCCGTCCCCAGAGAGCCCCCCGGCTCTGAGCCCCCCGTGCCCGTCCCCAGGGAGGCCCCGGCCCGGAGCCCCGGCTCTGAACCCCTGCCTTCCTCCCAGGAGGCCCCTGGCTGCAAGCCCCCTGTGCCGTTCCCCAGGGAGGCCCGTGGTAGTGGGCACCCCCCCAGCAGCGAGTTCCCTGTCCTCGGGGAAGTCCGTGGCAGCGAGTCCCCTGCCCAGCCCCCCCCCTGCTATGGTGAGGCCCAGAGAGGGCAGCCCCGTCGCCCCACGCCCATCTTTCGGGAGGTCCGTGGCTGGCAGCCCCACACCAGGACAGTGCCTGGCCCTGGGGAGGGCAGCGCCGACCACGCCGCCGAGGAGGGGGACCTGCAGGACAGGCTCCTCCTGAACCCCATTGCCTCCGGCTTCCGCGCCTTGCCCCGGGGGCCTGGGGAGGAGCTGGACAGGACCCACCGGTGGCTGCACACCATAGGGAACCGGTGGGCCAAACACAGCCGGGACCTGGACTCGCTGGATGGGGCGGACGGGCACAGCTCCCCGCTGCCCTGGAGACGCAGGCAGCACCTGTATGTGCCCGGCAGGGACTCCTCCGGCTGCAGCTCCCCGGAGAGAGGCAGCGACTGCAGCTACAACAGCTCCGACCACGAGGATGGCTTCTGGCAGGTAGGCCTGGGGCCCTGCCGGGCACCTCTCCCTGCTGTGCCACCCTGGTTGGGAGTAAAGCCATGGGTTTGGGGTGGGGGCTGCCTGGCCGTGGGGGTAGAGGTACGGCCAGCGGTGAAAGTGACTTACCATTTCTTACTGTCCTATTGCAACCTGGGTCCCTGCCTGGTCTTTAAATAGCTCCCTGCTGGCTTTTGCAGCAGCTCAGCCGGCGCTTGCCAGAGCCGCATGCCAGGGTGCCCCCGCGTCCTTTCCCCTCTGCGTACGGCACAGGCGCAAGGGAGTAGAGGGCGAGGGGGGAGAGGGTTTGTGTCACTGGCACCTAGGAGCCCTTGGCATGGACAGGCCGGGTACCGCCTGCGAAAGACGGTCCCTGGGCCAGCGGGCTCGCAATCCCTGTGCAAGACACAAGGGGACCGATGGGGAGCCCGGGGAGGCATGATTGGCTCTGGTCTCCGCGTGCGTCTCTTCTCAGACTGCCCCAAACTGCCTGTCGGTGCTGGCCTGGGCTCCCAGCCAGAGCTGCTCCACCGCTGTGGAGATGGCCCGGATCTCTGTGATTAGCGTGTGTCCTTTCTGCCCTCACGCCCTTCCACGCTGCGCAGCCAGGTGCAGCAGGGCGCTCGGGCAGTGCCCGGCTCGGAAGGGGCTGCTTTGGTCACGGGGGACGGGAATTCCTCGGCTCCTGCCCTCGTGAATTCCTTGGCTCCGGGGACAGCGAGGGTAACTGGGAATTTTATTCTAATGGCAAAGAGTCCCCAAGGCCTAGGCGGGTCTGACGACCCAGGGAAGTCCTCCTTGGAGTGCGTAGCAGCAATTGTCCCTCTGGAGGGCTGGAGGGGCACGGTCCTTTCACACCACGGGCCTTGCCCCCGTTCCGCTGGCCCAGCTGTAAGGCCAGGCTGGCACCGGGTCTGGGCCATTGCGTGTGGCATTGGCAGCAACTCCTTGGCTCTGAACCCTTGGGCCTGTGCGTGCTAGGAACCCCCCTCTGCAGACACGCCTACCCCGGCTCTGGGTAGGGCTGAGGTCTGTGTTCAAAGGTCACTCCTGTGAGTGAGCACTTTGTAGCCGCGCCAAGTGGTAACTGGGCGGGGAGGGCCCCTTGGAGCCGGGTGACTGTCTCGGAGAGGTATGACCAAGGCAGCTAGGTGGGCAGTGGCGGGGCAACCCTGCCGCACGTTGGTGTGACGTGGGGCCGCGGTTACCGGAGCTTGCGTTGCTCCTTATGCATCTGGTAGGATTGTCATTGGCACGTCTCCTTGGCCTCTCCCGGCGGGACGGGTGCAGTCTGCTCCTCGCTCGCCCGCGTCTCGTTGCCCCTGGTCTTTACTGGGTCTGTCATCGCGGAGGCTTTGAGGCGCTGCCCGGGCCTGGCGGCGCTTTAGCCCTGGGCTAGCGAGAGGCTGGCGGTGAAAGGAAGGGAGCTGACTCATTCCCACGCCGGTGTTGTCCCCGCGTCGCTGGCTGTGTGGAATGCATTGGTTCCCGCTGGACTGTTTGCTCTGTAACGTGTCAGGCTGTCCGCTGCGCTTTGTGACGAGCGCTGTAAAGAACGCTGATTTGGTTACCTGCGTCGCGCTAGGGACCCTCCTTGGGTGCCCATCTCTCGTGTCCACCAGACGATGTTTACTCCAAAGCACTGGAACCGGTCGTAGAATCCTAGGACACAAGGGCCCTGCGAGGTCATCGAGTCCAGTCCCCTGCCCTCCCCACCCCGGGTCTAGACCATCCCTGACAGCTGTCTGTCTAACCTGCTCTTAAATATCTCCAGGGATGGCGGTTCCACAACCCCCGGGCAATTTATTCCAGTGTTTCACCACCCTGACAGGCAGGAAGTATTTCCTAATATCCAACCTAAACTTCCCTTGCTGCAATTTAAGCCCATTGCTTCTTGTCCTAGCATCATATTTGTTCAGCTAAGAGACTTGCTTCTTCTGCATCCCCCCTTCTGCCTCCAGCCTGGGCCATCCCTCGCCTTTGGAGAATGCCCCTGTTGAATGTATGTAGGGGGCTGGTGGTGAGCATCCCTAGCGAGGGGGCTGTGCTGGGAGAGGGGGCTCCGTGGCCGCGGGAGCGTGTGAGGGGGTCCCCTCGGTGCCACGCTGACACATTAATCCTCAGGCTCTTCTCCAGGTTGCGACGAGCTGCTTGTAACTTTTTGGGCTGAGCCAAGATTGGCGCCCGGCTAGCGTGTTGGAAACCCCCTTAGGCCGGCGTATGGTCTGTGGGTTGGAGCCTCAAACTTTCCAACTGCTGGGAGTCGCTCTCCGGCTGGGAGGCGCTGAAACCTGCTTGGATTTCCCCACATCCAGCTTGGGACATTGAGGTTCCATGACACAGCCCAGCCGTGGCCAGTCCAGCCCGGCCCTTCCTCTTTCCGCGTGAGCGCCGCTGAGTGTCGCGCCGCCCAGTGTGCGTGCCTCTTTCCGACCAGACCTTGACAACAAGGCCAGGCCTGTGGGCGAGCTCGGGGCCGGGTGTGCAAAGGAACTGGTTTGTCGCGCTGCCCGTGGCCAAAACGGCTTCATCCTCGCCCCCCGGCCCCGTGGCAGGCTGCGCAAAGCGGCCTGCCTGGTTGCTGCCTTGCCCCTGGACATGGCTGAGTAGAGCTGGGTGGGAACTGGTTCCGCTGCCGCAGTTTGCAAAGCCCTCGGGTTGGAAGGGGAGAAATCGCCGTCCTCCAGCATCTATCACCGGCCCGGTTGGCCCTGGCGGTTCCCTTTCCCCGCCAGCCGTTCCCTTTGTCCCCTGCGGCGGGGCAGACCGGGCCGGAGAGGTGACATTTAAAAGCAGAAGCGCGGCGTGCCGGAAAGCCAGTGTCTAGATCCCTTTTTCGCATACAGGCGGCCCGTTCAGCGCTGCCCGGTTCTTCTTTAGCGAGCTCTGCTCACAGCTCTGTGTCTAGTCGCGCACCCCGACTCTTCCCAGCACCGCAGCTGCTGCATTGGCTCCCTGGTGAGCTGGCTGGTCCAATTTGTTGCTTGGTGAACCGGAGCCCTGGCTGAGCAGTCCTCATTGTAACCCAAAGCGCTCGGAGCTTAACGAGGCTCTGCCTTAATGTCTGTCCTGAGTGGAGCTGAGCACAGTAAATCTGCAGCCATCCTGCCAAGAGGAGTTCACAGCCGGACATCCCCGTGTCACAGACCGGAGTGGGAGTGCCACCCGGCTGGGAAGAGAGGAGTCTGCAGGAAGACGCTTGGCGAGAGGCCGGGTGGCGAGACTGATTCCCATGTGGTCCCTTCTAATCAATGATCCCCCTAATTTTCCAATCTGTGTGTGGAATCCATTTTGTTCTGTGCACCCAGGCACGTGGGGATGTGCACCACCAGTAGAAACACAGGCTGCCGGCTGTGGGCACTCTGCTAATCAGCTGGGCGGCATTGGACTCTCTCCTGGGTGGCCGGCCAAGCGCTCAGCTTACAGGGAACGCTGCTTCGGACCCTCTGATTCTGTGCAGAGGGGCCAGCGGCTGCCCAGACCTGAGGAATTGCGCTGTGACACTCACAGCTCATGCGTTACGCCCACGGGAGCCAGGCCCCGAAAAGCGCTGCCTCCCCTTCCTCGTGTCTCCTGCCACCAGCCTGGCCCCCGTGGAAGTTTTGGCATCTATGGTCTTGAGAGGAGTTGGGGGAGTGGAGGGGAATGTAGGTTCTGCTGAAATCCCACGAATCCCAAACGGATTTAAAAGAGGCCATCTCCAAAGCGTCTGCGCTCCCAGCGATCTCGGAAGGCGTGTGACAGTCATATGATGGGCCCGGCATCTCGGCGAACCCCCGTGCCAGTTCAGCCCAGGCTGATAGACAGCATCCCGGGGTCAGCAAACAGATGGTGAGAGCCGGCCTTTATCCTACCCTCCCTGACCTCTCCCGTTCTCCACCCAGCTCTGCGGTGAGCAAAACAGCTGACTGCGCCGCCCAGCTGGCCAGTGGTCTGGGTGCCACGCAGGGCATGGGGGCGGGTGGCATGTGTGGAATGGGGGTGCTGTGGCCACCTGCCAGGGCCCCGTATTGGCAGCAGCATCTCTGCTGGGGTTCCCCGTCTCCGCAGCATAGGGACACCCTAGAACAGAGCCAGATTGCACGGTGAGGCCAAATGCCTCGCAGCTTAGCTACAGGAGATCAGGCTTATTTAACTGCGGGTCGCCTGATTGGCTGGAGACGCGTCTTCTGGAGGGGGGTGCCTAGTGGGAAGGGGTGACACGCTTCACACAGGGGATGTGAGAGGCTCTGGACAATGCCTGTGAGTTCTGGATCCCCCTGAGAGATTCCTGGGGGTGCTGACCGGCCTCTCCATGCTGGGACTTTGCCAACACATCTGGTCGCCTGGGAAGTACCCGCTGTGACGGCGCGTCGGGGAGCCCCCGACCCTGCACCCCCGTCCGCAGCCAGATGTGACTCTCCGCCGGCCAGTAGAGTAGAAGGTTTATTGCTTCTCAGAGACACAGCGCAGAGCAGGCTCCATGTTAACACAGGAGCCAGGGCAGAGCCTTTGTCCTCTTGGGGGAAGGGGCTTCACCCCCTTCCTTGGTCTAAATACAGTGGTCCCCAACGCGGTGCCCGAGGGCGCCACGGCGCCTGCCGGGGCATTTATGTGCACCCGCCAAAACATCTGGGCTGGCCCCGCCCCCGGCGCGCAGCACGTGAGCGGCCCCGTCCCTGGGCGCCCGGCAGCAGGAAAGCTTGGGGACTACTGATCTAAAACATCCTCACTCCTCCTAGCCCAGCTGAGACTGACTCACCCCTGCTCACTGGCCCCAGGCAGCCCCGCCTCCTCCGTTGTCCTCCTTCCAGGCCCAAGGTGCAGGGTACTGTCCCCTGGGCCTCAGGAGGTGAGAGACTGCACATAGTTCCCCAGTGAGTCCCACCCAGCCTCCCCCTCCTCATGCAGCAGGGCCTGGGGAAACTGAGGCACCCCACACAGCAGCACTACAGAGCAGCACAGGACAGTCGGATCACATAGAACCCCACAAGACACACGGCGAATGCAACACCAGAGCGAACGTAGGATTACAACAGTAGTCAGCACTCCCCCGCTACGTCACACCCGGGGTGGGCAGGGCCAGCGGCAGCAGCGGGCCCATAATCCCTTTCCGGGGTAACTCGGGAAGGACTCTGCTCAGGCTGGGGGCGTTGCCCGTGGGCAGCATTCCCCTCACGCCACACCACACGTTGGGCGAGGCGCAGCGGAAACGGCGCCATGAGCCGGCGGGCGGGTGCCTCCTCGATACCATTGGCCTTGCCCCTTTCGGGCGCCACGCAGGACTGCAGCCCCGGGGGTCGCTGGAGAGTTTCTCTACGGGAAACGTTCTGCCTTGGAATCCCGTGGCCACCTGCTACCTGGGGGCAGACCTGGCCCTGGAAAACTCCCACCCGCGCGTGGAAGTCCTCCCGGGCCTGGGAGCCCATCTAGTTCTGCAGCTCAGTGCCCACGGGCTGCGTCCTTCGGCACCCAGGTCCATTGGGAGGCCCCGCTGCAGCGCAGCGCAGCACAGCGCACGCCCAGCTCGCCAGCTGCGGAGACTCATGGGACTGGGTGGCGAACGCAGCGTGTGCGGGCCACAAGTAGTCCTACAATGTAGTCATTAGAATCAAAGTGCCAGTTGTCCAGGTTCCTTCTAATCTTGTCCGTCCATAGGTGGGTTTTCCCATCCGTGTGCGGAATAATTTTATGTGCACTGAGGCCTGTGCGAATGTGCACCACCAGTGGAAACCAAAAACTTAGCGAGTGCTTTGCTAATCAGCGGGGCGGCGTCGGAACCTCTCCGGAGCAGCCGCACAAGTGCCCAGCTTACAGGGAACGCTGCCGGCTGTCCCTGCTGCTGCTCCCCTGCTCTCCGTGGGAGCCCCGTTCCCCACAGGACTGCGCGCAGGGGTGTGAGCAGTGTAAACAGCCCAAGCAAGGGGGGGTGTCTCCTTAGGGACGGTTCCGCAGCCTCCAAGATGTCCTGCAGGCTGAAATCAGGACGCGGTCTCTGCGTGTTCCCTTTGCTGAGTTACCCTTTGCCTCCGGATTACCCTTCCCAGGCGTGCCTGTCCTTGCAGCCTTCCCTGTGGCCTCAGGAAAAGGAGAGCTCGAAAATCCAGTTTAAAAAGTCTTAAATACACAAAAGCTGGTTTGTGTGTCTCCTGGGCACCCCACCCAGCCAAAGGCTGCCATGGAAGGATGGTTTCACAGAATGGAGTTTTTGTGGCTTCCCCCGGCTCTGCCACGGACTCGCCGCCTGGCCTTGGGGGAGTCAATTCCTTGCTCTGGGCCTCAGTTTCCGCATCTGTTAGATGGGCATGTGCCTACCTCCAAGTGGCAGGAATGTTTGAGACACACGTGGAGACCCCGGGGGGAGAGGCGCTGGGAGTCTCAGGCATGCCCGCTCCAGGCGTGAGGCCTCCGGACTCTCCCCTTCTGGTTCAGAAGGAGCCTCTTTGAGTCTAGACACGGAGAGCTCTCCCCTTCGTGCTGCTGTAACTGTCTCGGGGGGCCCCCGGGCAGCTGCTGTTTTAATAAAAACCCGTCCAGGAAAGAACAAAACCGCACTCGAGGTCTCCCCGGCCCCTCTCCCCCCGGGCCTTCAAAACGGCTTCGTGCCTGCTCTGAAACGAGGAGGCCTCCGGAGTAGGCGGGTGGAAACCACAGCAGAGCAGGTGGCATTTCTCGGCGCAGACCCCGTGAGGGGAGCTTTCCAGACGACGTGCTGACGCCACCCCCCCTCCCATCTGCTGGGGGGGTGGGGGTGGGCGGGGCGGCCGCCGGAGGCCAGCGGGAAGGGGGTACAGCCGGGCGAGGGGCACCCGCCGGCCTCGCCCCTGCAACAGGGGAAGATGAGGCAACTGGGGAGCGAAGTCGGGGCCGGGGCCGCTCGGAGCAGACGCGTCCCTGTGTGAAAACCGCTTCTGAGTCCAGGAGACGCGGGCTCCTTACTGGGGCGGCGCCAGCGCTTCCCTGCGGCAGGCAGGCCCAGTCCCCGCGCCCGGTCTCTGCGGCTCCGCCCCGGCCGCCTTCCCGCAGTGAGCCCCGGGAGGTCCCATGTTCCCGGATGGTCTGCGGGCGCCTCGGGCCCGACCTGCCCACACTCACGGTGGGTCTAGCAGGGCCTGCGGCTCCGGGCTGGGGACCCAGGCCTGTAACTCCACCCCTCCGGCCTGCGGGACTTTCTGCCCCAGGGCCAAGCTCGGTTGGGCAGCCACCAGCGCGCTGGCGGGCCTGGTCCCAGGCCGCAGGACAAACCCCTCGGACTTGGGCCAGCCCCAGGCTGCCCCGGGGCCTGGCTCCAGCCGACTTCCTCTGACAACCCCAGAGCAGCCCAGGGAAGGAACCCGCTTGGCAGCTCACACGGCTCTCCCCCTGGGTGGGGCGAAGACAAAGATTCCTCCACGTGCGAGAGATGTGGGCCACGTGATGCACGAGTGTGAGGCGCCCCCACCCGCCGTGCAGGGGCGGCCTAGGGCCGGGGTAAAGTAGAACGGAGAGGAGTGACCGTTTGCTCAGAAAGGGGGGGCGCTGGGGGTCCTCGTTCCCCCTTTCCTTGGAGAGCCGCAGCCCCCGCGGGCTTCCCTGGCTCGTCTGGAGCAGCGTTTGCTCCTTGGGGTGGGAGCATTGTTTGGGGCCCTGCAGACATTCGCTGGGGCCCGGTGGGCCGGCGGGTGCCTTGCCGGGCTGGCGAGAAGCCAGGCTCCGAACGCAGGCAGCGTGGCCCAGGTGCGGGGGTAACTGTTTAAAAGCTGTGACGTTTCCCGCTCTCCCTGCAGGATTACCACACCCTGGGCCTGTCTGCTCCGGTGCTGGGAATCCCGCTAGGGGGTTTCCCTGCTCTGGGACCAGACTGCTCCCTCTCCTCCCCGTTGTGCAGGGTGCTGTGTGCATGCTGCTGCTGCCCAGAGGTGGCTGCATTTCCATGGTGGTGCCTGCTCGGGTCGCCAAGCCCTTGGGGTCAAAGGCATCCCTGGAATTAACGATTTTGGGGACGAGTCTCTCGCTTGGAGCTACAAGGGGGGCTCAGCCATCTCCCCACCTCGGCTGCATGTGCCTCTGGCTGGGGGAGGAGGCAAGGGCGTCTGGCCGTTGGCGGCTGCGTGGTAAGGCGAGATCTGAGCAGGGCCCGAGCGGCTGGGGGAAGAGCAGCGGAATAGGTTGGTGGCAGCGAGCTGGTTGCGTGGGTGGCACGTCTTGGGGTGGGGGTCGCTGTGTTCGTCTGTTTCAGCAAAACCAAGGAGGAGTCTTATGCTTGTGTGAACAACCTCCCCTACCCCCGACTTCATCATAAGAGTGCCCAGGCTGGGTCAGATCAAAGGTCCATCCAGCCCAGTGTCCTGTCTGCCCACAGCGACAAGGAGTCCTGTGGCACCTTATAGACTAACAGATGTATTGGAGCATGAGCTTTCGTGGGCGAAGACCCACTTCGTCAGATGCATGTAGTGGAAATATCCAGAGGCAGGTATAAATATGCAGGCCAGAATCAGGCTAGAGATAACGAGGTTAATTCAATCAGGAGGATGAAGCTCGCTTCTAGCAGTTGATCTGGAGGTGTGAACACCAAGAGAGGAGAAGCTGCTTTTGTAGTTGGCCAGCCATTCACAGTCTTTGTTTAATCCTGAGCTGATGGTGTCAAACTTGCAGATGAACTGTAGCTCAGCAGTTTCTCTTTGAAATCTGGTCTTGAAGTTTTTTTGCTGCAGGATGGCTACCTTTAGATCTGCTACTGTGTGGCCAGGGAGACTGAAGTGTTCTCCTACAGGTTTTTGTATATTGCCATTCCTAATATCTGATTTGTGTCCATTTATTCTTTTACGTAGGGACTGTCCAGTTTGGCTGATGTATATAGCAGAGGGGCATTGCTGGCACATGATGGCGTATATTACATTGGTAGATGTGCAGGTGAATGAACCAGTGATGGTGTGGCTGATGTGGTTAGGTCCTGTGATGGTGTCGCTGGTGTAGATATGTGGGCAGAGTCGGCACCGAGGTTTGTTGCAGGGATTGGTTCCTGAGTTAGAGTTACTGTGGTGCCGTGTATAGTTGCTGGTGAGAATTTGCTTCAGGTTGGCAGGTTGTCTGTGGATGAGGACTGGCCTGCCTCCCAAGGCCTGTGAAAGTGAGGGATCGTTGTCCAGGATGGGTTGTAGCTCACTGATGATGCGTTGGAGAGGTTTTAGCTGAGGACTGTAGGTGATGGCAGTGGTGTTCTGTTGGTTTCTTTCTTGGGCTTGTCCCACAGCAGGAGGCTACAGTCTGCCCACAGTGGCCAATGCCAGGTGCCCCAGAGGGAGTGAACAGAACAGGGAATCCTTACATGATCCCTTCCCTGTTGCCTATTCCCAGCTTCTGACACACACAGGCTAGGGACAGCATCCTACCCAGCCTGGCTAATAGCCATTGATGGATCTAACCTCCATGAATCTATCTAGCTCTTTTTTGAACCTGTTCAAGTCCTGGTCTTCACAACATCCTCCAGCAAGGAGTTCCACAGGTTGACCATGCGCTTTGTGTGAAGAAAAACTTCCTTTTGTTTGTTTTAAACCTGGTGCCTAGTAATTTCATTTGGTGACCCCGTCGGCTGCATCTGGCCGTGAGTTCCAGCCCGGATCAGCTGGTTACTCTACAAGGTGCCACAGGGCTCCTCGTTGGGTTGGGTTGGGGGGGGGACTTAGTGGTTCTCCATCGCGAACGGACAAACGCCACCCCACCGGGTCTCACTGTGGGCTCCTGCCCAGAGGCCGGGGGCTGCAGAGATGGGGCTGTCTCCCTCCGGAGAGCGTGAGCTAATGCTGAGGTGGCCTCAGTCATTTGGGGCAGCCCGGCACCAGCATGGAGCCAAGCACGGAACGCCGTCATGGTGCGGCGGCGCATTTGTGCTGGTCTCCGAGGAAGGCAGCTCCGTCGCTGTCGGTGGCTTGGACTTGGTTTCCACTCCTGGTGCGGTGGGACTGAGGTTCCCTCGCCTGGGGCTGGAGCAGCAGCCGCCTTGGCTGGAAACGGCTGCTCGTGGCGGATTGGTGGCCAGGCACCAGGCATTGCAGCTGGCGTGTCTCAGGTGCCGGCAGGCGGGGTGCGCTGCCCAGAGCGGGGCCTGAGGGGTTCGCTCCCCTTTTCGGCATTGCCGGCCGTGCGAGCTCTAATAAACACACCGGGGTGATGCCAGGCGTGGGCTCTGCTTCGGTGCCGCGGGACAGGTGGGCTGGTGTCCTGTAGCGCCCCAGCCCCGGGGACAAAGCAGCAGTGAAGTTGTGGTGGAGAGGGCCAGTGCCCAGTGTTCCCTCTAATCTTTTCCGTCCATGTGCAGAATTTGTCCACCCACGTGCGGAATAAATTGTATGATGTGCACTGAGGCGTGTGTCTGTGCACCACCGCAGCAACACAAACCTTGCTGTGGGTGCTCTGCTAATCAGTGGGGTGGTGTTTGACCCTCTCCTGAGCAGGCGCCCAGGGAACACACAGAGCCCCTATAGTGCGTGTGAGAACCGCTTGCCGGACCGCTGACGTGATGCAGAACTTCCCCGCATTTGCACCGTGCACCCCAGCAGAGGGGGGGCTCCGGGTTCTTCTTAGCAGGAGCCTTCCTGGTCTCTCTAACCCCCAGCCCTCCCATACGGTCCTGTAGAGCGAGACTGGCCATTTATCTTCCAGCTCTTGGCTGGAGGGTGATCTCATAGCCATGCATGCGAGGTGCGGCTGTAGCTCAGGGTGACAGCTCAGCAGGGGTGTAACAGTCTGTTGCACCCTGGGCCTGGGTGTGACGTAGTGGGGGTGCTGTCTGCTCTGTAACCCGGGGTTCCCCTGCGTTGTGATGTGTGATTCCCACTGACTCACCCACATGTGAATTGGCCCAGACAGATAACACTGCTCTTGCCAGGGGGAGAGACAAAGGGAGGGAGGAGGAGACGGCCACCTGGCTGGGGGCAGGGCCTGGGAGCTGGGCAGTTTTTGGCTGGGATGACATGAAGAGAAGAGACTAAGCAGAGTGCTGGGGGTTCAGGGGGGCGATGCACCCTGCCCCAAGGGGTATAGGGCTGCCAGCCCCTGACTCCTTCTGTCCACATCGCGGCTGTGCTGGGCTGTATCCTGGGGAAGCAATAAACCCTCTGTTCTACTGGCTGGAGGAGTCTGTTCTCGCTGCTCCAGGGGTGCAGGATCGGGGGGACCCTGATGCGCTGCCACAGTGGGTTTACAGCCCTCCTGTCCTCTGGTCACACTTTGCTAACCAGAAGCGTTTGCACGTGCAAATCAGGGAGTAGCTGCGTGTGCCTGGCGGCTGACAACTCAGAACCCGCAGGGCAGAGGGTTAGCCCAGCCCCAGGGGTGCTCGGAAGAGCAGCGTGGGAGCCTGAGGTGGAGGCTGGGCTCTGGTAGGGGCCGTCTCGAGTTGCCAAGGTTTCCGCGGTTCTAAGACTCGCGAGAGGCTCTTCCGGAAGCAGGCCATGGGAGCGGGGTGCTGAGCATCGTCCTCGTTTCGCTTGGAGGGGCTCCTTTGCGGGAACAGGTTACATCTGGGTCCCGTCTCCGAGAAATCCGCCCCCCTTCCTTTACCGAAATCCCAGTGTTTTCCCCTGTGGCTTCCCTCCAGCCCTAAGCAACAAATCGCTGCCCACACCACGTGTGTCCCATGGCTCCTGTACCAAGCAACCGCAATTTGCATGTGGCTGGCTTGCAGCAGTCGGGCACCCGCCTGGCTTTCCTGGCGGCTGCTGGCTTGCCCTGCTGAACCCAAAGCCTCCTCTCAGAATCGGTAGTCGCCATCTCTGGGTTGGGGAGGAAACCCTGCGGAGAGGGGTGAGCTGTGGGGCCGGGGCGCCCAGCTCGACCAGCGGATCCCAGCGCGCCAGGCCGGAGCCGGACAGTCGCTGTCTGGGGAGGGGCACGTGGTCCAAGTGCAGAGAACCCAAGTGTCGGGCGTCTCCTCTCCCGGGTGACCGTGGCCGGCTGTGGTGGCCGCTGTTCTCTCTCTGCGGCTTATCCGGCCTCCCTTGTTGTCACCCCGAGCCCGGCGACTCCCCCTGTGGCGCCCACGTGGCGGGGAGGGAGTGTCACGGCAGTTCACACCCGGGTGAGCGCGTGTCTGCCCCACGGCACCAGCGCACCTGGCGAGCCCGGAGCCTGCTGCCGCCCCGTTCCCAGCCCGAGCGGCCTCCACACTGGGCCCTGCCAGTGGCCATTGCTTGCCCGGTGAGTCGGGCCCGGGGGCCTGAGTCTCAGCAAGGCTGGGCTGGAAGCCCCCTCCAGGCAGGTTTTGCCTGGGGGCTGGCCTGACCTGCCAGCGCTTGGCAAGACAGACGCGCTCGCGGGGTCTGGTCGCACCCTTGTGCTGGGAGAGTCTGGGGGCATCGGGCGCGACACTGCACCTCCCATGGTGCTGGGGGCAGCTTAGCTCCCCTTGGGGCGGGGCCTGGGCAGAAGGGGCGGGGCTGGGGCCTTGCCTCCCCCAGCCTGCCTTCCCCCACTGCCCATGCCTGGCCGAGTCTCTCCACGGCTCCCTCCTGCTCTGGTCTCTCTGCTGCTCCGGGGGCGGTTTCCAGGATGGGACCGTCCCGCCAGCTCTGGGCTGCTTGCGAGCTCCCAGGCGGAGCGGGGCTCGACGGGCCGACCCGCAGGCACCCTGGCGGCGTGGCGCTGGGCCAGGAGAGCTGGGACCCTGGGCAGCCACGGGGCAGGCGGGAGCTGCTCGGGCTGCTGACCAGCGCGATGCCGGGCGCGGTGCCCACCACTATCTCCTGCAGGCCCATGCGGCTCCTCCATGGCTCTGCCCCGCGCCCCCAACCCGCACAGACAGATTTTGCCACCTGGGCCAGGGCACCTGAGGCTGAATGTGCATCTTGATTGCTCCCTGAAGTCCCATTGGCCTCCCTGGAGACAGAGGGAGCCTTGGCTCTGCCCGTGGGGGCGTGAGAACGTGGAGGGCGTTGGGAGGGGAGCTCCCAGGTCCCAGCTGGGCTCTCATCATCCCTTCAGCTTCCTGTGTGTTCCCCTCGGCCCTGTTCTATGCCATGGTGCGGGGCTGCTGCGTCCCGCCCCAGAGGTGGCTGCGTTTCCGCGGGGAGAGGAGGGCTTGCTCTGTGGGTTTGGTGGGGGAGCTGCCGGGGAGGGGTGTGGGCTTTGGGCTTCGCTCCATAGCCTTGACCCCCTAGATCGCTGTGACTCTGTGCCCGGAGCAGCCAGCTTGCCCCGTGGCCCACCTCTGCTTGTGCCGGCAGCGCTGAGTCCAAGCACCGGGCTGGGCCGGTGCTGCCCGGACCTCTGGGCTCTGCGGGAGGGGGCTCTGTGCCACAGGCTGGCAGTGGGCAGCCCCCCCCTTCTCCTGTCCTGTCCCAAGCCAGTCCTGCTTGTGCTCTGGGCCGAGGGGCAGGGCTGTCTGCCAGCTGGCTCCAGAGGCCAGGTGGTGTTGGGGAGCGGCTGTGTTTGAGGGGGCAGGGGCAGGGCTATAGGGGCCGGGCTGTGTTTGAGGGGGCAGGGGCAGGGCCTATAGGGGGGCTGTGTTTGAGGGGCGGGGCAGGCCATAGGGGCCGGGCTGTGTTTGAGGGGGCGGGGCAGGGCTATAGGGGCCGGGCTGTGTTTGAGGGGGCCGGGGCAGAGCTATAGGGGCCGGGCTGTGGCTCGGGAGGACTTTGGGCACTGTCTGCGTGGGGGTTTATTTTAAGGCTGTTAACTAGCGGTTAATCGACTGGCCGAGCAGTCGATGGAATTTCCCTCGGCTACTTGACTAGTCGATAGGCACGTCTGCATTCCTCCTTGAAATGTACGAGAGCCCCCCCGCACCCGCCCCCCCTTCCCGCAGGGCCGTTGTACCTTTCCAGGGAGGAATGCGGAACTCCGTGCGGTGGGAAGTCCCCAGCGGGGGCTCCGGCGCGTTTCAAAGCGCAGCGCAGGACTCAGTGCCCCGCTGACCCCCGGCTCCGTGCTGCGCTGTGGATTTGAAACGCTGAGGCGGCATTTCAGAGGGGCAGCCCCACACCGCTGAGCCGGGGGTCCGCTGTGCGGCCCTGCCCTTTGAACGCCGCCTCGGGGTTTCAAAGTGGCAGCGCCGCACGGCTGATCTCAGGCTCAGCGGTGTGGGGCTGCCGCTTTGAAGTACCTCCCCCCCCAGCTTTGCTGCCTCTGTATGAGAGAGGCTGCGGGGTGGGGGGGCAGGAATCGACTAGTTGACTAGCCGTTAACATCCTTAGTTTGTTTGCCAAAAGTTATAGGGGGACAGAAGCAGCGCTAGGCTTGCATAGAGGGCTGGAGGGAGCGGGGCAGCTGGGGCCAGGGCTGGAGAGGGCGGGGAGCCTGTGCTGGCTGGGTGTTGGCAGGGGGATGCCAGGGCTGCCCCGCGGGACGCCAGGAAGGGCACAGCCGGGCTGAAATGGTGAGAACCTGGCCAAGGAATGGCTCTGCAGGGTCTGAAATCCCCGGCGCCCGCCAGCTCCCCCCAGCTCTGCAGGTCACGCCTGGGGGCGTCGAGCCCCCGGAGCCGGCAGAAGGCCCTGCCAGGTGGAGAGTGAGTCGTCATCTGCCAGGGCGGAAGGGGCATTGAACCCAGCTACCTGAGTGAGGCTGGCATGGGAGGGTGCTTGGCCTGTGCTGGCCGGGTGGTGTCAGCCACCACTCACCCACCCACCCCAGCCGGCCCCAGAGAAGGGGTTAAGCCAGGCCTGGGGGTGGCTCTCGTAATCCCATCAGCTTCCTTTATATTCCCCTCTCCTCCTTTGCCCTGTCCTACACTGCGGTGCAGAGCTGCTGCGTCCCGCCCCAGAGGTGGCCGCATTTCCGTGGGGAGAGGCGGGACTTCTCGCTCTTTGGTTTGGGAGCTGTCAGGGCGAGGGGTTCTGGGAGCTGCTAGCCTGCGGAGCAGGCTACCCGTGGAGACCACCCAGCTTCGTGGGCTGGGCCCCAGGCTGTGGGAGCAGAGCTGCCCTGGGTCCCTTCCCCTGCCCAGAGGAGCCGGGCTGGCGTACGGGAGCATGTCTGCGGGGCAGGATGTCTGCCTGCGGAGCCGGGCTCTGTGTGCGGCCTCGGGGTGTGGGGAAGCAGAGAGCCGCTCCCCGGGAGGCAGGGAACCCGGTGGGGGTGCAGCGGGCTCTAGAGAGACAGGAAGAGCAGCAGGGGGCGGGGGGGCAGGTTGGGAGTGGCTCGGAAGACCTTCATCTGCCTTGCACGTGGGGGAACGTGCACTGGGCCTGGTTGGTGGCGTGTGCATGCGAAACGTGCGCACGACTGGACAGTGGCACGCCCGCGCGGCCCCGCTGCAGCAGGTGGGAGGCCCTATCCCAACGCCACGTGCCTGGGGCGCGAGTGGAAGGGGCGGGGTCCACACGCGGACTGGCGTGTCCTCGCCCCCTGGCACCAGCAGCCCCCGGTCTATCCCGAGCGGGCACCGCCCTGGGTGGCCCCTGGGGGAGCCTATGGTACGAGGACTGTGTGCACGTGGCCGAGGGGGCGGCACGCGGGCAGCTCGTGCAACGGGCCCTGCCCCATCTCCAGGGCGGGTCGCCCCCGTCAAGCGTGCAGACCAGCCCACGCGCTTGTGCGTTGGTGACGTCCGCCCTGCCGGCACCCGACCCCAGGTGTGATTCGAACCTGTGGGCCGGAGTCCCTCTCTGCGTGCAGCCGGCAGGGCCGTTCCTGGCTGCGGGGAACGTGCGAGAGCCGGCTCTGGGCCTCGGTTGCCCCAAAGTGCGGGGCCAGCCTTTCCTGCCCGGGGGGCAGCGAGCCAGGCAGGGCTGAAAGCTCCTGGCTCCCTTCCTCGGGCAGGGGGATCCCAGCCCCGGTGCTGCTGCAGCCGGGCCGTTCTCTGCCCCCCAGCGCTGTGGGGAGCAGCCTGACCAGTCTGCAGGGAGCTTGCGGGAGGGGCGACTGCCCTGGGGGACTGGCAGAGCCTCCTGTGTGCGAGGCAGACGCTGGGTAGGCTGCCCCGGGCTGGCTCTGCAGGGGAGCAGAGGCCGGGGGGGGAGGGGAGAGAGCTGGGCCTGCCTGTGACCCCCGCCGCCCCACCCCGCCGGGGAAATGCAGACACCCTGTGCAGCGACCGCAGGCGCAGGTCACGGGCTCCCAGCCCGCAGGCGCATCTCGGATGCACCTTGGGCCAGGCGGCTGCTCGCTGGCTCTGTGGAATCGAGTGGGGGCGGTTTCCTGCCAGTGCACTGCGCACGCCCCGAGCTCACCTCGGCCACGCAGGCCCAGGGGTCCCTGGGGCTGTTCCTAGGCTGCTCGGGGGGGGTCTCCGGGGGCAGGTTAGGCTGAGTAGGGGTCCCCACTCTTGGGAGCAAACAGGACAACTTCCCAGAGGCCCTGGCCCGTGCGTGGGACCTGGGGAGGCTGGGAAGCAGGCAGTGTGGGACAGGATCCGACCTGGCGACCCGCGGGGCTGGTTTCTGGGCTAGTTTCTAGCGCTGGGCAGAGGTGCGGGGCCGACCTGGCAGGAGTCTGCCCTGCAGGGCTCCGGGATGGGGGGCAGCAGGCGGCTGGGCCAGGGGCTGGGGAGGAGATGTCCCATGGGGAGCCCCCTCTGGAGCTGGGGGCAGAAGCTGAGCAGACGACACCCCTTGCCCGGGCCCCAGCTGACCTCTCCTGCCCCATGTCCTGAGGCAGGGCTGGTCCACCCCCACCGGCATCACCCCAGCTCTGGCTGCGCCTGCAGGAGCCGGTCCCTGAGGCCAGGGTTGCTGGCTGGCCGCTCTGTGCCAGCAAGGAACCGAGGGCCAGGCCAGGCCCTGTGCCCGGGACGTGCTGCCTGCTCCAAAATGGGGGCGCTCTGGTTGGTCAGCAGCTGGCTCTGGGCCATGGGCAGAGCTCCAGGAGCTCCTCTGGCCCCGGTGCTGGGCAGGGCAGGGGAGTGTGATCCTTGCATGGGAAGGCCCCGGGTTAGAGCTGCCAACAGGCGCTCACGGAGCGTCTGGCCCAAGAGGCGTTTCCTGCGCCTGCCTGACCCCTCGGTGCCCAGGTACCCCGTGACCAGGGCCAGTGAGTGCCCCGGCCGGCTGGCAGCATGTGCCCAGGGCGATGCCCAGCGGGCACTGCCAAGAGCAGCAGGGAGGGGTTGTTGGGCCAGTGACCTGGGCTGGCAAACCGTTCCCTGCATCCCCCCCCAAGCTCCGGGTGCTCGCTGGCTGCCCCCCTTCCCGGGACGTCCGTGCTGCCAGCTGCCCCCCTTCCCGGAGGTGTCTGTGCCGCCGGCTGCGGTGCCACTGCCACTCTGGGTAAGGGGCTGGGTGCTGGTCTCTCCCCTCCCCCAGGCTCTCCCTGGCGCTGGGCCCTGGCCGGTGTGGGCCCAGGGTAAGGATGTTAAGGACTGGTCGGCTAGTCGCTTCCACCCCCTCCTTGCTCTGCTAGATAGAGGGGAGAGGAGGGTACTTCAAAGCGGCAGTGCCGCAGGGAGCCTGGGCTCTGTGCGGCGCCGCTGCTGGAAAATGCCACGGCAGCGTTTCAACAGGGCAGCGCCGCACGGAGCCGGGGTCAGCTGGAGTCCCCTGTCCCCAGCCGACCCCGGGCTGCGTGCGGCACCGAGCCCGAGGCGGCGTTTCGAAGGGGCGGCGCCGCCCTATGGACTAATCGAATAGTCGCTGCAAGAACGCATGGAGCGTTGCCACGTGCCGTCCCGCGGCCGGTGGGTCTGTGCCGGCTGCAGCTTGGCCCTGCGGCGCCCGGAACAGGCCACCAGGTGGTGCTCAGGCACCCGCCGCATGGCCTTGGGGGGAGGGGCTGCATCCTTAAAGCGGCAATGGGCAGGTGGGGGCTCTGTCCTGCCTGATTTCCCCCCGCCCCCACCACCCTCGCCTGCTTCTCTGCCCAGCTGCTTGCGGGCAGAGCCTGCGCCGGGGCTGGGCCGGGGGCCTGCGGGCAGGGGAGGGGCTGGTCCAGCTGGGTGGTGGGAGAGACCGCGCGGCTTGGCGCGCCGCCCTTCCCGGAGCAGTTGGCAGCCTGGGGTGGCAGGCGGCCTTGGCAGCTGTGAGCGTAGCAGGCTGGCACGTGGCAGGGACTCTTTAAAGAGCCACCCCCGCATCTAATCCCGGCGGGCTGACGGAGGCGGTTTCTATGGTGCCGTCACCCCACGGGGGCCCTGCGGCGCGGCAGGCCCCTCGCTGGCCGAGGTCCCGAGAAGGCGCAGGAGGGAGACATGTGGCCAGCTCTGGGGCAGGGCGCAGCAGGGCAGCGTCAGGACAAGGGGGTGCTGGCTGCACTCCGGGAGCTCCCCAGGGCCCGGTGCCAGGCCAGTGCCGCTGCCCCCCGCATGGCGCCTGCCTGCCTTTCGAAGGGCTCCCCCGGGGGTGAGGGCACCATAGAGGCGAGGACACTCCCACGAGGGGAGTGGGTGGGGTCTGGTTGCAGCTGGTGGTTGCCTTCCTGGGCGTAGGCCAGAGGGGGCGCTAGAGAGCAGGGCAGGCTCCTCCCACTGCTGGCCTGGAGCTCCACCCCCTCCCCAGGTCCTGGGAACGTGGCCTTGCACTGGGGCGCTGCACTGCCGGGGGGGCTGTGTGCCTGTGCCCCCCGGCCGGGCCGGGCGGTGTGCGGAGGGGCACTGGCCACGGGGGGGCTGCTCAGAGCCCTTCGTGCGGCGTGATAATCGCAGCTCCCCGCGCGCCTTCCCCGCCTGCACCTTGTGCTGGTGACTCAGCGCCTGGTGACTCACCGCTGAGCGTGGCACAGAGCCCGTGGGGGGGCTGGGCTCTGGGGCGGATCCGACCAGCCAGGGCCCCTCGTGGGGGGCAGAGCCGGGGGGTGGAGCGGCTCCGGGCTCTCTGCTGGGACAGCTTTCCCCTGGCAGGGCCACCCGTCTGCCTTTCCTGGGCCCTGGGCTCGGCCCAGCCTGGGTGCCCCCGGGTAGAGCATGGCCCCTGGGGCGGCTCCGAACTCCCCCGGGATGGGAGATGGGGGCAGGGAGCTGAAAGCCAGAGGACACCGCCTGATCCCCTCACTCCCCTGCCCCCGCCACTGGCCAGCGCTAGGCCCCGGAGGCTCGGCTCGGCTCGGCGAGGCCTGGGGGGCAGGGAGGAGAGGTGCCTGTGAGGGCTGTCCAGGGCCCTGCTCTCCGGGCATGTGCCCAGGGCTGGGTGGGCACCGGGCAGGCTCGCGGCTCGGGGGCTGGCAGATGGTAACGGGGCTCCGGCACGCTTGAGGGCATCGTGTGCCACAGCCCCAGCTCCTCCCAAGCCAGCCCAGGCAAGTGCAGGTGCAGGCTGGCCAGTGAGCCGTATGCTGGGGTGTGGGGCGTGACCCTCTGCCCTGCACCCCCTGCTCTTGCAGGGTGACATGGGCTGCCCCTGTTCTGCCTGGCAGCTGGGGCTGGGCACAGGCTTCTCCTGGACTGTGCTGCTCCTGGGGCCTGGCGGGGTGCACAGCCCATGGCCCAGGCTGCGACCAGGACACCACGCTGTGGTCTCCCCACACCACAGGGCTGTGCCGGGACAGAGCTGGGGATGGGGATGGGGGTGTGCGTGGGGGAACGGGGCCGGGAAGGGCTGCCCCTGGCGTGGGGCTGGTAGCTTTACACGACCCCGGCCCCGCCTGCACTGGCGTGTCCATCCAAGGGGCTCCCCCTCCCTCCAAGCCAGGCCCTGGTGTGTATCCCCCAGTCCCAGCTGGGTGTCCGCCGTGGGCATGAGCTGGCCCAGCCAAGGCCGGGCTGTGGCTGGCTGCCATGGCTGGGGGAGCGGGAGTGGGGGTGGGGGTGGGGGTGTCCAGCGCCTTGGGGGCGGGCAGGCGGCGGGTTGCACGCTTGGCTGGAGCCCTGACATATTGGGGTTGATGGCAGGCAGTTCGCATTTCCTTGGGCTAAAAGCAGAGCGGGCTGGGTTAACTCCTTCCTGGCAAGCGGCCGGGTGGCTTGCTGCGGCCATGGGGTGGGGCTCCCCTCCTGAGGGGGGCATGCGGGGACACGGCCCTGGGCTCCCATGCCGTGGCACGGCTTTATGCTGCTGTGTGCAGGGAGTGGCCTCCCCTTGCGCTGCCGGGCTGGGCGCTCGGTGCTTTGTGACAGGGAGGCAGGGACCGTATCCCCCCTGGTGGGTAGGAGGGAAACTGAGGCACAAAGCCGAGCAGTGACTTGCCCATGGCCATCCAGTGAGTCGGTGGCAGAGCTGGGATTGGGCCCCCGTGTAGGCGACCTGCCCGGGACGGCCCCGGTGGAGCTGGAATTGTGGGGTGGAAGAAGGGACCGGAGCCGCCTTGCCAGGGGTCTCCCCACACACGCTGAGCCAGCCCCCGGGGGGAGAGAGCAGCCAGCTGGCGCCGTGTGCTCCCATGGTCTCTGGGGGGCTCCCATTCGGAGCCTGCCTCTGAGCTGTCGGGGGGCAGTTTGCCTGTTTGCAGGGGGGCTCTCGGCTCTGCACTGCCATTCCTGTTACTCCGGGCCACGGGGCTCGGTGTCCCTGGCCCAGGCTTGTTTCTGCAGCTGAGCCAGGCCCTGGCTCGGGGTTAGGACCTGCCTGAGGCTGCGTGGGCTGGGCTGATCCAGCACCCGTGTGCCGGGGCCGTCCGGCGGGCGCGCAGCTCCGCGGGCAGAGTCGCGCTCCACGGGGCCGTGTTGCAGCTGGCGGCGGGGGGGGTGTCTCCTTTTGGGAACTGCCTGGAAAGCAAACTAACACGCTTGGGCCCCGTCTGCCCGCTGGCTGTGGCCCTGCCCTGCCCTGCCCGGCCGCAGGCTTGCGCCTCCTGGGGGACAGGGCGGGCCTGGCACGGCTGTGCCCCAGGAAGGAAAGGAGAGGAACGAAATGCCACCCCTCATTCCTCCTGCATCTGGCAGTGCCCCCGCCACTAGCCACTGGCCTGCATTAGCCCTCCCGACTGTGTGCGTCCCTTGGCGGGCGCGGGGGCTGAGGACAGTCCAAGGGCCAGGCGTTCCCTCCTTGGGGGCCTGCTCTCCTTGCCCGGGCCGGGCCTGCGAGTCGCAGTGCGGCAGGGCCCGCTGGCGCTGGGAGGCGGCTATTTCCCCTGCTGGCCGCCGTGGAGCTCAGCCCGGGTTCCAGTGGGTGGGCGTCATCCTGCCGGCTGGCACTATGGCCCCCTCCGCCCCGTGGGCAGGGGCATGGCGGGCCAGGCTCTCAGATTCCCAGTCTGGGCCGTCCGGGGGAGCGCCACAGGGAGATTTGGGGGGGCCCCCTTCACACCCCTCCAACCTCAGACACATTCTGACAGCCTCATCCCCCGCCTCCCCCGGCAGCCGCAGGCCGGGGGCCCCAAAGTAGCAGGGACCCCAACCTCGGGGTGCTGATGGTAGCGCGCTGGGTTCAGCAGGCTATGGGGCGCCCCCTTCGCTCCCAGCTGTCCCCGGGCCGGGCAGAAATGCAGCCACCTCTGGGGCACAGGGCAGCAGCGGCGCGCTGGGGCACCTCTGGAGCGAGGAGGGAGGGGCCGCTGCCCCCTCCCCAGCTCCCCTGCTGCGGGGCTGGCTCGGCTCCCCGCCCCGTCTCCCGGCGGAGGCGGGGGGAGGTGCGGGCTGTCATTGGCAGGCACCGGCAGCTCCTTCCCGGAGCCAGCGGAGCCTCTCCTCCGGCAGGCAGCCCCGCGCTGCAGGCTAGGGGCTGGCTCGGGCTCCCCTCGCCGGCTGCCCGGGCTCCTGCCAGCCCCTCCCCGCTCCCCTCCCTCCCTCCCCTCGCCGCCTTTGTTGGGAGATGTGTCGGTGGCCGCGGATCTGACAGCCAGCGGAGCATGGAGCCGCTCAGCCACCGGGGCCTGGCGCGCCTCTCGTGGATCGACACCCTCTACAGCAGTACGTGCGCTCGCTCGCTCGCCCGCGGCCGGGGGCAGGTGCGCTGGGCCGGAGCCGCCGGCTCCTCTGGCTGCGGGACTCGGAGAGGGCTGGGGGAAGGGGATGCTCACCTGGGTGCACGGTGCCAGGCGGTGCCGAGCGCCTCCCCGGCCCGGCGGCAGCGCGCCCGGCCTGTGGCGTGACGCCAGGCAGAAAGGGGGGAGAGGATCCCGGCGAGGGTGGCATCCGAGCCGGCGTCGTTAGCTGGGCGCCGCGGCGACTCAGCCCCGGGGCTGTGCGCTCCGCTCCTGCTTGCCGGCTGCTCTGGGAATCGCTCCCCCGTTCCTTGGCGTCCGGACAGTGCCCCGGCTCTGGGGTGGCACCCCCCCGGGCAGCCAGGGCCGGGTTATGCAAACGGGCACGGCAGGGCTGCTGGGCAAGCGGGCAGCACTGGGGGGGGCCCACCCCTGGGATCGCCCCGCGCGGCTCTGCCCTCGGGGGGCTGTCCATGGGCAGGCTCTCCCTTGGGACGTGCCCTCGCTTGCCATGGCCGCTTGCCAGGCCCAGGGCGGGCTGTGCACCGCGGGGGCCGGGCAGAGACCCCTGGGGCTCAGGGGTTGCTCCTGCAGCCGCATCTGCCCCTGCTCCGAGTGGGGCCGTGGGGCTTGGCGGAAACCCCAGAGGCCGTGCGTGCCGAGCGTCCCGCCTTGCTCGCTGGGTGAGCTGGGTGCTTGAGGGCCTGGCCCTGCTCGCCCCCGTCCTGCACTCACAGGCCAGCCCCCGGCTCGCCCTGCTGGGTCAGAGCCCTGCCGGCGCCGGCTGCCCCTGGCCTGGGCGGCTTTCCGGTGGCCCCTCGTGGCAGTGGCGGGGCGGTCGCCTCGAGGCAGGGAGCAGGGCGCGGGGCCTTGTGTGCTGAGGGGTTGCCTGGAGGGCTCAGGGAGGGGATCTCCTGGCCCTCGCGCTGGGGGGGAGACTGACGGGCCAGCGGGGAGGCCGGGCCCCGGGGCTGGGTTGGTGCGGCAAGCCCCTCAGGCAGGCGGGAGCCAGAACCGGCCCGTTGTTTCTCTGACTTGGGGCAGATGGCGGGGGGCTCCCCCATGTGCCCTGGGCTCCTTAGGTCTATCTCCCCCTTCCCCCTCCGTGGCTGGTTTGCCACGTGGGCTGGGGCAGGTGCCAGGGTTTCTCCTCACACCGGGCCGGGCTGAGGCCTGTGAAGAGCTTTGGGGAGCTCTGGGGGCAGGTGCGGCCCCCCAGCAAGGCCAGTCCTGGGGAGCCCCCGCTACTGTGCCTGGCCAGCCCATAGGCAGCCAGCCTGCGGCCTCCAAGCATGAGTTCTGCTGGGGCTCTGCCACCGAACCCCTCTGCCCCTTCCCGTGTTGGCGCCAGAGCCATGGAGCTCCGGGCAGGGGGAGGACCAGCCGTGGGGGACGGCCAGGGGCTGCTGCGGAGGATGGCGAGAGGTGGCGTGCAGCGGGCGGGCTGCCTGGCCGGGGTCTCTGGCGGGGGTTGGGGGTGTTGCGTGGCGTGGCCTGGCTGTACCATTCGTACTGCGTCCTGCCCCAGCGTGGGCTCCGCCGTGACAGGCAGCAGATCAAAGGGCACCCGAGCGACTGCGGCTGGAGTCCAGATAAGCTGGACGTGGCGGCAATGGCACAGGCAGGGCAGGCAATGGCAGGGCAGGTGCAGGCATGGGCTGCATGGGGGTGAATGGTAGGAAGGGGGTTCAGGGTGCATGGAGGAATGGCAGGGCAGGGGCAGGGCCTGGCAGCGAGGGGCAGGAGCAGGGCCTGGCAGCGAGGGGCAGGGCAGGGGCAGGGCCTGGCAGCGAGGGGCAGGGCAGGGGCAGGGCTGGCAGCGAGGGGCAGGGCAGGGGCAGGGCCTGGCAGCGAGGGGCAGGGCAGGGGCAGGGCAGGGCTGACACCGATTGGCAGGGCAGGGGTGGGCACAGCAACAGGGGGGAATGTTCGTACTTTTCACTCTGGCCCCAGTGACCTGGAGTCGCTCACTACCATGGGGTCTGTCTAAGGGTCAGACGTGGTTCCCGACCCGGCACGCCCAGTGGCCAGGGGTCCCGGACAGCAGGGCCCCGCCAAAGCCCTTGCACGACCAGGCCTGGTGTCTGGCTGGGCACTGCGGTCGGAGGCCGGCGCGAAAGCCTTAGTCCGGTGCCTGGCTGAGGCCCACAGGGAGCCCTGGCACGAGGGCTAGTTCAGCCCCAGCGCGTGGGTGCCCCGGGCTGCCGTCGGCTCCCTGGCTCTGGCTGCGGCCCCGGGATGCGCTGGGCTGCCCTGCGGCAGGTGCGTGGTCCCCGGTCGAAATCCCCCCTCCCAGAACACGCAGTGGGCGCCTGGCGTTCGGAGCGGCTGTGGACGCGCCACCTTGCTCCCCCGGCCCCAGCCTCCGTGCGGCGTTTCGCAGAGGCTGGTGCTGGGTCTGTGCAGCGTGAGCTGGAGAGCAGGCCCGTGCTGCCCTACCTGGGGCTGCGGGGGGCAGAGGCCGTTGGCGCATTGGCCTCTCGCTGGTGTCGCGTCTGCCTCGGGAGCGAGCTAAGTTGGTGGCTTGTGCGTCCGTGTCCCAGGCCTTGGGCGGGGAAGCCAGGCTGGGCCAAGGAGGGGTGCAGTGAGGGGCGCTCTGTGCCCAGCTGGCTGCTTTGTCGTGGCTGGCCCTGCCGATCCCCCAGCCCCAGCCAGGACTTGCTGCTAGTCGCAGGGGCGCTGCTTTCGCGGCCCGCCCCGGAGCCGAGGCTGTGGCGGGCGAGGCGGGTTCAGAGCTGCTGGCATGGCTCCGCGCTCTGGTGCCGTCACACTGGGCCCCCGCGTCTCTGTGGCTCGTGAGCGCATTCGAGCCTGGCAGGAGCCGGGGGGCACGAGAGGGAGCGCGCGGGAGCTGTTACTGTAGGCAGGGCCCGTGGAGGGAAGCCGGGTCCGGGGACTCCTGCAGTGGCCTCGTGGGGGTGAGTTCTCCCCTCGGGCCTCGGACGGGTTCAGCAGCCTCCTTCGGGTGGCAGCCAGCGGCAACAGGCCCTGCTGGGCTCCTGCTGTCTGTGTGCGCGGGGCCCAGGGTCTGGGCGTGACGGGCTGCCTGCCTAGAAAGCTCGCGGAGCCACTGCACCCGGGCACCTTCCTCCCCACCTGCCTGTGGCTCTGGCTCAGGCGGTGGCCGGCGCCGTCGGGCCTGTGGCTTCTCCGGCTGAGGGGGCGGGCGGGGGACTGGACCAAAGCGCCATTGGGAGGGTCTCTCCTCTGGGGAGGTCACCTCGGCAGGGCGCCTGGCTCAGGCCTGGGACGAGATGGGGGGAGCCAAAGAAGTTGCTCCCTGGAGTCAAGCCCCAAATACCCGGCCCCCACCTCAGTGGAGCCCTTTGGGGGCCACCCAGGGGCCCGTAGGCTCCCCAGGTTCTGCTCTCCCAGACACCCCTTCGCTTGGGGCCGCCGGCCTGTTAGCCTGCGGGTGTCTGAGCCTGCAGAGGCTCCCCCGCACAGAAATCCCGTGTCAGGAGGAAGCTGCCTCAGATGGTGGGTGCTAGCCCAGGAAAGGGCGACACGGGAGTTCTTGGGTACCCCCATTGCCCCAAATTCCTCCCTGGGGCCTTCTCCTCCCTCTGCTCCTTTGCCCTGGAGACCGTCACGGGCCACGCGGCTGCCTGACCCATCAGGCGGGGAGGGAGGGAGGCTGCCCAGGCTGTGCCCAGCCGGCGTGAGCTGCGAAGGGCCCCCGTGGCGCAGGCTGGGGACGGGTGGAGCTGGCTGCACCGAGATGGGGTTGTGCCCCTGCCGGGTGGCTGGACCTGAGGCCTCCCAGCGCAGCGTTGCGGGTGGCTCTCCTCCTCCCGGGCTGCATAGGGGTGTGGGGCCCTGCAGCCCCACACAGGGCTGGCCGCTCGGCGGGCGTGGGTCGGGTCTTCCCGCCTTGACTGGCAACGGGAAGCGCTGACCTCAGTGTGCAACCGGTTGTCGGTCGCTCTCCCTCCGGGACGTGAAGCCGCCGGAACCGCCCCCCCGCCCAGGGCGAGGGGAGCCGCTGTCGGCGTGCAGGGTGCTAATGACTTGGCCTCACCGTGGGGTGCGGCTCAGAACCCCGGCTGCTCCCTTGGCTGCTGCACCCTAGCCCGGGGTGGGGGGCTGGGGCGGGGGTGCGTCTCGGTGCCCCCAGCTGTGCAGGCGCTCGCCCTGTGCAGCTCGGCTCAGTGTGTGGAGCAGCTGGGATCCCGTCTGCCCAGCCCCGTGCTGTGGGCTCCTCGGGCTTTGCCAGGGCTGCGCTGCGTTGGCAGGCATGCGCTGGGGGTCCCGCCGTGCGGCCTGGCTAGGGCTTTGCCAGCACCTGGCAGTGGGGAGTAGAGCGGGTATGCGGGGGAGCAGTGGTGGACGGGGAGGGGACCGGAAGGGTCAGGCGTCGCTGCCTCTGGTTAACAGGCCCCGGGCCCCGAGGAGGGATGTAAAATCACCGTTACAAAGTTAAAGGTAACATTTCAGCGGTTACCTGGGATCCTGCGGGTGGGGGGCTGCGCCGTGGGCTGCTCCGGCCAGGCTGTGCCGAGCCCACCCGGGCCGCCGATTCACCGGTGCCCCCGTGAGCATGCCAGTAAGATTGATGCTTACGGAGTAACTGGTGAACTCCTCGCATCCCTGCTCGCGAGCAGCTGATCCACAGGAGAGAGATGGCCACAGGAGGGGGGACGTAGGAGTGATGTTCCTGCAGTCAGTCCCCATCCCAGCGGCATAGACGGCTGGTGCCGGTGGGGGAGGGGGTGCAGGGAGGGCCACCTAGGAACGGGGGCATGAGGAGGCACCCCATTTAGCAATTAAAATTTTGGTGGGGCCCCGGGGGGGGATGCACCTCCTGGGTGCTCCCACAACTCGCCTATGCCGGGTCACTTCCTTCCAAAAGCAGACACCCAGGGCCCGCCTCTCCCTACGGCTCTGCCGGGGCTGGCAAAGGGGGCGCTCGGAGGGCAGTTGTTGCCCACTCCTCCCCGCTGTGGATTTGTGCGGGCCGAGGGAAGGGGGTCAGAGCCAGCCCACGTGATATCAGTGTTCCCGCTAATCTTTTCCATCCACGAGCAGATTTTCTCCAGCCACGTACGGAATAAATGTTGCTCTGCGCACTGAGGCATATGCAAATGTGCACCACCAGTAGAAACGCACAACGGGGCGGCGGGCGCCCTGCTAATCAGCGGGGCGACTCTGGGGCTTTTCCTGAGTGGCCGCACAAGTGCCCAGCGTACTGGGAACGCTGGCTGACGTTCCCCTGCTGGTCCCGGGACGAGCCGCTCGCCGGGGTTCCCAGCACGGGCACAAATGGGTCTCTGTGCCAGGGCATTTCAGGCCAGCCTCACTTCTGCCTCCTTCGGCTCCCTCCTGCTCTGAGCTGCCTTTAGCTGAGGCAGCAGGCCCGGCTGCTGCACGGCGGGGAGTGGGAGCCTGTCTCTCCAGGGTGGGAGAGGCTTCCTGCCCCTTGTTTGCTGACGGTGAGCCGCCTGCTGTCCCCCGGCTCCCCACAGCCATGGAGATGCTCAGCGAAGCGCAATGATGGGCAGAGCGTGTGTGCGGTGGGCTCCCCGCGGCCCGTTGTCAGCCAGGCTGCGTCCCGGCGCTCTGGGGCTAGGGAGAAAGAACGTTTGTGCCTGGCGGAGGGGGCCCGGGATGGGGCCGGCTCACGGCTGGGCCAGCAGCTGGCTGGGAACCCCCAGACTGCACCTGCCCTGTCTGACGTGGGGGGAGGGGGCAGGCGCGTGTTCCACGGATGCTGCGTCCCCGCCGCCTGCCCGAACGCCGGCAGCAATGAGGAAGGGCCCAGGACACACAATGGGGTAAGGGGGGCGGCAGTTTGGGTTTGAGGGGCATCAGCAGAGGGCGTGGAGAGAGCCTGCGGCTCGAGTAGCAGGGGGCTGTGGGCCCGTCTGGGGGCACCGGCAGGGCTGTGTGAGGGGCCATCTCCCAGCATTTACCTTTGCTGTCCCCGTGACTTCCCACCCTCTGGCACCTGCAGCGGCAGGGCTCCCTGGCCCTCTCGTCCGCTTCCCATTGGCTGGAGGTGGCCCGGCGCCAGGCTGTGGGGCGGGAGGGGACCGCGCTGCGTTTGCCTTTGAACCTGCGCTCTCCCTGTGTGGCAGGGCTGGAGCTGGCCTGTGCTGCTGGGGAGCCCGGCGTGCCCTGGAGCCGGCCTCCCCGACTTTCCTGGGCTCTCAGCCGGGCCTCGCGGACAGAGGGCGGCTGGGCTGTCTCTGGGCCCAGGAGATAAGGGTGTGGGGTGGGAAGTGCGGGCCCAGGACTCTGAGCAGGGGATTGTGGGTGTTGGGGGCATTCTCGGGGATGCCGCCAGCTCTTCCCGCTGGGCCCTGACTCTCCTTGGGCCTCTCGCCTGCCCTGGGGACGCGTGTGTGTCCCTGCCCCACACACCCCTTCCTTGAGCCCCAAGAGCCAGCTGTACCTGCTGCCAGAGCAAGCTCGGACCCCCTCTGCCCAGGCTCGAGCTGGGTCTGGGCCCTGGCGTGCAGGGCACTGAAGGGGGGCCGGGAGCTGAGCTGGGGGGTTGGCCAGCAGGTGAAAACTGGGGGGCCCAGAGGCTCTCCAGCCCAGGCCTGGCCCCAAGGAGCTGCTCTCAGGCAGGTCTGCACGAGGCCAGTGGGCTGTGACGGTGAGCTTTCTGTGCTGTGATGGGAGGCTGGCCTGGCTCCTTGGGGCAGCTCCTGACCCCCCACGGCTGGTGGAGGGGGAGGGCGGGTACCATGAGCGATGGTGAGTCCCTGTCACTCTGCTCTGAGGCATGTTCCTAAGCCGGCACCTGCTGTCCTGGCACAAACCTCATCTGCCCACCTTGCTCTCCTGCCCAGGCCCCTGCCCCCACCTGGTCCCAGTGGGCATCCTTCCTGACCCCACCACCACCCTGCCACCCTGAAGCTTGAGGCTGGCTGCCTCTCCCCGAGCCGGCTCTGATACCCAGGGCTCTGAGTGCCCGGCCCGCTCCCCACCGCTCACTTGGGCGGGTAGCCAGAGGGCGTTTGCCTCCCCAACCCACCAGCCCTGCTCTGAGCACCTGCCCTTCCTGTAGGCGGCTGTGGATGGAGCAGTGGGGGGAAGGAAGGGACTGGCTGTGCCGTGTGGCATGGGGAGGGTGCTCTGCGGGCAGGGTAGGGCCCTGCTGTGGCTGCCCCCTTTGGCCATGGCATTTGAAGTGTGCCTGGCGGTGGGGCGTAGCGTCGTGCTTGGGTTTCATGTGCATTCCTGGCAGGGCACTGGGAGCAGCTGGCGGGGTACGGGAGCCAGGGACGTGGCCCCCGCCGCACCGACTGCGCTGCCAGGGGCCCGTCCTCGGGGGAGTGCCCTGGTGCCCTGGGGCGTCTCTGTCCCCTCCGGGAGGGGCTGGGGGAATAGTAACTGCTGTGGTTGCCCGGGGCTGGTCAGGAGTGGCTGCTAATCACGGGTCCTGTTCTTCCCTGCCCCATGGCTCCAGGGGGCTTGTTGAGGGACAAAGCCATTGAGTGCCAGGGAGAGAGGCCGGGGACGCGGGCAGAGGCAGGAGACATGGGATGGCGCTGCCTTTGGCCCTGGCCTCGGGCTGCTGCTGGCAGAGCATCTGTCACGCTGGGGTCGTGGCTCTGCGGCCCCCAGCCGGCCGGGAGGGGACGCCCCTGTGAGGGTGGCCAGGCCCCGTCCCCCCACCGGTGTCTGGCCGGCCCCACTGCTGTGCTCGCTGAACGCCAGGGCCGCGCTGAGCTGGGGGGGCGGGATGCTGGCTCGGCTGGCCCGTTGCCCCCACTCGCGCGGCGCCCGCCCCGTGGGATGGCGCAGGGGAGAGCACGCCCCCCCCTTCCCCCATCCCGGCGGCCGTGGGAGGCTGAGCTGGCAGCCGGCAGGATGGTGCAGGAGCCAGTTGCCATGGCGATGGCACGGGCCTCACGCCGCGGGCCAGGCAGGCGTGGCGGAGCGCTGGCTGTGCGGGAGCGGAGGCGGGCGCTCTCCAGCCCGGCCCGGGGAGGTTGGCCCGGGGAGGGGGAAGCTGCCCACAGCAGCCGGCGGAGGTTGCTGGAGCCGGTGAGATCCGCAGGCTGATCCGTGCCCAGCGCCCTGGGACGGGCTGGCAGATGCTCACGGACCGCGGGGCTCTGCTCGAGCAGAGCAGGGGACTGACCTGGCCGGGGGGAGCCACAGAGGGGCAGGAAAGGACTCAGGGTATGGGGGGGAAGGGCAGGATTGGGGGGCACCAGCGGAGCTGTGTGAGGGGGGGCAGAGCTGGGATAGCAGGAGGCTTGTGGGTTGGGGTTGTGGGGCACCAGCAGAGCTCTGTGTGAGGGGAGCTTAGGGCTGGGCTGGCAGGAGGCCGGAGGTTGGCGTTGGGGGGGCACCGGCAGCACTGTGTGAGGGGGTACCCCAGCAGTGGTCCCTGTAAGCTGAGTACTTGGGTGGCTGGAGAGAGAGAGTCAAATGCCACCCAGCTGAGGCAGAGTGCCCACAGCCTGCAGCTTGTGCTTCTACTGGTGGTGCACATCCACTCATGCCTTGGTGCACGTAACAAAATTTATCCCGCACATGGGTGGAAAATGTTAGAAGGAACCTTGGTCTTCAGCCTGGAAGGGACAGGATAGAGCTTGTACTGCCTTCTCCCTGGGTGATCTGGGCTGTTGCTCTAAAATTCTCTCAAACTCCTTCACCAATGTAGAAGTGAGTCAAACAACACCCCCTAAAGTGAGAACAACCCGCCTCTTGCCCCACTCGGACAAGTGCTAGAGTATTTTGCATATGGCCAGCACTCACTGCCCAGAGCCAGTGGCCGGGAGGGGCCCTGAATGGATCAGGACGTTCTCAAGGGCTCTGTTCTGTGCGTGTGAAGGTCTTGCGCGAGTGCCATGTATGTGTGAGATCCGTGTGCCATCCATGTTCGGATGGCATGTGTGTGTGTGTATGTGTGAAATTCATGTGTGAGTGCTATCTGTGTCTGAGATCCATGTGCAATCCATGTTCGGGGGGAGGTGTGTGAAATTCATGGGTGAGTGCCATGCATGTGTGAGATCTGTGTTATCCGTGTTCTGTGTGTGTGTGTGTGTGTGTGTGTGTGTGTGTGTGTGAAATTCACGAGTGCCGTGTGAGATCCATGTGCAATGCGCATGTGTGCAAGGGCTGCCCCCTTCTCCCCACCACGTCCAGCAGTCTGGGAGGCGGCGTGCGTGGCTATGGGGGGGAGCCCTGCCGCTAATGAGGCTGACTCAGGAGCACGCCGGTGGGTGTCCTGGCTGCTCCCTTGGCAGCCTGCTGGGGCGTTGCCAGCAGCCGGTTCTGGGGCCTGGCCTGCTGCTCCAGGGATGGGAGAGTTCCCAGCTGGAACGTGCTCATGCGGTGGGACCCTGGGCTGTCGTGCTGTGCCCAAATTCACATACCTGTGAGCGTACACGCGTGCACAAACATACATGCGTGTTCGCACGGCCACAGGAGCCAGGCCCAGCGAGAACAGCGGGGTGGTGCGACCTTCTGTGGACCGCGCTGTAATGTCTGGGCAGTGAGGGCTGGTCTGCCAGGCTGCGACTGCACTGGGTTGCTTGCTGAGCTGTGAGGGGGGCGGGTGTGGCTTTGCTGGGCTTCTGTTCCTTGGCATCAGGGACACAATCCCCAGGTAAATTGGCTGGGCGATGCCCCGTCTCCCTGGCCCTCTTCCCTCCCTGGCTCGTGCTCACAGGCTCTGGCTCGGGAGGGCTTTAAAACCCTCTTTGATTTAAAGATTTATCAGCTTGAAATATTAAATCGCAATGAAATATTAACTGCAGCCCAGCAGCCGGCTGCGAGGCTGAGGGAGCTGGCTTCCCGCGGGGGGCTCTGGGCTGGGCACACTCAGTGCAGGGGGGGTGCTCTGCCCCACCTGGCTTCAGACCGGGGGTCTCGGCCGGGCGTGTTCAGTGCGGGGCACTGAGTGCTGGGAGCAGGGCGTGGGCTCTGCTCTCTGGCACTGCCAGGGACTCTCCGAGAGCTCTGCTCGGCCTGTGAGCTGGGCACAGGGCTGGGGGCTCCGTCAGTGTGGTGGGGAGCCCTGGGTGACCATGGTAATGGCAGGTGTTTCTTTCCCACAGGCTCGGGGGGCCCGCGGTCCCGGTTCTGGAGCCGTGTGCCCCTTGGTACGCCTTCTTCCCCTGCTCCCAGCCGGAGCCCGGAGCCCGGGTGAGGAGTGGAGCAGTGGCTGGCCCGAGCGGGGAGGCCTGGCCATCTTCTGGGCCCTGAGTCCCACCCTGGGGAGAGGAGCACCGGCTGGGGGACTCACCCCCGAGGTGAACTGGGGGTTAAGGCTGTGCCAGGAAGGGTGCCCCTCAGGGCTTGCTGGGGCAGGGGCGTGGGTGCCCCCTGCCATGGGGCAGTGGCCGGAAAGCAGGGCTCCGGCTGCCACCCAGGCTTCTGGGGCAGGCCCTTTGCCACTGGCCCAGTGGGCAGCTGGCTGGCTTCGCTGGCACTGCCCTCCCAGCAGCCTGGGCCAGTGGGCAGGGCAGTCCCTGGTACCCTGCCTGCTTGGGCTGCCTTTCCTGGGCCGGCAGTGAAGCCTAGGACCCCGCGCTGGGCCGGAGCGGCAGGGTCAGCAGCTGGCAGGGCAGGCCACATCCGACTCAGGGGCTCTCCCCGGGGGCGGACTGGCCCGGCGGGATACCGGGAATTTCCCGGTGGGCCGTCTTGTCCGCACGCCGTTGCCCCTCGCTCCGAGCGGCTCCGGGTCCGCGCTGTATGCGGCACGCAGAGCCCGACCCGCCGCCTGCGCTGTGGGCCGGACATGACGCAGGGGGCGGGGCTTGAGGGGCACGCGGGGTGACGTCATGGGGAGGGCCGTTCTCAGCCCATTTCCCGGGCCTATTTTGGTTGCCAGTCCGCTCCTGGCTCTCCCCACGCCTTCCCCCGGCAAGTCCCATCTCTCGTCTAAGCAGTGCTGGCTGGCGGGGGGCCTCACCCCTGAGGGGTGCCAAGGGCAGTGACTCTGCTTCACTGCTGCTGGGAAGGAGAGGTGGGGAGTGCAGCAAGCCAGGCCGGGGCATCTCTAGCAGCTGCAGGCCACATCACAGAGTTGCTGCTTGGCCGAAATCCCGGCCTCCCGCCCCCCTAGTGCCAGCCTCCTGCCCTCGGGATCCTCTCTTGGTACCACCCCCTCCCCTCTGTTCCCACCTTGGGGCTGCTGCATTCACCTCCTCCGTCTGCTGAGCCCGTTGCCATTTCCGCGGGAGCAGACCAGCTCTCCCGCTCCCCAGCTCTGCGGCCCAGGGGGAATAGAGCCAAGCACGGCTCCAACCCTTAGGCCTCCCTGCCCTCATCTGCAGCAGAGGCAGCCAGGGCTCGTTGCTCCTAGCCGAGAGAGGCCAGGGAGTGAATGGGGCCGGGAGAGCGACCCCAGGGCTGGCAGCCCCACGTCCTTCCCGGCCTCACTGTCCTTGCTGGGGCTGAACTGCTTTGTTCGCCCTTTGTGCTGCTGCGCTGGGGGGGCAGATTCTTCGCTGCTGCTGAGTGTGCAGGAATGGGGGGGGCAGATTCACATGGCACCTCTGCATGGCGGGAGCAGGCTACAGAGGAGCCTCCCCTCACATGGATCGCTGGCTCCTTTCCCCCCGCCCCACTGCGGCCCCTTCCTCTTCCTGCCCCCTCCCAGCCCGGCCTGCAGCAGGGGGGCTGGCAGAGCCCGGACTCAGCTGTTAACTGTGTGTGTGTGTCGGGGGTGCCCAGGGGCTTGGCTGGGCGCTGTGTGGCCGCTGGGGCCAGCCTGGCTCAGTGTGCGGGGGAGCCGGCCATAGCACCTCGTGGGTTAATGAGCCAGCTGGGGCCTAGCACTGGGGAACAGGTGCTGCCGGAGCCCCCTCGGGGTGAGGGAACATGCGTCTCCCTTCCCTGGCAGGGGTGGCTCCCTCTCTGCAGTGGAGGGGGCTGTGTGGCAGGGCACCCGGGAGCTGTTGACCACTGGGGGGGCAAGCCCTGGCTGACCCCTTCCCCAGCCGGGTCTCTGCCAAGTCCCTGACCAGAGCACCCTAAAATTGTGATGTGGGGCCTCTGCGCCCGGCAGCCCTCTGCCTGGAAATCAGCTGCTTGCGGGGCTCAGCTGCTGGCCCCAGTGCCCTCGGGGGCTCGGAGCTGGGGGCCCGAGGCCGGGCCCCCCCGCCCTGGGCCCTGGCAGAATGGGGAGAAGGCCCTGCCCGGCTGCAGGGGGGGAGCTGATGGAGAAGTGTTTTTCCTATTGCACATCAGTCTCTGCCGCTTGGCTCCCACCTTGTCCTGGTGCCACACACCCATTGGCTGCGGGAGTCAAAACAAGGGGGCGGAGCTTGGGAAGTGACCTCACCTCCTGGGAACCCCGGCCCCAACCCCTATAAAAAGCAAGATGGTGCAGCAGGGAGGGAGAGCTCTGAGCTCCCAGCTCCCCAGCGGGGAGGGGAGCCTGGGGGTGGCTCCATGCCTGATGGCTTAGCCCCTGGCTGCCATGCCCCTGGCCAGCCCCCTGTCCCAGCTGGGGTGTCCTGCGGGGCAGCGCCATGGCGGCGAGGGGCCGGCAGCGCCCGGCGCGCTATGCCTCCCTGGGTGCCCTGGTGGCCGACACTCACCGGCCTCTCCTCTTCCTCCTGGCAGACTTCAACTATGGGGCGGAGGACTACGACGCGGAGGGCAATGAGGAGCCCAAGGGGCCGCCGGAGGGCTCGGAGACCATGCCCTACATCGATGAGTCGCCCACCATGTCGCCGCAGCTCAGCGCCCGCGGCCAGGAGAGCGGGGACGGCGTCTCGCCCACGCCTGCCGATGGCCTGGGCACGGGGGTAGGTGCTTGCGCTGGGGCTGCCAGGAACCTGGGGGGCTCTGCCCAGCAGGGGGGGAGGGGGTTGCTGCTTCTGTGCCCTGTGGGACCTGGTGCTGCTGGAGCTAGGGGGGTCCAGCCCCCTGGCTCCCCCTGCTCTCGTGTTCCAAACTTCCCAGCTCAGCCCCCTCCTCCTGGCTTGAGAGGTGGGGTGCTGGGCTGCCTGGCTGCTCTTTGCCCCCTGAGTGTGGGGTGAGGGCTGGGGCCTGCCCGCGGTGCTGGAGGCTCTGGGCAGGGCGAGTGTCCGGTGCAGTCAGGTAGGGCCAGGGCCCCGTCCCTTCCTTGGCGCTGTGCGAGGAGGGCTTGCCAAGCAGGCCATCCCCGGAGGGAGGAGCTGCTGCAGAGCTCCCAGGGCTGTCGGCAGCCACGCAGCAGCCGTCCGCTTGCTGCGCAGCAGGGTCCGGCCCCGAGGAGATGTGCACCGGGGTCTCTGCCCCCAGCCTGTCTCCCTCACCCTGCCCGCCGGGCACAGTACTGGGCACGCAGCTTCCGCTCTGCACCCCAGCACCAGCTGCATTTCTGTGAGAGGCTGTGGAGCTTGGCACCTCTGGGGCCAGCCGTGGGTGGAGTGGGACCCCCCTCTCTGCCCCCTGTGGATGGGCGCTCAAGGACAGTTATTCCTGTCGGCTGGGGGCGCAAGGCAGTGGCATGGGGGTGCCCCCCCTTCCTGCCCCCTGAGGTGCAGGACCAAGGCCTGACACTAAAAGCCCTGGCATGGGCGCCACAGGGCTGGGGTGGGGGTGGCTGCTGCTGTGGATGGAGCTGCCCAGGCGGGACCTGTTCTCCCTCCCCGCTCTGCCGCATCCTGCAGCTGGCTGCCGGGGACCTCTCTTGCGGGCCACAGGTGCCATCTAGCGGCAGCGGGCGGGATGGGGCTGTGGCAGGCGTCTGGTCAATTTCAGTCCAGTGTCATGAGGCGGAAAAGGCCTTTCACCGAGAGCCGGGTTGGCGTGCGTTGGCCCCTCTCTTGGAGGCAAAGCCGAGAGAGATGGGGGGGGGGGGGGTGTCTGGGCAGCGCCAGCGTCTGGGAGGCTCGGGGGCGTGACGTGCGTCTTCCCAAACGTTTCTTGGCGTTGTGGTGGCTCTTGGAGAACAAGCCGTGCAGCCTGATTTCCTGGCTCGCTTGGCATGGGCATGCACCGTCTAGCGCCTTCTGGGCGGGGGGGTTCTGCGTGGCTTGGAAGCAAACGCCTGATGCTCCAGCATGAGGAAGCCTCCCTTCCCCCCCTGTGGCGGGGGGGGTGTGGGATGAGAGTGCCTTCCTGACCCTGCCACAGTAGGGCCCTGGAGCATGGGGGCTGTTGCGTGGGCCATGCTAGGCTTGGGGAACAGCTTCCCGTGGCGGGGCCGTGAGGTGCATGGGGCCAGAGGCCGGTGTACCGACTCCCTGGGACTCCTTGCTCAGGGCAGTGCCAGGAAAGGCTGGGCTCTGGCATTGAAAGGGTTCTGGCCTAATCCAAAGGAACAGGAGTGAATGCGAAAGGTCGGCTTCCTCCCACCTCCCTGGTGGGGTGAGGTGCCGGCCTGGGGGATGGATCTAGGAAGGAGGGGGACCCTCTGGGCCGGCAACATCCCAGTTCCAACTGCCTGCCTGCAGCAGGGGCTGGCATGGCCCAAAGGCCAGCAGGAATGAGCTGGCTGGAGCCCAGCCCGGCCCCTGCCTGCCTGGGCTCTCTGGGATTCAGAGCGCGGTGGCTTCTGTCCCCCACCACAGCCCTTTCCTGGCTCTGTTTCCCCACCAGGTGGCATCAGCGAGCAGGGCCCAGGCTGGGTGTAATGACGTGGGGGCCCGTGGGTGTCTCCACTCCCCGCAGATCGGAGGATCCGTGTTGCTCTGGGCCCAGGGTGGCTCTTCCCCCTTCCCTGGGGCTGGCCCTGCCCTGTCCATGGGCACGGTGCCTCTTTCTTCCCCGCACGGCTTGGGCCAAAGCCACAGCTGCGCCTTTGCAGGGCCCTGCGGGGAGGTGCTGGTGGGGGACTGCCCGGTGACTGGGACGGGGCTGGGCCTGTCTCTGAGCTGCTGGCGCTGCATGATCGTATCAGGGCTCTTTGGGCAGGGTGGCAGCTGCTGCGTGGCTGGGGACAGGAGCAGGGCTGGGGCTGGCTGGGTGCAGCTCGCTCTCCCTCCCGAGCCTCTGGGTCTCAGGACCAAGCCGCAGGGCCACCCTGCCCCCATGCTGCCCTCTTTGCCCCTCACAGCTCGGGGCGCCCTGCCCTATGGGCTCGTGCACGGTTAGACCCCCGGGAAGGCCCTTGTGCCCGCCCTTTCCAGCCCTGGCCCAGTGGTTGGCCCCAGGGTGCGGGGCAGCAGCGAGGGCATATTCCCCGCATTCGGTGCCATGAGGCCCTCGGAGCCCCAGCCTGTAAGGTGCCCAGGCACGGCTGATCTGCTCCCACAGGCCCCCTGCTACGCTGCTGGCCCCTCCTGCCCCAGGGGGCTGCCCCTCTTCCACAGCTGGGCTGGGAGCCGGAGGAGCCACGTGCTCCCTCCCGGAGCTAATGGGATTTGGCGGCTCCAGCGCGGCTCTGCCTGCAATCCCATTATCTGCGCCGCGGATCCAGGCTAAGCCGAGCGCCCTTTGGACGCTGGGGCTGGCGGCTTTAACCCCTTCGCCGCTGCCTCTGAGCGGCCAGGCCTGGGACCCGCCAGCAGGAGGCAGCTTCCCCCGCAGACTCTGCTGCCCGGGAGCCAGGGCAGCTGCAGAAGGGGGCCAAGGTCTCCTGTCTGTGGGGCTCAGGCGGGTGGGAGCCCTGGAGCGGGTGGCGCTGCCCGTTCTTTGGGGGTGGGGCTGCAGTGTGGGGTCAACAGGGGGTTCTGGTGGGGCTGGGTGACATGCAGGCTGCCCTGGTGGAGGGAGCCGAGCTGGAGGGTGTGTGTCAGGCCCCTGATGCTGGGGGTGTGTGGGGAGAGGAGGGGTTGGGAGACCGCCCTGCGCAGAGGGAGGTGTGTGGGGAGACTGTCCTGCGCGGGGGGGAGACCGCCCTGTGCAGAGGGGGGAGGGAGGTGTGTGGGGAGACTGCCTTGCGTGGGGGTGGGGAGGCTGTCCTGCGCAGGGGGTGCATGTGTGTGTGGAGGGGGAGACGTGTGGGAGACTGTCCTGTGCCGGGGAGAGACTGTCCTGTGCCGGGGAGGAGGTGTGTGAGGAGACCGCCCTGCACAGGGGGTGTGGTGGGGGGAGACCGCCCTGCACGGGGTGTGTGTGGGGAGCTGCCCTGCGCAGAGGGGTGCGTGGTGGGGAGGGAGGCTGCCCTGCGCAGAGGGGGTGGGGAGACTGCCCTGTGCAGAGACCGCCATGTGGGGAGACCGCCCTGTGCAGAGGGGGTGGGGAGACTGCCCTGTGCAGAGGGGGTGCGTGGGGAGAGGCTGCCCTGCGCAGAGGGGGTGGGAGACCGCCCTGCGGAGGGGGTGCATGTGGGGAGGCTGCCCTGTGCAGAGACCGCCATGTGGGGGAGGCTGCCCTGTGCGGGGGAGGCCACCCTGCGCAGAGGGGGTGGGGGACTGCCCTGCGGAGGGGGTGCGTGGGGGAGGCCACCCTGTGCAGAGGGGGGGTTGGGAGACTGCCCTGCGGAGGGGGGTGCGTGTGGGGGGAGGCTGCCCTCCCACTGGGCTGGAGGCTCTGTGCACAGGCCCCCCGGCGTGGGTCCTGAGCATGCTGTGGCTGGAAAGCCCTTCTGAGCCGTGCCCCCCCCCCCCGCCCCCGCCCTCACTGGTGTGATGGCCGCAGGGAGCGGTGGAGGAAGACAATAGGGCAGCACATGCAAAGTGCGTCAACCTCAGCTTCCCCTTTCCCTGGCGCGGGGGGGTGGGCCGTGGCAGCTGTTCCAATAGCGAGGCTGCTTCCCTGCGTCCTCCCCCCGGAGCCGCTGGCCAGTCACTGGAAAGCCCCAGCCTGCTCCCTCAACTGCTCCCTGCAGCTGGGCCGCGCGGGAGGGGGCCGGGCTGTTCCCACGGGCTGTTCCCACGAGCTGACCTTCCCGGTCCGGTCCGGTCCTGCCAACCCCCCCATCCCTGGCACGGGCGTTACCTGCCCCCAGCCTGTGTGGCCCTCCTCCTGCCCCTTTCAGCCCCGAGCGGCGGCGGCAGCAGTCGGGCCCTTGGGGTGCGGGCGGGGGCTGGATGGCCCTTTGGGCACTCAAGGAGGCACGTGAGGCGGGTTTGGCACCAGGAGGCCTCTATGTCTCTTTCTCCTGTAGGGCAGGGGACGTGGACTATGGGGCTGCACCCCTTGCTTGCCACCCTGGGACCTGGCACAGCGCCGTGCAGGCCTGCGTCAGCTGGGCCGCTGGCTGAGCGGTTCCCCGGGGGCAGCTGCTCTTGTCAGTAGGGTTCAGAGTCAACGCCCTGCTGGCAGACACGGCGGGGTTCTTGCTCCTGCAGATGGCCCTGGCCTACCCGGTTGGCTCTGCACAGCTGCCTGGAGGGTGTTCTTGCTGTGGATTTACCCCGCTGCCCGCTCCCGTTTGCCCGGAGGTCCCCAGATGACCCCATCCCCTCCTCTGAGTCCTGCCGCCAGGCACCGAAGTGTCCCTCCCCAGACTCCTTGTGCCGGGAGGCAGCTGCGGCGTGTGCCGTTCGGTGCGGGGCCCCACGACCAGCTGGGGCGCCTCGTGGGAGCAGGGGAGAACCCCCAGGCAGGGCAGTGGGCTCCGGGGCGGGGGCAGCAGCCCATGCTGGGGGGCAAGGCTGCGCTCGGAGTCCTGCCTCCTCCCCGGGGGGGCGCTGCTTTCCCTCGTCCCTGTCCTGCTGCAGCAGCTACTGGCAGAGAAGCTGGCTCCCCTGCCTTGGGAGCTCCCGCCCTGCCCTGCCCTGCGTGCGGCGCTGGCCACACGCCGGGGAGCGGCCCCCTTCCCGCGAGGCGTTCATTTCCTGTGCATTTCTCGCCGCGCAGGGCGGAGCGGCAGGGCTGGCTGGAGCAGCGCAGGCGGCGGGGGGCCGGGAAGGGGTTAAGCCGGTTGGAGCAGCCCGCCCGCAGGGGCTGGCCCCTCGCCCCTGTGCTGACAGCCCTGGCGTTTCCGCAGGCTCCCGGCTGCCTGGAACGTGCTTTCCTCTCCTCGCCGGGGAGCCGGGGCCAAGCTGCCCTGCCTGGCGCAGGCAGGGTTCCTGTAATGGCTCCTCTCGGCGGCAGGCTGCGGCTGGCGGGCAGGGCTGAAGTGGGCCGGGCTGGCCCCCGGGCGTAGGCCCGCCGGGAGCTGTGGGCCGGGCGCCCTCTGGCCTCCTTCCTCTCCGCCAGCCATGGAGGAGGAAGAGGAGGCCCTCGGGTATCTGGACAAAATCCTGGAGGAGGAAGAGGATTGGGAGCCAGGCACCCCCACCAGCCCGGGCCTGGGGTCCCCCTTCCTGGCCTGCGCGAAGGTGGGCACAGCCATGCCTGGGGGGGGGTTTGCTGGGCGGGGGGGTGTCCAGGGCTCTGGTTAGTGCCAGGCGCTCCTGTGAGCGGCGGCACGAGGCTCCATAGCAGCCGGTGCCTGTCTGGGGAGCTGCCCTGCTTGCTGACCGGGGTCCTGGGCAGAGGCAGCCAAGTGCCCTTCGCTAACAGGGTCCTGGCTGTCTGCCGTGGGGGGTGGGCACCTGGGTCAGCGAGGGGGGCCAGGGCAGGGTGACCCCGGTGCTTGCCTTGGCCTCTGTCAGCGGTTAGGGCTCTGGCGGGAGGGAGGGGGAGGGCCCCCGCCAGGCCTGTGTGCCAGCGGCCCCGGCAGCCCCTCCCCTTGGTGGGTGCGTCGGCCAGGGCACAGGACCTGCCAGTTCTGCAGGGCCCTGGGCTGCAGCCTGGGCCTCTCCTGCCGTGGGCTGGGGGGTCTGTGTGTGTCCAAGGGCAGCGTCTCGCGCTGCTGCTCTGGGAGGGCCCTGGGCCAGCTCCTGTGCTGAGCCCCTGGCTCTGCCACTGACGTGCCGGGTGCCCTTGGGCATGGCCTTTAACGCCAGCTGCTGCCCTTGGCAATGCAGGGTGGAGGGGCTGGCGCCTGCCAGGGGCTCTGGGCCTGCAGTGGTTGTGGAGGAGGGGGCTGCCTATGGAGCAGGGGCAGCCGCTGCTCACCTCAGCCCGATCCCCCGGGCCTGCAGTCTTTCCTCAGTGCCCCTTCCCGTCTGGTGGGCCAAGCTCTGTCCTTGCCCTGCACCCCCCACCCGGCGGGTGGATCCGGGGCAGCGGCAGGGTCCTGTGTTGCAGACCCGGGCTCCCTGGGCTCGAGGCAGGGCCCCGTGGGGCAGGGCCTGTTGGAGCCGAGGCTGTGTTCGCCTGCTCGGCCCGACGCGGGTCAGGGGGCCTGGTAGCAGGAAGTGCCTGTGACTCAGCGGTGGGTAAAAGCCACCAGAAACCACACTGGCCTCACTGGATCCCCCCTTGAAGGCCCAGGGCTTGTCTGGGGGCGGGGAGGGGCCCAGGGCGCCAGGCGCTGGTGGGGCAGGAGACTCGCCCGGCTGGGAGTCGGGCCTGCGGGAGGTGCCTGGCGCTGTGGGGAGCGACCCTGGCCTGTCGGTGGGTGGCTGAGTTCCCCTCCTGGGCCCTACCCCAGCTCAGGGCGCTGTGTGGCAGGGGAGAGGTAGCCAGCTCTTGGCGAACGGAGCCTGCCCCTCCGCAGCAGGGCAGGGGGGCTCATCAGGAGGGGGGCCAAACCAGGCCCCTGGGGCAGGTCAGGGCTTCCTGCCCATGGCGCCCAGCGGCACCAGCCACGTCCAGTGGGTGTCACAGCAGGGTCCTGCTGGGCTGTGTGTGCAGCCGTGGCCAGAGCTCCAGGCTTGGGGGTGAGGCTGAAGCAGGCGGCTGGGGAGGGCTGGGCAAGCCAGCTCCTTGGGGAAGGGTTAGGGGTCTGGCCGCCTGGGGCCTACCCAGGGTGAGGCACTAAGTCCTGAGGTAGTCGGGGGCGGGGGGGGGAGGGCTGCATGGCTAGGGCTGCCCAGGCAGTTCGGGGGGGGCGTTGCTGTGTGTGTGTGGGGGGGGGGGCAGAGGTGCAACCCTCCAGCACAGCCCCTGCAGCAGCCTGGCCTGCCTCCGGCCAGGGCCACACGCTGTGCTGCAGGCCCAGGGGCCCTGAGGATCTCCAAGCACGTGGCAGGCAGGGTGCGGGGTAGGGAGCCATGCTCCCTGTAAGCTGAGCTTGATGCCACCCAGCAGAGCGCCCACGGCTGGCAGCGTGTGTCTCTGCTGGTGGTGCACGTCTACACAAGCCTCGGTGCACAGAGCAACCTTTATTCTACACACGAGTGGGGAAGATTAGAAGGGCCATTGGGGGGGTGCTGCTGCCTGCAGGCAGGGCTGAGACGCCGCCATCTCTGCTTTGCACCTGGCCGTGCGTGGTGCCACTGCCGATCCAGACCGGTCCCACTGTCCCCCCGCCCCCCTTCCCACCTTGTCTGGCCGGGACACCAGGTTAGCACCTTAGATCTAGCAGGAGGCCCCTAGGACTCTTCCCAATAGGGTCTCGGTGCTAGCAGGTGGCTCTGCCAGCAATGCAGCCCAATGTTCCCTCTAACTTTTTTCCCTCTCTGCGTGGAATAAATTGTATGTGCCCCAAGGCAGGTGCGGATGTGCACCGCCTGTAGACACACAGGCTGCCGGCTGTGGGCGCTCTGCTCCTCAGCTGGGCGGCGTTGGGATCTGTCCTGCGCCGCTGCCCAAGTGCTCAGCTTCCAGGGAACCCTGGCACAGCCCCCTTGCGGCCTCCGCCTGGGGCCCCAGCTTCATGCCGCTGAGTGTTTCCTGGGGACCTGCGCCGAGCTGGGAGAAATGCCTCGCCCAGCCTGACTCCGCGGAGCTGGGGCCCTCGGCTGCGGGCTGCTGCCGCCCCAGTGAGCAGGGAGGGCCACTGCTCGGAGCCCTGGGGGGAGCTGGGTCCTGTCTGAGGAGGCCGTAAGTGTGTGGGGCGGGGGGGGAAGTTGGATGCACTCGCCCCTTCCTCCTTATTGGACTGCGCAGCTGCCACTCTTCAGCCCTCAGCCAACCAGGAGGAGCCCTCTGGGCATCGGCCCGCACTGGGGGCTCCAGCGATGCCTAAGGAACTGGTAGCCCCTGGCTGAGGTCTCGGGCTCCTGGGCTGCTGCCAGGTGCTGCCCTGGGGCAGCCCGGCTCTGTATGCAGAGGCGCTGCGGTGGGCTGTGCCCCGGGGGGAGAGCCTGGGTCCGGCCAAGGGTGGGGCTGGGCCGTGCCCAAGGGAGGCTGGCAGCTGGCCCAGTCCCTGCACTGAGCACAACACACCTGGCGGCCTCGTGATTGGCCCGTGGGAGGAGCCGGTGTCCCAGACTGCAGGATGCCCGCCCCCCGAGGGAGCTGGGCGCCTGCCAGCTGGGGAGGAGGCTGGGCCCCTAAGCCAGCTGTGCCCAGGGCTCCCCTCCCCGGCCCCAGGCTCCGCCATGCACCTCCCTGGCAGTGCCAGCCTCCCTTCCCTGGGCCGGGCAGAGAGACTGAGAGCAGCCTGCTGCCCTGGGGTCCCCCTCAGGCCGCCTAGGCTCTGACAGCCCCCCCTCCCCCCCTTGTCCCACAGGGCGAGCGGGAGGCTGGGAAGGGGCTGGAGATGCGGAAGCTGGTGCTCTCGGGCTTCCTGGCCAGCGAGGAGATCTACATCAACCAGCTGGAGGCCCTGCTGCTGGTGAGTCCTGCCGGCGGGCCCCGGGCTGTGTCCTGGGGCGCCTGTCCCGGCCGTGAGCTCTCTGCTACTGGTCACCAGGCCCCGTGCCCCGGCCTGTGTCCCAGGGCGCCTGTCCCGGCCGTGAGCTCTGTACCCTTCAGCTTCTCTCCTCATCTCCCCTCAAGCAGCCCAGAGCCGGGGCTCCCCTCCAACACCAGGTCCTACAGGCGGGAGACTGGGCTGGGGGAAAGTGGGTGCTGAACTGGCTGGATGCCTGCCCTGACTTCCCTTCAGAACAGGCGTGTCCCTGGTGGGAGCCGGGGGTGTGTCTAGTGCCAGCCCGGCAGGTCAGGTTGTCCCCTGCTGGGGTCCCAGCTGCTAATGCCAATGGGCCCTGCTTGCCCCCGTGCCCTGTGGTGAGAAGCCTGGCTAGGACTTGGCTGGGGGCGAGGGGAAGGGTTTGACACGTAGGCTTGCAGGGCTGACGTGTGCCAGGGCATGTCTGTGTGGGCAGCCAGACATCTTGCCATGTTCTTCTGGTGCCCGGCTGCCACTTCCCTGGGCCCTCCTGCCAGCGCTGCCCTGGCACCTGGCGCTTCCCTGGCGAGCCTGCCGCCCTGGCTTGCGCAATGGGTCACGCCTTCCTCTCCCCGGCGCGATGGGGAAGTCTGGGCGGACATGCAAACCACCGCCGCCGGCAGCAGGCAGCACCCCCTTCCTGCTCCCGCCCGTGTCCGCGCCGGCCCTCCATAGGAGGGGCTCTGCTCAGCTGCGAGGGGGGGGGCTGAATCCTGACCTGCAGCCCCCGCCAGCCCAGCCTGGGCTCCCCCTCACTCCCGACCCACAGCCCCCTTGCTGTTCCAGCCCAACAGTGTGGCTGGCCCCCACCCCAGGGTGACGTGGGCCTTGACCCCGTCAAACTCCTCCCTCGGCCTGAGCCAAGCTCAGGCAGGTGCCAGAACTGAAGACGGTGTGTCACCCCTTGCTTTCCACTGGCAGCCTCCCAGCGTGCAACATGCAGGCTGCACTGCATGCTGGGGCCCGTAGTTCCCAGGTGCTGGCCCCCGCCCCCCCCCAGCCTCAGGGCCGTCCTTACTCCTATTCAGAATATGCAGCTGCGTAGGGCTCCTGAAAATTAGGGGCACCGCTGGGTCTTAATGCCCACCCGCCCACCTCTTCCTACCCCTGTTCGGTGGCTCTGCTTCCTCCGAAGAGGACCGAGCTAACGGTGACCCAGCCTGCCCGACCTCGCCCAGCCTGCCGAAGAGCCATCCGACGGGGGAGGAGGCCGTGCCTCAGGCATGCGCCAACCCCGGGTCTGTGCTGGCGGTTTGAGTGGACAGGGCCTTCCTTTAACACGTGCTTTGAAACGATTTCGTTGCTGTCCCTGAGAGATGTGATTTTATACGAAATGCCTTCCCCCTTCCCCCACCCCCACCCTGGCTGCCGAGGGGCATAGGGGGACCAGCCCCATAGCACTGTGTAGGGCCCCAGATGCCCTCAGGACGGCCTTGACTGTCCTGGCCCATGTCACGCCAGTCGGGGGGCCCGGGAGCTCCTGGCCCCGGGGCTGGCTCCTGCTGTAACGCCGCCTTCCCCTGCTCACCACAGCCCATGAAGCCACTGAAGGCCACGGCCACCACCTCCCAGCCCGTCCTCACCATCCAGCAGATCGAGACCATCTTCTACAAGATCCAGGAGATCTACGAGATCCACAAGGAGTTCTACGACCACCTCTGCCCCAAGGTGCAACAGTGGGACAGCCAGGTCACCCTGGGGCACCTCTTCCAGAAGCTGGTAAGCGCAGCACCCTGCGGCTGGCTGGGGCCTGGCTCCCGGCCCTGCGCCCGCTTCTCACGGGGCGGGGGATGGAGCTGAGGGCAGGGAGAGAGCTGCAGCCGGACTAGGGCGTCCTTCCCAGGCACAAGGCTGGGACACGGGGGTGCTGGCAGAGCTCTGGCGGGGCAGTCCAGGGCTGGGGGCAGCCTGTGGGGAGCCCAGAGCTGGGGAGGGGGGACGGTCCAGGGCTGGGATTCAGTTGCCCTCCCCACGTGGTGGGCAGCTCCCCGTCCTCGCACCGTGCTCCTTGGGGGCTGTGGCGCCGGAGGGGTTAGCTGCTCTGGCGCCTTGGAATAGGGATGGCAGCGGTAGCCAGTCAGCGCTTGCTTATCGCTGGGTGGGCCTGGTTCGCCGCAAGCCCCTCCCTGCGCTCGGCGTGTTAAACGGGTGGGCTGTCCCAGCTCGCCAGGCTGAGCTGTAAATGGAGAGCCCGCAGGGAGCCGCGCGGGGCAGCAGGCGGCTTCCTGGGAGCGGGGCTGCCGGCCCGCCCCGGCGGGGTGTTTTCGTGGCCGTGCGGCGGCTGCACGGTTACTGAAACGTGCCAGCCAGCATCCCCAGCCTGGAAGAGTGGGGACCCGGCGCCCAGTCTCTGAAGGTGCGGCAGGGGGCTGCAAACCCCTCTGGATGGGCTCTTGGGACTCCTCCCGCCTGGATGGGCTGCAGTTGCTACTCCCCTTCCCCCGGCAGCCCTGGTCCTAAGCTCCGCCACAGCCCCTCGGTGATGCCAGTGGGGACGTGGGGGCACCTGCCTCTCGCCTGTCTCCTTCCAGTGCCCTGGGGACGGGCGAAGGCCCCTGAGCAGGGCTGGGTTAGCGCAGGCTCTGCCCAAGCCCAGAGAGCAGGCCCCCTTGGCTCCCTCGTGTAGCAGGCGGGTACAACGCCCGCTCTGCCACGTGGCGCCTCGCTCCGGAGCGCTGCCAGCATTGCGGAGCTGGTTACGGCAGTGCACGGGGGGGGGGCTTTTCCCTCCTCTGAGCTTTTGGCTCAGGCTCTCGACAGACTCAGGCAGCGTCTCTGTGTCCGTGCCGGCCGCGTCCTGCCTGCAGAGGGCTGGGAAGCGGGGTGTCTGCGTGCCGAGAGGCCTGGGTGCAGGAGCTGGGGCCTGGGAAGCCGGGCCTTCGTCCGCCCTGCGGGGCTGCCTGGAGGGAGGGCCGAGCCGAGGCCGCTGGGAGCAGCCGTAGCTCAGGGCTGATTGCCCGGGGTTTAGCCCCTTGGTCTCTTGTCTCTCAGGTGAGCGTGGCTGGCTGCTGCTAATGGCCACGCTGGGGCGCTCTCTTCCACCTGTGCTCGCTGGCCCCCATCTCGTGGGGAGCCCCCCAGACCAGCTGGTGCAGGGAGGGGTGGGGGGCCGTGCGGGTGGCCTGTCTGTGCCCTGACGCCCGCCCGCTGCTGCCCAAGCGTGTCCGCTGGGCTCCAGACCGGCACGAGGCCGCTGACTCTGCCCCGGCACTCCGCTCGCGCCCAGCCCCGCCGGGGCGCTTTGTCGGTGCGGTGTGGGGCGGGCGGAGGGGCTGGGCAGGGCTCTGACAGGCCAGCCCCTCGTTAACCCTGCTGCCTGGCCGCGTTGCTATGGCGATGGCCCCCCGCCCCGGTACGTCCTGCCGGGTCATGTGGCTAATCCCCCCCCTCGCCCCCAGGCCAGCCAGCTGGGCGTGTACAAAGCCTTCGTGGATAACTACAAGGTGGCGCTGGACACGGCGGAGAAATGCAGCCAGAGCAACAACCAGTTCCAGAAGATCTCGGAGGTGAGCCGGGCCGGCCGGAGCAGGGTGGCCGGGGCCCTGGCAGTGTTGGGCAGGGCTCGGGAGGCACCGAATGGACCCTGGGAGACCGAGCCTGCTGTCCCCACTGTGCTGGCTGGCGTGGGGGACAGCCCGGGCCTGGGGGCGCGGCGCGGCCTGCAGACGCCCTGCACTGGTGCTCGGGCCCCGAGGTGGCAGCCCCGCCTGTGCCCCCCAGGCAGAGAGCTCAGCTGGGGGATTAAGGCCCTTCCCCTGCCCTCTGGCTGCCCCTCCCTGCTGAGCCCCTGCTGCAGGGTGCTCAGAGGTCAGGCTGGGTGCAGGGCTGGGGGGAGAGCCAGTATCTAGGGGTGCTGCTACCCGGGTGGACCTGGATTTGAACTCTGAACTCCTCTGGGGCTGGCAGGCGGGGGGCCCCGGCCCGCCACAGTGCATTCTGGGAGCCTTTCCATGGCCCTCACCCGGGTGCGTGTGCTCAGGGTGCCGTGGGCCCCGGGCAGCCCCGCTGCCCCTGGAGAGAGCTGGCCCCTCTGCCTTGGCCTCCCCTCGAGCTGCAGCGACGCTCAGGGGCCCGGCTGGGACCCCCGGGGGGATGTAGGAGCTGCCCTGCGTGTCCTCAGCCTGAGCCGGTTGGCAGGGGGGGCCCTTGTGCCCCGGAGCAGAGGCAGCGGGGCCGGGCCCCTTCCCAGACCCCCTGACCTTGCCTGTGCGGCTGTTCCCAGCCTCCTAACGAGCCTCTCCCCCGGGCAGGAGCTGAAAGTGAAGGGCCCCAAGGACTCCAAGGAGAGCCACACCTCGGTCACCATGGAAGGTACGGCGTGCGTGCGCGTGCGGGGAGGGGTTTTCTGCCTTTTGTCTCTGGCCCGGCCCCGAGCGCGTGCCTCGCTGAGCCGCTCCGCCGGCGAGCAGCCAGGCCTTTGTGCGCCCCTGCACGGCACCGGGGCCCCCTCGCCAGGATGCCGGCGCCGTCCGGGAGCCCCCAGCCCCCGCCCCGCCCCCTCCCCCCGCTTCGCTGAGGTGCTGCAGCCGAGGGGAGGCAGGGAGCCGGCCACAATGGCCGTGCGGAGCCGGGGCTGCCATGGAGATTCTCCTCATCGTCCGGCTCTGCTGTAACTGCACCTATGGTGAGTCGGGGCGGGGGTGAAGGGACCTGGCCTGGCTTTGGATGGGCAGCCCACTCGGGCTCGCTCTGGGAGCCTTGTCCCCCCAGCAGCGGTGCTGCCGGGCCTGGGGGCTGAGCTGGGGGGGGCTGGTGCCCGAGGGGGCCCCCCGCCCCGCTGGCACCGCACCGTGCAGCCCGAAGTTGGCAGTTTCTTTGTTCTGGCGGCGAGGGGCCCCGCCACTTGTGCTCTGCCAGGCACATGGAGCCTCTCCTGCCAGGGAGTGGCGGGGGGGCAGGGAGGATGGGGTGCACCCGTCAGGCACTGAGCCGGTGGGGCTGGTGCTGTGCAGGCAGGGCTGGGTCTGTGCCGGGCTGGGCTGGTCCCATTGTCTGTCTCCGTGTGTGCCGCTTGGTGAACGTCTGACCTGCGTATGGGGCTAGCGCCTAGCAGGGTGGGCAGGGGGTGTGCTGGCTCCGGGGGGGCGTGGCACCTGCTCCTGCCGCCCCCCCCGCCCCCCCATGCCCGCTCCTGCTCCCTTCCCCGGCTCTCTTCCTTCTACGGCCGACACGCCCCTCCCCTCCCCCTCCCCAGCGGACTGTTCCCGTCTCTTGGAGACGGCAGGCAGGCCGCGGTTGCTGGGGGAGAGCGGGAGGGGGCTTTGACGGGCCGCACTGGGCTCGAAACCAGCCGCTTGGCCCCAGCGCCTGGCCCCGGTTCCCGTGGGGGAAGGGGTGTCGCTGGGTTTGTGCACTCCCCTTCCCCCCGCCCCATAGCTTGAGGTAGGAGCAAAGCTGCCTTGGGGGGCCAGCACCCCATCGCACCTCCTGCGGGGATCCCCTTCGCCCCACGTGGAGCCGCCCCAGGGCCGGGAGGGGGCGTGCGATGGTCCAGACCCGAGACCGCGCCGCCCAGTCAGGAACCTGCTCGAGCACCCGGGAGGGGGAGGCAGGTTCCTGCGTGTGGCTCCACTCCCTGCGGGCCGGGCAGTGGTTTGCCCGTCCAGCTGCTCCGGGTATAAATAGCCGGCGAGCCATGCCCACACCTGGCAGCCGGGCTGGGAGCGGTCTGTGGGCGTCGCGGGCCCATGGCCCGCCGAAAAGCGCTGGGCGCCAGGGTGGGGCGGGAAGATCAGGGTCCAGGGCCCGGAAGGGCTCGACCGGCCTGTTGCCGAGGAACGCGGAGCCCCGAAGGGGTGTGCAGGCGGCAGGGGCCGTCCCCCTCCGCCCCCGCGTGGGGCAGGTCACAGGAGCAGAGCTAGGGGCCCGTGCCGAGCTCGCTTGTCAGTCCCCCTGTGGGAGGGAAGCGGAGAGCCGGCGGCTGGCGGGGGAGCTCCGGGGCCCGTGTGGGAACCGACTGGGCCTGGCACTCCTGGAGGTGCCGCGGATTTGGGGCCATAGAGCACCGGGGGCTGCAGCTCCCATGAGAACAGGAATGGTCGCCACGAGGCCCAGGAACCTGGGGAGCAGGGCAGCCAGTCTAGCCCAAGGCCTGCTGTGTGCCCAGGGGGTGGCTGGCAGGACCCCGTCGGCACGGGGGGCGGGCTGAGAAAGGGGAAGCTGGTGCGGCTGTGCCGAGGGGGGGATGGGAAGCAGGCAGGGTGCTCGCAGCGCCGCGCCCCGGTGGCGGCAGGCCCTGGTATTGCCGGCGACGGCTGTGACCCGCCCGGGCCCGGGCTGACGTGCCAATGCCTGGGGCGGCGCTGAGCTGGGCTGGAAGCTCGCGGCCGTGGTCTACGAGCATCCCACGGATCCCGGGCACCCTCCGCCAGTGGCCCTGGGAACCCGGCCTGCCAGGGCAGGGAAGCCCCCTGAGCGCAGTGCCCGGCCCGGGGCCGCGCTGGGCGTGGGAAGCCCTGGGCAGATGCACATGGCCGTGATGTGCTGGCCGGGAGGGGCTGTGGCAGGGCTTGGAGCTGCTGGGGCCGGGGGGCAGCACCTTTCTCATGCTCTCTCTCCCCGCAGCGCTGCTGTACAAGCCCATTGACCGCGTGACACGGAGCACCCTGGTCCTGCATGTGAGTGTGGCTCTGGCTGGCGCTGGGCGGGGCAGTGGGTGGGAGGACACACGCCACCGCTTCCTAGGGACAACCCGCCTGCCCCGCCCCCGCAGGGGAACCCAGCAAAGCCCCCGCAGTGCCGCCCAGCTCTCAGGAGGGCCCGTGTGCCAGGCTGGGCTTGCAGCCTCTGTCTGCCCCGCACAGGGTGTGCCAGGCTGCTGGGCTCCCCTCTGTCCGTGCCGCTGGAACTCTGGGTACAGCACCCTGGGCCCCCGGCCTGCCCTCCGCCCCCTTGGGGTTGCCCAGGAATCCACCTGCCCAAGATGGGGAGAGCCTGGCTGGGAAGGAGCAGGAAGCTGGGGGATTAGCCCCTCATGCTGGCTGCGGGCTGGCGCAGCAGCTACCCGCCGCAGTCTGTCCGCCCCTGTGGGGGGCAGGGTTGCTGACTCTGCTGTGGCTCCCTCACCCCCGCCCGCCCCGTTCCAGGACCTCCTCAAGCACACGCCGGCCGACCACCCCGACTACCCGCTGCTGCAGGACGCCCTCCGCATCTCCCAGAACTTCCTGTCCAGCATCAATGAGGAGATCGACCCGCGGAGGACGGCGGTCACCACTCCCAAGGGGGAGGTAAGCCGGTGGCCTGCTCCGCCGGGTCGGGCGCGTTCTCCTGGGGCCTGCTCCCTGGCTGGCTTGGGGCAGAGCACGCCCTGTTGGGGGCTGCGGGCGGGAGCGCTGCATGAGGTCTGTGGGGAGGGCTGGGCAGGGCTCTGGCCCCATGCGGGTTGCTGGGCGGCTGTGACCCACAGTGGGGGCGGTCTTCCAGCAAGGCCCCCTCGCCCTCATGTGGAGGGGCAGCCACCCCGTGGCATGCTGGGCTCTGTGCAGCCAGGGCTTGAGGGGCCAAGCCTGGAGCCCAGCTGGCAGCCCCATTCCTGGGGTGGGCAGGCCGGGAGGGTTTAGTGACCCCCACCTCCCCGGGCGTGGCACAGGATTCCTGCTCCCATTAAGGCAGCAGGGCGGGAAGGGGCTGCCAGCTGGCGGTGTGATCAGTGAACCGGCCCTGTGCTGGTGGTGCCTGTGGGGAGATGGGGGGGAGCCCATGGGGCTGGCTCCAGGGGGCACTGACCTCGCTGGACCGGGGCTGCCCTTTACCCCTCCGGGCCCCTCTGGGGAGCTCCGGCTTTGCAGCCCCACATGCCTAGGCTGGGCCCTCCAGCTGCAGCCCATGTCCGCGGCCTGGTTTCCACACCCCTTGTCTCTGGTCCCAGCCCAGCCAGCCTCTCCCCGGGCCGGCGGGTATGTAGCTCCGGCCCGCTGGCTGCAAGCAGCCTGCGCGTGGGCAGAGGGCCCGGCCCCCCTCACGCTGGGCCCTGCTCTCCCCCAGACGCGGCAGCTGGTGAAGGACGGCTTCCTGGTGGAGCTGTCCGAGGGCTCGCGGAAACTGCGCCACGTCTTCCTCTTCACCGACGTCCTCCTCTGCGCCAAGCTGAAGAAGACGGCCGTGGGGTAGGCTGCTGGGGAGCAGGGTCCCTGGGCCGAGGGGTGGGTCTCTGCTGGAGGGGCAGCTGCCCGCAGGCGAGGGAGGGAACTGTCTGGCACTGGGCAGACCTGCCTGCGGAGGGCCACGGGAATCTCGGGGTATGAGGGTGGCTGGGCTCCGGGCGAGGCGAGGTGTGCGGGGGACATGGGTTCAGCCCGGGCCTGTCGCTGCAGGAAGCACCAGCAGTATGACTGCAAGTGGTACGTGCCGCTGGCCGACCTGGTGTTCCCAGCCCCCGAGGAGTCGGAGCCCAGCCCGCCGGTGCACACCATCCCAGACCACGAGCTGGAGGACATGAAGATGAAGATCTCGGCCATCAAGAGTGAGGTGCAGAAGGAGGTGAGCCAGGGCGGGCTGGTGGGTGGCCTGCGGGGCTCTTCGTACCTAGCTCCCCCTGCCAAAGGCCCTGGCTGAGAGCTAGTACCAGGGTGTGGGCCTGCTGCACAGAGTTGGCACATACCTGGTATTGGCCTGTCTTCTCTCCGGGCTGGTGCGGGGAGAGGCAGGGGGGCTCCTGTGCCCACTCCTTCCCTCCCCGTCTGGCCTGTGCATTGCCCCGGGGCGGCTCAGTGCAAGGCCTGGCAGGCTCTGACTCCTCCCCTTCCCCGCAGAAAGCCAGCAAGGGGCAGAGCCGAGGCATCGAGCGCCTCAAGAAGAAGATGTTCGAGAATGAGTTCTGGCTGCTCCTCCACTCGCCCAGCATCCCCTTCCGCATCCACAACCGCAACGGGAAGGTAGGCACCCGACGGTTCGGGGCAGGTGCACGGGAGCTAGTGTTCCCTGTAAGCTGGGCGCTTGTGCCGCCACTCGGCTGGGCAGCATTTGGATAGCTCCTGGTGAGCAGAGCACCTGCAGCTAGGCTGTTTGTACAGGTGGTGCAATCGCACGCGCCTCGGTGCACAGAACAAAATTTATTCTGCACACGGACCAGAAAAATTAGAGGGAAGATTGCTGGGCGGGGCAGGTGTGGAGAGGGAAGAGCTGGCTTGGCGGGGACCGTGCTGCCCTCTGCTGGCCACTGTGGGAAGTGCTGCCGGTCCCTGAGCAGGCTGGCCCGGTTCCTCTGCCTGGCGGGCACGGGGTCTCCATGCAGGGCCGGGGCTCTGCCCGTGGGCGACCGCGTCTCTCGCGCTCCTCTCCCCGCCATGCCCGGAGCCTCGGCCTGCCGCTGCCCTGACGCCGTCCCGCCCGTCCCTTTCAGAGCTACCTGTTCCTGCTCTCCTCGGACTACGAGCGCTCGGAGTGGAGGGAGGCCATCCAGAAGCTGCAGAAGAAGGGTGAGGCCCTGGGGGAGGAGCCCTCCCTCCTGCTCGGGCCTGTCCCTAGGGGAAGGGGGGGGGGTCCGCGGGAATCCAAGTGCTGCCGCTCAGTACCGGGGCCGGTGGGTGCGGGAGGGCCCCCCCCCTGGGGCGCAGGCCGCCCCCTCCCGTGAGCAGCGGAGCCCAGGAGTCCTGTCTGCAGCCGCTCACCACCGCCTGCCTCCCACAGACCTGCAGGCCTTCGTGCTCAGCTCGGTGGAGCTGCAGGTGCTCACGGGATCCTGCTTCAAGCTGCGCACCGTCCACAACATCCCCGTCACCAGCAACAAGGATGGTGAGTGTGTCTGGCCGGGCCCGGCGCCTTTGCCGCAAAGCCCCTCCGGGAGGGGGCGCCGGAGCCCCTTCTCGCCATCGGGGCTGCCGCCGCCGTTGTCTCAGCTCCGGGCCGGGGCGGGCGTGGTGTCCTGCTAAGAGCCCAGCTGCGCGCCGGAGGCAGCACTTGGCCTTTGCCCTGGGTGCGTCTGTCCCCCCTTTTTCCCCCCCAGCCTGGCGTGGGGCCGGCCATAGACCCCATGCAGCTGCCTGGGGGCTGAGCTGCCCGGCTCAGGTGGTTGTGGGGGTCGGTGCCACTAGGCGGCGCTGTGAGAGCAGAGCAGCTGGGTTGGCTCCGACTGGCGCAAACAGGCAGGGCCTTGTTGCTGGCGCGGCTGGGGAGGGGGCTAACTTGGGGGGGCGCTGCCTGCTGGGCTGGCTCAGATGCCTGACAGGAGCTTGCACCCCATGATGGAGCCGTGTTGGCCGTTCTTTGGGAACCCCCGCCCCCTTCCCAGGGAACCCCTTTGTCTTTGTGGGGCTGCCCCTCCCGGGGCCACGGGGGTCTCTGCAGCACAGGGGGAGCCGTGCTCCCCTCCCACCCCCCAAAAGAGCGGCAGGGCAGAGATCTGGGCACTAGGCAGCTGTCCTGGCAGCTGTGTGGTTTAACCGGTGATGCTGGCATGCCAGCTCCAGAGGTGCCAGCTGTTTGGGGGGGGGGCAGGGTGCTGCTCGCTCCGGGGAGAAGGGGAGCGTGCCCTGCGTCACTCTGCCAGCGGCGTCCCTGACCGGCAGGCAGTGCGGCCGCAGGTGCCCGTATGGCTGAAGGCTGGGACGCAGCTCGCCTGCCGGGGTGACCCCCCTGCTCTCCCAGGGCCCAGATTCCAGGCCGGCCGGGACAGGGAGCCCTAACGCGCGCCCCCCCTTGTGCTTCTCTCGGCTGCAGATGACGAATCCCCAGGACTCTACGGCTTCCTGCATGTGATTGTCCACTCCGCCAAGGGCTTCAAGCAGTCTGCCAGTGAGTGCCCGCTCTGCGCTGGGGGGCCTGGCCCTGGGCCCTGCTGGGCCCACGGCAGCTGGAGGAGGAGATGCCCCTCCTGGGGGGGCCTGGACTCCTCTGAGCTGCCTGCGTTGGTGATGGCACCAGCCCCGCGTGCCTGGCAGTGCCCGTCCTAGTGGGCCCTGGCTGGGGAAGGCCTGCAGGCTGGGGACCCCGCCCAGGCGAGCCCCTAGAGCCCCTGACTAGTCTCCTCTCCCCAGACCTCTACTGCACGCTGGAAGTGGACTCGTTTGGGTACTTTGTCAGCAAAGCCAAGACCAGGGTTTTCCGGGACACGACCGAGCCCCAGTGGAACGAGGTGAGTTCGCTGCTCGGGGACCGAGGGGGTCGTGCTGGTGCCGGGGCGCCCGGAAACAGACGACGCCTTCCGTTCTGGCTCTGGGCTCTGCGCGGGCCCCTCAGTCCCAGCCCAGAGCCCTGCCCCTGCTAGTTAAGTTCCTGGCTTCCCTCCCCAGCTCTGACCCCGCAGCCCCCAGGCCTCTCCAGCACCCAGGCTCGCGCTGAGCAGTGTGAGCCGTGGGCCCAGCACCCAGGCGCTCGCGCCCGGCCGGGCAGGTTTCTGGGCTGCTCCCGCTGCCCTGGCGCGTGGGCTCAGCCGTCCTCCCTCTGGCCCAGCAGGAGTTCGAGATTGAGCTGGAAGGCTCGCAGTCGCTGCGTATCCTGTGCTACGAGAAGTGCTACGACAAGACCAAGCTCAACAAGGACAACAACGAGATCGTGGACAAGATCATGGGCAAGGGGCAGATCCAGGTAGGGCCCCGGCCCTTCCGGCCCCCCTTGTGCGTCTGGCTGTGCGGCTCCCGGCCCTGCTGCTAGGCAGCCTGCGCGGTGCTGCCAGGCCTCCCTCGCTGGCAGAGCCGCTCCCCTCCCCTCCCGCCAGACGGGGCCCATCCGGCGGGTGGGTTTGTTTTCCCGTCTGGCGCACCGCGGTTCTGTCAGAGCCGGGCTCCAGAGCCGGCTGCTCCCGCCGCCTGCCCACCCTGCGCGTGCGCGACTGGAGAGCAGAACCTTGGGCGATTCCTGCGGCTGCTGGATGAAGGGGCGGAGCGGGCCCAGGCTGGCGCGGAGCTCTGCCTGGGACGGGCCGTGTCGGGGTCCCCTGCGTACTGACGGGGCCGGGCAGGCTCTGAGGGGGGAAGGGGCCGGGAGGAGGGGAGGCCGGCGTGGGAGCCAGGCTGGGGGTTGGGAGCGGGCCGGGCAGCTCCCCAAGCTCGAATTGTCTCTCTCCCATCCGGCTCGTGGCAGACCATGCTGTGCTGCCCATGGATGCACGGGGCTGGGGGCTGGCAGCTCCCCGTGGCATCCTCTGGGTGCTTCCGGGCTGGGGCAGGGCAGGAGCTCCCCCTGCCGGGCGCGATGCTAGCCAAGGCCATGGGGTGCTGGGGGGGTGTCTCTGTGATCTCCCAGCCTGGCCCACCCTCTTCCACCCTGCGGCTCAGCCCTGCTCCCCGGGGGGTGGGCGCTGCTGCTGGCAGGAAGGGCCAGGATCCACCAGGGTCCAGCGGTGCCTCCAAGGCCGGGCCCTGGTCCCAGCTTGTGCGGGGGGGGAGGCCTGCGCATGGTTGTGCTCCCACCCCGGGCAATGGGGGCAGAGCTCAGCCCCTCCTGCTCCTGCTGCCGTCTTCCGTCTCCAGTGCTGCTGTTATGGCAACCGGGGTTGCCAGGGCAACTGCAAGTCTCCTCTTAGCTGGGAAGAGTTTGCTGGGTCCCCGGGGTGCCCCTGGGCTCTGCACAGGGGGGTGCCAGGTGGTGCAGGAAAGGGGGCGTGGCCAGTGTGCTCCCCACACGTCTGGGCTGCCCCTGAGGGTGCTGGCGTCCGCCCTTGTGTCGCCGGGTTCTGGTTGCCACGGACACAGTGTCCCCGGGTGATGCTGAGTGTTGGCCCATGGCGAGGGTCCTTCCGGCCCTGCGCTGGGAGTGGGGGGCCAGAGCGTGGGGCAGAGCCCTGGCTGGGCATGAGGCTGGCACTGCAGCGCCAGCGGGGAAGGCTCTGAGACCCACCCTGCCAGGTAGCCTGGTCCTGACTCCGGCCCTCCAGTGCTGGTGGCGTTTCAGGCTGCGGCCGAGCTGTCTGGGCACGGCCCATGGAGGAGAGCCCCAAGGAGGCCGCTGGCGGGTGTCCTGGCGTGCCCAGCTCGCCCCTTGCAGGGGGCCGGCTCTGCGGGGGGCCGTGCGTTGCGGGCTCGTGCGAATACGAGGGGCTGGGACGTGCTCTTCCCAACGCGGGGCTTGTGCCGAGCGGTCGGCCTCCTACCTGCGCTGGCCCAAGCAGCTCCACTCAGTGGGCTGGTGGTGAGGCCGGGGGGCTACCAGCGCCCCCCTCCCCAAGGTGCCCAGGGATTGCTGCCCGGCCTGCCGCATGCTTAGCCCAGTCTGCCCGCTCCCTGGGAAAGCGGCTGTGCAGGCCGGCCCCTGGGGAGCTGGGGGAAGGGGTGGTGCTGCCGGGAAGGGAATGGAGCCAGGCCTCGACCGCGGGGGGGCAGTTGAAAGGCCGGCGTCCGTGGGCAGGGACGTGCCCCATGCACTGGAGCAGCCTCAGGGAGGGGCTGTTGACGTGGCCCTGGCATACACGGGGCGGGGGGGTCCCAGCGTCTGAGATCCGCTGGGCCGCGCAGTCGGGAATAGCCTGTGTCAACAGCTGTGAGTCATGCGGCCCCTGAGCCGGAGTCAGGGGCCATGGGAGCCGGGCAGGCCCAGCCCAGTCCGCGCTGAGGGAGCCTTGGGAGCAGACGCTGGGGGTGCAGGCCTGGGCAGGAGGCCGCTGGCCCAGAGGGTTGAGAAGGCCCCAGGAGTGGAGCAGCCCCCGGAGGGAGGGGGGCCCTGTCGGAAGCTAGAACAACATGCGCGATGGTGGGACCAGACCCTGACCCAGGAGGGCTTCTAACCCTCCTGCTGCAGGGCGGAGGCGCCTCCAGCCGCGGTCAGGAAGGACTTGCTCTCCCCGGCGGTCTCGGGAGTCCCCATGCAGCTGCTGTGAGCTGGTGGCAAGCCACAGCCAGCCGGCCAGCGCCCAGGGGGGTCTGCCCAGTGCCTTCACCGCACCCCCAGGGCCCTGGCACTTGTGCTGGAGGGGTGCTCTTGGCGGGCTGATGGGGGCTGGCTCTCTGCAGGCCCTTGGGGGGGCTTTCTTCCCATGGGCCCCTGTGGTCCTCCTAATGGCTGTTAGTGAGGCCCAGCAATGGCCTCTTCTGACCTGGGGGCTGAGCTTTTCAGCACCGAATGTGGCTCCCCCCCCCCCCCCCGGGGGAGCCCGGCCCAGAATGCAGCCGCACCCCCCTGCTCCTCCCCACCACTGTCCCACTTCCTGGGGGAGCCCGGCCCAGAACGCAGCCGCACCCCCCTGCTCCTCCCCACCACTGTCCCACTTCCTGGGGGAGCCTGGCCCAGAACGCAGCCGTCCCCACGCCCCACCCGTCCCGCTTCCTCGGGGAGCTCGCCGTGCTGGCTGAGGGAGATGGGGCAGGCTTTGCATATGGCATGCCCCCTCTCCCCAGCTGCTGTAGCACTGCCGTGTGCCAGGGCTGGGGGTGCCCTTTGGGGTAGGAGCAGCCCAGAGCCGAGCTGAGTGACTCCGAAGACTGCCCGGGTCCCTGCGTGGCCAGCAGTGCTGCTCTCTGGGGGAGACCGTGTTTTGCACTGAGTCCCCTGGGCCCTTTGCTCCTGTGGCAGCGAGCGGGGCAGTTGGTGCCCTGAGTGGCTGGTGCTGGGGGAGCAGGCTGGAGCGTGGGGAATGGCTCTGGCGGAGCCGGCCGCTGCAGCCCTGGGTGACTAACGGTGCTGTGCTGCCGGCAGCCATCGGGCCAGCTCCTTGGGAAAGCAGGGCCCGTGCTAGCCGAGCTGGGAGACGGCTGGGCACAGAGCTCGGGGCCCGGTCTGTGTGGCTGAGGGCTCCCCTTCGCCCTGCAGCATCTCGGCAGCCTGGCCTGGCCTCTGGTCTCCTTCCAGTGCACCTTGCTCACCCCAGGCCTGGACCGGTCGCTCCTTGGGCCTCTCTGCAGGACCCTGGTGCAGCCCAGGAAGCTGCCGCTGCTCACTGGGGTAACCTGGCACCCCCTCTCCCCAGGTGTGGAGGGGTTAGGTGCCCCTTTCCCCAGGAGGGTGGGGGGAGGTTAGCCCCCGCACCCCCTCTCCCCAGGTGTGGAGAGGTGGGCTAGCCTCCGCGCTCTCTCTCCCCCGGTGTGAAGGGGTGGGTTAGCCCCTGCGGCCCCTCTCCCCAAGGGAGGGAGGGGTGGATTAGCCCAGGCACCCCCTCTCCCCAGGGGTGGAGGGGTTAGGCACCCCCTCTCCCCAAGGGAGGGAGGGGTGGGTTAGCCCAGGCACCCCCTCTCCCCAGGTGTGAAGGGGTGGGTTAGCTGGCGGGCTCCGAGACGGGAAGCCCGCAATGGGAAGCAGATGTCTGCTCAGGGGGCTGCCCCCCCCCTTCCGCTGCCCCTGCTTGTGGAGTTGGGTTCATAAATCAGGCCGGGAAGTTGTTCAATATGCAAATGTAGCATTTGGGCCTCCTGTCCCTGGGGATGTGCCAGGCCCTGCAGGCAAAATCCATCCGGAATGGATTCCTTCTGGCCACAACCCCCCTAAAATCGAGGGGAGGCCAGGTCGATACACCCCCACGTGTCCCAGGCCACGGCGGGTCGGAGCAAGGGGCCAGCGAGCCGAGGGCCAGGTCTTGCGCCAGCCGCAGGGGCCAGGTGCTGGCAGGAATCCCAGGACAGGGCGGGGCATCGAGTGAGCCAGCCCCAGCCTCTGGCAGTCGGGTTAGGGACACCGGGGTGGGGGGCGCGACCGTCCTGCCCTCCGGGAACTTCCCGAAGACTCTGAACTCCCTTGTGCGTTTTGCCTTCCCGCCAGCCCCCAGCACCGAGCTCCCCGGAGCCTGGGCGCTGGGCGAGAGGCATGCGGCTGCCCTCAGGGCTGGGTTAAAACTTGCGGCCGGGAAATCACACCCCTCCCTCTCAGCTGTGGGGCGGCGCCTGCGCATCCCGCTTCCCCCTCACCCAGCCCTGCCGGTGCCCTTCACCCCCCCTCCCCCCCGGCTCCCGCCCACGTTCCCAGGGCAGGTGCATTGCAGACTCCTCGTCTGCAGCCCCCTGCCCTATAGCCGCCCCCTGGTGCCTGGGACTAGACTAAAGGGGGCCGTGGGGGCACAGGCAGGGGTCTGGCGCTGCGATGGGCCGTGCCAGGGAGTCCAGCCGGGCCCTGCCCACGTGGGATGGGCAAGGCGCCCTGCAGAGGTGCCAGGTGTGTCCCTCCCCCGGCAATGGGGAGCCGACGGTACCTGCCTGAGCCGGGGGAAGGGGAATCCGCCCCAGGCGGAGCTGGGACTTCCTTTGATGCCGGGATTGCGCGTTGCCATGGTGACGGGCGCCTTGCGCAGCAGTCATGATGCTGCTTCCCTCTGCGTCCCCCAGGCCGGTCCCCAGCGGGTGAGGCGCCCGGATCCTGCCCTGGAACTCTGGCCTGGCCCCATGGGGTGGGAGCAGCCGCTAGCACTCCTGAGCCCTGGCTGGCGGGGCCTTGGGGCAGGCTGCTGAGGCCTGGGCAGCAAATCCTGTGGGGGGCTCCCCGCCCCATAGATGGGCCCCCAGCCCTGGGCTGGGCTGGGCTCCTGGGCCACCTTGCAGGCAGAAGCCAGCAGGGTGGTCTCCATGCTCCTCTCCAGCTCTCAGGGCTCTGTCGGGGGCGCGTCAGGCCCATGGCAGTGCAGGTGTGTTGGCCTGGCCCCTGGGCAGCAGGTGCCCGTTTGCCACGGCTGTGCCACGCTCCAGGCTGTCGGCAGGAGGCACGCGGGTGCTGCAGAGACGGGGAGGCCGTGGCCCTGAGTGAGCCCAGTGGCCTGGCATGTGTTTGGGGAAGCAGGGACATCTGGTGACTTCAGGGGCTCCACCCAGGGGGTACAGCGGGTCCCTGCCCTCTGAGTGCAAGCTCTGGGATCTGGGTGGGGCCTGGGGGTGGCTGGTGCTGCCTGGGAGCCCTGCTGATGACGGGGGGCAGGGTGTGCCCAGGCCCGTGGGTGCCAGCGCTGTCCCTGCCCCGTCACGCAGCCGGGTTGCTCATTCCTGCAGACTCCGTAACCAGTCACCGGGCCGCGTCCCCTCGCTGCTCGGCCCCCGCCTGGCGCTGTGGCAAAGGGTCCCCAGCAGCCGAGGCCGGGCCCGGCTCCATGTGTGGGAGGCACACGTCAGGGCTGGGCTGGGGGGGCAGGGGGCCCTGCGTCTCCGTGCTGCGGATGCAGCTCGCCTGGCTGCGGGTCCCTGTTCCTCCCCGCGGAGGCTTGTACCCTTGGCTCTGGCCGGCTCCCAGCCAACCTGCCGCTTGGATCCGCGCTGGGGAGCAGACGGTGCGCTCCCAGGCTTCCTGGCAGATGGGCCCCGGGCCGGGGGGAAGGAGGCAAGCAGGGCCGCTCATCCCCGGGTAGGGTCGGGCTCCTGGCAGCCCTGCTCAGTCTGCGCCCCTTCGTCTGGCGTAGGGGCGCTAGGCTTTGGACCGGCCCCTGGGCTCCCCCACCCTTGTGCAGCCTCCGCTCTGAGCCAAACCCAGCGGGCACCGCCCTAGCCCTGCGGAAGGAGCAGACACCCCGAGTGGCACGAGGCCAAAGGCCACTGCCCGGCGTGGCTCTTCCGCTTCCTGGGGAGGCACCCCGTTGCTGTGGCCAGACCGCCTGGCGCGCTGCCATGCATGTCCTTGCCGGGGGCTGCCCACGTTCCCGGCTGCTGGGGCAGTTCCCACCGGAGGGGCGGTCGCTCGACGGGACGAGGGCGGGTAGTTGCTGCCTCCCCCAATGTGGGCCGTGACGTCTCGGCTCTGACAGCGTGGGAAATGGAGAGCAGGGGCCACGTCCCTGCCCCTTCCCCTTCCTGGCTAGGGCGTGGGGGTCCAGGGAGCTCTGGGGCCGGGCCGCCCTGACTGACGAGAGCAGGGGCAGAGGAGCCCCTTGTGCTCTGGCACCTGCTTCTCTCGGGCGCGAAGGGTCTAACTCAAGCCAGGCGGGAGAAGGTGCCAGGAGACGGGAGTGCCCTGCTCTGGGGCTGGCTGTAGCATGGGGCGAGAGGTCTGTGCAAGAGGGTGGCTTGCAGGAGCACCCAAGACCCCTGAATTCCTGCGTGGCCCGTGGTGCGTGGGAGTTGAAGGGTTAATCGTGCATGTCTCTGGCGTGCTGGTAGCGTGTGCCCATGCCGGGCGAGGCACCGGGGCAAGGCGTGAAGCAAAAGCCCCATGTGTTACGCTGGAGAGGAATGGTTTCATGGTGGGCAGCATGCCTACTGGTTGGAGCCTGGGGTTTGGACCCCTGCTGGGTGTGACCCAGGGCAGGTCCCCTCCTCTGGAAATGCCAGTTTCCTTCCCTAGCCCCCGAGCTGAGGCTGGGCCACGCCGAGGCCGCTGGCTTCTGGGAGCGGCGCCCCCTGCGCCATGCCGCGGGGAGGGCAGCGGGGCTGTGCCAGCTCCTGGCAGGGCTGGCGGTGAAGGAGTTAAAGGGGGTGGGGGGAGCCTGCCTTTGAGTCACTTCCTCGGAGGGGGAGGGCTGCTCTCCAGCGCCTGCTGGCTCCCAAGCCTTAGCCGAGCGGCGCTGCGCCTGCCTATTGTGCTGCCTGGCGCTGGTGCTGCGCAGGATGGGCTGCCCCGGGCACCGCTGAGCTGGCAGCGCTCAGCTCCGCTGGACCGGGCAGGCTCTGTCCCGCGCTGCAGCGGCCGGGGAGCTGGGCGTTCCCTGCCTGCCCGGAGCCCGAGATGACGGACGTCCTAGTGCAGCCGGACTGCGAGCTGAGCGAGCGGCTAGAGGAGCCCGGGAGCAAGCGCCCGCCCCGCACGGGAGCCCGGCTGTGGGGCCGAGTGCGCAGCAAGCTGCTTGGGCAGAAGGTGCCGTCTCTTCCCTCTTCCTTGGGCGGCGGGGGCTGGGAATGCCCGGGGTGCCAGCTGCGCTAGACCTCCCAAGCGGGGACGCTAAGGGCAGGGCCCCGGGGATGCAGGGCTCTGACTTACCCAGCATCCGTGGGGCTCAGTCGGGTCCATCCCTCTGCAGGGCATCTGGGCCCCCGCTCTAGCCGGTGTGGCGGGCACTCCCCAGCCGGGGGGCAATGCGCAGTCTCCTGCTGCCTTGAGCAGTCGTGCAGGGTCCTGGGCGAGGCTGCCCAGTGCATTCGCAGGCACCGAGGGAGCAAGGTCCTGCCCCCAGCTCTCCGGCTGCTCCTGCCCTCCAGACAGAGGCTGCGGGGCTGGATTGGCAGGCTCTGAATTGTGCTGGCCTGAGGCCGTAGCTTGGCAATGGGTCTCGAGCAATGCATCTGCCAGGGCAGAGCGGGAGGGGATGCTGCCCCCACCTAGGGCACTCCTTGCTGCAGGAAGCCAGCAGGGGGCTGGAGAGGCCTCGGCATTGCCACCTAAGGCTGGGCACAGCTGGTTCCCGCTGCACCGGGCCTGCCCGCTGGGGAAGCTGGGCGTGGTGGCACTGCTCCTGGGGACTGTCCCTGCCCAGTGCTCCTGGCTCTCTCCTGGCCTGGCTGCAGGCTCCCTCTGCGACCCGGGACGTTGCTCCGGGCAGAACTGTCTGGCGGAGCTGATGCTGCAGGGATGGCTGCCTGCTTGTGGTTCCCAGGAGTCCAGCTGGAGTTGGTGGCCGGACGCTGGGGGCTCCGGCTGGTCTGGCACCCACAATGCGGGGCTCCTTTGGGCAGCTGGAGCCTTTTCCCCAGGCCGCCCCTCGGCAGAGCCCACACGATGCCCTGTCCTCTTTGGGCTGCGGCCGCAGGGCAGCTGGTGCTGGGAGCAGGCTGGGCATTTCGGGAGGGACGGCATCTCTCCTGGCTGCTCCCCTTTCTGCCTCAGGGTGCTAGTGAGTGACGCTGGTGGTCCGTGGCAGTCAGGAGCTGTTCCGGGGCACTGTGCGGGTGACGTTTGTCTTGAGGTCCCTGGCGGTGCCACTTGCCTGTGTGGGTGTCTGTCTGGTGGAGTCTGCTCGGTGCTGGGACCCGTCTTGGGGTCGCTTGAGCCTTGGTCCTGGGAGGTGCCTGTTACACCTGCTGGCACGAACCAGGGCAAAATGTCTGCCTAGTGCCAGCACGCTCGGCCCGCGGTCGCTGGCTCCCGGCAGGGCTGGCTGTGACGCAGCTGCTCGCAGCCTGCTGTACGGGAGCACTGACCTAATTTCTGGGGAGCCGGCATCCGCGGCTGGCCCCTTCCTGGAAAGGACAGCGCGGCAGCAGCTGCCGCAGCAGCAAGAGGCTTTCTCAGGGAAGCTGTCCGGCCCTGGACTAGTCGGGGAGACGAGTGCTCGGAGGATCTGGCGGGGAGCACCAGGGCCGTCCGCCTGCGGGGGGAGCCAGGGCAGGGGAGCTGCTGCCGGTGGATGAGTCGGAGCATTTCTGCGCCCGGCTCTAAAACCACGATCTGCGAGGACTGGCCGAAGCCTTCCCGGCACCCGACTTTCCTTTGCCGCTGAGGCCGGCGCGAGGAGTCCCATGCTGGGCCCCCCGCCCCTCTTCGCCGTCCGGGCCTGGGCAGGGGCCCAAGCACTGGCCCTCTGACCCTGGCACGGCAACGCAAGAGAAACGGCCTCTCCCCCGTTTGGCTTGGGTGCGCCAAATGTCAGACACCCAGCAATCGGCTCCGGGCCTGTATTGTGTGCAGCGCGGCTGTTCTGGGTCGCTCCCAGTGCACGGGGGCCGCTCGGCCTGCCGTACACTCCCCCACCTCGTCTCTGGGCCTAACCACGGTGGGTGCTGGCTTCTGGGGCAGGTGGGACGTGCCTGGGGGTGGTCTGACTGGTGTGACCGTGGCACCTGGCTGCTGCCCATGGACCGGGAGCCCTGTGGGCTCGGGGCTCTCAAACGGGGGTCCAGCAGGGAAGGCATCTGGCTGCTTGGCTGGGTGGCCGCTGGCTCCCCTGCCGATGCCCGGGATGCCCTCGGGCAGGAGGCCCCCGTGGTGACGCAGGAGCGACTGGGACGGAGTCGCTCGGTCGGGCCCTCCCCTGGCCCAAGGACCCAGCTCCCCGGCTGGGAGCAGATGGGCGCTTGTGCCCTGTGAAGGCCTGTCCCCGGGAGCAGCCGCTAAGAGGGGTCCGGGGTGGCGGCTGTGTGTCCCGCGGTGCAGAGCGCCCAGCGTTCCCGGGCCGGCCGGGGCCCTGGCTTCGGAGAGGCACGTGGCAGAGTGGCTCCCCTGGGGAGGCTGCTTAAGGGCGGTTTCCCCGGCAGAGTGGGGGTGGGACACGCAGCCAGAAGTGGGTCTGCCGCTGGCAACGTCTCCCAGTGGGCTGCTGTGCACGCGGTCCCCTCGCTTCCCCCCAGGAGGCAGAGCCTGGCCTCTTGGAGCGCGCTGAGCGGGCTGGGGCAGGTCCTGGCTCCCTGACGGTGATGGAGGGGAGATGGCTCCTTTTGGGAACAGCCGGGCCCCTCCGCCGTGTGCCGGGGCTGCTGGCTGGACACGCGTTGGGGTGTCGGAGCCAAGCTCGACGGCTGCCGACGCTGCCTGGTGCCCGGGAGGCTCTGGAGGGGCCCATGGCTCCCGAAGCCCCAAGGGGAGGGAGAGACGGGGGGGACTGGCGTGAAGAATGGAAAACTCCCCGCGAGACTCGAAGCCTCTGCCGTTTGCCGGCAGAACTTGACGTCCAGCCAGGCAGAGCCTTTGATTGGCAGGACGTCGCGCACAGATGGTGCCTCTGGCCTCGGGGGCTGGCTGCTCCCGTTGGCTGTGTTGCGGGGGGAGAACAGGAGTGACTCCCCCTCTCCTAGCGCTGTGCAGCTCCTCACACCAGGGCCGAGGCCCCAGACCTGGGGTGCGGCGGCCAGATGGAGTCCCCGGCGCTGGCCTGGCACGGGCAGCCCCCAGGCACACGGCCCTTGTACCGCCCTGACTGCATGCCCGGGGAGCTGGGCCCGCTGCCCCCACGCAGCGAATGCGAACGGCGGAGGTGCCTCTGCAGCTGCTGAGGGCTGGGTCTTTCCTCTGGCCACTGAGCGGCCCTGGGTCAGAGCAGCAGCCAATGGCTCCCTGGCCCCTCCACTGCCCAGCTGGTGCATGGGCCAGACGGGCGTTGTGAGGCCTGGAGTCCCTCTTGTGTGCCCAGGGACTGGGGGAGGCTGCGGAGCCTGGCACTCAGGGGCCGTTTGTCCTGCAGCCCGGGAGCTGGCCTGGCGCAGCAGCTGCCGGTCCCGTGTTCCCACCCCGTCTACCCTAGTAGGGCTATGATGGGGGAACTGCCCATGGGCTCCTGCTCCCTGGCAGAAGGGGGTGCCCATCCCCCCCCATCACAGCCCGGCGGTGCCACAGACAGCGTCTGGCCCTGTGGCAGAAGCAGCTTGGCAAATATTTAGTTTGTAAAACACTTGTAATATTTTCAGGCTGCACAAATACTTCGTTCTGGATCTGCCGTCACCCGCTGGCCTGGGGTGGGCAAGGCCGTAAGATGAGAGGCACTTGAGTGCAATAGCAGCTCTGCTCCTGCGGCTCAGGGAGGAAGGGCCGGTCCCACTCCTGCCCAGCCGTGCAGGGCGGGCATCCAGGAGCGCCCTGGAGAGGGGCTGTGGGCAGCAAGCACAGCCTGGCTTGCGCTAGGGCCCGCCACAAACCTGGCCTGGGTGGCCAGCGGCTTGGCAGGCCGGGCTGTGGGCTTGGAGGGGCTCAACCGTGCGCCACTCGGTTATCACAGGGGCCCCGGGCTCGCTGCGTATGGAGGGTCCTCCGGCCGGAGCAGCCGCAAGGGAAGAGCCGCAGCAGAGCTGGGGGGAGCAGAGAGGCAGGGCTCCAAGCCTGGGGCGTACAGGGCCCGTCCCAACTCAGGTTAGAGGCAGGGTGCCCCACGGGTGCCCCACTGCTCTGTCACTCCCCTCTGCTGGAGAGGCCGGGCCGGGGGAACCAAAGTAGCCAGCTCTCCTGCGTGCCATCTGCAGGGAGCTGCTGCCCCTGTGTTTGGGCAGGTAGTGGAGATCGGCAGCATCCACAGAGGAGGGGGGCTCCCTGCCAAGCCAGGGGTGCTCAGGCCCCTCCGATCCTGCGCTGGTGGAGCATTCCCCAGTGGCCAGCCCCGCGCTCTGCCCCGGGGGGGGCGTGGCCATGGGGCGAGGGGACCGGCTGGGGCGGGCAGGGAGCAGGGGAGGAGGCAGGAAGGCCTGGTACTCCCTGGAGGGCAGGGTCATGGTTCGAATCGGGAGGCTAATCTGGCTTTAATAAAGGCCTTATTCAGAGCCTGCAAACCCCTTCCATATGTCACTTCAAGGGGCTTCGCGGCTCCTGGCGGGAGGTGGGGTTGTTTCCAGTTAAGTTCAGTGCAGTCGGCTCATGTTACGGAGCAGAGGGGGCTGCGGGAGGTTGGTCACAGCCCTGCCAGAGCAGAGGGGCTCGGGGGCAGCCGGGGGCCCCTCCTCAGCCGAGGTCCCCCTGCAGCTCCCTCCTGGAGTAGTGACCGAGGTGGAGGGTTGTCCTTACACACCTGCGCAGAGCCCAGCCTGGTGAGAGGGTGGCAGGACTCGGAGCGTTGCCAGCGTGGGGTGCACGGGGACAGAGGCAGGGCTCGGGGCTTTCTCTCAGCCCTGGCGCGGCATCTTAAAATGGCACGTCGTGTCCGGGGTGGGGGCCTGCGCTGGGCCATGTGTGGTGAGGGCACGAGGCCCAGAAAGAGCGGCGAAAGCGGGGGGCACGTGTCCCCGCAGCCCCAGGACGGTGCGTGTGCGAGGAGCAGGCTGGCGGTGTCCGACTGGCAGTGGGACAGTTGTGCATGGCCGGAGAGGCTGGGCTTGGCCCGGCCTGGGAGCGCTGCTGTCCTGGCTTGGCTTGCCCGTTCTGTCAGGGCTGGTGACGCCGTGTGGCCGCTGTTTGGTGGGGAGCGGCAGGGACTCCGTCCGCCTGGCTCTGCGTTTGGGGCCCCTGGCTGTGGGGAGCTGCGGGCTGGAGCTGGCTGGCCCCCAGGCCCCTGGCTGTGGGGAGCTGCGGGCTGGAGCTGGCTGGCCCCCAGGCCCCTGGCTGTGGGGAGCTGCGGGCTGGAGCTGGCTGGCCCCCAGGCCCCTGGCTGTGGGGAGCTGCGGGCTGGAGCTGGCTGGCCCCTCTGCCGGCTGTGCAGGGACAGTCCTGTGCTGAGGGCTGCAAAGCACAGCTCTTCCACGTGGCCCTGGCGCAGCCTGGCCGGCAGAGTGCAGCCCGCGGCCCCCAGCAGACCTGAGCCTGTCGGGCAGGAGCCGGGCACCTCCAGTGGGAGACCAGGGCCAGAGGGGTGGGGGCTGCCAGAGCTGGTGTCTGGGTCTCTGCTCATCCCTCCAAGGCAGAGCCCAGGCGAGGGGCAGCGCCGTCCCCCGCCCTGCGCTCCATTCCCCCCAGTGGCTGGCAGCGCCCCCTGCTGGCCCCCTGCAGGGAGCGGTGCAGGTGGGAGCTGCCGGGAGGCCCCAGGGCCTAGACAGCGACGAGCCTGCCCTGCCCCGGGACTTTGGGTTGCCATGGCGCTCTTCCCCCCCCACCTGCTGGGCCAAGCCACGCAGGCCTGGGGCGGCGGCTGCTGCGCCTCCCTGGAACAGCATGTTCCTGCCGGCACTGCAGAGCGGAGATGCCAGAGGAAGGCGGCGTGTCCTTGAGGAGAGAAGGCAGCTGGGCTGTCGCTCAGCCAGGCGGCACGTGACCGGCCCCGCAGCTGTGGGCTGCACGGCCCTGCTCCGGGATGCTCGGAAAGGCGCAGGCATCTCGGCCCCGCCCCCGGGGGCGGGAAAGCACCGAGGCCGGATCCTGGACCTGCCCCTGCCGCTTCCCCCGCCGGAGCTGTTCTGCAGCTGCCTTGAGGCGCCCATTGGAGCTTGTCGCTCAGTCCGCCCGGCTGGGCTGTGCCGGGGCTGGGCGCAGGGCTGCCCTGGAGCAGGTCCGACGAGGACTAACCAGCCCTCAGCTCCCTCTGCAGCCAGCGTCGGCCCTAGGTCTCACGTGCTGCTGGGTTTGCCAGCTCCCACGGGCGCTGCTGGGTTTGCCAGGGGCTTTCCTGGGTGCCCAGGACCTGGGGCAGGGGCATCCCACTACCCCAAGCCCCTCGGCCTGTGCCCGCCTTGGCCCTAGCGCTCCCTGGCCTGGCTGTGCACTCGCCCGGCTGGGGCCCGGTGACCTGCATTATTTCACAGAGCCGCTGCTCCCTTCCCCTCCTGTGATGGAGCCAGGGGCCACATGAGGAGAGGGCTGCCAGGGAGCTGGGTGCAGGAGTCTCCCCCGGAGAGACCAGGACTCCTCCCTGCAGCGCAGGGTGCAGCACAGTGACTTGGTGCCGCTGGATGTGGCTTAGGAGGGCCCGGGCCCCCCCGCTTGCATCCGTCCCCACGGTCCCCTGCTTCTCCCGCCAGCCTCCAGTCACCTCTGGCCATGGCTGCAGGCTCCAGGGCCTTGGCAGGCCAGCACAGGCCCCACCCCGGCTCAGGACCTGAGCAGCTGGCTGGGAGCCCCAGCTTGGCTCTGGCTAGCAGGGGCTCCACGTTCGTTAGCAGGATGACCCCAGCCAGGCAGGCCCGAGTTCCCAGGGTTATAAATAGCCCCGGTGGCCAGGGAGGGGCGTGTGGAAAACGCTGCCCTCTGCCTGCTCAGCGAGCTGCTCCGGAAATAGCCCTGAGTTCGGGCCCGGCCTGGCTCCGCCGCAGGGGAGCTCGCTCAGCGCCAGGGCCAGAGCGAAGGCCTCGCTGTGGCTGCGCAGCAGCCCTCGGGCACGCAGCAGGCCGGGCATGGGCCAGGGAGGCTGGGGGCTGACCCTAGCTTTAACGTAGGCTCCCTCGGGGTCACCCAGGGCCTGTCCCCACACCTGGACTGCAAATGGGGCATTGGGGGGGCACCTGTGGGTGCCAAGCAGCAGCTTTCCCTGCTGTAACTCCAGCCTCGTCGGGGTCTGCCCCAGAGAACCCCCACCCTGGTGCAAAGCCGGCCGGGTCAGCTGCTGTCCAGTGTCGGAACTGGCACGGGGCAGGAGGGGCGCCTTGCTCCAAATCCCTGCTCACCGAGTGGGCCCCGGGCACTAGGGCAGGAAAAGCCAGTGCCCCCGGCTGCCCTCCGCCCTGGCATTCAGTGGGGCTGGTCTCTCACCGTTCCGGGGGGCAGTTGGGAATTTCACTGTCTCCTCTTTCCTGGCAGCTGGATCCGCAGGCCGTGCCCACCAAGAACTGGCATGTGGACGTGATTGAGATGAACGGGGTAGGTAACGTGAGGGCCCGTTCACTGCTTGTTCCTTAGGGTGGCCTCTTGGGGCGATGGCCAGGTACTGCCCATGCACCTGCACCCTGGCCCGATAGAGCTCCCCCTTTGTCCCCTGGCTGGTTAGGAGGGCCTGGCTTCCCGGGTCACTCGGGGGAAGGGGTTGCTACCCACTTGCCCAGGGTCCGTCTGCTCCCTGCTCAGGGCTCTGCCCACCTGCAGCGAGCAGGGGAGCTGCGGTCTCAGGGCTGTGACCGAGCCCTCCGGCCCTCCCTCAGATCAAGGTGGAGTTCTCCATGAAGTTCACGAGCCGGGACATGAGCCTGAAGAGGACTCCGTCCAAAAAGCAGACCGGTGTCTTCGGCGTGAAGATCAGCGTGGTAACCAAGTGAGTCCTGGCACCGCAGGCTGACCCGTTTGCAGCCCCCAGCGCAGCAGCACTGTCCCTCGCCCCCAAACAAGCAGCCGCTGGGTCGCCTCTGCATGTGCTGCTTCCTCCTCACGCCCGGCCCAGCGATGGGTTTCCAGCCAGAGCCAGCAACATGCTGCTGCGGGTCCCTGCATCCTCCTTTGCCTGCACAGCCCATGCCCAGCGCTGTTCTCGGCTCCGACCCTGGGCTGTCACGGCCCTGCCCCCAGGGCAGCCCTGGTGCCTCTCCGGAAGCTGAGTCCCTTCTCCACCTGCTAACCCAAAGCATGGCCCAAGATTGGGGGGTTGGGCTCTTGCCCCCACCCATCCGATTTGCCAGCTGCTCCTGGCTGTCCCCAGAGTGGAGGGGCTGCCGTGGTGGGTGCAGCCAGTGCAGGGCCTGCAGATCTCACTCGCATTGCTCTGCCTCCCAACCCAGGCGGGAGCGCTCCAAGGTGCCCTACATTGTGCGGCAGTGTGTCGAGGAGGTGGAGAAGAGAGGCATCGAGGAGGTTGGCATCTACCGGATTTCGGGGGTCGCCACGGACATCCAGGCGCTGAAGGCAGCCTTCGACGCAAGTGAGCTCCCCCACCCCACCCACACAGCTCCTTGGTGCCAGCAGGGCTACCCTGGGGGGTGGCTGAAACCCTGCGCGCCCTCCTCTTGCCAAGCTGGGCATGGGGGGCACAGGTTGGTGGTGGCACGAGAACAGCGAGTTCCTACTGCCCCGCCATGTGGAGCCAGCAGGCTAAGCAAGGCCGCCCGGCTCTCAGCCCCTCCGCTGGGATGCTGGAGAGTCCTGAGGCAAACGAGTCCTGAAACCAGAGTTCCCTGGGAAGGGGAGCACAGTGGGGGTATTGCCCTTCCTGGATCGAGCTAAGCTATGGGCACCGGGCAGCACTGCCCAGCCTAGGCACCTGGCTGCTCCGACTCGCCCCGGGCCCTAGCCCCACTCTCCTCCCGGCTGTGCAGGGGACAGGATGGAGCCATTAGCCTGGCTGTGTCCTGCCCTGAGGTCTCTCTTCGCAGCCTGCTCTCAAGGAACCAGGCGCCAGCAGACCCCCCCCGAGAGGTTTGCACGTTCGTCCCCTGACCGGGCTGCAAAGCAGAGCTGGCTGTTCGCCTGCCCGGCCGCTGCCACCCGATTTCCCTGCCGGGCCCAACACCACCACAGCAATACTCGGCACCGGCCTGCATGCCAGCAACATTAAAGATTACACCCCTGTTCTGGCCCCTTTGCTCTCCACCACTAGGGGGCAGCATGGCGCAGCCCCAAATAAGGCACTGACTGGCGGCTGGAGTCCCTTCCTCCCTGCTGCCGTGCAGCTGACTCTGGGCTGGAGCACAGCAACGCCCAGAGCACCGTGCAGCAGGAGAGGGCAGGAAATGGGAGAATGCAAAGCCCCCAGTGCCCCGGCAGGGAGGTGAGTGCTGAGTCCCAGCTGGAGGGAGGGGGGGGCGCAAGGCCTTGGGCTGCACAGAGGGCTGTCTCGGAGCTGTGCACTAGCCACTGGGCAGCATTGCCTCGTGACGAGAGCTGCGTGTCTGGCCGGAGCCTTGAGTGCTGGAGTTTAGTGTCTGCCCCCTGGAGCTGGTGGGACTCAGGAGCCTGCTCTGCTGCTGCGCGGGGCTCCGGGGCAGCACTGGGCTGGGGTCCTGATGGCCTGGGGGCGTGTTCCTCCCGGCAGATAACAAGGACATCCTGGTGATGCTGAGCGACATGGACATCAACGCCATTGCAGGCACGCTGAAGCTGTACTTCCGCGAGCTCCCCGAGCCGCTGCTCACAGACCGGCTGTACCCCGCGTTCATGGAGGGGATAGGTAAGGCTCCCCCCTGGGCCCGAGGTGCGGGCTGCCCCTCTCCCTGGGTCCAGGCCCCGGCGGGTGCTGGGGGCTTCACCGCAGGCTGGAAACAGCTCTCAGTGCGGGTCCCCCCCAACGTGCTGCTGGGGAGTGGGATGCATGCTGCGGCGCAGTGCAGGGAGGCCTGGCTGGCTCCGGAGGCTCACTGGACCCTCCTGCGCCCACGCCACAGCCTGTTCTGGGCGGGGCTTGGTTCCTAGTGAGATGCCAGGGACCAGCTGAGCTCCTAGGCGGCCGCCCAGGAAAGTCAGGTGCCACCCAGTTGATTAGCAGAGCCCCTACAGCCGGCAGCCTGTTTCTAGTGGCGGTGCACATCTGCACATGCCTTGGTGCACAGAATAGCATTTATTCTGCACATGAATGGAAAAAAAATGAGGGAACGTTGCCAGGGAGCCCCACGGGCTGCCTCAGAGCAGGGTGCCAGACCCTGTGGGGTGATTCTGGGACCGGCTGCTGGGTGGAGGCGGGCTCCTGCCTCCAGGGGAGGGGCTTAGAGTCATTCCAGTGCCCATCACGCCCCCAGTCAGGGGTCTCCCCGGGAGCCTGACTCTAGGGGGGCTCGGGGCCCTGGCCGGAGGGAAGCCTCGGGGATGCTCCGTGCTTGCGGAACCCGTGCTGAGCTGGGCCCTCTGGCTGGGCACTCTCTCCTTGTCTCCAGCCCTCTCCGACCCTGCTGCCAAGGAGAACTGCATGATGCACCTTCTCCGGTCGCTGCCCGACCCCAACCTCATCACTTTCCTCTTCCTGCTGGAACACTTGAAAAGGTGACGCTGCAGCTGGCGCGGGCGGGGCGGGGCCAGGGACCGCGGCCGGGCTCCTCTCTGCACAGACACGGGGGCGCTTGAGGAGGGGCCGTCCCCAGCCGACCGTGCTGTGGGGCTCAGTCATGGCTGTGCCTAGCAGCCCAAGTGACACCCCAGGAGGGTGCTCAGGTGGGGGGGCTGAGCCTCGGCTCACCAGCAAAAAAATCCCCTCAACAGAGGGGCTGCTCTGAGAGCCGGGCTCACTTCTCTGCTTGTCCGTGTGGTGCTGGGAGGCTCTGCACCGGGCCCAGCACCCACCCCCCAGTTACCAGCAGCCACGTTACAGGGCTGCTAGAGATCAGGGCTTGGGAGGGGTTAAATGGCTCAGCCCAGGCAGAAATGTCTCTGGGTGTCTGGCCCCTTCTAGGCCCCTCCCGGCAGAGCTGTGGGCAGGGAGCTGATCCCCGTGGGGCAGTTCTCGGGCCTTCCGAATCAGCCTTGTTTCCTGGTCACTGCCCCTGCTCCGAGAAGGGCGCTGGAGTCCCATGTGCTACCGCTCTCCCAGGGCGGGGTCGTGGGGGGAGCACGGCAGCTAGTGCCCCAGGCGGGGCCAGTTTGGGATCCGGCTCCTGCTGTCCAGGCTGTGGAATTGCTCGGGGCCGGCCAGAAGGCGCGGTGGGAACTGGGACGTGGCTGGAGGTCTCCAGTTGCTTGCGTCAGTTTTCCTGCCTGGTTTGGCTGAGCTCCCTGGGGAAGGGAGTCAGCGGGGGGAGAAGGCGTGCAGCGAGCAGACACGCCCGCCAGGAGAGGCTGGTTGGGTTCCATGCTGAGCACTGGGCACGTGGGCCCTGGCCGGCGCTCAGCAGAGCGCAGCTGCCTAACGCAGCCATGGGGTGATGCAGGTTCCCTGGCGCCGGAGGGCTTTGCAGAACGGCGGGGGAGCTGCCGGGGCGTCCTGGGTGGCTTCAGATGCTGCCCTGGAGCGTTGCCAGGGCACAGGCGTATCGTATGCTGGAGACAGCAGCACAACCAGGCACCCACGGGTCCATCCAAGCGGGTCCCATCTCCCCCGGCGGTGGGCCCAGCCTGTCCCCCGCACCCTGCAAGGCTGGGGGGGCCCTTGTGGCTGGCACGGAGCCAAAGGGCAATTGGAAAGGGGCTGAGAACACAGCTCAGCTCACTGCTCCTGTTGCTGCCCTGGGGAGCCTGGCACCTGGCCAGGTGGGCAAGGGCTGCTGTGGGGTGGCTCCGGCTCCATCGCTGCAGAGCACTGACCCCGCTCCCGCCTCCCCACGCAGGGTTGCTGAAAAGGAGCCCGTCAACAAAATGTCCCTGCACAACCTGGCCACGGTCTTTGGCCCGACACTGCTGAGACCCTCCGAGGTGGAGAACAAAGGGCACCTCACCTTGGCCTCCGACATCTGGTCCCACGACGTGATGGCGCAGGTACGGGCTGACCCCGCCCTGGCTCCGTTCCCCGGGGAGGCAGCGCCCTCTGCTGGGGCCAGCTGCACACGTTACCTGGGCCATGCCCTGGCTGCCTGGAGCAGTGTGGCTCACACCTGTCCAGCCCCCTCCTCTCCCCCCTGGGTGTCGGAGCAGAGCTCTGCCCCTGCCCAGCGTTCGCAGTCTCCTAGCTCCCGCCCAGCAGGATGTGGGGGCAAGGGCAGGCCTAGCACCATTGCACTGGCTTTGTGGGACTCTGCTGTCCCCGGCGGGCGGTTAACCCTGGACGTTTCCGGTGACCTCGCCTCGGTCGCCCCTCAGCCCATCTCTCCGTGTCGTGGTGCTGGTGTCTCCCAGCAAGGCCCCTGGTTCTTCCCGCGTGTGGCCTGCCTCTGCCCGACGCGGGGACTGAAAAGCTGCAGCGCCGGGTGCTGCCTGCATGTGGGCTGGGCTGCTGAGGCTACAGGCTGAGCTGTGGGTCAGTGACCATGGCTTTGGGGCATTGCAGTGGAGGGTGACTCCCCAGCGCACGTGCCTCTCGCAGCAGCCCGTTTGTGGCCAGTGCTGCTTTGTTTAGCCTTCCTGTGTACAGCACCTGGCGCAACGGGGCCTGGTCCTGCGTGGGGCCTCCGGGTGCCATTGCATTAAACAGCTGCCACGGATCGTCTCTGTCCGCTGTTACCTGTGTGAACGCAGGCCGGCTAAGCTCTGATCTGCCTGGGGGTGTCATCACCCTTAGGGGTAGACTTGTCCCCTCCCCAGCTTTCCCACTGGAAGGCTCTGCTGAGCTGGAGGTGGGGACTGGTTTGGCCGCTCTGCCCCCGGGCCTGCCACAGCCCAGCCCTGACTCCCTTCTCCCTCTGTTCCCTGCAGGTCCAGGTTCTTCTCTACTACCTGCAGCACCCTCCCATCTCCTTCGCGGAGCTGAAACGCAACACACTCTACTTCTCCACAGACGTGTAGCCTGCGCTGAGAAGACACCAGCCCACACTCCCAGCCTCCCCGAGGGGGGAGCAGAGACTAGACCCGCTCCAGCGGGGACACAGGGGAACCTCCCAGGACTGTGCCCACTGCATCTTTGGTCCAGTTTTGTACAAGCCTCCAGCCGGGCCAGGCCCCGCACGCCCTCTGTCTAGTAGTCGTGTCTTACGCACCTTCGTGGTCAGGTTTGTTTTCTGTATATTTGTTCGACAGAAGAGGTAGACACAGCCGAGCCCTGGCCACGGGCTCCTCGCTTCCTTCGTTTCCTGGCGGGCTCGGTTTCTCTGAAGGCCGTCGCAAACTCTCCTTTTGCCCTCTGCAGCTTCCGCCGAGCATCCCCGTGTCACCCCGTTGGGCGCCTGCAGCGGTGCCCCAGTGCCTGTGTGTTTGGCCCCATCCCCAGGCCCGCATGTGCAACCTTGGCTGGCCTCCCGCTTCAGGGGCTGAGAAGGGACCAAGGGCTCCCCCTTTCTGCCCATCAAGACAAGCTCCTTTGCCTTGCGGACCACGTGACCGCTGGACTCTGCTCCCTCTTGGAGCAAACCTTTGGCCACAGGCGCGTGCCTGTGTGGGAGGAAGGGGCCTTTTAACCTCTGTTCCAGGTGCTTTACCGCTTCGTCCTCTCGGCCCTTGGCCTGTGCTTTCTGCCTGTTTGTCATGTGCCCCATGGTTGCTCCCTTGCTGTGTCGCCTGCCCTCTGTGCAGGGTGTGGGGAGCCTGCTGCCGAGGGTGGGCCGGAGAGGTTCTTAGCAGGCTGCTGTGGGGGAAAAAAAGGGCTGTTCCCTTGTGCTGTCCCTACTGCCCCACCTCTGGGGCTGCAGCAGGGCTAGGTGCAGCTGAGGGTAAAGCAGGAGCCCCCGCTGGAGGGATCAGGTGGAAGAACTGCAGCGGGAGGGAAGTGACTGCCGGGAGGCCGGTACCTCGTCACTACCACTGCCTTAGCCCTTGGCACCGTCCCCCCTCCGCCTGAGCACTGCCACCACGGCAAGCCTGCTCATAGAGACTGGGCTGGCCTAGCCAGCACCAGGCACTGGGACAGCGCAGCCCTTCCCCTGCCGTAGGCTGTTCCTTCCTGGCGGAGCTGCCGTTGGGAGAACGAGGGAAGGCAGGGAGCCAGAATCTGCTGCGGTGCTAAGCAGCCACACACAGGCCGCCCCTGGCAGCTGCTGGAGGGCAAGAGAAACAGCTCTTGGGCTGAAAGGGAAGGCTAGGGGCAGAGCCTGCTAGAGACTGGGGGGGGTTAGAGGAAAACCCAGCGTGCTGAGAACAGGAGCTGGATTCAGCCAGCTGGCCCTGCCTTGTTCCATCAGCCTGACCTGGGGGGAAGCTAAAGCTCTTCCACTGATCCATTCTCCCAGCCTGGGTACAGTCCCTCCCTGGCACAGCTCCCCACAGCTGGCACCCTTGAATGGCCCAGCTCCAGCTTTGCTTGCTGGCTTGGAGGGCCGTGCCCCACAGCCAAACCCGCTATCTTGCCTTCTCTCTTCTGTGGGCTGCTGCGCTCCCAGTTGGAGTGCCCCAACCTCCGCCTGCAGCCAGGTGCTGGGCCCTGCCAAGGAAACCTTCCCTGACCTGAATCGCCATTCTTGGGGCAGAAGGGGTGGAGGGGGAGCCTGTTCACTGCCACACTGCCCCGGCCCCCTGTGCCAAATGCCAGTGGGCAGCTGGTTTATTCTGGGGAGACCAAGCATATCCCTAGTAACAGTAGTGCTGCCTTTAAGTGCCGTAGACTGTTTCATGCGCTGCAAGCACCAGGCACGTCCTAAAGACCAGCGCCAGGGGGTGAAGGCAGCTGCTAGCCCCACAGCACAGAAGCAACTATCTGTATGGGGAAGCCTTCCCTTGTCAATCTAAAGGGCTCACACTTCCCCCCCCGCCCCCAAATGCCAGCTGGCAGAGTAAGACAGGGCATTGGACACGCTGACCGGGGTCTCACTTTACCCTGGCGAGCATCTGAGATGTCTAACTGCACATGGATCCCTGTGTGTTTTATGTACCTAAGTCTGTCAACTGTGGTGTCATTCCAAAGGAGCTTATGTCCTACCCCCACCCCATGCCCATTCACTGGGCTGGAAACCAGGCCCCTGCACGACAAGCTGTGGCAATCCCAGGGGTGTTTCTTTCATTTTTTGTACAGCAGGGGGGAGGGGTCGGACTCTCTTGTGGCTACAGGTAGACTAGAACGGTTCATTAAGATTTGACTTTTACTAAGTTAAGATCTATTTTTGTTTGTGTTTTGTTTCAACTTCTGTAGATTATAAACTTTCAATGGCTGTAAAACCATGTGAACCATGTTAATAAAATGCAAAGCCCTGACGTTTGCACAAAAAGCAGCGCTGAGCCGTAGATGTTTGCAGCGAGGGGCAGCAAGCCGGGATGTCTTCCCAAACCCGTGGGGCTAGGTCTGTGAGACCCACATGCATGCTGCAGAGGGCAGGCAGGGCGCGAGGGCTCTTACCAGTCCCACTGCAAAGCCCAGTTGCTGACCACAGTTTCACACCTCAGGGCCGCTCTGAGCTGTTGCTGAGCTCACACGGAAGCAAGCTCTGGCCACCTCTGCAAGCTGCCTCTCCCTCCCTTCCTGGGTGGGGGCAGGCCTCACTAAGGGGCCCCCATGGGAAGTTAGAACCTCCCCCCCCAGCTCAGGAGCTTGCTCAAGAGAATGGGGGCAGTGGAGCTGTTCTCTAAAGGCAAATCAAATACACAGCAGCTTACCCAGGCCTGAGCCCATCCAATGAACCATGCCTGTTGGAAGGTGGGGGGCAGCTCCAGCCCTGCAGCCCCATAGCACGGGTGCTAATCGAGTGAGAAGGCCTTGAGGAAGGGGTCAGCTAGCAGCGAGGGCAGACCCGCCCTTTCAGCACCACTTGGAAAGCTAAACACACTTACCCCAAGCACCTTGCCCTATGCCAGGGGAGGGCAGCAGCAGTGGCAGTGTGAGAGTCTCCCCCCTTCTGCGGCATGCTGCAGTAACACTACCCGTCTCCAGCTTCCCTCAGTGCCCAGAACACCCTGCAGTGGTCCCAGGCAGTGACTGCTTTAAGTACCTCTGCCTGCTGAAGGCCACTTCCGGCCACAGCTCAGCCCGGCCCAGCTTAGCTGGAAAGGTGTCAGTCTGTTTCCTGCTAGCATGTGCATACCCTGCATGTCCTGGAACCCTTTACAAGGGCCTAGTGACTCCTACCTCCAGGCAGCTAGGGCCGCGAAAGCCCATTTAACCGGTTAACCGGGGAGGAAGCAAAGGGACCTCCAGTTAGCCATTCACATCCCTACAGGCAGCATGGAGGTAACTAGCCCTTAGTCCCCCAACCTGGTATGAGAAACTCAATGCATGATTTAATTAGAAATCCAAAATCAGTCTGAATTATGGCCTCAAGGCACAAGCAAGACCAGCTGGCAGGTCTCGTGCCAGCACCCCAGAACTTGCCAAACTGGTGCAGCTCTGTGGTGGGAAAGGCTTGTGTTCTGGCAAATCAACCGGACACTCCTGGCAGTGCTCTACTGCGATGGCTTTCCAGCTGGGACACTTTGGGACCTTTCTGCTCTAGCAGGAGCATCATCACTCGCTGGAGGAGTACAGTAAGAGCAGCTCAGCTAAACTGGCTTGCTATACAGTATGCTACTTGTCACCAAGCTGCTGCTGTTGAAATGCTGCCAGCAACAGGGCCACCACACCAACAGGTAAATTGCCTTTTCGCATGGTTCTCTTGAAGACGTGGCAGGGCGAGCTGGTTCCTATTCAGGTGTACTTTAAAGCGCTGTACAGAGGGTAAGTACTCTCTAGGAGACAGTAAGAGATGCCTGGAATTGGCTTATTCTTTCCCCCACAAGGTCTTGTTACTACCCAACAGAGCAGCAAGTTGCAAACCCCTTACTATGAACACGTTTGCAGCAAACTGACAATCCAGCTTGCTGCATTTATTTAGGAAGATTCCGAGGGCTTGCCTCTTTCAACCCCAGCAAAACATGCCACATAAGTTGGACCCCAAAGGTTCTGTTTGAGAAGAGGCTTAGTTCATAGAAACTGACACTTTATCCATCCCAACGACTACACGGACTCCTGTTGTGTCCAGAAGCCTCACTCGATTCCAAGGAATGCCAGCGACTGGGCATGAAACCAGCCTGCCAGGGCGAGGGGCGAAAGGGACCTTAGGACACACAGCAGACAACAGCCGGCTTGCTCCGATCACCGATCCCAAGGCTAGGAAGTCTGTTTGGTGAACCAATAGCTCTTAGCAGCAGCAGTGGAGCAGAAGTGAAACTTCCCCACAGAACTGCGCAGTTACCGTAGGTAATAATCAATCACAGCCGAAAAAGCAGCAAAGCCGCCGCAGCCAATGGCCCCCGCTTTTAAACCAGCTGCAACGCAAAAGGGAAAGGGACAGAATTAGAAGTGCAGCCTATGGGGAGAACTACACTGCGTCAGGCCCTGGTCTTGAAGAGGTCGCAGGCTTGCGGAGTTTTCCGTGCAGAGAATCTTGCGCTCTAGTTTTAATTGGATTAGGGGCAAGATGCATCCCAGGAATTTGGCACGCGCAGTACTTGGAATCACAGGGGCTGGGCCTGCTGCTATACTAATGGAGCTGTGTTATGGTTTCTCTTCCTCTGAGGGACTGCAAATGAGTAACGCCAGCTCGGATGAAATGGCTGTGCCAAGAGTTGGCTGGATGCCCTTGGATCGCCTCAGCACTGCAGGTGACTGGTGGTGGTGGGAGGGCCGGGGGGAAGGAGAGGCAGCAGCTATTTTAAGAGCTCTAGAAGAATTGGGGCTGTAGAACACGGTACAAGCAGCTTAAGAGCCCTTTCTGGAGCGGTTTGGTTCCCTTAACGCTCTTGGGGAAGACTCTTTTGAGGAAGGGAAAAGGAGGAAAGATCTTGTGCTTCAGCACAACCACAGCTCCCCCTCCCATGCCTGTTCTTATGCGAACAGTGGGGGGTTCTTGCCAAAAGTCCAGGCCCTAAGCAGTGAGTGGTGCTGGACTAAGCCCCATTCTGATGGCAACTAGCCAGCCTCACTCTGGAGTGAGTGGTGGTATTTCCTGTGCAATTCTGTTGGAGTAGCTATTCTAGGTCTAATCCAAGTGTACCACCACACAATTCCCTGAGAGCCTCATAAGAATGACCATGCTGGGTCAGACCAAAGGTCCATCTAGCCCTCAAGAGGGCTTCATTTTTCCATTTGACTGATGTCTGTGTACAGTCACGTTCCCGAGTCTCTTATATAACCAGCCCTCCCTGTCTGTGTGGGTCTTTCAAACACCAGGAGAAAATGTTATAAAACCACCAGCTATCAGGGAAACAGATGTGGCACCTCAAGCTACTCCAACTGATTTTGCACCATCCCAAGCCCCTTACTGCGATGTGGAGGTGTTCTGCACTTGGAACGGCTAGAAAAGGTTGCAGTGCATCCTTATCTGACCAGTATTAGCACAAAAACAGTTTAAAGGAAGTGCTACTAACCTCTAAAGCCAATGGCTCCTCCAGTGATGCACCCGCTAATAACGCTGTTCTTCCAGTCTGACTTTCCACGATACTGGGAATGGAGAAACGCAGTGGAGTCACAGTAGGAAAGGGCACATGGAACTAACTGTTAGCCTAGCTGCTCCATGTTAGTAGCAACAACGTTTGAGAACAAAACCACCCCTCCAGTCCCCGTGCCTCACACCTGAAAATGCCTGTCCCTCACTCTAGGGTTGCTAGGTGTCCGGTATTGAACCGGACAGCCTGGTATTTGCGTCTTCCATACGTTAAAAATATTCCAAAGTTACAGGACATTTTATGTCCGATATTTTCTGTTTTTCCCAAGGCCCGGCTCAGGCGCCCAACGGAAGGCTGCGCTCACGCTGGCTGGGGTGGAGGGAGCGTGGCCCAGGAATTAAAGGGGCCGTGACTGCATTTTGGCCCTGGTGCCTTTTTTTGGCTCAACTTCTCCTGCCGCTTTTTTTGTTTTGGCTCATGAGGTTCTGTATTTTTTGTGAAACCATCTGGCAACCCTATTGCTCTCCAGTAGATGGCAACACTGAGTTATGGTCTGAGACATCTTAGGGGGAGAGGGGGCATTACTTGAGACACTTAGGGTACATCTCCACTACAAGGGTAGCTGGCCTTTGTCAGCTGATTCAGGCCTACAAGACTTGGGCTATGGGGCTATAAACGGCAAGGGAGGGAGAGGGTCCCAGACCCTAGGCTCTAGCCCAAGACTGAATGTCTATACTGCAAAAGGTCCAGAAGCTCGAGTCAGCTGACAAGGGCCAGCTCTCAGTAAGTGTTTTATTGCCATGTAGACAATTCTACATGAGTCAATTACACTTCCGCTAGGTCTACACTGGCAGCTTCATGCGCCAGAAATATGCAAATAAGGCTAAGCGTGGAATATCGCCAAGCCTCATTTGCATACCAAATGAGCTGCCATTTTTTTTCAGAAGAGGCTCTTGCGCCACAAGGAGCATCTACACTGCCCCTTCTTGCGCAAGAAAAACCCTCTTGCGCAATGCCGTTATTCCTGAAAATAATCAGCGTAGCGGCATTGCTCAAGAAGGGGCAGTGTAGATGCTCCTTCTGGCGCAAGAGCCTCTTCTGAAAAAAATGGCGGCTCATTAGGTATGCAAATGAGGCTTGGTGATATTCCATGCTTAGCCTCATTTGCATATTTCTGGCACAAGAAGCCGCCAGTGTAGACATAGCCTTGGAGTTTTAGCAGTAAGACAAAAGGTCACTTAGCTCTCTAGCTACAGAATGAGATCCAGGACATAATTGTCACCCCAACCTCCTTTTTGTTTCTAGTATTTTAGATGCACATATTTATGGGTACAACAGATAGTGAGGGGTTTATTATTTAAAAAGGGTGGCTAGGCTTTAAAAACATAGCCCCCAAAATTACCCAGAGATTTATCCAACCGTGGAATTGGAATGAGCTTTATTACCTGGTGTACGCTGAGAGGACCGCAATGACCCTCCCTTTCATTCGCTGTAGTGAGATGAAAAGAGTGGTTTTGCACTTTTCCCCCCCCATTATATTAAGCAATCATTCTGGAAAACACTGAAAACCAACAGCCAGATCTGGCTCCCTGCTTAATTTGACACGGTCTTGCAGCTAATCTCAATGCCATGGGCTGCAAGTCCCAAGTCTCAACACCTCTCTCCCCATGGGACCGGAGCACAAGCACCAAATGGAACAAATCACAGCGTTCCCAAATTGAACGTGAGTGTAGTGGGGTTTTTTTGCTTCTCGCTTGGGAGCTGAAGGTTAAGTTTTGCTTTTTTACCCGTGTGGGGTGGCAACCGACTGATTTCTCTGTGGGTCAATGGCCCTTGAGCAAAAAAGGTTCCTTACCCCGACCTCATGTACTTCATTTTCTGCCTAGAGTTTTTTTCATCCCCAAAGGATGCTTTAGCATAGCTCAAGAGAAAGTTAAGGACACACACAGGTCAAGGTAGAATTTTTAGAATTTTTGGGGCCCTACGCAATGCTATTAAACTGGTGCCCCTCTGCCAGATGGCAGTCAAGATGGGGACAATAGTTCAGAGATGTGATTTTACAATCTTCAGCAACACACTAATGAAGTAGTTTTAAAGCAAGTTTTAAACTATGCTCCTGTTGACTAACAGAGTCAATTCAGGAGCTTCAGGGGGTAGCCGAGTTAGTCTGTTACAGAAAAAAACAGCAAGCAAATGGTCTGGTAGCACTTTATAGACTAACAAAACATGTAGATGGTATCATGAGCTTTCGTGGGCACAGCCCACTTCTTCAGATAACTCTGGTCAATTCAGAAACTGACAGTGCAGACCTGGGGTTGGCAAATGCCTGTGAGATGGCTTCATTAGCCCTTGAATAGCTCTTTCACAGGTTCAGTGTTCTGTTAATAGGTCTGGTAGGCTTTTTCACATTTAAAGTTAACTAGATCCTCTCTGCAGGAAGCAGAGCCACAGGATAGGGACTGGTAGGTCGGTGAACATTAACAGCCAGTGGTGCCCCAAATGGTCAGGTGCCCTGCGCTGATGCATATTCTGCATTTGTGGAAGGACAGTCCTGGTCAAGGGTTCTACAGAATGAAAGCATTTCTGATAGAAATAAGATGGCTACTTACAGACTCTACTAGGCATTCAGTACAGGAGAACATAGCACCCACAATGGCAAAATTTTTGGCATAGGACATCCCTCGCTGCCCCATATCTTTAAGGACCTCTTTCGCGGTTGGTGTACGATAGGGATCCTTGGGGTCAAACCCTACATTGGTGTCAATGCCTGCTGTGAATACACCAAACGCTCCTCCCAAAACAAAGCCTGAAAGAGCCAAAAAACAAACACACACCCAGTGAGAACAGAATGTTTCCCAGTGATTGCTGCATTCTCACCACAAGTGTCCCAGTACTACATTACAGCTTGTAAAAGATGTTTGTCATCTGGAAAGCGGACTCCTCCCTTCTCCAGTCACATTAATAACAGCACATCTCGAAGCACTTCAGGCAGCTCTTCTGTTGCCCCCCTGGGGCCAGTACTGAAGAGCCTTGTGTTCAAAATGGGAAACTGAGGCATGGGGAGGGCAAGTAACTGGGTGAAACCAAAGGTCCAGCAAACCCAGTATCCTGTCCTTTGACAGTGGCCAATGCCAAGTGCCCCAGAGGGAGCGAAGAGCATGGAGCAATCACCAAGTGATTTATCCCTTCATCCAGTCCCTGCTTCTGGCAGTCAGAGATTTAGGGACCCACAGCATGGGGGTGGTGAGCCGGACCTTCCTGGCTAATACCCACGGACGGACCTGTCCTCCATGACTTTATCCAGCTCTTTTCTGAGCCAAGTTATAGTCTTGGCCTTCTCCACAGCCCCTGCCAAGGAGTTCCACGGGGCAGGGGAAGCGAGCCTGAAGGGGATTTGCCTTCAGCGTGTTCCCAACCCGCCACCCCCCTTCCTTTCCCGGGGGGACCCTCCTAGTTCTTGGAAGGGAGTAAACAGCCCTTCCCTGTCCACATCTCCCCACTTCAGGGTGGTTTGCCCCCCCCCCCGACACAGGTCTCTCGTCAAGCCGAGCCACGAGGCCCCCCCTTGTGACAACGACCCCAGGGCAGGGAGGGGCGATGGGAGCCCGCTGCCCCCGCACCTCAGGGGAGATGGAGCCCGCTGCCCCGCACCTCAGGGGGAGATGGGAGCCCGCTGCCCCCGCACCTCAGGGAGATGGAGCCCGCTGCCCCGCACCTCAGGGGAGATGGAGCCCGCTGCCCCGCACCTCGGGAGATGGAGCCCGCTGCCCCGCACCTCGGGAGATGGGAGCCCGCTGCCCCCGCACCTCGGGAGATGGGAGCCCGCTGCCCCGCACCTCGGGAGATGATGGAGCCCGCTGCCCCCCCCGCCCCGCACCTCCCACGCAGGCCAGCGCCGCCTTGAACCCGCAGCTCTCCATGACCCGCTCGATCAGCTTCTGCTCCTCGCTCTTGGGCGGGGCCGGGATGCCGCCCAGCGCGGCGGGGTCCAGGGCCCGGGCCTGGCGCGGGCCCCGCCGCTCCCCCACCAGGTGCTCCAGCAGGAGGCTGTACTGCAGCGGGGCCGGCCCGGCCGCCTCGGGCCCGGCGGCGGCGCTCGCCTCAGAGGAGGGGGCCGCCGCCATGGCAGGCCGGGTAAACTCAGGCGCTGCCTGCCCGGCCGCAGATTCCGCACTGGGGGCTTTGACCCCGGCCGCCTGCGGTTCCGCAGCAGCCGATTCGACACAGCGCGGCCGGTCCCTCCCAGCAGACCACAACTCCCAGCATGCCCGGCGCCCAAGGGCAAAGGCGCGCCAGGACCCACGGCTCTAGCAGCTCCTCCTTTACCGGAGCCTGTACGTCCCAACGTGCCCCCCTCACGCAAAGACTAAGACTCCCGGCATGCTCCGCCGCGGCGGGCCTAGCCGCGCGGCCAGGCCCCGTTGCGCTGAGGCTCATGGGATTTGTAGTCCGGAGGGTCTGAGCGGCAGAACCACATTTCCCAGGGTGCCGCGCGGCAATAGCCCCCTGGCGGACGTTAGAACCGTTGCAGAAGGTGCTTGCTGCCAGAGCATCCTTGAGAGGAGGCGGCTGAGGAGGCAGCAGGTGAGAGGGGAGCCTGGCCCTGGGGGCCCCTCCCATGGCGGGGGGAGGCAGAGGCCATTCTGACAGGAGGCTGGGACTCAAGGCCTGCGGGGGGGGGCTGCCCCGCAATGGGGGGGCCCTGGGGCAGAGGGACACCCCAGGGTGGTGCCAGTGGCTAGTCAGAGGGTGGCCAAAGTGCCAGGCATCCTCTCCCCCCTCAACAGCCCGGCAGCCCCCCTCAGGCCTAATGCAGACGGGTGGCCTGGGGGCAGCCCTGGGCCCTCGGGTGCAATGGCCCCTTCCTGCTGGCCAGCGGGAGCAGGCTGTCCCGGTCCCGGTCCCAGAGAGGGAGGCTCCCCTGCCGTTCATGCAGCCAAGCCGCTATGGGTATCTGTGCTGTAGGGTTGGGCAAAGGCCACTCACAGAGTCCTGTGGTGCATCCCCCTGACTTTCTCTTGTCTTTTGGGGTGAGCGGCTCCAAGAAAGGTCTCAACATCTGAGGCGGTTGCTTGGGATAAAACAAGGGCAGCTTGACTCCACTTCATTTGATGTACATTAGGCAGAAATACCAGGTGAGGAGAAATTGTCCTGAGCGAAGTTTGGATGCCCCTGGCATAACATAGCAGTCATGCTTGGGGGTTGTACAGATCAAGGGTTGATACAACATCAGTCTTTCTATCATAAAATGCAATCTTGATTAGTGTCACATCAGGTGGGGATCTTAACTCTTACACTACTCTTTATTCTTTTTAGCAGTAGCAGAGAAACTTTCCCCTTAATACTTTCCACCCCAATAAAAAGCTTTTCTCTTTAAAATGGAAGCTGTCAGCTAAAACAAATACTTTAGACGTTTTTACTTCATGCTTCATTTTGCTCAGTAGTGGCATAGCTGGGCCGGTTTCACTTTTTGGTTCTCATGCTCAAGTCTGTAGCTCAAGTCTGTTGCTAAGCTCATGGTGGGGGAGGGAAGGGTGAGTTTAAAGTCAAACAAAATGTTTTGTTAAAGTTCTATGGAGAAAGTTTTTTACTATTAATATATTTTCAAAAAATCTGCAGTTTTGGCCTAACCCTCGAGGAAAAACCCTTATGGTGAGAATGGGATGCTTTGAGACGCTGCATGTTAATAATTTAAATTGCTAGAAAACATTGTAATGGTTATTTTTCAAAAAATGTATGAACGAAAAGTGACTTATTTCCATATATTCCTCTGAAAATCAGACCCGTTATCTGAACTTAGTTAAGTGCATTCGTTGTTCTGTAGTATATTGTTCTTGTTTTTCCTTTGTTCTTTTACTTCTTTTACTGTTAATGGTTTACGGTGAGACACATGTAGATCTGGATAATTTGGTGCTAATGCGTTTAACACTGTACAGTGGTTTATTTTCCCTTCAAATATTTTACTACACAAAGTTGAGTGCAACATCCTTACTTGTGTATTGAGCTCCACTGCCCTCTACTGGTTGCTCAATACTATTCTCTCTGAGCTGAATGCAGTGGATGGTACCAAGTCTCTTAGTATAAAAAGGAGGAGCCAGAGTGTTCTTCATGAAGAGAATTGAACTTCTTACTCCTTTGATCCAGAATAGCCCAGATCTGCTGACCTTCAAGGTACCTGCAACGCCCAACTATTTCACTAGGATTTTCCCTAGGGAGAGGTGTGTTGAGGACTAGGGCTTTTACAGTGAGAGTTGGGATCTCTCTGTGGCTGGAGTGTTGTTTTTGATTATTTTTCGCCTTCCTGCTTTATTATATATAATATATATGTAATATATTACAAATCCAAGGGTTAGGATTTTCAGATAAATCCTACTGGTTGCTGAGATTCTTCTCCAGCTCCAGTGGCATAGACCTGTGATTATATGGGATTGCAATTTAGGGTGTTAATTTATTCTTTTAATTTCTGATGTGGTTAGCTGGCATCCAAGGTAATGGAGACATGCTCCATTTATTGCCAGAACTCACATGATTGCCTTCTGATCTTTTCTGACACATACAATCTCTCTCTTTCTTCTCACTATGAATGTCGTTCCCCTTTCACAGTATTATGCACACATAGATTTATAAACAACAAATGGTCTGGTAGCACTTTATAGACTAACAAAACATGTAGATGGTATCATGAGCTTTCGTGGGCACAGCCCACTTCTTCTCCGGTCATCTGAAGAAGTGGGCTGTGCCCACGAAAGCTCATGATACCATCTACATGTTTTGTTAGTCTATAAAGTGCTACCAGACCATTTGTTGTTTTTTTCTGTAACAGACTAACTCGGCTACCCCCTGAAGCTTCTGAACGTAGAGATATGCTCAGCCTTAAATGTTTGCAGGATCAATGTCTTAGATTCACATGGAGAACATAAATCTAAGTATGCAAGTCATCCCTTTGACTTCCATGGACTATTCATATGAGTAAAATTAAGTGTTTGCAGAATCGGGGGCCTACATAGTGTGACTGAAAATTTTTGCTACGTGGAACAAGTAGAAACCTGCAGTGAACAAGCCACTCACTCCAACAGTCAAATTCACTCTCTCACAAACATTTCCTATGTGTTTGCAAGTTAGTTGTGTTTGATCCCCTTCAGCACAAGCCTGTTATCTGAATTACATGCCTGATATTTACGTTATTCAACTTCTTCCAAGAAACCTCAATTCTTTCAAGAGAGACTGCATTTTTAAATCTTTCCATAGCCTTAACATTCAAATGTCCTTATGTCTCTTCACTCTGTAATTAAAAGGAAATGTGGTAAGCATGAAAGGTCAAATAGCTATTACGTTTTTATAAAACATACACACAGTGGACTGACTGTTCTATACATTTAGAATCTATCTGTTTAGTTTCACTAGAGGGCAACACACTGGAGCTTTTTTGGGAGAGAATTGGTCAGCGTCACTAAACCTTTGGAGAATATGGACATGTAGGTTAGGGCCCTGATGAACAAAGCATTTAAACTGTAGATAAAATATTATTGACTGGAATTTTTATTCTGAAGTATACCTTTCATAGCTGCAGTACTCTAACAGCCAGCTGTTTGGTGGAAGCAGAGTAACTCTTCTGCACAGACTTGCGCAGTTTTTATGGGTATTGCTGCACAGAAAGTCTTCACAGCTTTCAAAACCAATCACTCTAATCCCAGATTTATTCCAGAAATAACTTGACTGCATGAGAAGCAGTTTAGCAACGGAGACCCAAAGACATCACTCTTTTCCCTCTCTCTTCCTCCCTTCCCCTCCCAGAAAGGCTCTAGGTAGCAATGCTGCCAGCTTTGTAGGTCTCGTATGACTTTTTGGATAGTTAATGATCTGAAAGTAGTTCTGCATAGAGGGCTATTTTTGTAGCTATCTGTGACACCCTGAATTTCTGTTTCTTGTGACCAAGAAGAGCAAAAGTTAGCTAAACAGGAATGTCTCTGAGGCTCAGCTACCACAGTGATGGATGTAATGTAGAGTATTACCAGCTCTGAGTTTTAAAAAAATCATATGAGTCAGGCCTCCAAAAATCATATGATTGACTTGAAAATTATGAGATTTAAAAATAACACATTTGGGGTTCTTGTAGCTGCCTTCTGCTTTTTGTTTTTAGTGGTCACATTTTCAAGCTTTATTCAGAGCTGTGAGGGCTAGACACTGTTTTGTTTTGCTTTAATGAAAATTGAAAGTCTCACCTACTAACATGATTCCAGGGGCTGGGGCTTTTACTAAAACACTGAATATCATGAAACAAAATACAGGACTATGTAGCACTTTAAAGACTAACAAGATGGTTTATTAGATGATGAGCTTTCGTGGGCCAGACCCACTTCCTCAGATCAAATAGTGGAAGAAAATAGTCACAACCATATATACCAAAGGATACAATTTAAAAATGAACACATGTGAAAAGGACAAATCACATTTCAGAACAGAAGGGGATGCGGGGAGGTAAATGTCTGTGAGTTAATGATATTAGAGGTGGGGAAAGGTAGATGTTTGTGAGCTAATGGTATTAGAGGTGATAATTGGGAAGCTATCTTTGTAATGGGTAAGGTAGTTGGGGTCTTTGTTCAGCCCCCGGAGAGTGTCGAATTTTAGCATGAATGCCAGTTCAGAGGATTCCCTTTCAAGTGCAGATTTGAAAGTCTTCTGGAGTAGGATGCATGTGATTAGGTCATTGAGACAGTGTCCTTTCTGGTTGAAATGGCAAGAAACTGTTTTTTCTTTGTGATCCTGTCTGATATCTGTTTTGTGGGCATTGTAGAGCGCTATGGCTGATGTCACTTCCTGATACACTGATGTGATTTAGAGCAGTGTTTCTCAATGATTGGTCCATGGACTGGTGCTGTTCCCTGATATCTTCCAAGCCTGACAGTTTAGGAAAGTAGCAAGCCAGTCCTTGGTATCTAAAAGGTTGAGAAACACTGGCTTAGAGCAGGGGTTCTCAAACTTCATTGCACCACAACTTCCGTCTGACAACAATAGCTACATGACTGCAGGAGTGGGAACTGAAGCCTCAGCCTGTTGAGGTCCTTCCCCAGTAGAGGGGGCCAAAGCCTGAGCAGGAGTCCCATAGCCGAAGCCCAAGGGTGGCCTATAACAGAAGTCCCACTATTCAGGCCTGAATCCCTCGGGCTTCAGCTTCGGACCCCAGTGGTGCAGCAAGACTAAAGAAGCCCTGTTGGCCCCATTAAAAATAGGGTTGCAATCCACTTTGGGGCCTTAACCCACAGTTTGAGAACTGCTGATTTAGAGTATGATCCCTGCTGCAACTTCTACCTCCCTTTAGAATGCCTTTGCAAATATAAACCGATGGTGTTGGGGTTTTGGGCAGTGTGCAAACCAGGTGTTGTCAAGCCAAATTATGGTTGAGGTTATGGCTTGTTTTGTGGTTGCGAGCCCCTTCCCTTCTTTTCTATTGTTGACTCAGGGCTTTTTCCCCATTTTTTATTTATTTTTTTTAATTTTGCTGCATTCATAATAAATAGGTCCAGTGATAGAGCAGGAAATTGGGAGCAAGGACTCCTGGGTTATAGTCCCAATTCTTATTCTCTGACATTGGGTGAGTTACTTTACCTCGCTGTTCAGCCATTTATAATGTGGCGATGATGATACCTTAACTGTAATTTTGTTTACTGTTTGTAAGAGTAGTTTCAGATCCCTGGATGGAAGGCGCAAGAGAAGGCAGGTATCTAGTGAAATCTGCCAGCTGCCTGAATTCAGCAACTGAAAGCAAAGTTGCTTCATCTTCTGAGCCTTACTCAGTCTGTTCATAAAATGCAAGCCAAATTCCCCTGTGTTGGCTGTGCAGGGAATTACTTCTCTACTGAACTGACGGGGCATTCCAGGCTGGTAACAGCTGTCATTGTTCCTCTGAACAACCAGCATATCCACAAAGACTTGGACTGTTGCCCACAAAGGCAGGGATTTGAGAGTTAAAGCTGAAAACACAGTCTGGTGCACTAAGCTCCTGAGTCAGGTTAGGCATAAAACAGACTGTTTACATTATTTTGCAAAGCCTTCTCTAAAGATCAGTTTGGCCTGCTCCATGTGACTGCATTTTGAAATTCAACAAGAGGCACGAGACTTGGGTTTGCGGGATGTTTGTCTGAGCCTTCCTCTTTTCTCTCGCTGTATCTAATGTACGCTTAAGTATTTTGTCTTTTTTACGCCTCTACTGTGCAAGGTACCTGTGCTTTTCATTTGGTCTACTGCTTCTCTTCATCACTTCCTTCACCCTGCTATCACAGATAATTGTATTTTTGCCCAATAATTTAACATTTTAAAGTATGTAACTTCTCGTAACTCAAGTGTTCTGATGTCCCCTCCTAGGGAAGTAAGCTGTTGTTACAGGACCCTCAATTCTCTTTCAAGAAACCTCGTTTAGTCCAGAGAGAAGTGGATATAGGAGAGCAAGTGCTGGGGGGAGAACTGCAGTGAAAAGGCAAAGGAATCCTCAGTTTGGTAAATAACATTCTGGTTTTGTCAAGCTGCTGAGATGCTCCTGATATTAAGGCTCCAGGGCCCAGTCTCATGATCTCGCTTTGTATAACTCCCATGGAATTTGCGTGGAACAAAATGGATTAAAAACAAAACAGTATGTTACATTGCTGTCTCTAATGCATGAAAAAGATGCCCCCATCTGAATTCCATATTGAGCAGAATCCCCTTTGATGTGAGGAACCCCCTTAAGGTGAGGTTCAGAGGGCAGGGCCATCCCTGGCAGCTCAACACCAAGAAAGGAGGAACAGCAGCACACTCTGGAATGATTTAGTTGGTGGCACCTGTACAGTGTCTAATCACAAGCAAAAACCTTTTGTGTCTCACTCTTGTAATATCTCAAGTGAAAGTATTGCCTGTTCGATAAACATACTTCACAAGTGAGGTTAGGTATCCAGATCTGCAGGTGTCTCTTGCTTGTGTATGGAACAAAATCTATGATGATTTAAAGGCCTCTTAGTCTCTTATATTTCTGGCAGTGTGATATTCTGTAATGACCAAGCTGCAGCTATTGCAATGAGGCCTTCAGAACCAAAACAATATTTCCATGAGTGAGTTGACTTGAAATAGCTTATTTGGTGAGTTGCTATTCCCTTTTGGATTTGGATAGAATGGGAATTCTGGGTCCAACTCAACAGTATGGTAAGCCAGTACATCTTCATAGGTCCAGTTCTCCAGCTGTAAATTGGACCTTCTGGTTCTAAGCATTCTGTGTCTCCATCATCCTAAAGCTTCCCTGTGTCTAAGAGATGTGATTGACTGAGTTGCCTTTAAATATCCATTAACTCTACTGGTCACCATAGTAACTGCTGTAACAGAACCTCTTGCTGGTAGAAGGTTGCCTGGCTCCCTGAGTTATTAGTTTAATGCTCAGAGACTGTTGGATTAAATGTCAGAAAGGAAAAATGGTGTATTTGAAATCTTTATGGAAGGGAATTTTGATGCCGGTGAAAGGAATGGGATTGACAGCTCTAGAGAGTGACAGCATTGGTCCACAGAAAAGGTTCTTAATGGAAAGTAGTGGAGCAACTTTTGTCCATCCACTAACCTAGGGGTGGGCAATCATTTTTCACCGGGGGGCCACTCCAAGATTTTTGAAAGTGGTCGAGGGCCACACACTTCCGTGATATTAATGGAGGAGTTGTGGGGTCTGGGAGGGAGTTTGGGTGAAGGAGGCAGTTGTGACTGGGGTGCAGGGTTTTGGAATGTGACCTAGGGCAGGAGGGGGTTGTGACCTAGGGCAGGGGACTGGGATGATTTGGTTTGTGACTTAGGATAGAGGGGATTGTGATCTAGGGCAGGGAATTGGGGTGCCAGATCTGGGAGGGGGGCAGAGGATTTGGGTATGTTGAGTGGAGGGGCAGAGGGTTGGGGAAGAGAGGGACTGGGGTACCAGAGGCAGGCTCTGGTCAGGAGACTTACCAGCCAGCAGCCCAACCAGCCTGTCTGACTGCAGAGCTAAATGCTTGCAGAGCTTAAAATGTTTCTCAGCCAGCCTGTCTGCCTACCTTGCACCTGCACAGGCTGTAAAGCCATGTGCTTGTGTGAATAACTGAGCTGGAGGGGAGGGGGTGTGGTGCTTCATGTGCTGCCTGTTATTCAAACAGGCAGCTCCCATTGGTCAGTTTCTGCCCAGAAACTGGCCAATGTGATTGTGCTGGGGGCCGGGGCAGCACCTGAAGCCTTCCCCCCCTCCCCTCTGGGATCACAGTTTTGAAAGAGAAATGGCCCCACAGCCACTTTTCTGAGCGGGGCTGCGGGGCAAACGGGGAACCTACCTGGGGCTCCCTGCAGTATCCGCAGGCTGGATCTGGTGGCTTGGCAGGTCATATTTTGCCCAGGCCTGCAGTACCCCCTTCCCCAAGTGCTCCAGTCCTTCTCAGAAGCAATCTATTAGAAGGTGGCACAACACCAGTCTCTGTGGCTGATTCAGGTCTTGGCCTTTCTCATGAAACACTGGCAAGGGAAATAGTGTTCATGTAGTTATGAGAGAGATAAGATGAGCAAGCTGTGGCTATGTCTACACTACAAATTAGGTTGAATTTATTTAAATCAGTAGTTAGCTTCTGATTTTACAAAGTCCATATTGCATGTCCCCACTATGCATATTCAGTCGACAGAATGCATACCCACTACCAGAGCTCACATCGACTTATGGAGCGATGCAGTCTGGGCAGCTATCCCACAGTTCCTGCTGCTGATTGGAATTCTGGGAGTCTGTCCCAGTGCCAGGTGGAACAAAAACTTTTTCGCTGATTGTTTTGGACACATGCTGTCAGCCTCCTATGATGCACTTTCCCACTCCTCACTCCTTCTGTCCCTGAAAGCAATGGAAAACATACTTCATGTGCCCATTTTTCTAAGCCTGGATTACCCATGCAAACACTATTGTATGGCAAGTGTGGACTTCTCTCAACTGTACACTGTTGTGAGCATCACAAACACATGCTGCATTATCCTACGTTATTTGCAGAGCCTTGCCAGGAGCCGCCGCATGGAAGAATGTTCCAGTGCCAGAAGCTATGGAATGAAGCAATGTGGATTTGCTGGTGGTTGGGCATGTTGACACAGTGGAACACTGTTTCTGGGCCCAGGAAACAAGCACATTGTAGTGGGTCCACATAGATATGCAGCTATGGGATGAGGAGCAGTGGCTGCAGAAGTTTCGAATGTGTAAGGCCACTTTCGTGGAATTTTGTGAATTGCTTTCCCCAGCTCTGAGGTGCTGCAGTACCAAAAGAATACCTGCTCTGACAGTTGAGAAGTGAATGGCAATAGCCCCGTTGAAGGTTGCAATGCCAGATGCTACTGGTCAGTTGGGAATCCATTCAGAGTGGTTAAATATACAATGGGAGCTGCTGTGAATGAAGTAGCCATGGCAATCAATACACTTCTGCTAAGAAGGGTGATGACGCTGGGAAACACGCAGGACATAGTGGATGGCTTTGTTGTGACAGAGTTCCCTAACTGTGGTGGGGCGATAGAAGGAGTGCATATTCCTATGTTGGCACCAGACCATCTGGCCAAAGAGTACATAAACTGCAAGGGGTACTTCTTAATGGTGTTGCAAGTGCTGGTGGATCACCAGGGACATTTCACTGACATCAGTGTGGAATGGTCAGGAAAGGTGCATGATGCATACATCTTTAGGCATTCTGGTCTCTTCAGAAAGCTGCAAGCAGGAACTTTCTTTCCAGACTAGAAAATGACTGTTGTGACACTGAGATGTCAGTATATTCTTGGACATCCCTTGCTCCCATGACTCATGAAGCTGTTCACAGGCAGCCTGGCCAGCTAAGGAGCAGTTCAACCATCGACTGAGCAAGTGCAAAATGGTGGAAGAATGTGCCTTTGGCTGCTTAAAAGCTCACTGGTTTACTCACTAGGTTAAACCTCAGCAAAAGCAGTATTTCCATTGTTGTTGCTGCTTGCTGTATGCTCCATAATATCTATGAAAGTGCCATTATGAGCAGCTAGACACCAGGGGTACGTCTAGACTACAGGCTTTTGTCGACAAAGCTTCTGTTGACAGAAACTGTCGACAGAAGTTTTGTCGACAAAGAGCGTCTAGACTACATTAAGCGGCTCGACAAAGTGATCCGCTTTGTCGACAAAGAGCGTCCAGACTGGCGGACGCTCTGTCGACAAAAGAAGGCACCCGGAAGTGCTTCTGGAAGGTCACAGGGGCAGCCTTAAAGCCCAGGCACTGCTGCATACTCTCTGCAGAGATGTGGGCTTAAAGGGATCCTCCTGGTCAGCCATTGCTCTGCTCCTGCTTCTGGCTTGCCTACTTCCTTGAGGGAAAGCAAAGCTGCTGCAGTTTTTGCTCTGGTTGCCCTGCTTCCTTGGCCACCACAGCAGTTTATTTTCAAGTTTGGTTTTTGGCTTGTGTGTTTGTTTTTTTGGTTTGTTTGTTTTTTGGCTTTTTTGGGCATGGAGCCTGAGCTGCCCCTGAGCAGGCGATGGCCCCACACCATGCTGCTGGAAGTTCTGCTGCATGCTCAGGAGAGCATCATGATGTTTGCGGCAGAGCTGGATTCTGAGCCCAGCTTTGAGCCCCTCGCTCAGGCTGCAGCCCTGCTGCCCTTGCCCCCAAACTTATTTATGGAGAGGCGAGTTTGGAGGCTGGACACCAGCTCTGTGCCTGGCTTGCCCCTGCCCTGCAACACCATGACACCTGCTTGCGGGCCGCCATCCTCCTGGAGAAGCGCATAGCCATTGCCCTGTGGAAGCTGGCCAACCCCGACAGCTACCGCTCCGTGGGTCATCAGTTCAGCGTGGGGATGTCTACCGTCACCCTCGGGGGAAGGTAAGTCACCCTCAGGGGACAGTCCAGGGGGGCCGGGGCGGGCAGACAAGGGGGACGGTCAGGACCGGGCACAGGGAATGAGGGATGGGGTGGGAGTGGTGGAAGCTTGCCTGGCCTCACCGTGCAGGGGCCACGGAGGGGTTGCCTGAGGGAGGCTCTCGGGGTCTGGGAGGGAAGTGGTGGGGGGGCACCTCTCACCAGCTCACGCTACTCCTCTCATGTCCTCTTATGTGTGTTTGTATGTGTCCCTTTCTGCAGGTGGTGACAGCCATCAATTCTGAGCTGCTCCACAGGACTGTCCACCTCGGAGACCTGCCTACCATCTTGGCCAGATTTGCGGGGCTGGGGTTTCCGAACTGCTGTGGAGCACTCGACGGGACTCACATCCCGATTCGCGCACTACCCCATCGAGCAGCACAGTACATTAATAGAAAAGGCTACTTTTCCATGGTGCTGCAGGCCCTGGTCGACCACCTGGGACAATTCATAGACATTTGTGTCGGGTGGTCAGGCCAGACACATGATGCCCGCGTATTCCAGAACTCGTACTTGTACCGCAGGCTGCATGCTGGGGCATTTTTCCTGGACAGAAACTTGGCAGTGGGTGATGTGCAGATGCCTATATGCATCGTGGCCGACACGGCTTACCCCCTTCTGCCCTGGCTCAGGAAGCCATTCACGGGACACCTGGATGCGAGCAGGGAACTCTTTAACTCCCGCCTGAATCGGGCTCGCTACCAGGTGGAGTGCGCTTTGGCCGTCTGAAGGGCAGATTTAGATGCCTGCTCACTCGGCTGGACGTGGGGGAACACAACATCCCCGATGTGGTTGCAGCATACTGTGTGCTGCACAACCTGGTGGAAAGGAAAGGGGAGACCTTCCTCCCTGTGTGGGGGACACGGGCTGATGTGGAGGGGAGGCACTTTGAGAAGCGCTGGACAGCTGCCATCTGGCAAGCCCACCAGTTGGGATTGCAAATCCGAGAAGCCCTGAGGGAGCAATTCTCCCATGGAGGCCAATGAGTTTCCCCAGGGCCTTCCAAATGTGGGATTGCCTCATGCCCCGGTGCCTTCCTCCCCAAAACTCCTCCTGGCTCCACATTCACACATTCTGCTCCTTCCTCACACACTGAGAACAGAGACAGGTGTGGGTGAAAACATTTCAACTGTTTATTGCACTGTTGCTTTTGACTAAAATTAAATAAGAAACTCTTTTTTTTTTCAGAGAAAATAAACTGTTTGCTAACAAAATAAAATGCTTCCCTCAGTTACTCTCACTGGTGGGAGGGGGGAATGTCAACCAGGAAGTGGGGAGGGAGGCTCAGGGCTGAAGGGGCTGCCTGGAGGAAGAGCCCCTGGCAGTTTGGCTGTGGAGGCCTTCTCGCACCCGGCTGCGCGTGCAGGCAGCAACAGGAGGGGGTGGGGCAGGGCAGGAGGTGGGGCTGTACCTGGGTCTGGGATGGCAGGGGCTGGGGGCAGAGGCTGAGGAGGAGGAGCAGGACCAGGCACAGGACCGGGGAAGGCCATGGCCTCCCGGATCACAGCGCAGAGACGAATTCGTCCAGCAAGCGCCAGCGCCACTTGGCCTCTGCCTCCAGCCTCCTGTCCATTGAGTCCTGCATTGCAGGACTGAGATGTGCTGGTGCACCAGGTCTACGTAGGTGCGCCAGTGCCAACGGGTTCCCTGCAGCCCTCTGGGTGGTGGGGCAGGTGTGGCGCCCCCCTCCTGGTCAGCTGGTCTGGCTGTGGAGGACAAAAGGGAAAAGTCATCAGTCGTGCATGCTCACACTTTCCCTGAGAGGGCATGCCCTCCTTCTCAGCAGGCAGTGCCTGTCTTAGGGTCATGTGCGTCTCAGTAAGGCACGGTGTGGCCTGGCCAGCAGCCACGGCCTCCCTGGAGCCCAGAAGGTGTGCAGGCCACCATCCTGCCTCCCCTCGCACACACCCCATGGCCGAGCAGCACAGATAAGTGTCAGGCCATGGTTGGCGTTCCCGCAGAGTGCTGAGAGGCCTGCAGCTGTGAGGCAATCCCAGCGCCCCCAACCCATGCCTGCAGCTGGCCTCACTGCCTGCAGGAGCAGGTGGTGCCTAGCAGCCGTGTGGGTGCAGGGGTAGGACGGCCCTCCCTGAGGGCGGCCATGGATGTGCCCCCCCCCCCAGGCTGTGATCAGCATGACCTGTCACAGCACTGCACCATCTACTTTGCTTCCGCCTGCCCTGTCCTGTGTGTGTTGGACCCTCACAGCTCTCACCTGATGTTCCCTTCCCGGTGTCCGAGGTGGTCTGCGAGGCCCCTGAGCGTTGGCTCCTGGCTGCTGCGTGCTCCGGGTGCTGTCTTCCTCCTCCTCTTCCTCCTCTTGGAGCTCCTGGTCGTCTGGCTGGTGTTGCGGCCGCTGCTGCACAGGGGTCTCCATGCCAGACTCCACAAGCCTCTCGGGAGGCAGGGGTTCCCCTGGCCCCAGGACCCTGTCCAGCTCCTCGTACTAGGCACAGGAGTGTGCTGTTTCACCTGAGCGGGAGCTGCGCTCACGGGCCCTGATGTACCCCTGCCTGAGCTCCTTGACCTTGGCCCTGACCTGCAGTGCCGTGCGGGGGTGGTGGCCTTTCCTGGCCAGCCCATCAGCCATTCTGGCGTATACATCAGCATTCCTGTGCCTGGCCTGTGGGAGCTGAAGAGCCTCCTCCTCGGCCCACAGCTCCAGGAGGGCTTTGATTTCGGGCCTTGACCAGGAGGCTGCCCGGTGTTTTGTGCCCCTGGCTTCCCGGGGCAATGTGTCCCTGGAAGGGCCGGGGGGCGTCTTGGGGGGCTTGTCCCTGCGACATGTCTCCCGAGTGTCCCTTCCGGGAATAACTGCACAGTCAGGGTCCTCTCTGGAGCAGGCTTGCTGCCAGAGTGCTGATCCTGGGTGCCTGTGCCTTTTAAAGATGGCTACAGGCAGGAACAATAGAGTGCAAAGCAGTGGCAGGAGTGTCCACCAGGGCTTCTTCCTAGAGGCCTTTACTGTTGACATTACTTCTCCCCTGCATCCACACTTACCTTTTGTCGACAGAACTCTGTCGACAAAGGAGTTATTCCTTGTAGAATGAGGTTTACAGCCGTCGACAAAACTGCTGAGTTCTGTCGACGTTATGTCGACAGAACTCAGCGGCAGTGTAGACGCAGGTAAAGTTTTGTCGACAAAAGTCCACTTTTGTCGACAAAACCCAGTAGTCTAGACACGCCCCAGGACAATAGGAAGAGCACATGAGGCATACTGTGTCTCTGAGAGGCTCTGAAAACCAGTTTCATGAATGACCCAACGGCCTACGCTGATGTGACTGTTGTTTCTTTCCAAGATGCTCCCTTTGTAGATACTCCTCTGTATTAATCATAAATCTCTGTACTAATCAATTTCATATCAGTGTGGATCATCTTCATATAATATCTGTATTAAGTTTTTAACTTTGTATTAAGTCTTGGTAGAATAGTCCCTAAAAATAAGTAAGGTAAAGAGAATGTCTTTGTACCTGAATAGACCTCTCCCCTTTTACTTAATTGATTGCCCTGTTGAATGAATGAGGTGTGAATGGAAAGGTGAGAAAGGCAAGCACCTCCTGACAGTTGCAAAGTTGGGAGAGGGATGGAAGCCAGATCCAAGAACAATAGGACCTGTTTAAGTGGGCTCATTGAAAGAAGACTGGACGTATGGACTCCTTGGGAGTCAGTAGCAAGTGCCTGCTTTTAGAAGCACCCTCTTTGAAGATGGATGTGGCAACATTAAGACAGCAGCAGCAGAAGAAGAAGGTGCCACAGATGACTAACTGCATATGCATATGATGACTCACACAGATTTTGCATATGCATAAGATGATAAGATTTGCATGAGAGGGGAGCTACTATAAATCAAAGGTATGTTGCAGGAGGACTCTGGGTTCTCGTCTTGTCATCATCATCCAGCACCAATCTGGATTGGCAGAAGCCTGACTCCACCCCTCCCCCATCTAACTCACCTGGCCAGTGCAGTTAGGGGGAGCAACTATTGGTAAGAAAAAAAGACGGCATGTGTTTGTGTGTGTGTGAGTGTAATATATCATATGCATATGATAAGTGTTGATTGCTATATGTATTACCAATAAATATGACGTTTTGCCTTATCCCCCTGAAAAGATCCCGGGCAGTTCTTTTAAGTACAACATTTTGGTGGGTACAACACCTTTTTTGCATGTATTGCCCTGTAAACTAAACCTACATCAACCACAATGTGCACAGTGAATAAATAGCCTCTTGGCCTCAGTCCATGCATTTTTATTATGCTAACATACATTGAATAGAGACAGCAATTAACAGTAAAGATAAGCCAGGTTGAAAGGCCTGGTAACACAGGGAAAGAGGGACAAGGATACATAGCTTACAATTGTATTGTGTAGCAATCAAAGCTGTGGAAACGAGAGTTTCTGCTCTGTGAACCCACCCCTGGAATTGAGGACGTGGGATACTGGAGCTCCCCTCTGCCGGAATTCTTGGCAGATTAGGAGAGGAGAATAAGGAACTTGGTGAGGACGGCAGTTGTTTGTCACGGGGCACAGCAGGACTCTAAGATCTAATTGCCTTTCCTGCACCTCAGCCAGATGCCTCAACTTGTCTGTTTGCTTCCCCAAATGCTGCCACATCTCCTCCTGCATGTTACTCTCTTGCTGCCTGAATGCTTTCATATCCTCTTGCTCCATGCACATGTTCTCTGACAGTGTAAGCCTCCATGCATTGAGCTGGGCCTGTCAGTCTTGGAGGAACATATGTCTTCCCTTGTCCTTTTCTTTTGGCCTTTTAATCTGGCTCAGCCTTTGTGCTGATGTGTGGGAAGCACTTATAGAAGACACAGTTCCGGCTGCAAGGGGAAAAACACCCAAGGGTAGCATCACAAAATATGCATTGTTGAAAACACAAGGTTAACTCTTCACAGCAGTGCATACTTTGCCTTTAGGTGCAAGGCAAGTTTTCTCTTTTAAAAGAAGTGCCTACCAGTAAGGTGCAGCACCTAGCAGTGTATCACAATTGTTTACCTCCAATGAAACATTCAACACAATTGCATTTAACTCCTGGAATGTGACTACAATTGTGTGCACTCACCTGAGGTGCCTTCTCTGCCATCATGGTTGCTAAGAATAGATCCCAGTTGTCAGGAAGGATGGATCTCTGCTTGCTTGCTGGGCATTTTCCTTCCCCTTCCTCATCAACAATTTTCTCCTCATTTTTGCCAGAGACCACCTAAGGCTCTTGGGAGGAATCCACGGAGAGTTTTGGGGAACTATCTGCGTGGGTCAGATTTCAGCTAGAGAGCTGGACAGGAAGGGCTTGAGCCAAAGCTCACCAAAGACAAAGGAAATACTCCCATTCCCTTCAACAGGCTTTGGATCTGGCCCTGAGTTTCCTTATCTCCTTGGCAGTAAGAACATTGGCTAAGTTTTCTACTTAATTTGAGGAACAAATTATTACTCTTTCGACTGAGTTGTCTAACTCTTTGGTTTAAAACGTTTAACTCATCATTTCTCTCTGCAGTTCCTGAGGGCTGTTTGAATTAATTAGTGGACTAAGCATAGACTGGGAGCTAGGAATTCCTAAGCCATAATTCCTTCCACTGATAAAATCACTTTCAAGTTACTAACTCAGGCACAAATCTGCTCACCCATCTGCTCTGATGATGGATGAAAAAGAGTGACATTGGAGTTGCCTAGGCTGATTTAATTTCTTGGTTTCCTCATTGGTAAACATGGGAATACAAATACTGATTTCTTTACCTCACAGGATGTCCAGAATTAAAATTTACAGGACTGGGAGGATGAAAACCCTCTGAGTGCTAAGGAATTTTGTCACTGGGCTGCTTGCTACATGGCTTCCCCCGTTTCTGTGCACCTCTGCTTTGCCTTTTGCACATCTCTGACCTTGCTCTGCTCCTCCAACCACAGTGAGCTTAGCGCCTGCCCTCCTGACCCTCACAGCCCCTTTCCCCTTTGCTGCTCTGTCTACCCGCCTTTCTACATCTGTGCTCTCACATGGCCTCTGTTCAGCTTTCTTTAGGTGGCATGCCTGTTCAGGTGGCATGCTGTGATTTCTTCCATTCTGATACCCTTTGGGCTGCTACAGGATTTTGCTCTGCTTGTCTTCAACTTTTCCTGTCCCCAAAGTTAGCTGAACACATCTTCCTCTGGCTTTATGTTCTGCTGATTTTTTGCATCATTGCATCTTTGCTGGAGATGTGAATTAGTCACTTGCTTTTCAGGGAACTTTGAGAGCTCAGAGTGATTGCTCTAGTCCAAGGTTCTAAAAATCTCAGCCTGCGAGTCCTTCCCAACCAGAGCAGTGTGCAGTCCGGCCTATGCGTACTGGCAGGCTGCGGGGAAAGGGGGACTGTCCATTCCCATTGCCTAAGTCCTGCCCTTCCCAGCTATTGCTCTTCCCTCTGCCCCCCATTGCACTCTATCCCCTGAGGGACGTGGCCTGGAGGCATTAATGGGGGGTACCTGGTGCCGGTCCCAGCAGCTATTGCTCCCCCTCCCCCCCCACTCCTTACAGAGGCGGGAGCTGTAGGGAAGCAGAGCACACTCAGCAGGCATACTAGCTCCACTTCACTCCGCTTTCCCGCGGCTCCTACCACAGTGAGGAGTGCAGCCGCCCAACTACTGCTGCTGCTCTGTGCCAGGTTCCTCGGATGACGAAGTGCCATGGAGGTTGAGGGCAGGATGGTGGCTAGAAGGGGTGGGGTTTGGGCGACGGGAATGGACAGCCCTCAGCACGCTGGTACTCTCAATCCAGATTGCAAAACTGCTTCAGCTGGGGATGGTCCTCGGGCCAAGGGTCTGTAAGATATAAACAAACTTCATAGCTAGCTGCACTCAGAAACCCTGCCCTACATTAGAGAGCCCATTCGTCTCCTGGGATTTGAACTATATGTGCTTCTTCATTTTTCGTTGTCAATTTGTCCTGATTCTTGTACACCTAGAGGCCCAGTAGCAACACGTGTAGGGGCTGTGCCCTGCAGTGCTGCTGCTGTACTAGGGCTATCAGCAGTTCCACTGGAAGCCGCTCAAAGACAGAGGTGATAACTCAGTTCTTTTTATGTATATCAACCTGAAATGCACTAGACTAGAGACACCCTGTGCCAGCCCACTGAATTCAGTATATTCTGTTTCAAAGCAGCCTCAGTTGCACATCCTGGCCAACCCTAAATTCCTTTTTCTGCTCTGGAAGTTGGTGGCATACAGCAAGAATGTAGTAATGTGGGGATTCTGGAAAAGCACCTCACAATGTCAAATGACCATCTGTCCTAGTGCCCATTACGTTAGCTCCGAGGGGACTGTGGAGCTAATCTCATGCCATCTTTTTCAGCACTTCAAAGAAAAGCATACCGGGGATGCACTTGCTGGGCTGTCTGAATAGTCCAGTTACATCCAGGTAGTGGGCATGTATTGTGCTGCTTGAATAGGGTCGCTCTCAGTGGATTGTTAATGGGACAGTGACCTTAAAACATATACAATGGAAAACCAGCAATGAAAGTGTTCCGATAAAAAAGGAGACCCCGAGCCTCTAGTTCACTCTTCACTTGCTACAGTAGGCATTAGTGATTGATTTTCCTAGGAATACAACAGCACCTTCTCCACCACTCATGACTTGTCCAAGAGAGCACAAGATCATAACTGCACATGCATTTCAGCTTGTAAATGTCTTGCTCTTTTGAACGGAAGGGAAAGCCAGAGTAAAGCTATCCTTAGTCCACTGAAGGGCCTGAAGGGACTTTTTTCTACCCTTCACTTATGCCTCACTCAAATCACTGAAGCATGTCCCTGCTTTCAGCTTTTCTGATTCATATTTTTGTCATTGATAGATCCATTGCTGCTGAGAGAACTTTGCATCAATGAGCTCAGTTAAAAACAGGAGGAAAGTTTCATTTTATTGTCCAAGCCTTTGTTTGCTTTGGAATTATGATGGTGGTTTTGGCATGATATATAGTGGTTTTTCATCCTGTAATTTCATAGCGATCAAAGATTTTGGAACCAGCAATGTTAGCCCTCAGTCAAATTCCTGAGTACATAGAGCGCTGCCTGCACTTTACTTTTGGGCAGAACTTCAGGAAGTGAAAATCAGTTTTTGCTCCCTGCAATACAGAGCACAGGCAGCAACATTGGCACATCCCAGTTTCCCCCTTATCATCCCAACTGCATAATTTCACATCTACATAAGAACATAAGAATGGCCGTACTGGGTCAGACCAAAGGTCCATATAGCCCAGTAGCCTGTCTGCTGACAGTGGCCAGTGCCAGGTGCCCCAGAGGGGGTGGACCGAAGACAATGATCAAGCGATTTGTCTCCTGCCATCCTTCTCCAGCCTCTGACAAACAGAGGCCAGGGACACCATTTCTACCCCCTGGCTAATAGCCTTTTATGGACCTAACCTCCATGAAATTATCTAGCTTCTCTTTAAACTCTGTTATAGTCCTAGCCTTCACAGCCTCCTCTGGCAAGGAGTTCCACAGGGTGACTACGTGCTGTGTGAAGAAGAACTTTCTTATATTAGTTTTAAACCTGCTACCCATTAATTTCATTTGGTGTCCTCTAGTTCTCCTATTATGGGAACTAATAAATAACTTTTCTTTATTCACCCTCTCCACACCACTCATGATTTTATACACCTCTATCATATCCCCCCTCTTTTCTAAACTGAAAAGTCCTAGTCGCTTTAGCCTCTCTTCATATGGGACCTGTTCCAAACCCCTGATCATTTTAGTTGCCCTTTTCTGAACCCTTTCTAAGGCCAAAATATCTTTTTTGAGGTGAGGAGACCACATCTGTACACAGTATTCAAGATGTGGGCGTACCATAGTTTTATACAGGGGCAGTAAGATATTCTGTGTCTTATTTTCTATCCCTTTCTTAATAATTCCTAACATCCTATTTGCCTTTTTGACCGCCGCAGCACACTGTGTGGACGTTTTCAGAGAACTATCCACGATAACTCCAAGATTTCTTTCCTGATTTGTCATAGCCAAATTAGGCTCCATCATACTGTACGTATAGTTGGGGTTATTTTTTCCAATGTGCATTACTTTACACTTATCCACATTAAATTTCATTTGCCATTTTGTTGCCCAATCACTCAGTTTGGTGAGATCTTTTTTGAAGTTCTTCACAGTCTGCTTCTGTCTTGACTATCTTAAACAGTTTAGTATCTAGTATACTTACAGCTTCAGAAAATTCCAGTAGATGTTCCTTAGCTCTTCTATGAGCCTTTCTGTAGACCTTTTTCTCTGTCTGCTATTGCAAAGTGTAGGTGATTGTGATGGATGGTGCAGCAAGAAAGTGGAATGCTGCCAACAGTGTACCAATTGACACCAGTAGAACCAGTTTTATCCTCTCTACAACAGATGCTGAAAGCACATTAACTGCTGACTCTGGGGTAAGTTACTCTTTTTTGCTGAAACAGTAAAGGAAAATATATTAAAGGGCATTGAAAACACTTTGGTTCAGCATGTTATAGTTGCAATGTTATTACTATTAACATTTGAAACAGCTCTTGAGAGTTGGAGCCGCTCTGGTAACTGAAGTGTTTTCATGTGCTACACCTTGCTTAATACATGCAGTAAGAAATTATTCTCCTCACCCCAACCGTTCACAAGTCTGACATTGCATTGGGAAGACCTTGTGAATTAACTGAGAGTTACAGTTGAATCACCTATACTACAAGCTAGAGCTGCAACTTTATGGCTGTGTCTACACTGGGCCACTTATTCCGGAAAAGCAGCCGCTTTTCCAGAATCAGCTAAGAGCTGTCTACACTGGCCCCTTGAATTTCCGGAAAAGCACTGACGATCTACTGTAAGAAATCAGCTGCTTTTCTGGAAAAACTATGCTGCTCCCGCTCGAATAAAGTCCTTTTTCCGGAAAACTGTTCGGAGAAAGGGCCAGTGTAGACAAGCACAGTAGTCTTTTCATAAAAAGCCCGATAGCGAAAATGGCGATCGGGGCTTTTTGCGGAAAGCGCATCTACATTGCCACGGCGCTTTTCGGAAAAAGGGCTTTTCGGAAAAGCATCCTGCCAATGTAGACGCTCTTTTTCCGGAAATACTTATAACGGAAAACTGTTCCATTTTAAGCATTTCCGGAAATTCATGCCAGTGTAGACGTAGCCTATGTGTATTTGTGAAAAGGTGGGATTCCCACCCTGCTTGGAAATGATCAACATTTGCTGTATAGGTTCAAAACTTCCCCCTTCTTGACATTTGGTTCTGTTAATAAGGTAATGCAACCAACTCCCCAAACCCTGTCCTTGGGTGTGACTGCTCTTAGGACAGTTCAGTTTAGCCTAAGGCCTTACCTCTCTCCAGAGTGGATATTCCCAGGTCCTTTGGGTGCTTTAATGAGCATCATATGCCACAATGAGTCAGCAAGGCTAAATTAGCATATCCCTCCAGGGTTCCAGCACCTGCTAGAGGGCAGGTCAACAGAAGAACTTAGCTTACCTTGTCTCATGGCAGAAAGACTTTTTACCTGTAAGGGCTTAAATGAATGGTTCTGGGTTTTCCTCTGCTACAGCTGGTGTTCGTAATGAGACCCAAAATGTGTTCCTTAGGTACCGGCAATAATAGCTAAGCAAGTGCAGAGCCACATCAGCTTGGGTGCACTGCAGAAACTGGCAAACCAACCTGAGTAAAATACGTATGAAGATATAATCTTCAGCGTCTCAGGGGATAGTCATATTAGTCTGTAACTTTAAAAAAACTAGTAGTCCTGTAGCACCTTAAAGACTAACATATATTTATATAGAATTATGAGCTTTCGTGGGCAAAACCTACTTCCTCAGATGAGCGGAGAGAAAGAGTCTGAGATTTTATTTTAAAAGTGTTTCTTTGCTACTGGGGTTTTTCTTGCTCCATGTAGTCCCTTGCTCATTTGGGTTCTTAATATTTTGCCGTTCAAGTAGATGCCTTTCTTACCTGCTGATGTTTTGCCTGGGAATCAGAGAAGGGTGCTGAAAACTGCTGGAGCCTCTTACAGATCCTTATACTTTTGAAAACAAATTCACTCTCAGTTATCATGTCCTTGCCTTTTCCCTGTTCTTTGACAGACATTTGTGGTGTTCTTCACTTTTCTAAAATCTCAACAGTTCAATGCAGAACAATGGAAGCTGGCTTGTAATCTGCCTTCTAGTCTCTTTCCTGTCACTCCTGCGTGTGATTTCTAACAATGCTGCCCTCTTATAGGGGAGCGTTCTCTCCAGCAGTTGTAGGTGAAAGCTACTGACAGCAGCATAGGCTGAGCTCCCAGCATGCCTGGGTGGGAACCTGGACCTGTGTAATGTTCCCCTCAACACAGGAAATTCTTTCGTTCTTCCAAGTCTGCACGCACAAACATCTCACACTGGCTGCACCCTTTCAGGCAACAGCCCTTAGAGTTCACTTTTACCTCCACCCTTTTGATTAGTATCATCTTGTTAACCATGCAGCAGGGTTTTTTCAGCAAAATGGAAGTTGATTGTTGCCCCATGATTCATTCTGCACATGGGCTGTTAGTGCCTTGAACTTTCTTCCTGTCATGGGCAATGAAACTGAGAAAAGAAAAATAAAGAGGAGTTGATATCAGGTCTGCACAGGGAGGAAAAGGGCAGGGTGAATCTAGGCCCAAAGCCACAGCCTCACTCCACTAATACCCACTCTGCCTGCTGACTTTGCCTTGTAATTACCTCTAGATTTTATAACTGTAGACAATAATGTTCCACGCTTTACAGCTGAATTAGAGACTTCCTTAAAAACCATGTTGATGTCACAACCTTGTTTATGGAATGTCTCTTTGTAACTTGGGCTTTTGCACATACAAGTGCAGTTTGTAAATGCCTATCATTGAGTTTAAGTTGTGCATTTGCCCTCTTCTCTTCCCTCGATAAGCCTGTTTTCCACATCCCATTTGTGGATATTTGTGCCTCCCAAATGAGCCTCACAGCTGGAATCCAGCTTTGAGCTTTTCCACTACACTGTGCCTTAAGCAAGATTGTGGCTGAAAAAGAGCACGCCGCAGCATACAGTGTTTAATTTCCTAGGGTGCCGTGTTGTTACGATGCACTGACTAGCAGGGTTTGTTCCTCGGGATGCTGTTCAAAACACACTGCTATAATTCTGCTCTTGCTGTATAAGTGATCAAATTGTGCCCAATGGCCTGTGTGTTGTAGGAGATGATGGTTATAAAGTGGGTGGAGTCAATGGATAGGTGTGTGTATGCATGCACAATTTGTTAGCTCTGCCTCTGTCTGCAGTTGCACGTTTGGTTGACAGATCTGTTTTAGAAGGGAATCTTGCCGTTTCATTGTTTAATTTTAAAATGACTTTCATATCCTCACTTCATGCCCCTGCTGCTGGGTGAAAGGAAGGACAGTTAATGGTCTGATCTGGGGCTGAGGAGGTCTGGCTTCTTACCCATACCAGACTTGTCACAAACTCCTAGGGTGACTTTGTGCAAGTCATTTAATCTAGCTGTGCCTTGGCTCCTCAGTTGTCAAATGGTCATGATATTTTCCTCCCTTGTGAGGATAAATTCTTTAGTGAAGTGCTCAGGTAATGACAGCAATGAATGCCATAGACAAGGTGACTAATAAATACTCTCTGTAGACTTGCTGGGTTTGGGAGAATTGTGTGGCACAGTTATGCTGCTATACCCAGTGTACCAGAACTTGAGGGAGCCAGTGTTGTGGTTTGGCTTGCTTATGGCTGAGCATTTTCAGCACTGGGGTTTTCTTGGTCAAGTTATATCTGTCACAGCTAAATATATCTTTGAGGACAAATACAAGCATTTCTTTTCCCTTGGGTGTGTGTGTGGCTGAGGGATAGGAAATTCTGTGCAGCTGGGGGCTGGTTTCCCACTGAGCCCCATGCAATGGCAAAGAGACAGTAATGTGCTTCAGTGCAATAAAGTGAGTGTATTTTCAAACAGGGAGCCTTTACAAGAGGGGCACATTGGCTTGGTTTCTCTCGCTCTGTCATTTTGCAGTTTGCCCTTTCTGCTTCTGAAGGCTGCCCAGAAGTCAACATGGAGCAGAGATATGAGTGTTGTCAGGCAGTCCCTACATATTGCATAGCTGAGTGATTGTTTATACATTTATCACCAAAAATAATGACGTGGCTCCCAGACCGAGGAGCACACTTCATTCAGATGAGGCTACAGTATCTGCTATTAATTTGTTAATTAATGCCAGAGGATCCTGCCTTCTGATTATCGCTGACTGGGAAAGGTATCGGAAGCCTCATAGCACATAAAATAATAAGCATGGAAAAGTACTGATACCTGTGGTCACCAGTTGGTCCCCAGATAAGGTGGGATTGGCAAATCAGACTGGATACACTAAATAATGACCTTGTGTTTTCCTTGGTCTGTACATTGCCTCCACGGTCCCAAGACCCAGAGCTTGAGACCACCTGCTCTGTAGTGAAAGCAGTTGGACCAACAATGATCTGGAAATAACCTTTGAGGAAGAGTTTACATGTGGCGCATCGCTGGTTTCCTTTGGGGCGGTGCAGGATATCCAGAATGAGGGTTTCAGGGGAAAGGGGGAGGCTGGCTCAGTGAGGGCAGAGCTATGCATAGACAGCCACTATAGTTAGGATCTGATTGTAAACAGCTGTCTAAAATAAACCCTCCCTAGCTTTCTTTTTTTAAGGAGACTGCTGTTGTATCACTGTCACTCACATCCTGGGCTCACATCATCACGGTGGAAAAAACCCATACATGATCCTCGAGATGGACCCAAACTAATACCCTAGGGCTGAATGGTTTAGGATGCAGAGCCAGAGAAGAATTTTGAAAATAGCCCTGCCTTTACAGTGGACCAGACCGACACCCTAGTGCTGAACATCCCCTAACTTGGATGTTTTTGAAATCCAGATTTAGTTCTAATTTGTATCCTTGCACCCTAGGGGACACCCTCTACCTGATCCTTGTCTGTAAAGATCACTTGCTTCTTCCTCTCTGCACACACTAACGCTCGCTCACTCACTCCATAGGACTTAAGGGTGAGGAGAGTCCCCAGACATTTTTTAGCCCCTTACCCTTATTCATTTTCTTCTAGCCTAGGAGTTGATGGGTGCTTCTGCCTGCTGAGCCACAGGCAGGTCATTGAGATCTGATCGTGGTAGGCACTCTCTCCATTACCCTGTGCTATCTCCACAGGGGTCTCAGCCCTTGACAATATGGGGAGCTCTGGAACTGGATTCCTGTCCTCCTCCAACCCTGCATGTTAGATCATGACTGAATCTTGGTTTTAGTGTAAAAATCCCACTCTCCCACTTCGCACCTTTTCAAGGCAGTGGTAGAAGTGAGGGAAGTGCATCTCGGGGTGAGGCTGCTGGGTAGGAGATGCTCAATGTGAAATAAAAGAGCTTTGTGGGTGCAGCTTCTATAATTTTTCCTTCAAAGGTCCCACAGAAAATATCTCCTTTTGGGGCTTGCCTTGTTATCTTTTCTGCAATATACATGCTGCATGCTTCAGTAGATCAGATTCCCCAGACTAGAGGGGGGCTTATACGATCTACCAATGTACACATCTGCTCTGAGGGCTGACGGAATGAGGAACCCTTCCCTGCTTTCTGAAAGGCACAGGCACCCTGCACAACTCTGAATTCAGGTACAAATGGCCTGCCTGGAGGAACTCCTCCTGGTATGATGGAAATGTAGCATTTCTCTTTCCCTGAAGTGAGTGAGTGAGTGTGTGTGCGTGTGCATACGTGTGTGTGTGTGCTGAATGCCAAAGCGCTGGTATAGCCAGCTTGCTTCCGTATGTGAATCATTTCTCAAGCAGCTTTCTGTGTCTCGTTGCAATGTGGTTTTCCTCTCAGGGAAGCACTGAAACCCTGCATTCTCAATCTGGCTTGCACATGCTGTCAGAGGCTAACAGGAGACAGTTTTCCTTTTAATAGAAGGAGGAGAAAAAGCTTTCACGGTAAGTATTTAATCTTCTCTTTTTTTGTAAGGTGGGAATTGGATTCTCTCTAGTGGGGGTTAGCGGACAGAGGTGCATTCTTGCAGCATGCGGACCTGCCTTGCTGAACAACACCTGGATGTAATGTCTGACTCTCTAGATTGGATAAAGCACTAGAAAATGCACTGTAAGGAATGGCAAGGAGCTGGGCTGGATCATCTATTAGACATTAATGATAGAAAATGATCCTATGAGAACTGGCTACTGGGTCTGCTTAGCTGCATGGAGTTAAGCTAGTGACTGATGGGCTGAAGCTGTCACTATGCCTGTCTTGGCTCGCTCCTCTCCCTGTTGGTGTGCAGGGTGGAATGGGAGCACAGCCCTGCTGTTGAGACTCGCTGGTCACGAAGGAGCCAGACTGCTGTGCAAGCCGCTTTGGTCTGCAAAGGCGAGGAGTACAAATGTTGGGGAGCATGGCCAGATCTGTGCTCTCTCATGCCATCATGAAAGGGGGCTGCTGAGAGCCTCAGGAGGGAGCTCAGTTTCAACAGCTTAGTAATTGCCCATAAAAATGTGCTTTGGGGTGAATTTTGATGGTAGTAGCAGTTGTGACAATACACAGCACTTGTATAGACCATTACAGCTTTGCAGAGCTGTGCAAATGCTAATTAAGCCCAGTGTTTGTAATGGAGCATTACTGGCAGACCGGGAAGGGAAACGGGGACTCTTCCCCTCATCAATGCGATCTAAAATTCTCTCTCCGTGTCACCCCTTCACATGGGTTGCTGTGGGAGTGCTGCCTCTGTCCCTACAAACTGTTATTCTGTTGCCAGTCTGAGTCTCGGCTGAAAAGGGGATGTTTGATTGATTTAAATCCATTTTTCTCCTGTGGTGTGACTCTGCTCATTACTTGAGAGAGCCTACCCTGTCCTGGGTAGCCCCTGGACTCCACTGTGTGGTTCTATGGATTTCACAGATCCCCCGTGATCTGCACACCATAGCTTGCAAACCATTGGATTCAAACAGCAGAGTCATTCAGCTTTGTTCAGCTCCGTCTACATGCAGAATGAATCATTTGAAAATGCAGAAGTCTACTGGTTTCTCTTGCAGTTTTAGAGTTCACATATGGCTTCCTCTCCAGTGAAACCTTTCTGCTAGGAGTTCACAACACTGACAACTAACAGTTAGAAGTTCAAAAGGTCCCAGTTAAGTAACAGGCTACTGGGCACATTTGCAGAGCCCAATCTCTCCTAACAGGGCAACTTTCGGAAATCATTGATTGACGTCATCGCAGTGAGGTCTGTGTGTAAAATAGAGATATACAGAGGAGCTGTGGAATGTGAGCATCCATTCATAGTGTGTGAGAGAACAGGACTTCCTTTTTAATTTTTGTTTGGCTTTTTCATGGGGATCCTCACCAAGATACATGAACATCTGTCATATATCGGAGTTTATCACCCCAAGACTCCTTCTGCAGAGGATCAGTATTATCTTCATTTTATAGAAGGCGAACAAAGGCTCAAACGATTCTATGACTTGCCCAAGGTAACATAGGAAGTCTGTGGCAGAGCTGGGAATAGAGTGAAGATCTGAATCACAATCCATTGTCTTGACTACAAAATCACCTGCCCTTTGTCATGTCTCAGTTATGTGGTGGGAGGGGAGAGCTTGTCAGGCATTTGTGTGCTGTGTTTCTCTTCCAGCCTAGAGAAGGTGTTCTTTGGCCATTCTTTCTGCCCCTTCTAGGCACATCTTCCTGTACTCTGCAGGAAGATGTAAGGCCAGAACATTATCAAGCAAAGCCCCTGTAATTACTCTTCCTCTCTTTAGGAGTTACATAGCTGTGCCCCATGTAAAGTAGAGCATCTGTGGATTGGTAATTCAGGCAATGTTAACCCTGCATGTCTCATCTCCCACTTTCTCCAGTCAAGATTAACAGGAGCCTGCTACTTTCAGATGGCCATAGGCCCTTGTTCTCAAAATGTACTTGCATTATACCACACCAAGGTTAAACCCATCTGCTCAGAACCACCTCCCTGCCCTGTGTAGCTTAACTTTTTTTATGGTTAAAGCCTGATTTGTAAACTCCCAAGAGTGAGGACATTCAGAACAAAGGCTCAACCTCCATCTTTTCTTCACCCTCCTGTGTCCTGAGTCTCAAAGTAGTGACTGGGACACCTGTCGCCTGGATGCTATGAGCTGAGATGATGAGCTAATTTCAGCTGTAAAGACAGATTCTCCTGATTTCTGTAGAGTGAGATCACTCCCTGAATGTAGTGTTGGTGTGTTTTGATGAAATTTAGCATTAATTGCATAGCCTTTATATATGTACAGACATTCTGTGTCCCTCCGCACACATTCACACCCAAATCACATTCTCAAATCCCCGTCCTTTGCTTATCTCCTTCTTCAACCACGCACCCTCACACAATTGGACCTTGTCTTTAAGAACATGAGAACGGCCATACTGGATCAGACCAAATGTCCATCTAGTCCAGTATCCTCTCTTCTGACAGTGGCCAATGCCAGATGCCCCCAGGGCCGGACTGAGGCATGGGCTAGCCGGGCAGCTGCCCGGGACGCCAACCGATGGGGGGTGCCTGATGGCAGCTGTAAGGGGCACGTGGCGTCCCTTATAGCTGCCATCAGGTGCCGTCCCCGCGGCGCCAGCCAGCAGCGCCCTTTCCCCCACGGCCGTGGGGCCCTGCACGGCCCGGCGCGCGCGCCAGCAGCAATAACCGGGCCGGGCTCGGCAGCGCATGCACCGTGTGCCCCGGGGGTGGCGCCGCGCGCCCGGGGCGCCAAAAGGGCTCGGTCCGGCCCTGGATGCCCCAGAGAGAGTGAACAGAACAGGGAATCATCAAGTGGTCCCTCTCCTGTCAACCATTTCCAGCCTCTGACAAACGGAGGCTAGGAACATCATTCCTGCCCATCCTGGCTAACAGCCATTGATGGACCTAACCTCCATGAATTTATCTAATTCTTTTTTGAGCCCTGTTAAAGTTCTGGTTTTCACAACATCCTCTGGCAAGGAGTTCCACAGGTTGACTGTGCGCTGCATGAAGGGCTCTAGAATAGTTTCACTGGTCGAGAGTTAATTGTTAACCAGTAAGCATCACACTTACTAGGTGATGCTTATCAGTTATGGTTAACTGGTGGGCTGGAGCACCAGTTAACTGTAACAGCCCAGCCAGAGCAGCGGGCCTGGTCTGGCAAGAGCAGCCCCTTGTGGTGGGGGGCCAGGCGTACCATGTTGCATGTGGGGGGGCTGCTTTAGCCCAGCCAGGCTGGAGCAGCTCCCCACCCACCCCCATTCAAGCCGTTAACTGGTTAAACACAACATTTAACTGGTTAATTAATTAAATGGGATTTTACATCCCTACTCAAGTGGCTCCATGCGATACTGTGCAGGGGAAGGGAGAGTAGTGGGCTCTGCGGAGGGGCTCTTTACCTTGTAGAGCAAGGATGGCATGAGTGAAGGGGATTCTCGGAGCCCGGAGGCATTAAAAGCTTTTGTTGTTTGCTTCTGAAGGTGTAGGGTTCTTTTGAGGTTTTCAGTAATTATAGCAATAAGCCCAGTATAAAAGGCTAATAGATAGTAACTTCCAAACACCTGTCAGGAATGGTCTAGATCGTTGGTAGGCAACCCGTGGCCCATGGGCTGCCTGTGGCCTATCAAGGTAAGCTGCTGGCAGGCCGTGAGAAATTTGTTTATGTTGAGCATCTGCAGACACGCCCCCCAGCAGCTCCCAATGGCCACAGTTCAATGTTCCTGGCCAATGGGAGCTGCGGGCCACAGGGACATGCAGGCCGCCATTCCCCACATCTCCCATTGGCTGGGACCAGTGAGCCACTTCTTGAGACATCCCTTCCAGTCCTATGATTCTGTGATTCCAAGAAGGAAAGACGTCCTTGTGCAACCTACACAGGATTTTACACGTAACCCCAATAGCTTTGTGAGAGCCTCTGCAGGATGATCTCTTAAGCACAGGATTGGGCATTTTAGTTTTGACTCTGCCACTGATTTGTGATCTTGGACAGTGCCCTAGCCACTGCGTATTTTCGGTTGCAAAGATATATTACCCTAGTATATTTTTCTGGACTGTTGAAAGTAAAATACCTAGCTTGGGGAATGCAATAAACAAGGCCTCCTTTTTTCTATAACTTGTAGTCTGGGCATGAAAATTTTCAAGTAATGTCTCGTCTCTTGGTATCTCATTAACGAAGACTGAGTATCCAGCATTAAAAGTTATGAGAAATTGAGTCTGCTGAGAATTGAGTCTGCTCTGGGCCATTGGAACCAGCTGCTCAGTGGAGGGGGTAAGGCTTTAAGGTTCATCCTCTCTCCTAGGGCCCAGCAAGAACACGAAGAGCATTAGTGATAAGTTGTCATTGCTCTGGGCACATCACCAGTGTTTTTAAATGGAACCCTGATGTGAGCGAAGCTTCAAACACACAAAACCACAGCCAGAATTTCCACTAGGGAGAATTACAGATGAGGGTTGCCCAGAGACAGCGAAAGGGATGCTAGAAACAAGGCTGGATATCAGAAACTACAGAAAAGGGCCACAGGAGATTACATGCACAAGTTTGTCCTTATGCAAGAACAGGTGACTGTCTCTGCAACAGAGGACATAGCAGATGTACAACTGATGCGGCCTGAGCTAGAAGAGATTGGGACTGTAGAGGAGCAGTTAAAATGAGGCTAGGAGAGTAAAAGAAGGTTTGGGTTTTAATGACAGGCTCAGTCTGATTTTAAACCGTTTTCCCTGTACAGTTAACCTCCAGATCAGCAACTGCCATATTGGACATTCAATTTCTCTGCTTTGTGACTCTGGCTTGATTCCTGGTATCAGTTAAGAAATCAAGATGAGTCATTCGAAAGCATCTGTCAAGTCTACAAATTGTGGTTTCAAGTGGGTTGTTATGAAAGATTGAAAAAATAGTCTATCTTGACTCCCTTGGCTATGCTGCCGCATAGCTTCCTACACTCCAGTAGGAAATCCTTGACAATTTACTGAGCTTGTTAGGTCTTTTTGTTCCAGTTGATGGCTAACTTGAGAATAGCACAATTTGATTGGTATAGAGCAGCGGTTCCCAACCTTTTCCAGATGGGGACCCATTTTGACAATTCAGGAAGACTTGGTGATCCAAGGCAATTCAAAAACGGGGGGAGGAGGGAGGGCAGAGCCACCTGGGGAGACACTTGGTGACCCTTTTGGAATGTAATGGCGACCCATATTTGGGTCCTGACCCATAGGTTGAGAAACCCTGGTATAGAGGGACAATACAATGTAGAGGAACAGCATTATAAAGTTGGCTCAAATGTTATATGCCAACACCTCCATCAACATTCTTACCTTGATTTCAAGCCAATGTTCGATGTTGATTCTGGAGCAGCTTTAGTGAAATAAATAAACTTCAGAAATATGGAACTAGAGATTGATTTAAACTTACAAAACTCAGAGAACTCTTTCCTTTATGAATCTCATCTGAAAGTCAAGTATTAATGGCCTGACAAGTCAGAAATACAGTTTCCAGTGAAGCTGCCATCAGATATATTATTCCACAGATCTAGTAATGAGATTGCTTTTCCAAAGGCACTTGAATGACCCTGGTTAAATTAACTGCCCTCTTGACTAATTATTGGTGCACAAAGGCATGAGACTTGAGACCTGGATTCCCACAAATCTAGTGTTTGGTGTAAAAGAATAAATCCCTAGCATCAAACTGACTTCTCCATTAACCCTAAAAGCTCAGGTATTCCTATGCAATATGTCTTCTTGGAGTACATAAATATTTTATTAACTGATTATATGTATAGCTACCAGATCTTGCACTAGGCATTTAAACCACACAAATGTGGTCTGTCCTTCATTGTCCAATCAACTTTCTTTTTTATCTAGGCCATTGTATAACTGGTCATAAACTTCGGTGGATTATGTTTTCTAGAGCCTTTTCTACAGGACTGACTGGCAACTCACCCCTTTATGGGCAGTATTATTGATGTAAAAAACAGTAATGTAAGCTTTATATAAGGGACAAAGTATGTTCTTATGCATTAAAACAGAGGTGGGAGCTCTGACCTGGGTTTTATCCCTGACTACCTGTGTGATTTTGGCCAAGTCTTTTTACAGCGGGAGAAAGTGGGTAAAGTGGGGATAGTAATTTTGCCCTCAGAGGGGTAGAAAGGGGTTTTATCAATATAGTATATAATGAGTGATAGAACCAAAATTAGGTGCCTTGATATAAATTTCAGAATAAAATTCCAAGTATAGTGGACAGTGTGTTCCACCCACTGTAAAATTATTTCACACCAGTTGATCAAATAGCTCCCACAACAGACAAAATTCTTCCTTACCTCCACCCTAATGTCTGGTAGAAAATATGGGTCCTACCACGTGCCGTTAAAGTGGGGCCGGGATAGAATTCCGAGTACCCTGTCCAGAGAATAAGACCCTGTCAGGCCCCACTTCCTGGAGCTATCAAGGAAGTTTCAGCTGATCTCTGCAGCAGTGCAGTGCAGGCAGAGATGCCTTTCAGATGACCAGGGCATCAGCCATTAAGTTTAAAATTAAAACCAAGCTTTTGAGTTCCACCTAGAAATTTACTAGCAGCCAGCGCAGATCTCAGTGCATTGATGTGATATGCTCCTGGCATGAACTCCATTTAGTGCAGAATGCAGCTACCCACTTATTATCATCAGCTCAAGGTGTAGCTTTACACAGAGGGTATGTCTAGACTACATGCCTCTGGCGACAGAGGCATGTAGATTAGGCTACCTGGCATAGGGAAAGAAGCAGGGATTTAAATAATCCCTGCTTCATTAAAATAAACATGGCTGCCGCGCTGTGCCGACGATCAGCTGATCCGGCACAGCGCGGTAGTCTAGACGTGGATCAGTCAGCTGGGGAAGCCTTTGTCGACCGATCCAATTGGCGGCCCCAGGCAACTACCTGGCTCTCCCATAGGGTTGCCAGATGTTTGTTTTTTTTAAATACCAGATAAAAATTTGTCAAGTGGAAAAAAAAAAAGGGGGGGGGGCGAGGGGGGATCAGGGAGTAACCAGGGAAACCTGGAGGGAGGATTTGGGAGGTTGGGCTGAAATGCAGTAGCATAGAGTAGGGCTGGGGAACCTTTTTTGGGTCAGAGGCCACTGACCCACAGAAAAATCAGTCTGGGGCCACTCACAAGTGAAAAAAAAAAAACCAACCCTCACTTATGTGTCCCCGACTGAGAAGCAGAAAGACACTTGCTGTATTCCCCTCGCACACTGGAGCCTGGGGGACCTAGACTAAGTACATTTTGTGTGCTCCAGCCCCACAGTGGGGCGATGGGGGAACTAGAGTGCCAGTATGGGATCCCCAATGGTGTGTGTGTGGGGGGGGGGGGGGGGCCTGAACCTGGAGGGACAGATCCGGCCTCTGGGCCTGAGGTTCACCACCCCTGGTGTAGAGGCCTTCTTCAGGGGAATGAACGGGGACTGACCTCTGAAATATGGACTCCCATGATGAGAATGAAAGCCAGGAAGTTAAATTATCAATGCATCAGCAACGTTTGCTTGACTACATTCTGTGTTGGGAGAGTGCCGCGGGAGGTTGCTTTTCCTGCTGCCTTTTCTCTCCTTTTGCTCTCTGTAGACCAACAGCCTAAAGATCAAACCACAATCTCTCTGGGGTCCCTGTGGAAGAAAGCGCTGACATTTATCTAGCAAACAGGAGACTTGTTTTTATTGATGCATCTGAAGCCACTGGGAGCCATTACCTGTTGAGAGTTTATCTTCCCAGACACAGAAACACATGGCTTAGAGTTTTGTGCACAAATAGCTGTCGGACAATATCTCCTCCGATAAAGTAATAATCACTTGCATGTATATAGCATTTTTCATCAGAGGAAATAAAAAGTGGGTAAGTATTAGGGAAATATACAGGGTGAGTGATTTGCCCAGAGTTATACAGTAAGTCCCTGGCAGAGCTGAGATTAGAACCAATGTCTTCTAACTGACTCGCGCTTTAACCTCTAGACCAGACTACTTAGTTTCCTGTAAAAAGCTAGGCGCGCCTTGATAGTGCAGTGAGATTGCAGTGTGTTGGCCTTTACATTGTAACTAGCTAAGGAGGAATGCATAAACGCTGCCCTTAGTCCACATCTATCAACTCCTTGTCCTCCGCTTCTGACCCAAAGCCACATGAAAAAGGCAGACTTAATGGTTGTATTGCTCCTTGACAAGCTGGCGCCCTGGGTCCATCTTTGGGACAAAAAGACACTGCAAAGCGGCAGCTTCACACTACCGCCTGATCCTCTTCAGACAATCTGGACTTTCCCCAGTATTGGCAGTTTATATTCAGTGATATTCATATTATATTCTTGGTTTTCAGTATAATTTCAAACCCATCTCTGAACTTCATAGAACTTCTTCTTTTATCTTCTCATTAAAAATAGCTTTTAAATGTGCTGTAACTCCTGATTATTTATCCATAACACAAAACTCAGGATTTGAGCCTCCTGGATAATGGTTCCCCCTATCCTGGCTATAACCTTTCACTTTTGATGGCCAAAGGGCCTTTAGCCAGGGTAGGCTGGCTAAATAGGCTTTTCTAAGGCATGTGCCAGTGCTTAGACACTAGAGAAGTTCTAGGATGTGACAGCTGCACTCCTCTGGATAATTATATTTACTTCTGTGTCACACTCTAGTTCTACCATTTTGGGGCTTAGGAGTGCCCAGGCCCCCCACACTGCACTTCTGTTCTTCTGTAGGATATGCATCTGCATTCAAGGAACATGCAACACCTCAATTTATGGGATGCAAAACCTTTCCGAGGTCCTATTGCACCATTGAAAGAGACATATGCAGTACCGGCTGTCCTTGCCCATCCTGTTCTCTGCTTTGTGAGGGGCGTACTAGCAGCAGTAACTTTTCCATGTTAATATTCCATTTCCTGACAGGTTGCAGCTACTGTGTGTACCTAATTCTAGTGCCTTGCCTTGCCTTTCACTGTGGACTGTGGCAAATGAGCAGCATGGAAAGGCTCATTATCTCCTTGAGGTTTCCCTGTGTTCCTGCTGCCCACGCCTGTCAGGGTAGCATTTTCAGTCTGACTCAGAAGGTTGTCCTTGGAGGAAATGAAAGGCTGATGTCAGCTCTTCAGCTAGATTTCCTGCTCTGACCAAGGAACAGTGGGGCTTTCCTGTTTTGTTTCTTGGTAATTTGTTATTTTGTGCTGTTCTTCAAGCAGTTCCTTTAAAATTTTAACTAGTGTCATGCAGGAGTGAAAGCAAATTAATATGAGGGGCATATGCACAATAGGCTTTTTGTTTCAAGTGAATGTAAGCCTTGTGGAAGATATTGGACTGAAGTCCCACACAAATTGAAATCCTTTTTACCCACTGCATAGGTTCGGGTTGTATAGGACAAGCTACACCTATGATACGCCTTGCCAAGTATCTCCTGCCTGCTCTGGAGAACCAGTCAGTGGGAACCTATTTCATTTTTGGCCTTTCTGAAAGGTACTGCAAAGTATCCTGATGGATTTAGTGACGTGGAGCTTTAGCCACTAAGCTGAGACAACCAGTCCACTTTATGTAGTGCACCGCACAGACACAAAATTGTTTTGAGTGTTGATTGCTGCAGACCTGGGTTGGATTTGAGCCTCTAAACTAGAAGTGAAAGGCTCAAAGCCCCTTTCCAATAACTGGTGCCATCCAGTTCTTCATTTGTCCAAAAGTTTATGTGCTTGACCTCTCTTGGTTCTAGTAACTGCAGTGTGCTAATGGTAATTTTGGTGCTGGTTTCAGAATTCCCCCATGCAAAAGCAATTGCTGCACACACAGAAAGATTCCAAAATGTATTCAACAGGTGCTGTGATCAAAACCTGGAATCTATCTTGGTTTATGCACCAGCAGGGGCAGCCCTAGACTAGCTGCCAGCAACTGGCGCCCTAGGCGACCCATGCAATCGGCGCCCCCACCTCCAAACCCCTCAATGATATTGCGCCACCATTTGGCGTCCCATTTAACTTGGTGCCCTAGGCGACCGCCTAGTTCGCCTATATGGACGGGCCGCCCCTGTGCACCAGGAATGGAGTCTGTATAGTAAGTTCAATCCATCCCTGCTCAGAGGCATGGTTATAGTTCAGTGGACTAAGATCTCAGTGTGTGTGATGAACCGGGCCGGGTCTGGGCACCGCTGAGGGCGTCCGCTAGGGCAAATTGCTCAAAACCTGGGCTCCTTACAGCCCCTGACTGGAGGCCCTCCCCAAATAGGCCACAAACTGGTCACACCGAGCAAAATCCCTCAGACACCCCAGCTCTCCTGTGCCACAATCAGCCCCGGGCCTAACACACAGGTGAGGGGTCATAGAACCCAATCCCACCTACCCCGAACGGGTTCTCCCAGTCCCAAAAGACAAGCCACAGTTCCTAGTCAATTTACAATTTGGATCTTACCTGCAAGATCACGCTGAGCCAATCCTTTAGAATCTAAAATCTAAAGGTTCATTAATAAAAGAAAGAAAAGCATGAGAGTAAGGTTAAGGAAAATACATTACATGCATTGAATCACCCAGTTCTTGATACAGGCTCTTAGCAGAGATGTTATAAACTGCTATCTTAAATGTCTCTGATGTACATCCTATGTCAGGATGGGTCCACAATTCTTCCCGGCTCTCTGTCCCTCGCAAGGCTGCATCTGGGATCAGGAGCAGAATTGGAGACAAGATGGAGTTTGCCTCATGGCATTTTATATCCCTCCTGGCGTCCTCCTGGCTAGAGCAGGTCACATGGTCGAGTGACCTACCTCTGTTTCACATGCTGGCAGCCATTATGCCCTAGCTGATTTGCAGGTATCCAGATTTCCAGACGCATTACTCAGGTGTGTATTGAGCTCTCTGAGAGCCTTGTCCCTGGAGCCTTGCTAATTAGCATAGTCACTGATTGGACATTCCTTCCCATTGCTCTGTCTCAGACACAGAATCTTCCAGCATAAGCACAAAGTACATATTTATAACTCCACATACAGATATCATACAAGTGCATGAATAGCATATACAGAATCAGTAGAACATAAGCTTTCATTTGACACCTCACATGACATACTTTGGGGCAAACACCCCCCCCTCCTGGGTGCAGCAATGATCTTTAAAATCCAATAACGTGACCGTGCGTATAGAATGTGCTTGATGGATTATTCTCCTGCTGCTCCTGTCACACATTCTTAGCGACAGTTATGCACTAATCCTCTAGTTTCCTTCCTGAATAAAGAGGGGCCCTCGGGATCAACATGACCATATAATCTCCACTTGTGTGTTTTAGCTACATCTCAGTGACTCTCCTTTTTTTTTTTTAGAAATGAAGAAAGGTGATATCTCTGTTTTGCCCCATGCACTCAGTATTGATTGATAGTGCAATTATATCCGATTTTCCCCACACAGAGTCCCATCTAGAAGGACTCTAAAATGTATCGACCACTGAAAAGTTGGAACAAAATGGACTCAGTCCATGGTTTCATTTCTTGACCTGGTGAAAATTTCATACAGCTGCATAAGGAACATCAGTTCAAGTCTATAAACTTGCATTCCTACATATCCACTCTCGCTTAAGTCAAGTATCTAAACTGCTCCTGGTTAGGTAGGTACTGCAACTCAAAACGTAGCTTCTTTCACTGAGGTTTGCTTCATCCCTGCTCTTCTGCCTTCTGACGTGACTCTCCAAAGGACACAGCACTCCCCAAACACTTTAAAATGTCTCCTGGACTCAAGATGGAATCCTTTCAGGTCTCATAGGCCAGAGAGGAGCTTCCCAAGGCAGGGCAGGAAGGTGCTGAGAGAGCCAGGAAGTCTGGAGAGACCCCATATTTCTATAAATCTTTTCAGCAAGGCTATTTGCATGTGCAGTTGCCTCCCTTGTATGTATAAATGGGAGGTATCAGACATCCATATTTTTAAATGCCCATTATATGCATGCAAACATCCATATTAATGTTATTCTGAAACCATGGGACTTATGAATAATATTTATTGTTTTACCTCAGAGTTAAATGTTCACTGATGCTTTAAAAATGTAAGGTGTATTCAGCACAGTGAAAATTGTGGAATAAAGAGATAATTTTCTCCTCGGATGAAATCAGCTCGAGGGTGCTCGCTGTATGTGTTGAAACCCTGATGGAAATGGTGACTGCACATAGTTAAAAATAGGAGTTGCTCAGTTGCTATTAGTAGCTGGGAGATTAGAGCCAAAAAAATTGATTGTTCCAGAATCCACAACAGCAAAGTCAAGATGCTATAAGGAGGGGAATTATTGTTTGCTTTGCCCTAATAGGGCAGCAAAAGAGAGCCTAGAAAACTTTCACACCTGCATGCCCTTTAAATAGAACATCCGTAACACCTGAAAGGTGTCATTAGCACTGAATGTAATTAGGTCCTGAATTGATTGCCTCCCAGGAGGAAATTAACAAGAACATTTCACCAGAACAATGCACAAAGCAAATTGTGAGACTGCAAAAGCTGAGTCCTTCTCATCATGACTCTTTAGAGGCTTAGTCAGGGGAGGCCTCATTTTGGATCGTCTGGTAGAGCTGCTGCCAATGACCGCAAGAGTCTTAATATAGAGATTCTTCTATGATCAAATACAGAAGTTCCTTCCCCACTCTCACCCCCATCCTTCTCTGAGAGGAGGCCCTCTACTGATCTGTCTCCTGTAGTTTCTGGTCACCTCTTTGGCAAACACAATACAAACTGCCTGCACAAGAGTCACTGCAGGAAGCTGAAGAGCCATCTGTGATTTCCTTCTCTAAGAGGGTATGTCTACACTAGCCCCCTAGTTCGAACTAGGGTGGCTAATGTAGGCATTCGAACTTCAAATGAAGCCGGGATTTAAATATCCGGGCTTCATTTGCATGTTCAGCAGCGCCATTTTTAAATCCTTAGTTGAACCGACTGCCCGCGGCTGCGCGGCAGTCAGAGAGTTAATCGAACTAAATCCTTGGATTCGGATTAACTGTTACAGAGGAGTAACAGTTAATCCAAACTAAAGATTTAGTTCGATTAACTTCTGACTGCGCGCGTGTAGCCGGGCAGTCAGTTCGAACTAAGGGGATTTAAAAATGGCGCCCGCCCGGGAACATGCAAATGCGGGATATTTAAATCCTGGGCTTCATTTGCAAGTTCGAATGCCTACATTAGCCACCCTCGTTTGAACTAGGGGGCTAGTGTAGACATACCCAGAGTGGTTGACAGAACTAACAAGACCCAAAATGGTGGTGCTGCTGCTAGTGCGAATTAGGAATGGATGATGAAAAGTCCAGGATACAGATCTACCAAAGAGTCAAGCCAGCCATTTAGCTGGCCACAAACCACCAGCTGAGGGAAATTGACAAAATGTGCTTGCTGGCACATCCATAAAGAGAAATTAATTTCTGTTCTCAAATCCTGGCAGGATTTGCTTTCCTCATAGGCACGTCTATGAGGAAATCTGGACTGAATGCAGATCCTTTTCTTTCTCTTGCGGAGAAGTTGACTGTTACCTTTTTACTGTGTCTCTTTTATGGTAATAAAATGGAACAATCATTTCATCACCGTAGCAACATCGACTGCGCTGTGGAAGGCAGATTTGATCAGTTAAAGATACAGTGTGGTTGACTTGTGCTACTGAGGGATTATTAAAAATAAATAAATAGTGGGAGGAGAGTTTGTGTGTGTCTCAGGATTCTGTTTTGAATGTAGTATTTATTAGCATGATCATGGTTCATTATGAAGATGCTGGATTGACAGTCTGACTCAGAGTCTTCTGTTTATCATCAGGACAGGTACAGGGCAAGAATTAGCAGCAATTCAAACACCGAGGCTGTGTCTACACTGGCGTGATCTTACACCAAAGTGGCTGCTCTTGCACAAAAACTTGCTGCCTGTCTACACTGGCCGTGTGTTCTTGCGCAAGTAAACTGATGTTCTACTGTATAAAATCAGGGTTTCTTGCGCAAGAACTATGATGCTCCTGCTCAGGAATAAGCCCTCTTGCGCAACTATTCTTGCGCAAGAAGCCAATGTAGACAGGCAACATGAATTTCTTGCGCAAGAAAGCCCTATGGTTAAAATGGCCATCGGAGCTTTCTTGCATGAAGAGAGTCTACACTGGCATGGATGCTCTTGCAAAGCACATCTCTTGCACAAAAGCACATGCCAGTGTAGACGCTCTCTTCTGGAAGAGTTTTTGCAAAGAACTCTACAGCAAAAGAGTTCTTGTGCAAGAAGCTGCCAGCGTAGACGTAGCCCCACAGATTATCTGTGCATTATGCTCAGGTGTATCCCCTGAGCTAAAGGCCCCCTCTTAGGATCAGAGGAGAGGTTGGTCTTTATGGTCAATTCAGTCTTTGTCCCCTCTGAGGCTAACAAGAATGCAGTTCATATGATATAGACACCTGTCTGCTAGGTACTGAACTGAATATCTGGTTACTAGCTCATGTAAAATAGGACAGCCACTGAGAACCACTGGGTCACTACTGACCAGTTATGGATCCCAATTGCTATGTAATCTATTTTTGTCACAACCAGCACTGCAGTATCCAACCGCTGACATGAAGAAAAACTCCTTAACTCCTAGCAGTCTTTGGTTTGCAGGAAAGAGGAAGACAGAATGGAAAGAATTTTTTAAAAATATTTTCTGCATTAAGTTGTCTGTCTGTCTGACCTGGAACTTGACCCTAAAGGAGTTTGTCTTGTGAACGTATTTTGTTGGGTCATCAGGATTCATGCCTTTCATAGGAAGTCCAAAACACATGCCCTTAGGCTTTGTTTGCATGAGATGCGGAGAATGTGGGGAAGGACTCTAGTCCAGTGCAAAACATTATCATTTTCTCTCGGAGGATTGTCTTAATATTATTGAGTTTTCTGGGCAAAGCCGATCTTACAGCTTTTATTTTAAGTTTTAGCCATGGATGCTAAAATTAAGGACAACTGCATCTTCTTCAGTGGCTGCATTTAGACCCTTATTGAAATCTGAGGGTTACAGTTAACTTGCATAACATGGAGCAAATTGTACCTTTCCCTGTACTTTTTTATAGTGGGTAGGCAATACTATGGAGATTGCAACATTCAAGCAGAATTCAGCATTCCCTGTATAAACTTCATGTGTTGCAAATTTGTGTTAAAGGTGTGGATTGCTACAGGCCCCTTTATGGACCTCTGAAGGCCAGGCTTTGGCTATGCGTGAATGTCTGCCTGTGTGATGAGAGAGGGGGAGAATTTGGTATATCCCTTTCAGCCCTTTAAACTGGTGCCAGGCACCTCTTTGGATTCCAGATACTTTAAAAACATTCATATCGTCTTTCCTTTCTGATATTCTGCAGATTGACTCCTCCCCTGGAAAGAAAATGAAGAGTGCTGCCAGACCTTGGAATGCAGTGGCAAAGCCAGGGAACCATGGGATTGACCGAGGAAAACCTCTCCCCGCTGCTTCCTCAGGCATGAAGACCTCCAAATCCTCTACTTCCCTTGCTTTTGAATCTCGGCTCAGCAAGGTACTAACCAGTAAGCAGTGTGCAAGCATCCCAAGTTGATTCCAAGCTATCACTCCAGCGAAAGTGGAGCGTTACCAAGTGTTCAGTGCTTTGAGACTGGGGAAGGGGTGTGTGTGTCTGGATCAGACTCTAGTGTGTGCATATTACACCACAGTGTCTGTATGTGTTGGGATAGTCATTCCGGATTTGTCTGTGTGTGGGGCTTGGTTTGTGCTTGCAAGAGTGTGAGCATTCCTGTGGTGGGGACAAAGGGAGGAATTTGACACTAGCCCATGTGTGTGAGGGGGTGGCTTGGATTAGACAGTGGTATGTATCTTCAGGGGGTCCTACCATATTCATGGTACATTTTGATTAATTTCACAATCATTGGATTTTAAAAATCATAAAATTTCATGACTTCATCTTTTTAATTCTGAAATTGTAATTGTAGGGGTCCTGACTCAAAAAGGAGTTGGGTGGGATCACCAGGTTATTGAAGCAGGGTTGCAGTCAGTATTCCCTGTAAGATGAGCACTTGGGCAGCCACCTGGGAGAGAGTAAAATGCTGCTCAGCTGCTCAGCAAAGTGCCTATAGTGCTCACAGCTGGCAGCATGGGTTTCTATTGGTGTTAACATCCACACATGCCTTGGTGCACAGAACTACATTTATTCCGCACATAGAAGGAAAAAATTAGAGGTAACACTGGTTGCAGTACTGCTACTCTTACTTCTGGGCTGCTGCTGGCATTGGTGCTGCTTTCAAGAGCTAGGCAGCTGAAGAGCGGCAGCTGCTGGCTGGGAGCCGAGCTCTGAAGGCAGAGCTGCCACCACTAGCGGCAGCATAGAAGTAAGGAGAGTGTGGTATGCTATCGCCACCCTTACTTCTTTTCCCAAAGAGAGATTTGATAAAGTTCAGGAGGTAATCTTGTGTCCTTTAATCTGTTCCCCTTCCAGAAAGGCAAGGTACACAGCAGAATATTGTTTGTGATAGAACATGTACATTTTTTATGCTCATCTTTTTATGTATTTTCAATAAGACCAGAAATGCACAAGAAAATACAGTAATTCCTCATTTAACACTATAGAGATGTATCAGAAAATGATTGTGCTAAGTGAAAACGTGTTATGCGGGGTCAATTTTCCCATTGAAAATAGTGGAAAAGGTGGGGGTTGCGTTTCAAGTGGTGGTGTCTGTTGGGACTGGGACATAAGGTTGGGGGAGAAAGGGGAGTGGATTACAACAGGGAGGGGAGGTGTTTGGCTCTGGGGAAGGGAAGAGGAGGAGGAGGGGATTGGGTTGGGAGTATGCCCCTGTGGCGGGTCTGCGGGACCACGCACGTCCGGCGAGGTCGCCGGGGGAATGGCGCGGTGGCGGCGAACCCTCCGCCGCTTTGCAGGAGGCAGGAAGCCCGGCGCAGCTGCCGGCAATGGGCCGGCTGGGAAATCGTGTTATTCGGGGACGGTTGTGTAATTCAAAAAACGTTCCCTATAAAAAAAATCGTGCTATTGCGAAAACGTGTTAGCGGGCACCTGTTAAATGAGGAATTACTGTAATGTTTCATTTTATTGCAAATCCCAAACTGGGCATGGTGCTGCATCTGTGATCTGACAGCCCCTGAACAAAGAGAGCAATATGGTCCAAGTTCAGAAAAAAGAATAGGATCTGGGAGCATAGACTATGACTTTGCTTGCAACAGAGAAGGCTGATTTAACCATACGTAACATTCTATAAAGCAGGGATCTCTAACTCCCGGCCTGTGGGCCAGTCCCTTCTGGAGTGAGTGCGCAATCCGGCCCGTGACTCCCTGTGGGCTGGGGTGAGGGTGTCTGTTACAGGCCTCAAAACCCCACCCCTTCCTGCCATCACCCTGCCCTTCCCCCCCTTGGCACCCCTCCCTTGAGCACGTGACTTTGGGGATCCCCCACACTCCCTGCAGGGGCAGGAGCCGTGTGGAAGCCGAGTGCAGCAGTGCGAGTGCACTCGCCCAATGTGCTCCGCTTCCCCTGCGGCTCCTGCTGCCCTGGGGTATGTGGGTGGCACGACTGCTGCCACACAGCAACAGGCCCCCCCGGTGACTCCCAGAGTCGCATGCTCAGAGGACAGGGTGCCATGGTGGGGAGAGGATGGGGCAGTGGCAGAAAGGGATGGGACTTGGTGGCCGGTAACGGACACCCTCCTTCTCCCCCCAGGCCCACTGAGAGTCCTGGGCCAGACTGGGCAATCACTCCGGCTGGCACTGGCCCATAGGCTGGGAGTCTGAGACCCCTGCTATAAAGCTTGTAGTGTTCAAGGATCCTTACAAACATTTATTAATCTTTGCAGTCTCTAGTGCAATGGGTCCATGTATTATACCCACAACTATAAGCACCTCAGAAGTGAGACACTTTCAGCCCAGGGCTCCAGCCAATCTTTTTCATGAAAAGGTCTTCTAGGTGTGGTGCTGTGCTGGCACTTCTGAACAAGTGTTGTAGAGATGTGTGGATGCAGGAAGGCAAGGGACTGTCATGTTTAATTGCCCATCTTTTAAAGAACACAGTGCTTTCTTTCTAGCTGCTGCAGTGATCTCTAAGCTGTGAGCAGCCATAGTACAGATGAAAGATGACAAAAGGGAAAAGTTAGCAAGGGGCTATGGAAAGATAGACAGGGCAGTGAGTTGCACTCGGCACCATGAGAAGTGGGGAACGTGGCCAAAGCTGCTGTAGAGAAACTGAATGGAGACTTCTCCGAAGGTCAGAAAGTCAGATTGCTCTGTCTTGCTCTCAGGAATGAATCGACTAAAGGCCCTGCCAAAATGCAAAACTTCAGATGTCTTGTTTCCTGAAAATGCCTTGGCTATCAAAGCTCACATGCTCCCAGACTCTGGGAAACCAGAAACTGAGTCAGATGAAAAGATGAAAGAAAAGAAAATTGGAGTTGAGAGAAATTTGATCTTGCTTAAAAAAATTTACAATTCAGGAATCCACTAATCGGGGAGTGTGTTTGCACTATAAGCTCTCTTCTCATCTCTTTTCTATCCACCATCATCTCACTCTAGTTTAGAGAGAGCTACTACACAGCCTTGGTTTAAGATTCTTAAAAGATTCTCTCTCTTGAAGGTTACTCATTAGTTAATCTGAGCTGTGGAAGTGCACGAAAAGAGAAACACATCTGGCAAAGATTCTGAAAAGGACTCCTCCTTACACTGGTTTAGGTCAACAGCATTTCAATGGTTTTCTTGTGAAGCATATGTTTTTGGTCTTTCAGATTTGCATGAATTTCCTGAATACGCCTCTAGAGTGAACTTGGTTTACCAGCAAAAACAAAACAAAACAAAACAAAAAAGTGCTTTTTCAGGGGCAATAAAGTTTCCTGAGTAAACTCTGGTGTTAGCAGCTAATGTTGGATTTTGGAATATCAACATACATAGTGGTGAGCTGGCTAGTGGAAATTCAACCAATGAAAGCTGCATTAAAATATACACTTGAATATTCCCTGTGCGTTTGTATCTCGTGCCCTGTAGTAAGTCAGGCTGGCACCTTGCCATGTGGCTGGAGGTCCTGGTTCAAATGTCACACCAGTGTTTTGGCTCATCCCCAGTGCTGACACTGCAGTGCAGTACTGGAAGAAGAGAGGCAGCATTGTTACCAATGCCAATCTTTGACACTTTAGAGCAGGATCTTTGTCTTCAACTTTGGTTGGGTTGTCCAGTTGGAAGTCCTGTGGATATAAATTTGCTGTCCTCCCTAGCATTGCTTCTCTCAGAAAAATGTTCAGCTGTTGCTGAGCATAATTTGTTTACAAAGTCATTGTATTAGCAGAGCCTTATTCAGAGGTATGTTTAATACTTTTGAGGACTTCGAGTTGTAAAACTTAATTCTCATGTGGTTTTTGAATGCCTGAGCAAATATGATGCAGCAGCTCCACAGATATCATTGGATTTCTGGCATGTAACTAGATCATTTGTCCTGAAATTACAAACCCATCCCACATCCTGCATGCTCCAAGTGCTTTCTTGAATGTCTGGGAGGGGACAAATTTGCAGTCCTAACTAGACACATCCCCTGAGGAGCAGCTGCTTTTAGTTCAGTTTAGTGGGTCCTGAATTGCCTGAGTGTCTTGGGTACCAATTCTCTTCTTCAGCCTCTAAATAGAAGGTCCCCCTTCATGTACACTTAGCTATGCATTTTACAGGGGCACCGAGACTTTCAGTTCCTGTGCATCAAGCACACTTCTATTTAAATAACTGCTTAGAACACACCGTGTCTTCCTCCAAGGTTGTGAAGCACATCATGGCGATGTATCCATTGTAATCTGGAGCTTTCTGAAGCTTCTTTTTCTAAACCTGAGAGCGGATGCCTTTCTGTGCTGTGGCTGATTCCCAGGTAGCCCTCTCCTTGATGCACACTTCTGTTTTCACACTGATAATCAAGTCCTGCACCTTCCCCCAGCACCTCCCCAACTCTCCTGGGTTAGCTTTCTTCACTGCTGTTCAATAAATGAAGCTCCCGAGGTCTAAACTGCTGACATGATGCCAGACATTTCCCTTTGATAACTCTGCTCTTTCCTTTTGATAAAGCAGCCTGCACACCTAACCACACCAGCCTTACCATCAAAGGCTTGTTCACCTGCACAGCTGCTAATGTCATATATGCCATCATGTGCCAGCAATGCCCGTCTGCCATGTACACTGGCCAAACCAGACTGTCTCTATGCAACAGAATAAATAAACACATATCAGACATCAAGAATAGTAACATACAAAACCCAGTGGGAGAACATTTAATCTCCCCTGACACACAGTTACAGACTTTAAAGTTGCCATCCTCAAGCAAAAAAAACTTTGGAAACAGGCTGCAATGTGAAACTGCTGAGCTGGAATTCATGTGCAAATTTGACACTATCAAAATGGGTCTGACTAGGGGCTGAGAATGGCTCTCTCATTATAATAAGTCATTTTCCACTTCAGGCATTCTCATCTTCTTATCCACATCCACCCTCAGGCCCGTATGCAGGGGGTGCGCTAAGGGTGTGAATGCACCCCCCCATGGTCCCTCATGGTTCCAATTCTGGCCTGGTTGGGGTGGTGCATTGCCCCAGCCGCCCTTCCCCATGCTCTGGCTGGCTGGGAGAAGGCTGGGGCTCTTTCCTCCCTTCCCCAGGAGCAAGGCCAGGAGCTGGGCCCTGTGCACCCCCTGCCTTCTTTTGCCAGCTCCGTCTGCAGCCCCCGGCACGCTCCCCAGCACAGATGCCTAGCAGCCCCCAGCGTCTCAAGCCGGACCCAAGCGGCAGCCTCCCCCTCTGCTGACTGAGCCGCAGGGGCCAATCAGAGCCTAGAGAGAAAGGCACCTGCTGCCAATGCTGGGCTGACACTGGAGGGAAGGGCCCCAGCCCTCTGGGAAATGTAGTCCTGCCCACATCCCTGCACACCACCCAACACGGTTAGGGAAGCAGGGGAGGCAAAAAAGGACTACAGCTCCCAGCATGCCATGCAGCTCTCCTGTGGTGCAAATGAGAAGCCAGTCCTGTGGGTGGGGTGGGGGCAGAGTACGGACCAGGCCTGAGCAAAATACCCTCCGGCCCACAGACGCAGCAGGGAGCCTTAGGCAGACTCCTTTCCTGTTCTGTCCACCGCATGGTGCTGAGAAAAGCTGCTGCAGGGCTTTGTGAACAGTTGTGAGCCTTCACACGCTGCTCCCACCCCCAGCACAATCCCATTGGCCGGTTTCTGGCCAATAGGAGCTACCTGTTGTCAACAGAGCTTGCAAAGCACCCGCCCCTCAGGCTCTTAGCTGTTCAAAAACCACATGGCCCCTGTAGCCAGGGCGGGGGCAAGGAGTCAAGCAGGTAATTCTCCCAGTCAGAGCCTACCTCTGGCAGCCCAGCCCTCTGCCTCCCATCCCCATCGCCTGCACCACAAACCCGTGCCCCAGGTCACAACCCAAATCCTCTGTCTCTTTTCCTGCACCCATATTCCCACCCAGATCCTGCACCCCAGTCTCCTGCCACAAGTCACAACCCAAACCGCTGTACCTCCTCCTGCACCCTAGGTCCATGCCCTAGTTCACAACCCAGATCCCTGCACCCTAGTCCCCTGCCCCAAGTCACAACCCAAACCCCTGTACCCCCTCCTGCACCCTAGGTCCATGCCCTAGTTCACAACCCAGATCCCTGCACCCTAGTCCCCTAATCCAGGTCACAACTGCCTCCTTCACCCAGACTCCCTCCCTGACTCCACACCCTCTCCTGCACCCCAGTCCTGTACCCAAAGCTCCCTCTGCACCCAACCTCCTTTCCAGACCCTGCACTTCCTCCATTAATATGGAAGAGTGTGGTCCTTGGCCACTTTCCAAATTCTTGGAATGGCCCCCCATCAAAAATTATTACCCACCCCAGGTAGGGGTTAACACTGCCCACAGCAAAAGTGGGAGGCCTCTGAGACCTTCATTCCAGTCCAGGTCTCATAGCGAGGGGAGTGGGGGCTGCTGCTCTGCTTAGTTTCCTCCTAACCACAGCAATAGCGTGAGAGCCCCTTATCCGCAAGGCAGACAGGCTGTACCCTAGGACAGGCAGTGAGACTGGCTGGGGGGCCGCTGGCTGTAGCGGAAAGGTCCCAAGAGTGCAGATTCTACCCCCCCGGCGCAGCAGAGGTGAGTGCCCCAGGCCTTGCCCTCTGCTGCTTGGATATATAGGAATTGCTGCAAGAGGGGCTGCTGCTGCTCTAGCAAGTGCTGTTGCTCAGCCACAGCTTGGTACTGGCAGCCTCTATCCATCCCCCTACTTCTGAGGGGTGATTCCCCCTTCAGTGCTGTCACCGCAGCCCCACATTCTAGTCCCATAGACAGTGAGGGGACCATCCCTTTGGGTGGTGTCTGGTTCTGCTGCAGCTTGCTCAGAGGGGGGCAAGAGGTATGAGCAGGTTTGGAAATGCCACTTCAGCTGCTACGCTTCACAGAGCCGTCTCAGGCCTCGCCCTCAGAGGAAACCTGCACAACAGCTGCCAAAAGACGAGCCTGGGAACTTGCATTCAGACCTTTGCTAGAGGCTACAAAAGATGAGCTGAACAGACACACTGGATGTATGATTCCTACAACAATCTGCGACCCCCTTAACTAGCCCACGACTGGGGAGTTGTTAAGGGGCCGCTGCACCTTAAGTGGTCCTTTGAAAAATCTACCAGCTAGTTATGCTAAGCCATCTGTTCCATTTTATATGTGACAGTGGCACTGACCGGAGCCTATTTCCCAAACTGGGAGAAGAGCGCTGTGCAGCTTGCAGACTTGTCTCTCTCCCCAGCTCAGATTGGTCCAGTACAATTGATTCAAGACAGTACCTCAGCCAGCTTGTTTCTGTGAGGTAACTGCAAGTCTCACGTCCCCTTCTTCCCAAGGCTGGTGGAAGCCCCTCCGCTACCAGCAGGGGAGCAGACATGGTTCTCCAGAGCACAACCAGGTTAAAGCTGGAGGACAGTTTCTGAATGTGGCTTCAAATACAGGCAGATTTCCAATTAGCAATTTGAATTGATGAATGAGGCCTGTATGCAGGGTGGGGGGGAGAAAGGTGTGAGTGCACCCCCTTATTATTCCCAAAGTAAGCATGCTCTGGGCAGCCAGGGGAAGGCAGGAGCTGCGCGCTGCCTGAGCCTCCCTCTCCCATGCTCCTACTGACCAGAGGAAAGGCTGGGACTGATTTCCCCAGCCCCCCTCCTGGGGGAAATCAGCCCAAGCCATCCCCAAGCTGGCTGGAGCATGGGGAGGAAGGCTTGGGCAACAGGCAGCTCCTGCCTTCCTCCAGCTGGCCGGAGCATGCTTATTTGGGGGATCATGGGGGAGGGTGCCCTCTCACCCTTGCGGTCCACATTTACAAAAAAAGACCCTCCCCCAGAAATTCCTGCGAATGGGCCTGACCCTGATTGAATTAGCTCTGATGTAACACTTCCACCTCTATATTCCTACTATCTCTTCCTTTTTCTTTCACTTCATGCATCTGATGAATTGAACTGTGGCTCACAAAAGCTTATGCCATAATAAAATTGTGAGTCCTTAAGGCACCACTGGAATTCCTTGTGGTCCTCCACTCAATAAGTTTGGGGTCTTGGCTCAGTCCCTAGTGGCCTCATTGCTCATATCACAAAGCAGAGTTTATGATGCTGCTAAATTTGTCAGTTCTTGTTTGGCAGAGAGATGGGAATGAGCAGACAGCCTCTCCATTGGAAATGCCTGGATCTGCCAGGTCAAGACTGAAGTTACTGCTGGAGCACAATGGGAAGCCGTGTAAAACAGCCTCAGCTGACACAGAAATAGAGAGCTGCAGATCCTGCCAAGGCCTGGTACCTTTTGTGCATAGGGATGCACTGAGATGCCAGTTATTTTATACTGTTCCTTGCCTGCTGTGCTTTGTTCCTCAGTTTCCTCAGCTGCTGGTTTCTTTATGTTCAGAAGCCTAGGGGCTTGACTCCAGCCAGGACATGGGAAGAAGTCTCTAGTGCACTAATTGAAGAGCTGGTGCAGCTGAGTGGGGACAGTGGGGATTGTTCACCCCACCCCCACCATAGATTGCAGCACTGAATCTGCATTGCCTCTTGGCCCACTTCACTAAAAGGTAGGAATGAATACAAACATGCTTCCCCCACCACTGCAGGCTCTTGAATTTGGTACCAATAATCCCACCTAGTAGATAAAACTTCAAGTTCATGTGTGAATGCACTGGGCCTGCTGCCCTAGGGACTTGGGGAGGAGCCATTGCTGTTCGTTAGGCTTAGTATCTGAGTGAAATGTCATCAGTCCCATTTCTTTCTCAGCCTGCAGTATGCTGTCCTGGGCCTTTCTTGGCCCCAAGGAAAAAAGTCCTTGTATTGAAGAGATCTCCTGGGGAATATCAGATATAGACATAGAACACTACAACTGGAAGGGGCTTCGAGAGGTCATCGAGTCCACACCCCTGCCTCACTGCAGGACCAAGCACCATCTAGACCCGTGGTCACCAACCGGTTGATCGCGATCGACCAGTCGATCGTGAGGCCTCAACCAGTCGATCGCGAGGCATTCGGCTCCCCCACCCCCCATTCTCCCCCTACCCCTGAGAAGCCCCACTACCTACCTCCAGCATAGTGCTGGCTTCCTGCGGGGTGGATGGAAGTCCTGCCTGCAGCTTCGCGCCACTTCCGGGGGTTCCAGAAGTGCGCTGGCTGCTCCCCTCCCAGAGCTCTGTGGCGTGCTGGGCGCGCTGCAGGAGGGGGCGTCGGGCCCAGAGGAGGAGTGTGGTGGCTTCCCTGCGCCGCAGGAGGGGTGAGTCGAGCGCAGGGGTTTCCCTGCGCCGTGGGAGGGGTGAGTCGAGCACAGGGGTTTCCCTGCGCCGTGGGAGCAGGGGTCGGCCCCGGGGGGATTTGTCTGCGCTGCAAGAGGGGGGGTTTGGCCCTGGGGCAGGCGCCCACGGGGCTTTGGCTGCGCCGTGGGAGGCATGTGCCGGCTTCACTCGGGAGGCGGCGGGGGAGGGGGCGGGAGAATTCTGGGAGGAGGCAGTGCAGGGGACTCTCTGCCCCCCTGTTCCCCTCTCCCCAGCCCTTTCTCCCCACTCCCCAGCTCCCTGTTCCCTCTCCCCAGCCTCAGAAACCTGTCCCCACTGGCACCCTGTCCCCTGCCCTCCCGACACCCTGTCCTTTCTCCCCTGTCCCCTCTCCCATCCCCAGCTGCAGAACTCTGTCCCCACTGACACCCTGTCCCCTGCCAAAGCACCCTCTAGCACCCTTCCCCAGTACTATGTCCCCTGCTCCCACCAACACAGTTGGGGCCACATTAGTGGAGCTTGCGGGGCGTGGAGGAGATTTTTTTTGCATCTCACTTGTGTGGCCCTGTGACGGGGCTCCGCAGCCCCGCACTGCAGCCCCCGCGCCGAGCGCTCTGTTGGCTGCGCCGGGGGTGGCATACTGGTGTTGTGCCGAGTGCTCACGGGTGGCGGCACGCCTTGCAGCCCCATGCGCGGCGGCTGAGACGCGGCCCGGACGCGATGGGGTGGGCAGGGCCACGTGCATGACGTCAGGTCGACGTCATGCCAAGGCGCCGGGAGCGGCGGGAGATTTAAACGCTGCCCGGTGCCGGGAGCAGGGGGACAGGCGCGTGGGGCGTGGGAGTGGGGGGACACCCCTGTGGAGTAACAGGGCCCGCGCCCGCCGGAAGAGGCACGCGGTCAAACCACTGGAGGCCAGGAAGGCCCCAGGCAGGGGCGGCAGGACTAGTAGGGGAGAGGAAGTAGCCCAGGGCAGGGCAAGGCAAAGCCCGCGGGCTGACGGGTTTCAGCGGAGACCCCCATCAGCCGGACAGGACCATGGAAGGTCCACGTCCTTAGGGCCCTGGGCTGGGGCCCGTGAGTGAGGGCGGGCCCGGGCCCCCCTCTCCCACTTTGCCCTCGGAGGAGGGAATACCTAGTGATTTGGGGGAAAGAAACAGTGCTCTAACCCCCTCCCGGCGGCAAGGGAGAGTACTGCACGACCAAGGACCGAGACAGACTGGCTGGGGAAGCCATTCCGCAAACAAACTACAGGTGAGGTGGTGGGACGTTTGGGACAGTTAGACGGGCCGGCGTGAAGACTATTTGGGGGCTTGGACCCGGCCTGGTCACAGGCCCCAACTGACTTTTCTGTGAGTCAGTGACCCCTGACTCAAAACAGGTTCCCCGCCCTCCTCAGCAATAAAGAGAATGCAGAAACTTTTTGTGTTTGACATAGTATTTTATTTGAAAATGAAGCCTGGCCAACAAATCCCCAATTGGGGCCAAGCCCCCATCTGGCCACAGCATCATAACACTCCTGCACTCCCCTTTCCCCCCAGACCTTACATATGAGCCTATCATACACTGGAACCCCCTGCCCTGAGCCCCTCACATATCCCAACCCAAATTCCTGAACCCTCACATCCAGAAGTCTGTGGCTTGCTTAGTACCCTAACCCTACATCTGACCCCAACACTGCCCAGCCTGGAGCCCCCTCCCCAAGCCAGCTCTTCCTGCATCCAGATTTCCTTCCAGACCTTGCACCTCTAACCCTTTCCCACACCCAAATCCCTCATTCCCACCCCGGAGCCTACACATCCTGTCTCAACCCAGTGAGGGTACGGCTAGACTGCAGGAGTTTTTCAGGATTCTGGAGATATCCCAGAAAAACTCTTCTGCATCCAGGGATGCGTTTGTTCTTCCACTTCTTTTAGTGGAAGAGCAAACATGATCTTTCGGTCACCCCTATATTCTTCTTTCCATGAGGAATAAGGGGGCTTCCCAAAGAAGGGGTTTTTCTGACATTTGGTCCAGTCTAGACAGGCCAAATGTTGGAAAAACTTCTTCCTACAGAAGAATTGGGGGAAAAAGCAGCAGTATAAGGGTTGGGGATAGCAAGTGATGGAGAGGAGGAGAATAGAGTGGGCGGGGCTTCAAGGAAGGGGCGAGGCGGTAGATCTTGGCTTGTTCTGTCATCTAAAAAGTGATCTTGGGTGTAAAAAGGTTGGAGACCACTGATCTAGACAATCCCTGATAGATGTCTATCTAACCTGCTCTTAAATATCTCCAGTGATGGAAATTCCACAACCTCCCTAGGCAATTTATTCCAGTGTTTAACCACCCTGACAGGAAGTTTTTCCTAATGTCCAACCTAAACCTCCCTTGCTGCAATTTAAGCCCATTGCTTCTTGTGCTATCCTCAGAGGCCAAGGAGAACAATTTTTCTCCCTCCTCCTTGTGACACCCTTTTAGATACTTGAAAACCTCTAATATGTCCCCTCTCAGTCTTCTCTTTTCCAAACTAAACAAGACCAATTCTTTCAGTCTTCCCTCACGTTCTCTAGACCTCTAATCGTTTTTGTTGCTTTTCTCTGCACCCTCTCCAATTTCTCCACATCTTTCTTGAATATGTGGTACCAAGGTGGGAAATTCCCTCTAATATGTGGGAGAAGGATATTTTCCTCTTCTGAATGTTCAGGAATGACTGCAGATTACTGATTCCAAAGCAGTATTTCAATGGGTTTCCTTTTCCTGAAATACTCTCTTCTCCAAGTGTGTCAGCACTCTTCTTACAACCGAGATGATTTTACAGACATACATCTCATGGGCGTACTACATCTTTCATTCTTCTGGTTGCTCACAAGATCTCTCTCTTTCTTGCAGCTAAAAAGAGCTAGCAGTGATGACATGCTAACAAAGCCGGGAGTGACAGCAGCCTCCAGATTGAAGAAGACCATTACAACAGGAGCAATTTCTGAGCTTGCTGAGAATCGTTTGAAGTCCAGCACAGGTAGGAGTAAACTGGATGGCAGATCAATTTATCTGGCCTTTTGGGATCACTAAGTCTTTCAGTTTACCAGGTTCTCAGTTGGAGCTCTCATATTGTCATCTCAGTAGGGCAGTAAGACCTTTCCCACAGAAATATTAATGTTGGGAGTGACACAGGCAGGAATGTGCCTCACAGACATATCTTTGAATATAGCATACCCTCCTTAAAGTCAGTAATCCACAACTATGTTGGAGGGGAGCAAAGCTACCAGGCTTCCCACGTTTGATCAAGGCAGAAGTTTTGCCTTTTCTGCCAGTGACCATATGTTATCAGGACAAACCATGGTGAAGTTCTACTCTTGGAGAAAGCAGCAAGTTTTCCCACATTTGACACTAAACAAAATTTTGCCATTTTCACAGGGGAGATAAAAATCAACTTTACCTTTTGTGAAAAAAAAGGGGAAACAAGCCCTCTTGGGTAAACTGTAAAATTATCAAAATCATGCTGCTTTTTCCCAACCCTTGTGTGCTTTTCCTGCTGGATCAGCAGTACCCTGACTATGATTTTAATTTGATATGTGAGCTATTTTATTGAATTTATTTTCCATCCATATACTTATCATAACTGGTAACTTAACAGGGGGCATAACAGTTCTTAAAATACTGGTGAATCCCATTAAATATGTTCCTGGGGTGTTTAGCATACACAATATTGTCGTCACATCCAGATTATTGTATTTAGGATTCATTGCGCCTTGTTTTTTCAGTATTGATAGCAGTAAATAAGTGTGTTGTATCCTTCATTTGTACAGTTCAAGAGAGAAAATGTATTTTGTGCGTTAAACAAAAGTCTTCAGGAGCATTGCAGAAATGCTAATTGAATTGTTATGCCCAAGACTTGTGTGTGTGTCATTTTCAATCCAGTTGTAATAGTCCTGGTCAATTACAAAGAAGAATCACTAGGTGGCGCTAGTAGCTAGTGCTGGGGAATGGAGAAAACTGTCCATCATCACTGCTTCCTGAGAGGATGGTGCTATTCCTCGCGGCTGTTGAAACCCAGCAGCCTCCTGCAGAAAGAATCCTGGTCATCCGGGAAACGTCTCATTGTCCCAGACCAGACGTACACAGCCTTATAGCCAGTCCAGTGCCTAAGAATGAAATAAACCAGGGGTTCTCAAACTTTTTCTGAGAGTGGATCACATCTTAATAGAAACACAGGTCTCCGCTCCCTCTTTCGATTGTGCAGAGCCACCTCCCCTCGCACAGCAGAGTCAGCAAGAGGATGAGAAAAAAAAAAGTCTCAGAGTGGGGTGGTGAGGTGCCACGTTGACCTAGTGGCCTCGTGTGGAGCTTGTCTCCAGTGCCTTTTCATGGTGAGCTCTGTGCCTTTACTCCTTCCCATTGCTTTCAGCTCTGCATCAGTTTTGAAAGGCAGGCAGCCACGCCATCTGCATACCAAGTACTCTGTACAAACCCTCGGCTTTCCCTGATGAGCTCAGCAAACACACGCCTTTGTCTGCTCTCTGGTGGCATTTCAGAGAGAATGTAAGACCTTATTAAATTTGGCCATGACCTCACTATTTATCATGGCCTCTGCAGGGTTTGCCAGCATTCAGGCAGTGACAGAGCAGTGTTGCTAGCCAGCAAGAGATAAAAACTTTATGGAAATTTTTACTCCCTTCAACTGAGTGGTGCATAATGTAACATTGAAAAGCTATTATGGTAACCCAAACACAGATCCTATTGTTCAGTGAAGCAAAACCAAGGTACTGGACTTTAATGGAGGCTTGTCACTTGCATTTAATTGAGGCATTTGAATTTCCATAGCCAACAAAGTCATGCTGGCCAAAGATTCTTCCTGGGCACTCAGAGGAGGAAGAGAACCTACCCAGATACTACAGCATGATATCCTGGGACTGTGGCCAGGGAAACATCTCTGTAGGAATCCCAGAATGGAATGCATATGTCAGATTTAAAAACAGAGGCATTCTACTGTAGAACTCATCCCTCATGCTGGTAGAACAGGGCAGAAGGGAGAATAGGATAGATGACTCTTGATTTGGTTCCTGGCAACCAGATAAAATCTGTGTATTATTTTTCTACTCTAAAAAGGTAGCTGACTGAGCATTCAGCCTTGCTTCAGCACAGGTCTGATTCTGAAGGAGAACACCCTCACTGAGCAATGCCTGCATAAGTTAGACAATGTGCATTTGTGGCTTTGCAATGCACAAATAATCAGTAATCATTTATCTTAAATTCATTGAGTGCCTTTGAATGTGGAGAACGGACACAGGGGCTTTGCATATTGCGTGTGCATGGAAACCAGAGCTGCAGCCTTCACTCCTAGGAATGGTTGCATGTTCCAAGGGTTCTTTGGGAGGGCTTTGGGTGAGGTCTGGGCTTATTGTTTTGGCTTCCTCTGTTTCTGAGTGTACCTTGCGAATGTTTGCACAGGCATTGGAAGGTTTTGCTGTCAATGGACAGTTTTCAGGGGGCGCAATTCCCACCCATCCCTATATAATAAAAGCAGGAGGGAGGCGATAAGGCTGGATGCTCTTTCATTGCATACCAAAGATGAAATGATACTGCAGTATCTCCTCACCTACAGAAAGATCAGGGTCAGAAGTGACAGAGGTCACCGAGTGTCCCTTGGGAAATCTCCTGTTTGGAGAGAAAAAGACTAGCAAACTGCAGTTGCCAGGACCCTACTGAATCAGTGCCTCAGAGGGCCTTTAGCAGTGGACAGGGCCAAGCCGCAATACTAGCTTGAATACAGAATGAAGCTAGGTGAGCATATTCTGCCAGGCTGGGAAATGTAAGACTTCATTTGTGGGAGACCCAGGGTATCATGTGGCTGGCTGACAGCCTAGAATTCTTTGTGTCTCTTTTTTTCCTTTTTGGCCTCTCTGTCTGACCCAGAGACCTGTGGATTTGACATTCAGCTTCCTCCTTGCTGTGCCTTTGCCCACATTTGTGATCTGCATAGGAGCATGTATTTCTGCGCCTGCCAACAAAGGACCCAAAGATCTGATGCTCGGGCTCACTTCCTGGATGTTTCTCCTGGGTGGGAGTTGTGATGTTGGCCTCCCCTGTCTCAGGCTTCCAGACTATCTTGTGTGTGAATGCAGACACACACCATGTCACACAGACAGTGTGTGACCGCCTTGCCCCCCGTGCAACACACCCCACGGGCTCCTCTTCCTTTCAGGTTCCATTTCAGCCTTTTCCTGCTTGGTTTTAACCGCTCTGCCTCACTGTTCCCCTTCCTACTCCCTCTGCAAGACTAGCACTGCCTGCCCCCACCCACCTCATTCAGTGTGATTAGTGCATTCTCAGTGTGAGAGAGCCCTGCCTTCTCCACCGCTTCTGTCCTCAGGAGCAGCCTCTTCCCGTTACCCCTTCCTCCAGAGCTCAGCTGAAATTACCATTTCTTTTCTCCATGACTTCCGCCTGCTCCTTTCACTCTTCCTTTGTCCTTATCTGAGCCAGTGGTTAGGTTCCCTATCTGTAATGCAGCTGTATCTAAAGGACACAATGCAAACTCAGATGAACATTGTAGCGTCTCTGTAACATTATTGCTGTGCTATAATTTAAAAGAAACAAGTTACAGAAACCAAAAATGCCTAGGTTGCACACTCCCTTGAGCATAACCCTCCCGCATTTGTTTTGGTGACCTTGAGCAAGAGCGTGTGTTCCCAGTGTTGCAGATAATAAATAATTGACACCGCTCCTGCCTGTCTAACACAGCCTGTGATGTATAGGTGGCCCCTCGCAGAGTTTAAGCCATGCACACCATCCTTTTTATGCTGACACACAGACTAGCCTGCCTGCCTCATTAGAAGCTAATGCAGTAAATCAGAGGCAGCTTAAAGGAAGACAGGGCCAAACCCCTCCGTCCCCCTGGAAAGCAGAGTATGAGCAAACGGAACTGGAGACAGATCCCAGGCTGGAATTCCTGCTTTGTGATGTTTGGCGATGCAAACTCCTGGCTGTTTGGAAAGTGGATGTAAAATGAAATGACACATACAGGGAGAGCTGCCTTGGATGTAGATTCCTGTTCCATTGAGTTATGTTTTGTTGTGGGAGCCCTGAAGCAGAGACGCTTGTTTAACTTAAAGGCCAGGTTTGTAAAGCTCTTACAGCTGTTGTTCAGACTGTTCCTTCATAACAAAAGGAGCTAAAGGAACAGCAAAACTGAAGGAGGATGAAGGAAGGTCTCTGGAAATGTCTCTGTAATGCTTGCATCTACCAAGCTAAGTAGTAAATAAATTGGCTTAAAAGGAGTAGCTACCTAGGTATTTACCCAAACTGGTAAATCCTTGGATCTTAGGGTTCCAGGAAGGTCAGCCTTTCCCAAAACATCAAGTTTTTAGGTTTACAAATGAAACTAAATAATAACCTTATATTCTGCCCATGCCCATCTGAAGTGCTCAAAGCACTTTACATACTAAGGCCGTCTCTACACTTACATGCTTACGGTGCCACAACTGTGCTAATACAACTGTGCCACTGTAAAAGCACGTGTGTAGCCATGTTATGTTGATGGGAGAGAACTTGCCTGTTGATATAATAAAACCAACTCAACAAGCAGTGGTAACATCTTCTACAACACAGCTCTGTGCACACGAGCGCGTATGCTGGCAAAACTTATGTTGGCTGGGGAGAGAGGTGTCACACCCAGGAGATGCAAGTTTTGCTGACGTATGTGCTAGTGTAGACACAGCCTAAGTCATTTACTTACCTTGAAGGAGTGTCACATGTTAATTTCACTGTACAAATGGAGAAATTTAGGCACAGAAGGTGCTGTGACTTGCTCAAAGTTACACAACAAATCAGTGGAAATCTTGACTATCAGTTCCCTGTAGCTTTCTGCAGAATCCCAATTTATAAACTTTCTGGAATCCTATTGTACATTCTCCAAAGAGCTGTTTAGTTTCCTTTCTCTGGTTTACTCCCCTGCGGTATTTCCAGCAGCAGAAGCTATTACCTGGCTGGTTCATCAACTGAAACACTCATCTTTCTAAATGTCATCTTGTCTGCATTTGGGTCTGTGCTGAGTAAGAGAAGCCAGATGAAAGTAGGGAGTGTGACGAGGCTGGGCATGTGCAGAGCTGAGCTGAAAGCTCTTGGCGTGATGGAGAGATCTGTGTGATACTTACTGATATCAAGTTCCGTAAGCTGCAGTGTTCAGCACCAATTACCCTCCGCATGTAAATAGCAGGGTAGGTTTATTTTATTTTATTTTATTTTATTTTATTTTATGCTGGCTTATTTGTGTGTTCGTGGGTGAAGCCTGAACCGATAAAGAGCTATTTACCTCACCTAAAAACCATGTCAGTTTTTCAATATAACTCTTTGTTTCCCCACTAAGGTTTGTCTGACCAGGAACATTGGGGAGTGAGGGTTGCCCTTACTAGTACAGAACAGGGGTAGCAGCGTGCACTCCACACAGTGCATGCCTCCTCTGAGGTACTCAGTAGTGCTGGCAGTGCCATCTGCCCCTCCCTGTTTGTGGGCAGGGTATTTAGGCAGCAGCAAATTATGGCTTCCACATGAATGGGAGTGTTTGGAGAAAGGAAAAGACTTCCCAGTCCCCTCTTCTCTCCTCAACCACCATGCAGAAGACAGCCATATTTTGACCCTATAATAAATAGATAGGAATGGTTACTGCTTAGAAGAATTTCAGGAGAACATAGGTGGCCCTCAGTAAGGGAACAGGAAATCCCAAAGACTTCATTCTCCTTTCTACGCAGCCCCCAGAGACTAAAATATACTTGTATGGAAACAAACCCATCTGGCTCATCTTTACAGGCTTCAAAATTGTCTTTTTGAACCAGCCCTTTCATCTCCAGTGAGATATTACCCCAGGAGCTGGCTGGCATCTGCGCTCCCTTTGATCCCAAATTTTTGGCTATATGTTTTTATTTCTTAAAAACCAAAGAAGCAGTAATGAGCACAACCTCTCAATGAGGGCAACAGAACAAGCACATTGCTGTCTATGCCTGCCTGCCAATTTGATTAACTGTAATGTTCAGAGACCATATCAGCGTAGAAGTATATTTAAGGCCAGGGCCGGCCCAAGGAGTTTTGGCACCCTATGCAAAGTATGACTTTGGTGCGCCCCCAACTCCCACTTTCAATATAGAGAAAACTGAGAAGTCTAGAATGGAATTTTACCTTTACTTATTTGACATCCAAAATGAACAATGTAAAAATAAAAATAAATATTTTTATTTTTTCTACTTTTCATTAATCCTAACACAGGAGCTGATCGTTTAAAGTTTGAACCATTTTGAATTGTACAGTGTTTCTGGTCAGTGCTATAAACAGTTGCATTTCAGATTGCAATTGTCTTCCTTCCGAAGTAACTGATTTTTGGGAAGCTATGAAAGCCTTTGTTCCTTGCTACTGAACGAAGTCTGATTTTGAGTTGTAACCCTTTTGTACTGGGCCATCAATTATGTTGTAAACATTTAGAACTTTGCTTTTCATGCTTGTGCAAAATGGGCAATAAGTTGTTAGAGACAAAGCTCTGAAGCTATTTCATCTTCTATCCAGATAGTGGCCAGCCCAACAAGTCTCTCTTTCAGCATGGAAGAACAAAGGTCTGTCTTTCTCAATTTTAACTTTGCAGAGCTGTGCTCCTCACTAGCAATTTCACTATTCACTTAAAACTATTGAAAAATTAAACAGAAGGCCAGAATTTCTATTGTCAGTGAACATTACTGCAATTAGAATGGAAAGGAACGGATATATTAAGTGGTATTTGTTAACATTAGCAGTCAGGTGTTTGAAAATCAGGGCTTTACTCTTACTTTAACAGTAATAGTCTACCATAAATACACAATCTTAATCTTACAAATACTTGTGATTCTTCTTTTACAAACTTGATAAAACCTCTTACCAAATATTTCAAGTCCAACACAGGGCAAATTCCTCGTGGGCACAGCGTCTTTGGGATCATGGCTCGTAACACAGCAGTACAGCAGTTGTGGGTCACTAACTGGCCCTCACTAAGTGGCAAACAACATTGACTCAACTGTATGACTGGCCAATACTGGGCTACTGAGAGTGACTGAACTGCCAGACACCAAACTGCCAAACTCCGGTCATCTGAAGAAGTGGGCTGTGCCCACGAAAGCTCGTGATCCCATCTACATGTTTTGTTGGTCTATAAAGTGCTACCAGACCATTTGTTGTTTTTTAAGTTTATCCTAAGAAAATTAAGAGTTTAAATTATCTTCCACGTGTCCTACATCCAACTGAAAGGTCACTTGGGCAGAAGTATCAGTGACAGGATGCTACATTGGCTTCAGGGGGTAGCCAAGTTAGTCTGTACAGGATAAACTTAAAAAACAACAAAAGGTCTGGTAGCACTTTATAGACTAACAAAACATGTAGATGGTATCATGAGCTTTTGTGGGCACAGTAAATGAAGCATATTGTTAGCTACATTGTTAGCACAGTAAATGAAGCTGCATAATAAATTATGTTTAAATGACCTCACTCTATTAAGAGGTAATTTGTAAGGAAGTACATCAGGCAGGGTTGTTTGGAAGATGAAGGCTTTATGCTTCCATCCCACACCACTGTCAAGGTTTTTTTCCTTTTTCTTTTCTTTAGACACCTTTTGTTGCATAAAAAAGAAAATTGGGGTAGCCAATGATGGTCAAAGTAGGGCTCATGGGCCAGGTGTAACCCACAGAGTTCTACAGCATGGCCTGCAGCCATCTTATAATCACCGTGTTGACTGACTCTCAGCATGCAACAAGCACTCCGTTTTGGCCTGAGCACGTACTGTTGTTTAAGAGAGAGGCTGCAATTTGATCCTTTTTGTGCAAATTTAGTGTACCACTCAGATTCCTGCCAACTTGCCAAAGTTGCCTTCCAGTTGAGTAAATATTTGGTTAAAAAAGGGTTGTCCTTCCTAAACAGGGTCAATGGAACTGTGGGCACCAATCATTACACCAGTGGTCCTTCTTAAGGGCTCTCTGATTCTCTCATTTCCACTGGAGGTAAAAGTGTGTCTTAATGATGCTTGTTCTGTAATGTGTTAACACCCTGATAAGAGAAAGATCTGAGGCTTGTATTCCTTGAAACAAAGGCCAGCTATTGTAATGAGTGTTTGGGTTTTCATGTTTACCTGGCAGGGATTTATTAACTTGCTAAATAAATAACACTGGGACACACCTTTTTTGTAAACTGCTTTTCCTCCCAGATGTCTCTGCTTAGTGCTTTTCTGTGTTGGTAGTGCTGCTGGTCTCCAGAAGAAGTGGAGTCTGGCTCCATGAAGGTGACCTGGGCCTCTTCCCTCACTTTCCCTAGTGCTGTGAGAAAGGATATTAGGTTTGACGTGTGCTATCCCCTGGGAAACCCGGACCAGAAGGGCTCACGGAGGATTAGCATTAAGAGGAATCACACACTATTTATTGGCTGATGATTTGTCCCATTTCCTTTGTTAACCCATCCAGGAAACTCTTTCCTTTCAAACACACGAGTACTCAAAATGTGAGGTGCCCAGAGGTCCGTGACTGTGTGCTAATGTGAAGCCGAGCTGGACCAGAACTCTTTTCTTAATGGTCAGATGCTTCAAAACAAATTATTTTTAAATAAATGGCTTTAAAAATGCCTTGATAATCTAACTGGCAATTAATTTTTCATAAAATGCTAATGGGCCCCAATTAGAGCTGAAAAAAGAAAGTGATTCTCTTTGAAAGGCAGGTTGTGGATGAGCTTAAGGCCCTTTCCCCCACCATGTATCAAGTTTTGACAGTATCTGTTTCTTGTGATCTGTCACATCAAAGGCTGCTCTGGGTCTGCAGCTGGGTTGATGCACCTTGAATTCCGTGAAGTTGCCATCTTTTTTTCCCCTGTAAAAGACAGACTGGGGCATGTGAGGGGAAGGAATAACATTGGTGTGTGCTATTACGTGACAAGACCTCACTAGAAACCAAATGACTGATCCCATTTGTGATTTCCTTGGGACAATAAATATGCTAGAAAGCTTCATCTGGAAATGCAGCTGGATTCTGCCATCTGCCATAGATGGTATCGGTAAGTCTGATACCATAGCAGTCTTTCCTGGAGAAAAGGAGGCTCTAGCTCTGGAAACGGAATACCAAGGCAATAACAAAGAATGCCTGTGGAGCTTTCAAGGTAGAAAATCTCTAAATAATTTATTGAACATGTAGATGCACCTATCGCTCCACTCCCTGACATGGGGCATATGCTAATATGTAGGCACATAGTCATACATATAGCTCTGAATGCTCTCATTGACAGACACCAGTGAAGACAAACTATAATGTTTAAGGCTCATCTGTATGTTTTCACCTCTGATTTTCTAGGCATGATTTCATCTAATTTCAAAGCCAAACATTTTAAAAGGTGGGGGGCTAGATGTTTAGGAGCCAACTTTAAGCACCCTTTTTTGCCTCATGATCCATAAAGTAACAGTCCTTGTTTCAGTTCACACTTTTACACAGTTCATCTGCAAAAGTGAGATAAACAGAAGTTAAAGCCCACCCAGAAAAAATCATTTAATTGGACTGGTGTAGAAAACGCTCTGCCTTCAATACTGACTGCAATTCATATACTGCACAGACAGCAGCTGAAATGTGGCATATCCCTGTGAGTCCCCTCTTTGCCACCATTCTCTTGTTTTTATCCTTTGTCTTAGTCTCAGTATTTGGACTCATATATTCAGCTCTGGTGTAAGCATGGAGCAAAGTTAATAGATGGCATTATTTGCATCCCGTTCCATAAAGTGAAATGTTGAATTTCCAGGTGTTTTTCTTCCTTGGCCTGTCCACTTGTCTTGAAGTGGGTTGTTTTCGGTAGATATTTTGAGCTACTCGAGTGAGGAATTAAATCTGATGCTAGTTGCAGCCTCCTTGTCTCCAAATGCATAAAGGCCAACAAGCCTAATATCATGAAACCCGATTCTCGAGATAACACTTTAGGACCTAGGTCTCATTCCCTATGTTCCCTAAGATAAGAGGATCTACTGCTAGACTCCCCTCTGGAGGTGGCATGCAGTGCAAGTACGACTTTTGTTGTCCCAGCTAGGATCCATTTAGTGAGCTCTTGATAACTAGCATTCTTGCATAAGTGGAATCCACGGGAACAGAATTAGTGCAATGCATGTTAGTGACTCTGTGACAGGGTCTCTGAGAACTGACTCTGCTGTGGCTAAACGGCACGCCCAATCTCTCCGAGGCACATCCGTGGCTGTCTGCAGTCAACTCCTAGCAGTTGACATGAAGGAGCTGGCATGTGTTGAACTTTGTTTCTTGTTGGGCCCTCTTTTGTTCACTTTGTTGCTGCTCTGCTGTAGTGTGGCAGCTAAACAATTCAGATCTGCTTTAATATATTTATATTAATGTTTTAATGCTTTGCCTCCTGAAATGAAAGAGCATTTCTCCCTCTGCTGTGTATTTCCCTGGGAACTATTTTGTTGGCACATGTCTGCCCACTGGGCTCTGAGCCAGTTAAAAGGATTCAAGTGTGTGGAGGAGATACTGAAATGCTAACCCTTAAGAACCTTAATGACTTGACTCACTAAATATGGTGACAGTTAATTGGCTCAAGCTAACACAAATAGAGAAGATCCATTACAGCTGCAAACATGCCAGCAAAGATCATAGCAGTCCGGTTAGAGACAACAGCTAAACAGAAGGGGAACGTGGGATGCTCCCTAGAATACCACAATGCCTTGGTTTGTTGTTGTTTCTTTTCCAGTCTCCAGCTAATTTCAGGATAAATTATCCTTAAGACTAAAACTCCAGGCCTACAGGTATCACAACCAACCTGGCTTGTCAAGGTGCCAGGGTGTTTGCGCTTGGAGAATGAGATAGAAAGTAAAAGCTCCCGTGGCCTACCAAGCTCCCGTGGCCTACCAAGGGTACGTCTAGTTCGAACTAGGGATGCAAATGTAGGCGACCGAAATCGCTAATGAAGTGGGGATTGAAATATCCCGTGCTTCATTAGCATAATCTCGCCCACGCGCTATTCCGATCGCCAGCTGATTCGAACCAGGAAGTGCGCTCCGGGCCGTGTTAGTTCGAATCAAACCCCTTGGTTTGAACTAACGTTACTCCTCAAAAAATGGAGGAGTATTTTTTGAGGAGTAACGTTAGTTGCAACCATGGGGTTTGATTCAAACTAATGCGGCCCGGAGCACACTTCCTGGTTCGAATCAGCTGGCGATCGGAATAGCGCGTGGGCTAGATTATGCTAATGTGGCGGGGGATATTTAAATCCCTGCTTCATTAGCAATTTTGGTCGCCTACATTTGCATCCCTAGTTCAAACTAGGGTGCAAGTGTAGACGTACCCAAAGTGTGCAGAGCAGGATGGTGCAAAGCATTCTTCATGCTAGTTTTCCAACCTGTTTTCAGAGGCCCTTAATGCTCTAGTCTAATGGGAGAGGATTGACTGCAACTTTACAGGTGAATTCCTGGAAGGCTTCAGTTTGGTTCCATGAATTTGGTCACAGCCGCAACAAGTGTTCAGGACCCAAAGATTTATTTTATAACTTGGAAAACACCAGATTTGCCTAGTTCTGGGTTTCAGTGAAGACAGTAGGGCCCATTCTGTGGTTTATTGCTGCGAGTCGCTGCTTCTCTGATACAGACATGCCTGTTTGTGAAATAGTCTCCCTCCCAGAGGAAATATCCAGCGCTGGTGAAAGACGCAGTGTAGTCACAGCACAGGCATTGGTAGTTTGACTCCCTCATGGGATCCAGTCAGTGTGCCTCAGCATTGCCCAAGAGGGCCCATATCTGAAAGGTGAAAAGGGTGGGATCAGTTTCCAGGACCAACTCAGTCCTTGGACTCTGAGTAGCATCTGCCAACCCATTTGTGCCAGCTGTGAAGATGGCTTTGTAATCTGGATACCTGTCCCCCAGGTACGTGACTCAGGCTGTTGCATGTGGTTTTGTGTCTTTCTGCCAGAACGTTTTTCCTCCTCTAGTTTCTGGTTAAGCTTTCACAACCCACATTGATGCTGATTATTTTCTCTGCCTATGAATTGCATTTGCCAGCGTATCCTGGGGTAGGAGGAAGGAAGTACCTGGAAATAAGCTCTCAGAGACTCTAAGGGAGTCTGCACACTTTCTTCGCCCTATAAAAAACCATTTTCCCTTTACATCTCTCCCCTGTTAATAAGAGACTGAATAGCTACTGGGTTGTGGGGAGTGCTTGATTTATTCTATGTGGTCCCTAGGAAGAATCCTCCTCTCTATTTTATAGATAACAGTATCAATGTGAAATTGTTGATATAATTGATTAACTTGTCTAATTTTAGTACTTGGGGAAAGGTTGCATGTGTAGAAGACTAATCACCCCCTCCAGGATCTAGCCACATTCCCCTCATGGAAGAACAATACAAATTGCTACCCATGCATCATGCTGGCAGTTACTCCTTGGTCTACAGACAGCTCCTTTTCTTTACTATCCATGGTTTGAGCTGCAAGCTCCTTAAATAGTACCCTTGTTGTCTCCATTATTTCTGTGTGGGGTGGCTGCATCTAAATCTCCACAGCTCACCACTTGCTGTGGGCTTGAGTTGCCACTGCTTGTTTCATTTCACATGCCCCATCAGGATGTTAGAACCAACCTATCTACATATTGCACATCACTGTCAAATTAAGGGTTCTTGCTCTCCAGCCTCGACCCTCTGGAATGTTAGATTTCAGGGGTGTGTGTTAGGACTCCTCAATTACTTTCTATTCATGTTGCCAGCGGCACACTCTGCTCTGCTTTACTATCCAGGGCTTACTACCCCCTTTCTTTCATATGACAGAGTGACAAGCAGAGGCCTGAACTGCTCAATATCAAGACTTATTGATCTAAGAGGTTATGTTGATTGATGCAATCCCTCTGGTCAATATTATTTCCTGTTGGGGAAAAACCACAACAGAATTCATAGTGAGGTCTGCTGTAAAGTAATATCTCCTTGCCTCAGTGGTACTGAAATACCACCCCAATTCGAGACCATTCAAGCCTGGACCTTGGCGAGAACTGATTGCAGGTTAGGACAGGTGTCTAACCCACCAAACCTTCAGAGTTTTTAAGAAGGTTTCTAAAAGATTTGTTTCCCAGGTCTGTAGGGTGATATTTGCTTCCCAGATAACATACACAAATGTTCCTGGGCAGAGTGAAAGCATGGCCCAGTCTTACTTACAATGCAAATGGGACCTGACTGTGTTTTAACTGTGCCCAGAATTCATACAAAGGCCTGTGTCCAGGTGTAGGGTATCTGGGACCCAAGTCCCCTCAGATACTGTCTGTGCTGGTTGAGCAACGGGCATGCCTATTGCTTCCTGTAATGGAAAGTCTGGTGCTGATCTTTGTCTTTCAAGTATATGCTGTAATAAACAGTCTGTCTGCAATATAGCAAGGAAGCCTGTAGCAAGCAGTGTCCAGCTCTTTACCCTGCCAACTTAGTCTGAGGACAGGATAACAAACTGGTTAGTTGTGACTTGTTTGATAAGGATGTTTCAATCATAGAATCATAGAATACTAGGACTGGAAGGGACCTCGAGAGGTCATAGAGTCCAGTCCCCTGCCTGCCCTCATGGCAGGACCAAATACTGTCTAGACCATCCCTGATAGACATTTATCTAACCTGCTCTTAAATATCTCCAGAGATGGAGATTCCACAACCTCCCTGGGCAATTTATTCCAGTGTTTGACTACCCTGACAGTTAGGAACTTTTTCCTAATGTCCAACCTAAACCTCCCTTGTTGCAGTTTAAGCCCATTGCTTCTTGTTCTATCCTCAGAGGCCAAGATGAACAAGTTTTCTCCCTCCTCCTTATGACACCCTTTTAGATACCTGAAAACCGCTATCATGTCCCCCCCTCAATCTTCTCTTTTCTAAACTAAACAAACCCAATTCTTTCAGCCTTTCTTCATAGGTCATGTTCTCTAGACCTTTAATCATTCTTGTTGCTCTTCTCTGGATCCTCTCCAATTTCTCCACATCCTTCTTGAAATGCGGTGCCCAGAACTGGACAGAATACTCCAACTGAGGCCTAACCGGCGCAGAGTAGAGCGGAAGAATGACTTCTCGTGTCTTGCTCACAACACACCTGTTAATGCATCCCAGAATCATGTTTGCTTTTTTTGCAACAGCTGACTCATATTCAGCTTGTGGAACCCCTAGATCCCTTTCTGCTGTACTCCTTCCTAGACAGTCGCTTCCCATTCTGTATGTGTGAAACTGATTGTTCCTTCCTAAGTGGAGCACTTTGCATTTGTCTTTATTAAACTTCATCCTGTTTACCTCAGACCATTTCTCCAATTTGTCCAGATCATTTTGAATTATGACCCTATCCTCCAGATTAGTCGCAACCCCTCCCAGCTTGGTATCATCTGCAAACTTAATAAGCGTACTTTCTATGCCAATATCTAAATCGTCGATGAAGATATTGAACAGAGCCGGTCCCAAAACAGACCCCTCTGGAACCCCACTTGTTATATCTTTCCAGCAGGATTGAGAACCATTAATAACTACTCTCTGAGTATGGTTATCCAGCCAGTTATGCACCCACCTTATAGTAGCCCCAGCTAAGTTGTATTTGCCTAGTTTATCATGCGAGACCGTATCAAACGCCTTACTAAAGTCTAGGTATACCACATCCACCGCTTCTCCCTTATCCACAAGACTTGTTATCCTATCAAAGAAAGCTATCAGATTGGTTTGACATGATTTGTGCTTTACAAATCCATGCTGGCTGTTCCCTAACACCTTGCCACCTTCCAAGTGTTTACAGATGATTTCCTTAATTACTTGCTCCATTATCTTCCCTGGCACAGAAGTTAAACTAACTGGTCTGTAGTTTCCTGGGTACCTTGCTTAGAACAGGCGCTAAACCAGTGATGGGCAACCAAGACTAGCGAATGGGCCGCATGAGTGGCCGTCCTTCGTCTTGATGGGCCGGCCGCCTGATTGCAATCCAGTGGTGGACAACCTGCGGCCCATGCATTGCCTCTCTGCCCCCTTCCCTCAGGCCTCTCATGCACTGGGGCACTGTGGGAAGTGCGGGGGGCAGAAATGGGATGCACAGGCTGCAGGTTGCCCACCATTGGCCTGAACAGTGGGAGAACCTCAGTTCTATTCTTCTTAAGCATGTACCTGTGTATCTCTTGTGTCTCTCAGACTTTCCATGCGCCTGGTTTCCATCTGTTTTAAAAATGGAGGGTTTTTCCTTCTCTCCAAACACCTCTCCTGCTCTGGATTCCCAATGCTGCGTGGATGGCCTCCTAGGATAACTAAAATCCTCACTGCAGAATCAAACTTTGAGTAGTTTATTTTAGATATTTTACAGAGATAAAAGGCCTTTGCCTACTGTGCCTACAGGGCATACAACCAAAGGGGTAAACAATGCCACTTAACTACTCACATTAAGCAGATTCCTACATCAGAGGCAAATGAAGAAATGTACCATGCCCACATGCCACCAGTGCTCTGGGATTAGCACTGGCTGCCTGTTGGTTTCCATGTGGAGTGCTGGTGTTGATCCATAAAGCTGTGGATGGCCTGTGATCTACCTACCTCCTACCTGAGAGTTGTCCTCCATTTGGTACAATATTGCCACAGATACAAGCCAGGAAATAGATGAGCTAGAGCTTATGGCTTATAAGCGACTGAGTTTTCTGTTGAGTTTGGAATTTATTGTCCCTTCCTTGGTCCAAAATGCTCCCAATTTGATGACCTTCAGGACATGCTTGGAGAAGACTGCTGAGTAAGGGCAAAGGGGATTGCAGGAGGGGAAAGGGCTTTGATGGAACAGAAGGGAGAGTTTCTTTTATTCTGGAGTTTGCAGTCTGGCCGATTTGTTGCTGTAGAGCGAGGATTGGCTGCCAATATACTGTTGCTGGTTTTGGTAATTGTGGATTTTGAGTTACAATTGTTTTGTCTTTTGGGGACGTTTAATTAGAAATAAACACAGGCAGGAGTAGCATTACAGTGGTTGGAGGGGCAACTGAATAACTAGTGCTCCATAGCTTCCTGACCAAGCCAGTCAAGATCCCCTGTCAGAGGCTCCAAGATCTACTGGCAGATCCCAATCGACTGGTTGGTGACCACTGCTCTATGCTGTCATCTAAATCGTTGATGAAGATATTGAGCAGAACTGATCCCAAAAGAGACCGCTGAGGAACTCCACTTGTTATGCCCTTCCAACATGACTGTGATCCATTAATAACTACTTTATGAGAACGAAGCTTCAGGGGGTAGCCAAGATCATCTATAAAGTGCTACAAGACCATCTGGTGTTTTTTAAGTTTATCCTGTACAGACAAACAAAACATGTAGATAGTATCATGAGCTTTCATGGGCACAGCCGACTTCTTCAGATGACTGGAGTTCTGAAGAAGAGGGCTGTGCCCATGAAAGCTCATGATACCATCTACATGTTTTGTTGGTCTATAAAGTGCTACCAGACCATTTGTTGTTTTTTAAGTTTCTCTGAGAATGGCTATCCAGCCAGTTATGCACCCATCTTATAGTAGCCCCATCTAGGTTGTATTTCCCTAGTTTATTGATAAGAAAGTCATGCAAAACTATGTCAAATGCCTTACTAAAGTCTAGGTATACCACATCCACCGCTTCTCCCTTATCCACAAGGCTTAATAGCCTATTAAAGAAAGCTATTAGATTGGTTTGACATGATTTGTTCTTTAGAAATCCATGCTGGCTCTTACTTATCACCTTATTATCTTCCAGATGGTTGCAGATGAATTCCTTAATTACTTGCTCCATTATCTTCCCTGGCAGAGAAGTTAAACTGACTGGTCTATAGTTTCCTGGGTTGTTCTTATTTCCCTTTTTATAGCTGGGCACTAGATTTGCCCATTTCTAGTCTTCTGGAATCTCTCTTGTCTTCCATGATTTTTCAAAGATGATAGCTAAAGGCTCAGATCTCTCCTCTATCAGCTCTTTGAGTATTCTAGGATGCATTTCGTCCGGCCCTGGTGACCTGCAGACATCTAACTTTTCTAAGTAATTTTTAACTTGTTCTTTTTTTATTTTAACGTCTAAACCTACCCCATTTCCACTAGCATTCACTATGTTAGCATTCCATCACCATCCATCAGACTGGCACCAGAGAGTCCCTGGGTTGTGGCCCAAAGTAGCAGGTGGGCCTGGGTCCCCCTCCTTGCACCATACCTAGCCACCAAGGGGCATGGCCTATACAGACTGCAGCTTGCCCCTGAGGCAAGGGGCTGCACATTGGGGCTGCAGTTGGCCATGGTGGCAGGTGTAAGAACTGTGGACTGCTGATATCTCTGGAGTAGTGGGCAATGTCTTGAAGAAAATGCCTCATTCCAGGAAGTGATTCAGGTGCTGAGCAAAAGGGCAGAGCGACAACAGGCGAGACACCATCCAGAAGGGATACATGCCGACAAACTGAGCTAATTCACGGTGTGACCAGCAGGAGGCACTGTGGCAGTCTGTCAACCCCGCCACAAAGAGTTTAACTGTTGCTAGAATACACAAAAGCAGAATTGTCCCAGAGGAAATATGAAGTGACGGTGTGTGCCTAGGTACTGATTGAAATTAAATTACTACTTTTATGCATGAGGTCTAGTATGAGATGCAGTTTGTAAGTCCCTAGTAGTTTGTATTTGGTTAGCAGAACTTTCCAGCTGAGGTTACCTTGCTGCCTACAAATGTAACAAAATACATACTTCTGGAGTGGCAGAAAAATAAACCAGATTCCAAATGTAATTCTGGAGGAGTCACATTATTATGTAGGGCCTCAGCTAATGTGTTCTGGATTCCAGGGCTGGTGAGGGGCCTCAGCTAAGATGGTCTAGATTCCACTGCTAGTGAATTCAGATTCAGAATAAAACCAGGACTGTGAAAAAGGACTGGGTGGGAGACTAAGATATCATTAACAGGCTACGGGGCTACGTCTACACTATATGCTTCTTGCACAAGAAGCCTTTTGCATAAGAGTTTTTGTGCAAAAACTTCTTGTGCAAGAGCACATTTACACCTCAAAGCTCATCATAAAAGCAATGTGCTTTTGCTCAAGAGAGCCGTCCACACTGCATGGACGCTCTTGTGCAAGAAAGCTCTGATAGCCATTCACAGAATGGCCATCAGAGCACCTGTGCTTTTTTCCATAGGGGTTTCTTGCACAAGAAACCCCTGTTGCCCGTCCACACTGCCTTCTTGCACAAGAGCTCTTGTGCAAGAGGGCTTATTCCTCGTGGGGAGAGGAATAACTCTTGCGCAAGAAGTCCTCTGTTCCGACGCTTTACTGTGAATTTACTTGCGCAAGAATGCGCGTGAAGTGTAGACGCTCTGCAAGTTTTTGCGCAAGAAGCCTGCAGTGTAGACGTAGCCTGGAGGTTTTCACCTTTAGGCACTGGTTCAAAGCCACCCCAGTTTGGAAGTGAGCAAAAGGTGTTCCCCCATGACATGGTAGAAATCGTGAGAGGGAGAAAGATGGAAATGAGATTGGTGGGACCCAGGCTAGTTTCCAGTATGTAGGTGATCAAAACACACAAACTACCATTAAAATTTGCATCCCGGTTTGTAATTTCAGTCTAGAGACCAAGAAATGGGCAGGCCCTGGAGACTGTGCTCCCCGCTGGCCCGCTGAGGAATATCTCCTTCTCTATCATGCAGAGCTATTTGTTTCCCCCTTTAAAAAGTATTAATCAAGTCTTTGGCTAAACTTTATTAAATGGCAGTTTAACATATTGTCTGATGGGATCAGTTTAAACATGGACATGAGAGTAAACAAGGTCAGTGAAGGAGGAAAATAGCAAATATGTGATGTCAATCCAAAGAAATATTCCATGAGAATCCCACAGATATCGCTTGCATTTATCTTTTGCCAGTCTCCATTCGCACTGGGCTGGGAATTAGTCCTAACTGACCTGATTTCACTGGTTGGATTTATCATTGTAAATCATCATAAATAGACCTTGCATCATTGCAAATCATCCCTTTTAGCAGAACATACATGGCTTATCTGGTATTCAAGGCATCTTCTCAATTGGACAATTAAATATAAACAGCTGCATCAAATAACCTTGAGCATTTTAACTTCATCTGTCAAGAGCAAGGACAGTCAAAGTAAGGACTGGCACATAGCTCACCCCAACAGGATGAGATTTTAAGGGGATCTCAGACAGTGTTCTCTCTACCATGCCTGAATGGAATGAATTTTCTTATGTGCACCAATGTGGAGGTGATGTGCGACATCACTTTTGTATTGGTGCACATATCAAAATTCATGTGGCAGGGGGAGGAGCAAAGGGGTTCTGAGTGCAGGAGGGCGTTTAGGCCTGCAGAAGAGGGTTGGGGTGCAGAAGTGTGAGGGCTCTGGCTGGGGGTGCAGGCTCTGGAGTGGGGCTGAGGATGAGGACTTTGGGGTACAGGAGGAGGCTCCAGGTTTGGGGAGGGACTCAGGGCTGGGATTGGTTTGCAGGATGGGATACAGTCTCTGGGCTGGGGGTGAGGGCTTTGGGGTGCAGGAGGGTGCTCAGGGTTGGGAGGGGGCTTAAGGTGGGACAGGAAATTGGGCTTACATGGGAACAGAAAAGAAACAGAAAGGAGGGACCCCTTTCCCCCTGCCGCAGCAGCAGTTCAGTGCTGGGCTCCCTGCTACTGGCCCTAGCAGCTCAATGTGAGGCAGGCAGAGAGGGGTGCCCCTCTGACAGTTGTGGCAGCTTTGTGCTGTGGCCCCGGGGTTTGGAGAGAGAGATCGCTCCCATTGCAGCCCTGAACCCCTGAGTGGGGCTTAATGGGAAGCTGTACCGCCACTAGGGAGGAACTTCAATCTTGGCACAGACTCGTGGCAAATTGTTCACACTCCCACATGTAGGCATAAAAGGCTGGGGATGGGATGGCAGCTTCCATTCTGAATTTCCTCTTGTGTTTCAGGGGACGGTTCAGCTTGAGCTGCTCTCGAAAATGCAAGCTGTAATCCTCCCACGAAATTCAGGGCAGTTTTAAGAAAATCTTTGGCTGCATGTGTTGCGATCCCACGAACTTCATGGGGGCTCGCTGTGTTCCTCAGAGCTCAGTGTTGTATTCTAGTCTGGCATCAGACTTTCTTTCTGATGCAGTGTATGCAGTGCAGTTGTAGCTGGGTCAGCCCCAGGATATTAAAGAGACAAGGTGGGTGAGGTCCCATCTTTGGGCCCAGCATCTGCTGCTGAGAGAAATAGGCTTGGAGCTGCACAGAACTCTTCCTCAGGGCTGGGTAGGACGATCTCAGCGTTGCACCAAAATGCAAGCTGGGACAGATTGTTTAGCATGAGTTGTAAGGGGCTCCCAAGGCACAGTGGCCCAGTAACACCTCTGCAGTCCAGGCCAGAGAGTGTTAGTATGTTACAGATTGTGATGAGCCATAAATCCGGGGTGTCTGTGGCTCATGGTTGGTAGCGTCTAGCAAAGACAAAGCCATGGAGTTAAGCTCTTCCCTCTGCTTTGAACCGTCCCTTGGTGGGATTGCCAGTTGTGGTTGGAGTACTCCGGGCGGTTTCAGCACAGGGCATAATCTTTCATGAAAGACTCCAGGACAGTGCGGGAGGGGTGTCATCCCTCAACCTGTGGGCTGTGGCCTAAGACTCCGGCACCTCCATTTAAAATTGGTTGGGGTCCACAGATGGGAGAAAGGTTGGACCCCGCCGCCTCACAGTGTGCTCGCTACTTCTGCTAAGCAGCCTGAGTGCCCGGCTTTTTGCGTGGGGAGCATTTCTCGGCCCTGGGGAGCTGGGCCAAGCCAAGCCGTTCCCTGGCTCATCCTGTCTCGGCCGCAGCGTGTGACACTCGGCGAGCCCTCCTGGGGCCGGCCCCGCCCGCCTCCTCTGACTTGCGGGGGCGGGGGGAGGGTTAGCGTGGCCACTAGGAGCCCCTTGGAAATGCGCTTTCCGCAGCCCTGGCCTTTCCGCCCGTTGCCTGCAGTTTGCTCCTGCTGCCTCTGCGCGGCTTCCGCTGCCCGCCGAGTCCCCTCTGCCTCGCTCGCAGCAGCGGCCGGCCCGGCCCGGCCCTCGGTGCATAATGAGGTAGGAGGGCTGGGGCTGGCCCCGGCCGCCTGCGCTGCTCCCGGTGCCAGGAGCCGCCTCCCCCTCGGAACGTGGCTGCGCTTCTGATGCGGGGCAGGCGACCCAGAGAACCGCGGCCAGGAGTCCCGGCAGTTCGCTGAAGATGGGCAACCAGCCGGGGAGACCGGAGGAGCTGGAGCCAGGTCTGTGCGGGTCCGCTCCGGCTGCCTGGGCTCCGCTCACGCTGGGCTGGGGCTCGGTGTGGGACCGCGCGGTCCGGGAGAGCGGGGAGGGAGCCGCTGGCGTGCAGGCGGCGGCCCCAGGACCCCCAGACAGGCCAGCTGTGCCTCAGGGGCTGCCCTTCCGCGCCGGCCCAGTGCGTTCCCAGCGCCCGACGGACTTGCCCGTGCAGCCCTTCGCTGCTCCGAGGAGCGAGCCTGCCGGAGTCCGCGGGGCGGGACCCTGGCTCTGGGGGTGCGCAGGGGGAGCTGTCGCTCCCTGCTGGGGCTGCAAAGGGCGCTTTGGGACGAGCCCCTCCGAAGCGGAGCTTTGCGTGCGGAGCTTGCAGGGCTGATGGGAGGTGGGGTCTATTGGCAGGTAATTTCGCTCCCCTCTCGAAGCGCACATGGCTGGTGTGCTAAACACTGGGGCAATCTACTATGCTGTACGGTAAGCCTGCCCTCTGGGTCACCCTGCTTGCCTCTGGGGCGCCTCCTGAGGGCAGAACGGTAGGCCCCGAGCTCTGCATTTTGTCTTTAGCTTGGGTCCCCTTTGAGTTTTAGAGCCTTGGAAGGGGCAGAAAGTTCACCCAGCAGATAACTTGCTCCATGTCTCTCTTGTCATGGGGCGTTTATTCCCATCATTCTATTGAGACCCTTAAGGGACTGTGGGAGAGCTGCAAAGTAGACATGGGAGCTTGCCGTTTGGACTGTAAACATCATGTAGGTGATCTGGAGTGGGGTGTGGAATCAGCACTTCCTGGTGTCACCTGTTGGAACCTATAATCTTCCAGGGTAGATCTGTCATTGAACACTAGCGCTGCGTTTGGGTAGAACTTGCTAGCAGTGTGTTAATAACCAGTCTAATGAAGAACATGATCTGCCAATAGTCAGTCACCAGAAGAAATGATGCCCCAGGGAAATGGAAAGCTTTATGGCTGCCTACACTCAGGCCCTGCCCCTGAAATGCCCTATTACAAGATTTACAAGTCCCGCTGAAGTGAAGCATGTGTTACTCACTGCAACTGGGAGAGAAGGAGTGCTGAAAGTCAAAAGGGGTGGGTGGGAGAGAGGGGCTCCCATAGCTCCAAATCAGAGCTCCAGGAAACTGACTGAAATGTTCAGACACTCAAGGGATTTGAATAGCCAGCTGACATTAAAACAAATCAGTAATGAGCATCTAAGTCCCCTCCATGGCTTAGAAACTCTCAGCTTTAGTTTCAAGCCATGCTGTAAGTGTTTTATGTTACAACCCCATTCTTCAACAAGATTAAAATCCGTTCGTATGGTGTAAATTGGAGTGTACCGTATTTTAACCCTCTGCTCCAATTCTGCTTCAGCTGTGGACATTTGCAGGGCAATAGCATGACTGCATAAGAATTTCTGTTTCAAGCAAGAGCGGTAGATGGAAGCTTTGCTTCCAATATCTCTTGCTTGGTAGTGAGACTCAGGGATTCAGAAACTTTACTCTGCCACTTTACCATAAATGCCAGTATGTGGTGGCTTTGTTTCTGTTTGAATGGAGATTAGGGCAAATTTTGCTCTTATTTATAGAAATCTAAATCCTCAATTACTCCAGTTCTGCACTGGTGTACCAGAATAGAATTTGGCCTCCCCAAGTCCTGTCCTTGCCCTGGTTGAAACTCTGCAGGCTACAACCCTATTTCAACATAGTTATTGAGATCAGTTTCCCTGATTGGCATGGCCAAGGATTATTCTGCTAACAAGCTTACAAACACTAGGAGGGCTCTGATTTTTAAAGCTATTGGTTTGAGTTTTAGTGGGAGTTAAGTGCCTACATTATTTTTAAAATCTGGCCCTCAGTGTTTCCAGTATGCTTTGGGTAGGAGTGGGGTCCTAAATAATACCCAGGGCCACGTTCATCCAGGAAGCTCATGTTTAAATATGGTTGCTGCTAATCCAGTTTGCGCTGTAATGTACGCAGAGCCCAAGGGAGAAGGGAAGCCCAGGTACACCAACAAACCTTAAATGCCAAACTCTAGAATACGCCTCCTGCTGTGTCCAAGTGGGAGTGAAATGCTGTGAGACAGGGATGTGGAGCCTCTGTCTAGCACTGCTCCAGCATGTCAGGGAGGATGTACCTAACCTCAGAGGTGAGACTAAAAAGCAATGCCAAGCACTGCAACATGTGCAGGCCTGGTGGGGGCCATTAGAGCGACTCTGGCTGTCTCCCCCACTGACAAGGGTTGCAGCATAAAGGATGGCAGCACCTGTGTTCATTCCAGGCTGTTGGGAAGCGGGATGGAAATTCTCTTTACAAAGTAAAAAGTTGGGAGGAGCTGAGGTTATATGGAGGATCTGATTGAGGTTCTAATTCAGGGATGGGCAATAAAACAGTGGCAGTTCACCAGCTGCCGCTATATTTACTTGCGCCTCTGCAGGTATGGGCGATTGTAGTACCCGTTTGGCTGCAAATCATCATTTCCAGCCAATGGGAGCTGCAGGAAAGGGTGCAGACTGGGACATCGCTCCCCACAGCGCCCATTGGCTGGGAATGCTGGTCCGAGGCCAACGGGAGCTGCAGTCGCCTTTACCTGCGGAGGCACGGGGATAGCAGTGGCGGCCCACCAGGGGCTAACCCTGGGAAACCAGATCTGGCCTATGGGCTGGTATTCACTAGCTGAGGAGGATATTGGAGAGGCTTGAAGTGGTAGTGGAGAAAAGAAGCCAGGGAGGGTGAGTTTTCGCAAAGGGTGTGTCTACACTGCACATGCCTTATGGTAACATGTAGAGTACATACACTGCATGCCCCTTTCAAACTGCTATAAAGAGCAGTGCAGAGACTGCCAGAACCCTTGTGTATGTACCCTACACCAGGCTCTGCACGCCACCTCTACGCTGCTGTCTTTAGCCGCATGCTGTGCTGCTGCCTCCCCTCTTCCTGGAGCCTTTCTTGACTGCCTGCCCCATCCCAGAGCCTTTCGCTGCCACTTGTATCTATGCGCTGCAGTGTGGATGCAGCCCACTTTTCGCTGCAGCCATGCAGTTCTACTGATCCTGCTCCCCGCCACTGCTAGTGTTGCAGCGTAGAAATACCTAAAGTTTCATGTCTAAGGCCTGGTCTACGCCAGAAAATTAAGTTGTTATAACTAAGTCGCTCAGCAGTGTGAAAAGCACTCCCCTGAGCCCTGTAGCTAGCCCAGCATCCACTCCAAATCCTCCCAAGCTAGCCTACATGCTGCTGAGATGTTTAGTGTGACATACCCAGGGACAAGGGCATTCCTGTGCAATACACTAGCTCCCTCCGAATTACACTGTTCTTTTTAATTTGAAACATGTTTCCACTCTCAGTTATTTCACAAATTGTGACCATGGCAAGTTGCCGCACCTCTGTGCTTCAGTTTTTACTTCTCTGGAATGGAGGTAGGGAGTGACGGTTAATTCTTACCTGCTAACTGTTTTGAACATTCATGTTTGCAAAGCACCTGGGCTGTGTCTACACTGGCGCGATCTTGCGCAAAAGCAGCCGCTCTTGCGCAAAAACTTGCTTCCTGTCTACACTGGCCGCATGTTCTTGCGCAAGTAAATTGACGTTCTAATGTATGAAGTCAGGGCTTCTTGCGCCAGAACTCTGACGCTCCCGCTCAGGAATAAGACCTTTTGCGCAACTGTTCTTGCGCAAGAAGCCAGTGTAGACAGGCAACATGAATTTCTTGCACAAGAAAGCCCTATGGTTAAAATGGCCATCAGAGCTTTCTTGCGCAAGAGAGCGTCTACACTGGCAAGGATGCTCTTGCGTGAAAGCACATGCCAGTGTAGACGCTCTCTTGCGCAACTACTTCAACGCAAGAACTCTTGTGCTAAAGAGTTTTTGCGCAAGATCACGCCAGTGTAGACATAGCCCTGGGGTTCCTAGAATGAGAGCTCAATAGAAATGCAAAGGTGTCATTGCTGTTCAGCAAGATTGGGTCCCCAAGGGCCAGGGCACCATTAAATGTGGTGGTGATGTGTACAATGAGGCCACATCACATAGGAAATAGTTGGAGATCTTCATGAGAATTGTGCGAAGGAGTGCAATGTCATGCCATCTTATCGTACGTAGCAAGGGGAGCCCCTCAAATACCCCTTGGGGGTTACCAATAGCTAGTTATATACAGTTTTGTAGCTGTACTGGTCCCAAGGTATGAGACACACAGAGTAATAATATCTTTATTGGGCCAACTTCTGTTGGTGAGAGAGACAAGCTTTGAATCAACATATAACTCTTCTTCCAATCTGTGCTTGTCACCAGCAGAGGTGGGTCCAATAAAAGATACTACCTCACTCTCCTTGTTTATCTCTAGCTGGTTAGGCAGCCTGGGTTTCTAAGCGGGCGTTTTGTAGTTCTTTGAAGAGATCTATGGACGCTGTGTGAGATTGTGTTTTCTGTTTATCCTCTTCAAATGTGCAAACAATTTCAGGATTAAGATCATTGGGAGTAGGTGGAAAAATGGCTCGAAAACGGCAGACTTCAACAGAAATGTTAATATCTGTTTGGAAAGAGGTGACCCATGAGGTTATCCAAGGGTTACGGGTTTTTTGTTGGGATCTTGCTCATTGTTTAATTGGCTTGGATAAGAATACCAAATGTAAGAGGATACTCTTGGGTAGCATTGTGGTGCCCTTTTAAACATCCACTCTGTCCCACCCCACAGCTGGCTACCCTTCATGATGGAGGAAGGGATTCCTCTGTGTATGTGTTGTGTTTAGCTCATGAAGCATTTGGGATCTTTCAAGATAAAAGGCACTATAGACATATGATGTATTTATGGCGATTCACTTCCTTTGTTAATGCATTTCTTGCTTTCTATCTTCTTCAGATCCTCCTCCAAGGCCCTGTTTCCTCTGTTTCTCCCACATTCCCCTTGTTAACTTGGGAAGCTTTTCATTTGAGCTCTGTGATGTGTCAGCATATCGCCTCTGCCAAATAAGAGCTCAAGAGAACAGATGAATTTGAAAGGGGATAGGGGAGCAACCAAATTAATGACTCACACTAGTAGTTTGAGTGCAAATAGCAACTGCAAGCTGCATCCGAGAGTTGGGGCTCAAATGGTGAGTTTTAGGCAATGTCTGCTGATTCCCATTGGAACCAGCAAACCACATCCGTTGGTGGACACATTTATTCTTTAGTCACCTCTTTCTCGCAGTGAATGGGTAACCGGTTACCTAGGAGCAGCCCCCTGCCCATGGCCCAGGAGCGGGGCTGCTGGCTCTCAGCCTGCGAGGGCTGGGTGTCTGCAGCCTCACATGGGGCAGGGGCCAGAAGAGGCAGCCGGGGGTGGGAGAAGGGGCAGTAGCCCAGCGTGGGATTGGAAGCATGGGGGCGGCTCCAGCCCGGCTGTGGTGGGCAGGAGAGCCACTCTAGCTCAGCGGGCTGGAACGGCCTCCCCGCCCACCCCCGTTAATCAGTTAACCGGTTAAACGTTAAGTTTAGTTGGCTAACTAACTAAATGGGATTTTACCTCCCTACCTCACATGAGCTGCTTTCACCCATTTACAATCTGCAGAGTATTAATCAGCAGCTTGTTACATCAGCCTTCCCCAGCTTTATCTCAGGAGAGTAATCTGTATTTCTGTTTTTAATTTGGTCTCTTTTGAGGCCGGTTGGGGCCAACCCTGTGGTACATGTTTGAGATGTGACCAAAGTTGCACCAGACCTGGTCTCCTCAATAAATTATTCTACAAAGACTGACAGATATAATAGAATCATCAAATCCTAGGGCGGGAAGAGACCTCAGGAGGCCATCAAGTCCAGCCTCCTGCCCAAAACAGGACCAACCCAACTAAATCATCCCAGCCAGGGCTTTGTCGAGCCGAGACTTAAAAACTTCTAGGGATGGAGATTCCACCCCCTCCCTAGGGAACCCATCCCAGTGCTTCCCACCCTCCTAGTGAAATCGTTTTTCCTAATATCCAACCTAGACGTCCCCCACTGCAACTGGAGACCATTGCTCCTTGTTCTGCCATCTGCCCCGAACAGCCTCTCTCCATCCTGTTTGGAACCTCCCTTCAGGAGGTTGAAGGCTGCTATCAAATCCCCCCTCACTCTTCTCTTCTGCAGACTAAATAAGCCCAAATCCCTCAGCCTCTCCTTGTAGGTCAAGTGCTCCAGCCCCCTAATCATTCTGGTTGCCCTCCACTGGACCCTCTCCAGTGTGTCCATATCCTTTCTGTAGTGGGAGACTCAGAATTGGATGCAATACTCCAGATGTGGCCTCACTAGTGCCGAATAAAGGGGAATAATCACTTCTCTAGATCTGCTGGCAGTGCTCCTCCTAATGCACCCTAGTATGCCATTAGCCTTCTTGGCTACAAGGGCACACAGTTCACTTATCTCCTGCTTCTCATCCACTGTAATCCCCAGGTTCTTTTCTGCTGCACTGCTACCTAGCCAGTCGGTCCCCAGCCTGTAACAATGCTTTGGATTCTTCCATCCCAAGTGCAGGACTCTGCACTTGTCCTTGTTGAACCTCATCAGATTTCTTTTGGCACAATCCTCTAATCTGTCTAGGTCACTCTGGACCCTATTCCTGCCCTCTAATGTATCTACCTCTCCCCCTAGCTTAGTGTCATCTGCAAACTTGCTGAGGGTGCAATCCATCCCCTCATCCAGGTCATTAATGAAGATGTTGAATAAAACTGGCCCTAGAATCCATCCTTGGGGCACTCCGCTTGAACCGACCGCCAACCAGGCATCGAGCCGTTAATCACTACCCGTTGGGCCCAACAATCTAGCCAGCTTTCTATCCCCCTTACAGTCCATTTATCCAGTCCATACTCCCTTAACTTGTTGGCAAGAATATTGTGGGAGACCATATCAAAAGCTTTGCTAAAGTCAAGGTATATCACATCCACTGACTTCCCCATATCCACAGAGCCAGTTACCTCGTCATAGAAGCTAATCAGATTGGTCAGGCATGAATTGCCCTTGGTGAATCCATGTTGACTATTCCTCATTACATTCCCCTCTTCCAAGTGCTTCAAAATGGATTCCTTGAGGATCCCCTCCATGATTTTTCCAGGGACTAAGGTAAGGCTGACAGGTCTGTAGTTCCCTGGATTGTCCTCCTTCCCTTTTTTAAAGATGGGCACTACATTTGCCTTTTTCCAGTCATCCGGGATCTCTCCCGATCTCCACGAGTTTTCAAAGATAATGGTCAAAGACTCTCCAATGACTTTTGCCAACTCCCTCAGTACCCTCAGATGCATTAAATCCGGACCCATGGATTTGTGTATGTCTAGCTTTTATAAATAGTTCCTAACCTGTTCTTTCTCCACCAAGGGCTGTTCACCCCCTTCCTATACTGCGTTGCCTAGTGCAGTAGTCTGGGAGCTGACCTTGTCTGTGAAGACAGAGGGGAAAAAAAGCATTGAATACTTCAGCTTTTCCCACATCATCTGTCATTAGGTTACTTTCCTCATACAGTAAGGGACCCACACCCTCTCTGATCACCCTCTTATTGCTAGTATGTCTGTTGAAGCCTTTCTTGTTATCCTTAACATCCTTTGCTAGCTGCAATTCCAGTTGTCCTTTTGCCTTCCTGATTACTCCCCTGCGTTCTCAAGCAATATATTTATACTCTTCCCTAGTCATCTGTCCAAGTTTCCACTTTTTGTAAGCTTTCTTTTTGTGTTTAAGCTCACCAAGGATGTCCCCCGGTAAGCCAATCTGGTCGCCTACCATATTTGCTTTTCTTATTGAGCATCGGGATGGTTTGTTTCTGCGCCTTCAATAAGGCTTCTTTAAAATACTGCCAGCTCTCCTGGACTCCTTTCCCCTTCATGTTAGCATCCCAGGGGATCCTGCCCATCAGTTCTCTGAGGGAGTCAGAGGCTGCTTTTCTGAAGTCCAGGATCTGTATTTTGCTGCTCTCCTTTCTTCCTTTGGTCAGGATCCTGAAATTGACCATCTCATGATCACTGCTGCCCACATCTACTTCCCCCTACTAGTTACTCCAATAGTCAAGTTGCTTTTGGCCTGTAGGCCAGCTGATAGCCTCTCTGGGCCAGGAGTTCTCAGACTGCACTGCACCACGCCCCCCTTCAGACAGTGCAAATGACCACATGACTTCAGGAGGGGGAGCCAAAGCAGGCGCTCACTGAGTCCCACAGTCCTGGGGTGGGGGCGGAGGCAGAGAGACAAAGCCCAAGGGCTTCAGCCTGAAATGGGGGGCCTGTAACCTGAGGGCTGATGCCGTTGGGCTTTGACCCTGGGTGCTGGAGCTTGGGCTTAGTGTTGCTGGGGCTTGGAGCCCAACACCAGCCCTGGCGACCCACAGTTTGAGAACGGCTGCTCTAGACCGTATCCATGCCAGGAATCTGTGTCCCAGGTTGGCATGGCCCTTTAAGGGAGATGAACTTAGCCACACCAGTTACTAGCTGTCTCCCAGGTGAGGTGTTTGGGGTCAGAGTTCAGGTGATAAGAACCAGATTTTTAAAGGTATGTAGGTGCCAGCCTCCCATGGAAATCTGTGGGAGTTAGATGATTAAATACCTTTCAAAACTGGGCCCCAGGTCCTCTGATAAAAGGCCTGCGAGCAGCTCTCTTGGGTGGAGAGACCTGCAGTGACCCATGGTCGGGGAAAGGGTAGGGGATTGTCTACCCCAGCAGGCTGGAAGTCCTGACGGGTGATAGCTGCTTTGTGGGTTGGGACAGAAGCCTGTGCAAGAGGTGTTAGGAAGGGGCAGGCAGTGCTTTCTGACTGGTGTTGAACTGTTTGGGTTTTGAAAAATAAACTCATCCCTGGAGAAAGGGACTGAAATTTTGCGCTCTTGGGAGCTTTATTTGGCATGGCTCATCAGCTCGCCCTGTGGCTAACTGGCTCCATATCGTGTGTCTGAACCATCCCGTCTGCCAGTGCTGGTGTTATGTTAGCATCCATTAAGAACCGATAGAATGGATCTAGTGTAACAATACATGTAAAAGCTAGTCTGCTCTCGAGGGGTTGACTAGATTAATGAAAACGTCTGCAGCTGTCCTGACAGTAGTGGAGGGGATGGGAAGCAGTGCTGGATGGCGAAGTGATGAGCTTTTTCTGCATTGGCACTGACACAATGGTAAATATTGCTGCTGACTCAGTGGGGCGAGAGGGGGAATGCATTGGTCTTACAGGAAAGAGAAGGCTTAACTGCATTTTGTTCAGGTTCTGTTTGGCACCTCAGTGTCTTAAGGTTAGGAAATTATTTGTGGAAACTACCATGGCCAGGAACTCCACTTGGGGCTGGTCAATGCTACAGCTTAAATGTAATGTGACTTACATTGTTCAGGGGTGTGAAAATGACACTGAGTGAAAACTTGTATCAATTTAAACTACTGTCCACACCATGCCATGTCCTGCCAACATAGTTTTTGCCTGTTGCAGAGGTAGAGTAATTATCAGGGATGTTAAAATATGTTTAAGTCAATGTGTAACCACTGACATTTTCATCGGTTACACAGTTACATGTGGGGGTGGCAGTCGGTTCCCCAGGAGCCGATGTATGTGGGGAGCTGGCTTCTAAGCTGGCTCCGACCTGCCCTCCTCCCATGCTGCTGCCTCTAATACAGAGACAGCAGAATGGGGGGGAGGAATAGGTGACTCCCCAGGAGCTGCTCTGCACTGGAAGCTGACTTTTAAGCCGGCTCCCCACACGTACTGGTATCCTGCGTGTAACCGTGAAGGGTAACTGGTAAGCCCAGGCTCGTCGGATAACTTTATGCACAGTTGCACGTTCCCATCCCTAGTAACTATGCCGATGGAAAAGTGCTCTCCCGTGCAGCCTAGAGCATCTTCGCCAGATATGCTCCAGCGGCGCTGCTGCAGCAAAGTAGTGTAGACTTACCCTTGGTCCATCCGCTCAGAAAGATCCTCCTCTGGGACTTCCATCAAACAGCAGCTCATCATGTGAGTTTGTAGTTTTGTTAGAGGAAGTCTCACTGATAGAGTTGCTTACTCAGTTGCAGTAAAATGGATATAGCTTGATCTGTTGGGTTAAGCTTAGTTGATTCCTCCTCTTGTACATTCAATCAGCCTTTATAAGAGCTCCCTCTAAAGTACAGCTGTCAGAGTTCCTGGGGCAAACTGAGGCCAAGTATAAGACAGTACTTCTGAGTCTATTCATACTGCACTTGCATCAGATGGCCTTTTGTACATTACTCGCAAGCTGGCAGCAGCAGGTAAGCATGTCTTTTGATCTTCCGACTTCCTTTCCTAGCAGGTTTACTCAAGCCTCCAGGGTGATAAAAGATGGTATAACATGATCGTTGGTTAGGAAAGTTGGGATTAGTTTTCTATCATCCTTAATATGAACTCCATGCATCTGCCTCAATAGCTGTTCACTGTACTAGCTATTTTCAGTTTAGTGACAGGGTGTATATTGTTCCTCTATGACCCCATGCTCTGAATGTCCTTCAAAGGGTAGATGTGGAACTCACCAAGGTAGCTTCTTTGGCTGAGTGTTCCCTCCTTGTACGTGGGAAGATCTCTGACTATCTACATGGCTATTCTGGTCAGGTCAAAGTTTCAATGGAGCTGTAGTTTTGTGTCTTTGTAATCAGCATTAATTACATTCCACTGAGCTGATCAGCAGATTTAGCCAATGGTAATATGAAGAAATAAAAGCAGTAGGTGTTGGGGTCAGACATGTTCTCATGCTTGGGGAAAATGTGTCCTCTAGAAAACAGAGATTAAGGTTGGTTTGCAGGGTCTGTGTGACTTGTTCAGTTAAGTGCTGTCTGTGACAAGGAGCTACAGTTCTCTTCTAAAAGTAGCTGAATGCTTAAGTGACTTTGCTCTCTGCATTTTGAATTGCATTTACCCAGATGCTAGGGAAAGATGGTGGAGAACAGGCTGAATAAACATCTCCCTGTCTTCTGATCTTGGTCACCTCTCAAGCGTTGGATCTTAGGTCACGTCTCCACTACTGGTGGATCGACGCTCCGGGGTTTGATTCAGTGAGTGTGGTAAAGACCCACCAAATTGAACACTAAGGGGTACCCCTGTCAGCGCTGGTACTCCTCGCTGTCGCAAGGAATAAGAGAAATCAACAGGAGGGTTTCTCACATCAACCTTCTGCTGTGGAGATGGTGCCAAGCTTGGGTTAAGGTATGTCGACTCCAGCTACGGTATTTATGTAGCTGGAGTTGTGTACCTTAAGCCGACCTTCCCCCTGCAGTGTAGACCTGCCTTCAGTGTTAAAGATCATGGGTGAAATCACATTGAAATCAATTGGAGTTACTTACTATATGGTAATGTAGTTCTTTGAGGAGGAGGGGTCACCCTCCTGCTTCTGCCTCAGATTTCTTATAGGACTCTAAACTTGAGCAGAATAAACTGAGACTGTGGGGCTATGTGATCCCTTTATGTTCATTGCCAAGAGGTATTTCTGTGGCCCCACAGGCTCTGCTTGCCAGAAGCATCCTGATACTCGGCACCAGTCAGAATGCATTTCACAAGTGTGACTAGACAGAGACGAATCCTGGTTGCCCTGGTAAATAACAGGGCATTTCCTGCATCCTCCAGCCCCTTGGTGTTTGAATGCAATGGCTCCCAACCCAGGTGAGTGAGGACTGCTCCCCTGCACGGCAATACAGAACACTTCCCCTGAGCTGGGCCAGCAAGCAGCCTTAATAATCATAGCTGAGCAAAGAAGCTTGTTGGGAGGATCCCATGTTGGATTTTCCAGCCTCGAAAGGGGTTGAGCGCCCTGGCGGTGTAGTGTTTACACTGAAGGTGTAGTAATTCTCTAGAATGGTGTGTCATTAAGCCTGATGTAATCACTTCTTTAGGAGCTTGCTCCTCCAAGGGTGTGGATAATGATCTGTTGGCAAAGGGCTGGCTCTCCACAGGACAAAGAAGGAAAGGACCTTTTCAAGGACAGTCCCAGTAATCGTTTCCACAGACAAGAATGCAACTGTCTCCTGCTCAAAAGTGGGTGCCTGGGCCCAGTGCTCACGAGGGACAGCACCATCTCAGTGGGATGCTTTACTAATCCAAATTCCCTGAGGCACAGACCAGCCTGCAGATGGGATGGGATTGGGAAGACATGTGCACAGCCAGTTTCTGGGATGAATGGGGTTCACCCTGGGCAACTGGGTTCGGGGAGTCAGCTCAGCAGCACCACTTGGCAGGGAGCATTATGCTTCTACCCTCATCTGTCCGCAGCCAGAATAAACCAGCATCTGACTGGGCATGTGAAACCACACTTCCCCCCTTCCTGATTTGGGACTTCGAGGCTTTCAAAGCTGCTCCCTCACCCAGAATCCTGCTCTAAAACAGTCCGGGGCTCACTTGCTGCTAATGAGAGTGCTGTTAGGGGATCACTCTGAACAGTTCCCACACACTGCCCCCTCCTCCTTTCCCCCTTGTCTCAAGTGGAATAAATGCTGCAAGCGTGGGCCGAGCTCTGCATACAGAACCCATTCACAAGCCCACCCAGGCAGCAACATCAGACCAGAAGTACCTCCTGCTTTGTATGTTGGCTTCCCACACCCAGCTGAGGCCCTGCACCTCACTGCTGACTGACTCTCCCTCTCCTGGGCGAGGGGCACAGCTCTGCCAATACATGTCCAGCCCATGGGTGTCTCCTGGTGCAAAGTGACAACTGTAAGGCTTAAGCTGAGAAGGGAAATACTGTGTTTGAGACCCAGTGAGTTTATCTCCTAGAGGCTGAGAAGTGTTGTTGCTCTTATACCACATCTTTGAAGTTGAGGATGACACCCTCTGCAGCCCTCACCTCCTGTACACACAGCTTCCATGAGGCTCTTTGGCTAGGGAAATTCTTTGATCTTTTAATAATCTCTCTCTTAAACAAAGCAGTTCCTCCTCTGAAGTGGGCAGCCTCTTATAGGCAACATTTTGTACTGTTCTATTTTCCTTCTGCCCTCTTCCGTGCTAAATCCCCACCTGGACAGAAGTGTGCCTCACCCATGTGAGTGTTGAACTTGTGTGTATTTGTGTGGTCTCAGTTCAGTTCCCAGAGAACTGGTGTGAAAGCCACAAAGCCCACCTTCACAATGGACACTTATTGGCTCCCTTGTTGGCATCTTCAAGAGAGAGAGTCTGAAGTCCCCTTTCCATTTCTATAGATGGATGCCCCCTTGAGCCTATATTGGAGAGGTTGTATGGATGATGTGTGTGCTACTTCTGTCCATGTTCTAGTGAAAGACCAAAATATTTTTCACCTAGCATCAGCAGAATAAGATAAAGAGCTTGCTTTTGGTCATGTTGTGTTGAACAGGTGGCCATCTGCCCAGAGGTGTTAGAAAGCCTGGGCTAAAATGTAGTTTGTTTGGAGGGAGACCGAACCAAAGTAAGACAAGTAAAGAGGGCTGAGAGATTCTCTCACTTCGCCTGTATTAATGTTTTTCTATAGTAAAGCATTTAGGCTGTTTTGTAGATAAGGATTCAGGCTTTAGTGAATCCTTATCCTGTAGATAGGCCTAACTTATGACACTTGCATGGTTACATTTCAAACAAAGTTTACATAGGTGTTAATGGCTTAAGGTAAGAAAGAAAAGGAGTCTTTTAACAATTCCTTTGGAGTGCTGTAGATATCTGAAAATTCTGATCTTAATGGTTTTTTTAAAATCCTATGTTACTAATTAATACATTGTAAATTGTTAAAACTGAAAGAATTTTACCTTGGATCCTGTTTATTGGTTTTAAGGCAAGATCTTTGCTATCTGATATAGTTCTGGCTTTTATCAGTCAATGGACATACTCTGAAGCAGCAAGCAGTAGGTGTGTTGCTAAATGTTTTGTAGAATGAAGACTCTATTTGCAAGCTCTGTGATGGGGTTCTGTCTACAAATTCTGAAGCTATGTGTTAATGTGCTCTGGGGCTTCTACTCTTTGAGTTGGAGACACAAACAGTGTGAAAGTTTCAAACCAGTAGAACTTTTGTTTATACAGGTCTCTGTTTTACTTCCATAGCATGGATCCTAAACAGTAATTTAAAATCCCCATAACCAACCACCTGCCCTGCATTAATGAGGGATCAAATGACTAGGTTGTGTTTTCAACAGGGACAATCATCTACTGGGCTAAGTACAATCTAACAGCCTGTTTTAGGACGAGTCCTACCAGCTGAGAAACTAAGTAGGAACAGCAGTCACTTAAAATCAGATGATTTCTTTGAGCACCCTCTGTGGGGGACATCTTTAAAAGGAACCCCATAGTTGGCTCCCCAAAGCTGAGATGAGCCTTTCTCTGAAAGATAGGAGGCTCAGGACCAGTAGCACAAGCACTTTCTATGGGAAAACACCCAGCAGAGAAATGTCTTTTGATGCACTGAGAACTTCAGTATTTTGGCTTCTCTTGACCACCGTATATTGTTGAGGTGGGTGACCTCAACATCAGTCATTTGGTAATCTGATTGCAGAGATTGTATTCACAACTGTGTGCCGTGTTTATTTTTCCTATGGGGGCTTAACACCTCCAATAAAAGTTCTTTAAATACATTTCTTCCATTACAAATCTCTCCCAGTTGCATTCTTCCAGACCTACTACTGAAATATATGGTCATACTGACCTTTAACTGTTCCACTGAGCCCTCTGAACTTTCATCCCAAAGACTCTTAATTGCATTTTAGAAGGCCAGTGACCACCCTGGCTACAGCAGCAGCAACTAAGTAACATCCAGGGAAGCTGTATGAATGATTAATGCAGCTTTCTAACAGGCCACCCTAATCTTTCTTCCTGTCTTGTCTTGTGGTTCTGTCTTTCCTTTGTCTCTTTCAAATGGTTCTATAAAAGAACCGAGAAGAAGGATTGGTTCAAAATGCATTTTGCTATAAAATAATCATGTTTGACTTAAGCAAAATTTTTGTTTGATTCTCAGGGTGAGGCTAAAACAACCCTGAAGTTAGTTCAGATCAGAATTTGCAGCTCAAATCCATCTCTGTGAAGGTCCAAAACAGAACAGCAATCCAATAGCCAGTCTTTGAGAGTGCTTACGTTCAGAATCAAATTTCAACTTCCTCCCCTATCTGTGAGAGAGAGAGAGAGAGAATGAATTTTGGATCCTGGGTTTTGGTTCTCTTCATTCTCTCCATCACCTCCTCTTTTTCCCCGGTTGCTGAGGGTAATGAGAATCGGTAGTGACTCTGCAGCTGGCTCTACAGACCAGATGCTGAGTCTGCAGAAAGCAGAGAGAGAGATCTGGCCCGTTGACAGGACTTTCTGTATCTCATTTTGACAGGCGCGTAGGCAGGAAATGTCCTGGAACAAACAAATACAACCCGTGAGTAGCCTAGCTCTGAGAAATGCCTATCATTTTTGTCTGTTAATGCCACAGGTACAAAAGAGAGGTTCAGACCTTATAAGGCTTTCAGAAATAATTCGTTACCCTGACAGGAATTACTCCAGACATGAAGCTGGCAAAATGGGCTCTGGCAATAGAGTTCACTGGAAGTGACTCTGTACACAGAGATCACTGCACTTTTGTATCAGGCCCTCTATTATCCTAGTTTCCATGTGAATGAGACCGCACCTTTATTAGAGTGGCACCGAAACAGTAGCAGTGTAAACTTGGGCTTTTATAATTTGAGGAGGTTACAGATTTCGTTGATGGAATCATTCGGTGCTAGATGAGGACAGTCCTCCTTCACTTTCTTGGGTTTCCTCGGGCCATGTCTGCATAAAGACTTTACAGAGGCACAGCTATACTGATGCAGCTGTGCTGCTGTAAAATCTGCTGTGTAGCCATTCTTTGCCAATGGGAGAGCTCTCCTGAAGACCTAGTTAAACTACCCCAATCAGCAGCAGTAGCTATGTCAACAGGAGAGCATCTCCTTCTGACACTGTGCTGCCCGTACTGCCCATACTGCCCATACTGCAGCACCAACAGTTTGTTGGTGTAACTTACGGTGCTTGGGGGTTGGGAGGGTTGGTTCAAATCCCAAGTGACCTCAATTATACCAAGAAAAGTGCTTGCGTACTGTGTCCTGACTTGGAAAAGTTTGTGAGATTTCCATATTGGTAGAGGGAGTGGCAGAAACAAAAATAACCATTGTTATTTTGATGGACGCAACAGGATTGTAAGTCTTCTCCAGTCTTTAAGCAATGCCTTTACACTACAGAGGAATGCCTACTTCCTTAGAAGAATTCACTGTCCAGTGCTTCCTGTGTTGGCTTCCTTGACACCCTTGCATTTGCACTAGCTGAAGATACCTCAGCCATGAGATCACCACTTCTTGCAGGGCTGCATTCCTTCCAGGGGAAGGTTTCTTCCTGGTGGCCACCATTTGAAAGAATGTCCCACCTAATCAAACTTCTGCAGACATGAATTGGTAAGAGACATCTTTCTATGTCTTAGCCTTTGAATTGCCCTAGGCACCAGCTATTCCCTCATCCTGCCACTCCAAGAAGTCCTGGAAATCTCATCAGGGACCCTGTTTGTTCAAATGACTAAGAACTGGAAAATATCTGCTTTTTGGAGTCCAGGAGTCTCAGTGCTTCTGAATCAAGACAGGATCAAATCAAGGCAACTGCTGCTTTCCCCTCCAGATTTCTGGTGTTTCTGGTATTATCTGAGGTCTAGGAATTTCTTGTCTGATAATACCATTTCTTTCTTGCACTCTGATTTCTAACTTCTATCCTGCTGTCTCATTCTATTGCAAAGTGCTTGCAGTTGAGTTATTTTCATACTGCTATACTCCGCCATCATCTGAATTCAGAACCAGTATCACTGCTGCAGCCTGTTTTACCTGTGTCCTGGGGAACACAAGACAGATAATCAGACAAATAGCTGGAATTCCTCAAAGACTAACACGTGTCAAAATTATTTATTTTTACTTTTCTCCCCGATCCATCCCAGAAAGCACAAAATTCCAAATAAGGAGGTGTAGGAGCAGCCACTCTGCAAACCAAGAGCCACAAGTAATTCTAAATCTCCATCCTGATGGGAAAAGGATTTTCAGGTTGCTGGCTGACCTGCTGTTTTCTGTTTGGTTTTGGATGCTGGGGGAAATGACGTGGTCCAGTTCAGAAGGTCTTGGACCCTCTTAGAGGCACAGAATGGTCGTTAACAATCTCCCTCACTTCCTAGCCTGAAGTATGTGTGTGGTTTAACAGCTGCTGAATTCTGCTCCGTCGGTGCTGTGCAACAGTGAGGATATTACGCTTCAGAGGGGTAGCCGAGTTAGTCTGTGACTGGAAAAACTTAAAAAACAACATATAGTCCTGCAGCACCTTAAAGACGAACAAAACATGTAGATGGTATCATGAGCTTTCATGGGCACAGCCCACTAAGACTTAGTGGGCTGTGCCCATGAAAGCTCATGATACCATCTACATGTTTTGTTCGTCTTTAAGGTGCTGTGAGGATATTGTTATTTAGGGAATGTCTGCACTTAAAATGCTGCATCGATGCAGCGTTTCAGTAGAGACGTGTCTATGCCCACAGCAGAGCTCCTGTCAGCATAGTAGTTAGTCCACCTCCCAGAGAGGCAGCAGCTATGTTGATGGGAGAAGCTCTCCCATCCCCTTAGCACTGTCTAGGCCATGTGTTCGCTCTAGGGACGATTGACGCTGCTGTGAGTGAACTCAGAGGGTGCCCTCATTGGTGGCCAGTACTCCTGCTCCTGCGAGGAGTAAGGGAAGCCAATGGGAGCAGTTAGTCCCATCAGCCTCCCACTGTGGGTAGGGTTACCAGGTAGACCCCCCCCCCCCCCCAAAAAAAAAACCCGGACACACTTGATTGTGGGTGGGGGAGGGAAGGACCGGCTGGGAGGGGGCGGGGCTGGCCAGGAGGAAGGTGGGGGGCGGGAAGCACAGCTGGGGGGGTCGGGGCTGCGGGGCTGGCTGGGAGGAAGGGGAGGGTGGGAAGCAGAGCTGACGGGGCGGGTGCAGTGGTGCTGGCCAGGGGAGATCAGGAAGAGGAACGGGCCGGCGGGAAGCAGAGCTGGGGAGTGGTGTAGGGGGACTGGCCGGGGAAGATCAGGAGGGGAAGTAGGGGAGAACCGGCTGGCCAGGAAGGGAGAGGGGTGAGCAAATCCGCTGGCGGGGAGCAGGACTGACCCGAGCGCTTGCAGATCCCGGGGCGCTTCCTGTCCTGCGCAGGCTCCTGGCGACGCACAAGCGAGGAGGAGGCTTCTCCTCCTCCTCCTCACACTCAACCAACTGAGGGCTCCCAGCGGCAATCGTGGCCCCGCCTCCCAGCTGGGACTCCCAGCCGGTCCCCCCGCCCACGCCAGGCTTCCGTCGGGTGCGCAGCTGGAAAAATCAGAAAATACTGGACATTGCACATGTCCGGTATTGTCTGATTTATTTTTTACCGGACAGAGCGCAAATACCGGACACCTGGCAACCCTAACTGTGGGGACAGCAGGGAAACTCAAATCAAGGTATGTCAACGCCTGCTACATAACTCATAGAGCTGGAATTGTGTATCTTGGTTTGATCTTCCCCTTTAGTGTAGATCTGGCCTTCGTGTCTGTGCTGGGCGTCAGCTTTACTGCAGTGTAACTGTCATTCAAGCCACACCCCTGAGTGACAGAGTTCTACCAGTAATGGGCTGCAGTTCAGACCTGGCCCCAGATGAAAGGTGAAAATAAACATTAGTACTTTTACACTTCACTTGACTTTTCTAGAGAGGTGGGAATCAATCACTTAGAGTGAAGTTCACAGCCATGCAAAGGGCCTGTGCGCTGTGTACTGTTGTTGGTTTTTTTTTTTTTTTTTTTTTTTTTTTTTGAAGCCCTTAAAGATTGTTAATGAATAGGAGGAACTGTTGTGGGGAGGGTCCTTGCATTTCTAATGGAGCGCTACTCTCGGTCTGGTACAGATGCATTTGAGGAACCGGCCCTGCTCTGTGCAGTCACTGTTAGATTGGATAGAGTAATTCGGTCATGACAGGACCGTCTACCTGGTTGCTTCTCTTACCTGGCTGGAATCCCAGTGATCTCTCCCAAAAGGATTAGCTGGTCTGTGAGGGTGTTGGCTGCATGACTAATCTTCTGCAAATAGACTCATTCAGAGGACTCAGGCCAAGCCTAACTTTGCTGTGCACACTGCTGCACAAAGTCCTGTGGACAGGTGGCGGCTTCCTTTCTCTGGGACCTACTGGGGGAGAGAGAAAGCACCAGCTATTCCTGAGTTACTGCGGAGTTTCCAACAACATGGACACACACACATGCTGGCGTTGCCAGTCCATGGAGATCAGTGGTTTTCAAAGGGGGTCGCGACCCAGAACTGGGCGGTGGAGTGTCAGGCTCTTGGTCTCCTTGCTGCAGGGGGATCGGGTGACCAGTGGGGGCGCTAAGGCAGCTCCCTGCCTGTCCTGCACTGCAGGCTGCACTGCACCCCAGAAGTGGCTGGCAGCTGGCCCGGTTCCTATGGAGGGGCCGGGGCCAGGGAGGAAAGAGCACACAGGGCTCCACACACTGCCCCTGCCCCGAGCACTAGCTCCGCACTCCCATTGGTTGGGAACCTGCTGCTGGCTGCTTCTGGGGTGCAGCGTGGTCTGTGGTGCCAGCAGAGGCAGGAAGCTGCCTTAGCCCCCCTCCCTTCTTCCCCCATGCCACTGCACCGCTGACCAGGAGCCGCTTGAGGTAAGCCCCTCCTGCCCTAGCCCTGACACCCTTCCAAAACCAGAGCCCCCTTCCAAAGCTCCCATCCTCAGCCCCTGCCTCTGGAACCCACACACTAGTCAAATTATGTTGGGTTGCAGTAGCAACAATTTTCTTCAAATGGGTCATGAGAAAAAAAGTTTGAAAACCCTGATGTAGCTCATCCATCCTCTCAGCCAGTGTGCCTGCGGGGCCAAGGACTGTCTCAGTGGTAGGAGTCTCATTTCCATTGCCTAAGCAGGGTGATTGACCAGGAATTTTGTGGGTGTTATTGATTTGATTTCAATGGGAGCTGGGCACTTAACCTAGTCAGGTGCTCTTGATGATCCCACGAGGTGCTTGTATAGGCACTTAAATATGTTTGAAAATCTGGCCCTTTGTGACTAGCGTCACTCTCATTCTAAGCTCCAGGCAGCACGGGAATGAATTTGAATCCGTGTCAGGTGTTGAGCTGCTCAGGTATATTTGTCACTAGGTTATTTTATTTGTTTATGCACCCGGAGGATTGAGCATGAGGCCGTTAGGGTAGATTGGAAAGTTAGTATTCACAGAACACATCACCAGACATCGAGAGTAATGGGCAGGGCAGCCAATGAGGGATGCAGTCAGGGAAGTAGCCCAAATTCTTCCTTTGCAGACAATTTTCCCACAAACTGCCCACCCCAAATACTGAGGGATCATCTCCACTCATTAACGTAGCTGTTTCCCACAACTGTCTGTAAAACTTTCCAGGAGTGATTGTACCCAAATACTTGTTCACGATACCTAAGCAGCACTGCTAAATGTGCATACCTAAGTCTGGGTCAGTGCTGATTATGTCCTGTCTGTCTTGTGTGACTTCTGAAGCAAAAGTTTAAATTCTAGATAATCCAAGCATGCCACCAACATGGACAGAGACATTTTTCTTAACCCTGTGTACCATGTCAATCTTTATTTCAGACATTTGCTTGAATAACATTTTAAAATCTGTAAATGCATTTGAATTGCCATGTGTGTAGAGGGCCCTGAGGCTGCGCTGATAGTTTTGTGTAGCTCTCTGTGTGTAGCATTTATGGAGTGCACGTCACTGCTATGCCTGCCTTTCTTTTCATTGGTCACTGCTACCTGCTCATTCCTGGGTCTTTGTGTGGCTGTGTCAGTGTCATTGCCGTGGCAAGCAGTTGTTTCCTGTTGACGGGTTTGTAAAATCTCTCTGGGGAGCAGAGGAGTCATTTTTTCCCTATTGCATTCGCCTGAACAAAGCAATTTAAGAGCGGTGGTGGGGGATGGGGCACTTGCATGAAGGATGCGTCTGTGCAGCAGCATCAATAGAAATGGTTTGTTTTTAAAAAGCCCTCTCTGAAATTCTGTTGATTACAAGAAGTGCTTAACTACAGAATTCAAACTGCAATAAATCCATCAGCCCCAAGAAATTCTTCCTCTCTCCGATGTTGTCTTTCCTCAGGGGCTGGATAATCTTGCTCGTCCTTCCTGTCCATTATTGTTTTTGTACCAGGCTGACACCTAGGATCATATCCTAACCCTGCTGTGTGCTGTCTTGGGATGGCCAAGGAATAGGACACAGTTAGTAGCTAAAGCAAGACCCTCCTGCTTTGCTGGTGCATAATAGATGAGATAAGACTGGCACTGGAGACTGGCTAGGACTCCATGTAGTGGATTCGGGATAGTTCACAGAAGCACAAATAAGTGTGTTTTTCTCTAAGGATGTTTGTCCCACTTGCTTTCTTCAATTCAGTGCGACTTTAGGGTGACAACTTACAGCAGCATCGCTAATGAAGTGTAAAGAGTCGGACTTTTCAGATGTCTGTCAGAGGCAGGCACGATCCATCCCAGGGTGTAGCCCTCCCCCTGGTTCCTGACTGGATCCCATGTGTTCCTTTGTCAGTGCACATCCATCCCTTTCACATTTGGTATGATGGGGGTGTTCAGCCAGAAGGGTTAAAATGGCTCAGCAGGGGCTGGTTGAGGCTGGGAACCCACCTGCCCAAGGTGTAGCTGTACGTTCAGACTGGAATAGAATCTTGAAGCCCAGCTGGGCAGGAAGAAGAGGGGTTTGTATGAAGCCAGGGAAAGGAGAGTAGAAAGGGGCTGCAGGGAAAGAGCACATAAGAACATAAGAACGGCCGTACCGGGTCAGACCAAAGGTCCATCTAGCCCAGTATCCTGTCTGCCGACAGTGGCCAGCACCAGGTGCCCCAGAGGGGGGGTGGACCGAAGACAATGATCAAGCGATTTGTCTCCTGCCATCCCTCTCCAGCCTCTGTCAAACAGAGGCCAAGGACACCATTTTATCCCCTGGCTAATAGCCTTTTATGGACCTAACCTCCATGAAATTATCTAGCTTCTCTTTAAACTCTGTTATATTCCTAGCCTTCACAGCCTCCTCTGGCAAGGAGTTCCACATGCTGACTACACGCTGTGTGAAGAAGAACTTTCTTTTATTAGTTTTAAACCTGCTACCCATTCATTTCATTTGGTGTCCTCTAGTTCTTCTATTTAGGGAACTAATAAATAACTTTTCTTTATCCGCCCTCTCCACACCACTCATGATTTTATACACCTCTATCATATCCCCTCAGTCTCCTCTTTTCTAAACTGAAAAGTCCCAGTCGCTTTAACCTCTCCTCATATGGGACCCGTTCCAAACCCCTAATCATTTTAGTTGCCCTTTTCTGAACCCTTTCCAAGGCCAAAATATCTTTTTGAGGTGAGGAGACCACATCTGTACACAGTATTCAAGATGTGGGCGTACCATAGTTTTATACAGGGCAGTAAGATATTCTGGGTCTTATTTTCTAGCCCTTTCTTAATAATACCTAGCATCCTATTTGCCTTTTTGACCGCGCTGCACTGTGTGGAAGTTTTCAGAGAACTGTCCACGATAACTCCAAGATCTCTTTCCTGATTTGTCGTAGCCAAATTAGCCCCCCATCATGCTGTACGTATAGTTGGGGTTATTTTTCCCGATGTGCATTACTTTACACTTATCTACATTAAATTTCATTTGCCATTTTGTTGCCCAATCACTCAGTTTGGTGAGATCTTCTTGGAGTCCCTTACAGTCTGCTTCTGTCTTGACTATCCTAAACAGTTTGGTATCATCCGCAAACTTTACCACCTCACTGCTTACCCCTTTCTCCAGATCATTTATGAATAAGTTGAACAGGATTGGTCCTAGGACTGACCCTTGGGGGACACCACTAGTTAGTGGTGTCATTAGAGGAGTCATTAGTGTTGAGAGAAAGGAGTAGGATGAAGCCTAGTAAAGGAGCAACAAGAATGAGAGTGCATGGATGCTAGCTGCTGATTGTGGGGTCCCTCAGTAGAGTGCAAGCCAGGTTCCTGTCAACCACTGGGAGAAAGGCCCAGACAGGGCCGTGGACTTGTAGACAGCTTCATGTGGTTTGGTTAGAGAGACTTTGATACTCCAAATGGGGGGAAACTGTCATGAGCTGGCCAGAGGGCCCTGCCACAAAGAGGAAGCACTGCAGCTCCTGGGGCATAGGGAGGCTGCAGAGTGCTGAGGATGTGTCAAACCAGCGGTGAGCTAAACCCCAAAAGAGCCCCAACGAGATGCCAGAATGGTGAGTGGAGTGAAACGCTGTGACATGCGGTCTGTAGAGCACAGCTGCGTTTGGCAGTAGCCTTTCCGGCTTTAGGGCTGGTCTAGCCCAGAAAACTAGATTAGACCGGCTGTGTTGCTGGTGCGGAGTACTTGTGAAAAATCTACGCACCGAGTCCCTTTGTCGCCAGCGCTAGGTCAGTGGAAGTGTTGCTCCAGCGATGTATCCACCGCCTCTCAGGGAGGTGAGCTCTCTCTGCTGATGGGAGAATCCCATAGGCATTGTGTACACAAAAGTGGTGGGGAATAACTGGCTTGAGGGCTGGATGTGGCTCACCAGGGTTAGCCCCTGGTGGGCCGCTGGTGCTTTATTTTCCTGCACCTCCACAGGTACAGGCGCTTGAAGCGCCTGTTGGCAGCGGATCGCTGTTTCCAGCCAATGGGAGCTGTGGGAAGTGGTGCAGACCTGGACACCACTTCCCACAGCTCTCATTGGCTAGGAACGGTGATCTGCGGCCAGCGGGAGCGTCAAGCGCCTGTACCCGTGGAGGTGCAGGTAAATAAAGCACCAGCGGCCCACCAGGGGCTAACCCTGGCGAACCACATCCAGCTTTTTGCCCACCCTGGTCTACAATGAAGCGCAACAGCAGAGCTGCAGCCATGTGTGCCACTGTAGCATTCCAAGTGTAGACAAGCCCTTTCAAGGTTAGTTTCTTTACTGGATTCTTGTGTCTCTTGTGGCCAGCTGTGACCTCAGTGGCAAGTGCTTGCCAATCTCCTGGCAGAAAATAGAGACTGTTTGTGACTGCAGCCTCCTTCTCCAACTCCTGATAAGCTCCCTCCTCCCCAGAATCTTGGTGTTCTTTGTCGACTTTGTTAGGAAGCCAAAGGATGGACGATCTCGTCTCTTTTCCTCTGACTCCCACCCCTTTCTTTCAGTCTGGCATTCCGTGGTCTGTATGTTGTGCTTCAGCACCTAGCACTCGAGAGACTCGCAGCCATCCGTTATTTAGTGAGCTCCTTTGGGTTCATCCTGCGTGTGTGTCTTGTGCAGGGCCAAGCACCATAGAAATAAGAAGCTGGCCAGAGCATAGAACATTTTGGTGCTTCTCCCCTCAAACCTCAGACAAATGAGCTGCCCACACGACTAGATTCTCCCACCGCTTGGCTTGGCATGGCATGGCCAGGAGCTGTGATGCTGGTGAAGGAGAGATGAGGCTCTTGTGGACCAGCACCAGGGTTCAGAAGATGAAAGTGAAGTGACACTTTGAAGTCGTGTGTTGAGTGAGTGGCAGAGGGGACAATTTTCAAAAGTCTAAGCCTATTTTCAAAAGTGACTTGGGAGCAAGTGCTTTTGAAAATGGGATTTAAGTACCTAAATCACTTGCTGTGCACACCTCCGGTAGGAATCTAAATCTGATTTTCAAAAGGGATTGAGAAGCGTAGGAGTCAGTCCTCTGTAGGCATTGCTGCACTTAGCTTTAAAACTCTGGACCAGAGGCTCTTGAAACATTCTCCCAATAGACCTACTCCTAAGTTCCCTCCCAGCAGGGAGGCAGCAGAGAACATTGGGGTTGTAGTAAGTACCTTGAGATGGCTCCATGCTAGTGAGAGCCCCTCTTTTTTTGATTTGGTTGTCATTGAATTCACACATCGATGACATCAGGAATTGGCTTGTTAGTGAACAGTATAAATTCAGGGCTTGTCTTCCTGTGCAGTGCTGCAGCAGCGCAGCTGCCCTGGTGCAGCGCTTTAGTGAAGATGGTGCTACCCCTCCAAGAGAGCATCTCTCGTCGGTGCAGTTAATCCACTCTTCCAAGAGTGTAGCTGTGTCAATGGGAGAAGCTTTTCTGTCAAGCCTGCGCTGTCCACGTAGGGAGTTCTGTTGATAGAACTGATTTTTTACACCCCTCAGCAACGTACTTAGACCGACAGAGCTCTGTAGTGTAGAGCTGGCCTCAGCATGGTTTCTTATTTGGGAGCCAAGGGAAGATGGAGGTGGGACGCAACATGAGCACATAATCTTCACTGAGCTCCAGCAGTTGCACCTTTGTAACATGCAGCATGCTACCTGCTGTTGCCAGGAGTTTACCACTCCCAAAAGCCTTGACCAGAACAGCAAAGGTACTCTAATAATTCCCAGATGGCATCTCAAGCATTAATGTGCTATGCTTCACAGCCCCTGGGAGCCAAGTAATCCTGTTAAATAGACTAGGCAAATCCTTTTACCCATCTCTGCTTCGGTTTCCTCATGTCCCACAGGCAATGAATGGCAGAGGTAGGGAAAGAACCCAGTGGACCTGCCTCCAAGATCCTTTCCCCTCTCCCTTAGCACTTCTCTGTTCCCATTTGAACTCCATGCAGTGGATTTCTGTGCAGCATCCTCCACACACAGTGCCCCCAAATCCTTCCTGGTCAAAGAGTAAGGGAAAGTTGGAGCCTGGGGTAGAAGGAGGAGCTGTGACTCCGAAGTGAAGTTGGAGCCATGCCGCTGTGTGCCTTAGGTTTGATTTAGCCAGTCTCTTTTCCTTTGTGTTTGGCCATGTGACAAAATTGTGTCCTGCACAAATATGTACCGTCCTGGGTGGCAGAGCATAGTGGCAAGGTGTGCTGAGTTAGTCAGATGAACACTTACAGCCATCTCACTTGTGACTAAGCCACCACTTCTTCTGAAAGCCTCGCTTTCTGGCCGGTCAGATCTCCAGAGAGACCAAGGGTGGGTGACCTGCCTGTCCCGACAGCCCAGCCACTGCCTTGCACCATGTCATGTGGCTGCCAGGCAGATGGCCCGGGAGAGTGGCAGGATATGTGGGAAGGAGCCCTGAGGCATGGCCTGTAACCCAGCCCGAAGCAGTTATGGCCGCAGCCTGGGCAGGAACACGTCTGCTTGTTCGTTTGTGTTGTCCTAAGCTGACAAGCTGCCAGGGCTGGAGTTTGTTCAAATTAGAAGGCGAGTGAAAAAGTAGCAGACTGCCGCTCACACTTTCTTTCCATGGGAGGCTCTAGAGCTTCCAGCTCCAGGGCTCAGGTCTGGTCCCCTCCTTTTCCTACTCACTGTTTGGTGAACGACTGGGTGCCCTCAGGGGAGCTACAAATAGCTCAGATGAGTAATATCGCTGAGCAATAGTCCTCTGGCTTTAGCTTCTGGGGTATTAGGGAGGGATTGGAAAAAGGGCAAACGTTCCAATCTCAGAGACGAGACAGCACGACGCCTGGGGCACATCGCTCTGTCCTTGGCTCAATCTCGGGAAACAGGCTTACGGCAGAGTTTGCGCCTCAGCCTGGACACAGGGGGTGTGACGGTGCGTCAGGGTTCCCCCGATCCTGTAGCAGTAAGAACAGACTCCGCCAGCCAGTAGAACAGAGGGGGGTTTATTGCTCCTCCAGGATACAGCACAGCACAGACGTGATGTGGTTACAGGAGTCAGGGCCTGGATGCCTCAGACCTCTTGGGTTAGGGGGTCCATTGCCCCCCTCAACCCTCAGCACCCAGCTTAGTCTGTTCCCTTCATGTTTTCTAGCCAGAAACTGCCTCGCTCCCAGACCCTGCCCCCAGCCCGGTGTTCGTCTCCGCCTCCCTTCCTTTGTGTCTCTCCCTGGGAAGAGCAGTGTTATCTGCTCATGCTGGGCCTAGGTGTCTGGGCCAATACACATGTGGGTGAGTCAGTGGGAATCACACATCACTACGCAGGGGACTCCCTGGTTACAGAGCAGACAGCACCCCCACTATGTCACAGGGGGCTCTGCAGTCCAATGAATACAGCAACTGAAAGGGGGTGCGCTGTCAGGAGGGGAAAAGAAGGAAGCAGGTGCTTGCTGAGGGGCCAGTGAGAGAGCCCAGGGCCTGAGGGGGTGAAAGCTGGGGGTTGTTGCTGAGAGAAGCAGAACTGGGCCTGAACCCCAACACTTCATGCATGTCTCTCTGAGGTAATGCTGGGAGTTTTGCTGTCTGCCCCATCCTGGCACAGTTAGCCTTTAGCCACGTCTGTGGGCTTCACTTCAAAGCCAGGCTCCTACATAAGGGAATGGCTTTACGGAGTGTGTTCCAGCACGGACAACAGGGCTTTTCCATTCCATTCCATAGTCCAGCCCCCTTCTGCTCGGAGCAGGTTCATTAAAGTCCCACTTCGCTTCGGGCAAGGGCTGGAAGGTGGGGAATGCTGCCTGGCAGAGTGCTGGGGCCAGAGACTCTGGGCGCTAACCCTGATTGAGGGCAAGATATACCCCGTCTCTGGGCCTCAGGCAATTAACCACCTAGGAAGAGCTGAGCTGAGGGGCTTGTTTAAACAAGCTAAAGAGGGAACCTACTACACAAACGCTGGGGGTTATTTCTGAGTCCTCGAAAGCACTGGAAACAGCACTGCAGGCACTGAAAGTCTTGTAGGGTATTTCCCCTGTGTGCTACGGCGGGGAGGGTGAGGTAAGGTCAGTCACGTGTGGGGGAAAAAGTGGCTGTTTAGGAGGGATCTGCAGTTTGGAGAGAGTGCAGAGATGACCCCAGCACATTGGAGGACAGGTGGGCAGATGTGCAGAGAGAAGCCCTGGTAAGTCAGGCAAGGCAGCGAGATGGTGCCTGAGGGGTTAAGGAGCAAAGAGGGCAGCCTGGCTAAGCATGCAGGGTAGTCAGGGGGGGATGCTGGGTACGTTAGCCAGTAAGCAGGAGGTGTACCGATTAACTCGCCAGTGAACTCCCACGGCGGCCAGCCACACCAGGCTGGAGCAGGCCTGGCCGTGGAGAGTCCAGTGGGGGGTAGGTGACGGGTCCGACAGTAGGCCCTGAGTTCAAATAGTTGACCATTTTAACATCCCTGATGCTAGGGAGATGGGGTGCAAGGCGGGCAACCTTGGCAGGATGGGCACGGTGGCCCATACAGATGGGATGCAACTGTGGGCAGTGCTGGCGGGCTGGGCGTGGCAGTGAAATGGTGATCTTAGGTGGCAGGAGGGTAATCCCAGCCAGAACAGCAAGACTGGCAGGAGGGTGACCCTTGGCAAGCCTCATGAACGGCTCGTCCAGAAAAGCATCTGTTTGTGTCCTGTGCTGTTCTGAAAGGAGCAGCTCATGATCTTTCTCCTGCTCCTCAGAATGGAACGGGCAGCCCCTAGGAGCTGCAGTCCCTTGGGAGTCCACCCACTCAGAGCAGCAGCACTAAGCCACATCAGGAGGGCATCCGGGGTCTGGGGAACAGGAAAGAACTAGAGCTGTGCTACCGGATTCTTCAGCACAAAGTAGAAAGCACTTGGGGTCACCAGCCTGGCTGAACATCGCTAGCCCACCACTCTGCACGGAGTGAGCCTCAAGCTGGGGACTGATTGTTCCAATTGTAACCACTGCCCTGCTCCATCTGGAGGTCACCCCTCGGGGGGGAAATCGGTCTCCACTTTTAGTGCTTCATACTTCAGTGCTTGGTAATCCCCGCGTGGTGCACCGAGCACCCTTTGGGTTATGTTCCAGAACCTTTGTGACAGAAACCCTCGGTTTCGCAGGATTATCAGCTGTTTCTGAGACACCTTCCAATGGAGCGCTTTGGGCACATTTGCAACAGCTGGAAGAGGCAGTCAGTGCTGTAACAGTGTTTGAGAGATGGCTGTTGCATTGTGATTTGTTGTAGAACAAGTCAGCAGCCCCTGAAGCCTTCCAACCCCCCCAGGACAGGTGAGTAAGTTTTAAAGCCCCAATACCCTTGCTGCAGTGGCGAAGTGCCGGTTGCATTAGTTAGGAGTCCTTCGCTCATCTCTTCTCCACTACTTGTGTTCGAGTCCAGTCATCATCTGGTATGAACCAGTCTGGCCCAGCTTGCTGAGCTGCCATTTAGCCCCAGAAATGTTAGAGAGGTTCCCTCCCCCCATGAAGTTGCCTCAGTGTGCAGCAGCATTGCTCCATCCCACAGCGACACAAGTCAGCATGTGCTGGCCTGGACTGACTTTGAGTGGTCCAACCAGTAGAGCTCTGAATTATCCGGGAGTCAGGCTCGCAGGACACTGGCCAAACCATGATTATCAGACAGACGTACAACTTCAGCTAACAGATGGCCACGGAACAACCCTTCGGAGCTTCATATTGAGTACTAAAGGCAAGGCCAGCTGTTGTCATTGAATCTCTTGGCCAACAAGCAGCGTTGCCTTTGCCATTTCTGCCCTTTCACTGTGGCTCACATGTCTGAGAAGTGCTGCCTTGGTCGGATTTGGCTTGCAAGCTGCTTTATGCTGAAAGGATCTGAACAGTGTGCCCTGCTTATCTCTCTGTGTGGTGAGAAATGGCTGCACATTTAATAACGGTCCAGGAGAGAATCCATTCCTCGAGCTGGGCCCAGCACATCTGTTTTCATGTGTAATGCATAGTTTGCCTCTAAAAGCGGCGGTATGATTTATCGCTGGGTTGGCTGCATGCGGTATGCATGCAGCAGGCATAAGGGATGTCTTTACTGTCCACTGAGTGTGCAAGATTCAGTTACGGTTCAGACAAGGCCTTTCACTCACGCTGGGCAGCTGGGTGTGAGTTGAAGAGCATCTGAACTGAGCTTTTCACAGCTCCGTGATACGTCATGTCATGGACCATTTGACTCCCCCACATTCCAGTCTTGGGTGTTAAGAGTGTAGAAAGCAGGGGTTTGATGGGCACGCAGTTCAGAGATGCGCACTTGGCAAGTGGGAGCCCTTGGGTTAGATAATGGGAACCTTCCAGGCTTTAAGCAGCAGGCCTGCACTCCCTAATGTGATGGGTAAGATCCAGTATTCCACCAGCGGCCCTTTGAATGGGAAATGGGAAAAACATCATCTCTGCTTGCACTGTGCTTTCCACCGCGGAGCTGAGAGCCTTCTCCAGCTATAGATGACCAAATGTAGCCTGGCTGTGTGGGCTGCCTGCAGTCCAGCCAGAATGTTCCTGCTATCTCTTCCCATAAACACTGCAGCCTTTGTCTTCTGCCTTATCGTGCTTTTACCATAGCACAGAGCTGTTACTGTGTTCCCTCTGGAGCAAAGTCCCCTCTCTGTTTTAGGGGGTCTTTTCTTCAGGCCTCTCATTGTCCCCCCATGTTTATTGTGCTCGCTACAAGGCATTTATTTCAGAGAAAGGAAGAGATGCCTCCGTTTGTGGGGGTTTTATAAATATATTGCATTTCTCCAGAGAACTGCTGAGCAAACAGTGGGTGGTCATCATTAACTCTTCGGGGTCATGCAAGAGCCGCACTGGGGCTTTCTCAGAGTGTGGAAAATTGATGAGAGAATTTGGAATTTGCCTGCTATGTAATGCAGAAGCCATGCAGGCCTGCAACATGACTGCTTCTAAGGATGGTTTCAGCAAAAATACCGGACACACTTGACATTACATCACAATCTACATTACATCTTATTTAGAAAATACCGGACATTTATATTTTTCTCAATTTGTTTCCCAAACAGCTCAAATACTAGACTGTCCGATTCAAAACCGGACACCTGGCAACCCTAACTGCTTCTGATCCAGATGCTGAGTTCTGGGGTCCGCTCTTCCTTTGATGTTACTGCCCTAAAAACATAGGAGTTTTATTTGTGTCATTGTAGAAAGGCTTCCAAATGCTGCAAATCGTTATTGATTCTAGCACTCACTTAAGCACAGATCCTGGAACTCTCCTCTGCTCCAAGCATCTGGCTCACTGGGACCCTGTTGTATAGTGGCATTCAACCTTTTCCTTCAACATCACTTCAGTTATACCAAACCTGCAAGGTCCATGTCCTCTGAAATAGCACTTTTCTGTTATGGAGAATGTGTCAGATAAGGCCAGGTAGTTTGAGGAGCCAGGAATTCAATGAATTCTAATCCCAGTTCTGCTACTGACTTTTTTTCTCCTTGGGCAAGTAATTTAACCTCTCTGTCTCCGTTTCCCAACCTATCAAATGGGAGTAATAGTTTTCTTGTGTCATGCCACCTGTGCCAGCCTTAAATCACTACTTTTCCTTTTATAGTTCCCTTGATAACCCTTCCATGGCTTTCAAGGCTGAACACACATGAGGCTTCTCTCTGACACCTGCAGCTCTTGTGTGCCAAAGTGTAATTAATAAAACTGAAAGCTGTGACTAACAGCCCATAACAAGGACTGTTGTATTAAATTAGGTGGAAAAAATGGGCCAAAGGTGTTAACCTCACTCAGTCACTCTCCAACATTAAACAGTGTTAAACAAAATCTGGGCCCGGATATAGAGACCTCAGTACTACATCAGACACACCATTACAACCATTTTAACCTTTTACTGAAGATGAAGGAAAAACAGTCAAAAAAACTGAAAAGCAAAGTATTAAGTGAAGCTTTCATTTGGGCAACATCCCTTGTTCCCTTTCCCTTTAGCTGGAAAGTTTTAGAAGGAAAAAAATCCCGTGTTTGACATGGTAATAACTGTCCTGTGGGGGAAAGAGAAGAAGAGTAGGTTGAGTAGGGCTGCCATGTGTCTGGGTTTGGTTTCTGAGCAAGCTGGGGGTGAAGGGGGGGGAGAGAGGAGGAATGAGCACTAGGGGTGGGGAAGAGGTGGGGCAGGGCCTTAGGGGTTTGCTTACCAGGTTGGGTGGCAACCTTATGGTTGAGCTGAGCTTGAGCTGCCGCTGCCACTGTTGCTGTTTTTGTTCAAGTTCAGTCCTGTGCCATCGTAGTTGGTGTTTGGGATTCTGCTGGAGCCTGCAGAGGTGGCAGTGTCTTTTGTATTGGTTTGTTTTTGGCCTAATCTGGTCAGGGCACCTCTTAGGATTAAGATGATGAAAGCTGGGGTCCCAGGATCAGTGAGGGTGGGTGGTGGCCAAGATGGTGAAATTGTTCCAGTAATTGGGTGAAACTTCCATCTACTCTTGGACAGCTGGAATTACCAGCTTTCCCGTGAAGGTCTGCAATTCCTCTTTCTCATATACTATTCACTAGAAAATACCTTGAAATAATTGCAAGCCATTTACCAAGCAGGTCGGGATGCTTTCAGCATCATAAGCAACCTGTGCCATCTGCCGTTTTTCTGAGTGCACCATTGCTGCACTGAAGATGCTGCGAGTCGATACTAGTCAGATGGGCTTAAAGCCCAAGAATAACGTATGTCCTACCTTGCAAACAGATTCGCTTAGGTTTCTATTAAAAGAAATCAATCTTTGGCCCATTAGCCATCTCTACCTGCTTGTCTTTGGTTACTTGTTTTTCTCATTAAAGCTGTTCCATATCAATTGATTAAAGTGTAACTATATCAGTTGCATGCCTGCTGGTAATATCTGTTTTTACAACCAAAGCCACAAGGTTAATGGGCTTTTCTTCTAGAAACTGAAAGCCAATTTTTAATTAAGCATTTCCTAAGGACAGCCAATTCCCATAATGGAATTTGGCATTGCACTTTAATAATAGATTGAAACTGCTCCCGATTGTGCTGCCTAGTGGAAAGGAGTGGGCAGACTGCTTCTTTCCTGAGGAGGAGGCAGTATGAAATTAATACAAAAGTTTGCAGTGAAGAAATCCTCACCCTCGTCCAGGATTGAGGCTATTCAGACATCCAGGTGTTTTCCCCTGGCAGCTGTAGGCCATAATTGTGTTGTCACATGACCTGTTTCACATAGGAAATTACTGAATTTGTCTCCTGTCTTCTCTCTGCCTTTCTTCAAGGAATGGTTTCATCCACGAAGCGCACAGGGATTCCAGCTCCGAGGGAAATTCCATCAACTATCTCCAGAGAGAGAGCTGTGCTGCGTGGTCCAGCCAACACCAGGAAAACTCAGCCCAGTCCAACTTCTTCTGGCACGCCCACCCCTACCAAACACCTGCGTCCTTCTGCCAAGTCCAAGCAAGAGAATGAAACGGGGGACAAGGCAGCTCTGGAGTCCCAGGTTAAAGAACTCTTGGCAGAAGCGAAGACGAAAGACTCTGAAATCTCCAAGCTCCGGAATGAGCTGAAGAAATGCAAAGACAAAGGGTCAGTTAGCTCTGAGGGGCTTGGTGCCTCAGACCAAAACGTAGACATTTTACCATTGTCACCTGATGACATAGATCCATTAATTCAGACACTTCAGGAAAAGAACAGGACTTTTCAAAAAGAGCTTGCTGGCCTGATTGAAGAAAACCGGGTTTTGAAGGAGAAACTGGTTTCTCTAGAGCATTCACCTCTCTCGGAAACAACAAGCAGTGGTGCTGACAGCAGCTTCACAACCCCAGTCACCCAAGAATCAAGTTTTGGAAGCCCGACAAAAAATGTATTGAAAGGTGAAGCAGATGGACCCGGACAGCGTGCAAATGGAGAAGCAGTGCGAAAGTCAGGTTCTTCCAGCAGCGATGTGACTAAAGCATCCTTGTCACCCGATGCATCCGATTTTGAACATATAGCAGATGTGCCTTCTAGGCCAACCTCCTCCAATAGCAACCCCTTCAAGGATTCTAGATGCTCCACCACAGGGAGTTCTCCAAACAACGTAAGTGACCTTTCTGTGGCCTCTCTGACGGAGAGGATACAAAAAATGGAAGAAAACCACCACAGCACAGCAGAAGAGCTTCAAGCCACTTTGCAAGAGCTGTCAGACCAGCAGCAAATGGTGCAGGAGTTGACAGCAGAAAATGAGAAGCTAGTTGAAGAGAAGGCTTTGCTGGAGACCTCCTTCCATCAGCACAAGGAGAGAGCAGAGCAGCTTAGTCAAGAAAATGAAAAGCTGTTGACTCTTCTACAAGAGCGATCCAAGACTGAAGACACCAAAGTTCAGGAGGGGAAAATCCTTGAACTGGAACAGAAATGCACAGAAGTGCTTGAGAAAGCACAGTTTGAAAGAGAAAAGCTGCTCAACATTCAGCAACAGTTATCCAGCAGCCTACGGAGCTTAGAAAGGGAGCACCAAGATGCCCAAGAGGTGATCACGGGCCTACGAGAGGAAAACGAGAAGTTGGGTGGGCTTTTAGAAATGGAACGCCAGACCTCCAGCACGGTGGCCAAGTCGCTAGAGGACTGTAAAGTTGCATTAGAAGGCCTGAAGATTGAAAATGGCTCTCTCAAAACTCAGTTAGAAAGTGAGAAACAAAAAGCTGCTGAGATTAGTGCAATGGGTTGTACTACTGACAACTCTGAGGTTCAAGAGATGTTGAAAGTGGCCCATGCAGAGAAGGATCAGTTAGAACTGGCTTGTACAGAGCTCAAACGAGAGCTGCTGAAGGCAAACAGTGAAGTAAAACGTGTCCAGGGTCTACTGGCCAAGGTAAGACCACAATAACATTCACATTCAATGGCCTCCCTGCCTATTAACCAGTAGAGTGGGTTCTTCATGAGCCAAAGACCAGTAAAGGAGTCGAGCTGAGTGAATAATTCATAGTGAACTAGTCCATTCATATTTTCCTTTTTTTTTCTTATATGTGAAGGCAATGTAGGGTATTTTGCAAAAGAATTATTTTTAGGCTAATTCCTGGTCTCAAGATTTAAAATTTGAGTTCAACTAGCTAGTTTTGCTCCAATTCATAGGTCATATGATATTGCATCTATTTACTGATTAGAATAACCATAAATTCCTAGTATCAGGTTTCTGGCCTACATAGTTTACAAATTCAAAATTCATTGTTTCAGCAAATATTCCTGCTAACAAATGGATTGACTAGAGAAATATGGGGAAAAATCAACCAAAGTAAATTCTGTTGTTTGTGGGAAATGTTTTGAGGTATTCAACCCAGTTCTGTAATCAGAGAACTAAATTACTGATGGTTAATGAACAAAGTCTGGCTAAATCGTGGAGCCAAGTTGGTTGAGCAAGTAGTGAATCAAATGACTAGTCCTACCAGTGTCACTGGCATGAGAGCAAAGGGTCTGATCTTGTAGCCATTGAAGTCAATGGCTTCAAGTCAGTTGACTTAAAATGCTGCTGGATCAAGTCCAGAATGAGATGTTTTGTGCCTATTGGATTCAGGTATGAAGTATCAGACATGGTATGAAGCAGTTTTATGTGCTTTCGGCTAAAACTGAGTGTGATCTGTTTGAGGACTAAATCCTGCCTGGTAGAGAAATCGTCTGATTGGTCATTTCTATTTTTAATTAGCATAGTCCCCCTCATGGAAGATCTTTGTTGGATGAAATCACATCAGTAAAAGTCTAAGACAGTATATGTGCTCTGCCTTTCAAGGGGCTTGGGTGTGATAGACGAGGCAGAAGACTTTCCAGGGAAGAATAAAGTGCTGGTCACGAATAGCGTCTGGCAGTGGTGTAGCTAGCACCTTGTCTTGCTGCAATTACCCTGTTGTCTGCTGATGTGAATTAAGGATGTTAAAATGCGGTTGACTAGTCGTTGGAATTTCTATCAACTAGTCGATAGGCACTTCCGCATTCCTCATTTGAAATGGCAGGGGCTCTTGTACAGCAGGGGCTCTTGTACATTTCCAAGGAGGAATGCAGAACTCCGCGTACAGCCCGGAGCCAGTGGGAAGTCTCGCTGACTCCGGGCTGCACGCAGGTGCCTGCTTTGAAATGCACAAGAGTCCCCAGCGGGCTCTTGTGCGTTTTAAAGCCATGGAGGCCGGGGTCAGCGGGGGACTCGGGGTCAGCGAGGGACTCAGAGTCCGCCACTGACCCCGGGCTCCATGCTATGGGTTCCCTGCCACCCCTTTGAATCGCGCGGAGGCAGCAGTTTCAAAGGGGAGCTGCCGCACAGCTAATCAGCTGTGCAGCCGCTGTCCCTTTGAAACTGCCGCCTCCGTGCGATTCAAAGGGGTGGCAGGGGAGCCCGGGATCAGCTGGGAATCCCCAGCTGTCCCCAGGCTCCAGGGCTGCCCCTTTGAATTCCTGCAGAGGCGGTGTTTTAAAGGGGCAGCCCGCTGCACAGCTGATCCTGGGATCAGCTGTGCAGCTACCGCTTTGGGGTTTCAAAGTGGTAGAGGTAGCAAAGGGGGTGTTGACCAGTCAACAGTACTATCTGATAAGCAAATGCTTATCGGATAGTCGACTAGTCTTTAACATCCTTAATGTGAATTGGGGATGTTAAAACGAAGTGTAATAAAGTAACCATGTAACTGCTGAAAACGTCAGCGGTTACGTGTCAGGCGTCTCCCTGGAGCTGGTGTGCTCAGGGAGCCGACTCCCCACGTGTCCCAGCTCCTGCCTGCTGCCCCTCACTGCTGCCTCCAGTACAGGCCCAGGCTCATTGGTTAACCATGCGCAGTTACACTTTCACATCCCGAATATGAATCCATGACTCCTCTAACCTGGTCCCAAGTTGGTTCTGTATGACAATTAGTGCTGTCAGATAAGTGAGTCCATCCCACTGCTGGGCAGAACGTAGTGTCCCGCACACTGCCCATCTCTTCTAAAATCAAGTGCTGTGAGCTGGAGTATTTAATGGCTAATAAAAAACAAATTTGTTTTAGAGCAGTTTTCCCTCTTCTAGTTCTGCTGGCTATAGCTTCTTCCCCTTGCCCTCAATCCCCAGCAGCTCTGAGACTTTGTCTACACTTGCGGAATTAAAGTGCTGCTGAACTTTCATGCAGCAGTGTGGTTACGGCGCCAGTGCTTTAGGAAAATCACCTCCAAGAGGGGCACAGCTCCCAGTGCTGGGAGCCTGTCTACACTGGCAAGTTACAGCGCCGAAACGTGCTGCACTCAGGGGTGATTTTTCACACCCTTGAGCGAGAAAGTTTTAGTGCAGTAACTTGCCAATACAGAGAAGCCATAAGTCTTTGCTGATCCCATTTTCCATTGGAGCCCAGGTGTTCCGAGTGTAGCTGCACTGTGGGGTGTCACGGAGCAAGTGTAACTGTAGTGCAAGCCTGTGATTAATCTCCACCACTGCAGAGAGCTTGCCAAACAGTGTCTGCCATGGATCCTGGCCAGGGAGGGGAGCTTGGGAAGAACCATGGAACTGACTAGCTGGAGAGGAAATGAGCACTGCCAAAAAACCACCTCTATGGTTTGAATGATGTAGGAAATCCAGATGTCTTTTCAGCTGGAGTAGGTGACCACAGCAAATGGCATACAGTAAGGGAGGCTCCCTAGTGCTTTGGCATGCTCAGTGAGGCTACGCTTTATGAAGAATAAATGAGAAACTGCTGAACGCTCCAACTCTGCGCTACGTTTTTATTGCTTTTTTTTATTGCCTGGTTGTTAAACCACAAATTTCCTCCCTTTTACTCTCCCCTTCCATTGAATTAGTTTGTTTGTCTATTTGTGACACACAGACAAGACCACAGGCTTCTCTGAGACTTGCCTGCAGCCCCGCTGTGCCAGTTCTGTCCACAGACCTGGCAGCCTGTGCCTCGGTTTTCCATCACCCTGTTTCCTACCCTGAGAAGCTCACCCTTCCCTTGTCCTGGGGAAGCACTTGCGCTGATTGCTGTGCCTGAACTGACCAGCTGAACTGCTGTGTGTGCGTTCACACCTCCGTAATTCCACATGCAGGATGTCTGGGAAGTGCACTTGCCCTGGAGCAGCCAGATCTTCCACATACGTCCTGGCAATCCACTGCAAATGCACCAGGCAGGCTGCAGTGAACTGGTTAATGTCGACAAACAGGTGTGCTTCTAGGTCCCGTGCTGGCTCGCTCGGGCTGGCTCGCTCGCTCTGTCACTCTCCTAATGTGAGAGGGCAATGGGCTAGTTAGGGGCTTTGAACTTTCAAGAGGAGACATTGCTCTGTCCTTGGCGGCAGTGACTGATTTGAAATTGTAATGTCTCTCCCATCCAGCAGACTTCATTTCCTCCCCTTCCCCTTCCTGGCTGTTACCTTTCCGCTGGGAAAAGTGTTGACAGTCTGCATGAGCTGTGCTTTGTCAGGTGCCTTGGAACGCCTGAGGTTGTGCAGCACCTAGAACTTTGGGCCCATCCTAGTAAGTGCACAGAACTCCCGTTAAGTCTTTCCTGTTATCCAGGAGCTCAGGGGAGAGCTGAGGGCAGACTTACAGCTTGCTTTCCTTCCTTCCAGGTGGAGAGGGAGTGTGGTCAGCTGAAGGAGCTGTATGACCGGCAGGCTGAACAGCTGAGCAGAACCAGCCTGAAGCTGCAGGAGAAAACTTCCGAGAATGAGTCTGAGATCAAAAAACCTGAAGGAGACCATCTTTGAGCTGGAGGACCAGGTGGAGCAGCAACGTGCTGTCAGACTGCACAACAACCAGCTCATCAGTGACCTGGAGAGTAGGTGGAGCAAGCCCAGAGCCAAGGCTGAGGCACAGCTTGCAGTAGGGAGGGGGAAAGAGGGTGTCTGGAATAATTCCTGCCTAGTCTCCTCAATATAGACTGCACCCTCCAGGGCAGCTCTGTTTGAGTGTAAAACACTGCATGTATGCATGGCACTGTAGAAATCCTAGTAGTGAAATCTCCAAACTCTCTGTCGGTCAGCTGAACGGGATAGTGCCCATATCAGACATTGGCTTTCTCCTCGGTCTTTGTAAAACATGCTGGGACTGGGAAAGTGCCACCTGCTGGCCTGAATTGCACATTTCACTTTCTAAATGTTTCATCTGGCCTTGGGAGCCCCAGTGGCTCTGCAAGCGTCCACAGCGGGACACAGCCCAGAACGTGGCTAGTCAGTGTAAGGCTGTTTCTGTCTGTGAACTCCACTGTCTCCTAGAGAAGAGTTTGGTTCCATTATGGCTTTGCCGTGGATATCCTCAAGGATGCCACTTTCCTCTCTCTCACCCGCTCGGCACCTGGGCATCATGTGTCTAATAGTTTTTCCCATCTGGATTATTTGCAGGTAATGTCCTGAAGCTAGAAGAGCACAAGCTGGATCTGGAGAGGCAGCTGAAGGCTCTGACCAAACAGATAAAGGTGATGATCAGATTCCTAGGCCTGGGGAAGGCAGCTGCTGAGCTTTCACCTGAATGCTGGCTTAGAGCCAGGCACCACATGCCACTTCAAAAGACCTATCTCCGGGCTATCTAAACACTGTATAAAACCAACAAAAGGCCTCTCCAAGCTCCGTCGTTCCCTCTCAGCAGAGTTTGACCTTGGCTGATCTGATAGCAGTGTCAAAGCTTGGCTGAGCAGCACCTGGCAATACATGTATTGTTAGAGCCCTCAGTCTCTTTTCAGATGCCATAGGCCTCTGCCTGACCAGGGACAGTAAGCCCAAGTCTACCTCTGATGCAGGCCTGTCTGTCCACACGAAGCAACACTTCACAGGCCCAGGGGAGCTATTCGTTAGCATCCCTTAAGAGCAAGTAATATTCCTGGGTACCTAGGCAGCATGTTACATTTCAAAGCTACGTCCAAATATTAACTGATTCATAATACAGAGAAGAGTTTTGAAATAACTGTGCTACTGACCATCACAACAGGCACAGCCCATCTGCTGCTGCTGCTGCTGCTAGACAAGCCTGCTAAAGTTCTGTGTTCCTCGCCAAGTATCTGTGTTCCGTCTAAAAAGCCGTCCCAGGCCATTGGTCCACATGCAAATGTCCCACTGACATCTCTAGGACATTTATGCAGAGCTACGGCTCTTTGTCTCCAGCCGTAATTCCCAGAATAAATATATGCCCAAAGCAAAAATGCTGGAACTGCTGGTTCCACGTGATACCTGAATATCAGAGCACATCCGTTCTGCTTTATTCAGTTCCTTCTTCCCAAAGAAGAGGAAGCAGGTGTGGCAGTCAGTGAGGGAGCTGAGGAACAGGACAAGTCTCCTGTAATTTGCAGTGGTTTGGTCCAGATTTCCAGGACATTGGTGCTTCTTTCTCCATGAACTTCCCCTGCTTTGGGATGGCCGGTGCTGATGATGGGACATGAAGCAGCAAGGAGCACTGTTCACATTTCCACAGCGATATCTGTTGTCCAGTACTATCGCAACCCAGGATTGTTAAATAAGTGGACAATTTGTGTCGTCTTTTCCATCTTCAGGGTCAGTTCCTTTTTTGGCGGTCCTGTCGTTACCAACTAGCACACATTTATTGTAACCTCCGCAGCACCATGAAACCCTGACATGCCATAAGTCATCTGTGAGCACCGAGAACGTGAGTTGCAGTGTGTGATGGGGTGCTCAGACCGTGTTTGCACTTACCCTTTCCAGGAGGATACAGAGGAGTGGAGGCGTTTTCAAGCTGACCTGCAGACTGCAGTGGTGGTGGCCAACGATATCAAGTGTGAGGCTCAGCAGGAGCTGCGGGTGGTGAAGAGGAAGCTCCAGGAGGAAGAGGAGAGAAGTGCCAAGCTGCAGAAGGAGCTGGAGGAACTGCAGGGCAGCAGCAGGTTGGTCACGCACAAGGGCCAAGCCCTTGTATGTCTGGCAGCTAACGTGCATGCAGACAGTGCTTTGCCTCTAACTTTACATTGAGCCAGATGCGTATGTTGTCTGTTTCTAATCCCTCTGGCAGGCTTTGTCTTCTTTAAAATTGTCTCTGGTTTTGTCTGTCTGGGGTACTCCCCAGTTTCCCTCTCTGGGCCATGAGCGCAGGCTGTGTAAGTATTACCTAGTGACTGAATGGCCCAAGGTTTGCTCATGACAATGATCTTTATACGCAGATGAGTAGGATTAAATAGGAGTGGTCACCAGCATTCATCGTGCAGCGTTGTCCTTTGGACTCTCTTGTGCAGTGTAGTATTGCCTCCATAACTAACTGCACACTGCAGGGAAGCCCCTGGCTGGTTTCCCATGATGCTACGGTGGCTGAACATATCTCATGGGACAAGCTAAAAATTAGCCCCCTCTTCTGAGGTGAGAACCCGGTTGCCCTGCTATATGCAAAAATATGCACTTGCTGAGCCTTTGTGTTCTGCGGGTCCGGATCATCTGACTATGTGAGTGAAGTGAATATTGGGAAACCTTCAGCCTAGGCAACCAGCCCTTGCTGGGGACCCGCTCCCCTGCCTTCTAGTTTCGAGCTCTGTGGAATGAGCGAGCCCACTATGACAGCTAACGTTTCACTCGGAGCAGTCTTGAGCTGAGAACATTTAGGGCAGCAGGGGTTGCTAGATTCAGGTGTGTTCCTCACCCCGGCCTTGGATCTCACATGGACCTGAAAATAATCAGGAGAGAGATGCCACGTTCTGTGAGCAGCATGCTCTGTGCTCAGTCTGGAGGAGGCAAGCGCTTTGCATAGAAGGGTCAGGAGTCAGAAACACAGTGGGGGCTGGAACCAGAGCAGGGCCTTGTTTCAGGGCCTTCATGCGCAGTGCAAGGTGTTTGATGTGGCACCTTTCAGTCAGAAAAGTTCTCCAGTGCTAACTAGTACAATTCCCAAACTGAAGTGAAGGACTGTGGGAAATGGAGGCGTGCGGGAAAGAGGGCTGGGAGTTATAAAGAGGGCATTATCACATGCTCATAATGCCCTGGCACAGGCAGTTCAGAGCTGCAGAGGTTATATCTGTACAGAGCCAACAAAAAGATGGTTGCACAACTAAGAGACATAGAGGAGCAAGTCACTGCCCAAAAACATGTGCCAGCTTTGCCCTGCTTCCCTACTCCGAATCTCTCTCTCCCAAAATGTCCATGGAAACGAAATATGCATTCGGTGAGTTCTGCCACTTCTTTCAGGAAAAACGCAGTGCAGCTTGTATGGCTCATGTTCTTTTGAGAATCTACCATGCAATGGCTCCCGGAGCAGCCATGCACCGAGGAGGTGAAGGGGATGAGGGGAATGATGAGGGATCAGGGAAGGGTATGGGTTGGAGATTGAATCACAATTCCTGCCTTAAATGAGCAGAAGTCTTTTTTTCAAGAGACTTTGTTTAAGATTCAAGTTCAGTGAGGGGGAAGGAGGGTCCTTGACGCGTGTGGAACGAAAAGCTACTAGCGAACACATTTTTACAACAGAGGAAGGCAATGAGATTATCAGCCCAGGCACTCGCTCTGTCTCCACTGCCACTGCCGATGGCACCACTGACGCTGAGAGCAGGGCAAGAAGCACAGCTCCCAGTTCAAGCCAAAAGAACAGCTGATGCTTCCGTTCCCGGAAGCTCTGAACAATGAAATGAAACCGAAAAGCCAGTTTGATCCTCACCAAACTAGAAAATGCCCAAACTGGGGAACTGAAAAAGTCGACTCGAACCAAAATTGTTCTCAAATGAAATGTTCCATTTCCAGCCACTTTTTAAAAAATGGAAGCAAAGCAGGTAACGAGGCAGATTCGCAGAATAGTGGAGGGAGAGCTAGTGAAGGAGGGGCTGTGTTCCTTATTGCCTTTAGCTCAGTGCTGAGGGCACACACCTGGGCTGCAGGGGCCTGGGTTCATTTCCCCTCTCTGCCTCATACGGAGCAGGCTTTTGGATTGAGGTCTCCCCCATTGCAAGGGAGTGTCCTCATTGCCACACTGTGGATGTTGTGGGGCAGGTCTCTCCCAGGCCTGATCGCCACTTAAATTTAGGTTGACTGTGGAAAAACTCCAACCCGCCCCCCTCACTGATGGAGCTATGCCAACCCTGACCCCCAGGGTCAATACGGCTAGGTCAATTGAAGAATGCTTCCCAGAGCTACCTACCATCCCGCAAGGAGGTGGGCCTGCATGGCTCTGGTGCTGGAGCAGTGCCGCTACACTTCCTCTCTGCCGAGGCTGTTGTACAGCCGTAGTCATTGGGCCGGAGCGCAGAATGGGGATATCTCTGCACCCTTGGCTATGGCACTCACCTCGGAGATGAGTGCCTCAAGCCCAAGTTCCTGCTCCAAGAACTACGGAGTTGTTTCTGCACAGTGGAGCAGTTTCTGCCAGGGAGCCCTGTGGCTCAGGCACTCTCCCTTCAGTGCGGGACACCCAAGTTCAGATCCCTGCTCCACACCGAGCAGAGTGAGAAATTGAACCCGGGTCCTCCATATCCCAGCAGAAAGCCCTAAGTGCAGGGCTAACCCTTATAAGGTGGGCACTGCCTCACCACTCTCTGCCTCTTCCTCCTCCAGCTGTTCCGGTGTTTTGAATAGTCTCGAAGTCCTGAAAATGAACATTTTGCCCAATCTATTTGGTGAATTCTTGTCGGATTTGGAGTAGTTTTGGATCAAATGAAACTGTGTTTCTTGGTGAATAAAATTCTTGAAAAATGCCACTAGCTTTCCTTCCGGGCCTACGTTAGACCTGTTGTAACCAGGAGAGGCGAAGCAGGGAGTGGAGCACAGGGTCTTACAGTTCCCATTTGAAGAAAGAAGTACTTTGAACACAAAGGTACATAGGAGAAGGCTTGTTAGTTTCAGACGTAGGCTGGTATTTCCCAGGGATTTGGAATGTGACTGCATTGTTCCAGCTCTCATGATGAGGTGTGTCGGAGCCTAAGTCAAGTATGCTCCTGTTAAAACCAGATCCCTGTAATTCATACATGCAAACATTTCCAGGAGAGAGTCCGACAGACTGCCACGCTCACGGTGGGAATGATGGGAGCTCCTGGCCACGGCAGGAAAGGAAATTTGAGCCTAAACCAATTCCCCAATTACATGCTTTTAATTAAGAAGTCAATATGCTTAATGTATATATGTATGAATGTGTCTGTCTCTGTTTGCCTGTCTGTCCGTCTAGCTTCCTTGTTGTACTACTTTGGACATGGAACCTGAAGTACATTCTGCAGTGGGCAACATACATTCTCGTCAAAGGGCAGGTGCTGAGCTGAGAGTCAGATCTTCACTAGCAGAAGTTTTTGCATCTGTTACCTTCTTGGTGTAATAGATTTGAATGGAGATCTCTGTGTCGCAGCACAGGTCATTCTAGCCAGAACTGCAACACCGAATGGCATGTAGGAGCTAGAGAACCATTATAAATCAGAGCCTAAAACATCTGGCAGTGAAATTTTAAACTGAATCTTTATTAAGCCAGTCTCTGATGTCTGTGGTCTGCTGCTGAGAGCTGCATCCTAATTCCATGCCTCGAAACACATGCTCTGTTACCTGAAATTCCTGGGGTGAACTCGGTATTGCTCTTGCCCAAGTCCCCACAGGCCACTAGCCAGAGCCAACCCTGAATTCTATTCCGTGCAATGGCGTGTAACACATTCTAGGCTCTAGCAGAGCTAGTCTGGAGCATGTGACATGTTAACGAGCTCTCTAAAATATCCCTTGCGTTGCTAATGCTGAGCAGCTGTGCGTTAGCAGGATGCCAGACAGTCCCCCATGACAGTTTCCTGTCTGATTCTTAAGCTCTGCAGGAGAAATACACCTTCCAAAGAGTGTGCTGCTCAAATGCTTCTTTGACAATTGCTCGCCTGTCTCTGGGGGCTCGTTGGAACCTGTAAACCAAACTGAAGCCAATTTACCTCCTAAGAGATCCTGGCCATTGTAGCATTTGCCTGGGGCTGCCTGAGTTCCTGACTCCAGCGAAGTTTGGTTTCACCTTTAGGTTTTTCTAACCCGACAAAGTCATTTTTGGTTCAGGAACAGACAAAGAACTTACAGAAAATGCCCTGATGAGCTCATCAAGGTCCATCTGAATGAAGGTAAGAGCCTCTCAAGGGCATCTTTCACCCAGAGTAACTGTCTAATTCTGTGACTGAGAGTGTGTGGCGGGGGGTGGGTGGCTGGGTAATACTCAGGCAACGAAATGAGGGGTGGAAGGGAGAAGTTCACTTCATACCCTGGCCTGGAATACATCTTAGTGCTTGTCCTTAGAAAATACCAGCAGAGATCAATACAAGTCCTAAGTTTAGGGCCCTTTCTGACATTGTACATCCAGCTCTGATAGTCCTCCTCAGGCAGAAGAATCCCCACTGGAGCACAACTGTCCCCTCCGCTCAGAACATCACTCAGTGAAGTTCTAACTTCTGCTTTATAATTAGAAATTCCAGCAAAGGAGAAGACCTGCTAGACTGAGTCCATAGCACTCAACGGAAGCAAGTGGCTGCCGGAAGTACCTTAGTTCAGTGCAGCCCCATTGACCTTCATCCACCTGTCATTCCAGGCCTGGTCTGTTACCGCTGTGGCTAGCAGCAGTGCCAGGGTGAGACATTCTCCTACCCATGTGCCCCTCTTTCCGAGGGGGAAGATACGTTGCATGTCCAGCATGCCCACCGGGAGGACAATGCCATGTGCCTCAAACCAAGCCCAGGGAGGAGCCCTTGGGCCAAGAGGGCTTTCCTGAAGGCAGACCAGCATTTCCCACAATTAAAAGACCCGCTTTCCAGAACCAGAGATTTAACTAAGTGCTTGAAAGGAAAGTGAAAATGAGGATCCTTTTCTTTCCCGCTAATTTGCTTCTTCCCTCCCTCCTGTAGCTACGTTTCAAGTGCCAGAGCATGGCCGTGTTAAATGCACTATCTCCGGGAATTCAGCGTGTAATCTCTGTGTATTAAACCGAATGTCAGTGTGTACGTGCTGATGTGCTGCTCCTTTGTGCCTGTGTTTGCAGCTGTTCTGTCTTGCAGAGGTTTGCTCGGTTCACTCTGCTCTCACTTAAAATGAGAGAAGGGGGGTGTTCTGGACGGGTGCCAGGTTGGGCTATTTAGGATGCTCAGTTGCTCTCTGAGGGCTTTGGGGCCAAAATGAAATGATAGCCCAGTCTTTTTGGCCAGGTCCACCCTACAGACTGAGATGAGTATAACTGCATTGTTGGGGGTCTGAAAGGTCCCTGTGCGACACACTATACTGAGCTAGCGCTGTCTACGCTCGGGTGGTGTCAAAGGCAGGACTTCTCCTGTCAACACAGCTCCTGCCTCTCAAGGGGGTGGATTATCTGTGCTGCCAGGAGACGCTCTCCTGTCATCATAGCAGCAGATTCACTGAAGCACTAAAGTGGCGCAGCTGCAGTGTTTTAAGTGTAGACCTGTCTAGCAACAAAGGCCTTCCTGGAACAGAGACTTTGGAATGCCTGGACAGGTTCCTGTGTACACCTTGACAGTGCAAATTGCTTAGTAGAGGGGAAAGCCACATCCTTTAAAATAGGTCCCCGGCTCTGTTTCATTCCTTCAGCCAGGGGATGTATTTTTTTGTAGTATTGGTAGCTAATCCTGCCCCCAGGTTTTCTATCTTTGTGACTCCAACACTGAACAGAGTTGAGACCTTTTTATGACTTCCCACTCCCCTGGCAAGCTAAAGCACTGATGGATTGAAAACCACAGCTGTGAGCCAAATGGCCCCTTCCCCCTAATGGGTGTGCATCCCAGGGAACAGAAGACATAGAAATGAATTAAATTGACTCACTAGGTCTCTGCTAACTTGTCTTTGATGCTCTGATCCATGCCCCTAGTCAGTAGTGTCCCCCATGAGCAGTGGGCCTGTGTGCCTCTGCACAGAGGACATTACCTCCTCCAGGTTTTTGCACCGTTTCTCCTGCCCCACCCCAAAGGAGATCTTTCCTGGGGCAATCTGATCACTACATTTTTATTTTGCCGTCTCTGCCAGCGTCAGGGCGTTGAAGGCGACTAGGTGAGGGGGAATGCCATAGAGTATGCCTGGTGGAGGGGCAGCCTCTTGAATGCCATATGGCAGCTCTGCCTCTGCTAAGGAGGGAGATGTAAGTTTGGTCCCAGAAGCACAATCAATGCTCTGGCTGCTCCTTTGTTTAGTGGCAATGGGCTGATTTGGGTAAAACACTGACAACTGCACTTTTGAACTGTTGTATTGTTTTATATAACTCCTCCCCCATGTTTGTCTCTGTCTCCCCAGGTGTGCAGTCTCTGCCTGCTAGCACAGTCCTGGAGGGATGCAAAGCCAGGCCTGATCTTGCCAGGACTGGGACGCCTCCGACAATGCCTCCAGCCTGAAAAGGGAAGTTTCAACTGGAGAAAGCACCTCAGTCCAAAGAGACCGATTCTTACCACCTTCCAAAAGTCCAGTGCACCCCAAAGTGTGAATGCCATTCTGATCCATTTTTCCCCACGAGCAGCAGCCTGGCCCTTTGATTCAACAGGCTGCTCTCTTCTGAAGAGTCCTGGAGGTGGAAACAGTTTTGAATCTATTTAAGCCAATTGAAAAGAAATCTTAGGACCCAAAACCCTGGGATTAATCCCAGGGGTTTGGGAACTGAACTATCCATTGACTTGAGTGGGGGATGGCTGCTTTTGCCAGGCTGAAATCCAAACCAATCCTACATTTAAAAGCTGTGTAATAACAAGTTGTGCATGTGGTGTAAGAATAGTTTTTCTTAGACCAGCTTCTGTTGGTGGGAGAGAGAAGCTTTCAAGCTACCCACAGCACTTCTTTAGACTAGCCCCAAGTACCTTTCCCAGATCTAAAGGAAGTGCTGCAACTGCGGGAGGGGTTCTCCTGTCAGTGTGGTTAATCCACCTCCTGGAAAGGCAGTAGCTAGGTTGTCTATACCAGCTCTTAGGTCACCTTGCCCGGCTCACTCCAGGGCTGGATTTTTCACACCCCTGAGTGACCATAGCTGGGTGCATGTAATTTTTGGAGTGTAGACTGACCTCAGAGAGCTGGAGCTAAACCGCTGGTGGAGCAGATTGTTTAGGTTAAGTTGTTAACACACATTGCAAGGGACCATTGGCAGTGAAGTGGCCAGTTAACACCTCTGGAAAAGGAGGGTTAGTGGGTTGCCCTAAGCCACACAGCCAGTGTCTTTTTTCAGTCCATGGTGTTTGGTGTCTAGCAAAGTGATTACTTTAAGCTCCCAGGCTCATCTTTTGAAGGTGTTGTGCAGGTTTCCCGTAAGGATGAGGATCCAGTGGTCAGAGTGAAGCAATTACTCTGTGAAAACTGTTTGTCCAGGGGGGCTTCTGTGTATTTATCTTTGGGGGGGGAAGGGTGTGTAGAATGTAACATGTTATGCACACACCTTATGTACTATAGAGAACAGGATAGGCATAGACCTATTTTCTAGTGAGTCCGGATTCTGCATGTGGTTGTGAGAACAAAGTGTAGATTTCATATGAAGATGAGGTGGCTGCATATTCTGTATGAACTGCCTGGGTGTTTGAGGTTTTTGATGCAGCAGTGGCAAGGGCCTCACCACTAGGTGGCAGCATCTGACTCGTGTCCTAGAAGTTGGAAAGTTGGGTGATCAAGAAAGTTGGCTGCAGCCTATCCTGCTGTAGATTTCTCTTGGGCCAGATCAGGCGCAGGTGCAGCCGCAGCCATGGGATAAAAATTAGCTGCTTGTCCTGAACTGCTCACAAAAGGATCAGAAGGAAAACCAACGGCTGTCCCCCTAAAGGAAAGTTGTTCCTACCCCCTTAACTCAGGTGATGTATGTGATCAGGAGAATTTGCTTGTGTCCTTCCTGACAACTGAAGACACTGGGAAAGCTTTCCTGGATACCAAGCAGGACCTGAGAAGACAGTTAGAGATCACTGCCTTGTGGGACTGGAGTTTCACATTTTGGCCCTAGGCTTCTTTGGTTGGAAAGACATAACAGCCATGGCCTCTGGGCAGCAGGCTGTATGAATGCTGAGAACCCTCATGACTTTGGCATGGCCCATGCCATTCTGCCGTGGGACATACTTGTACGCGCACTTGCGTTGCCTCTCGTTATTATCTGTGCTGGCAATTGTTCAGTGTTGGTTTTATATGTTTAAAAAATACATGGAAGTGCAAAATAAATGTGTGATTGTCCAGAAGTGTCTGCTGCCTGCTCCTGGCCTCTCTTCTGTTCTGCATCTCAGCAGCTCTGTGTGCTTCTTCTTTGTCTCCCTTGAAACTGAGGAAGAGTCACATGTCACTTTGTAGCCACAGTGCCAGGAACTGCAGCCAAGGAGATGTTTCCGGCAGCAAACCAGTTACCCACACCAGAACCACTCAGTCTGCTTCAGAAAAGGCACCTTGGATTCCGAAATGTCCAAACACAGTCACTCCGTATTGCTGCTGCTTCCCCCAACATACCTAGCCTGCCTACTCCCGGAATTCAAGGGCTAGTCACCGCAAGGTTGGTAACTCCACCGTGACTGCCCCTTGCCGGTGAGCTTCCCACTAATGCTTCAAGTACCTCCCCCCTCTCTAGGGAATCAAGTGAAGCGATGCAAAACCACCCATGTTCCAACTCCCCCACAGCTGAATCGCTCCGGCTAGGAGCTGCCGCGCTCCAGTGGCTGTTCTTGCTGGGGGTAACTGTGCGTAGCATTTCCGCCCAAGTTCTCAAGCAAAGCAAAGGCAATAGGTTGCATTTGCTTCAAATTCTCTCCTCTCTCTGCCAGAGATTGGTTATGGCATAGGCTGCCCAACAGGTCCTTGGTAAGGGGATTTTGCTCACAGGGGAGCTGTTGCTTGGCACTCAAGCTATGGCTTGCCATTAATCATGCTGGGGCATTCTCATGTCATCTTTCTCAATTTGTTTGCTCTTGTGAGTTGCACTTCTGCCTCCTCAGACTTAAAGGCTTGAAAAGTCTGTGATTGCTGTTTGCCAACAAGGGTTTGGAGTGTTGGTATTTCTAGTACCATGTCGTCTAGCAACTCCAGCGACGGCCCAGGGTCCCGTTATGCTAGACCTTGCGCAAACACTGAACAGAGACAGTCCCTGCCCCAAAGATACTCCAGTTAAGGCGGATGGGGAAGTGCGAGGAAGCAATGAGACCGCATTGGCCAGCATGGTAGGCAGTGGTCTCGGCACCAGCAGGCTAATAATTGTCAAGTATTTTGTAGCCATCCTGCAAACGGGAGTTTTTAGAAGGGCTGTGAGGGAGGGCAGTGAAGTGTCTTGGTGGGTGTTTACACAGAGCTCTTTCCAAACATGGATGCAGTGTGGGAGAAATCCCAAAAATGCTTTTTGAAACTGTATTGAATGATGATGGCTGGCATCCTGAGCCTCAGAGGGAGGAGCTGACCTTTCCCAGCTGAATGAGCGATGATAGGATCTCACTGCTCTCTTCCCCCTTCATCCTCATATTAGTCATTTTGGTTGCAAAACTGGAAAGTAGTGAGCGCATCAAACCAGGCTGGCCTGTGTGATGTAGATTGGAGTAAGCGAGTCCCAAGCACAAAACACCACCATGGTGAGCTTTCCTGCTTGGGAGACCTCACCATCACAGTCGTCCCAGACGTTCATTTCAGGGCACGTTTAGACGATAAGATCACAGAGTGCCCAAGCAAAATCTGGCCGGATGGCAGCTTAGCTATCACTGTCTCAGCATTTATCCGGCTGAAATGCTTGAGGTGTGTGTGCTCTCTCAGCAGACTTCCTGGGATATGAGCCACGGGATAATGTGTTTCATATTTAATCTCGCTCTGGAAGAGTTTGTGCAACCAGAAGATCCCCTGAAGGGAGCTAATCAATGAAGACTTGAGCCTGTGAGATAAGGCGTAGGCAAGCCAGAAGAGCTCTCCTATTGATGGCCCCCCTCACCCATTAACATGTGTTTCTCACTTCATGTTTCTTTCCTTTTCCCCCTGGGTAGAAGCTACAGCCAGTTTCCATAGCTTAGATGGGGCTTTGGCTCATTCCCTTGGCTTGGCCTTACCTTCCAGATGTATGAACTTGCCCAAACCTGTGTGTCCATCCTGACCTTCCGAACTCTTAACATTATGCCACAAACTTCCCATTCTCTTTCTGCCTTGGAAATCATGCAGAGACCCTGCCTACTGGTCTCAGTCTTTACTTCCTTACAGAGGAACGTGTTGAAATGGTTGGCTGACCCAGTCCTGCTGGGCATCCTGTGGCAGAAGTCCATGATTCCCCCCCATGTGTCACTAGCTGCAGGACTCATTTTAGCCTTTGTGTTTTCTTACAAATGAAGTCCAGATGCTGCTGCCTGTTGACATGTTTGCGTTTAATGAAGCCATGAGTGGGGGGGGAAGGATTTGGGGCTAATCCTCAGAACACTGGATCCTTCAGAGCTCAGTGAATCTCATCCAGCTTTTCTTTTCCTCCTCCTTGGATTAGCTGGAGAATGGAATGAAATGGCTTTCCTCAAGCCATCTGCATCAGGCCTTTCCTGGCTCGCAGGGAGGCTGAGTGAATTAGCAATGAAGTAGCCAGTGTCTGCTGATAGACAGCACCTCCGTGAGCATGGCTAGAAAAAGAAGCACGAGTCACTCTTTTTTCAGTCATTCTTTGATACCTCCAGCCCCCTTGCATTTTGTAGCAACAACTCGGATGCCAAAAGGAAAATAAACCAAAAAGATTGACCTCTATTTTTAGCCCAGCAGGAACTGTGCACCTCAGTAGGCACTTTCTCCAGGGAGTTCTGGCCCCATTCTTGTGCTGAATTCATAGCTCTTGGCTTTTTTCCATAGCTCTCTGTTCCTAGCCCACCTCTTCATGGGGGAAGCAGTGGTGCTCTAGGATCTGCCGATCACGCCGCTTAGCTTCATGAAAACTATGTAATGAAAGACTGTTAGCAAATAAACAGCCTCAGCCATCTCTGCCCAGCTTTGCTGAAACCTAAGTTAGTTTTGTGAGGTCAAAGCTGGCCCAGGTGGTGATGGGTGAGGCTGCCAAGGATGTATAGTCAATTCCTGGACAAACACCAGTTGTTAGAAGAATAGATTATAAAGCCAGAAGGGACTATTGTTATCTATTAGAGGGGTGGCCGTGTTAGTCTGAATCTGCATAAACAACAAGAAGTCCTGTGGTACCTTCTAGACTAACAGATTTATTGGAGCATGAGCTTTCGTGGGCAAAGCAAGATGTATCTGATGAAGTGGGTCTTTGCCTGACGAAAGCTTATGCTCCAATAAATCTGTTAGTCTAGAAGGTGCCACAGGACTTCTCATTGTTTATCTAGTTTGTCCTCCTGTGTAATACAAGCCTTAGGACTTCTCTGGATTAATTTTTGTTTCAAGTCCAATAGCAGAGACTAAACCAAAAATTGAGTCTTGGTTTAAAAATGTCCAGTGATTGAGATTCTACCACAGCCATCAGTCAGTTACTCCCACTGTTTAAAAAAACAAGAATGGAAAAATTATGCCTTTGTCATTTTTGTCTAGTTTCAACTTCTAGCCTTATGGATCTTATTACACCTTTCTCTGCTAGACTCCTATTTCCATTCCCCATACAGATGAACAAATCACCCTTCAACCTTCTCTTTGATAAGTTAAATAGATTGTGTTCCTTGAGTGTCTCACTATAAGGCACTTGAATCATTCTCCTGGCTCTTCTTTGAACTGTCTCCAATTTATCAACCTCCTTTTGAATTGTGGACACTGGAACGGAACACAATTGTCCAGTGGTAGTCACACCAGTTCCAAACACAAAGGTAAATGACCTCTTTGCTCCTACTTAATATTCTCCTGTTTATGTATCCACGGATCCCGTTTGCCCTTTTAGCCTCAGCATCGTTCTGGGATCTCATGTTCAGCTTATTATCTACCATCATCCCCAGCTCTCTTTCAGAGTCACTGCTTCCCAGGCTAGAGTCCTGAATCCTGTAAGTACCAACTTACCAAATGATCCAGATTGCTCTGTATCTCTGTCCTGTCCTCTTCATTATCGGCCTGTCTTTGTGTCATCTGCAGCAAACTCGATCAGACATGCTTGTGTTTTCTGTGAGGGGATTCATAAAAACGTCGACTAGTAGTGGTGCAGGGCCAGGGCAGGAGTAGACCTACAGGACTGCTCTAGAAATACACCTGCTGGAGGATGATTCACAGTTTACAGTTATGTTTTTGAGACCTGTCATTTTAATGATGATTTTGTATCATTCTGGTTTTTAATAAGATATTGTGTGTACCAAGTCATATACCTTACAGAAGGATATGCACTATTACATCAATACTATTGCCTTTATGAAACAAATTTATAATCTAATCTGATAAAAAAACAGATCCGTTTACCATGCATGTTGATTGCCATTGATTGCATTATTTATATTACTGTCCTCTAATTGTTTAAATCATTTGCATGTTAGCCACTGCCTTGTGCTGCTAGTTTGAAAGAGGGCTAGTTTATCAGCGTTGGTTCAGGGGGTGCTATCTTTGGGCATACATAGGAATCTAGGACAGAAAAGACAGCAAAGGACATAATTGGAGGTTTTTCAGAAGCGGGGAAGTTCAGATCTGGGTCTTTAATGCTTATGAAACCTACCAGACTTGGACTCAAGGCAGATGCTAGGCCTAGGCCTAGCAAATTCATAACAATCTGATATCCTTTCCATATGGCAAGGACCCACAATTAACATCTGTAGATGAGGCTGTGAGGACTCAAGAAAGATAAGAACACAAGAACGGCCAGACTGGGTCAGACCAAAGGTCTATCCAGCCCAGTGTCCTGTCTGCCCACAGTGGCCAATGCCAGGTGCCCCAGAGGGAGGGAACAGAACAGGGAATCGTCACGTCATCCCTCCTGTCACCCATTCCTAGCCCCTGACACACACACAAGCTAGGGGCACCATCCCTACCATTCCTCATGGTTATGAGTATAAAGGCTTCAACATAGCCCTGAATGTCAGGAAATTCCAACTTTGTCAATGACTCACTGTGACCTGTGGCAAGTCACTTAACTTCTCTGTTCCTTGGATTCCTTACCTGTGAATGGGGTTATTTCTTGACCTCCCAGTGGCATCGTGAGGCTTATTGCTGGCTCTTCTTCAAAGCCCCTAAGCATTGTAATGGGAAAGTCCATGATGGGGGCCTTACAGGAGAAGGGACTTGCGCCTTAGGAAGTTCCTTTCTGTAGAATGGGGGTATTTTCTTGTGCTTCCTGTTGCCGCTGACTTTGTTCTGGTTTCTACTATTCAGGCAGCCAACTGAGGAGGTGAATTCTGTGGAAGCAGATGGTACCAGCCGTTGGCAAGGGGTCTGTGTCAGCAGGGCGTCACCCACTCCCTCAGAGTCTGCAGCTACCGTCAAGTCTCTGATCAAGTCATTTGATTTGGGATGCTCAGGTACTCCAGCCCTGCACTCTGGGAGCAGAGGAGTTTTTATTTTTTTCATTAATGTTTCAAATGGTGATACTTCAGCTAGCAAACATGTAATTCTTCTGACATCGGCTGCCTCCATCTTTCATCCCTGTGGACATTGGTTTAAGCAGTGCTACAGAACATAAGACCCTCCTATTGAGTGAGACCAATGGCCCATCTAGCCCAGCATCCTGTTTTCCGACAGTGGCCAATGCCAGCTGCTTCGGAGGGAATGAACGGAACAGGGTAATTTTGAATGCTTCATCCCCTATTGTCCAGTCCCAGTTTCTGGCAGTCCGTTTTAAGGACACCAGGCGTGTGCAGTAGTGTCTTTGGCCATCTCTTGTCTAATAGCCATTGATGGACCACCATGTATACTTTTGGCCTTCACAACATCCCCATAGCAATGAGTTCCACAGATTGTGTGTTGCGAGAAGTAGTACTTCCTTACGTTTGTTTTAAACCAGCTGCCTATTAATTTCATGGGGTGAGCTCTGGTTCTTGCGTAATGTGAAGGAGTAAATAACACTTCCCTGTTTGCTTTCTCCGCACCATTCTTGACTTTGTAGACACCCCCAAGGTTTTCGCCAAGTGATGCTAAAGAACATAGAAAGCGATAGAATACCCTCAGGTCTTTGGTCAGCCATGAGTGTCGGGAGAGGAGGGGAAAAGAACATCATAGCCTCTTCCTTCAGACTGCTCTGCAATATAAATGTTTCCTTCCCATCTCGTAGGGAGCACTGCGCAGAGTATCACGGTTCACAAGGTTCCCAGGAGTCCTCTGAGTGGAATTCCGGTGAGGACAGCCCCGGCAGCGGCTGTCTCCCCCATGCAGGTACCAGAGGCTCTTCCCGCTATTAAGGACTGGGCTGGGTAGTTGCAGGGTTTGCTATCACATCATGTGCTAGGGGAAGGGGAAACACATGTGTTTATTTTCTATGGAAGATCAAATGCTGGAGTTCTAGCAGGGATCAAAGTGAGCTGTTTTATCTCCTGGCTGAAGGTCTCACGGGGTGGGTGTGAATTTTTTGGAATTCACATGAGAGCTTTAATCAGCATTAATCAGGCAAGTAGGTTTTAATAATTTGGAGTGAATTAAGATGAACATCAAGCTAACTAGGCATTTAACATGTGTGAAGGGGAAGGGCAGTGCCAGAGAAAACATGCCCCCAATATTACCAGATCAACCTATGGCTAGTCAAGGCTGCTGCTGATAGTTGCTGTGTTTTGATTTTCTCCCAGAATGCTCCTCTTCTGGCATGTGGGGCTACTGATGCCACTACATCAGCCAATTAACACTCTGTTGGTAACTTTCAATGCTGTGATGTGATGCCGCCAGAAATCCTGCCTTTGGGAATGCTGGGAAGCGGCAGCGGGGCAGTGCGCTGCGTTCGGTGGTAGCATGCATGTCATCCTTTCACTAGCCTGTGCGTGATCTGCGCACTCAGATGCCTTTTTGGACCTATTTGGCCAGGCATTGTTCTAGGCACTGACATCTTCCTGGAAGCTCTTGTGGGAGCATGCAAGGCATTTAGAGAGCCCCGGTGGGTGCGTGTAAGAGACTACTCTCAGAACTGGCTGTTTACTGAGGTGTGAATACAGAGCAAGTATAAAGTAATTATACCCCTCAAGCCAACTAGCTCCACTTTTATTAACCAGCCGCAGTACATCAGCTTTGCCCTGCCCAAGGAGAGAGAAATGTGCCCGAGAGGATTGGATAAGGCCTGGTATTGTGAACCTACTCTCTCGCCTTCCCATACAGAGTCAGTTATTTTCCATACCCTAAAGGAGCATGACTGTGGTGTTTGTCATCTCCACAGACTATACAAGGTTGAATTAGCTCTGGCACCAGGCTTGAATACTGGCAGGTCTCCTGCAAGCACAGCCATAAAGAAATGGAGGCCTGTGTTTGTGCTTTGACTAATTGTTAAAAAAGACGGTTTCTCTGGTGACACAGATCCTCTTTCTCCCTGCAGTCATTTCTCAGGAAATTGGAGCTTATTTTCTGTCGTCCAGTCCTGCTGGTGATTATGTAAAAAAAACAGAAAGACGCGGAAATGCCCTTCTAAGTTGACCCAGCAGGGATGTTTACTGGAAATCATGACCCAATTTTATAAAAAAGGGCTAAATTATACCAGGAATTCTTCTCCCACCCTCCTCTTGTCTATCTCCCACTCTGTGCGTGTCCCTCTGTTGGTCTTACCTTGGGATTCATGCATCTAGAAACTCAGGAATGTAAGCTCTGCCACATCAAATAAGGCCATCTGTTTCAATATCCAGCCTGTAGTGCAGGTGAAGGGAGGGGGCTGTGACCTGGAGCAGGGATTGGGTTGCAGGCGAGGGTGCAAGGTCCAGGAGAAAGTATGGGTGCAGGAGAGGATTCTGACCTGGGGAAGGGGTACAGAGTCTGGGAGGGAGGTTGTGACCTTGGGGAAGGGGTGCAGGGGTTTGTGTTGTGATGTATGGCAGGAGAAGGGGGTGCAGGGTCTGGGAGGGGTATGGGTGCAGGAGCAGGGGTGAAGAGGGTTTGGGTTGCGACCAGGAGTGCAGAAATGGGAGCATCAGTCTTAACTCCCTCTAAAGCAGGGCTGGGCAAAATATGGCCTTGGAGGGGATGGGCTGAGGTGCTAGAGGCAGGCTCTGGCCAGGAGGCACTTACGTAGGCAGCTCCTGGCTAACAGCGTAGCGGGACCCTCAGGCAGGGTCCCTGCCTTCTGCACCCCCACATGCTGCTCAGAGTGCTGGCTGCACTGGCCATGTGTTCTCTGAGCACCTGGAGGGGAGGTTCTTCGCACTCTGTGCCACAAGCATGGCCCAGGCAGCTGCAAGATTGTGCTGGAGGTGGGGGCAATACAAGGAACACCCCACCCCCATGTGGTGTACAGAGGACACATTGCCCCCAGAAGCCAGCTGCTTTGAGCAGTGTGCAGGGGTGTGGAAGGCAGGGACCCTGCCTGAATGTCCAGCTAGGTTGCTGACTGGGAGCCACCTAGGCGAGTGCCTCCTGGCCAGAGCCTGCCTCTGGTACCCCCAAGGCCGTGTTTTGCCCGCCCCTGCTTTGGTGGGTGTTAAGCCTGGTGCTTCGGAGGAAGGTGAAGCCCGCGTGTTGTGCGTGTGGAAGAAGAATGTGAATTCCTTCCTGAGCCCGCACTGATTTGCTGGCGCTGGGAAGTGTGAGATTTGCCAAGCGTTGAATAACTGCAGTTGCTATTGAAGCCCTAGTTTCTATCGGGGGGGGGGCTAAGGAGAAAGTAGCAAGAATGTGAGACTCTAAATTCATCCTGGAGAAGCCCTGAGAACGCCGAAATATTTCACCGAATGGTCTGAAGTGCAGCAAGCCTTTAATTCCCTGAATCGCGATACGTGTCCTGGCCGCTTCCAGGAGAGTAGTGAGGCTTTCAGGGAGTCACCGTGTCTTTGAGCTGCAAGAAAAGATCAGAAGTGACTCGTCCAGGCCAGAGCTGAGAGGTGCGGGGCACCTGCAGCGTCTAGTAAAAGTTGGCTGGATTTAACACTCCTGATTCGGAAGCCTGTGAATGTTTCCCTCTTACCGTGAGTAAGGGCAGCAGCAAAGTGAGAGGAGCCGGGCAGCTAATGCCTACAGGCCTTTGGACACCAGCCCTGAAGCCGGCAGCTCTTAAAGGCCTGTGGTCACAAGATGCCGAGCACCTTTCATTCCCATTAACTGAAATGGGACCGGAGTGTTCTTAGCGCTTTCTGGAACTTGGCTCTAAGTTCCTGGCCCACTTCGGGGCAGAGCGGGCAGAGCAGGCTTGTGTGGATGGCTGTAAGCACTAGCTGTTGGGGCTGTGATTGGAAGCCTGGCTGACCCTTGGAAAGGTATTTAGTGGGGAGACCTGACGATGGCAGGGAGGGGAGCAAAGGGGGCACAGGAGCTGGGCGTTGCAAAGGGATCCTGAGCTCCCAGCCACTGCTGCTAATACTTTGGCGGCGGTGGTGGCTAGAGAGCTTGGGGGGGCCAGCACCACGGTTTGGGTGGCACTAAGGCCGGGGGGAGCAATCATTTTTGACCGGGGCCACTTCAGAAATGTTTGAAGTAATCCCAGGCCACCCTGGAAGGGGCGGGCTTCAGGTGAAAGGGGCGGGCCCACAGACCCTGATTGGTTCAAGCATGGGGGAGCAAGCAAAGTCCCCTCCTCCCCCTCCAGAGAACCACCAGCTGTTCTGAACAGCTGGCGGTTCCCTCTAGGCACCCGTGCCCCCTGCGGTGAGAGGAGACTTTGGGTGCTCCCCCCTGCTTGCCCCCAGGTCAATCAGGGCCTGTGGAGGGGGGGCACGTGAAGTCTCTCGCTCCCTGCTCCCGCCCTGCAAGGGAGTGCCGCGCTTAGTCAACGCCAACTGAGCAGCAGCTGGCTGTTGACTTATTGCTGAGCCCCTTGCAGGATGGGAGGAGACTTTGTGTGCTCCCCCCGTCCCCAAGCCCTGATTGGCCGGAGGAAGCGCACAAAATCTCCTCCCACCTTGCCCTTGTCCTGCAAGGAGCATGTGGTGCTTAGAAGCACCGCGCCCCTCGTGCCCCTGACTGGCTTGGGGGTGGGAAGAGTGGCAGGGCCTCCGCGGGCCGGATCAACTCACTTGGCAGGCCAAATCCAGCCCAGGAGGCCCTTTTGCCCACCCCTGTGCTAAGGGCTGATGCCCTAGGCCCCGCCCCTTCCACCATTGGCCCTGCCCCTTCTGGGGGTGTGGAGCTGGGCCCCCCTCCCACTTTACTCCAGGGCCTGCAGTGGCTGTTAGTGAGCATGGCAGTGCATTTCCTCTGCAGAGTCAGATAAGGAAATTGAGTGGGATTAAACGTGTCCTGGCAGTCTATACCCGTGCCCGGCTGAGGCTATGTCTAGACTGCAGGCTTCTTTCAGAAGAACCTTTTTTTGGAAACTTCTTCCAAAAGAGAGCGTTGACGCACAAAAGCTCATCGAAAAAGCGATCTGCTTTTTCGGAAAATGGCGCCCACACTGCCTGGACACTATCTCGCATTTAAGCTGTGATTAATCTGGGCGGAGTGGACAGCAGGGCACCTGTGCTTTTTCCTCTTTCCTCTTCTTTCGAAAGAACTCCCTCTTCTAGGGTATGTCTAGACTACAAGCCTCTTTTGAAAGAGATCGTCTAGACATCCACAAGACTTTCGAAAAAGCGATCCGCTTTTTCAAAAGAGAGCACCCAGGCAATCTGGACGCTCTCTTTTGAAAAAGCCCTGTTTGCATTTAAGAACGCCTTTTTTTGAAAAAGCTTTTTTGGAAAAAGGCGTTCTTCCTTGTAAAATGAGGTTTACCGCTGTCAAAAACTGCCGCGTTCTTTCGATTTAATTTCGAAAGAACACAACAACAGGCAAGACGTAGGTGAAGTTTTTTTGGAAAAAGGCTACTTTTTTCGCAAAAACTCTGTAGTCTAGACATAGCCCTAGGGTTGCCAGGTGTCCGGTTTTGAACCAGACGGTCCAGTATTTGAGCTTTCTATTTGGGAAACAAATTGAGAAAATATAAATGAGAAAATATAACTGTCTGGTATTTTCTATATCAGATGTAATGTGGATTGTGATGTAGTGTCAAGTGTGTCCAGTATTTTTGTTGAAACCATCTGGCAACCCTACCTCTTCCCTGTCCACACACGCCTTTTTACAAAAGAGCTCTTTCGGAAAAAGGTTACTTCCTCGTAGAAAGAGGATTACCAGCGCCGGAAAAACCCCTCTGTTCTTTCGATTCACTTTCGGAAGAATGCGATTGCAATGTGGACGTAACTCAGGTGTTGTCGGAAAAACAGCCGTCTTTCCGACACAACTCTGGAGTGTAGACATCCCCTGCGTGGGCAGCGCTGAAAGAGGCGGTCGGCCTGCAGGTGAAAATGGAGCTCTTCCGTGTCTGGTTCATTGAGGAGAGGCTGGCAGCTGCGCACTGTCGCGCTGGGTCTGCAGCTCCCAAGGATCTCTGGGCACTTGATTACCAAAGGAAAGTCTTTGAAAAGAAGGTCTGTGGGTGCAACATTTTGGAGTCTGTGGGAACGGGCCTCCCAGTGGGGTCATCAGATTCCGGCTAGCAGGGCTTGCAGTAGCGCTCTAAAAATAGCTGTGGTGCTTTGAAGTGCGGCTCCAGCCCTGAAGCTCAGGGAGCGGGAGGGCTGCTTCAGAGTCTGAGCGCCCACCCGAGTGCAGCTTCAAAGAGCTTTCTCTGCAGCTATTTTTGGAGCGCTAGGGCAAGCCTGCTAACCCGAATTTGTCGGCCCCGGCTCGTTTCTTCGACCTTGCCTTCTCTAACCCAAACACACTGCAACAGGCACGTTTATATTAACTAAAAAATAAGACCTCCCCCCGGCGCCAAAACAAGACGCTCCAGGAACATTTCCCTTGAGGAGGCGAGAAGCAAGAACTCCTGACAGATGTGCCGTGCTGCTCCATTCCCTGCTGGAGGGAGCCCAGGCACCTGCAGTGAGGAGCATGGTACACACAGCCAAGTAAAACACAATACCTCTCCCCTCCTCCTCTGTTCAACACTGAGGGTGGGAGGCCTCCTCTCCTCCCTGCTGCCAGGTCGGTGTGCCTTCCCTGATGGGTTTGTCTCTGCTTGTTTGTTTCACAGAGGCACACTGCTTACAATAACGCCAAGTTGCTCAGCAAAGGAGTCGACAAACACACAGACCTTCCCGACCTTCCCCTTGCAGGTAAATCACAGTAAATGCACTTCTGTATCCTGCCCTCCATCAGCATGGCTCTTCTCTGACCTGGCCCAGGCTGATGGGGCAGTTCTCCACGTCCTGTGCACCGCACACTGAAATCGACAAGATCTTTAAAATGCCCGAACGTCTGAGAGGTCAATATTCATTTTGCCTGGCTCTTTCACTCCCATGTGGATTATAGCCTGGGGCTAAAAATGCCAACGCCAGCCTTCCCTCTTTACCCCAAAACAGCCCTGGCACCTTCATAATCCAGCCAGTGAAAGTGGAGATAATTGCATCTTGTGCAGCATGTCCGGATATGGGTAAGTCCAGAGCACGCCCTTTGGAGGTAGCTTGGTTGGTTGGTTTAAAAAATTCAGTTGAAACACATCAAATGGTTTCAGATCAAGGTGCAGCTGGTCAAGAGCCATCCCGGCTCTCCACAGAATCAGCTCTCAGGAGGTACAGTTGTTATGTCTTGCTCTTGTTTTGTTCTCCTGTCCCTTAATTTACTTTCTCATCAATACTTGGTTTTGAGTCCTCCAGAGAGCCTCTTGTCTGCTCCTGACTGGAGGAGTGTCTCTAGCAGTAGCCATCGATGAACAAGGCCAGAAGGGGTCATTCTGATCATGTAGCCTAACATCACTGTGAGGCTGAAATCCTTGGAGGAGTGGAGGGAGACCTGGTCTCTGCCCTTTCGCTGGCAGAGCTGTTTCTGCACTAGTACTTGGCTAGCTCTAGGAGTTTGTGAACGCAGCACCGGGACACCTGCGCCTGGGTTGGGCCAGTTGACCCAGGCTGCAGGGCTGATTCATTGCTGGGTAGACTTGGAGTCTGAGCTCTGGAACCCGGCCACCTCGCAGGGTCTGACGGTCCAGGCTCCAGCCCAAGCCCGAAAGTCAGCACAGCAGTGGAACAGCTCTGCAGCCTGAGCCCCACAAGCCTGAATCGGCTGCCCCGGGCCGGCCGCGGACGTCCAGTTGCTGTGTTCACACGCCCACAGAGAGGAACCAGGGCCCTGCCAGACTCTTCAAAGAGCCAGTTCAAATTCTGCATTCCCAGTTCTAAGAGGTACAAATCCTGCTGCTGAAGCCCAAGCCAGGTTCCAGCACAAGTGAACGTCAGCTCTGTTCCTCCTCCTGATTTCGCCTGCCAGGCTGCAATACCAACAGGAGGGACAGATTTTTCCTGCAAGTTACATTGACTGTTTTAGGTTTCTAGAAAATGTCTTGCCGGGGGGCTTACCTGCTGCTCATCAGTGCGTAAGTTCTTTCACCTCAACCAGCTATACAGAAACTGAGCCCCAGGCCTTGAAAATAAATGCAGCCATCTTCCACAGCCAGCCACTGCCTTTTAGACACTGGTTCTCACTCCTTTAAAAGTGTCCATTTGAGCTGACATTTCTTAAGAGTCAGGCAATTGGCAGCTCACCACTCCCTATGCACCCAAAAGCCTTTGCTTCCCTTCTGCAGTGGGGGCAGGTGAATGCAGGTACCCTGCAGGAGAAATGACTTGCTATCGGCGCCACCTCCAGGCCAGTGACATGACATGAGAACTGAGCTGAGCTGTCATGAGACTCCAGCAGGAAAGAACACGTGGAATCCATGATGGAAACGTGTCCAGAGAGACAACAGCAGCTTTGAGTAATGGGTTACCTTCAAACACCAGGGGTAACACCCCTAGGCTGCAGGGTCAGGCACGGAGAAATCTGCTGGGAGCTCCGGCCGTGTGGGCCAGAGCATTCCAGGCCCAGCTGTGCATGCTGAAATACAGCTTTTACAAACACCCAGCTCAGCTGGAGAAGAGGGGTCTCTTAGCAACTTCACTGTGAAGTCTTGCCAAGGCTGCTCTGCCAGTGACTCGTCCTGTTGCGCCTGGGATTGCTGGGAGCTGAGGTGGTGATGCGCACTGTACCGTAACCATCACCGTGGGACTCCTGAGGGGACTTGTCTCGTCCGTTTTGGCAATGCTTGTATAGCTTGTTGGGCCAGTAGAAGAGCTGAGCTGAGGTTTTGCCATGCCTAGGCACAAGAGGGCGAGCCTCCGCTTTAACTCTGTGTGTGCCTTTCTTTCCCAGGCAGTTATTTAAACATCAGGGGTTGTGTTGCCTGCTGTCTCTCGTGCTAGTCCGCATTCTCTAGCCACTGGATCACCGAGCACTTGGGAATGAGCCAAGTAGAACCCAAAGAGGAAAGGAGCATTTCAAGATGAGATTGAAAGATCAGAAAGTAGGTGTTTCCTCCTCCACTCCAGCTCATCTGAGGAAGTGGGTTTTGCCCACAGAAGCCCATGATACTATCTATAAATATTTTAGTCTCTAAGTGTGCGTCTACACAGCAGCGTTGTTCCAAAATAACAATGCGAGCATCTACACAGCAATTCCGTTATTTTGAAATAAATTCGAAATAACGGCTGGCTTATTCCGACTTCTGTAAACCTCATTCCACGAGGAATAACGCCTCTTCTGAAATAGCTCCACTGCTGCTATTTCAAATTAGCTCCTTCCCAGGGCCATTCAGACTAATTACTCCCCAGTGCCTCCAAATTGAGGTAGCACATCCACATTAGGGGAGCCTGCCTTAGACTGATTTTGAGGCTTCCCTGTAGTGTAGACGTGCTATTTCGAAATAAGCTATTTTGGAGTATTTCTTCTGGAATAGCTTATTTTGAGATAAGAGTGCAGTGTAGACGTACCCTAAGGTGCCACAGGACTACTCATGTTCAGAAAGTAGCTGGAAATCCTCAGCGTGAGGCTGGGCAGTACTTAGCTACTCGAGCAGCTCCCCAGCCATGCCGAGTGGGCACAGTAGAGAGAGAGCAGAGAGTCATGGTGAAGATGCAGTGATGCAGCTGGCGGGAGTGAATATTAGCCCCTTCTTCAAACTCTCTGTGTTCTTGATGCTGGTCTTCAAACATTCCCCTGCCTCTGACTCCTATTTCTGTTTCCATGTCCTGGCAAAGCACAGGACTTGTCTACACAAACAGATGGAGCAGCCGCGCTATCGTGGAAGGAGCTATTCCGCTGTGCCTATGATCAGCTGGCTCCCTGTCTGGGCGCCCTCCCCCGTAATAAAGTTGCTTTATTCTGGAATAATTTCTCTGCTTCGCTGTTAGGCTAAAGCTATGCCAGTCAGTTACCCCATGTCCACGGCCCCTTACTGGAGTGGTTTAAAGCTTTTTTTCTGCGTACAAGACCCATTACCTTAATTGAGGAGATAAACTCTTTGGTTGCAAAGCGCAGGAGACCGCAAGAGGCTGCGGCACTGAGTAAATCGCCAGTAATGATCTCGCTCACTCCTGCCCTGGCAGATATTTATCAGGGGAGCTGTTTACTGTAATAATAAAGGATTAGGCTCTGGACTCCATGCTGTTTGTCTAGCTTGCTAATGAGCTTTGATAGAGTAATAGGAGTTTCAAGACCTCCAGGTTGCAAGGATTAATGACTGAATTGTTGGGTCTCCTTTTCAAAGAAAAAACAAAGTCTTTCTCTCTGAACCTCTACAGCCCTACTTGATAGGCTGCCCCTTGCTGGCCTGTCCCCCGCAAGTGTCCAGAGGCCGGTGACGTGGGAGCGAGGGGATGCCCGATTGGCCGTGGTTCTGTTTCTGGACGCTCTTGTCTTCGGGAGATGGAGCTCTCCGAAGCGACAGCGCAGTACAACAAATGGGCTCCTGCCTGCCCCGCTGGGCCCCCGCTGGGCTTGTGCTGAAGCCGAGGGGCGACTGGGGGGATGCTGCAATTAATAATTTATGAATAAATCTGGGGAGAAGGAGAAGGGACGGGGAAGCAGTGTAAGGCCCCGGGTTCAGCATCTCTCAGCGCTCTCGGAATGTGCTGCTGTGAAGTTGTAGTCTCACTCTGTCTGCAGAAGGGGTATGGTAAAGCAGCCATTGTGTGAGCACCTCTGACTCGATGCTTAGGGTGAGCGAAGGGTTGATCTCCAGGGCCACCTCGCAGAGACTGTCCCGGGGGGTGCGTTGGTGCTCTCTGCTATGACGTTAGCCTTTGTGGCACGGACGTATCTCTGCTAGGAAATGGGCTGAAACTTGCCAACTTGGGTGGCTACTAGCAGGTGGCGCTGGATTTGAACCAGCAGCCTAGAGGCGAAAGGCAGCCCCGTTAATGGACGTCAACAAAGAGTCTGGTCCCTTCAGCTGTCTATTGAACATGTCTAGGGATCAACTTTTGAACCTTTAAGATGGTAGATTTTGGTATTTCCCTTCATTTACCTGGGCCCCCGCCCCGCAGCAGGACTATCAATCACAGGAAACCAAGCAGCCTGCATTGTGGAAATCATCAAAGTCCTGCTGGTTACAGTCACCTCTAGTCTGTTCAAGGTTTCCTATCCCCATGTGTGTTTAATGAACAACAGGGTATGTTTGTTTAGAATCAAAGCGACAAGCTACATATTGTTGTGCACTGCTTCGCAGGGCAGTGATTAATCACATTCCTCAGTCCCAGAGACCAATGGCTCTTTCTGTTCCCACAGACCTTCTCAAAGGGAGAAGTGAGGACCTGAAACCAGAGCATTACCTCCGCAAGAGCCCTTCCCTGGAGTCTCTGAGCAAAGCCCCCTCTTTTGCCTTCAGCAGCAGGCCGCTGACCTCCAGCCCAAGCAGCCTGAAACCCCCCAGCAAACTCAGGTACCACCTCACCGGAGGAAAGAAAGCAAATCACCATTTCAGTTGGCAACCTGATGACTGTTTAGTTCAGGGGTTCCCAGTCTCTGTAGGGCTCCCACACAGGAAGTGGGCAGGGATGGCAAACTGAGGACTAGCACTGATGTTTATTGTTGTGGAACAAGAATCAACAGTGCCACGTACCATTCTGCGCCAGTATTGGTACAAGCCACAGTCCATGGTTGGACACTGTTGTGGTGTAGCTTTGGTTACTTATAGCTACACATGAAATCTCATCTGAGATGACAGGAAACCAAAGTATTGATTGTGGTTCAGAGTGCACATCTGCACTGGAAAAGTAGCCATCTTTTGGCAAGTGCTACTCACAGCGGTGCCTTTTAAGGCAGACACTGTCCAGGAGGTTTGATCCTGCTCTGTGACTTTGCCTTGTCTGCAGTATGGTTTCCGTAGTAGCTAGCACCAGCTCAGAACAATATGTGCAGATTTTTCCATTTTAGCCAAGATTTATTCTGCAGTCGGGAATGGGCTTGCTGCTCCAGAACAGTTCGGTAGCTTCTATCCATGGTTTACTCTAATGCTGCAGTCTGAGAGGTGCATTGATAAAGGTTCACTGCGGACGGGCCTGTTGAGGTTGGAAGAGGGTGGGAGATGAGAGGGAGTGAGGGATGAGGACTGCCGCTGGAGAAAAGCAGATCAGAGATCCCTGACTTTAGATGCATTCTGCGGGGTGCTTCGGAACACGTCTGTAGCAGAGGCGGTTTCAGGTTCAGTCCAGCGAGCCCAAACAAATGTGAAGTCTCTGTTCTAAACACACATGGAATATGGTTTGAGACCATTGCAATCAGTTGCTTGCTACCCTGGTTTATCATTGCATGCGATGCCTAAAGTGAAAGAGAGGAGCTGCTTAAAACATATTTACTTCCTTCCCCTGCCTTAAATAGCGTGGAGAGAAAGGACCCATTAGCAGCCCTGGCCCGAGAGTATGGCGGCTCAAAAAGGAACGCCCTGCTAAAGTGGTGTCAGAAGAAAACAGAAGGTTATCCGGTAAGACGAAACATGCAGTTAATTTTTCATGGGGAAGTGAGTGTTTCATTCGTTTCTTTGCCGTGTGCTGTGAGCAGCTGTCATTTCAAGGGAATGTGTGTTTTGTAGTCTGCAGTTTTCGCTCTTGTCTCCTTGCACTGGGTGGTTTCCACCCACCTTCTTCTCTCCTGCTCTCGCTAACCCTCAGCCCCCAGCATTACCTTTGGGTGAAGTGACTCAGTTTACTTCCCATCATATGCTGAAATGTTTGATTCATCCAAGTGTCAGCGAAGGCCGTCAGTAGAGATTATGTGAGCTGCTGCTTTAAGCTGGGGGCAGATGTCTGCTTAGTGCCTCTTGCTGGATTCCCTTTCTGGGCTCTCAGAAGAAGAGGCCACTGCTTCTGGCAGTTCTGTGAAACCAGAGAACTGTCACCCAAGGTGGCCTTCATCAAGGAGATCCTGCTGTCTCCCTGATGGCCCCAGGAATTTTCCTCTTGACTATGGTCAGCAAAAGCGCAGCAGCACTGGAGGAAGTTTTGCTATGTCATATCATGACTGGCTTCATGCCCAGCAGCCCTGTTACTGGCTCAAATAAATGCAGAGAGAAGGGACTTGAAAGCTTTGCTCCCGATATGTGTGTGTTTCTGAGGGAGCTGGATAAAAGGCTGATAATGGAATGCATCCCCGAGGACTGCTGTCCATCCCTGGAGGGCTGTGTGAAGTGCAGTGCAGGGCTAACTGTACAGCGGCTGAGAGCTTACTCTGAGTGAAACGCAGAGTCTGCAGCGATTGTCCCGGTTGCTAGAACATGTTCTACAATGACAGCATCAGAGAGCTTCAGTTGGATGGGCAAGGCTGTGTCCATGCAGGTTCCCTGGTACATTCGTCGCCTCGCTGTTGAAATGTACCATGAATCATCTCGCAGGTGCTGGTTTTACTGGTCACGCGAGGCTTTCTGATGAGGCCTGGCAAGCTGCCGGCCTGTCTGATCTGGCTGGGTCCTGTGGCAGTGTTGTCACAGAAGTAGGGATTTGCACTTTGGTCCTATGCAGAACTCTCCCTTGCCCCGTGCTGTGCTGTGTGCTATGCTCAGGTGGGCTGCTGTCCTTGGTCGGTCAAGTGGCCGCAGGTCATTGTCTCTGGGTGCCATTTGTGAGGCACTTGGTCATGCCAGGTGCTGCAGAAATACCTAGAATACCATGTAGCTTGGGAACTATTTAGTAAGGTAAATGAGATGCTGGCTAAATATAGGCTTGCCTGACGTTGCTTCCAGGCAAGATAATAGAATGGCTGATACAGGACTTGATTAATAAAAAATTAAAGGAGGATAATATAATTAATGCCAATCCACGTGGGTTCACAGAAAATAGTTTGTGCCAAACTAGCTTCAAATCGTTTTGATGGGATGATAGAATTGGTTGACGCAGGTAGTGGCGATGTCGTTTATTTGGACTCTGGGGAGGAGGCTGACTTGGTACTGCCCAGCATTTTGGTGAAAATGTAGAATGAAATCCAATTGATACGGAGACACATTAAATAGATTAGAAGCTGGCTCCTGGAAAGGTCTCAAATGTAATTGTAAGCCGAGTAGCGTCAGCAAGTGGCTGTGATGCTAGTGGGATCCCACGGGGATCAGTCCTTGTCCTTGCACCGTTGTACATTGTATCAATGACCTGGGAGAAAACACAGAATCATTTCTGATCATGTTTGCAAAAAGCACAAAACCCAGGGGAGTGGTAAGTAACAGAGGACAGGTCATTGATACAGATTTGGATTGCTTGGTATGCCGGGTGTGAGCAATCAGTATACTTTGTAATACGGCTACATGTAAATCTATACAGCTAGGAACAAAAACATAGCTCGTGATTTACAGGTGGGAGGGCTCTATTCTGGGAAGCAGTGACACTGACTATGATCTGGGGGTTGTGGTGGACAATCAGGTGAACATGTTGTATGACACTGTGGCCAGAAGGGCTCATGCAGCTTTGAGATGCATAAAGAGGGGACTCTCAAGCAGGAGAACGGGGGGTATTTTACCTCTGCGTTTGCCTGATACAGTAGCTTCTGCTATCCTGCGTCTTTTTCTGGCGCCCACCATTCAAGAAAGATATCGCCCAAACCGGAACATGTTCAGAGATGAGCTGTAAGAATGATGAAAGCATTGGCAAATGTGCCTGATCGTCAGGGCCCTACCAAATTCATGCTCCATTTTGGTCAATTTCACAGGCAAGGGATTTTAAAAATCGTAAATGTTGTTTCAGCTCTTTAAATCTAACATGTCAGGGTGTTGTAACTGTGGGGTCCTGACCCACAAAGGGGGGAAGGGATTGCATGGTTATTTAGGGGGTGTGGCTCTGCTACCCATGCTTGGGTACTGTTGCTAGGGGATGCCTTCAGAGCTGGGCATCTGGAGAGCAGTGGCAATACCATCCCGAGCCATCCTTGCTTCTGCGGCACTAGCAGCAGCACAGAAGCAAGGTTGGCCAGGGATGGTATTGCCATCCCTCTGCACTGCTGCCTGCAGAGCCGGGCCCTCAATGAGCAACCAGCACTCTCTGGTCACCCAGCTCCGAAGGCAGCGCAAAAGTAAGGATGCAGTACCCCACCCCCGCTGAAATAACCTTGGGAGCCTCCTGCACTCCCGTGTGAATCAGGACCCCCCTTTGAGAAGCGCTGGTGTCCCTCTAAATCCCGGTGGGACTGGCTTGTGGACGCCGGAACGGCCCACACAAGCCCAGAGTTTGCAGTCCGTGATGTGTTCTTCGTGGCCGTGGATTTGAAAGGGCCCTGCTTAGAGACTCCAGGAACTCAATCTGTTGATCTTAACAAAGAGAAGATTAAGAAGCAATGTGATCGCAATCTGTAAGTACCTTTATGAGGAACAAGTCTTTGACAACAGCAGAACGTGATCCAGTGGGTGGAAACTGAAGCTAGCCAAATTCAGACTAAAAATAAGGCCTCGGTTTTTAACAGTGAGAGTAACTAACACCAGAACAATTTACCAAGGGCTGTGGTGGGTTCTCCCTCCCGAGCCTTTTTAAAATCAGGATAGGCTGTTTTTTCGGAAACATCTGCCCTAGGAGTTATTTGGGGGAAGTTCTCTGACCTAGGTCACACAGGAGGTCAGAGTGGATGATCACAGTGGTCCCTTCTGGCCTTGGAATCTGACCCTCTGGTTAAGTCTAAGCTGCATGCTACTGGCAGTGGTGTGTGTAACTAACGACATGCCAGAGGAAAGCACGCAGCAGCCACGCTGCGGGGTGTAGTTCCACGCATCGGCGAAAAGCCCTGGCGGGGGGTGCCTCAGGGACAGGCTCTGGCAGCAGGGAGCTTCTGGAGCCTTTCTTTGCTGCCTCCCCTTTTGCAGGGAGCTGCTGGAGCTTTTCCACGCTGCCTCCCCAGCCGCCAGAGCCCTTCCCTGTGGCAGGGAAAGGCCCCAGCAGGGAGGAGGCAGCAGGATGCTGTGCGGCTAAGAACGGGCACGTGGACAAGGGAGGTGGTGCTGGGTGTGCCGCGAATTGTGTAGGGTGCATAGCCACAGGATTCAGGGTGTACTGACCTTTCTCGCCCAGCAGTGCCTTGCCCTCTGCCCTGCTGTTTGCAGCGGTGCTGGGGGACATGTGATTTCTGCTCTCTGCATGCCGCTGGGAGGCGTGTGCAGTGGAGCTGTAGCCGCTAAACTGCCCTACCCCCTGCCATTGTGGAAACACTTTACAAGTCGGGGCACGTGCCAATTCCTTACCACATTCTTCTGCCATGACAGACAGAAACACCTCCCCCCCCCCAGAATACCCATTAACTTCAGGGACTGTGTCGTGTTGCCACATGTCTCCTCTTCTGGGACAGTTGAGGCGGTGTGTAAAACTCAAGCTAATGTGTGTGCCGATTGCAAATGAGGACAGATGTGTCACTTCTGTCCAAGTGAAGGCAGCCCAAGGAACTGACTTGCTGAGCACAGAAAGCCAAAAGCAATGCCCGGTTTCCCTCCGTGCTTTCTCTGTCATTACCAGCAGTTGGTTTCAATGGTGGAGAATTATGGAGTGAAGGCCCCAAAGCTTAGCCGCTGGTTTGACCTACCACTATTGTGTCATTGCTCTGAAAGTTTCAGAAGTGGGGCGTGATGACAAAGCTTCATCCCAAGCAGGAGCCAAACCATTCCAGTAGTCTGGGCTGAGCTTGGCAGTGGACAGAGAGACTGTGCATCCTCGTATGTCACTTCTTTCTTGTAGACAGTCTCCAGTGTGCTTGGGTAGCTGGGCTTTGCGCTTGACAGGGAGAAGCCAGGCCTTTGGCTCTGCTTCTGGCTGAACTTTTGAGCTGCCAGAGGCTTTTAGAAGAAGGTGGCTTGTTGCCTGTACACCGTGTGTGTCTGAGAGACTCTGTAATGTTGGCATTTTTCTTTTGTCAGAAGAATAGTGTTTGTTACTTACAGTAGAAAACAAAGGAATTTATTGTGAAATGTCCATGCCCTGAGGCCAAACTTTGATAAAGAACAAAACACATATTTTTAGATAAACATATTTTTTCTCTCTCCTGCTAGCTCCTTTAGGAAGCTTTAGCTGCTGGAGCCAGCACCTTAGAAGGGATCAGTAGCTTTTCCCTTTGAAGCAAATTGCTTTGGAGACCACTTTGTAGTTGTATGGAAGTGCTGGCTCATTCACCCAGCTACTTACCATAACTGATTCATCCTCCCATCAGTTACTTGGTTAATCACTTGCCCATCCTCCATGTGAAATCTGCTGCATGTTTTAGAAATGTGCATCTGTCTGTCCGTCCATGAGTCTTTTGATGCCCATGTGATCGACAGCCATTTATTGGCCTTCCTTTCTAAGGCTATATCTTACCAAGAGAGCTGCTGAAACTGACCCATCGCTGATGGAGGGGATTGCTCGGTTCCGGATGCTGCCTTGACACTTGGTAGGGAAGAGCCGCTGAAGACTGCGAGAATCAAAACTATCGTCGGGTGTGCTTCAGCCTTCGTCAGCAGCCATGTTCCACTCCCGGGCACTGCCCCGGATCCCCCACAGCGGCTGGGGACAAGGCCAAGTCACAGCAGTTGCTGCTGCTACTCCTTCAAGCATCATTCGGCTGCTTCCGATGCTGCCCAGCTTGGGGCTCCCTGCTACGGGCTTTCCCAGGTTGTCAGCCGGGCTTTTCTTTTTGTAATGTCATCCTGTGAGTCCTGTATCAGAACAATGGGGGTGCAGTTAGGGGCACCAGCGCTGCCAGTGTGTGGAGCAACACAGGCTCCATGGGTACCCACCCAGGACCAAGGCAGCCGAGACTTCCTGTGCTACAAGAAACCAAAGGGAAAGTCCTGTGTTTCTACCCTGAACCCAAGTAGCGGGGATAAAATATGTGTATCCGACAGCAGGCCACACAGGAGGCGTGCAGAGCAGTCTGGGCCTGTTTGTTGTTGTTCCTTTTGGAATTAGTCTCTTGAGGAAAAATATTCATGGGTCAGAGGACAGTGAAAGCCTCGGGTTTATTTACAGCCCCTGGAGTGATCCCGCTACTGCCCTGGCTGCACAAAGGGAGCCGTTTGACATTTTTGGGCCATGCTCTGGTGAGACTCTTGTCTGAAGCAAAGTCCTTGGCCGGAGGTAGTTTTTAGAAAGGGCAGTCACGCTGCTTGGGTACGCACCGAGAGAACCAGGCGGCTCCGATTGGGAGGCCGCTAGCGGGTTTGTCACCCACAAGGAACATCTGCAGAGCAAGGCCTTAAGGGACTGAACAGACGGGAGAGGAGCAAATTGGTTCATTGCGTGGCTTTCGCTCTCTCCAGCCCTCCCACTGCCCTACGAAGAGGCAGAGGCAGTTTCGTCTCGCTCCCATTTCCCTGTACATCGCTGTCTCGGAGGCTGTGCTTCCCCACTGAGTTCTGGTGTCCCCTGGCCCTGCCCACGGGGGGCCTGTATGATTCCCAACCACGAGGAACTGGAGTGAGCTGGAGAATTCCCCCTCCCTCCTGCGTCAGCCGCTGCCCTCGGCGGGGAGTGACACGATGAAGGGGGCTTTAGTGCAGAACCACGTTAATAATATGCATGTCCACTTTGGGGCTTCCCGTCACATGGCGCCTGGGCCTCACTTCCCATAGCGGTCAGGGAGAAACAGGAGCAAATCCCGTCTGCTTGGTCAGGATGACTTCCTGCCATGTGCCCCAGGACTCCAGGCCCTCGCCCGTCAAAGAGGGCTGAATGCAGCTCAGCTCAAACCCCATCAGCCAATTGCTTGCTAAGAGGAATGGCAGGAGAGGAGGTCTCCCACTCCATTCCCAGTCGCTGAGCATGCTGCCTCCTAAACGCCGGGTCTGTGGGACAGTTCCTGATTTGAGTTCCTTGGCTTGGGGCAAGGGGGCTCTTTTCTGTTAAAACTGCAGGGAGATGAGATTTGAGCAGACTGGATGAGAAGGGCTGATACTCACGACGTAGACCAGTAGCAACTACCACACCCCCCAGATCCCCCCAGTGAAAGCTGGACTGATTGGCTAGGAGAGTGACTAGGGATGAGTCCCAGGGCCTCATCTTCTGCTATTGGTGGAAATGTACATCCTGCTCTTCTTGTTCCCCCCCCATTGACCAATGAAACCATTCCCCTTGCTTTGATCTCTAGCACCTTCCAGAGGAGGAAATGTAAACACATGGGGAGAGAGACCCTGGAGGAAGCTGAGACAAGAGTAACAAAAGGGAGGACTCCACTCGCAGGAAGGTGGATGCTTCAGCTGTCGATCTCCCACCGCTAAATCAAATGTTGAGGGTGCCCCTGCCAGAGCGTTCCTCCCATCAATCTCCTATTGTGCGCCAAAGCTCGGCTTAAAGTACATAGACTCCAGCTACGTTTTTTCCGTACCTGGAATTGCCTACCGTAAGCCATCCTTCCCCCATAGCGAGGACCTGGCCCAAGCAATAAGCGTAAAAACGCTCTGTCTCTGATCTGTCTATGGTATTTCTAAAATAGCTATAGTCAAAAGGGATAAACACCGAATTATTGAGAGGCATGCAATTCGGTGTGATAAAATAAAATAAAGGGGGAAATGAGGTTTAATATCCAGAAACAAATACCTGACTGTGAGATCTGTTATGCTTGGAATAATCTCTCCTCTGAAATGGATGTGTCCTTGCTAGGGACACTTAAAACTAGACTTGATGAAACATGACTAAATGCCCAATAGGAAGCTGTCCTGTCCTGTCCCGTCCCGACTAACAGGGCATTACAATCCTGGCCCTGCCCAGCTGATTCTGCAGAGGAATGTTTGAGTTCCTTGTCCTGGGTGATGGTTGTCATCTGCGCAGTGGTTTCAAACAGTCATTCCTCTGTCACTGGATTTGTTGGGGTTTTGGGGGGAGATTGGGGGCGTTAATCTCAGCAAACAGAAGTATGGTGAATTAAAGCTTGTGTGATGAAAATAGAGAACGGAGGGGAATGGTGTGAGGAGCTTTTGCCAAGGCATCCTTCATAAATACACTTTTAAAATGAGTGTCCATTTCTGGCACATGCCCACTTTAAAAAATGGCCTGTCTCTTAAGTGAACCCAAGCTCTGTCCTGTGACCTCACTGTGCAAGTGCACGCCCACGTCTCACATCCCTCAGCCCGCCCCACCTGTTGACGACATCGAGATCTGCCTTGGGAGGTGACAAGATGACCAGCTCTGATAACTGCTTACGTGTGGCCCTAAAATCCAATTACCACAAATCCCCTAGACCGTAAGTGATGGCTCACAGGAAACTATTTCTGTCCAACCATTCTTCCCGTTCTGGGCTTTATCTGTTTTAAAACCATTATGCATCATGGCAACATCAGGAAGTTGAAACGTGGGTGCCTCTTTCTAGTTATAGGGTAATAGGTTCTGTTCCCCTGAGCCTTAACTCCCTGCAGCTGCTGACAGTCCTTTTGTTGCATTATCACCCTCCATAATCCTATCATTAGTGGCTGTGGTGTTATTTAAGTGCTCTAGTTCTGTTTACTCTCTGTGGAGACCATCTGTCAAGGGGCCAAAGCTCTCCAGATTAAACCTATTACCAGCCCGAGTTGCATTGCGAGAACATAGGACATGAAGAGGCACTTATCCTTGGATCATTAAAAACCATGCGTCTACCCCACACCTCCTCCCTCGTATGGGTAGCTAGTGTCATCAGTCAGATAGGATCGGCCCTCGGGTATAGTAACAATGCCAGTGGTACCTAGCTAATGAATACTGATTGCTTAAAGGGACTGCTTGGTTTCCCCTTTCTTGTTTCCAGCCACCAAGTGGCTGTCCTGGGGAAGGGGGTAGAGGAGACCAGCCAGAAGGGAGTTTTATGAAGCTGAACCCATTATCCCATGAGCAGTAGGACAGTAGGTCTTGGACTCTTTCCAACAAACTTGCAGTGGGTTCCCTAGGAACTCTCCTTGAAAAACCAGTATCTTTCCTATGGCCGTATCCTTGCAACTCTCTCGAGATTCCTTCCTGAATGGACAGCCACTGGCTGGGACCCAGGGCATCCTGTAACAGGCACAAGAGAGATAACATTGAGAGATAAGACCTCTGTCCCATACAAGTTTCCTGTCTGCACCTCCAGGCTGTTGCATTACTTCTGCTCCTGGATCAGGGAAGTCTCAACCCACGTGGTCAGGGTCAGTGGCAGAGGGAACCAACACCAGACGCCCAGTCATGTCCTGCACTAGTGGCACCAGTTTGAGGGATTGTTGGCTTCAGAATGAGCGCCGCTTCTCCACTCAGACCCCGTGTCCTTTTGAAGGCTCTGAGCAGTGCACGAAAACTACCAACAAAGCATGTTCATTGTGATTTTCAGTAGGGCTGGACAAGCTGATTGCTTTGGCAAGGGAAATAGATCGGATCAGGCACAGGATCTCTTAGGATCTCTTTATAAAGAAAAAGTTGTTACAGTTCTGAGCAAAGCTGTAACAGAATGGTTGGCGTCCCTTCTCTTGGTTTATCGCGCCATTTAATCATGAACTAGGTAACATTATGTATGTTTCAGAAAGTAAAGTTGAACGTTTGTAGAAGCTCCATATGGGACAATAGTCTCCAATAGTTATATTGTCTGCCACTTGCTTAGTCTAAATTAGCCAAGCATGAAAAGCCAGATGCTCACTCTAAATCTTAGCAATTTTGTCTCAAAGTTCTGGAGAATCCCTCTTGAGGCTACCTTGTGCGTGAGACCAAAATAATCTTAGAGCTGTGATTTTAAGGGGTGGGGGGTATATGGAATATAGAATCATAGAAACGTAAGTCTAGAAGGAACCCCAAGAAGCCATCTGATCTGTCCCCCTGCACTAATGTAGGACCAACTATACCTAGACCATCCTGAAAGATATTTGTCTAACCTGTTCTTAAAAGCTTCCAGTGATGGGGATTCTGCAACCTGCACTGTTATCCTTTTTGAGTGTTTAACTATCATTATAGTTAAAGAGTTTATCCTAGTGTTAGGGATGTTAAATTTAGGTTAATCAACTAGTCGATAAGCGGGGGAGCCGCAGCAGGGTTAGCCGGCAGGTTCTTAATACATTTACAAGGCAGCTACAGCAGGGTTAGCACCTGGGGCTGGGAGCCAACCCCGCTGCGGCTCCCCCGCTTATTTCCTAATCGATAAGCCAGCTCTAATGCATTTAAAAAGCAGAGGCACATCATCCCCCTGCCTCCTCTGCCCCCCGCAGAGATGGTGCTGAGAGGAACCGGCTTTTAAGCCAGCTCCCCTGGGCACCAGCTCCTGCTCCCCGCCCTTGCTGCACCTGATAGCTCATCGGATAGTCAACTAGTCTCTTACATCCCTACCTAGTATCTCAACTAAATCTCCTGTGTAGGCCAGTTATTACTTGCCCTACCTTCTGTAGATATTGAAAATAATTGATCACCATGTTTTCTATAACAGTCCTTAACAAATTTGAAGACTATTGTCAAGTTCCCCTTCAGTTGTCTTCTCTCAAGAGCAAACGTGCTCATTCTTTCATCTTTCCTTAAATATCACGTTTTCTCAATTTTTTGTATAATTTTGTTGCTTTCCTTTGGAATCTCCCCGATCCATCCACATCTTGCTTAGTGTGGTGCTGATACTGAACATAATATTCCAGCTGAGGCCTCCCCAGAGCTGAGCAGAACAATGACTTCCTGTCTCCCGTTAATACGCTCAGAATTGTTGCATACTGGCGATGAACCCTTCACCCTTAAAAACATGTTTTTTCTAGATATATGACACCAGCCCTTATTCTGGATGGAAATTTCTTTCTTTCTGCCAGTGTGAAGAGGTCTCCAACACTGAGTCATTCAATGACGATCTATTGGACAGTCCTTGATTATAATCGTGCGTTCTATGCACAATATCCCAGAAAACTGTCTAAATAAACCCTAAAGTCTTCCCAGGGCTACTCCATCTTTGAGTGAGAGACAGGAAGTTGAAGTAGATTCCATTTCAGTTTATTTGCCAAAGCACCAAGTTCATCTGCGTGTTGCTCTGCCCACCAGGAGCCTAGACGCCTCTGTTTCAGACCTGGCAACACACTAATGGTTTAGGACCATAAGATGCAGTTTATGTGCAGTACGGATGCAAAGTTCGGGCAGACAAATAGAGCCCGAGCCTATGTCAGCATTTGCCACTTGCCGAGAAAGTATTGTAACAAAAGCTTGGTTGGGTCAGTGGCTCGTCAGTGGCGTATGGAAACTTTTATTGTCCAGTTACCAATTCAAATCCAGTCCCAGGCAGCAGTGATCAAAAGTGCGGGTCTGTCATATATGAAATATGTTTTTACATGAGTTAGTGGCCTAGCAGAGCCATGGAATTGTAAGATAGGACCGTATGGGCCAGTTAATCCAGTGCACTGATAGCGGCCAGCTCCACATGTTTTACAGAAAGGTCCAATCTTCCCCGTCTCCCCCCACCAAACTGTCAGTTATCTGCTAAGAGGGCCCTGAAGGTGGAAGTTTCTTCCTCGCCCCAGGCAGTTAGGGGCTTGTGTCTGAAAGCAGGAGGGCTGCCATCCCTTTGTAAAGCTTTGTCACGAGATGTGCAACAGGTACTTTTCCTTCCAGTCAAATAATGATCTGTACCTTTCTCCAGTCCAGCTGAGCATTTGGACTGATAATACTTTGTCCATGTCCTCTGTCTGATCGTATTCTGCACAGCTGCATGCATCAGAGTCCCGCTAGCTGGCTCCCACGTTGGCAGTCTCAGCCAAGAGGCCAAGAAGAGACTGAATCAACCCCCATATCAGGGCTGACCGTCCTGTTCCTGTTTTGTGCCTAATGTAAACCTGCTCTCCACAGCAACCAATCCAGCACCTTTCTCCAGCGCTAATGTAACACACCTTAGTGGTGCGGTCGGTACAAGCGTGAGAACAGTCGGTGGAGGCCATTTGGAATCCCTGCAAGGTGTTCTGTCCCCGCTGCAGGCAGAACCCCCTGAGCCTGTTGTATTCTGACTTCCCAGAGGCACTTGGACGGCTTGTGAATGAGGTAGTGATTCTTTTCTTTTGTACTTGTCTCTCTTTGTGTCAATAAGAGGCATGAAGTCTTTTTGATAAACCTCTGAGTTGTGTTGACCTCTCTGTATCAGGAAAGTGTTCCCAAATCCCCCAGTTAAATATATAAATAATCGTTAGCGCCCATAAAGCAGAGGCATTCTGTAATTGGGCAGTAACACAAAGAAATAGATGTGCAAATGTACCAGCTGCCTTTAGAAACGTGCCTTCTACCGGATAAGAGGAGGTAAATCCCAGGTGTTACTACAGATTGCTTACAAGCTCTTTGGAAAGGGCTAGATTCTGGACACACTGTGATCCTGGGTGCTAAAGCAGCTCACCAGCAAGCTAGCTAATATAAACTGGCTGACGGAAATTGTGGAACCAAACCCAAATTTAAATCTCAAATTTCCTGTACTGAGGGCCTGAGATGAGTCCTTAGGCTGGGAAGAAGTGAGAGCATCTTTCTCCTGCCCAATCCTCGATGTGGCAACCTGAGACCAGGATGTGCTGGCCTTGTTGTCTCCAAAAGCAGCTGTTTAAGGGCTTGCCTGCAAACAAAGTGACACCACTTTGACCTTCCCAGTGTAGTCCACCCTCCCCCTACTTAAGGAGGTGGTTGGTATCAGTACAGGTGTTCCCGTCTGAGAGCAGATGAGCTATGTTGGCATGGCTGCCTCTCCTCTAGGTGCTGCGATAGCTATTTTGCTGGGGGCTCAATGGCTTTAACCAGCTCGTGTGTCAGGTATAAACTCTGTTGGAGGCGCTGTTTGTGACGATGTGGCCTGAGGAATGAGTGAAACCTTGGGTTCTTTTTCGGCTTCTCTGACTCCAGCTGCACAAGTTTCACATGTGACATGTCTCCACACCGCCTTCCTCCCCCTGCAGAAGTGTAGGGGAGTCTTTGGAAGAGTGTCAGTGCAGAGCGTGGTGAGGAGGGTTTACCCTGTGGTTAAAACAGGATTGAGAATTAGGAGGTCTGAGAGCTACTCTGAGCTCCGCTACGGATTGTCTTGGTGCCCTTGCTTCCATTGCCTGACGTTTCCGGGCCCCTGTTTCACAGCTAACACTGGCCTGCCTTGTGGGAAGTGGGCACAGAGCAAACTAGGGCGCTTTGAAAGGCGCTGGGAGACCCTTTGACCCGAGCACAGTGTTGACTTGATAATTCCACAGCCCCGGGTGTGGGTCACATTCCCTCTCACTCCACATTTTCTCCCTCCCTTGTTCAAGAAGAACGTTTGGGGAGGAATCTGCACAGGAGGTTTTGCCACAGGGCCAGGTGCAAAGCCAGAGTCTCTAGGGCCGGGCTCAGGTTGGGGATTTTTTTTTTTTTTTTTTACTGTTTTTTAGCACAGCAGCCAAACCGTAGCAAGTTGGGCATAACCAGGTTAATCGCTGACATGAGCTACTTTCGTAGTGACGCCAGCATATAAATCAGTGATGGGCAACCAAAACTAGGGAGTAGGCTGCCTGAGAGGACTCCTTCACCTCGGCAGGCTGCAGCAACCGGTGACACGGGTATTCCACCTGCGGTCCCCCTCTATCTCCTCCTCCCCCACGTGCCTCTCGTGCACTTCCTGTGCCTCCCCCCAGCACTTGGGGGCGTGTGAACTGCCCGATTCACACTCTGTCCCCACGTCCCCTCCCTCCAGAGCTGGAACGCCAGGAATCGGCTGCTCTCGGTTTCTTCAAGCTCTGGGAGGGAGGGAAAGAGCAGGGCTGGAGCGCATCAGGCACTTAGCATGCTCTGGGAGGCAGGGTGCAGGGGTAGGGAGTGCGGGGCTCCGAGGCCCCAGTGCATGAGAGGTGCATGGGGGAAGGGAGCAGACAGGGCTGCAGATGGAGCCCCAATGGGCCACAGGTTGCCCACCACCGATGTAAATGCCCTGGTCTGATGCAGCTAAATATCCTGAACCAGATTTCATTGTCCTTCACACAAGAAGCTTTCTTCTGTAAATAAATAAGAGTCTTTTAATTGGGGGGGTGAAATCCATGGCCACGCAGCTCTCGTATGCAATCCTTTCCCGCCAGCCGGGTCGTTTTAAAAGCAGCATGTACATTGTAGCCAGCCCATAGTCCTGGAGGGAATGACGGTCCCTGAGAACATGGAATCAATTGGGTGTCAGCTGGCACGGCTCCAAACTCTGACATCTAAGTGGGTGTCAGCTGAGCCCTTCAGCATGCTGCACCAGTCCCCTGAGCTGGCATCTGGAGCTGTTGGACCCTGCCCTCCTCTTGTCTCCAGCCTTCACTCTTGGAGCCTTCAAGGGACTTGCAGGTTACCCCTTCCCCCTTGCAAAAATTCCAGACCTCAGAGCTAATTTGTTTGCTGTACCTAGAGAGCTGTATTGGGAATTGTGGGAGCAAAGCAGAAAGCTGATTGGGAATTCTGCCCTCCCCTGGCTCCTGACCAGGAAGTAGCTGTGTCGCTGGCATGGCTAGAGAGGTGCGCCAAACACCTCTCGCCTGCTGCTGGCTCAGAGGGGTGGAGAGCGCAGCGAAGGACAAAGATGGTAGATGATCAGCGTACAGAAAAAGCAGCAATCTCTTAGTCTCACCTCACCTGTGTGCTGAGCCTTGCTTCCATAATTCTACATCGCTGATACACGTGGTTTCTAGCCAGGAGAGGAATCAGTGGTTAGAACGAGAAGCATGCCTTCGTAGAAAAGGGCTCTGAAACCAGCAGCAGAAGTCTAGCCACTGAAGCAGCTTTCTTGTTCTCCACAATCACAGCTCTCATTGAAAACCAGGCATTCCTGGCTCATCTGTTGCAAAGACAATCTCAAAAATCCCAACCAGTCCAACACAGAGGCTGCAGAGAGCTGGGAATAGTGGCCCTGAGACATGTCACATGCCCCATTCATTTCACTGATGAGCTAACTCAGATGCAGGGCTGGGGATTTAAATACTAACGTTGCTAATTATTGCATTCGTTTGGGAAGGAAGGGAAGGATCCCTGAGCTGGGCAGATTATGGGTAAGTAGCGTCTCATTTGGAGAAACCGTCACTTTTTATTGCTGTCTCAATCATGACTACAGCAGAGCTGCCACTGTGTTATAATCAAGAAGGCAGAGCTCATGGACAAATTCACATTGCACCAAGGGTGGGCGTCCTCCCAGAGCTCAGTATAGCTCAGAGAGCCCACAGGGTCGTCTGTTGTCAGTGGTTTCTCACAGGCAATACACAGAGGTAGAGCTTGTGCCGTGGCAGAACTTGGAAGAGTACCACAGAGGGGACCCTGTGGGAGAGGCAATGGAGAGGATGTAAGATGCATAACTTTGCAGTGGATCTTCAGAACTCTGACCCTAGAGATGCTGTAAAGTAGCTGGGAGCTGGCAAAGCTTTCTGGGTATTAAACACAAACCAGCACAATAAACATCTTTCTTTCTGCCATTTCCTGCCCTGCACGCCCACAGTAGGCATCTGATCCCCTGGGACAGAGTGATTTACCCGAAAGCCTGAGTCACAAACACACTTTACATCTAATGCCGGTATTTAAAATGCCCATGACTTTGGGCTTACTTCTCCAGGTGGTGAAGGGGTAATGTCTGTGGGCAGCAATGGAACACGGCACGAAATGAGCCGGGAGAAGTATGGTGGGAGAAAGGGGTTTCTTTGATCTGTGCAGGTATGGTGTAAGTGGAGCACACTTTCCAGAGTTGGCATTCAATCTTTGTCGTGCTGCTGCATTCGAAGTCCGAGGACTTTCCAGCTTGATCCATGTGTTAAGTTATGTTGTGACATATAAGTGTCATTAGCAGCAGCATGTGGCTCCTGGCAGAGGCACCAGAAACAGGGAAAGGGAGATAGAAGCAGGGGCGGCCCGTGACTATAGGCCGACTCGGCCGTCGCCTAGGGCGCCGCCTTCAACAGGGCGCCCGGGGCGCCCGCTGATGACGTCGCGCCATTGATGGCCGTGCAGGCGGGAGAGCCAGCTGCCACAGCCCGCCTCGGGCCGCCCCTGGATAGAAGCACATCCTTGGCCTTTCCGTGTAGGGCTGAAGCAGGCTTTAGGCAGGCCGCAGTGTGCTGAACATTCAAACGTAACTGGCCGATATGATTGTGGTCCCAGAGAAGACCGTCATAGAGCCGGGAGGAGGCAAGGACCCAAGGTCTTTTGGCTCCCTCCCCACTGTGAACAGTCCATTTAATCTCTATATAATGAATAAAATCCTGTTCCTCAAGTTATTCTGGATTTTTGTCTTGAATCCCAGAGGTTTGGGTGTACCGGGGTATTGTTTCACAGTCAGACGGGTAATCTTATCAGCAGGTTTTCCGCTAACCAATTCCGCTAAATCCAGTTTACAAATCATTTGAGACTCTCAGCTGCCCTTTGAAAGCCAATGGGCGGAATTGGCTCTAAATCCTGTTGACGCACTGTGTCGTTGCAGAAGAATCCTGCTGGCCTGTAGCTCAGGCATTCATCCCTTTGGTCAGTATTAACAGGGCACAAACACAGCTGCCATGTCCCCGGTTCCTGGTGGGTTGTGTCATTGCCAGACAGTGTGGCGTGTTGTGTGCTCAGGAGGTTGGGTGAGAAGGAGCAGGGAGAGCACATTTGCTGGGTTTGTTGCTCAGCAAATATTAATATTTAAAGGCTGTTTAACCCAAGTTCAGAGCCTGCACATTTCTCTTGATGGAGCCTCTTTGGCTGAAGCCTGCTAACTGTCCTTCTCCCGTTATGATCTAATACATTCAAATTAGATTTACAGTTTCATGGCACTGTCAGTAACCCGTTGAGATAATCTCCCCGAGGCAGCCTTTCCAAGCACTGGGATCAAGTCTTACAGGAGTTCAAATCTGTAAATCTGTGGCTCAGTGAAAGGGCGGTTCCTTTTCAGGCCTCTGCTTCTAAATATAATCACCTGAAAATACAGGGCACTAAAGTAGGCATGTTAAAATGCGTGTCATTGATTAACTGTATGGTTGCACCCAGGGGAGCAGGCAGCTCCCTAGGAGCTGGTGCACTCCCAGGGAGCTGGCAGCTGCTCCACGCTGCTCCCTCTGTAACAGAGGCAGCAGCGCAGGGTGGCAGGCAGCTCCCAGGGAGCCAGACCGGGAGCCATGGGTAGCCGCATAGGGTAACTGATAAGCATTCTGATCGGTTACCTGTTTAAACGGCTACACTCTTACATCCCCACGCTGAAGATTTCTTTGACTTTCACTGCAGGAGGGAGACGTGGGTCTCTTGGGCGGCTGATAAGGAGGAATGGAGAGATCCATAATGTAGAGCTGGTGAGGTGGGGCTGCTAGTAGTTTCCTTTGGTTTGTTATGTAGCTAGTTCTGTTCTCTGTGTAAGTTTATACTGTGTCTGGGGCTGAACCCTGGAGAGGGGTGGCCTTGGCGCCTTCCCGGAGTAGCCATTCAGAGCACTGATTGGCAGCAGGGACGTTTGCAAGGTAACGGGGATGGGAAAGAATGGCTGTAAAGTACCCGTCATGGCAGACTTTCTCTGTCCCAATCCAGCTCCAACAGTGGATGTGTCTATTATTTATTATCCCACGTTTTGAAAGGAATTATGACTTAAGAGCCTTTGCTGTAGGCATAGCCTGTCAAGTGCTTTGACAAAGCAGCTGGGGTCAGTATTATAATGTCTGCAGGCTGCCATCAGAAGCACCCAATTTTTTTCTGTCGCTTTGCACAGAAGACCTGGAGCCAGAGATGCCCTGACATCAGACTCTTGAAAACCAGAACCTGGAATGGCCTGTGTGCCTGCTACTGCAGTCTTAATGGCCCTCTATATGCAAAGGGCCGCAGCGTAAGAAGGGGCTAAGCTCAAGGAGATGCAGGAGCTCAGCATCTCTTTGGATTTGGCCCCCCTGACTATAGCAGATTGTAGGTTTTAAACAATTGTTCTCTAAGTAACGGCACCCTAGGCTGCTTTTCTTCCGACTCGGCTTGTTTTCTGGCGGCCATTCAGAGCGAGACACGTCGAGGGCGAAAGCGCGAGAGCATGCCGATGCAAGGGAGAGCCAGGCATCTTGTAGCCCTGAACTGGTAAATTCCTCCCATAACTGCCCTGCCTGGCAGCAACGACCTGGAACTTCCCCCCCACTTGGCCCTTCTCACCTTGCGCTCTGGCAATGCCGCCTCCTTCGTGACCTACGTCATGCTCTGCTGCACCACCCGGGGCCTCTCGTGAGAGGGTAATTCCAGGCGTTCAAATCCATTTGGGGGTCTGTATTGCTGACAAAAGCCCACTAGGATCTCATGAAGCCCCCCAGACTTGTAACCCCCCTGCTGAGAGGTGAACGAGGAGCCAAGCGCCACAGGCTCATCTGCGTTTAAAACTGGAGGCTAGTTCCACCAGACTGGGTGCCTTAGCACCAGTCAGGACGTTGTTGCAGATACATGAGCTAATTCAGTCCAAAGCAGACTGCAAAGCGTTACAAATGGATCCACAACCCAGTGACTGGGCAGCCAAGTGGCAGACGAAACTCTGTGTTGATAAAGGCAACGCACATAGTCCCCGCTAGACAGATACAATTGTGGGGTCTAAATTAGCTGCTAGCATTCAAAATAGAGATCTTGGAGCTATTGTGGCTAGTTCTGAGAACATCCGCTCAGTGTGCAGCAGCAGTCAGAAAAGCTAACAGAATATTAGGAAGCCTTAGGAAAGAGATTGAGAATAATGTCACAATATAAATCCATGATCCACGCCTGCACTTTGAGTACTGTTTGCAATTTTTGTCACCCCAGATCAAAGATACCTTAGAAATGGAGAAGGCAACAAAACTGATGGGTGGTATGGAACAGCTTGCGTAGGAGAAGAGGGTTGGAAGTCTGGAGATGGAGCACTTGATTGCCCTGTTTGGTCTGTTCCCTTGGGAGCAGCTGGCACCGGCAGTTGGAAGACGGGACATTGGGCTACATGTAAACGTGGAACTGCTGACATTTTTAGCTGTTACACGTTTACACGCAGCGGCGAAGAGGCGGCTCCGCGAGCACCGGCTCCCACAGAGTCGCCTGCCTCCCTCTTCCCCCACGTGCTGCTGCTGTATCTCAGGCAGCTGGGTTGGGGGGGGGAGGGAGGGTTGCCGGCAATACGAATACACCGTCCCATCCCTAGTATTTCCTGCTCTTGTCTGTGCCTGAGCAAAGGGGAAAGGGGGCTGGATTTCCTTGGGGAACAAGCTGCAGCATTAGGGCCAGACTTTGAGAGAGGGCAGTAGGAGGCGGCTAGTGTAACCTGAGGGAGACTGGGCGTTCTTAGCAAATTGTATTGAGTTAACTGTCTGCTGACATCCGGTTTCTCAGTTCCCTGCAGCTCTGACCTTTTCCTTCACGGCTTACGTGCCCATGCCCTATGGAAGGGCTTGGCGACTTCTGCCGCCAGGGTCTCGGATCTGAGATGGGGATTAAGCCTCAAGCAGTTCGATGCATCACAGCTGATCGGCGTACAAATCCCTATCTGCAGCAGGGCCGGCAGCCACTGCGGGTCCTGGGGCAAGGTGAGGGGGTCAGGGCAGCCAGCCCTCCAGGGTGCCTGGACCATTGCTCTGGACACCCCTTTGCGACCTCAGAGCCGCACAGAGTGGCTCTCCAAAAGGGCCCAGGGCTCCGGCCACCACCGCTGCTTGCAGTACTGGTGATAGCAGCTGGGAGCCCCAGGACAGCTGCCTCCTGTGCCACCCCCACACCTCGTCGTCAGGCCTGCCTATCTGTAAATCACTCCTAGCTCTGATCTGTGTTCTGCTCCCCTGATGTGCTGCAGATGCTTCCTGTGCTGAAGCTGCGTGCCTTAGAACAACAGGGTTCTTTGTGAGCGAAACGTCTGGTACTGGACGTTGGGATGAGTTCCCCCGAGTAGGGGCTGTAAATTCATTCGTGAGCCCTCCAGCAGGCCAGGCTGTGGGGTGACCCAAGCTGACAGTTTCCATAATGAACTTGAACATTTTGGATCTGATCACAAAGCGAAGTCATACTACATTCATCTCTGGGTGAAGGAAGAACTCTCCCCCACACAGGTTCGGGGGTGGAATAGCAGAGAGGGTGGAACTGATCTTGCTGCCAAAGAACGCAGGAGAATTGAATAACTTCCGAGGTGGCCAATCCCTGCATTCGATCCTTCGGTCTGGCTGCACCAGAGCCACTGATTGTGCATGGAGGTACCACTGGAGAGAGCCTCTTCGGAAAGAATTCTTAGAATCATAGAGACCTCAGGAGGTCATCAAGTGCAGCCCCTTGCCCCAAGCAGGACCAACCCCAACTAAATCAGCCCAGCCAGGGCTTTGTCAAGCTGGGACTTAAACACCTCTAGGGATGGAGAGTCCACCACCTCCCTAGGGAACCCAGCCCAGTGCTTCACCACCCTCCTTGTGACATAGTTTTTCCTAATATCTAACCTAGACCTTCTTGTGGTTGCCTGCTGGGAAGCGCACTGGAGAATTTTGGAAACTATGCAAATGTGAGCATATCCAGAGGCTGACGCTCAGTTGGCTTATCAGCATCCCCCCCCCCCGTGTCAAAACAAATGGGGTTCAACAGGGAAAATCCGATGAAATCATAGAGCAGAGTCTGTTGTGTGTCAGAAACGGGGGCGGGTTTGTTCTGAGAACACACGGGCCCCATGGGCGCTCACAAGGTTTGAAGAGCGCCGTTATGTTCGAGGTGAAGTTGGGACAAGAGTTCAGGCTGATGTTGCTTTTCTGACTCAATTCCCCAGGGCCATGGATGGTATCAGAACCATTTTCCACTAGCGGTGCTCTGGTGCTTTGTGAGAAGGAGCCCAGCTATCAAACTCTTGATTGTGCATATGATGTGGATCAAGGGTCATACCTAAGTGGCATATGGGGTCTGGCCACTTACTGGAAGCTTTTGTTGGAGACATGAGACATTTTGATTTTATATCGGTCTAGGGGCTTCTCTCTTCCACATAGTGTCAGCTAGCAGGGGCAGGGAGCCTTAGCAAATCTCTGAACCTGCAGACCTGGCTGGAATGGATCACTCTAACCCTAGGCTGGTGGGTTGTTGTGGGAATGAGCGGTTTTGTCTCGTGTGTCTTCCATGGGATAGAATATACTGAAATGGGGGATGAGGCTCCTGCAGCATTGGAACAGGAGAGCAAAAGAGCTAGAGCAGCGGTTCCCAACCTTTTCCAGATGGGGACCCGTTTGGACAATCCAGGAAGATTTGATGACCCAAGGAAATTCAAAACCGGGGGGAGGAGGGAGGGCAGAGCCACCTGGGGAGACACTTGGCGACCCTTTTGAAATGTAATGGCGACCCATATTTGGGTCCTAACCCATAGGTTGGGAAACCCTGAGCTAGAGCCTTTCTGCCGTGGGGACTGCCTGCTTCGGCCTGTACATTCCCACCACGCTGCGCCGTAGGAGGTGCCCCAAACGAGGGAGTTAACCTGTCTGAAAAAAATTCAGGGTGCACAGAATCAGAGGGAGGAAGGGCAGAAAGGGACCTGGAGAGGCCAAGTTCCCTCCGTCCATCTCTTGGGGCTTCTCCGTTGCTATTTCTCATCTCAAAACCTAAGCTAGTGACAGGAATGGAATATCTCAGCCAGCCTCTCCTGGTCCGTACACACTGGCTGATGCTGCAGCTCTGTCTTGGCTGGTTTTAATCCACATTAGAAATTCTGCTCGACCGGTGGATTGAATTTCCAGTGAGTTTCAGTGTGCAGAGGGGACGACAGGAGTCCAGGCATTGGCCTCGGAGCAGGTTGAAGTTGGAGGTGTAAAACACCTGCTAGGCCACCTTGTCTGTTGCCTGGCCACTACAGGAGTGTTTCCTACTGCACGTTTACTACTCAGTCGTCCAGTCTAGTTTTAAATGTCTCAAGCAACAGGCCTGCCGCCATTTCCCTTAGAAGGGAAGTCTGGGCAGTCCGCTGAGGCCCCAGCGTCTCTATGCAGAGCAGGACTTTGTCTCTGTCCAGCCCTGTTATCAGGGAGTAGGGGAAAGGCTCCCCCTTGGAATTGCAGGGCTTGCTTGGGCCCACTCCCCTGACAACTGGGGTAAGAAAAACATTCTCTCCCCCCTCTGTCACTACCAAGAAGCCTGTAACTGGGTGACTGCACTTCCTAATGCAAATGGCCTGCATGTTGGAGGCCGTCTGAAAGCAAGCAAGCTTCGCTGGGAGCAGGTGGGTGGCTAAAATGCAACTTGTGTCTCTGAAAGCTGCAGGGTAATCTGATCTCACCCAACTCCGTCATGCAATTAACTGACTCTTCATTAAGATTTGGAGTCTGGGAACAGAACGTAATAGTCTCCTGCAGCTACTTTAATGCTCATGCAAAGCCCAAGACGCTTATTTTCAAAGCAGGAGACATTGATCTTGTATAATGTTCAACTGCTGCACTCTCTTTCTGTTCTCTTAATTGACTGATGTCCATGCCACCTATCATATGGCTGTCGGTACGTTGCTACTCCTTGTGCTTCTGGAAGACTACATTCTAGTAGGATTACAGAGCTGGCCGAGATTTGCTTCCGCCTATCGGAAGCCATCTTGTTAGTAAAAGAATTGGCATTTTTCAAGTGCAGTACGCTGTACTTTTCGGCTAAAGTCGTATTTTGTTAAATGAGTTAATCACCCAGTTGTGGTCGGCTATCCAGCAATTGGACAGGCTGACAGATTCGATGGGGGGAGAACAAGCAAGGCGTCGCAAGTGAAGAGCGTCCCCTCAAAGGTGGCATGTCATTGTCTGCGGGTCTGACTGGATGTGAGGGTCACCATTAGCATGAGAAGAGTATTGGGGGACCCAGTGAAATAAAGAATATGAAGGGCCACGGGGTCTGTGTCAAGTTCTGTAGAGCATCGGCACAAGGCTCTTGTGGTGGGGATGGTCTCCGAGAATTGTACACCCGCTGCAGGGGGAAAGGCCCGGGGATAGAGACGATGCTGTAGTACTGGAAGCATCTCATACCCGGCATTGAACACCGAGAGCTGCTACCTTTGAACAGGCAGCCACTGTGTGGCTTTCATTTTAGAATTACAGGAAGCCAGGCTTAGATATGAGAGGTCTGCAGCAGGGCAGCGGGGCGACAGCACTGGCACCAGAGGTTTAGAAGTCGCCTCTTCATTTCAGCACTAAGCCACACACATGCTCGCCTGCAGCCTGCACAGGATCCTTGCTCACTGGCCCTGCTCTGGCCCAGCGTGCTCTGCATATGCTAGGGCCTTTGCGTCTTAGAGCTCGGATTTGGTTTGTCTCTTTTAAGGGGCTCCAGTCTGTTTCCATGACCCCTATCGTTTATACCCATCCATGGCAGGCTGCTTGGGGCTAGAGCCCAGTCAACATGCCATTCAAAAGCCCCCAAGCTCTATGGTGTGGGGGCAGGCGGGATGGAAACTGGTAACTGCTAGCTTATGAACAAGAGGAGGCCTAAACGGCCGGGTCAGTTTTTCACCTTTCACCAGGCTCTTGCCTTGTGCTTGGCGGACGGAGTGGGAAGATCGTGTTTCTTTTGCTGACTAGCGTTAGGGGCACTGCTCTGGCTGTAAGGAGGAGGTTAGGTCAGTGAGAGGGAGTCAGGAACCCATGCTTCATTCCAGACGGCTGTTCGCTCTGTGTGCCGTGGCTAAGACACTTATGCTCAGTGCTTGGGTTTCCCTCACTGTTCACGGGAGGTACTAATACTTTGTTCACCTTTGTACGGTCCTCTGTGTCCCTGGCTGGAGGTGCAGCCTGTGTGCAGACTATGAAGATCCAAGCAAGCCTTCATGCAAATGTGGATGTAAATTAGCTACATCTGGCCAGCTCGTGGAGTGTTGCCAGTGCAGCCTTTAGCGTTGCCAAGTTTGCGCACCCTTGTGCTAAATGAACAAGTGTGTTGTTTATTTAGGGCTTAAGATCTAGCTTGGTCTTTTACCAACTGACAGCCCTGTATGCTACCGCCCTGCGCTGAATTTGAGTAGTTAATCGCACCCCCTCACTGCAGCAGGTGTCTGGCAAGTAGGGCCGGGAAGGTGGTGTGGTGAGCTGTCCCAGGTCCAGCTGCTCTGCAAGGCCCCCTCTTCCAAGGCAACATGCAGTGGGTTATGTGGGTTTCAGTATTGGGGACTTCTGTTTACGTGGGGGGGAAATTGTGTCTGAGCAGTTGCAACAAGGTCACTGTGACCGCGTGGCTCACCCTTCCAGGCTGGAGCTGGGTAAACTGAGCCTCGCTCGGAAGACGTTGGGGTAACTGCCCTGTAAAGAGCAGCAGGAGACTGCAGTGAAGTGGGGGAGCTCAGGACACTGTGGCAGACTGCTGAGCGGGAAGAAAGCTCTCCAGGGAAAGGCAGGGCTGGGAGAGACCCTGGCAAGCCCCCAGGCAGCAAGGCCTGGGAGGAGGGAGGGAAACTTCGGGGTGTATGGCATGGCGAATGGGCTGTGTTTGGGGGCTGAGTGGTAGTTACACTTTTTCATATTAAACTCAGTCCTCGGGGAGCAACTTAAAAAAACCCAAAGACCAGGCCTGAAGAGGTGTATTTGAACAGAGCCAGGCTGCCTGGAGAGAGGCCCCAGGCCATGAGGGGACGCATGGGATGCAGCCAGCCCATTATACAGACAGGCCTGAAAAATTCCTTCCTCCTGAGAGGGCAGGGATCAAAACCCAGCCCTGGTCCATGCTGCATTTCTCACCTTCTGGAAAGCAGCAGCTATTTCACCTGTTTGGAGACTCTTAGCAAAGCTCTGCCTAGACAGAAACGAGCCACAGTTCCTCCCGGTGCTGCTAGAGAACATGGTAAAACCATCACAAAGTAACAGTACACTGCAGTGAACCAAGACTGGCATTGCCCCAGGAAGAGACCGTTCAAGAAGCTAAGGCTACAAGAAGGCCTTAGACCCTTAGCTGGCGCTCCAAATCGCACTCCACTGGGCAGTGTAGTAGCGCCACAGCTCAGAGAAAATCGTTCTAGCCACCTGTTATCCCTTAGGTTTCTTTCTCTGTGTTGGTGCTGGCTCTGCCTTGCTTCTCTGGCTACAAGGCTGTTGGCCATTGCCTGACGGGAGTGCCCTCAGTAATGGCTTTTTGTTGTTTCCCCTGCAGAACATAGACATCACCAACTTCAGCAGCAGCTGGAGTGATGGGCTGGCCTTCTGTGCTCTCCTCCACACCTACCTGCCTGCACACATTCCATACCAGGAGCTCAACGGCCAGGATAAAGTAAGTCCTGCTAACTCTGGTCCTCATCACGCTTTGTGTGGCAGGAGGGCTCCAGGGAAGGTGGTGTTGTACAAACCGGGTGTAAAAGTCACAGCCTTCACACATATCCAGTGAATAGGTAGAGGGAACAAAAGCAAGAGAGAGAGAAATGGTAAATAGGATGAAGTTTAGTAAGGACAAATGCAAAGTGCTCCACTTAGGAAGGAACAATCAGTTTCACACACACAGAATGGGAAGTGACTGTCTAGGAATTTCTGATGTGCATCTGACGAAGTGGGTCCTTTGCCCAAGAAAGCTTATGCTCCAATAAATTTGTTAGTCTATAAGGTGCCACAGGACTTCTCGTTGCCTAGGAAGGAGTCCTGCAGAAAGGGATCCAGGGGTCAGAGTGGACCACAAGCTAAATATGAGTCAACAATGTGACACTGTTGCCAAAAAAGCAAACATGAGTCTGGGCTGCATTACCAGGAGTGTTGTGATCAAGACATGAGAAGTCATTCTTCCGCTCTACTCTGTGCTGATTAGACCTCAGTTGGAGTATTGTGTCCAGTTCTGGGCACCACATTGCAAGAAAGATGTGGAGAAATTGGAGAAGGTCCAAAGAAGAGCAACAAAAATGATTAAAGATCTAGAGACCATAACCTGTGAAGGAAGACTGAAAGAATTGGGCTTGTTTAGTTTAGAAAAGAGAAGACTGAGAGGGGACATGATAGCAGTTTTCAAGTATCTAAAAGGGTATTACAAGAAAGTGGAGAAAAATTGTTCTCCTTGACCTCTGATGACGACAAGAAGCAATGAGCTTAAATTGCAGCAAGGAAGGGTTAGGTTGGAAGTTGGGAAAAACTTCCTGTCAGGGTGGTTAAACACTGGAATAAATTGCCTAGGGGAGGTTATAGAATCTCCATTGCTGGAGATATTTCAGAGCAGGTTAAATAGGCATCTATCAGGGATGATCTCGGTGGTGCTTGGTCCTGCCTTGAGGGTAGGGCACTGGACTCGACCTTGCGAGGGCCCTTCCAGTTCTAGTGTTCTATGATTCTTTGAAAATAAATGAATACATTAAAGAACAGGAGGAGGGGACAGTAGTGGTAAGAGGCAGCTCCTCAGGTCTGGCTGCCAGGTGGCTGTGCAGTGGATACAGCAAGTTCATATGAAGAGGAAAACCACCCTCTTGAAAGGGTACCACGAGCACCTCCCATTGCTCCTACCAGCCCCAAAGCAGATCTGGGGAGGTGGCTCCCTTCCAGCTACTGTTAAAGAATCCAGGAGCCTCCGAGGACCAAGTGCTTTGGTAATTCAGCTGCATAGTTTGGTCCTCCAGGATAGATTTCATAATCATTTGGAAAGAGAGTGTTTGTTGTCAAGCTGGGAACCATGGACCTTGTTTTCCAGCTAGCGACCTGTTCTTCTGCTCGCCCCCCTCCCAACGTCTTGGGTGGTGTGAGCATTCGTCCGCAGACTCAATGCGGGGAAGAGATCGTTCAGTGGCGCTGCTGGGAAAACAGCAAGCCAGAAAGAAAAAGCATTTCACTGCATTCCTGTATCACACGCACTTTCTGTCTCTGCCCTTTCAGCTGTAGACATATCACCGATGTAGCAGGTCGGGAAGGCCTGTATCAGCTAACAGGCATTCAAATACCAATGGCCTTGTCTACACTAGGATTTTACCAACTTAGCCACCATCTGTGACAAGCAAACTTTTTCCTGCGAGGGACGTGAAACTCCAGTGTCCTGGTGTCAGGACTTACCCCAGAGAGCGCTGAAAAGAGCTAACCAGCACCAGCAGGTGCCAGCCTTTTGTTTTTCCAAGGCTACTTGCTTTTTGGACAGGGGCTAGGTAGTGTTGTGTGGGAGGAGCAGAGGAGACTCCTGGAGGAAGACTGCTCAGGCTCCTTTCATCAGGAGGGAAGAAATGCCAAGCGGCACCAAAGTGTAGGAGCTACGGATGTTAAGGACTGGTCGACAACTCGACTATCCGATAAGCAAATGCTTATCGGATAGTCAAATCAACTAGTCGATTCCCCCCTCTTGCTGCCTCTTTCAGATAGAGGCAGCAAAGGGCGGGGGGGGAGGGAAATCGACTAGTCAGTAGATCAGATAGAGGCAGCAAAGGAGGGGCGGGGGGGAAGAGAGTACTTCAAAGCAGCAGCACCGCACGGAGCCTGTATGGGCGCTCCATGTGGCGCTGCCCCTTTGAAACGCCGCCTTAGCATTTCAAAGCAGCACCCCAAGGAACAAGGGGGGGAAGAGGGCGTACTTCAAAGCAGCAGCGCCCGCACAGCTGAGCCCAGGATCAGCTGTGCAGTGCTGCCCCTTTGAATGCATGGAGCCCGGGGTCAGCTGGGGACTCCCCAGCTGATCCCAGGCTCCATGCGGCATTTCTGCGGAACCCCGGATCAGCTGGGGAATCCCCAGCTGACCCCAGGTTCTGGGGAAATGCTGCATGAAACCCACAGTCAGCTGACCCCAGGCTCCACACAGCGCTGCCGTTCAAAGGGGCAATGCCGCACAGCTGATCCCCAGCTGAGCGGTACGGTGCTGCATTTCAAAGCGGCAGCACCACACAGCTGAGTCCAGGATCAGCTGTGTCGTGCCGCCCATTTGAATGGCAGCGCCGCGTGGAGCCTGGGGTCTGATCCCGGGCTCTGCGCAGCATTTCTGCAGAACCCGGGATCAGCTGGGGAGTCCCCAGCTGATCCTGGGTTCTGAGGAAATGCCACGTGCAGCCCAGAATGCGACAGCGCAGCCTGGAGCAGGGTCAGTCTGTCACCCCACTGACCCCGGGCTCCGTGAAGGCGCTTCCGCTTTGAAATGCACAAGAGCTCCCGCTGGGGACTCATGTACATTTCAAAGCTGGCACCCGCATGCAGCCTGGAGTCAGTGGGACTTCCTGCTGGGCCCAGGGCTGCACGCAGAGTTCCACGTTCCTCCTTGAAATGTGCATTCCCGCTGGGGCTCTTGTACAAGTGCCTATCAACTAGTCGACTAATCGATGGAAATTCCATTGACTACTTGACTAGTAAATTAACCGATATTTAACCTCCTTAATAGGAGCAAAGCCAAATTCACAGAGAATTGGCCATTAGCAAATCTACCAGAACCTGGAGAGGGCTCTTTCTCCATTGCTGTGTTGAAAGGACTGAAGCAGATACAAGCTGCAAAGGGTGTTACGCATGTGGGACTTGGCTATGCACTATGAATGTGTAAGATTCTAGCTTTGTCAGAGAAACCAAGCTATGGTCTACGAGACTTATAGCCTGAGAAGGTCTTCAGTGTGCTCAGTCTAGCTATGTCAGCCACATTATCCGCCAGCCACGGAGAGCATGCCCATTAAGTGTATGGACCAGGCAGGGAGCAGCAGAAGGTGCTAAGGGCCTTCATTAAGGTGACTGATGTAATAGGAGCAAAAAGAACATTAACTGAGACGGGGATCATGCCCAGGTGTTGCCTGCTTGGAGCCCCTAATGCAGTCCAGTTGCGGACTGGCTTTTATCAGAGCATATCCCGGAAGATGAAGCTGCGGCTGCAGAGGCTGAAGACTGAAACAGGCCACCAGGCAGTGGTGCCACATGCTGCCATATGGGAACCTTGGGTTTTGGATTTCCACTTAGGCTGTTGACAGCAAGCTGCCCACTTTACATGGGAGGAGGGGAAATAAGTCACTGCAACAGCAGCAGCACCTTCTAAGGTGCTGAGGGGTTTGTTAACACTTTGTCATCATCTAGCAGGTGGAAAAAATGACAGCTGAGCAGCTCTCTGTGTTGAGAGAAGTTCTAAAAACCCCAAGCATCTGGCTCCGTCGAGTTACTGCTGGCTGGCTCCCCGCCTCGGAAGAGGAGAGTCTTTTTGTTTTACCAGATGCGGTGTCGCTTCCCCCACCCCAGCTGCGCACGTGCCCTCCCCCTCCCCTCTTCCCCCTCACCACACACACACACTTTCCAGTCTTCACATTACAAAGAAACCCCAGGAAACGGCTCTGTCTGATCAGAATCTACCCACATTCTTACACTTTTCTGGTTAAGCATGAACTTTCCACCAAGTCAAAACAGCAAGTGAGAGAACCGAGGCCAAGAATCCAGCCTTAGGAAAGAACTAATCGTCCGCTGTGAGGATGGACCCCACAGACAAAATCTTGCCTGTGGTCTCCTCAAGCAAACCACGTTTATCTGTGTGACCTGTGTCTGAAACATGGTATGTACCAAGGAGGTGAAATCCTGTTTAACTAGTTAACCAGTTTAACATTAAATTTAACTAGTTAATCCATTAAACAGAGCAGGGGCTGCCTCCCCTCTGTAGTTGGGGTTGGGGGCTGCTCCAGACCCAACCAGTTAGCCATAACCAGTAAGCCTCACCTGTTAAGCTTAACAGGTTAACCGTTAACATCCCTAGTACGTACTGCAGTACACTAGCATTGTAATTGGTGAGCCGTGCCACTACAGTGAAGGGCATTTTAGAAATCCATGTAATAAATATTAATACCAGTGATTTAAAGTTGGACCTAAGCCCAAAATCCATTTGGGATATTTGGATGCTGGATTTGGCTTGAAAGCTTATAAGGACTGGGCTCAGCTGAGAATTTGGAAACCAGCTCTGAATTTCCCCCAAATTTTAATGTACCTTGGGATTTGAGGCCCATTTCTAATAATGTTGTTCAGGTCCCTTATTCTGTTCTCCCAACTGCCTTTTATAGAGATATTTTCATGACGATGGATCTTCCCTTTCTTGGACTTAGCCTGTGTTTAGCGACAGTATAAATTACCCACTGACAACCAGTCCCAAGGGAGTTGTACTCTCTTGCCGCTGATATCTCCTGAGACAATTCAGCAAACCATTCGTCTGAGCCATCCTTTCCTTATCTGTTATTTGGCTCTGACTCTCTCGCTCTTCAGCGTATTTATCCATCTGAAATCACAGTCTTCTCCTTGAGACGACATAATCAATTTCACAAGAACAAATTCCATTGTCCTGAATAGTGGATTGTTGCTTCCACAATAGTAGTTGAACTCTTTGGAGACAGATTGTTGGCAGGAAAGCATCCCTAATGACAAAGAAAGGGCAAAGATCAGTTACAAGTAGGATTCCCTCAAAACAGAAAATTCTCCTCGACTTTGGAGGCCATGCCAGCTCTTTAGGGAAACACCCATCTAAGGGCCCACGCAAACTTGAGAGAACCTATCCTGCAGCAGATGAGTTGCTGGACAGAAGATTCCTTAAGTTTTGGGAGACACGTGGCTTGGTATGAATGGCTCTTCTCATCTCGAGCCCTGACACATCTTGCCTGCCTGAAGATCTTAAGTCTGATGCATCTTCTCATTTGGACCAACTTGACACCATAGCCCCAGGGCAGGATTCAGAGATACAGCGCTCACTTTGGTGCTGAGCCTAATGGCTGTGTCTTGTGCCTTATTTTCACAGAAAAGAAATCTGCTCTTGGCTTTTCAAGCTGCTGAAAGTGTGGGCATCAAACCGAGTCTGGTGAGTACCTGGGTGCTGGGCAGGGTGTGTGGATGAGGATGGGAAGGGGTTTGAATATGCTGATCCAAATCCACCGTGACACTGGAGACCGTTTAGTCTCGTTTTAAAAAGTTGTGTAGTGTTAAAGGGAAACTGCGGGCAAATAATGCTAGCCTGAAACTTCGTAACATCAGGAGGACTCAGCATGCAGAACAGCTGAAATGAAGTTAATTCCGGCCAGCCGTTCCTGCTGCGACCCTCACTACGTGTGGAAGCCCAGGGTCGGTCTGTCAATCCATATTTCAACTGGCTGCTTGCCTGGGTTACACATTAGCGTTTTCCTCCTAGCTGTTAAAGTCCCTGTTTTGAAATGCCTTTGGGTCCTGACGTGACAGCACATGGGGAACAAGGAGATTTCTTATGCAGAGGTTAAACCTTTAGGGGGTTCATGAGCTAAATAAGGAGCCAGAAACATGTGTGTCTGCACATAGGAGCGGACACTGGAAGTATAATAACCATACCTCGAGAATTAATCCTTCAGTGCAGATTGAAGAGATCCTTATGGGATATACGATGCATCTGGCTGCCTCATCAGCTTGTGTCTTGGCACTACGCAGTGTATTTAATATCTCAGCCTCACAAATCATTAGGCCAGTGCGTGGCTATGCAGTTTAAGGCTGTAATTGAATTAGTTCTGAAACTGAATGAGAGCCTCCGCATTAGCCTTGTCTGCCCTAAGGATCCCAGGGCTGCTAGCGCTGGGGAGCTGGCCCAGTAAAAGAGTGGGATATTGTTGCCAAATTCCCCTACTGCCGCCCATACAAAAGGGGCTTTTGCTCAGCAGCTCTCTGCTGTGAGAGGGGAAGCAGGTAGGTGGTGTCTGTTTTTAAAAGGGGACAACTCTCCCTCAAGCCTGCCCAAGGGAAGGAAATTTCCCCAGGGCCATTTTCTTCCACTGTAGCCCCTCTAAAGAGCCACGTTGTCTGCTAGTGACGCAGGGTCTGATGCTGCCTACACAGTGCTACTAGGACCCCAGGCAGAAACAAAATACCCCCATCTATGCACATGCAGGTCTGGGTCCTTCATGTGTAATGAAGATGCACTAGAGTTTCTCATGGCACTTCATGGCATCTGGACATGCTGAAATAAACAAGATATCCAGCCTTTGCCTTATTTTCCTTTTCAGACTGCACCCCCATCGTTTGCTATTACTCCTTCCCCACGCTGACTGCGACCGTCTCCTGGCCGAAAGGCAGAGACCCACCCTACACGATTGTCCTGTTTCTAGAGTCTGGCATGCCCAGCTGTGTGCTCCTCACAACAGCATGCAGGGAAGGCGTGTCTGCGTTGTAGACAGGCGATGTGATCCCTGGCGTGGGCAGACAGGCGCGCACAAGATCGGCTCGGGTTAGCTCCCTGAAAATAGCAGCGTGGCAGTTGCAGCCCTCAAGGCCAAGCTGCCGCCAGTACGGCAACATCACGCTGCTCTTTTTAGCTTGCTAGCTCAAGCTGAGAAGCAGGAGCCTGTCGACTCGCTCTGGGAATCAAATGTCTTGCAGCTGAGAGGCAGGTTTCCCAGGAAAGGCCGAGGCACCTGTTGTGGAGGGGAACCGAATGAAGTGCAAACGCAGCTAGAGGAGGCAGTGCAGATCAGCATGTGACCACATTGAATGTTCAGGTGTGAATCTGGACTCATCAGTTCTGGCTTCCCCCACGTTTCTCAAGGAGGGGCACATATTTGTCATCTGAGAACTGAGCCCACAGCTCCTTTTACCTGCTTCCTTTACCAGTTCTCAAGTGAAGTAGTCGCGCTGCACAGACCCAAGCAATCCCCTCGCAGAGACAGAGTCCAGATTTTGACATTTGGTTTCATTCTGCTTAGAAATGAAAGTCACAAATTCTGACATTCTCTGAAAGGGAAAACCCTTGAGTTCCACGATTCTAGGTCAGTCCACTTGGCTGGCTGCCCTAGGTCCACAACCCTAGAAGCCCTGAGGTCCCCAAATGCACGGCAGTCTGCCTGGCTGGTGCCTGGAGCCATGGACCCTGGAAGCCTGCGGGTTCCCAGCACTGGGGCCATCAGCCTGGACAGTGTCCTGCCTGGGGCTACAAACCCCACAAACCTGGGCTGCCAAGGGGCTGGGTAGGTGAGCTCACAGGAAACAGCGTGGCTTCTGGAGGAACGAGGTCAAAATCGAAACACGTCAGTTCTGACAGATTGGTAAATTTCAACAAAAAAATGTTTTGTCAAAAAATTTCCAGCCAACTCTATTAATTAAGCTTGGCTGGTGCTTGCTCCCATAAACTGTTGCCAACATATAAACATTTCTCCAATTGACGGCCTGTTATTTCTGGCAGTTGTCTGCACTCTCTATTATGACTAAGACAAGGCCCTATCACATTCCATTAAGATCCAGTGTGAAGATTTTGGCATCTGCTCTGGGCAGCTAAGAACACTGGATCAGAAAGCAACTTCTCCAGAAGTTCGCAGAAACCCAAAATTCCAAGGCAGTGTTGCTCAGGAGATGCTAACAGCACGTTGCCTTTAGCCAGTGCTTTATATTTTCAGAGCATTGGACAAACATCTAACCCTGATTTGAGGAGGGCTAATTAAAAAGAGGCCCACGAGCTTGTCTCAGCTACATGGGTGCAACTGTCTTGAAGGCACTGGGATGGCTCTAGCACAACAGAGCTAAGAGTGAGTACAATCCCACTCCGACTAGGGCCTTGCTTGCTCTGGAAAGGGTTTGCTGGTCTGGCTAGCCTACCGAGCTATGCCGCACACAGCTATGCCAAAGAGCTCTTGGGCTGGTATAGCTTCTACTACCCCCTCCTCCCCGATACGCTCTCCTGCCACAGGGACAGTGTCACCGAGGTAGTGCCTCCCAATGCTGTTTTCCCGAATGGGTGTGAGCTGCTGCTCTCCCTGGCGTTCTGCACCGAAAGAGCCGGTTACAAAGCAGGTTACAGACACCGTTGTGGCACAGTTATGGCAAATTAGCTTTGAGAGACGAAGGCCCAGGGGTTCCTTCAGTTTGCCCACCCTCACAGTGCGCAAGAGGCTTTGCTTGCAATAGGCTTTATTCTGATCTGGACCTAGGAGCTGAGAAGGCACCTAGTGAAGACAAAGTAGATGGTAACTGTTAAATCTGAGGTCCATGTAACCTCAAGGGGGGGGGGGGAGTGCTTGGCTCTCCAGCAGTCACCAGCCTCGCCCCCCTTGGCCCAGCTCAGCAAGAGTCTGGCGTGGCCTAGGTTGCTTGGCCATGAAGAGGAATACGTGTTCTGTTAGGGTCACCAGAGCAGTGCTGGGCACTTGTCTGCCCTAGAGCATCCCAGCCACGTGAGCGAGGTGTGGGGGTATTGTATAAATTCGTCAGTACAAGAGTCTTCATAGGGATCTTTAGTCTTGCTCCTGCCCCAGATGCTAATGGCCGAACGTTGTATTTTGTATTCAGCTGCAGGGCCGTTGTGCTGGTAATTGTCATTTCTTTATGCCAGGACTGGAGCACGCATTTAGCTGGCCGCAACAGCTCTCTTATCCCGTCAGGCCATGGTGTTCCTGGAGATCAGCGCTGTGCCAGGCTTTTCTCGTTCTGTCTCTCTCCTGCAGTGGCGTGTGGCCCAAACAATGGTGCCGCGCTGGAAAAGAAAATGCCCGTGTCAGGACCCCACACCCCGCATGTTACCCTTGCCCTGTCTCCCCCATGCTAACTCTCTGTGTCCTGTGCAGGAGCTCAGTGAGATGCTGTACACAGACCGGCCCGACTGGCAGAGCGTCATGCAGTACGTGGCCCAGATTTACAAGTACTTTGAGACCTGAGCCCCACAGCAGAAGGGGGCAGAAGTGGGGGAGAGACCGAAGAATGCCACGGACGCACTTGATCACTTTAAAACCCCCTCGTTTCTAGTCCACGAGCCAGCCACGGCCCTGGGCTCCAAGGGAAGCTCTTCCACAATTCTGATCACATCTCAGAGAGCTGGGACTGTAACCAAATAAACTCCATTGTCCGCCACTCCAAACCACACACAGCTGTACGTTTATTCCAGCGTGGACATGACCAGGGGCTCTCTGCCCCGGGGGATACTTCCGAAGATAATGCCCTTGTGCTTGATGATGGCTGCCAGCTGGCGCCGTGCCCCAGATCAAAGTGACTGCAATATGCACTTTGTAAATCGGTGCCTGACGCGATGCTGGTGCTCCCGGGATACTGGCAGAGAACTGGTATGAACCAGCTGCCAGCAATGCTCCTCCGACAGTTACAAAGAGATGCCTAACTCGGACATGTCCCCAGCACGCCCCTCTCTCCCCTCCTTTCCATGTGTGCCCCGAGGCAGAACCTCTCCCCTCCGGAGCTGGGCTACCTGGCACGCTCACAGACACATGCTGCTTTGCCCGACTCTGGGCAGCCTGCAAGGCCTGCCACAGGATCTTTTCCTCCCTCAGAGACCCGCCCATGTGCTCTCACCACTCAGCCATAGAGGGAACTAGTAGGTGCCGTGACTCCGTTCCTGGTCAAACAAAAGTAACCGCTTTGATGGGTGAGAGAACACCCCCTTGCTTCAGTGACAGACCGCCTAGGGAGCCAGAGCCCTGACACGTACCAGCTGACTGTGTGGGCACAGTCATTTCTGTAGTGCTGCCAATGCAGCTAGTTTGTGTTATGACACAAGGCGCCGGGAATCAGGCAGTGACTCGTTAAACTAGAGGGTCACTGTAATATCTCAGAGCGACACAGTTGTGGCAGGTTTGTGTAAAGTAAACTCATGACTCCAGGTTGTCCCTGAGTACTCTGCAAGGAGTGTCAATTCTTGTGACTTACTGGCCAGCCGCCTCGTTAGCTGTGCTGTAGGCTGTGACGTGTAGAGCATAGGTTGCTGCTATAAGTGTCGCCTTGAGGTTACAGTAAAAGAACATACAGGAGATGAATACCAACGGCAGCATGCAGCTGTACTCTGTAAGTTACAGCAAATGTAGCTGGCCACTCTGTTGTGTGGCTGAAGCTAGAGGTAAGCCTGGGGATCCTGCTGATACCTCGATGTAATGCAGCGGTCAATTTGTCACTATATTTGGCCCCATAAACTTGACTCTTCAAATCCTTGTCAGAGCTAGTAAGTAGCAGTTGGGCCCCCTCCCCCCCCAGAAGAAAGGAAGTCAGAGGCAGGCTGGGTAACCCAGTGGCCTCTCAGAATGTGCTCTTTGCATGGGAACTACCCTGGCATCTCTGATGCAAGACAAGCCGGGGGGCTCCAGCTTTCCAAGGCTTTGCAAGCGCCCTGCGCTCACTTGCTGTTGTCTCCCACCCAAGTGCACTGGTTGCAGGGTGCATGGTGAGGGTCCCCACACAGCTCCTTACAAGCCATGCCCAAAAGCCAAGCACTCCCGGAGTGACAAGTGAATTCCCAGCCATGGATTTAGATGTAGAATTTGGATCTTGGTTTTCTATAAATGTCTCTGCTTTAAGCCCTTCGTTCCACACGCTCCGTCTGCAGGCGGAGATGGGTCTGGGTGCTACCGCGGCGCCCAGGCATTTGAAGTACTTCTGTTCTCGGAATAGGCTGGTTGAAAAGGCTGATCCTGCGCCGCACACGGCTCCCTCCCCGCGTTTACTGATGGGGAGAGATCGGTATGTTCAGGAAGTGCTGGTCACACCCCTCTCCCCCGCTCTTGCTATGGTTTTTCAGAATCAGATAATGACTGACTTAGCCGCCCAGCTGGTGCAACCTACCTGGTCTGTTCAGCAGCGCAGCAGGTGCATTTCTCTGGCGCTGAAGCCAGAACGTGAGCTGTTAGACTAACCCTGGGAGAGCGGAGGGGCTGATTTACCCGCTAGTATGCGATGCCTGGACTGTATTGGCAAGGAGGCCTGAAACATCCCAGTGTAAAGTTTGTTCCAAGATGGGGTCTATTTCTGTCATTTCCTGTAGTTCTAAAGATTATTGTCATGGGACTGGAGCTCTGTCTTGTTGCCAGCTGTCTTAGCAGAAGGAGCTTAAGCCAGCAAGAGTTGACTCTAGGCCCTGATAGAGGCTGCAAGCTGTTAAGCAGTGTCCTAAAGAGAGACTGGACTCTGAAAGGTATCTCTTGGTGGTCTGTGGGCTTCTCTGTAACGATGTGTTTCAGGGGTTGGGAATGGCCCATGAGCAGACTGAACAGAGCAGGGGATGGACAGGCATCTCCGAGGGATTGTGAGAGTCCTCGTAACAGGAACAAGTGGCACAAACGTCACCCAAGCCCCTGCCACTGTGGCTGTCTCCTGCAGCGCTCTAAGCAGGGGCACTGCCCAGAGCCCCAGGTGGGCTGAGCATTGCTGACTCCCAGCCTGCAGTTGCTTGCCTTCTGAGTTAAATTCCTCCTCCAGTGCTTGGCATAGTTGGGTTTGGTGGCTTTGGAGCACATGGAGGGATGGATTTAACCCTTTTAAAAGCTTCCGGTTGGGTCTCCAGTTATGCTTTGCTCAGAGGGTACAAAACTAAGTCTGAAGCTGATTGCTAAGAAATATTCACATCTGCAGGGGTCCATGCCATGGTGCTCCATTCCTGTGCGGACCCAGCAGGTTCCTCATTCCCTCGCTCCACCTCCCGCAGCCCAGGTCACGTTTTCTCTGAGAGGGAGTGTAACACAAGCCCCCTGAAGTCAAGATAAGGGCCCCCGTTGGCGTCAGTGGGATTTGCATGAGGTTTGTGCGGAGGTGAGAGTAACGGCAGCAGTTTTCCTTCCCAGGCTCCAGAAAGCACGTTAGAGCCAGAAAGCACGTTTTCCCAGGAAGATGGTTTTAGCCCACCCTTGCTGGATGCACTGCACAGACAGCTGATAAACAGCTGGGGGGCCGGGAGGCAAGGGCAGCAACATTTGCCCCGAGACATATTTGAACTTTTATTCTAACTCCTCTCCCCCAGTTTGATTGGAACGTTCCAACCCCTCCACAGCAGCACTCCGGGTGGGGTTGATTTGAAGCGACTTGCCGGGGGAATGTTTCCCTGTAGCTGTGGAATTCTCTCTTCCCCCAACACCAGAGCTCCAGGTCCAGGACAAGGTAGATTGGGGCCTGGACCAGTGTCTGGGTGTAGAGATAAAAGCATCGCTGTTCTGCAGTCTCTGAGCTCGGGGCAAGCCACTCAAGCCTTTTGCTACTGGGAGGGAGAGGTCCCCAGCTTCTCACTAGACCCCGCGCTCCCGTCCGGGCATGAGAAGTCCCAAAAGTCCCATCTCTGAAGTCCTGACCAGGTCTAGAAAGCTCTTCCTGGTCATGTCACGTGAGCCGCTTTTACTTTTCCCTGTCCCCCTGGCTTTGCACAGCTGGAATCCTGGGCTTCCATTTTCAAAGTGACTAGCGATTTGGGGTGCCCCCATTTCTGGGTGTCCCCTGGGAACTGGCCTCAGTTTCAGGAAGTGCTGAAAACCCTTCTGAGGTGTCCCGAACTGGGCACGCGGCAGCTGGGGCTCCTGAGATGACTAGTTGCTTCTGAACGTTTGGGCCTCGCTAATGCGGGCTCCTGGCTTTACAAGTACAGGGATTCAAGAGCCAGCCCTGTAGCAATTAGGAGAAACCACTAAGCAATCCTGTGCAGGGTGGGACAAGGGTTCGTGTCAGCATGAGTTAGTCATATGCTGCATGACTCCTTGCGACTTCACCCCTTTGGAGGAAGGCACCGTGCCCAGCCGGGAACTGATGGGACCTTGCTCCCCCGCCACATCCTGCCCCTCTCCTGTGCTCACGCACACCTCGTGCGCCTTGTTCATCCTGGCGGCCCACTCAGCCTGGAAGTTGCTCCTAAGTCCCACCGTGGGCTTAGCTGGGGGGGAAGGGGCATGTGGCTGAAGGTTGCTTTGGGTTGCTGTTGCACAATGCGTGCAGGGGAAGGGGTGGGAAGCAGAGGAGCTGACTCGCAGTCGCTGGTCTTCCAGAGAAAGCACAACGGGTTTCGCGTCCGGGCAAGGCAGAGAGGAGCTGGGGTTGGGAAGCCAGCCTGGGGCCTGCCCCTTCTGGGAAGGCGAGGGTTTCTAGTAAAGCCAATGTACTGGCTTGAAAGACGTGCGGCGTGGGGCGAAAGTACAGGATGTGTGAAAGGGAGAGGGCAGGGGAGGTTGGTCTGAGAGATAGTAGAGGCCTCAGAAGTCGTGATGTCTGGAATTTCCTTCAGCTGTGCCTGTTGTGCGCTCGGTGGCCACTGCTATCTCGCAGGATGTCCCTCTGGGGCCTCTGGAAGGAATCCCAGCCTCTGTGCTGAACTCCCACCACGGGGTCTGGGGCCCAACTGGCTTCCTTTCCCCTGAGCTCACAAAAGGCAGCTGAGCGGAGCAGGTTAACAGCATGGGCCCCTCTGCCGCTCGCTTTGCAGGCTGAATTTCTGGGGATGAAATTTGACTTTGCAGTCTGCTTCCCCCGCAAGCTTACGCCCACCAAGAGGCACCCTCTCCCCGGCTGAACTCTAGCACTTCTCAAAAGGTTCCTTGCCGCCTCCTTGCTCTTGGCTGTATAGGTACAGGAATGCCACCCTAGTGCAGGGGCAGCCCTACATGACACCTGAATCCTCTGTAGGATTTGGGACCCCTAAATCCAACCTTGCTCTCAGTGACTGCCTTTCCCTCACTTCCTAGCCGGTCAGAACTGGAGAGAAGTTGCCTCCTCTGATCACAGATTTTGTACCTTTCATCTTTCCCTGATCCTGGTACCTCGGCTTCCTGCGGCAAATGTCCAGTTGTTTGCAAAGCTATTCCATGGGCCTGAAAGTCAGTCTGTGGCCAAGGAGATCCTGCCATTCCTGTCAGGGCTTGCTGCCTAACAGGCCCCGGTCCCACGCCCTCAGCAATAACTTCTGCCTTTCCTCGCCGGCATTGCTTTCCACCAGCTCTCGTGCTAGCCAGGCTCAGCCAACAGCGCCGGGCAGAGTCCAGGCAGGCATCGACTCCCCGTTAACATTTTTCACAACTGATGGTCTCGTCACTTTTAACTTGCACGTGTGCCAATTTTCACTGAGCAGTGCTGGACACGGCGTTTTTATTGGGTTTGAGCAGACTAGAATTGTGCCAAAAAAAGAAGAATCGTCTTGAATAGTCAAGTAATTTTAGCTCTGTCCATTGAATACAGATGTTACATCTTTGGTCTAATTTATACAAAGCACACTAGACTGTATATACTAGGCACTGTCAGAGTTGGACATGCTAATGCAGATGTATTTAAAGATTAACATTATTAACAGTACAATGCGAAATCTGTAATACAGCAAATAAATCCTTTTTTCCTGATGGCATCTGGTCTTGGTGTTGTTCAAAATACATGAACCCATCGGGGTCTGAGTCTGCCTGGTGCGGGGGGGTTCCATCTAATGGAACCAATGTCTGCAAAAACCGGGCAGAACTGTGTCAGGGCCGGGCTCTCCTGAAGGGTTGTCACACAACTGCTCTGTTCCAGGGGTAGCTGAGTTGATTCTGAGGACCAAGAGAAACTTGATCTGAACTCAGCTCTAGGATCCAGGAGCTTCCAATGCCAGCCCCGGCACCGATTCCTCCTGTGGCCAAGGAGAAGTCACTTAACTTCTGGACTGCCGTCTCCCCATGCATAATGAGCACAAAGCCCATCTTGGGGGACTGGTGTGAGGATTAATGTTTGCATAAGCTCCTGCAGAAGCAAATCACTAATTACTGAGAGGCATCTCCAGGTACAATACCAGGGAAGTGCCATGCGCCTGTACATGGTGGCGAGCGTTGGTGTTTCTCATAGATTGATGAGAATCTTTCTGAGTCTGTGTAGGGCCTAGAAGGCAGGTTCTTCCCAGGAGCTGACGGGGCTGGGAAGAGGCTCAAAAGCACGTTGAACCTACATACGCTGCTCTAACCTCCTGTTCGTGATGTTAGGCTGCTGTTGTGCAGCTGACACCTGGTACAGGAAATCCTCTCTAGCAGCTACACAGCTACAGCGCTCCACGAATGTAGCTTGTGCCAATAGCACATCCGGCCGCCTTTCACAAGCCTCACGCTGTTTGTACAATAGTGCCAAATGGGGGGCACTAAAATCTGAAGGCCAGCCGCCTTCCCCATGGCGACACCTACGTGGCAACTCCAGGATATCTGCCCCCATCTTGCTGTTTGTGCATCTTCCACTGACAATAGTGTAGACAGCGTCCTGGGATCGGCAAGTGCCCGGGTCAGTCTCACCCTTCTCCCCGCCGCTTCCCCCGACCCGCTCCGCTGCCCCCGACCCCCTCCCAGCCACCCCTGCTTCCTGCCACTGGTTCTCCTCCTCCCGATCTCCCCTGGCCAGCTGCGTTGCCCCCGACCCCTCCCCATCTCCCCGGCCAGCTGTGCTGCCCCGACCCCCGCCCGCCAGCCCCGCCCCGGCCCCCATCTCCCATGGCCAGCCGCGCTGCCCTCACCCCCTTTCCGGCCAGCCCCGCCCCGCTCCTGGCCAGTCCCTCCTCCCCATCAAGTGTGTCCAGTATTTTTTCTAAACCTACCTGGTAACCCTAGCCATGGCCACGGCCGCAACTTCCCTTCTGTCAGGCCAGTGTCTCCATGTCTGCCTGCAGACCACCGAGGCCAATCTTACTGCTGAGGAAGCCAGCTCCTGGGACCCTGTGTGGCAGATGGACGAGTGGCCAAAGGCTCTGGGTTTATACTCGGGAGCTAGGCTGCTTCTCTACACCTCTTGCTTCAGCAAAGCTGGCCTGAAAAATCTCAAAACAATTCTCCCTCTGTGTGGTGCTTCCTGCTGTCAGTCACGCCGCGGGGACCCCTCTGCCCAGGGCAGCAAGCATTTCTGGGACCAGCCGCAACTAAGAAACTGCAAACTCCTGCAAGAGGTGGAGAAGCCACTGCCTCTGTTCCAGCCTCCCAAAGAAGGCTTGGACTCAGCCGGAGGTGAACGTTCCCGCGGTGGGCAATGCTGCTCGCACAATCCAAACTGGGTTTGTTCCAGTTTATTTCGGGAGCCCAGCACTCAGCTGCAGGAAGCCACTGCCGTGGGTCCCCGTAGAGCCAGGTCCAAGGCAGGCCCTGCTGCTGGCCAGTGAAAAGAACGGTTACTTACCTGTAACTGTTGTTCTTCGAGATGTGTTGCTCATGTCCATTCGAATCAGGTGTGCGCACCGTCTGCACCGTGTCTTCCGGAGCGTTTTCCCTAGCGGTACCCGTAGCGCCGGCAGGGCGCCCCCTGGAGTGGTGCCGCCATGGTGGCGCATAAGTACCCCTGCCAGCGCTCCCCCACCTCAGTTCCTTCTTGCCGGACGCTCCGACGAAGGGGAGGTAGGGGGGGAATCGAACGGACATGAGCAACACATCTCGAAGAACAACAGTTACAGGTAAGTAACCGTTCTTTTCTTCTTCGAGTGTTTGCTCATGTCCATTCGAATCAGGTGACTTCCAAGCCAACCCCACTTGAAGGAGGAGGGGTCGGAGCACTCAGAAAGAGAAGTCCATGAAAGTTGAACAATCCAAACAAATTTATTCAACTAACCGAACACAGAAAAAACTGTAGAAAAAGTGCAGTGAGGTACAGATAAACAAACATATTTACAAAACAGACCTGAAGACCGCGGAGCCCAACCCTTCGTCCTCCCTAGCCTGCTGTGCCAGCGCATAGTGCGCCGTAAAGGTATGGACCGACGACCACGTGGCTGCCCTGCAGATTTCAGTGATTGGAACCTGCGCCCCAAAAGCTACAGAGGACGCCTGCGCCCTGGTGGAATGTGCTGTAACCCGGGGCGGGACCTTCCCGGCCAAGGCATAACACTCCCTGATACACCCTGCGACCCAATTGGACAACCTCTGGGTCCATATGGGGAGCCCTTTCATTCTGTCAGCGACAGCAATAAACAATTGTGTGGATTTGTGAAAGGGTTTAGTCCTATCAATATAAAAAGCGCACGTCTAGCATCCAGGGAATGGAGTACTTGCTCCTTACGGGAGGCATGGGGCTTTGGAAAGAAAACCGGGAGGTAAATTTCTTGGGACAAATGGAACGGTGACACCACCTTGGGGAGAAAGGCCAGATGAGGGCGGAGCCTCACATTAGTGTCAGAAAACACTAGGTAGGGCGGGTTTACAGTTAACGCCCTCAGCTCGGAGACCCTGCGAGCCGACGTAATGGCCACAATGAACGCAACCGTCATAGAGAGGTGCTTCAAAGAACACGTGGCCAGCGGCTCAAAGGGGGGGGCGACACAAGTCTAGACAACACGAGGTTAAGGTCCCAAGCGGGAAGAGGGGGGTCTAATGGAGGGGTACAACTTGTCCAAACCCTTAAGGAACCTTTTGACCACAGGGTCAGAAAACAGGGAGACTCCTGCCGAACCAACATGGAAGGTGGAGAGATGCCACATGGACTTTGATAGAGGAGGTAGAGAGGCTACCGGACCTAAGCTCAAAAAGGTAGTCCAGAATGGACGGGACAGGTGCACAGGATGGGTGCACTCCCCTTCTGGACGCCCAAGACGAGAACCGCCGCCACTTGGCTGCGTATGACCGCCTGGTAGATGGTTTCCTACTACTTAGGAGCACCATCTGTACCTCCTGGGAACATTCCCTTTCCGGTTGGGTCAGCCACGGATAAACCAGGCCGTTGGGTGGAGAGAGCTGAGATTCGGGTGAACCATGAGGCCCCTGTCCCAAGGCTGGGTCAGGAGATCCCGAACCAGCAGGAGCGTTATAGGCTCCTCACTGAGCATATCCACCAGGATAGGGAACCAGAACTGCCTGGGCCACCAAGGGGCTATCAGGATGACTGTGGACCTGAAGGTCTTGACCCTGGTCAGAACCCTGGGAATTAGGGGAAATGGAGGGAAAGCATAGAGGATGCCCGCCGGCCATGGCACGGTCATGGCATCCCCCCAGGAGTGTTCCCCCCAGCCCCAACAGGGAGCAGTAACTCTGGCACTTGGTGTTGTGTGCCGAGGCAAACAGGTCTACTGGGGACAACCCCACCTGTGGAAGACCTGACGAAGGGCTGAATCCTTGAGAGACCATTCGTGGGCTCCGAAGGACCTGCTCAGAGCATCGGCCAGCAAGTTCTTGCACCCTGGCAGGTACTCTGCCTGCAAAACTATGTCGTGCGCTACGCACAGGTCCCAGAGGCACAGAGCCTCGCGGCAGAGGGAAGGCGACCGGGCTCCCCCTGCCTGTTGAGGTAAAACACAGCCGCCGTGTTGTCCAGGTGCACCAGGATAGAGCAGCGAGATAGCTTCTACAGGAAGGTCTCGCAGGCTCTCCTGACTGCCCTGAGCTCCCAGACATTTATGTGCAGAGCCCGCTCTGCAGGAGACCACAAACCCTGGGTTCTGTGACGCTCCAGGTGTGCTCCCCAACCCAGGTCCGAAGCATCTGTGACCAGTGTAAGTGAGGGGGGAGGTACAGTGAACGGAACCCCGCTGCACACCACCACCTCCTGAGTCCACCATTGTAAGGAGGCTCTCACCTCCGGAGGCACTGTGAGAACCGTGTCCCAGAGACCCCTGGACTGGTTGAATGCCCTTGTCAACCAGGCCTGCAGAGGCCTGAGCCTCATTCGGGCATGGCGTACCACATACGTACACGCCGCCATGTGTCCCAGCAGCCTCAAGCAGACCTGGGCGGTCATGATGGGGAACTGGGTTAACTCGGAGACCAGCTCCACTAGGGACAGAAACCTGGTTCTGGGGAGGAGTGCTCTCGCCACCCTGGCGTCCAGGAGGGCACCTACGAATTCGAGGTGCTGGGAGGGAGTCAACGATGACTTTTCCTCGTTTAGCATGAGTCCCAGCCTTACGAAGAGAGCCCTTGTGAGGGAAACATGGGCCTCCACTTGGCCGTAGGAACGACCACGAATCAGCCAGTCGTCTAGGTACGGAAAGACGTGTACCCCTTTTTTGCGGAGGAACGCCGCTACGACTGCCAGGCATTTTGTAAAGACCCTGGGTTTAGGCGGCCAAGTCTGCTGCACACGCGAACGATCACGCCGGTGCCGGGAATGGGATCTATGACTCGAGGAAGCTCCCAAGGACTCCGACCTGAACGAGGCCGCATCAGAATCCGACAAGTAGTCAGACTCAGGCCAGGGAGGCGCAGATGATGAACGCCCTGCCACCAAGGGGGGGGCAAACCTGGCCATAGACTCGGGTTTGCTCGCGTGTGTGCAATGAGGGCGTGCCGGCGCTGGGAAGATAGGTCCCGGTGCCGGGAGTGGAGCTGGTTGCGGCACCGGGAGGACAGGTACCGGTGCTGGGAGTGGAGCCGGTGCTGGGAGGACAGGTCCCAGTGCCGGGAGTGGAGCTGGTGCCGGGAAGACAGGTTCCGGTGCTAGTTGTGGTGCCGACACAGTGCATGGCTGTGCTGTCGAGGTCGGTATTGGTTGCGAGACGAACCTCGAAGAGACCGATGTTACCGGTGATGGCGGCACCGGCATGGTCCACAGGGTTGATGCTGGTGCCTGTAACAGTGCCGAAGAGGCTGATGCTGAAGGGCCCGGTGCCGAAGATTGGAGCGGCACCCCGGGAAAGCTGCTCAGCGCTGGTACCGATGATGGTGCCGTAGACGGTGTCGCAAGGCCTGGGTGATACGGCACCGGTGCAGCCAAGACGGGGTCTGGAAGAGGTCCCAGCACCGAGGGAGGTCGAGCCCAGTCGAGCACCGAGTGAAGCCTGGCGGCCTGCGTCGAGGCCGGCACCGATGCGGAGGCAAGCGGTACTGGTCCCACAGGGGACGGTCCCGCTGCATAAGCGACCGGTGCCGTCTGGTCGTGCTGGTGCGGCGGCAAAGCCGGTGCCAACACGGCCTCCGGCGTAGGCGACCTCGACCCCTCCGCCTCAACCGACAACGGAGGGGAGGTAGTGAGGCTAATGAGATCATGCGCCGCCTCAAAAGTGTCCGGCATGGAGGGGCGGTGCGAGGGTAGCTGCCCTGGGCTGGATGGGCGTCCCGCTTGCTTATGCCGCACAGTGGTAGATGAGGACATGCACACCGGAGACTCGGCACTGCGGTGTAGGCCTGACTTGGACTTCCGGCTCGGAGACGTACCACGGACATTCTTGATCTCTTCGGTGCCGGGGAGTGAGAATGGTGCCCAGCCCTCGATACCGAGGCCCGCTCTTGAGATGGAGCATCGCGCGTGGACGCCGGTGCACTGCGCACCGCAGAGTGCCCAGCCGGTGCCGGCTGTAAAGCCGCCTCCATGAGGAGAAGTTTTAAATGAGAGTCTCTCTCCCTCTTAGTGCGGGGCTTAAATGACTTGCAGTTCTTACAAGCGTCCGTGAGATGACCCTCACCCAGACACTTCAGACAACTATCGTGAGGGTCTCCTTTGGGCATGAACTTCGCGCAGACAGCGCACGCCTTAAAGCCTTGCGGCCCTGGCATTCCTCACCCCCGAAGGGAGAGAAGAGAAACAAGGAGACACTAACTACCTAACTAATTGAACTATCTACAACGCTAAGAGAAATGGGAACCATTAACTGCTCTAACAGAGACACGCTCCAACGACCGTCACGGGCAGTAAGAAGGAACTGAGGTGGGGGAGCGCCGGCAGGGGTACTTATGCCCTGCCATGGTGGTGCCACTCCAGGGGGTGCCCTGCTGGCGCTACGGGTACCGCTAGGGAAAACGCTCCGGAAGACGCGCACACCTGATTCAAATGGACATGAGCAACCACTCAAAGAAGAACTCCTGGTTCTGAGAGTGGGCTTGGGCCAAGAGAGCAGCAAAGCGGTAACGAGCGCGGCTGAGAAGCCCAGCCGCCTGGGCATGTCGGAGCAGTGATTCGCAAGGGCTTGTTGACATCTGAGCTGTGGACTTTCCAGGAGGTGGGGTATGGCTAAGGGGTGTGAATGGTTAACTGGTCACCCTTACTGAGTGAGGCTTACCGGTTCCATTAACCGGGGGGGCTGGAGCAGCTCCCCACAGGCAGGGGGTTGCTCCCACCCCACAGGGCCGGCTTCAGGCAGGGGCTCTCCTTCCGATCGGAGCAGCCCCTGCCCGCGATGGGCCCAGCCCAGCGTGCTCTGCCCAGTCAGCAGCTCCTGTCCGGGGCAGGAGGGGCTCTCCAGCCCGCCCGCCTCCCGTTTAATGGGCCAACCAGTTAAACAGGATTTTACAGCCCTAGCCCGTAGGGTTGCCAGGTGTCCGGGTTTGAACCGGACAGTCTGGTATTTGAGCTTCCTGTCCGGGAAACAAATTGAGAAATTACCGGACATAGAAATGTCGGGTATTTTCGAATTACATAAGTTATATTATTATCATGAGTATCAGGACGTAGTTGCATCCTGCCTGGCTGGTAGATGCGCTCACGCTGAGTGTGTGTGTCTACCAGCCAGGCAGTATGCAGCTACGCAGTAGAGAGGAGGGGTCCGGGGCCAGGGCGGGATGGAATCCCCGGGGCTGGACTCGCCCGTGCGCCCCGCTGGGACCATGTGCGGGACGGGCAGTGCCCCGGGATCTGCATGCACCTGAGCCAGCCCCCTACCTGCCAGCCCCGCTCCCCCCCCCAGCCAGCCCCGCTCCCCCCAGCCGCCTCCTGGCCAGCCCTGTTTCCCCTGACCCCAATCTCCCCAGCCAGCCCCGCTCCCGATGTCCTCCCAGCCAGCCCTGCTCCCCTCCCAGCTGGTGGCCCCCCCATCCCATTCTCAGACCACATGTGTATGGTATTTTTTTGAAATCCATCTGGTAACCCTACTATCCCGGCTGCCCTGGGAGTCTCCTCTGTGTGTGACAAACCAGAATTGTTCCCTTCACTGCAGAGGAGGGCTGGTCTTGTGGGGAACGCACTAGACTGGACCCCAGCATGCCTGGAGTCATTCCTTGGGCAGGGACTTTGGACAAGGCATTTCTCCACTCTCTACCTACTTTCCTAATCCACCGCTTCTCAGGGGCCCTGGCTTGCCTGGATCTGGCCCCTGAGGCTTGGGGCTGCCCCCAGCATTGGAGAGCCCATGCTGTCGCTCCAGCCCCCGCCCACCACTGTCGCCCCACAGGGCTGGAGCACACAAAATCTACTAGGCTGGGCCCCCCTAAGCTCTGGTGTGGGTGGGGAGGGTCTTTCTCCTCCTCAGTTGGGGATCACGTCAGTGGGGGTTGTTTTGCTTTGGGGTTTTGGCTTCTCCCTTGTGTACAGCCCCTGACTGAGTTTTCTGTGGGTCAGCAACCCCTGACCCAAAAAAGGTTCCTCCCCCCGCTGTGCTGGGTGCCCTTTCCTCCTGCCTTTGCCTTGTCTTATTGGCTGTAAGCTGTTTGGGACAAGTGCTGTTCCTTGCTATGGGTTTGTATAGCCACTCCCACACTGTTCCCGCTGCCAGCTGGCCCCGGAAACTTCGCCCGTAGGACAAAGAGGACTCCGGGAGGGGTTCTGGGCCACGGCGCAAGGCAGAATTGTGCAGAAATTCATGTACGGGGAGGATTTCTCACCCCCCTTCCCCTCCCCAGAAATGAAGTTCTGCTTGGTGCCATGGGGGGGCCGCTGGATTTGGCAGAACCCAGCTCACACACAGAAAAGATTGCTGAGGGGAGTGTGTGGGGCAGGGGGCCTAGAGGATTCCCAGCATGCCCTGCGGGAAGGAGAGGGCAGTGCACAGGATATTCTTTGAGCGCGCCTGGGGCCCAGGAAAAGGTTGTTTCTTCCTCTGGATCACTGGGCCCCGGGGAGAGGAACGGGGAGGTGTCTGGCCATGGAGGGGCCCAGCTGAGCGCTGGGGCAAAAGGACGGGGTTAGAGAAATAGGAATTGGGCTGTCGTAGGGGTTTCGTTAACTCTCACCTGCGGGAAATGCTGACGTGTCTGTATCGTTACACGGACTTACGGCCAGGTCGTTGGAAATGATTTACCACAGTAACTGTCCCCCGGGATTCCGGAGCGTTCCTCTGACAAATCAAACTTGTGAACTTTTGCAGCATTTGAAAACACTGCGTGCAGAACGTTGGCTCTTGTGGGGCAGACTTTGGAAGGATTTGGGCCCGATGCCTCCAGGCGCAAAAGAGTGAATACCCCAGGCCCGGCTGGTTCAGCAATAGCAGTGCGTTTCAACAGAGCGCAGCCTGCCTCCATGGTGCACAGGAATTCCCGCTCGGGGCTCTGCTGGACGTTCGAAAGCAAAGGGAGAGGCTTGGAGCTGGATTTTCAAGGCTGGGTGCAATCGCCAGCCTCATTTGCATTTGCAGTTGCCAGGGTTGTTCCTGAACAGGTATTTGCACGTGCAAATAGAAACTGGGCTGTAAAACTGGCTACTTCAATTACAGTAACCACACATGCAACTGAAGTGCACAGATGTGAGCGGCTGATCTATGAGAATCAGATGATTAGCGCTGGTTCATGTGCATATCGTTATCCAGAATGTCCCAGGCTAGTTGATGGCAGGGCTGAGATCTGGATCGGGAGCTCATGGAGGAGTTTGGACACTGTGAGCTTTTCTGTACTCTGCCAAGCGGCCCTTTGAAGAAATTTCGCAACCCCCTGTTGAGATGAGATTCCATCCCCTAGCTCTAAAGATATTACAAGACTCTTGCTGCCAGAAATCGCTCTCACGTGCTGGGATACGGAGAAGCCCCGAGATGCTGCAGTTGGCATCAGAGTTGTTTTAAGGAAACAAATCATTGGTCCGGGCAGTTGGTGACTGCTTAAATTCTGCCACTGTCATCGATGCTTAGGCCGTAATTGCCATCCAACCCACAGCCAGCGTGCTGCAAATCATCCCGCAAAGCTCAGCCGGTCGAGAAGCAAAATGTTTACGGTGTTGAAGCAGACGCACACTGGCTCTTGACCCAAGCTGCTTTACCTGACCTTTGGCTGATGCTTTTGCTATGAGTTGTTATAATCCCCGTTGGCGGGCAGCTGGGGGGCCACCCCAGAAATGGGGAGCTGGCGGATTCGGTTTTCAGCAGGGAGTCACTGGGATACAGCCACGCACCCTCTGCAGACGTGAGAGTAACCCCAGGCGTGGAGAACAGACCCTGCACCCGTGCTGAAGCAGCGGTCCCGCCCGCCACCAGGGCTGGCCCTTGCGTTCCAGGAGGAGATGCTAGGATGGGCTACGTGCGTCCACCCACGAAGCGATCCGTTCCGCTCCCGCGGCTTCCTGTGCTGGGAACATCTGGACTTGTGAGCGGAGCTCCTCAGCCCTTCCGTCGTGACACCCAGCTCAGCCCTTCACAGCTCGCCTCCATGAAGGAGCCGGACCCCGTCTGTGCAGGGATCAGAAACACAGGGCTGGCTCGGATCAGCTGATTCGGGCTTGCAGGGCACTGGCTCCTGGGCAGTGGGGCTGGAGCCCATACAGCAATGTTTAGCTCTGCAGCCCGAGTCAGCTGATCTGGGCCAGCCGCGGCTGTGCCACGGAGCTTTGATCCCTCTGTTGATGGGTCCCCAAAGGGTCAAGAGGCCCAGCTTTGGCTGCTTCTGCCCTGAGTGGCTGGCAGCTGCGTCTGGCTCCGCTTTGCTCTCTCCCCGCCAGCACGTTTACAAAGGGCTGTTAGAGCGGCGGACGGGGGCCCTTGGGATTGTGGATTCTCCGAGCGGTGCCGCTGAGGAGGGGCAGTGTCTGTGAGATGAAAGCTAAGAGCCGCACTGCTTGGTCTGGCTTTGTGGGCTGGGATTCCCTGAGGGAATGGGCTTGAGGCTCGGGGCCTGCTTTGGACCGAGTTACTGACTCCCCAGCTCTGGGCGCTCGCTTTACCCAGAGGCTGCTCCTTTCTGAGCATGTCAGGCCCGTGCCGTTGGGAACCGGGCACGCCGGGGAGCACAGCGCCCGGAGGCCTGAGGGACGTGACTCTCGGTCTGGCCAACGCGAACCGGGTCGCTCCTGGAACTTTGTGGGACCTGTCATGCTGCTGGGTTTGTATGTCAGACAGCGCACGGCTCAGGAGACCGGCGGGGGCGCTAGCGGGAGTACTGAGCAATCATTTCCTTCCTGACCCTGCTGCCGTCCGCTGCCGCCCTGGGGCCTGGGAGCTGGAGACCCCCGTTCTGAGCTGACACCGTGACCACGGCCCATCGGGCCACTCGTTTATGGCTTTGATCGGTACAGCGCCGACTGACTCCGAAGGTGGCGTTTTGACCAGCAGCAGCTGCTGGTGGGTTTGGGTCGAGAAGTCGTCCGAGTGAACCCAAAGGGGCGAGTGCCGTATTCTGCCGAGAGCATCAGAGCCTGCATTCGACAGGGACTCGGGCATTCGCGGGGGCTTACGTGTGGGGTCCTAACGCGCTCTGGTTTCTGGCTAGAGGACTCGGGCAGCAGGAAGCTTCCCTTGCGCCTGGATGCAGAGGCGCGCGATTTCCGACGAGCATCGGGACATGTCTCCATGCGGGAGCGAAGGGCCTGTTTCTCTGGGCGGGGCTTTTCTCCAGCCCCACGCTCGGCCGCCGGAGGCTGCGCTCACAGAACTACGAGTCGAGCTTTGCTGGCCCCAACGTGCGGCCTTGCAGGGTGGTTGTGAAGGTCCCGGCGAGGGCCTGGGGGCTCTGAGAGCTGTCTGCAGGAGAAGCTCACAGAGAGACCGGCGCCCATGCAGATGTATGGACAGGCACTAGCCAGGCTGCGCCAGGCGGCCACCCAGGAGAGATTCAAACCCCACCATTAGCAGGGTGCCAACAGCGCCCTCAGCTGGCAGCGTGTGTTTCTACCGGTGGTGCACATCCACACATGCTTGCGTGCTTGTAACAAAATTGATTCTGCACATGGATGGAAAAATTAGAGGGACCACTGGCCGCTGGGTCAGCTGAGAAACAAGGCAGCAGCAGCAGCCCTGAAACAGCCGCCTTCGGAATGAGACCTGCCCATTCTCAGTTCAGAATCAAGCAGCCAAACGGTGCCAGATTCTCATGGGCGCCCCACGTGCCTAATTGTAGGCATGAGCTCCAGGTCGCAGGACAGGCCGGAGGCTTTTCGACACCGAAAAAAATCCTCCTACAGCTTCCGCTTTGCTCCTATCGTACGCGAGGCTTTCGGCAGGAGGGGCCGGGAGCGCTGAAAAGGGGCGGCGGGAGGGGAGGCCAAAAGTCACCCCCCTCCAGGAGCTTGGCTTTAGTAACAAAGGAAACAATGAGGCCTGGTCACATGATTGCCCCAGCTTGGGCTGCTCCTAAGGTTCCTCCCTGCAGCCTGCTCAGCCCACCCCCTAAATCCTCTCCCAACAGAGCTCCCTGGCTCACCAGAACACGTCATCTTTCCCAGTTGGCTCAGCGCCTGCCGGGGGTGGGCGGGTCTAAAGTAGACTCCACCCACCTGTCCCCGTGCCCCACCTGAGCTGCTGGTTATAGCTGCTTGGTGGCCCTTGCGGTATTTATTCCTGGTTCGGCTGGGCTGGAGGCTAATGCCTTGGTTATTTGACTCCCAAACACTAGAATCAAAGGGAGCGGCACAGCCCTAAGGACCCTGCAAGGACAAACCAGTCTGGGCGGTTCTCCACTGAGCAGCCAGCCACAAGCAAATGGAGGTGTGCGGCCGTGGCCCGCACGTGTCCTGCTGCCACGGCCCAGGGGCGCAGCTCAGCCCCGGGAAGGGCAGATTTCACCCGGAAGCCGGCAAAGGGGCTGGTGATAATCCTAAGAGCCAGCTGCTGTGTAAAGTAGCCCGGGAGCCGGGAACAGCTCACACCTGCCAGCCACGACAGGCCATTTAAGGACGCCTCGTCCAGCTGAACGCTCTCCTGGCTCGGGGGCTCCATCGGCCTAATGCTCCACGAGGGCGTAGGGCTCGTGCCGGTAGATCTGGAGTGTGAACGGGGCGATGCGGTGGAGGAGGGCTCCCTTCTGAGCGCGGGTGCCCGGGGTGGAGAAGACCCGCTATGCTGACGGCGCAGGGTTCATATTGCCGTAGCCCCTCGGAGTGCTGCTCGCGGATCTGTCCGACCGTAGGCCGCAGTCTCCCCCCTTGACATCGGAGGGTCTCTGGCCGAGGCTGTGTCAAGTGCCCCGGCTCCAGCAGGTTGGAGCATAAAGCCAGCAAGTGGGGTACGGATGCAATCGGACCCTCCTTCCTAGTGTGCTTGGCCTGTTTGAAGGGAGCCATGTCTGCCCTGCATTTACTGTTTGAACCCAGTGACTCCACGCCCCCCTGTACTAGGGAATGGGGACTAGTTGTTAGAGGACGCTTGGTCCAGCGTGCTTGCTCGGGAGACCCAGGTTCAATCCACTCCTCTGCCACCGACTCCCTCCGTGACCTTGGGCATGTCAATTCATCCCTCCCTGCCTCGGTTTACCATGTGCACAGCCAGCCCTGCCTTGTCTCAGGGGCTGTGATGCAGCTCAGCACCTTAGCGACTGTGATGTGTGCACACGCTGTGGAGGGGAGGATGCTCCAATACAGCCGGAAAATTCTGTGATTTTTCTCATTTTTTGGTCCTGCATGTTAGGAAAGGCCGGCCCCTCGGACAAAAGCCCTCGGCTTTGAAGGGCCTGGGCCCCATCTTGGAGAAACTCCCAGACAATCCAGCCCTGCCGGCGAGGGATGTGATTGAAATCTGGCTCCTCCAGACTTTGAACCGAATTATAAACAACCATTGGGTCGCAAACATCCTTCAAACTCCCCTCTCCGCAGCCCGTTGAAAATCCCATTGGCACTTTCTCTCTCAACACCCGCTGGTGGCCGGGGACCAGCCAATTATTCTCCCTGCCTGGGCTTGGCAAGGGGCAGAAATGCTTCTCTTTCTTCCTGCTGGGGGTGGGAGGCCAGTGCCGTTCTGAGGCTCGGTCCGCGGGCAGGCATCCAGCCGCTTTGTTTTCTTACGGGCACCAAGTTGTGAAGGTTTTGGCCTGGAAACTGCTCGAGCTGTGAATGAAACAACCTCCAATTGTCTGAACTGCCAGGCTGGTGCCTTGTGCTCAGTCTCCGTCCTGGGCTGAGAAACGTAACTGCCTGTGGACTTCTCTGGGGCACCTGGCTGTAGCAGCTGCCCCCACCCTAGGCCTGTGACAGGACCTGAGGGTGAGTCCTCACAACTAGGGATGTAAAATCTCATTTAGTTAGTTAACCGGTTCAACAAATAAATGGGGGGTAGGCGGGGGGGGGGTTGCTTCACCCTTCCCCTGCCACAGCTGGGCTAGAGTGCCCCCCCGCCACAGCTGGGCTAGAGTGCCGCCCCCCTCCCTCCCCCCGCCATGGGCTAGGGCTTCTCCAGCCGGGCTGAGTGCCCCCTGCCTGTGGTGCACCGGGCCCACCGTGGGCAGGGGCTATTCTGGCCAGGTTGGAGCGCCCTCACCCACAGTGGGCCCCACAAGGCAGGTGCAGCCCCTGCTCGTGGCAGGTGAGGGCTGCTCCAGCCCCTGCTGGTTAACTCTACCCAGTAAGGCTCACCTGGTAAGGGGGATTCTTACCAGTTAACTGGTGAACCATTCACATCCCTGCTTGCACCTCTCCTGAGTCCGTGTTTCAGGCCGTGCCTGACCTCTCCTCCTGCCTGACCTGAGGCTTCCCGGGACCAGCTCTGGGAGGCGGCCGGGTGGCTCCCCAAGGGCAGGGCGAAGTCGAAGCTACGTTCTCCGTGGTCTTAGAATTCCACGGGGATGGGTGCAGCCCACGCTCCCTCCCTCCCTATGTTAATGTCTGCGCTGGCTGGGCGGGTTGCTGGGCTTGCTAGTGGAAGGCTTCCCTCTGATTTCTGATGCCACCTGTGAAAAGCTCCGGTGCTCCGACTGCCCCAGGCCACACCCCTCTGAGCTGAGCAGCCTGGCCGTTCGATTGAAACCCCCGGAGGGCAGCTGTTCACCACAGGCCAGTGGGCCGGGGAACTGCAGACCAGTTGCTTGTGTGTTTTATCATCTGGTTGGAGCCTTTCCGGGACGCTGCCTTTTCCCAGTGCCCTGCGGCGCGAGACACCGTCCGCATTGCAATACCCCCCCCCAGCCCGCTGACCGGCCAGCCGCGGGGGTTCTGGTGCAGGGTAGCTGTGCTGCCAGTTGCCTCTGCAATCTCGTCGCTTTCCCAGCCTTCTGGCAAAATGCCCTACGGCCCAGCAGTAAAGTTCTGAACTTTACCCTTCCCCATTCGCCTCCATGGGGGGAGCCACGGACGTGCCAAAGCCCAGCGCGCCCATGGAGGCGATCCTCCTTCAGTGGAGGTGGCGTGCTCCCTTCTCCTGCCCACGGCCTGGCTTGCTCAGGGGAGACGGGCGCGCGCCTCACCTGTTCTCTGAAGTCTGGGTTGCACTGGGCTTCCAGTCGGGTGAAATCCCACACTGGACCCCACGAGCCGGAGAGGTGGGGTGGGCAGAGAGCCCTTTGCCAGAGGCAAAGCCTGGCCACAACCGTGTCTTGGCCCTGGGGACTTGACTGGCTCAGGGGACTCAGAGCAGGAGCCCTGGTTCGAATCCAGCCTGGGTCCATAGGGCCTGCTCCAGCCGGGGAATATACTCACGGATCCTACTCTAGTGCCCATGCCATATAACCAGCCGCAGAGGAGGCATGATTGTCCCCGGCCAGTCCCTGCGGAGGGGCTGCGGGCTGAAGAGAGGTTCGGGGCTGCTCCGGGCCAGGGCAGAGGAGCACGGGGGGGGGAGGCTGGCCCTGGCCCTGGCCCTGGCCCATGGTCCCTGCCTTCCAAAGCTGGATTTTCCTGCCCGCGCTGAGAGGAGATGGGAACTTTCCCTGCCCTCCCGTGCTTGTTTTCTCATTTCCCAGCCCCCCTTCCCCGATGGCGATTCCTCCCGGGAGTCCCCCCCCGTCCAGGCTGCTCTGGGCACAGAGAAAACATCTTGCGGTGAGGGGGTCCTGTAAGGCCAGGTGCCCCAGAGAGGGAACACAACAGGGAATTATCACGTGATCCCTCCCCTGACACCCATTCCCAGCCTATGACACACAGATGCTAGGGACACCATCCCTGCCCATCCTGACTATAGCCATTGATGGACCTAACCTCCATGATTTTATTTAGCTCTTTTTTGAACCCTGTTAAAGTCCTGGTCTTCCACATCCTCTGGTGAGGAGTTCCACAGGTTGACTGGATGCTTCGTGAGGAAAAACTTCCTTTTGTTTGTTTGAAACCTGCTGCCTATTTGTTTCACTTGGTGGGCCCTAGTTCTTACGTTATGGAAACAGGTAGATAACTTTTCCTTATTCACTTTCTCCACACCACTCATGATTTTATATACCTCTATCCTATCCCCCCTTAGTCTCCTCTTTTCTAAGCTGAAAAGTCCCAGTCGTATTGATCTCTCTTCATATGGCAGCCGTTCCAAACCCTGAATCATTTTTGTTGCCCTTTTCTGAACCTTTTCCAGTGCCAAGAGATCTTTTGAGAGTCCTAGCCTTGGGCTAGGCATATTGGCCTGGGGTGGGTTCCTTTGGTGTGCGTGGGAAGCAGTCCCTAAGGTGAAATCATAGCCCGTCCAATCGTAACAATTCTCCTCTCTCCGTCGTTGCTCTGAGCGCACAGATGCCCGGGACATGGGGCTGCCTTCACGCTCTAGAACGGGTCCCATGCACTGCAAATCTGCCTTCCTGGGTAGAAACCTCCGCGCTGCCCATCTTGGCCACGCCCTGCTCCTCTTGGGTCAGTCGTGCACAAAGATGTCCCTGGCTGAAGGCAGAGGGGATGCAACACAATAGTCATGCCCCCCCCATCCCCAGCAGAGAGCACAAGGTCTGCAGGGGTTCGGAGCTTGGCCAGTAAGAGGGGATGTCACCCGGTCAGCTGTTCCCTGCTGGCAGGTTACCTTCCCTACCGCTGATGTCAATGACCCCAGCTGGCATACGGCCTGGCAAGGAGTTCCACAGGTTGCAGGGTCTGTGGGTGGGAGGGCCTCCCATCTCTCTGCAAGCAGCTTCTCGCCACGTGCTCAGGGCTCCACTTGCAGCTGCTTGGGCTGCATCCGGTGTCAGCTGGGAGGCTCTTCTGCACTGAAGACAAAGCTTCGAGTGGCAGTGGTCAAAGGATGGGCAATAAGCCAGCCCTCAGCTGCCTGCTTCCTCCAAGGAGTGGAGGGCAGGCGGATCGCTCACAGCAATGGCGCGCCTCGACCACGCGGGGCAATGTATCCCAGCGCGCCCAGGCCCGGAGGAGAGCGGCGCAGAACAGCTGCCTTCCCGCTAGCGGGGAGTCATGGCTTTTCTGCAAGTCTGACGGGAGAGAGCTTGCACGTCTGCGGCTGGATCAGTCCATTGGAAAGGACTCACTGTGATGGGGCCGTGCAGCTGAGAGAAGACGCCATCAGCACCTCGCTGGAACAGCCGAGGGCTTGTCTAGACACTTGTTTCTGCACCAGCAGTGCTGCATCAAGGACCCGCAGACCCCCAGTGCTGAGGCCCTGTCCTGGTTTCAGAAGGGACTCGTGCTTATGCAGCTTGCCACGTTTCCACACCAGCATGAGGGTTTGCCCTGGTGCAGCTGCACTTGCTGAAAACCGCAAAGGCCAGGCAAGCCCTGCAGCCAAACTGTGGTGGAGAAAGGTAACACAGACTGACCCCCGGTGGTCCCTAATGCTTGCTCCAGCTCTGCCAGTGCGTGTTGGGTATACGTCACTTCTCTGAATCTGGTTTAGAACAAAGGAAGTTTTTCTTCCTGCGGCATGCAGGAAACCTGTGGAACTCCTTGCCTGAGGATGTTGCGAAGACCAGGACTTTAACAGGGTTTGAAAAAGAGCTAGATAAATTCATGGAGGACAGGTCCATCAATACTTATTGGCTGGGGACGGGGGTAGGAATGGTGGCCCTAGCCACAAGATCCTTTCAGTGGAAGGGGTGGGTTTTGCCCACGCAAGCTCGTGATCCTATACATACATTGTTGTGAGTCTCTAAGGTGCCACAGGCCTACTTGTTCGAAATGAGTGACAGGGGAGGGATCACTTGATGGTTCCCTATTCTGTTTACTCCTGCTGGGGCACCTGGTACTGGCCCCAGGGCAAGATGGACCTTTGTCTGACCCAGCCTGGCCACTCATATGGCCTGTAAAGGGAGCAGGACTTGCCTGCCTTGTGACTGCTGCGAGGGTGGATCCCATGCCATCGGCAAAGCACTCGGAGGTGGGGATGTACTATAGCAAATGGTTACGCAGGAAGCATTGACCCACCTGGACCAGCCCTTCTCCTGTGTCAATTAACCAGTTAACCAATGTAATATTAATCCTTTAACTTCTTAAACGGTGCAGCCCTCAGCAGCGTGGCCAGGGTTGCTTTTAGTAACTCTCGGGGGAGAAGTCGTGGGCGATAAACAAAATTCACGGAAGATGGTGACTTGTGGCTTTCACTCGACATCGGGGGAGAGGGCCGGCTACAGCCCAGGGGGCCAAGAGAGCCCGAGCTGCACTGCAGGAGTTTGGGAGGCAGGATCCAATCCCTGCCCCAGGGCCCTGGAGCTGGAACAGAAACCGTCAGAGGTCTCTGCTAGTCACGCATCCCGTGGTCTTCATGCCACAAACTTCTCCCTCATTAGCGGTAGTGCGGTGGAGGGAGGGGTTGTGTAATTAGGGAACTGCAGCACTTGATAAGGAGTTGGGCTTAGGCCTTTGCTCCTAACACAGTCCCCCTTGCATTTAAAATGGACCCTGGAACAGAAACAGGCTCCAGGCCCCCGGGGTCAGTCCTGCCGCATAGACTCGCAAGAGCTGGCCTCCCTCAGTGCAAGGCAGGCGCCCCCTCCTCGCGCCCGAACATGAGCCCGCTGCCGTGTTTCCATGGTTGGCGAGGGGCTGGCTTGGCCCCGTGCTCAGTGCGGGCCTGTGGTTTCAAGTGAAGGGCCCGTCCTGTTTTGATTTCTTCTCCTCCCGCTGCTAGGTTGCTCCAGTGCGCGCTAGACCAGGTCTGTGGGCAGCTCTCCAGGCACACCCTCCCAGGGCAAACACAATGCGTACCAATGAAGGCATGTTTGCCATTCCAGCTCACTCCAGTTCCCCGAAGGAAGGAAGGTACCTGACCAAAGGCACCGGCGTGGCGGTAGAACCACCTCCAGATGAGGCCTTTTGCCAATATAAAAATACCGTAACCCCTACCCCCATCTCTGAAGCTTCTACAGCCGCTCTCCGAGTTACGAACAAGTTACGGACCAACACTTGGTCCATAACTCGAACCGTTCGTGACTCGGACCCCATTGAGTTACACGCAACCATGCTGTTGGTAAGCGCGGGTCGCGTTCGTAATCGGGGACCGCCTTTATGACCGCTCCATGGGCGCTTTGGTCGTAAGTGCAAACGGTCGTAACTTGACCGTTCGCAACTCGGGGAGCGGCTGTAGCGTCAGCCTGGTCCTAGTCTGAGACACACAACTGGGGCTTTGCAGTTTCAGCAGGATGCAGGAGTCCTTTTCCCTTTCGGTCCTGTTACTGTTGAGCTAAGCTGCTGTCATGTTCCACCCCAGAGCTGGCTGCATTTCTGAGGTGGATTCAACGGCTCCGGAACAGGGTGTAAAGCACTTTGGATTAAAGATTCTCAAGACCTGTAAGTAAGTTATTCATGAGGATAACTAGCTTTGGTCGCTCCCCTTTTGAACACCAGTTTTTTTGAGGGGCGCGGTGCGGGGGGGTTGGGGAATCAATCGGCTGCACACACATTTCGGAGGGTGCTTTCAGGTGTTGGTTTCACTCCCTGGACCAGGCTTCTCCCCGGTGGCCCCGTGAGCCACATTCAAACAGGGGCCTCTCGGCTCATTGTTCCCGAACGTGCCAGAGTGGGGCGCGTTACCCCGCGCGGCTAAGTGACCCTCTGAGCCCCTGGGAGGGCGGCCGCTGGATCCTAAAGCAAAACGGTCCCGTTGCCCCACAGTGCGGGCGGCCGGGAGCCCCCGTTGTATGCAGGCCCCCCGGGCCCGCTTCACTGCGCCCCCAAACTTCCCCGGGGGCGGGGGGGGACTTGCCACCGACACGCTGCGGGTTTGGGTCCGAAAGGTCCCGTCCCCCGGCCCGCGTCCGCCGCGAAACGCTCCGTGTGACGGGAACCGGCCGGGGCGAGGAGCGACCGAGGGCGCGGCGGCGTCTCCGGCGCTGCCAGGAAAGGCTCCGGGATGTACAAGGGTCCTGGCCCGGCCCCTGCTGCCCCCGCTGCTCGGGGCCCGTCTGCCCAGGCCGGGGGGGGGGGTTCCCGCCCAGGGGCCCGTCTGCCCAGGCCAGGGGGGGGTCCCCGCCCAGGGGCCCGTCTGCCCAGGCCGGGGTCCCCGCCCAGGGGCCCGTCTGCCCAGGCCAGGGGGGGTCCCCGCCCAGGGGCCCGGCTGGGCAGGAGCCGCGGAGACCAGGCACCTGCGAACACCCGCCCGCGGCTCAAACTTTCCCTCCGCCGCCGCCGCTTTCCTCTCCCCGGGGCCGGGCGGGCGGGGGCTCCCGGGGGCGGGCCGGGCGCTAGGAGGGTCCCAGCCCGGCGCTTCTCCAATCCCGGCCCGGCCCGGCCCCGCCCCGCCGGCCCCATGTGCAGAAATAGCCGCAGCCGAGCGCTCGGGCTGCGCAGGAGCCGCTGCACCCGGGAGCTGGAGCCGCCCCAGCAGCTGCCGGCTCGCAGCCGCCTTGGCCCCCGGCTCCCCGCCTGAGCGCGCGGCGCGGGAGCGATCGCCGGCCCTGGGCAGCAGAGACCCCGAGCCCCGCTGCGTGGGGGGTGCTGGGCCCCCCCTGTGGGGCAGCGGATGTTTTGCAGGTGCCACAAGGGGCCCGTGCCCCCCTGGCAGAGCCAGGGGCCCGGCACCACTGACCGGGCCTGGCCATGGCCCGGGCCCTCTTGGGAACGCCTGGGCCAGTTGAGCGCCTGGGCATGGACATACCCTACAGCGTGCTGGAGCTGGTCATCGCCGTGCTCTCCATCGGCGGCAACGTGCTGGTCTGCTGGGCCGTGGCCGTCACCGGGCCCCTGAAGACGGCCACCAACTACATCCTGGTGTCGCTGGCCGTGGCCGACGTGGCCGTGGGGCTGCTGGCCGTGCCCTTCAGCATCCTCATCAGCGTGGGTCTGTTCACGACTTCCACTGCTGCCTCTTCCTCGCCTGCTTCGTGCTGGTGCTGACCCAGAGCTCCATCTTCAGCCTGCTGGCCGTGGCCATGGACCGCTACCTGGCCATCCGCCTCCCGCTCAGGTAAGGGCCGGCCAAGGGGCTGTCACCAGCTGGGACCGGGGCTGCCTGCGGGTAGGGCTGTGCTGGTGAAGGTGCTGTCAGAGGGCAGGACGCAGGGCTGGACGGACCATTGGCCGGACCCAGCAGAGCCTTACGCGCAGGTGGCTGCTCGGTTCCCATTGCTGTGAAGATCCCTTCGCTTCTTTGGGCGCTGAATGGGAGCCGAGCTCGTCAGGAAATCTTAGGGTGCTTGGGGCCAGGCAGGCACACAGCATAGATAGAGGGGGTTGCTCTGTCTAATCCTAGGGCGGGAAGAGACCTCAGGAGGTCACCAAGTCCAGCCTCCTGCCCAAAGCAGGACCAACCCCAACTAAATCTAATCTACCTAGGTGCTTCATAGTCTCCATCCGTGTAGACACCCTCTTCAGGCGGGATCTGGCCCCCCTGGGGCTCAGAACTGGGGAGCCCGCACTGGCGCTCCACACCCCTGCAGGGCTGGAGCACACAAAATCTACTAGCCTGGGCCCCCTAGGCTCTGGTGTGTGAGGGGAACGTGGGGAGTGTCTTTCTGCTTCTCAAAAAACTTAACAAACAAAAAACAACCAATGGTCTGGTAGCACTTTATAGACTAACGAAACACATAGATGGTCTCATGAGCTTTCGTGGGCACAGCCCACTCCTTCAGATGACCGGAGTTAGGAGTTTGGGATACTCTAGCAGCACCTTAGCGACTAACACAACACGGAGATGGTGTCATGGGCACAGCCCACTTCTCAGTCAGGGGCTTCTCCCTTTGCGTCTCACTTGTGTGCGGCCCCTGACTGATTTTTCTGTGGGTCAGTGGCCCCTGACCCAAACAAGGTCCCCCACCTCCCGCAGAGTGTGCGCACCTCCCAGGTAAACCCAAACCCCACCTCTTTCTCCTGCTTCAGCGTGTGATCTCTGACCTTTGCTGTCTCTACAGGTTGGGGCGGAAAGTTCACTCACCCCTAGCTGTCCCCCTGCACCCAGCTCGGAATCCCCATCTGCCTCTGAGCCCAAAATAGGCGGTTGGGTTTTTTTTACGCTTTTCAGAAGGGATCCTTCTGCCCCTGGGTTTGAGGGGGAGGAAGTGGAGGTGGAAATGCTGAACCGCATCTCGCTGAACGCAGCACGTCTCCGAAGGGTCAGGCACTCTGTGGAATCTCCCTCTATCCCCGAGAGGGAGGGCGTGTGCATCGAGCCTCCCCCCGAGAGACCAGCTCTAGAAATAGGCAAATCACATTTTCCCCCTTAGCCCCAGCCACTGGCCTAGCCAGAGCAAATGCGCTTCCGCTGAGAGCGCCTGGCCGGCGGGGTGGGGTGGCGCATAGGGTTTGAATATGATGTGGGTTCTGGTTTTGACCCCCCCCCTCCTCCCCCGATGTTTGGTAACACAAACAAAAACCACACAAATCAACCCTCCTTTCTCTTTTACCTCCTGGCTGAGCCACTCGAATCCGCATGGGATCGCCCCGGGTGGGAATTGGTCTCATGCTAGTTCTGGGGACGTGGGAACGTCCTGGGCGAAACACAGCAAATACTCTATATTGGGGTGGGACACAATAGGTGTGTGGAGCAGCCTCCCGCCCCGGCTAAGTGGTCACCCCGGTAAGCATGCTGGTAAGGCAGTGCATGCCGCTTCACGCCCCCGCTCTGCGCCACGGGAAAGCGCGCTGACTGCCGTTTGCCTGGACTCGGCTTGCTTTTTGGCCTCTCGTTCTCCTCTGCAGAACAAGCCCTGAGCAGTAACTTTCAAAAGAACCCCCAGCCTTGCTTCCTCCCCGGCCCCTTGCCCGAGCGGCTCCGTGCGCGAATGAATCAGCCGACAGGTGCTGTACAAGTTGAATGGAAACCTGCAGCTTGGCATGTGCAGCGCCGTGTCCTCAGCCAAGGGGATGGAAATTCCACAGCGGGCGCGTGAGTAGCTGGGGACAGATCTGAAGCTGCAGGACTTAGCAGCCTTTGAATCCTTTGTCATCCCATCTGCAACCAGCTAATCATTTACCTGCCAGCTGGAGGGGGTGGGGGTGAGTAAATTGGCTTCTGGCTTCAGATAATGGCTTGGTGTCTGCTCCAGTTAGTGTTTTGTTTTGTTTTTTCCTAAATTGATCTGGAGCGTGGGAGCCGCTAGAGCGGCTACAAAAGGCTCTTTTAGCCCCAGGTTTAATTCCCCCCCTTGCATGCGCGATGCTGCAGCCAGGGCCCTGCATTGTAACGGGCTGTCTGTGGATTGTGACTCCCTCTGGTGCAGAGCGAGGTGGTGAATGCAGCTGCTCCTGGTGGATGTGGTGCTGAACACCATGGAGCAGGGCTTCTGGGGGGATATTCCAGGACCGGATCCCGGGCACGTAGCTGCAGGTGGGAACCGCGTCTGATGCCTGAGCACAGGGAATGTCTTTTCAACGCTTCTCTGTCCAGCCGGGTTATTGTGCAGCTCCGGCTTGGGGCAGGATGGGGTTTCTGCACCTCTGGGCTGCGATCCCTGGGCCTTGGCTACCGGGTGTAGGGGGCGTCCGTCCGAGGAGACATCCCCAGAGCTAGCCCCGGGCAGTGGGTCTGGGCTGGGTGGCTCCGACCTGGTCGGTCCAGCAGCCCTCCTGCCGGGGCCTGTTCCTGGCAGGAGAGCTGTGTTGTGGCAACAGAGAGTTGGCTGTTGAGTTGCAGGGGAACAGGCTCGTTCAGGGGAGTGTCGGACTCTGGCAGCCGGAGTGAGCTGTGAAGCCTTTTATCTCCGGGAAGAGGGGTGGCGCCCAATCCAAAGGTCGCCCGTTTCGGTGGCGGGTGTGAAATGACTTGTCCTGGAGCAGTGGGCAGGTGTCCTATAGGTGTGGGCACCCGCTCTCCCTTCCCGTGGCCGAGCCCCGGGACTACATGGGCTGGGGGGGACCCAGCTCCCCTAAACGTGATCCGAGCTGGCCGGGGTGGAGCTTGTCTGGCTGCTGCTTTGCCCTGAATCCCTTTGCTGGCTCTTCTCTCTCCTCCTGGGATCGTGTCTGTTGTCCTTGCCCTCCAAGCCCCGCGCACATGGGGCCCAGGCGTGGTGCGGGCGCTGCATGCTGGGGGAGTGAACTGCAGTTTGGCCTGGCTTTGGCCGGGCTGCTTTGGCTCCCGCAATCTGGCGCGGCTTGAGTCAGGCATTCGGGAAAGGCCGGAGAGCAGGTGGGTTTGGAGAGGGGGGCAGGGACCTTTCTCCTCCTGTAAACCCAAGTGCTGCCTCTCCCCCCACAGCCTGGGGGCAGATGTCTCGGGGGAGGGAGGCGCTGTCTAGACACTAGCGCAATGAGTCGCTAGCTTCTGTAACTGAGGGGAGCCCCAGGAACGGCCCTTGCCCCGGGCCCGGCTCCATCCCCTGGCCAGTGCTCTGAAGCAGCATGTGGGCCCCGTTGTTCTCCAGCCTCGGACACCTCTCCCCCCTCGGAGCAGCAGGACTCGGGTGCCTTTGTCTGCTGTCTGCGCAGCGCAGGAAATGGCCAGCTGGACCTCCAGCCTTTTCCTGCCTGTGCTTCAGGGAAGGGCCAGGAACCCGCAGTCCCGGGGTGGGAGAACTGGCCCTGCGCAGGTCCCCTCCTGGTGTCTGGCGGAGCTGGGCGCACGGCCTGGAGGACAAGGGCTCCGCTCCCTTCCTGGCCATGCCCAGGAGGACCACGTCTCTGGAAGGGCCCAGGCCTTGTGACTCTGTAGCCCCCGGCCATGCGGGCTTCCCAGAGCGCGGCGCTGCCGGCCGAATCGCCGGCCCCGTGAGCGGTGTCTCCTTCACCGGCGTGGGGCCTCTGACCCTCGGGGCGCGCCGGCCGACTCCTTGCCGAGCTCCAAGGGGAGAGAACAGACGCTCCCGGGCTCGCATCCCTCTCCGATTTATTCTTGTATAGACCCGTCGAGTCCGTTCTTACGCGGCGCCTCGACGGGACCCATCCCAGCCTCTCCTCAGACTCCCCCAGCCCCTTCCTCACTCCTGCTGCTCTGAGCCCCCTCTGGTGTGTCCTTTGCCATGGGGGTGCTGGCGACCTGGGCTGGGTTAGCTCCCGGCCCGGACTCCAGGGTTTGCCGCGTGTTCGGTGGCACGGGAAGGGCGGGGGCGCTCGTCGCTCGGGCGCTTTGCTTAAAACGTGCATCGTGGCTTCTGGCAAGTGGCTTTGTCCTTCCCCTTCCTGCGGACCTGCCAGGGTGGGAGGGCGTCGCTTGTTCCTCTTTCTGCTCTGGCCGTGTAGGAAGCACCTTTCCTCCAGAAAGCAGCGATGCCGCGCACAGCTGGGCCACTCTGCTCTGGGCAGAACAGAACCCCCCAATCTGATCAGCGTGGCTCCGTACCGCCTCCGCCTGGGGCTTGCCCTGGATGTCACACTGCGTCGCACCCCTGCCAGGTGCATGGAAAGGAGCCCCCCCCCTTCCCCCCGGCTGCAGGGCCAGGGCTGGGCAGGGAGCCCAGAAATGCCTCCCCTGTCACTGGGGCAGTTAACCGATAAGCTGGCCCATCTCGGTTAGACCCAGACTCTGCTGGCTCCCGGGGAGGAGGCTTTGCCGTGGCAGGGCAGCGAACCTTCCTCCCCGGGAACCGGGCCGGGAGGGCTGGCGGCCCCGCTCCCAGGGAGGCTTGGCTGTGGGCTGCGATCTTCAGCGGCCACGCGGGTACCCTCTGAAAGGCTCTCCTGTTCCTGCCTGTGACTGCCGTGCCCTGTCCCTCCCCGGAGCCTTAGAGCACCGAGCCGCCCCCCGGGCCACCTGCCACGAGCGTCCCCCGCTGGGAACTAGCAGCTCCAGCTGTGCGGGCCGAGGGGCTCTCCCCTTCCTGCCTGCTTGCCTGGGGATTCAGAGACCGGCTGGGGGCATGGAAGGGCTGCCGGGCGGTTTGCTGCCACTCCTGGTGGCGACGCCTTCCCCACGGCCGGAGCCGCAAACAACCTGCCGGTTCCCCATGGCCTCTCCTCGCCCTGCTTCCCTCTGCCCAGTAATTCTCCGTGGGCCGCCACGAGATCCACGGGGCGTCTAGGTGCCTCCCCTTCTCCCAAGGTCACGGAGCAGGGGCGCGCTGGGGCCTGCAGCGCCTCCTCCACGGGCAGGGGGGGCCCAGCCACTCGTGTGGGCTGGCCATGCACACGCCTCGGCAGGGCCGTACGGGGCTCTGGGTATGCGCTAGGGGTGTAGTAGGCTAAGTGGTTACGTGGTTAACCCTCAAGTCTCTGCCACACGTGCCCTGCACCTGATGTACCCTGGGCCACAGGTATCGGAGGCAGCAGCACGGGGTGGAAGCTGGGTAGTCTTGTGGCATCAGGTGTTGTTCCTTAAAGCCCCGTTTCCGGAGCCTGGTGATGGCGGCAGTCTCGGCTTTGTACTCTCGCTCTGAACGGTCCCAGCTTCGTGACTCCGTCTCCAAACCCCGCAGGCGAACGAGGCCCCAGCTGCTTTCCTCTGCCCCCCGCTGTGCGGTGACACCCTGGTGTGTGGACACGGGGTGGGCAACCCTGCCACGTGAAGCTGACACTTGTCGTGCGAGTGGCCTTGCCGCTGACCCAGACCGAGCGGCACTGGTCGGGGGGAAAGGACGCGGGATCTGGCCCCGGGTCCTGCGCCCGCCCAGCCGGCGGTGGGGGCCGGGGCGAAGCGCCACCGCGGGGCCAGCTCTGGCATGTTGATGGGAGCCCTCGGCGGGAATCTTACCTGGCTGCTGCCCAAGGTGAACGTGAACTTCCCCTCCCGGGTCTGGCTTCCAGCGGTCTGGGCACTTCCCTTCCCCGGCCAGTAGCCACCGTGGCTGCACGGTCCTTGCCCAGCGGCGCTAGAACGGGGGAAGGGCTGGGTGTGTTCTCCAGCCGGCTGCGTCCGGGCCGGGGCCGGGGCCGGGGCCGGGGCCGGGCCGGGGGCCTCCCTCAGAGCCTCTGAGCCTGGCAGCTTCCCCCATGCTCTGTGCGCCATCCCCATACCCCTGAGCAGGAGGTTTTAATGGGTAGAGTCTTGCAGCTGCTCCAGGTGATGCCGCCTGGGGAGGTGGGTCTTTGTGCCAATACTTCACGTGCCGACAGCACCTGCCATCCAAGGGCCTCAAAGGGCCTGGACGCGTCGGGCCTCCCGCCCCACGATGCAGAGCAAGGGGATCGCTCCCCCACACGTAACGTGGCCTTAGAGGCGGAGCTGGGAGTAGAGCCAGGATCGCCACCGTCCTGGGTCTGCTCTGACCACTAGACGGCACTTCCCCATGCTCCCCTTCTGGGTTTGTTCCCCTTTTAAAGGGAAAAAGCTGCCCCACCCCCCAACCCCAAGTTGCCCGTCCTGACTGAATTAAAATGTTGGACTAGGAAAGGCTGGTTGAGGGGTTTCCAAGGGCGCCCCGGGGCAAGCCAGGAAGAGGCATGGATGCTGAGTCCTGTAGTTGGAGCAAACCAGCTGAGCAGGCTGCTGAACGGGGAAGCTGAGACTGATGGGCCAGCTGCCCTGGTTCTCCTGCGCCAGAGACTTGGAAGACGCCTCTCTCTGGCGGCCACGCTTGGACGAGGCAGGCCTCGGCCGTCCCCGGTTGTAGCCGAGCAGTGTGGTGTGCGGTGGCCAGGCCAGCGGGGGGAGGGAGGTGCATGCCCATCCGGCAGGATCGGGGTTGAGGACGGGCAGGAAAATAGGGGCTCCAGGCTGGCAAAGGAGCAAGTGAAAGAGCCCAGCTCTTGGCCAGGGCCCCCGGGGCTGGGGAGGAGTTTGACTCCAGGGTCTGTCTTCCATCCCAGCTGTCTCTGCTGAGCTGCGAGAGCACGGTGCTGCCCAGTGTCGCTTCGCCAGGCGCCCCGAGACGGCTGTGACTTGCTCTCCACTTGTCCGGCTCCGGCCAAGGTCTCGCCCCACCGGGGATTCAGTGGATAGCAATTGATGTCACGGATGCAGTGCAAACTCCTCGTGCCGTGCTGGAAAGCAGCAGTTTCCACCGGGGTCCCTTCTCTGCTCGGCAGCGTCCAGGGGCGTGGGCTGGACCTCGGGGCAGGCCAGGTTTCCACTCAAAAAGGCAAACCCTGCTGGCGCAGGCACAGCAGTACTGGCACCGAGTGGGTCAGTGAGCATGACCAGAAAAAAAAGACTGCTGCTGCTATAACTGCAATGCACAGCCAACCTGTGGAACTCCTTGCCACAGGATGTTGTGAAGGCCAGGACTTTAACAGGTTCAAAAAAGAGCAGATAGATTCATGGATGACAGTCCATCAATGGCTGTTAGCCAGGCTGGGTAGGGATGGTGTCCCTGGCCTGCGTGTGTCGGGCTGGGAATGGGTGATGGGATGGATCACTTGGTGATTCCTTGTTCTGTTCCCTCTGGGGCACCAGGCATTGGCCACTGGTGGCAGACAGGACACTGGGCTAGATGGACCTTTGGTCTGACCCAGCGCGGCCGTTCTTAGGTTATTTACGCCAGGGCTCTGCCAGTGCAGACGGCAGGGAAAACCAAATCTCCCTGCTGTAGTGGCAAAGGTTTCTAGTGTAGACGGGGGCTTGGCCAACACCTGTAGGGGCAGGAGGCTGTTCCCTTCCTGAGTCCTGGGCCAACCCAATGGTCAAAGCGGGAGCTGGGAGAAGGGGGCGGTGCTGTCCCCACGGTGAGCGATGTGCCCAGAGGCATCTGTCTGAGACCTGGGGGTGAAATATTTAACCTGGCTCTCAAGCTGTGTCTGAAAAACCAGGTGAGGATTTGAACCAAGGATGTTCCCTCTGACGCCCGCCCCGGTGAGGCCATCCCAGCTCTGTGGCCTCTGGCTCTCGGGACAGAGGCTGCTGGGCTTTTGGGAACCCTCCTTCCCCAGTGGAAGCTGTTCCCGGCCAAGGCTCAAGGCAGAAGACCCAGTCACCGGCCCTAAGCACGTCACAGTTTCAGACACGCAAGTGCCAGCCTGTGCCTGGGCCTGGCAAGCATGGTCTGTTTCCCACCCCCCAACCCCCGCCATATTCACTGCCGCGAGAGAATTTTCCAGAAGGGGAAACTGAGGCACAGAGGCTGAGCGACTTGCTCCTGGTTGCACGGCAAGGTGGCTGTTGAGCCCTGTGTGTGTCTGTATGTGTCGGGGGGGGGCGGAGGGAGGGTGACAGGCTGGATCACAGGGATGCTAGGTCAGAGACCTGGAGGCGCTGGTCCAGTCACCTTTCAGCCTCTCCCTGCTCTGTGCCCGTCCTGCACCTGGGCCTGCGAGGTGCTACAGCTGCGGAAATAATCCATGATCCTGCTGTGCAATGTGCCCGAGCAGCCCAGCCAGCTGGCACAGCAACGCCCTTGTGTTTGGCAGCCCAGCCAGTGACGGTGGATGGGGAGTCGGTGGCATCGGGCTGGCGCTGGCTCCGCCTTCGCCAACCTCAGCGTGACGTGTTCGGCAGATGTGCTCGGAGGGCACAGCTGGGCGCCGTGGGCAGGGCCTCGAGGCTGTGCCGGGATACAAGCTCCTATGGTGCCCCTGTGGGCCCTTGGGGTTCGCCCATGTGAACCCAGAGCCATTTAACCAGGGCGTGGCTAGTGAAACAAACTCCTGGTGCCTCTGTCCGGCTGCCCCGGGTGTTGCAGGTGCCCGCAGGGGAGAAGCTGGTCTCTTCAGGCGAAGAAAACGCTCTTTGCCAAACCAGGCCCTGTCGCAAAGACGGCAGCGGCGGCGTGGGCGGCGCCGTTACCGGTTCAGGGCCGAAGCAGAGCGGGGCCTGGAGGTGCGGTGACGTGGCCAGCAACGCGTCACATCATCGAACAGCGGCCGAGCTCTGGAGCGTCCAAATTGATCATTAAACCCACCTGTGGAAAAGGAGCCAATCTATTGCCAGCTGGTTTCACCGCAATAAATCACCCGCCACAAGCAGCTGGTACTTACACTACAATAACTCTCGTTATGTCTCGGCAGAGCCATCGGGTAGTTTCAATATTTGCTGCAGGTGAATTGAGCCGTGTTCGGTCACTGAGGCTCCATCTAGACTCTGGGTTTTTTGCAGGATGCCAGAGGTATCGCGGGAAAACCGCCACGTCCAAGGAAGCTTTTTTTTTTTTTTTTTGCGGAAGAGCAGACGTGCCCTTTCGGGGAGCCCTGAATATCTCGTTTCACCAGGCGTAAGGGCTCTGCCGAAAGAGGCTTTTCCGCCACGTGGCCCCGTCTAGACTGGGCCAAATGGGGGAAAAGCCTCTTCCGCAAATGCGATCGGAAAAAGCGACCCGATAAAGCCCCGTAGGCTAGGCCTAGCCTTAACGTACTTGACTGCTTCCCTGCGGACCAGCAGCCAACCTCCAAGAGAAGGGGGTTTGCTGGGAACCTGTCCAAGGCGTTTTCAAAGCTCAGGACCGCCCCACCGCCTTCACCGTTTTCAGTTCTCAGAAGAAACCTCCCTCCCAACAGTTTCCCCCCCCCCGCTGTTGTGCATCGATGCTGGTTTGTTGTTGTAGGGTTGTGTGTGCTCAGGGCTGGTTCCTGGGCAACGGGCTGCTGCTGACGGCTTTGAAAGAAAGCGCCTCTGTCCTGATCTTGGCTTGTCCTTAGCCGTTGCATGTGTCCAACTTCCCCTGGAGCCGGTGGCGCTACAGCACGTCCGCCGGAGGGTGTGATCTCCGTGGGGGGTTGAGCCAGACACCTGTGAGGATCTGGAACGCTGTCCAGCGACGGTATTTAAAGAAATACAGAGCCGGAGTCGGGTTAGAGATGTAAAGGGTTCCCCTGCTAACTGGTCAGCCTGGCCCTTCATGGGTGAGGCCTGCTGGTTCCAGTTAACTGGTAGGGCCTGGAGCAGCTCCCTGCCTGCCCCGGGAAGGAGGCTGCTCCAGCCCCGTGGGGCCCACCACAGGCAGGGGCTGCTCCGTTGGACGGCCAGAGCAGCCCCTGTCTGCGGTGGGCCTAGCCTGCCCCTCTCCCCCACCTTCACAGGTTACACGCCCCTCCAGGGCGGTGTCCGGGGGCTGCATTGTCAGGGCTTAAACCCCCCCGGAAGCAGCACGTCGGTCGGCGGCTCCGTGACTCGTGCCGTCCCGAGGCCCTTGGATCGATGGGCCGTGTCCGCTCTGTTACGCAGCCTCATCTGCCCGGAGAGCGGCGCTGCGCTGCAGCTCGGTGCGGCTCCAAGCCCCGCTCCTCTCGCGCCGCCCGTGGGAGCCGGGGCACAGGGGGACACCGGCTGTTAGCGAGTCGGCTGCAGCATCGGGACCAGAGCGGCAGGGAGCTGCGCTGCTGCCCGTGTCCCTCCCGTGGAAGGATGCTGATGTGGCGCTGCGGGGTCGCTCTCTTTTAATTGGCCTTGAGCGGTGGAGTTCCCAGGCGGCTAATCCAGGCCCCAGCAGAAGGCCCTCGAGCGAGGGGCTACTCCTGGCCTGGGTCTGCCCGTCTGGGAGCCAGGGGCAGTGACTCCCAGCCCTGCCCCCGGGGGTGGGGGCAGGATGGCGAGGAGAAAGGAGCCCGGGGGCGTGGCTGTGCCACGTGGCTTGTAGCGCAGAGTCCTGCTTGCGTGCCGGCCGCCCGAGAGACCCCGGCATAACCGGGCGACGGGGCCGTTTCCTGGCGGTCTGTAGCTGACCCGCGTGGCAGGACAACTGGGGCGGCGCAGCTCTTGCTGCCGGGTGGTTCACACGCAGCGTGCACAGCTGCAGTTCTGTGGGAACGCGGCCCCTTCCCTTCCCCGCCTCGCCAGCCAGCCCAAGACCGGCACGTTTCCCGGCCGAAGGGTGGGAGAGGAGACCAGAGTAAACAATAGCAAAGCAAACAGGGGGCCCCTCGCGCGGGGGGGGGGTCTGAATGCAGCTTCACTGTCCCCGGCCTCTCGATTGTTCCTTGCCTCAGGCCCCCGCTCCCACGCCTCCAAACTCGGCTTCCCTAGTGCTGGGCGGCTGGGCTGGGCTCTGACTGCGCCGGTTCCGGTCTGGGTTTGAATGGGATCTGGCTGCCAAGCAGGACTGAGGTGGTGTAAAGGGCCCCCCCCCCCCATATGCCGGCAGGAGCTTGGGGGGCTCCAGCGCGGGTTGGGCTGTTCGTGGGGATGGGCACAGGGCTAGAACCCGGCAAGGTGGGCATTTCCCTGCCTGGCGTGGGAATCCTGCGTTAGGGCCCCAGGCGTGGCCGTGGGTTCTGCGCCGCTCTGCAGCCAGCGGGGCTTGGTAAAAACAGGCACCCGGGGGGCTGGGGGGCCGGCGAGCGTCCGATTGGGGAACGGCCGAGGTGCCTACACTCCTGGAGCTGGGCCGGGCAGCCGAGCGCACTAGAGGAGCAGCTCACCAGCCCTGCAGGCCTCACTGGTAACTGCTCACTAGGCTGACCCCAGAGCGGCAGCCCCGCCTTCCGCCGCCTGTCCAAGCTCGCCCAGCGTCGGGGGCTGAAGGGCTTTGAAAGGGGGGCTTAGCTGCAAAATGCCTCCCGGGGGGAGCCCAGAGCCCTGCGCCGGCAGTGGGGGGGGGCGGCGGCGCAGCACCCAAGGGCCTAGCGGGAGGTCACACGAGCCTCCCTGGCAGCGCAGGGGAAAGTCCCAGATTTTGGGCGCCCAGTCTCCGGCCCTGACCCGAGGGCCCAGCGTGGGCTGCAGCGGGGCCGGGCATCTGCGGAGCCCGCTGCTTGGGGTTTGCCGTTTGCATCCTTCCCACCACTTCCACGCCCAGGAGGCCCCATGACTGGGCAGTGCAGGGACCCTGGCGCGTGGCGTTGCGAGCAGTCTGGGCCGCTCTGTCCTGCGGGTCAGCGCAGTGCGCCCTAGGCGCAGGCTGGGGGCTGAGAGCCTGAGCCACACGGTGACCCCGTACGTCCTGCGGCCAGGCTCACGCCCCGAGCCGCATGGGGGAACAGAAACGGTTGAGGGGAGGCATTAACTGGGCTCGTCTCTCCTGTGCGGTGTCCTGCTGGTGACTTGGCAACGTGTGAGCCCGCGGGCCGGGAGAGATGGAAAAGACCTGGCTCGTTACTGCGGGATCGTTTCATTCGCTGAGGCGGCCCCGTTAACCTTTCCGAGTGCAGGGCAGGCGCAAGCAGGGCCTAGAGGGGTGACGCCAGGCACCTTGTGGGACGAGTCGAATTCCCACTGGAATCGAGGGGGGCCGGTGCCCCCCGGCTGCGAGTGGGGCTTTGTCTCCGCGTCAGCCGGAGGTGGGACTGCTGCACGGTGGGCATGGCTCTCCGAGCGGCAGGGGAGCCACAGGGAGCAGAACCAAGGCGCTGGCAGGGGCTGCACATCCCATGCGGCTGGGCTGTCCCTGCTAGCGCTGTTAACCCAGCTGGGTAGGCCCGTGTGACCGGCTGCTCTGTGGACCGCATCGGCCTGGGGCTGCCCAAGTTCCCTGGGCCCACTCTGTGGCCACGCGCGTGCCCCTGGCTTCCGGAAACGGGGGAGGCGTGGGGCTGTGTGACGCTGTCCCCAGGCCCATGGGAAGCCCTTAGCTGGGATGCCCCCAGATGTCACCCCAAGGCGGTGGGCTTAGCCCCTAGCAATGGAAACCAAGGCTGGGCCTGGTGAGTGTGGCTACCCAGCAAAGCCCCCCCGAGGACTGATGTTTTTTCCGGATGGTGTGGGGAGCTGAGCCCTTGCTCCTGCAAAGAGGTTGAACTGGGGCTCCCAAATCACTCGAGGGCTTAAAAAAATTCTGCTTTGGTCTGCCCAACGGTGGGGCTTTGCCGGGGGGGTTGGGGAGCAGGGGCAGGAGGGCGGGGGCAGCCGTGTCTGGGGTTCCCTCCGCTCCCGTGTCCTGCACTGACTTGTCTTTTGTTCCCGGGGTGCAGATACAAGAGCCTGGTGACAGGGAAGCGGGTGAGATGGCTCATCGCCGTGCTCTGGGTCCTGTCCTTTGGGATCGGCCTCACCCCGCTGATGGGCTGGAACATGGCCAGCATCAAATGCCTCAATTCCACCAAGGGGGAGAGCCAGCAGGGCTGCCAGATCACGTGCCTCTTCGAGAACGTGGTCACCATGAGCTACATGGTCTACTTCAACTTTTTCCGGTGCGTGCTCCTCCCCCTTGCCATCATGTTGGGCATCTACGTCAAGATCTTCACGGTGGCCTGCAAGCAGTTGCGGAAGATGGAGCTGATGGGGAAGTCCCGGACCACCCTCCAGAGGGAGGTCAACGCGGCCAAGTCTCTGGCCATCATCGTCGGCCTCTTCGCCTTCTGCTGGCTGCCCCTGCACATCCTCAACTGCATCACCTACTTCCACCAGGACTTCGCCACACACAAGCCCGAGTGGGTGATGAAAATGGCCATCCTCCTGTCCCACGCCAACTCGGTCGTCAACCCCGTCATCTACGCCTACAAGATCCAGGACTTCCGCTGCGCCTTCCGCAAGATCCTGGCCAAGTACATCCTCTGCAAGACGGACGCCTTCCCCAAGGGCCCCGGCACGCCGAGCCGGCACCTGTCCATCACCAACATCACCTCCGTGCCCGTGAGCATCTGACCAGGCCTGGCCCCCACCTGGCCAACCCTCCCAGCCCTGGGCCTAGCTGGACACTGGCCTGGGGGGTGGAGGAGTGACACTATATTTGTACAGCTGTCGTTTTGTATTTTATTTTTTTAACCTAGTGCCTCGTAGGGGAAGAACTGGGCTGGGGCTGACCTTGCCTTAGGGCGGGCTGGTGCTTGTAGCGAGGTTCCTTCTAGGTCAGAGGTCGGCTGTGGAAACCCTGCAGCTTGGGGTAGGTTTCCTCAGCCCCGCGGCTCATGTGAACTCGTGGGCGTTTTGGAACTTACTTTATTTTTGGCTCGGTCAGAAGGATGTTTATTTTCTACCTACGTGATGCCACTTCGGTGTATGGCCTATTTTTCCATCAATTGTTTGATGCGGCTCGTATTCTCCCATGGGAAATAATCGTGCGCAGCCCAGCTGCTGGGGTACAAGGGGAGCCATGCCCCAGAAGGCATGGGGGTATGTTAATGGGAAAACAAGGGAGTTAACTGGGGCTCTGGCCTCGTTCCTAAACAGGCATCCTGCTGGGAGCAGCCTCACGATCCTCAGCTCCCCCCTTTCCATCAGCCCCTGGTTGGCTGGAAGCCCAGCTCCAGGAGCGAACACCTCCAGCCCCGGGTGCTGCAGGAGCCTTTTTCTCAGCCTGCGGGTGTTGGGCAGAGCAGGAGGGGTGGCAGCCGGAGCCCTCCCCTGCCAGGGGCTGCAGGCACTGGCGGGCCGGGGGCCCTGGTAAATGTTCCTTGATAAGGCTGGGGCCAGTCCTGGTTCCACTGCACTGATGCTGCACTAAGGGGAAGGGGAGATATTCCCTCCCATTTGACACTAGGCCTCTGCCCTGCCCGGGGGCCACTTGCTGTGACGGCGTGGGGCTGGGGCCGGCCGGGGGGCACGCGAACCAGCCGTGGCAGAGGAAGCAAGGGGCAGAGGTAGCGGCCCTGCGGCTGCAGCCACCCCTCACTGTATCCCAGCTTGTGAGTCCAAGGGGGCTGCCACGAGCTTGTGTCCGCTTACCCCAGGGCCCACGCTGGGCTCCAGCCAGCCTGTTCCTCCTGCAGCCAGCCCCTCGCGGGTTAACGTCACCAGCCCGGGCCCTGCGCCTTGTGCTGCAACTTCCCAGCACCTGTGACCACTTCCTGGCTTCTCAGCAGGGCCCAGCTCTTCTCAGCCTCGCTACAGGCTCTCATCGCCTGGCTCCTCTTAATGAGGGAAGGGAACAGGCACTGCCCCCCCCCCAACAGACCCCGAGTGCTGGCTGCCGCCTCCTTCACACAGCACGTGAGACGCAGGGTCCCAGTGGCTCAAGGAACGTCTCTGCTGCAGGGCAGGCGTCGCTACCGATCCCTGTTTAGAAGCCGCGGAGGGGCCAGACTCCCGCCCTTTCCAGGTGCAGGTGGCCCCCGTTTCCCGCGCGGGGACGTGCCGCTGGGGGTCTCCTCACGTAGCGACAAAGTTGTTTGAAAGAAGCGGGAGGCTGCAGGTGTCGCAACACGTGCGGCCAAGTCCCCGGCCAGAGACACGCTGGGCGTCCCGCAGCCCGTGTGCTCCAGCCGGACGGGCGCAGCCAGGCTGCTCCGCCTGTTAGCTGGACGCTGTAGTTACAGGAACATTGTTATTTACAGACAGAACAAATACTTAACGTTACCACTGAACCCAGCCTGCGCCGTGGTGTTTCTTTGGGCCCGTCCTGTACCGGGGGGGTTGCAAACGAGCCTGCCCCAGCAGCCACCAAGCACGGGAGGGCCAGAGGATGCAGCAGTGGCTGTGTCACACACGGGGGGCTGTAACGTGGTGACGTTTTAAGTTTGGCCTAACGGGGCAGGCAGCTCCTGACCACGTGTGCTCCCGACTGCGCTCGCACTGGGACGGGTTGGGAAATGCATCACCCCGGGGAGCTGCTCTGGGCCGGTCCCCAAATGCCTGTGCCAGCAGCCGGCTATAGCCACGTGACAGGATGAGGTTGGTTGCACCATGCTGTACGTCAACCCAGGCTGTGCTGGGTGGGCTCCTGCATGCCTAGAAAAGCGTCAGCGCCGCGGGGTGAGCCCCCGAGCTGGGTTGGGCGCGTCACTTCCCTCTGCCAGAGCAGAAGAGAGTTGGGCACCAAGACTGGGCCCTCAAAGGCCACCCCCCCAGCCAGGCAGCTGCGTGTGGCAGCCCCTGGGGCAGGGGTGCTGAGCCTTGCCTCTTACTGCACTCGGCCCCTTGTTCCATGTGAGCTGCAGCAGGACCCTGCTCCTGGCCTCGGTTACCTGAGAGCCTGTTGCTACCTGCCTGGTGCCCGAGACCCGCCGGGGGCAGCCGCGGCTGCTCCACCATGAGGTGAGCCTGGGGCAAGTCCCCTGGGGTCCGAGGAGAAGGGCTTGGCCAGGCTGCTGCTGTCTGACACCTGTCACCTCCTCGGGCGCGGGGCCCTGCTGAAGCAGCTCCATGGTCACCAGGCCAGGGCGTGGCTGGCACAGCTGCAGCCCCGTGGTTTGGGGGGGGGCTCCCCCAGGTGGGGAGTGTTGGTTTGAGTCCTTCCCCCGCTCCTCGGGGGGCTCAGCCTGGCCTGGGGGAGCCGTTCCGCGGGCAGCGTCTGGGCCAGGCCAGGAGCTGGAATCGCTCCCCAACCCAGGCTGGGCGGCGCTGGGGGCTCCTGGCTGGGCCTGGTTAAGGGATGTGCACCGGGAGTCCCCGCCTGCCAGGGCCCGGCTCAGCGAGGGGAGCTCCCTGGTTGAGCCCCTGGGCTTCTGCAGGAGGGGGCGGGCGTGGGAAGTGGCCTGGGAGATGGGAGGCCCTAGTGCAGGGGGTGCAGCTGGAGGGGACTCCTGCCCCAGGAGGGGTTCCCATGTAGGTATAAGGGGGAAGGGGAAGCTCTGCTCTCAGGCTACTGGCCCCAGCATGGGCGCCTGGCAGCAGGGGCCCCAGCATCCCAGCCACACCAGGCCCTCGGGGGCCTCTCGCTGCTGTAGCGTAATAGGTTAGTAGTTCATTAAAGCAGCCAGGCCTAACGAGGGAGGCCAGAGCTCCCCCAGCACCGCCCCACATTCCCCAACCCCACAGCTGGTGTGAGGGGCCTGCCCCTGAGGGCGTCGTGGGCGAGGCAGGGAGACAGCAGCTCAAATCCCTGGTGGGAGGCCCAGTGGGATGGGAACCCGACTCCCCCGCTCCCGGGCGAGTTACCGCCCCTTGGGGCACAAAGCAATGGCCTGAGCCCGGCTGTTGCATCGCAAGGGGGCACTGGGGCCCGCCTGGTCTCTGCGCCACAGGCAGCAAGGGGCAGCGCCCCGCGTCTACTCCATAACCCCTGGGCGAGCGGGCACCAGGGAACCCTCCGAGCCAGGCAGCTCGCTGTCCATAGTCCAGCTCCTTGGGCAGTAGCAGGAACCTGCCCCAGCTGAACCCTGGCACCGGGGGCAGCTCCTGCCTGACTGCCCTGGGCCGGCCGACCAGCAGCAGGAACAGTTTGAGGGCAGAGAGCTGAGCCACTGGGCCTCGTCCCCCAGCAGAGCCAACCAGCCCAGCCGCACCTCTGGCTCTGGCTGGCAGGGGTGCCAGACAGCGGGACCCTGGCTTTGCGCTCAGGGCATGGCCACACCTGCCCCAGGCGGCAGCTCGCAGTACCCGCAAGCCCAGCCAACCCCCTGTGGTTGCAAAGGCAACAGCCCACGTCTCACTGGCGTCTCTATTGTGTTGGGGAAAGACGCACCCAGCAGCGGGGCGCCCGGCCGTGTGCTAGCCCACGTGAGGGTCAGCTGCACGCACAGACCCGCAAGACTTACCCAGCACTGCCTGCCCGCCCACCAGCTTCTCGGCAAGGTGGCGGGGGCTGGGGCACCTACTGCCCCCCCATGGCCATTTGTGAGTATAACTGACCCTGCTAGCACACCCCGCCCTTTGCATTGGCACAACCACACCCTAGCGCTGACGCAAGCTGGGCGCAGAGGAAGCTCCGGGTAGGAGGCGTCTTTGAACAAACAGCTGCACACACTCGCTCGGCTGGATAGCAGCTCATGCTACAGTTCGGTCGCTTCGGCTGGCCCTGGCCGCACCACTGGGGGCGCTCACTAGCACGGGCCCTCTTGTTCGTAACACGCTGGGGCGGCCACCAGCTCCCGCAACCCGCTCCCTTTGGCAGCATAACAAGGCGCTGTGAGTGCCGCAGGGACGAGTTGGTTTGCTCTCATGCAGGTGGCTGTGCCCAGGCCGAGTTCAGCAACAGAGCAGTGAACACGTCTGAGGGGCAGGAGAAAGGTTTTACCTGCCTGCTAATTGCCAGGACCGTTTGGGAGCTCCCGGTTGTGTGGAGGGGTTACAGCAGTCACAGGCTAGATTCTCTGACCTGCTAGGAAGAAGCCTTCGTTACATAAGTAGTGGTCATTGTCTTGTCACTGACGACAATGACAAATAAGTAATTACAGTTGTCGCATATGTGCTTAATTAGCTTAACGACGTTGGCTGAGCAGAGACATCCAAAAAACCCAAGGGGTAGGCGTTTACATAATTTTATAAAAATAGCCACCAAAAGCCCTTCCCAACTGAGTCCGTTCTACACATAATGACTACTCTCGTGAAGTATTAACATGGTACACACAAGCGCCTACTTGTCCTGTGACTACAGACTTAACGGAAGCCCAAAAAGTACAGGCAAATGCAGAAAGTCCACACGCCGGGGGGCAAACTGTCTCGGCTGCGTTCTGGAACAGGCCCGTTGGCGTGCACAGTAGCATTATGGATCGTAGTGAGAAGATTTCTGCCCGTTTTGGTGAGATGAGACTGATTCTCTGAGTTACAGCTCTTGGCGTGATTTGATGCCCCGTGACATTAAAGCTTGTGATATTAAAAAAACCTCCCCCGGAGGGTTGCATCCACATTTCCCCCTCCCCCGGGACAGGTATGTGACTAACTCGGTAGCAACAACAAGTTTCTACCTGTGGGGTCACCCTCAGTAACCGGGCTGGGTCTGGATGGCGCACGAGTAAGGCTAGCCCCCCAAAGATGGGGGGAGGGAAGCTACTCTAAGGGCTCGCCTACACTACAGAGACGAGTGACGCTGCCGCAGTCGATCTTCCGGCATTCGCGTTAGAGGGTCTAGTGAAGCGGTCGCTCCCATCAGTGCCAACCGTCCTGCTCCTTCGAGGAGTAAGGGATGTCGACGGGGGCGTGTGCTCCTGTTGACCTCCCGCTGCGCGGACGGCGCCAAAACACGATTTACAATTCTTCGACTCCAGCTATGGAATTAACGTGGCTGGAGTTGCGTATCTGACGTCGACGTTCCCCTTTAGCGTAGGCCTGGCCTGAGACCAACCCCGCACTAGGGAACTATTAGGAAGGACCAAGGAAGCTGCTGCTTCTGTGTTTGAGCCCCACCCTCCCGAGCCCTTGCTGCCCAGAACCAGTCGATGCTCCCTCGGGAACCAGAGCAGCTGGTGAGAGGACGGGCACTGGCGTCTCCAACGTCTCACCTAATGTCATGAGATTTCATCACAGTTATTACAACACGCTGCGACTCACTCGTACACTGGCCAGAGCTGCCCCTTCGTTTCCAGCCTAACGGCAGCTCGGGAGGAAGGAGCAGAGCCCGGCTCGCTGTTCCTGCGGCTTGGGGACGTCAGCGACGCGGGCGGATGTATCTCAGAGGACGCACGCAGGGCAGGCCATGTTAGCATGTGGTCCATGGGCTTCATCCTTCCTCCTCTTCCAGGAGGATGCTTGCCAGGTGCTGGTCAGAGACGGAGAGCTCTTGGCACACGCCTGCGGCCTGGCTGAGGTACACGGCCAGGAGGTGCTTACACTGCAAGGTACAGAGTACAATGACAGGCCGGGGGTGGCTGGGCTGTGTTTAAAGGGCTTCCTCTTGACCCCAACACGTCCCAACCTCAGACCGTGGGCACAAGCTGGAAAGCGGGTCAGAGTCCTCCCGGAACCAGCCGGGCCCAGGTCACCTGTGTGATCAAGGCAGAGTTCACCCCTGGGGCTCTTCACTGCATCTGCTCTGCGGGGTGTCCTGTGGGAGGTGTGTCAAAGACCAGACAGACCCAGGCTCACGAATGCCTGGCCTTGCTGCCCCACACCTGCCCCCTCCCAAGATCACGCGCAGGCCTTCCTTTCCTTGCTTAGCCTCTGCAGGCCCCAAGTCTTTTCAGCTCAAAGACACATGGTCCCAGGGAAACACCCCAAGCGCCTGGCCCTTCTAGTTGGACTCAGGCCTCCTCCTGTGTCCGCTCACCTCTGCCACTTCCACCTTCTCCAATTTTGTTTTCCCCTCAAGTGGGAGAAACAACAGGACACTTGGAAAGGGCAGAGGCCTTAGTGACTTTTGGTTTCGGTTTGCACCCAGACGGTTGGTGGCGACTGGATGCCTCGCACCGTGAATGCCAATGAAATTGGGGCCGGTTCAGAAGCTAAAATAAAAGAGCAAGTTAAAAATTACTTAGACTAGGTGGATACCTTCAAAGCACCAGGGTCTGATGAAATGCAACCTACAATACTCAAGGAGCTGATAGAGGAGGGATCTGAGCCTTTAGTTATCATCTCTGAAAAATCATGGAAGTTGGGAGAGATTCCAGAAGACTGGAAAAGGGCAAACCTAGTGCCCATTTATAAAAAGGGAAATAAGACCAACCCAGGAAACTACAGACCAGTCAGTTTAACTTCTGTGCCAGGGAAGATAATGGAGCAATAATTAAGGAATTCATCTGCAAACATCTGGGAGATAGTAAGGTGACAGGTAACAGCCAGCATGGATTTGTAAAGAAAAAAATCATGTCAAACCAACCTGATGGCTTTTTTTGATAGCATAACCAGCCTTGTGGACAAGGGGGATGTGGTAGATGAGATATATCTAGATGTTAGAAAGGCTTTTGATTCAGTCTCACATGACTTTCTCATTAATAAACTAGGGAAATACAGTGTAGATGGAGCTACTACAAAATGGGTACAGAACTCATTGGATAACCATTCCCAGAGAGCAGTTGTCAGTCATGGAGGGTCACAATCATGCTAGATGGGCAAACCAAGTGGGGTTCCATAGGGATCGGTTTTGGGACCAGGTCTGTTCAATCTCTGCAGTGATGTGGCTAATGGCACAGAACGTACGTTTACAAAGTCTGCAGCGGATGCCAAGCTGGGAGGAGCTGCGAGTTGGAGGACAGGGTCGTAATTCAGAATGATCTGGACAAACTGGAGAAATGATCTGAGATAAAAAGGTTGAAATTCAACAAGGACAAATGCAAAGGACTCCACTTAGGGAGGAACCCATGCAGAATTGGGCAATGACAGCCTAGGAAGGAGCATTGTGGGAATGGCCCAAGGGTCAGAGTGGACCACAAGCTAAATATGACTCAACAGTGTGACACTGCTGGAAAGAAAGTAAACAGGATTCTGGGCTGCATTGCCAGGAGTGTGGGAGCAGGGCATGAGAAGTCATTCTTCCGCTCTACTCTGCGCTGAGTAGGCCTCAGTTGGAGTACTGGGTCCAGATCTGGCTACCACATTTCAGGAAAGATGTGGAGAAATTGGAAAAAGTCCAGGGAAGAGCAACCGAAATGATGAACGGTCCAGAGAACACGAGCTAGGAGAGAAGACTGAAAGAGTTGGGTTAGAAAAGAGAAGACTGAGAAGGGACAGGATAGCCCAGATATCTAAAAAGGGTGTTATAAGGAGGAGGGAGAAACATTGTTCTCTTTGACCTCTGAGGACAGGACAAGGAGCAATGGGCTTAAACTGCAGCAAGGGAGGTTTAGGTTGGACATCAGGAAAAACTTCCTACCTGTCAAACACTGGAATAAGTCGCCTAGGGAGGTTGTGGAATCTCCACCCCTGGAGATGTTTAAGAGCAGGTTGAACAGACATCTCCCAGGGATGGGCTAGACTCTAGACCATGTTTGGTCCTGCCGGGAGGGCAGGGGACGGGACTTGCTGACCCCGCGAGGATCCTCCCCATTCTATTCCAAGATTCCCTGTGAGATGCGCTCTGCCCTCAGGGTGTTAGCCAGAGGCCCGCAGGGTTTGCCCTGTGGGAAGTGAAGTAGAAGCAGCGCCAGGCCCTGCGTCCTCACCACGGGATCAGCCCCGGACCCTGCAGGCCAGAGTGCTGGACTTCAGTGCACGAGGCTCCCCTTCGGAGCCCCAAATCAGGCAGAGCCCCAGGGCCACCGCTCTCCACAGTCGTGAACCGTCCCCCTTCATTCCAAACCAGCGCTGCCCGGGGAGCCCGGCTGCCCGCCCCAGCAGATTGCCCCACCATTTCGCCACCTCGCTTTTCCTGCCTTGCACAACCCCGGCTGTGAAATCCAGTGCAGGGAGGTGTCTGCGCAGCTCGGCCCTGCGCGGGGAAGGCGGCTGCTTACCAGGAGGCTGTCGTTCTTCCGCAGCACGGAGAAAGCAAACGCCGGGCACGTGCAGAAGTGGCAGGCGGCGTAGCAGGTGTACACTTTGCCCGAACTCCCGAGGACCTGGCAGAGAGATTCACAGGGTGGGCTCAGGAAATGGGGGAGGAGGCGCTTCTCCCTGCCCCTTGGCTCCGAACGCCCTGCCAGGCAAACCGCTGCAGGACGGGGCGCGTGGAGCTGCGCAGCCCGAAAGGGGCCCCTGGACTCTGGCACATTCCTTCCAGAACCCCCCTCTCACGCTCGCAGGCGGCCACTGGGCCTATTCCACGCAGGGGCCGCTGGTTCCGCGCCTGCTATGCTGCGGCGTTCGAGCGATTGCTGCTCCCGAGGGAAATCACTCCCCCGGGGGCCGGTTTTGAAGGCAGCGAGGCCGGAGTCAAACCCGGCTCACGGCCCCATGGGGCATTTCACACATCAGGGAGCAGAGCAGGCAGGAGAAGCAGCAACTTGGGCGCTGATCATCTTGAAAACTGTCCGACAAACGGCAAAGCCAAGGGGCCGGCTGGGCCCTGTCCCCTGCAACTAACTTCCAAGGGGCCACAGCACGCCCCGACGTCCTAGCGGCCCACAGACCTGCCCCCATATCCACGCTGCCCCCAGCTTACAATCGGTAAAAGCCCTCAGGGCCACCCAAATCTTCAGGCCCCCAGCAAGTGGCTGTGGGGTGGACAAACTGCTTGCCTCTTCTGCCGGACAAAGGGAGTTGTGAGCCCAAAGGCTGGGGCTAGAAATAACCCAGCACGGAGCCCTGGCCGGGAATGCTTCTCGCCAGCTGCGGTGGCCGAAAGCCATGAGGGGATCTGGCCATCTGCCCGCCACACGCAGCTGCAGGTGTTTGGCCTTCCGCCCTCTCTGTGCCAGGGCCGGCTCCGGGGAATGCCTCTGCCTCCGTTCCCATGGGCCGCCCCTTCCCTGGGAGCCCAGGAGTAGCCTCGGGCAGGGAGCTCAGCCTGGCCCGAATGCTAGGAAAGTTCGATGCTCGGTCCCCTTTTCCAGGGTGAGCCAAAGCAAGGTGGAATCCCCGGCCCGAGTTGTCTCCGGACCCGGCCGAAGGTTGGGGAGGGCTGGCCAACCTCGGCCGGGGCGGGGGGGAGACTAGACTATTCTTAAAATCTAGTGGATGAGTCACAGAAATCACAACCAATCAAACCTGCCTCAACCCTGGGCCCACCCCCCGGCCCAACCCCTCTGAAGCGGAAGCTCCCGGCGGAGGGCGAGAGTGACCCGGCTGCAGCGATGCCGGTCCAGGCCCCCTGGGAATGCCCCTTTCCAGCGCACGCCTCTCCCCACTGGCCTCCCATTGACAAAGGAGGCGCCTGCCCAGAGGCCCACTAGAGCCAGCCACGCGGTCCTAGAAGCAGCACGGAGCAGCGAGCCAGGCTGGAGGCTGCCTGCTCGGGCCCGCGGGCTTGAGGAATCTGGTCTGACCGGTGGCGCCCAGCCCTGCTCTTAGCGCAGCGACCCAGAGAGCCTGTGGCAATGGCCCAGCCCGGGCCACGGCCGCAGGGAGCCGGCGCCGGCGGGAGGACAGCGGGGGATGTGCTCGGGCTCTTCCAACGTTCTTCTGAGGTGCAGCGATGGGGACGGACGCCCTCTGGTCACCCCCCGCAGGCATGGCGTGGAGCGCCCACGCAGCCCCCCCTTCTGAGACAGGTCTCAAGGCTGGCCCCGGAGGCTCCCACAGGCATTGGGCTCACAGAATCACAGAACCCCGGGGCTGGCAGAGAGCGCAGGAGTCACCGAGTCCAACCCCCCCTCCCCCAAGCAGGACCAACCCCAACTCAACCAGCCCAGCCAGGGCTGTGTCAAGCCGGCACTGAAACACCTCTAGGGATGGAGATTCCACCCCCTCCTCAGGGAACCCAGCCCAGGGCTTCCCCCACACGCCTAGGGAAATAGTTTTTCCTAATATCCAACCTGGACCTCTCCCACCTCAACTTGAGGCCATTGCTCCTCGTTCTGCCATCTGCCCCCACTGAGAACAGCCTCTCTCCATCTTCTCTGGAACCCCCCTTCAGGAAGTTGCAGGCTGCTCTCAAATCCCCCCTCACTTTTCTCTTCTGCAGACTAAACAAGCCCAAATCCCTCAGCCTCTCCTCGTAGGACAAGTGCTCCAGCCCCCTCAGCATTTTTTGTTGCCCTCCGCTGGACTTTCTCCAGTTCATCCACATCCTTTCTGTAGTGGGGGGCCCAGAACTGGACGCAATGCTCCAGACGTGGTCTCACCAGAGCCGAACAAAGGGGAATAATCACTTCTCTAGATCTGCTGGCAATGCTCCTCCTAATGCACCCCAATATGCCCTTAGCCCTCTTGGCTACAAGGCACACTGTTGGCTCACATCCAGCTTCTCATCCACTGTAACCCCCAGGCCCTTTTCTTTTTCAGGCCTGCGCTTCTCTGCATGGGTTTTTGTGACACAGTCGTGTCCGCTGGGAGCTGGACTTGCCCCTGCTCCAACCCCCACCCGTCCCCTAACCAGCTTCCAGACAGCAGCAGAGTCACCAGACCACCACCTCAGCAGGGCAGGGGAGTGTCCCCCCTCCTGGTAGCCCACCCTGCAGGCACAGCGTTCAGGACCCTGGGGAATCAGACCGTGATGGGTGAAAAAGACATCAAGGCTTATTTGGCAGAGCCAGGGCCCTGATACAGCTTCCCGGCCTTTCCCCTGGGACAGGAGCGCTCCAGGGTGCTGAGGGATAAGATGAAACGAATCCACGGCAATCGGCGATCCCTGCTAACACTGGTACCCCCAAGGGCACGGGGAGCTGCTCACACAGAGCAGACAAATGGCCTTGGCGTGGGAGTGGCCGGATGCTCCTCCAGGAGGTGGCGTGCAGGCCCTGTGCCGTGGGGGCTGCGTTACCACTTAGCACGCCTGCTCTCCTGGCCCGTTAGAAGACTTCCCCACCTACCCGAGGGGCTCGGAAGCAGCCAGCGCGTCGCCTGACTCCCCGTGGCAGGGGGCCAGGCAGGAAGACAGCGCCCAACAGGGACCAGGGACCCGGCGCACGAGCCAGGAGAAACGCATGGTCCCTACCTGGTACACGGCCCTTCCGCTCGGAGACACCACTCGGGTGACTGAGTGCTGGTCAACCAAATCCAAGGCCGCCACCGCAGACGAGCCAAATATAAATTTCAGCCTAGAGGAGAAGAGGTCACTGGGTTAGCCAGCGTGTACATGGAGGCTGTTCCTGACCCGCCACGTCCCGCGCCCCCCCACATGGAACCTGCTTAGGAGCAGGGGAGCACAACGGTCATTCTCGCTCCTTCGGGTCCCCCGGCCAACTCCAGCCCCAACTGCGGAGTCACCCTGGGCGACAGCACCTCGCCTGGGACGTGACGCACTCCGGTGGGTTTCAGAGTCCCACATCCGGGGGGGAGAGAGAACTGGAGAGGGGCTCTGCCCAGCCGTCCACCCCAATCACAGCACCCCCCGGGAACTTTCAAACCCCCCCGGGAGATTTTGTTTCCAGTGAATGTTTTTCTTTAAAACTGACGGTTGCTTTGATTTACCTGGGGAGGCCACGTCCCTTCCCCGGCGCCGTGACCCATGCCCAGCAGCCCGGGCCAACAGCGAGAGGTCCGGAGAGCGAAAGGGGCAGAATCTCTGGGGGAAAGGAGCAACAGGCCGGGGATGCGCACGTGGGATTTTAGGCACGGCCTGTCAGCTCACCGGACACAAGGCGTCAGTCATGCAGGTAAGGGGCAGCCCCTAACGGGGGGATTTTTAACTTGACAGTGTCCCTTTATGGCGGGTGGGGACCTTTTTTGGGTCGGGGGCTGCTGCCCCACAGAAAAATCAGTCAGGGGCCACACAGAAGTGAAAAGCAAAAAAAACCCAAAACCCGACCCCTCAAACCCCTCACTGAGAAGCAGAAAGACGTTCTCCAGATTCCCCTTACACACTAGTGCCTGGGGGGGCACGGGTCTAGTAGATTTTGTGAGCCTCCCCATAAGCTCTGGGGTGGGGCTAAAAATGAAGGGTTTAGTGTGTGTGTGGGGGCTTCTGGGAAACAGATGGGGTCAGAGCTGGATGGGGGTGCGTGGTCTGGGCAGGAGGGGTTGCAGGAGCAGGCTGGGGAGCTGGGAAGGTGGTGGGGTGCAGGAGCAGGTTAGGGAGTGCGGGGTCTGGATGATGCTGGTGCAGAGTTCAGGCAAGCCAGGGGCCGGATCTGTCCCCCAGGTCTTAGGTGCCCCACCCCACTTTACGGGGTGATCCCAAGTGGGGCACGAAGGAAGGAGGCGCAGGCTTCGTTTGCCCGCAGGCGTGTCTGCGATAGGTTCCCCACGTTCAACACCCCGGCAACCCAAGGCCCTCAGCAGCCGAGTCTACACGAGACCTCCCTGCAGGGAACTGCCCTCATGGCAGACGCAAGGGGAAACTGGTCAGGAAAGTGTCAGAAGAGCCCGACGTGGTGGCATGGGGAAAAGGAGATGGTGAGTCAGGCGCTGCTCAGTGTACGCAGGGGGGGTAAGTGTCCCCAGTGGGGCCAAGGGCCAGTCAGTCTGAAACCCTGCCTCCAACTGGGACCAGCACCTGCAGCCTCACCCCACGGAGGAAAGCAACTAGGCTGTTGTGTAACAGAGGGGGAGCGAGGAGACGCCTTCCTGCTCCAGGAGAATGAGCTCGCACTGGCTTGCAGTGGTCACGCCCTGCGGACGGCCACGCCCATGGGCAGCGACTCGGCCCCTACCCGATGCGCCCCGCTCACATTCCAAGCGCTGCAGCTGACCCGAGTTGTTCTGCCCCCCATGCCAGGCGGCCACCCAGAAGAGAGTTTCCGTAGCCCTCCGCCCTTTCCCCGCTGCACCCCTGCAGGCTGGCTTTTGTCTGCCTGTGGGAGCGGTCACGTAGGGCTCGCCCATTAGCTGTGTGCCAGCGATGGATACCTGAGCCCTGTGCCTATCGTCCCAGCACTCAAAGGCTTAAAAGCTATTCTGGAGCCGAACATCCTGCTGCGTTGAATGCATTCCAGAGAGTTCAGCGGTAATAAAGATAAGCTTTACGGCCCTTTTATCCACAGAGAAAAATCTGAGCAGGCCGGGTCAGTCACAAAAGTCAACAATAAACAGGGAGATGCAACAAGGGACGGGGGAGAAACAAGAACCCAAGGAAGCAGAAAAGCTTCTTATTGTGGGAAGAATATGCTTGAGCCCGTTGAGGCATGAGGAATCTGAGACAGAGCTGCATGAACCCCAGGCCCAACGTCAGCCGGACCTGCGTTTGGAGAGGCAGAAATTCAGAGCAAACAGGGAGTGATTTCATCAGGGGAAAGGGTGGGAGGGTCGGGAAGGATTCCCAGCATGACCCGTTCCTTAATGAGTCAACGGAGGCTGACGGAAATACATTTCAAGGGCCCTGGCAGAGGTTTTGAAGATTTTTCCCCCTAAACGTCATTCTATCAAGGTGCCTCTTTGTGCTACAGGCGATAACTCAGAGGCCAGGCTGAAATGCAGGAGGGGAGAGGCAGAACAGATGCAGGAAGAGTATTCCCGGGGCCAGAGGGCACTTGTGGGACTGGGGTGAAGGGGCCAGAAGCTCATCAGCTGTTCTTAAGTTATCGCTGGGATTCCATGAAATTAACTTCACTGTTTGCAAAGAGATTCTTTCCCCCTTCACTTTGAGGAGCGAGAAAGAAATCAGCGGTTTTGACATCTGTCCCTCAAGATCAAACCCTTTCCAGCCCAGTTGCGGCCCATGGAATAAAAGCAACGTTCTCGCTCAGCCTACAGGAAAGCAGGGAGACTCTTATCCGTAGAGCTAAGTAGGGATGGGAAATCCCAGTTAGCCAGTTAACCCTTCGCTTCAACCGGTTAAGTGGGATCCCGCTCCTGGGCCCCATTGCGGGCTGCCCTCCCCCACGCTCCACTGGGGCTGCTAACTGCTGCTGAGGCGGGGGCAGTTCCTGCTACCCAGGAAGCATCACTCGGGGGGCGGGTGGGGGTATGCTTACCAGGTAACCGGTTACCCGTTCATATCCCTAGAGCTGAGTGAACTGATTTGTCAGTCTGGGGGCCAACCCCCCTAAAACTGTGGTTCAGTTCAAGCCAAACCTGATTTTTGTGGATTTTTTCTGAAACAAAAATGCCTCACAATTTACTTTCAATTGAACAAAATGTTTCATTTAACCTAAAACACTTTTTTTTTTTTTTTTTGGGGCGCTCATCAAGAGACTCTTGAGTTTTCTCCATGATTTTTCACCTCAGACTCTTCACAGAATTCAGCCCCAACTTGTGAATGCTTACAATGCCCCCCCCAATGCATTTTCAATCCAATTTACTGTGTGTCAGAACCATCTGGGCCAATTCCATCTACCAGGGCCCCGCCATGCGAACCCGGCGGCTCTGTGTGGGGGGCACCGCTGGGTTCGGACTGGCACGTTCCTGGGCTCAGATCACAGGGAAGCCAGCCCCAGCCTTCCTCTTCCTGGCATCCGGGCAGTAATGGGATTCTCAGCATGGCCCCGGTTATTTTGTGGGGCTGTATTTCGAGGCTTCTCTTTCCCCCTTTTAGCGCCACGTTGCCCCTCTGGCTCGGACAGAGAGGGGTGCCCAAAGACACTGCTGTGCTCACCCTGGCATTAGGGTGCCCGGAGACGGGGGGCTCTGGAGGGCAGTTCGGGAGGAGTCCCTCACAGATGTTCTGGTTTCATTACCCCTGGGCTGAATCTGGCCATAAGACTCTGGAGAGACCTGCCAGGCCTCGAGGGCTAATCCATGGGGCTAAGGACACTTTCCAACCCGAGGTCGGACTGTGATGGGGATTGCTGAACCTGAAGCGCCCCAGGGAACCTCCCCAAGCAGGCAGCTTGGACACCCCCTCTCCCCCGCCAGAAACGTGGCTACGTTTCCCCAGGCAGCGGCTGCTGCTCCACCAGAAAACGACACCAGGCCGCGGAGGGAGAAAAGCGAACTACCCCGCACTTGAGAGAGCCCCCAGGCTGGGCGAGGAGCAGCGCACAGCAGACTTACGCCAGCAGGAGCTCGTCAGGCACTGCAACAAGAACACAAAGACATTTCATTGGCTACACCCGTGGCCAAAGAGCCTCTGAAAAAGGCTCCTTTGTCCCTCCCCCGAGCCCACGCAGGGTTGTCCCTTACGGCCATCAGCCACCGAGACACGCAGGGAGCAGGACGATAGGGGAGAGAGTTCACAACGCACGACCCCAAAGGCGACAGCGTCAGAATGCCAGGCAAAGGTTGTGGTGAGAAGGGCCCTCTGACCACCAAGAGCACGCCAGGCCGCCCGCCCGCCCGCCCCGATTAAAAACAGGTAGACATTGCACTGGGGGGAACGCTGCTGGCAGGGTGCCAAAACCAGCGTGGATTTTGCTGACTGCAGGATGCTGGGCTGGAAAGGTTTCAGACTCGTCGTCCACAGAACCTCACGAGATGCAGGGGCCGACAGTCCTGTTGCTGGGTTCTAGCTGCTGCTTGGAAACAGCAGGGCGTCTTTCTGTTTCAGCAGACGCCCCTTCCGTCCTGGGCCCCTCACACAGTTCTTGCTCAGCCACTGGCCCCACTCTTCCACGTGGATGTCACGGAGGGGCTGGGACTTTAAATCGTGACAGCTGTGCAGGTTTTAACCATCTCATGTATGCGCCGTGGCTGATGTCGGAAAAGTCCGCTAACCGTACTCAGTTCGGATAATGAAACCGGACTGGCTGGTCTCATGGCGTTGCTCTCAGGTCCCAGTACAATGCTCCCAGCGTTCCAGGGAGGTATTTACATTAGGGACGTAAGTGATTAGTTGACTAGTCAACTATCCGATAAGCAAATGCAAAAGCAAAAGCCAATGCTTATTGGATACTCAACTAGGGACTCGACTAGTTGCTTCTCCTCTTCTTACTGCCTCTATCAGGGAGAGGAAGCAAGGGGAGAGCAGGATCTGGTGCTGGGGGGAGCTGGGTTAAAAGCTGGTTGTTCATTTCAAAAGCAAAGGAACACAGGGCATACCTTTATACAGAATCCTTTATACAAAAAATCAAACCTAGATCTTGGATCTAAACAAACCTGACAGTATCCAGCAGTGATGTGAACGGGTAACTGGTCACCCAGTGAGCATCACCCTTAACAGGTGATGCTTATTGGGTAATGGTTAACCAGTACCTGGGAACAGCCCCTCTGGGACCCCGTGTGGGGCTGGGAACTGGCAGCCCTGCGCAGGGCTGGGAAAGACTGCCCGCTCTCCCCCCACCGCTGGCTGGAGCAGCCCCCCTGCCTGCGGTGGGGGGGCACTCAAGTCCCTCCACCTGCCCCCCCCATTAAATCAGTGAACCGGTTAAACACAGCGTTTAACATGACGTTTAACCAGTGACTCAATTAAACGGGATGTCACATCCCCAGTCTCCCCTCCCGAATGCCCTACACTGAGCTCTGACGATCCGTTCAGTCGCAGGGGCTGTTCAAATGCTAACTGGATACCCAGCGCCATTCCCCTAAATGGGGGCGGTTAAAGGGGTTCCCCGTATTTCGGTTGCCTTTCGTTCTGGCTGAGGCTGAACATATTCTTTAACCAGCCACTCCAGCTCTGCTGGCGCCCTTTGGTCTATTTGCCATGGAAGCGGCTACCACGGGCGTCTCTCGGCGTGGGTGGCAGAAATCGCACAGCCGCGCCGCGTGCTGCGAATCACAAGTGTTCTCCTACCAGCCGCTCTCAGTGGCCAGGACCCGCCCCCTGGAAACGCTCACCACGCTCAGGGGCACAGCCCCCTCTGCTGGTTAGTTGGGAGAATGTAACAGTTCTGTACAGGGGCTGGTTTGTCACTGGCTGCCAAGGCAGTGAGCCTGTGAGCACCCAGAAATACAACAGCCATGGAGATGGCGTCTGGGTAACAATATGCAAATCAGCATTCCCATTCAAGAGTCCTCTCTCCATGACCGAGGCCGGGTCTACACTACACCGAAAGGTCGGCTTCAGGTGCGGAATTCCAGCGACGTAAAAAACCGCAAGCGAGGAGTTCCGGAGTCGACAGGGTCGCCCTCAGCGCCCGATTTATCGACTGCTACAGCGTGGATCTTCCCCAGAGTCTAGACGTGGCCCGACACCATAAGCAACTTTCGACACTGAAGCAGAGCCCCTTTGAGCTAACTGTGCAGCCATACATAAGAAGGATTTCAACCCCTTAGAGCCTCAGAAAGTTGGCCTAGCAGAGGTGCACCTGAGAGTACATCTGACCCACAGGCAGCACAGTCTGGAAGGTACAGAATGGAACATCTTCACAATACTGGTTGGCCAATGCTGCTGACATGAGATGCGCCGGGCACATACAAGACAGTCTAAGTTTTCCAAAGTGACTAGTGATTTGGGTCACTGTAAAAGAGCCCCGTTTTCAGAGGGCAAGCACTCAGCATTTTCTGAAGCTCCAGCCCTTTTAAGTTCTGGGAAGGCTACGTATTCCTTAGACATCATGGGCCTCCGAAGATCTGAGGAAGTTACGCTGACCTGCCTGAACACCTGATCCCCAGAAAACTACGACACGATTGTTATTTATAAACCACCAGGGTGACCATGCCTCTTTTCCGACGTTGGCAGCATGTTTTTTCATATAAGCTCGCCACGCTTTTCAGTGTCTTATCCAAGCTACGACTGCCCCACAAACACCCCCTGTGACCCTGCGTCTCACCACGTACCATGTGACGTCTCCTGGAAAGCCTTTTTTATCTCTCTCAAAAGCTCTTCTGCCACTGCAGGCAAGGTGGCCTCCATCTCCTTCGACACTCAACCGAGCCCTGGAATCAAAGGGGCAGAGAGATGGTAGATACAGTAACTAGAAAGACAGTCTGTCAGGGTGAAGGCTGATTTCAAGCCTAAGCCGAGCCAAGGGAAGGGCGCTGTTTATTTCTTAGATTGTGTCTGTAACGACATTTTCTTAAGCCAAGGAGTCTACCCAGCATTTGTAAAGCACGGCCCCACAATCACAAAGGGTGTCTTGGATTCCCTGACTCCTTGCAGAATGAGGATACTGGATGCCGGCAGGGGACTGCTCTCAGTGCTCGATTAATGGGTCTGTATTAGACCCGCTAAATCAAACACTAGAAGACTGACTCTGGAAGGTCGATCTTCTCATAAGTATAGAAGTGCCCTGATTGATTGACCTCACAAGGGCATTAGGTTACAACTCAGTGTCTCCCTCCCATGTCACCAGGGCACAGCAGGGGAAGGAATCAGCTCTCCCAGGTCACAGAGGAGCACCCTCTAACCACTGAGCCATTCTTCCTCTCCTGCACCCACCTGAATTCCAGGCAGCCGGCTCAATGCCTTACAGCAGGTGTCGACGAGCAGACTAGACCCAGCACCAAGCAGCAGCACGCTCTGGGAAACAAAGAAAAGAGAGAGAGAGAAAAGAGGAAAAACAAAAAGAAAATTTGGAGGAGGGGGAATTGATGAGAAAGGAAAGGGGGAGGAAAGGGGACAAAGCCAATACAAGGACCACAGAAATATAAAAAGGGGGAAGGGAAAATAGTGGGAACGAGAGACCATGAAACATGGGGACTGAATCCACCCACTGCCCAGATTTAGGGGCACTAAGGCTTTTACTAAGCCCAGCTCAGTCCCCTTGCTCCTCCCCCTGCCTGCTCCCCTAGACCATCCTGGCGGAAGAGCTTCCAGTCTGGTGGGTCCCCCGGCACAGCCTCATGGGAAATGTATTTCTTGGATCCACTGCCTGTGCTTGCTTTATGTTGCAGCTAGTGAACGCAGGGAACCCACTCGCACAAAGAGCATTGTGGGAACTGTGCTTTTCATGCCCTAGCACAGCGACAGGGGATATAGGCCATCAAGTGCCAGCAAAGCCCCTCTGCCATGTATACTGGCCAGACCGCACAGTCTCAGCGCCAAAGGATAAATGGACACAAATCGGCCCTCAGGAATGGGAACGCACATAAACCCGTAGGGAACACTTTAGCCTCCCTGGACAGCCAGCGATGGATCTGAAAGTAGCCTCCTTCTACGAAAGAACTTCAAACCTGGATTCCAAAGGGAGGCAGTGGAACTGGAATTCATTTGCAAATCCAACACTATCCATTTAGGATGGACTAAGGATCTCATCTGGTTAACGCACTACAAAGGCAATTTCCCCTCTCTGGATATTCACATCTCCAGACCAAATGCTGTGAATGACCCACTCCCACCCTGCCTTGATTAGCTTCATTAACACAAGCAACTTCTTCCATATATCGACTCCTGCTTCTGTAACTTCCACTGCAATGCATCTGACAAAGTGGGTTCTACCCATGAAAGTGTATGCCCTAATACCGAAGTCACTAACCAGTAGAGCTTGGAGTCTCTCACAGGTGATCTTGACTAGCCTAGCCAAAAGGATATTATCAAGTGCAGCACATCAGCTGCCCCTCTCCCCACTTCTGTGGGGAGGCAGCTCCAGGGCAAAGGGCAGCTGCCCCTCTCCCCACTTCTGTTTTAAAAGTTATACCCTGGTTGTTCAAAAACCAGAACACAAAATAGCCCCACCCCCCTTTTTTAATCTCGTGTTTTTAAATTAGTCTCCTGGTTTTGAGGTGTGGGGGCATCGCTGAATCATCATTTTGCCCTGGAGCTCCTGCCCTTTGCCCTGGAGCTGCCTCCCCACACTCCTGGGAGCCCCCTGCTTGCGGTGCAGGGCAGAGGAGGAGGGGAGCTGATGTCAGGGTGCCCTCTCTCCCATCCTGTATTATATCTCCACACAACAGAGGGGGGCACAACAGAGCGTCGGATGGAGAGAGTTTGCTGGCTGCCTTTGGGAGCGATGCAGGGCCAGGGCGGGGCTGAGCCTGCCTTAGCCCCACTGCACCACCACCCAGGAGCCACCTCACGTAAGCAGTGTCCAGCTGGAGCCAGCTCTGAACCTCTGCCCCAGACATGAACCCCCTCCTGCCCCAGCCATGAGTCCCCTGAACCCAAACTCCTTCCCAAAGCCTGCACCCTGAACCCCCTCCTGCACCCCAACTCCCTGCCCCAGGCTCAGCTCAGAGCCCCCTCCCACTCCAAATCCTTTAGCCCAAGACCAGAGCCTGTGCCCCAACCCTCTGCCCCTGCCTGGTGAAAGGGAGGGAGGACGGAGTGAGCACGGGCAGGGCCTCAGAGAAGGGACATGAAGGAGGCGGGGCAATGGTATTAGGGTTTGAGGTAGATCTTACATTGCACTTAAATTCAAAAAGTGATCTCGTGCTTAAAAAGGTTGGAGACCATTGCCCTAATACATAAGTGGGGACCCTCAGGCCCAGGGGCCCCAACTGGCCCCCGAGGCTCAGGGATCCCCCTGCAATGGGGAGTCTGTGCTGGCGCTCCAGCTCCCCTGCCACTGCAGGGCTGGAGTACACAAAATCTACTAGCCTGGGCCCTCCAGGCTCTCGTGTGCAAGGGGAATGTAGGGAGTGTCTTTCTCCTTCTCAGTCAGGGGCTTCTCACTTTGTTTCTCACTTGAGTGCAGCCCCTGACTGATTTTTCTGTGGGTCAGCAGCCCCCGACCCAAAAAAGGTTCCTCCCTCTGCTGTGCTGAGTGCCCTTTCCTCCCGCCTTTGCCTTGTCTTTTTAGATGTAAGCTGTTTGGGACAAGTGCTGTTCCTTGCTATGGGTTTGTATAGCCACTCCCACACTGTTCCCGCTGCCAGCTGGCCCCTGCAGACTTCGCCCGTAGGACGAAGAGGACTCCGGGAGGGGTTCTGGGCCACGGCGCAAGGCAGAATTGTGCAGAAATTCATGTACGGGGAGAATTTCTCACCCCCCTTCCGTTAGTCTCTAAGGTGACATAGGACTCCTAGTTTTTGCAAACACAGACCAACCCAGCGACCTCTCTGAACCTTGTCACCATGCAGGGGAAAGGAAGTTAGCCATTGGCTTGGGCTTGCGGCAGCAGCTTACACAGGACAAGAAGAGGGCACAACCATGGCTACCAGAGTCCTGCCCTTGAAGCTCTGACCTGACTGATATTCTTGGGCCCAAGTCAGGTTAGGATTCCCCATGGCTCACTGCAGATTTGGGTCCCCAGTCTGGAGATGTTGCAGTTTAACTGAGTATTGCCAACTCCAGATATTAAAAAAAATGATGATTCAGCGATGCCCCCACACCTCAAAACCAGGAGACTAATTTAAAAACACGAGATTAAAAAAGGGGGGTGGGCTATTTTGTGTTCTGCTTTTTGAACAACCAGGGTATAACTTTTAAAAGGTTTCCGCCACCAAAGGGCCAAATAGCGCTAACCATAGCGATTTCAGGTTTTGTAGGCTGGGAACGAGCGCACTGCAACCTTATTCTCCACAGGCTGCGGTGCAGCCATCACATAGCCACTGACGAGAACCTGGCATCTAACCACATTGGTGACCTAAAGCTCCGTCACTGGATTCCCAGTCCCTCCAAGCCACCCAGGAGACCCACCACCACTTGATGTGAAGATGTAGCATGGCAAAAACGAAGAGAAACCAGCAACAGCAAATCATTTCTTGTTGCCTGGCAACTCCTCAAGACAAGCAAGAACTATTAGTCTTTCCCAGGGGAGAAAATATAATAGTTCTCGGTTAGTTATTTAAAGAGGCCATGTGTTTGGCAAATGGAGAACTGGAGACAGCCTTAATGGCTGCAGTTTAAGCTCCAGATCCTGGGACTGTGACCTCTGGAGATATTAATATTGATGTCTCTGAAATTAGACATTAGAAATTAGATATGCTACAATGAGGTGTGTTTGTGTCTCATTACATATGCCAGCTGGCATTAAATACAGAGAAGATCTTGCCAAAATGGGTGCATAACTTAGAATAACCTCAGAGACTATGGTTGCCACTTTTCTAATTGCTGGTAACTGGTCCCTTAGGGCCCTGCCCCTGTTCCTTCCCCCAAGGCCTCTCCCTCTCTCTACCTCTTCCCTTCTTTACACCCTTCTCCTCTGGTTACTGGGTGGATCACCTACCCCCACCTCAGCTGTACTCCCTCTCCTTTAAGCTATGGCAGGAGCTGCTGCAGCTTTCATGGATCCTGCCTGCAGATAGGAGGTGGCCTTGGCTAAGCAAAGGCTGGCAGGGGCTAATGAGCTGACGTCTTCCCCTCACCCCTCAATAACTGGACTTTTAGTATCCAGTCAGTACCTCTAACCAGACACTGCCAAGTCCCCTTTTCAACTGGCTTTCCAGTCAAAAAACCAAGCACCTGGCACCCCTAAAAGGCACCCAAATAAAGAAGTCAACCCCTGGACAGGTGGCACTGGCAACCCAACCAGAGGCAGCCTCGCTACTTAAGCGATTCCACCCCAGAAACGGAGGAGCGAGGCAGGAGACACGTGGGGCTTCCTGGGTCAAAGTCTCCAGCTGCAGTGGTCAATATCCACTTTGTCCTCCTGGCTAAGAGCTGGGGACTGGCCACAGAGGGGCCTCCACAGCCCCCCCCCCCAGACCACCAAGCGCATCGCTCCCCTGCCCCCTGAATGCCTGGGCCCCGCTGCGCTTCTGCAGAGGGGCAAGCAGAAAAAAATAGGCCAAGGCCTGCTGGGCCAAGCCCCTCTGGGGGTCATGGGGACCAGGCCTGCCTGTGCAGCCACACAGCATGCTGGGACATGCCCCTCTGTGTGTGTGTGTGGGGCTGCAAAGCATGCTGGGAGATGCCCCTTGTGTGTGTGGGGGGGCACTGCAAAGCATTCTGGGACATGCCCTTGGGGGGGCACTGCAAAGCATGCTGGGACATGCCCCTCTGTGTGTGGGGGGGCACTGCAAAGCATGCTGGGACATGCCCCTCGTGTGGGGCCTGCAAAGCATGCTGGGACATGCCCCTCTGTGGGGGGGGGGGCCTGCAAAGCATGCTGGGACATGCCCCTCTGTGTGTGGGGGGGCACTGCAAAGCATGCTGGGACATGCCCCTCTGTGGGGGGCCTGCAAAGCATGCTGGGACATGCTCCCTCGAGGGGCACTGCAAAGCATGCTGGGACATGCCCCTCGAGGGGGGCACTGCAAAGCATGCTGGGACATACCCTCTGTGGGGCTGCAAAGCATGCTGGGACATGCCCCTCTGTGGAGGTGAGATGGCATGACGGGACATTCCGCTCCGTGAGGCCGCAGGGCATGCTGGGACGTACCTCACACCTGTGCCGCAGGGCATGCTGGGACGTACCTCACACCTGTGCCGCAGGGCATGCTGGGATGGGACTCGCACCGCTCCCAAGCCCCAGGTGCGGGGCCCGGACCGAGACCAACCTGCCCCCGCGCTCCGCAGCGAAGCGGTCACATGACCTGGATGCGTCACTTCCCCTTGGCCTCACGGCCGGTCACCTGAATTCGCCACTTCCGGCGGGCAGGTCACATGATCAGAGACGGCCGGTCGCTCTCCCGCGTCACGTGACCGCGGGCCGCTCGTTGCGGGCCATGCTGGGGGCGCTGCGCCGGGGGCCGGGGCTGCTGGCGGCCGCGGGGAGACGCTGCTGCGGGGCGCGCCTGCCGGGCGGGCGGGGCCGGGGGGCCGGCTGGGGAGCGGGGTCCCTGCGGGCGCGGAGCGGGCCCGGCCCCGCGGGCGTCCTGGCCGCCCTGGCAGGTGAGATCCGCGGGGGGCTGGTTATGGGGCGGGGGCTGGTTATGGGGGCGGGGCCGAGGGAAAGGCTGTTGGGGTCAGATAGTAGGGAGCTGTCCGGGCCCCGGGGCCGCAGAGGGGTTCATGGAGGAGGGGCCTGGCAGACAGGTGGGAGGAGACTGATAAGTGAGGCGGGTATGGGGCAGCTTTGCTTGGCCTGTGGGAAGAGGAGGGCGGGCATGGTAGGAGGAACTGACGGGGCTAGGAAGGGGGCAGGCCACGAGTTGGAAGGCTGGGGGGGTGTGGGGCGTTGTTTGGGCAGGACACTGGGGAATGGGAAACATCTTTGCAGGCGGGTGAGGCAGAAATGGGGGAGGGGCTGTTACAAGTAAGTGGGAGATGGAAGAAGCACTGGGTGGGTGACTCGGAGAAGCTGAGCTGAACCTGCTCTTTGAAAGGAGTCCCAAGATTGGGAGAGAATCCCCATCCAGCGGCCCTGGGCCCAGAAGAACAAGACCCCTTCAGCTGTCTCCACACAGCAGCGCTCCTAGTACAGGAGGCCCCCAACTTGTGACCGCCCAAGTTCCGACCCCCCGTACAACCATTTTTTAAGCGCAGAAGGGGCCGGAAACCCCCAATTTATGTCCTCAGCCTGCATTTATGGCCGGGCACAGTGCCTATCGTAAATGAGCGTTCGAGTTACGATGCCCCCAACTTATGACACTTCCTGAGGAACCAGTCACGTCGCAAGTTGGGGGCCTCCTGTACATCTCGTCAAATGTTTCTCTTCCCAGCTTTCTCCTTGTTCTCTAAAAATGCTGAGGAAGAGGAGACGACCCGGGAAGGGGAGAGTGCAAGGACTGAAGACTCCATTATATTCCTTTTGAAAAAAGCCAAGGTGAGCTCCTGAGGCCCTAGAGAACAGCTAGTTGTGTTTGCTGGGCCCCAACAGCTTTATTCAGTGAGCAGGACTGCCAGCTTGTTACACAATTAACTTGTTAAATACAGTGACTGCAGGGAAAGAAGCATGCCGGTGTGGTGGGGGAATTGCTGGGAACATCCACTGAGACAGCTAATGGGAGGCTTGTTGTGAGATGAATTCAGGGCTCTCAGCCATGCATCCAGGTGGATGAGCCCGTCCAGCCTAGGTACGTAAGAGGCTAACTGATAAGCATGAGCTACATGTGGCTCCAGCTCCCGGGGAGCGACCACCCCGCACTGCTGCCTCTGTGTCCCATGGAGCGGGGTAGCAGACAGGAGCCAGTGCATGCTGGGAACCGTCTTTTAAGCCGGCTCCCTGCGCAGGCCAGCTCCGGGAGAGCTGGTTACTGCCCCTCGTGTAATCATTTAACCACTCAGATTTTCAGCAGCTACATGGTTAGCAAATGACACTCATTTTAACATCGTTAGTCTAGACGCATGAGCAAGGGAGGGTGCCCAAGCATCAGCATTGAGGAGTCTGTAAGGCGGCCAGAGATGACCTGCTTTTCCCAAGTCATTGATCAGGGCAGCATCTGGCAACATGTACTGGTCTTTCTCTGCTCCTGTGAGCAGCATCAGCCCAGGTGTGGGCACCTGCATGGTGGTGCCCTTGCTTGGCTTGCCACTATGCTGGGCACAACACCTCCACCCTGGAGGATCTCTAATCATCCTAGATTGTCCTTTCTCTCCACTTCCAGCTCAGCATCATGAAGGGAGAGCTTGAGGAAGCAGAGCGGATTCTGCACCAAGCTGCCAGACTCTCCCATCAGTCGGACAACAAGAGAGCCATCATCTACACCTATGACCTGGTAATCTTCGGAAGGCTGTGGCCTCACAGCTGCCAGGATGTGTCCATAGGCTCTTTGTCCCAAGCATGAGCTCAGATTTATTCATCATAAATGTATCAAGCTACATGGCTGCTAGGATTTTATCACGTGGCTGGCTAGAGTAGCAGGCAATGTTCCCTCTGACTTTTTTCCTTCTGTGTATGTGCGGAATAAATTTTAAGTGCACCAAGGCATGTGGGGAGGTGCACCACCAATAGAAACACATACTGCTGGCTGTGGGCGCTCTGCCAATCAGCTGGGCAGCACCTGCTTCTGTCCTGGGTGGCTGCCCAAGTGCACAGCTTACAGGGAACACTGATCGCGGGGCCTGGACTTCCTTCCAATCTTGTTTTCATATTCCTGTTACTTCCCTGGCTCTCCGCTGGCCCGTGACTTCAGCAGCTGGTAACACGTGTTTGCTGCGTGGGAAGTTGCAGGCAAAGAGAGGAAAATATTTTGTGCAAATCTGCCCCAGTGTCGGCGGTTGCTCGGCGTGGTGAAGCTTTGCCATCCCTGAGTTCTTTCTCCTGCTTCTCTTCCAGATGGCGAACCTTGCGTTCCTGAAGGGCCAGCTGGACAGCGTGAGTAAAGTCCTGTCACTTGAGTCTGTGAAGAGCCCTGTACTTGTCTGAGCGCTGCCGAGGGCTGCCTACAATGTTAAGTATTGCTGGGTTATGCTAAGTGATTCTGCTAAGGCTTGTGCGAGGAATAGGTTCCCGTCCTGCCCCCAGCTAAACCTAGGCATTGGCTCTTTAACATCCTCTCTCTCTTGTTCTAGGCAGAGAAGCTCTTCAAAGCAGCAATGAGCTTCTTGCTGGTGGGGACATGAAGCAGGTAAGGGCGTGTCTCCAAGGGCTTCCTGCGGGGCGCGCAGTTCCCCCAAGCTGCTGTAGCATTCCTCTCGCTGCCTCTTGCTCGGGGAAGGTGTGGCCAAGCCTCTGCTGCCAGTAGCCTTGCACCACCCCCGCTGGCGCTGCCCCCTCTGGCGCCTCCTAGGGGGATCTGCTGGTACTGGTGTAGCAGTGTGCTTCCTTGCCATTCAATGGAGGGCATTATCTTGGCCCGTGCCTGGTCTCTGAGGAAGCAGCGATTCTGCCGTAAGGGTCAAGGAGAGGAGTGAGTGTGGCCGCTCACTCAAATGTGTCTTTGGTTTCTTCCTCCCGACAGGATGACAATGCCATCATTGAAATGTCCCTCAAGCTGGCCAGTATCTATGCTGCTCAGAACCAGTGAGTACCAGCATGAGACTGCAGGGCAGATTGCTAGCTCCAGGATACTGGGGATGTAAATAACCATTACAATAGGAGACCTGTTAAATGGATAAAATTATACCCGTTGGCGGGCAGGCAGATGGCAGCCAGGGCCAGATGCCTTCCCACCCTCCCGGGCCGTGTCAGAGCAGCCTGGGTCCTGCCTGATGGCCCCGCACAGCTGGGGTCAGGATCCCGCTGGCCTGGCCCGGCTGGGTCTGGATCCTGCCTGGCCACCTGGGCCACTCCAGCGTGGCCGGCTGAACTCAGCCAGGGCTGCAGCCATCCAGGCGGATGCCCGGTAAGCATTCCAATCAGCCTCCTGCTTGCTGGCCAACCGGTTAACCTTGTGCATCCCTACAGGAGACCAGTGGCAATCTGGGGGCAGGGGGAAGCTTCTGAGGAGTTCATCGGGGGAGAAGCCCTATGTTGGGGGGAAGGGTTCTACTAGTTCAAGGGGAAAAGCAGGAGGGGTCCCCATCCTGCAGGATATTCTCAACAGGGAGACCTCAAAGTTGGTGACTTCCTGCTTGTGAGGCACGTATTTAGCAGCTGGAGCCCACCTGTGTCCCAGCAGCCAGGCGAGGCCCTGCCAGTCTGCATCTTGCTCTCCAGTTAGGCCACTTGAGTCTTAGAGAAAACCCCCAGAACAGCCATGGGCCCTGGGGCTCTGTAGGCAAAGGGCAGCAGCAGGGCCTGCTCCCTCCTGTGCCCTGGAGGCACTGCCCTTGTGGGCAGGCGGGGGAGGCTGCTTCTCCAGAGGGCTCAGATCCCTGGGCCTGTTTGCTGAGGGGGTCAGGAGGCCCACAGGAGGGCAGTGGAGGTCCGAACAGGAAGCCGCTTGCCCCCAGCAATGCCCATCTTGTGGTTGTAGTGAGCTAACGGGGGGTGAGCGATCTGGCTCCGCTGAGCCCTGACCTTTGCCCTGCAGACACCAGCTGGCTCTGGCTGGCTACGAGTTCTGCATCCAGACCCTGGACGAGAAGATGGCGAAGTACAAGGACCTGTCTGAGGATGTCCTCTCCGGTAGGAAGCTCCTGCTGGCATCAGTGTGGCTTTCCTCCCCTCCCCCCCGCACCCGCCTCTTGCCTCTTACGGCCCTTCCACCCGTTCCCTCGCTGGCTTCTCCTCCCCTTCCCCGCCATTGCCCCGTCTGAGATCTGGCCTTGTTTCCTCCACCACCACTACAGTCCAGCCTTCTCCTTCCTGCTCCCTGCACCTGCTCTGGCTCTCAGCACTAGCTGTTCCTTGCAGCCTGTGTCGCGCCCTCTGTTTGCGCAGTTAAGCCAGGGGTGGGGCTGAGATCATGGCTGTCCTGAGAAGCGGTACGGGGGGAGGTCTCCTTTCTCAGGAGGGTGAGGCTCTGGCCATAATCTCAAACCTGACCCTTTGACGGTGCTTGGCAGGGATTGGGAAGAATCCCCCCTTGGGGTCTGTCTCGTGGTTGTTCCTCCCCCCTCCTGAGCACAGGGCTAGTGCTTTGACCCCTCGCTTTTCCTGCCCACAGCGGAGGACAGAGCCAACACGTATCTCCTGCTTGGTCTGAGCCTGGACTCGTTTGGCCGCTACCTGCTGGCCAACAAACAGCTGCCTAGGGCCCAAAGAATGTACGAGCGGGCACTGCAGATCTCAACGGAGGTCCAGGGAGAGACGCATCCCCAGGTGAGGGGGGGAGCGATGGACTCAGAAGGATGGGCGTGGGCTCAGGGCCAGGCTGGGGAGGAGTGAGCCAGCATTGTACCCTCTGTTGTGTTCATCCAGGGGGAGATGCTTGGAGACCCTGGTGCTGTTTGGGCATCAGTGGGCTGGGGAAGGCTGTGGTGGGTATGCTGCCGCCTTCCCCCGCAGGTTGAGACGGCCCTGTGTCCTCCTCGCCCTTAGTTAAGTTCTAAAAGCAAAAATCCGCCTGCCCGGCCCTAAGCCTCCTCTCCCCATCCTGTGGCAGTCTGTGGTCCTGCTGAGCGACTTGGCAACGGTGCTGGATGCCCAGGGCCGCTATGAGGATGCCTATATTCATGGGAAGAGGGCCTTGGACTTGGCCAAGCAGACAGAACACCCCGAGGAGCACATGGTGCTGAATAACCTGGCGGGAATTCTCATGCACCAAGGTAAGTGACCTGCCTGGCAGTTGGGTCAGTCCTAGGACTCTCCTGGCTGCGGGGCGGGAGGAGAACAGGGCTCTAGTGGGCCTGTAGCCCTGTTCTGTCCCCACTCTCAGCAGCCTTGGCTTGGGCACCATTTCATGCTGCCTTCCAGTCTCCATGGAGTTGCCTGCACATCTGGCTTGCAGAGGGAGGGCAGTGTGCTAGAGGCAGGTGACGTGCCATTGAGGGGTTGAATTCTTACCTGCCCCTCCGACAGCAACAGTTGCCCCTCTACCACCCACACTCCTCCTACCCTTACAGCTGGTGCCCAGTGCTTGACTGAGATAAGTGCAGCACTAATATCCCCTCCCAGGCCGCTGGGCTAGGCTGGCTACAGCCCTGGTTCCATCCCGCACACAGTTCATGTGCTGAAGAGACTTAGAATCCAAGACTTAGCCAGCCAGCATGACTCTGCTCTGCCCCTTAAATTCTGGGGCCCAGGCAGGGATCTCAACTCTTAGCAAGGCAGGAATAGCTCCTGGCCTAGTGCTGCAGTACGCAAGGCCCTGCCGCTGCCACTGAAGAGTGAATAACAGGGTTCCAGGCTGGCCAGAACAGAGGGGACTTCTCCTCACCTCATTCAGCCTCTGATCCTGCCTGCTAGGGGACATAGTCACATGCAGGGCGGCTGCTCATGCCCAAAGAATTATGCGGAAGGGAGTGGAACAAAGCTGCAGGTCCTACCTGTTCTAGACGGAGACTTCCTTTAAGCACCCACTCAAGCCCGGTCCTCCCGGGCTTGTGCCCAACTGTTCCAAGCCGTACTTGAGTTGTAATCACTCCATCACATGGGGGGGGAAAGGGGTGTAACTTAACCTGACATTCACCTGGCCTTCCTCCTCTGCCAAATACAGAAGACTTTCTGCAAGCAGAACAGATGTACAAAGAAGCCCTGAGCCAGGCCGAACTGAAAGGAGACACTGCATCCGTTCAGCACATCCGGGAGGAGCTAGCGGAGCTGGCCCGGAGGAGAAAGCAGTCCAGCTGATGCACAAAGGAGGGAGGCTTGAAGCCTCTTGGACTGAACGAACTGCTGCAGCCACGGTGGCGGGTTTGGATTTTAGAGCACAGGAAGGCTAGGCCCTTTGTTTTAATTCCCCCTGGAAATGGCAACAATTACAAAGGGCGGGGAGGAAGGAGCTGCTGCTGTTGGCTGGCTTTGGCAAACTCCAAATAAAGGTTTGAATTGCTCCCTGCTCCGCGTGCATGTCTCCACCTGGCCCTGTGCTTGGATTACCAAGTTGAAATATCCCTGCTCTGCTTTAGGCTGCAGCGACCCTGCACCCACTGTCTGTGTTGGCCCGTGCTCAGAAATGTAGTGCCTTTTAAAAAAAAAAAAAAAGCAAAGCAGGGAGCCACCTGATGAGTGCCTCAGCCAGTAAAAGCATCTCCAGTGTGAACTCACTTCTCCTGTACGTGGTGAGAGCATTGCTTGTGCCCAGCACAGCACCATGGAGATGTTTAGGTAGAAGGAAGGACAAGGGGAGAGAGAAGAGAATAGTAAAAAGCAGGTTTGTGTTTGCTCCTAAGTGAGCATGACTAGGAGCTAGAAACCCAGCTTGGCCTGTATTAAATTTCCTTCTATGTTCAGTTTAGTAGGATCTTCGTGAATCTGCAGTGAGCCATGGCAGGCAAACGTTGACCTGAGGCATGTAGCTGTTAAGCAAGGGGTATAGGAAAGTAATTGTGTCCACAGCTAGACAGGCTATGGTGTGGAAAGATTGTCAAGTGGAGATGTACAAACCTGGGCCTCTAATAGGTACTGTTGCAGGGAAGGCCCAGGAAAGGCCTCAGCTGGGGCTCCTCCTTCCCCAGCATCAGAATTATGCAGGTGGGTCTAGAACCCATAGGCATCCCCCTGTCTCCTAGCCATGAGCCCTTTAAGAAAAGCAGCAGGAACTAATTCAAGCAGGGCCTAACAAACAGAGACGTATCTCACTGAACAGATTAAAAACTACTAAACTCAGGGTTATGGAACAAACGTACCCCCCAACTGCCACTGGCTGACTGGGTTTACAGCTCCCTCTCTTGTCGCTGTGCCCCGCAAGGGGGAGGGACAGGCTGTGGCACAGTGGCTGGCCCAGTCAGCTGTTAGAGAATGCAGATCCCACTGGAGTGCCATAACTCAGTTGTGTCAGTTCCTTGGCTCTGATCACTCTTCCCTGGAGGGTGAAGCACCTCTGCAGCATGCTCAGTAACTTAGAACGGCCCTTTGTGAGGGAAAGGGTTTTTCCCTCCCCAGCTTGCTCTTTTGGTTCTGAAATCCAAAATATATTGCTCTACTTCTGTTGCGCCAGTTAGCGCCTGCTTGTTACACAAGGCCATCACTGGTGGCTGTTGCTAAACACCAGCAGCTTCCTGCTGCAAGAGGAGGTAGTTCTCCTCCAAAGCAACAGGAACGCCTCCCCGCTGTGGGCCTAGAGCAGCGTGCAGAACAGGGAGCTGCAGGCACATGGGAGAAGGACACACATAGCCTTTGAACAATTCATAGCATGTCCCTGTCCGAAAGACAGGGAAGTGGGCAATTACACTAGGTGCAGCTAGCTTTGGGGTTACAATACGGTGAGTGGAGAAGAGCTGTGTCCATCAGGGGCATGCCTAGGTGTGATGTGCACTTATACACCCCTAGTGTAAGTGGGCAGCAGAGCCATTAATTTTCAGGGGGTTTAGGTTTGGTCCCTTCTCACATGCAGAGCCTGACCATCTAGCAGGCGTGTATTTACTAACAGGGAGGCCTTCTGCATGAACCACCCAGGCCAGTTCAGTGACTAGTGGGGGTAGGGGCCTGGATTTCCAACCTTGGGCCTCTAGGTGCTGATGTGTGTCCACAATGAAATGCTAAGGGGAGAAAACATGTAACACTTAGGGGCTTGGAGTACTCAGAGGACAAAGGACTCAAGAGCCTGTGCACTTTATGCCACCTGTACTGTCATATAAGCATCTTAAGTTGTCAGACGTGGTTTTGACTACAGCTGCTCCCCGAGTTACAACCACCTCCACTTACGACCAAAGCGGTTGTAAATGCGGATCTGAGTTATGAACAGTGCAGTCGCCCTATAACTATGGGATATGAGTTACGAACACTTCGAGTTACGGACCAAGTGTTGGTTCATAACTCGGAGAGCAGCTGTACATGGACTTCTACCTCCCAGAACTCTAATGGTCTATTTTAGTGTTGCCATCAGACCACTTGGACTGCAGTGCCACAGGAGGGTGCTTCAGCTGCTTCTGTAGAGTGTTGCACCTGTTACTCTCATCGGAGCTTGCAAAACAAGGGAGACAGAGCAAAAGGAAATGGAGAACTGATCCCCTTTATTGATTGGTCTGAATCCAAAAGTCATTGTCTACTGAAGACATTTTGTGAAAAGAAGTTGAAGGTTAGCATGACGCATGGGTTTTTCAAGTTTTAAATGTTTTCATAGCAGGATCACTGAACATACCAGGCTGAAAACACTGTGAAAGCACTGATCAGAAATCAACAGGTAAAAATTTGTAGTCAACTACTTTTGTAAACAATGATTTACAGACACCTGCCTGTTTGAAACAGGCCAGATGTAACTCTATATTCAAAAAAAGCTACTGGAATCTTTTAATAATGCTCAGCTTAGGCTCTGGGTGTTAGTATCAAATATTAAAACTTAGGGAGCAGCCCTAAGAAAATAGCTTTACAATGAAACTAAAATGGATGTGCAAATGCCATTTACCCTATGCCTCTGAAGGTTATTGCTCAAAGGCGGGGCTGTGTGACTACCTTAGTTAGGCTAACATGCAGCAAAAGTAAAGAGAACACAGATCTCCCTCCTTTATGCCAATTAGGCTGAAGCACAGATGTTCATACAGTACAGTTGTACAGGCAAAGCCCGTGGTTAAGCCTATTTCAAACATACTGAGGTTTTTGTCACACTGAGGATCGAATGGAACTCCACTTTTCACTTTCCCCAATTTAAATTCACAATAAGGGGAGACCAACTAGTCTTCCGGAACACTTCTGAGAGTTAAGAAAAAGTTAAAATCAGAGGGATAGGAGCTCCAAGCAAAGTTCACCTGTATAGCTGACACGTTTCAGAGTTTTCACATTTTCAGGATGTTAAAGATTTTAACACTTCCAACTGATTTTAACTCTGCAGGATATACCATAAAAACACAGCAGCAAAGCAATTCTACAATCCTTACAGCTTGTCAGAGGTTTCCAAGACAGGTTGCAAACCAGCAGAGAGGAGTCTTAAAATCTCTTGCTTTCTCTTTCCTACAGCTAGACCAGCCTGGGGCACTCATCAGTAAAGTACAACACACTTTTTAAAGATTTACACAGGGTTCTGTGTCTCTTCCCAATAGTTAACTACAGGCAAAGGGTATCACAGACCTCCAAAACATAACATCTGCATAAACTCCACATTACAGCTAAAATCAATGTCTTCCATACATAAGGAATTGCAAATACAAATCTAAAAGTAAACTTTTTTCAGCAGGCTGTAAGATAGTGGTAAGTCTGATATCCTCCTGAGACAAAGGCTGGATATGGTCTTGCTTCCAAATGACAGAAGGGAAACATGCTGTTTCAATGTTTCATTTAGTACTTGACACTTTGCTAGCCTCCCATTCAATAGCGTTCTCCCCATACCAGTACTTGTCTCCTTGTACCCCAGAATACAAACTCATGGTCCGGGAGCCAGTGCAACCCTACAGAAGTGAACTGCGTGAAACAGATTCCAGCTGATAGTGGTAGCACTAATCAGATGCACGTATACATGTACTACATGTGTACTACTACAGTAGAGGCCTCGAATTCCAGCAGGCACCAAGAGATGAATGATTAAAGAGACCCTATTCTAGTACCATAAGCAATTTTTTCAGAGAATATTTCTCTATCAAGTAAAGTTCAGGGGTTGGTTCAATATTAAAAAAAAACAAAACCCTAGGTTTCCATGCAAGTCATTTGTCTTACTGGACTGGTTTTAAAAGTACATGTTAAAAGACATTTCAAAATTAGAGTGAAGTGAGCAATAATCATAGTATCTCTTTCAAACTGGCTGTTAGAGCCCAGAAAGCTGACACTCATCTTCCTTGATTATAAAGCTCAGAAGTAGCTTTGTTTTTTTAAACTAGAGCAGTGGATATATTTTTCTTGATGGACCTAACAACCCACCCAGAGCCTTTCTTCAGATAAGCAATCTCCTGTGATTTATACAGCTATATATGGCAGTAATATTTGTTTAGAATAGTAGCCTTTCAGCTGCATACAATGCAGAAACAGAAAACCTTAAAAAATAGTCTTTTGGGGCACATTTAAATTACCAGTGTGCATAACAGTGAGGTATGCCTCCAGAAGCTGCTTGGTTGGTTTGTTTCTTTTTAAACTGAACTATAACATACCCATGCAATAATATTTCTGCAGTGTTGCTAAATAAAACTGACCTCACTGAAAATTAACAATGTGTCAGAAATATAAAAGTCAAAGAAATATATCCTCTTCCCCCAGCAGACCTGACTATGTTAATGTACAGAAAAAAAAAAAAAAAAAAAAAAAATCAACATTTTCACAAGAGCTTCAACACCACTGTGTCTAAGGGAAAATTAGATTGAAGCATACCAGAAAGAGGTGGCATTGCATTAACGGGCAATGATGCTAAGTTGGTTGGGAGAGTAAAGTATGAAGAGTACTCTATGCGTGAGAAAATGCTTTAAAAAAAAATTACAAAATGACCCCAAAGGTTTATGCAATGATTTGAACACAAGTACACCAGAGACTATAGCAAGGGAAAAAACACTGCAAAAAGTACTCTCTATTTACAGAAGAATGATTTAAAGACATTATGGTTTTCTTTACAAATAGATGTAGACCAGGAATAGTCCACTTTTTAAAAGTCTTTACATATTTATCTTTAGTACGTCAGCCCTCCTAGAGCACATTCCTCCTACACGTGGTCTGTGCAGAAGGAATCTTTTCAATGCGACTCTCCAGACAGCTCTCCATTTCTTCATGCGTGGCCTGTGCTCTCTTGGAAAGTCCCTTGGGGCACAAGTCAAAAAGAGGGCTCTCAACCCACAAATAAACACAACTCTGCATAGTTCAGTCATCACTGTCCGACAGAGTCTCGTATTGTGCGGAAAGCAGGGGGGCAGGCTCTCGCTCCCATATCCTGTTCTGTTGGTGAGTGGCTGCTTGGCTCATGGATGGCGGGGCACATGCAATGGATGTTGGTGGGGTACTGCTGAGCATCCGCATCGTCAAAGGGTTGTAAGGAAACTGAGTTGATCCTAAGTCAGAAAGTGTAACTCAAGTAAGGCATGCGTCTCGCCCAGCAGAGCTCCGGGACCGTGTGCTCCCAACGGGAACAGACACGCCTGGGCTAGACCAGAGCTCAACACACATCTCCCACCAAGATTCCAGAACCTAAGTCATTGTAACACTGGAACAAGGAAAGTTCAATTTCCTTCCTAAAATTCCAGCTAGTTTATAAACAACTAAGATCACATGCAACTTGTGTACAGGGAGGCCAACTCTCGATTACCACCATCTTAGTTTACGTGTGCAGCTTCACCTCAGAAGACTGCTGCGAACAAAACCATTTCTTTGGTATATGAACCTTCTCATAATTGATTTTATAATACAACGTGTTTCAGGGACTAGTGATCCTTCAAGCGCTGTGGATCAATAATTTTCCAAAAGCAGTTTTCACCTGGTGACTCTCACTGTACAACAGAGTGTTGGTTGCAAAGATCAGTTTGAAAATAGAAAAAAATTCCTTGCCAAATAAATAAATAATTTTACTTATCTCGAGCGCCTCAGCTGCTGAAAGTGTTAGTACTCAAAGGCTACGTCTACACTGGCATGATTTTGCGCAAGAACTCTTTTGCGGAAGAGTTCTTATGCAAAAACTCTTCCAGAAGAGAGCGTCTACACTGGCATGTGCCTTTGCACAAGAGATGTGCTTTTGCGCAAGAGCATCCATGCCAGTGTAGACATTCTCTTTGCGCAAGAAAGCTCTGATGGCCATTTTAACCATAGGGCTTTCTTGCGCAAGAAATTCATGTTGCCTGTCTACACTGGCCTCTTGCGCAAGAACTGGCTTATTCCTGAGCGGGAGCATTACAGTTCTTGCGCAAGAAGCACTGATTTCATACATTAGAACGCCAGTGTTCTTGCGCAAGAACTCGCGGCCAGTGTAGACAGGCAGCAAGTTTTTGCACAAAAGCGGCCGCTTTTGCGCAAGATCGGGCCAATGTAGACACAGCCAAAATGTGTAACATTTCCAATTGTGGTTGTGAATGACCTATTTTGCTGTTCAAATGCTTGGCAGAACATTCTCTTCCCTCGCACAGAGATGTGTGCAGAATAGCAAAGCATCTGGTTCAGAAAGCTCCCCGTTTAATGGATCGAGATGCTGTGGTGATTTGGCCCATACACTAAAATGGGTCTTTCCTCATCTAACCCTCACCACAGGATTCTAATTCTAGATCCATTCTTTAGTAGAATTTCTGGCAACAATTCTCACCTGTTGAAGAAGGCCGGTCTTCCCAGGCCCACACTGGCGTCTGCCTGTGGTAATCGCCTTCTGAATGTACGGACGAGACAGAGGAAGGCCTCTCAGTCCCTAAGTATCCCTGCCCAGGAATAGGAGATTTCGACTTCCTACTATTTGACTTGCCAATTAACTTCTGCTTGCCAGCTCCCCCTCCTGAAAATGGAAGCCACAGGGAAAGGTTACTCTTTTAAAAGATGCATTACAGCTTAGACGCAATAATAAATGTACAAAACCAAACTGCCATATAGCAAGCTAAGTTGTATAAAGAGATTGGTTACAGCAAATCAAATCTGGATTTCCTCACTGGAGGGTTCTCTCTAGCCCTGATGGTAGCAGTCTAAAGCGTCTCTGAGACTCATGCATCACTGCTGCATCGTCCCCAGAGCCCTGCGTGGATACAGAATGTCTATCTACCCGGAACCAGTGGCAACAGTAGCATAGAGGAGCCAGCGCCCCACACCGGCAGTACCACCCCCAGCCCCGCACACTGGGGGGAGCAGCAGGCTCACCAGCAGCTGTCCCTGGTGGTGCTAGTGCACACAAGCAGCTCGCACATTCCTAGGCCACTGCAGGGCAGGGACTCCTGGCCAGGAGCGTGCAAGCCGCTTGCATGCACAAGCACAACCAGGGACAGCTGCCAGTGAGCCTGCTGCTCACCCTAGTGGGCGGAGGTGGGAGCATTACAGCCACAGAGGAGCTGCCAGCATGGGGCGCTGGCTCCTGGGAATGACAGCCCTACATAGCATGGCTGACATTCCCCAGAGAGACCTGCAGCTCTGCAGATACTGATTTATATCTGTGGCGTAGGGGGGTGGCTGGTCCACTCCATCCAGAGGGGGTTCAAGCAGGCTGGAGGGAACCTGCGCAGAGCCTAGGCCAATCAGGGAGAGGCTTATAAAGAGCCAATGAGAAGGTGGATTGCTGGAGTGGTCTTGCTATAAAGGAACGGCTCAGCAGAACAGAGCAGAGTTGGGTCTGACCAGCAAGGGTGCAGGACCGGCTCCTAGGGTAGGAGAGGCACTTCGATAGAGCTGCACTGGGCGAGTTCAGGGGAGCTAGAAAGGGAGGTTTTGGCCTTGACAAGGGCCAAAAAGGTGCAAGGGGACATGGAGAGGTAGTAGAGGGTCCCTGGGTCAGGACCAAAAGCAGTGGGCAGGCCAGGGTCCCCTTCCTGCATGCAGCCACCACTGGCCCGTACAGGCTGAAGCTTGCCGTGAGGCAAGGCGCTAGACATGGGCTGCGGTTGGCCACAGTGGCAGGTGCTAGACAGAGGACTGCGGATACCCCCGGATGGGGTGAGACCAGACTCGTGGGCACTGCTGGCGGGCAGCTCCCCAAGAGGATGCTGGGGTCTGGGGAGCGATGCAGGGGGGAGAGAACAGAACGACGATGGGCGAGACACCGGCCAGAAGAGGGCATCCTGCTGAGAGTCCGAGCTAGTTCCTGCAGTGACCAGCGGGAGGCCCCGTGGAACACGTGGCTATACATTCTGTATCCATGCAGGGCTCTGTAACGCCTCATTCGTATCACCCAAGGGTTCATTCTTCAGTGGAGAGGGCCACATAATGCATTTCCCTCCCTTGGAAGAGACCGGTTACTCTCACCTAATGCTCGCTACAGTAACCATGCATTAGTCAGCCATTTGCAAAGGTTCTCGAACGCTCTCGAGAGATGCTGTTCCATACCACAACGCTATGCAGGTGCACAGTTTCCTCGTTCCACCCTTGCCTGGCATAGCCATGTTTTCCGACAAGAAACACTGGCTAAGACTCTGGAATTCCCAGCACTGTTTCTCGAACTGCAGGGGACACTGCTAAAGAACAAGGCACCTGTCCCCACCCAGGGGTGAACATGCTGCTTCTACAGCACTGCTGAGGAGCATGGATTTCTCAGTTTTCAAGCCCTTGTAACTACTTTAGTTACACCCCCAATTACTACTCCTCTCGGGGCCTTGCAATGCTGAGGAGCTGTAAGAGGATTTCTCACCTGAAGTGGGCGATGGATTAGCTTCCTCTCTACGGGCCTCGCTATTAGTGGATACTGCAGGGTTGGAACTACCAGGTGCTATCCCCATAGGCTGTGACATTACAATTCCATGATCCTCCCCTTTGTCATCAAAGTTGCCCATCAGTGCCTTCCTAATAATGTCTTCTAGACCCAGATTACTGGCAGGATCTGCAAAGGAATGACCCCTAGAACTGACTGCACCTGGGAGAAGAAGAAATTGTGAGGGGAAGGGTGGGAGGGGAGGACAAAATACACCTCAAAAAGAATTATAACAGAGACAAGGGAGAAGATTTTTAAAGGGATAGGAGAAGAAAGATAAAAAAGGAACAAAGAAAAAAACAAAGATGAGCAGTTTATGCAAAGCTACATGCACCAAGCAGCTCACAATGGCTACAATTTAGACATGCCAGCACCAAACATTAAAGAGCCATGTCAATTACGTCAGAGTCTCAATTGCGTGAGAATAAGATACTTACATGTGTATTAAAAACTAAGAGCCAAGGCAATTAAAGATGCTAATTATGACAGAATATTAATCAAAACTGACAATTATTAAAATATGTCTGTTATAAAAGGAGGCGACCCAGAAAACAAGATCTCTCCCATGATGAAACATACAAAGTCCATGGTACAACAGTTATTTTACCAGTTAAAAATGAATATATCACACTGGGCAAATATGGATCTTCACAACCTCTCTCCCCTTTTCAAGAGGGAGCAATATTTTAAAGATGGGGAAATAGGCAGAGTGGTTAAGTGTTTTGCCCAAAGTCAGAGAGGGAGTTTGGATCCACAGTTTGGATTACAATTTGGCTTCCAGTTTAAAGTTGGATTCTCTAGCCCTGATGACCTCTACAAGGGCTTGTCTCCACTTACCGGGAGATCGACGCTGCAGAGATCGATCTCCCCGTGTTCAATTTAGCAGGTGTAGTATTTAGTGGGGACACTGCAGAAACTCAATCTAAGGAATGCTGACTCCAGCTATGCTACTCACCTAGCTGGAGTTGCGTATCTTAGGTCAGCTTTCTCCCCTGGCGTAAACCTGACCTCAATGACGTGTTATGAACGACACAGTGACTGGGAAGGAGGCTAGAAGTGTTTTATTGTTACTAATGAACAAGGAGTGATTAGGACAATTTCTTACTTGATAGGATGTTATCCAAAGAACTTACTGTAAACGCATCAAATGCTTAATAGTTCAGTTTCTTTCTTCTATTTAAAAAAAATTATAATTCAGAGAATAAATTTAGCTATGAACTGTTTTAGTGGAGAATTTTGTTGCAAGTGTTCACAGTTTTGATTAAATGAGATGTTAGAGAAGATATTAGCATGGCACCAGTGCAAGAAAATTACAAGCCAAACTATAGTAAAATTAATTTTTTGGCTCAAATTCCACTTGAGACATACACCCATTCATTTTGTTTTCCCTAGCGCAGCGTTTTTCAAACTTGGACCACAGTTCCCCTTGGCTGGAAACGGCGAATCACAGCCAAGGAGAGCTGCAAGGCTCTGTGGCTATGGATACGTTCAGTAAACAAAGCGACGCAGGCTTGCCAGCAGTTTACCCTGGTGGCCCCACAAATCAAAACGCTGCCCTACTTTACTGACTGGCTTATTTCTACATCTGCCCACCCCTCTTATTTCAGTTTCCCAATGCACCTATTAAGTATTACGCTCAGAAAATTCCATTGCAAGATATGTTTCAGGAAGATTTACCTGAGGTAGTGACTGCTGGCAAATTAAATATTTCAGTTCCTGGCTGAGCAGTTGCTGCAATTAAAACACAACACTTAAGTTTGTTTTATATTACTGGTGAGCACTACATATGTCTTAATGTGTATGTTCATTTGAAGAATCTTTGCTCATTAATCTGCAACTTCATCTGCTTTGACATCATCATTGGGTTTTTGTGCTGTGAATGTGCACCACAGTAAAGTAAAACTATGTGTAGAAGTTCGATTTTAAAGTTCATCCATAAACACCACCTCAGTCACAATCGGCCTGTTCACTGGACCTTTAAAATACTCTTTCAGACACTACATTGACCTTCGGAGGTGTTCCTGGTCTCAGAGGTTTTTAATTATTTTAAATAAATGCTGCTGTGTTTATTTACCTAGCTGAAAAACATATTTTAGTAAACATATTATATGGATTTTGATACTATGTATGTATTTACTTAAGATCATTTAGAACTACTCTGAAATGACTGTGAAAATTAATTCAAATTACTGGATTCATAACACATACAGGATCTTTAATAATCTAAGATTGCAGATTGACCAGTTCTCAACATGCAGCAAACAGCTAGTGACAATGGTGGATGGTATGTTTGCATTCTAAGTCTAGATGAAAAGTAGAGCTAAAATGTTTCATAGGTTGAACCTCTCTGGTCCAGAGCTTTCTGGTCCGATCACATCCATGATCTGAGCTGGACCAAGGATGTTGCTGGACCAGAGAGCCCCAATGGCAGAGGTTGCTGGCAAGTGTGAATGGAACCAGCCGGCAGGGAGCCCAGTGGCTGGGATGGGAAGCCCAGTGGCTGGGATGGGAGGCCCAGTGGGGAGGTTGGCACCACTCCCCTGAGACCCCAGAGGCCTGACCTCCTCTGGTTCAGCAACCTCCCTTATGTGAGACCGGTCAGGTCCTGAGGGTGCTGGACCATGGAGGTCCAACTTGTAGTGCAGCACAGAAGGATCCATCACACACATTCAATTGGGACTAGTCAAAGAATGACATTTACTACTCTTATTTACACATTCCCAGTACTTACAATTTTCTCGCAGAATGAGACCACACAGGCTTAATGTATGTCTAATATAAAAAAAATTATGGGCCAGCACCACAGACCCCCACGTATATAATTAAGAGATTATTATAATTAAGCACATTCCATTTTCAGCAAACCAACAGGCTCTAACCACTAGAATTAAAGGGGTAGGAGCCAAATTAAATTATCTTGGCTGCCAACTGAAATCCTCATTGTGCTGGAGTAAGTTTATTCAGGAAAGTCCAACATGGGGCTAGTAACATGTTCCGCCATGTTGATACCTGCTTGCCAAACTATATGCCACTTTTTGTGGTTTAGAGTTTGCCACTTTGACACTCATAATTACAAGACCAAACAACAACAAAAACGAGCCCTTGCCCTTTGGCGGCATGACATCTCTCCAGCAAAAAAGATGTAAGCAAGCTTATGTTTACATCTCTTACACATCAAATGAAAAGCCCAACAAATCATGTGTGGAACAGGCATGCAGGTTTGTCACCCACTGTTTTGTGGCTGCAAAATAAAATGCTTGCCTCTAGTTTACAGAACTTGTTTCCCTCTCTCAAACCAAACAAACTTGTAATGGTAAAATACACACCTATATATCACAGCAAAAATAGGTGGCAAAATGTCAAGTGCTTGGTAGTACTTTTAAACACTGTATTTAACATTATTTGAAACAGGACTGGGTTAGGATGCCCTATGTTAGAAAACACAATGAGAAAGTGAAGCCCCACTTACCCATGTCAGAGTCACCTCCACCAGAGGAGTTCAACTTACGAAATATCTCCTGTTTCTTGGACTTCACCATTGGTGAGGTGTTTTCAAGCTTGGTGAAAAATGAAGGCAGGTAACTTATACTTCCCGGAGAGCGAGAGTCAGTCCTGCTGAGACCAACATGTGTCAAAGAGGAGCTATCATCAGTATGCATTGCTTTAAAAACCTTCCCATCACAACTCTGGCATGAGTTCACATCAGGAGGGCCCAAATTCAACATATTTTATAACCCCCATCAGCAATTTTATACAGACTAACTACACACCTCACAGCTATACACTCAACTACTGTCTCCATTACCTTAGGGACACCCAAACTTTTTGCCAAAGCGAGTGCTAGGGATGCAAAGGGGTTACTGATTAACCACTGGCCTGGCCAGGCTGAAGCAGCTGGCGGGGGCACTCTATGGTTAATCAGTTAAACAGTGTCTAATCCATTAACTTTTTAAATGATATTTTACATCCCTAGTGAGTGCCAGACGCAGGACTTGCCAAGAGCATACCCATTCCCACCACCTCAATGGATTTGATCTGTGCATCTTATAGCAATTGACGGTGGAGGCAAGTATCAATATTTCTGTTATGCAATCAGACCATCTGAAGCATTAAGTGGTTAACTGACAGACCCAAGTCAAGGTCAGTGCCAGAGACAGGAACAGAAACCCAGGCTCCTGACTCTTAGTCCAGTGCCTCAGCCACTCAACCACGTGGCCTCTGAAAACTAAGAAGAGATTCAGCTTTCCAAGATTCTTCTTCACTCTAAACCAGCTGATTCTTTAAAAACACACTGGCTGCAAGGAGGAGCCCAAAGACTGTACCACAGAAGGTGGCTTGCACATTTGGATTATTTCCCAAATGCCTCTTAAAGCTCTTTACATACAGTGAATTTCAGCATTTCTGAGAAGTAGGTAGGTCGCCCATCTGTATGCAGGGTAGATAGAATGGCTAAGTGACTTGCTCTCAGAAGCAGAATTAGGAACAGAATTTACGGCTCCGGACTCCTACTACACTGCTTTGGTCATTGGACAACACTGCCTCACTTCAAAAACCAGAGTTGCTGCTGACCACTCAGAGACTCAGGATAAGACAAAGAGAGTTCAGTTTTTCAATGTACCTCTGTTCAGCAGGCTCAGTTCTTTGGGACAGCAATAGAATGTTGTCTTGTTTCTCATGTACAACTGGCACCTGAGGCGGAGAGATTGGCTCATAGGGTTCTGAAGAGACATGACTTCTCTCTGGGGACTTTCCAGGTCTACGTTTAGAATACAAGAGAGAGAGGGGGGTACTTTTCACATGGGTAACAAGCACAGTTGAAAACAAACTCCAGTAATCCATGGTCACATCTATATTGCTTATCTATCACTTGAGTCTACAATATCTTTCACCCCAAAGGATGCTGTAGAACACAAAACTTCAGACTATCCCCATAATGATTAATTTCTATGAGCTCTGTATCTCTTCCTCCTCTCAGAGTTAGATCACGTTAATGGCAGGCTTACCCTGACAGCTATAATCTACAATGCAGCACCAGTCAGTATTTATCGTTTTCCTTACTACACGGTTAGAAAGGTAAGCCACATATTCCACCTACTCGCTGAAGAAAGTAAACATAAATGTAAGTTGTCTCGAAACAGCTAAGAAAGGTTGAAGGATAAACCTACATAAAATCACTTAAGCCTAATCTGCTATTCATAATTACTGGCTACTTATACAGGCATTGGTGGATTTACATCCACACTGAAAAAGCCCCCACTTCACCTTGCCCTGGATTTGTCAGAGAGATTTTCAGGAGACACTCTGGCACTTGGCCGCTGATGGTGAGCAGCCTGGGACTGGGACTCGGGGCTGTAGCGGTTTGAAGCCTTTGCCCGAGTAGGGGTGGTAGCTGAAGCAGGAGCAGAGCTCTGGAATGTAGTTGGAGGCTGCAGGGATGCCTGGGATGCTGCTTGGTTTCTAGCAAAGTCTTGTGTAATAATTTGCTGGTTGGGGGAAAAAAAAATTGTTTACACATTATCTGCCGGCATTCTCTCACTTTAGGGACAAATACAAATGGCATCACACGCACCAAACACAAGCCAATCGGAACTTCAGTCACATGATTGTGTAACACGTCATGGTTTCACTGCCAACGCCATAACACACATTGGAAAACATAAAATCAATCCCATCAAAGTTACTTGCAAAATTAACCTACACAGATATGATCAGCAAGCGTGATCAGACGATGGGTCCTAGGCACATGTCCGATCCCTTCGGACTGGGAGGAAGGCGGTGGAGGCTGCTGTGGGGAAGGAGATTCCTGTTGTGTCCTATATCGGTGAACTGCACCTTCATACTGCCTGTTGGGGTCACCTGGTTTCCAAATAAAATGAGTGTATCACTCCAAGACATGACTGAAGTTTAAGCTGTGAGAGTCTTTTGCATATTTATAAGGAGATATAAAACATTTTTGCATGACATTTTAAGTAACTTGTTTAATACAGCTTTCTTTCCTTAGTATTTAGACTAGTGGGCCACACGCACACAAAATATATTCACTACCTTTATGGTCCTGAGGCTGTCACATGGGCTGCAGCTGTGTGCTGATTGGGCCAAAAGTTGAGAACCACTGATTTAGATCCAAATGACTCAACCAGGCAATGGAAAGTCAAGTACTAGTCTGCAAGAGCATCGTAGTCAGATTTTTGGACTGATTTAAATGTCATTATGCTTCACTGGCAGCAAACTGAGTGGATATAACTTGTACTTCAGTCTTTCACTGAAGCATGTCTGCACCAACCACCAACACATTGATAATCTGAGTATTTTTTACAACCTAAACCATTTTTCTATTAACCCTAAATCAGAGGGTATTAAATAAGCAGCAGTTGTCTAATGCAATGGTTTCCATCTTTTGCAAACTCTAGGAAATTCCAAATGGGGGTGCAGACCCCTTTGAAAATCTTATGCCTTGTGTGGACCCCTGGACCACAGCTTGAAAACCACTGGTCTATGGGTCATAACCTTTCATGGACCCGTAAGACATAGTCCGTGGACCTCCATGGGTTCACAGACCAGAAACTGAAAACCACAGGTCTAGTAAATTATGCATGAGTCTAGAAATCAGGAATTCTCAAATTCTAATAATGGCTCTGCTTCAGACTAGTTGTAGGGTTTGATCAAGTCTGCCTATTTACCTCCTTTTCTCCAGATGAGAAATGTGAATAATGCACCCAACCTCATGGGTGTAGTGAGGTTTAACTGACAAGTCCTAAATATTTCAATACATTTTATCCAATTTCCCCACTTTTCACCAATCATAATAAGCATGTGCTCTAGATAAAGATTCTGAAGAGCCAAGAGTGCATTTAGTTGCAACTTAAAGGCTGCTAATGTATTTCATATACATAAGTGTACAAGTTCATCACAGCTGTTCCAAAGGGAATAGATATTTAAGACATTTGGACATAATTTTTGTATTTATAAAGAAACAGACTCACTTTCTGCCTGGCTTGGTTTGGGTGCTTCCTGTTGATAGGACTGAAGTTTTTCTTGGGGAGGGACAGGTGAATTTGCAGGGCTAATCACTTCAATGGCATCACCAGGTGCTTCATATCGGTGGGAGGATACTAGGAGTTCAAACAGCGGATATGTTTTTAAATAAAAACACAATTTTAAATAAGTGTGAACCCTTAATATTAAGAGCCAATAAATTCTGTCAAAACTTGTAATGTGGGGAGTTAATTTTATTTTCATGACTGAGGCAAATCTATTAGAGCAATTCAATAAGCATTTCCCCTCATTTTCATGATGCATTTACTACTGCAAGTAGAAGGCTATTATTTTTAGGAAATATCTTGTGATCTGTAGTGTGGTTAGTTTTGTTTTTCTTAGATTCGAGATAGTCACTTCTTTCTCCATCAAGACTTCCATACTCTCAATATACACTATACAGGGTGATCCTGAGTTTTGCATTGAGCATCACAAGATTCTTAGGAAAAACTGCATTTGGCTATAAAGTGCTGCAAAGTTACAGCATTGTATAAATGAGCAGGGCTCGACAATTAATGTAATCTACTCGCCCATGACGAGTAGATTACAAGCTGGCACAGCCGCGTAACGCGGTCTGCGCATGCGCAGCGTGCCGAACCTTGCGGCTGGCGAGCCCTGTAAATGAGTATGGTTTTCTTTCATGGTAAGTAGCTGTCAATTACATAAAAGGAAAGACAGTATGGGGGAAGGCAATGCCCCACCCAGATTCTGCCCCCAGAATGCCTAGCGTTGCTGCCCCAAGTGCCTGCCCTCCCCATACTCAGGGGCCAGGGTGGCTGGGGCCACACACTGCCCATCCTCCCTGTGCTCCGGGGCAGGAGAGGCTGGGGCTGCACACTGCCCCACCTCCCCATGGTGCTCCGGGAAAGGGGGGCAGTGTGGGAGGGGCCTGGGCAGAAGGGGCAGAGTTGGGGACTTGCCTCTCCCAGCCCTACCTTCACCCACCGCCCACAGTATAGGATCTGCACTGTATTGGTAGCAATAGGATAAAACAAATCCATTCAGCTGTGCCATCTCCCTAAAGGCCAGTGTAGCAAGTGAAATGAAGAGCCAAGACACGTACAACTGCTAGAAGAATCTGAACTCTGCGAGCCCCGATCTCGGGCATCCTTGTCCGACGCAATCTGCCGAGTGATGATCACATCTATGAAGTTAGCAGCTGTAATGGTGGTTTTCCCACGAGTCCTTAACTCTTCCTCGTACCGGGATTTAGGAGGCGGTCCTTTGTCTTTACCAGCCTCTGAATAAACTACCGATGAAGACGGACCCTGGGACTTGCCACTGGGAAAAGCTGCCGATGTACGGGCACGGAACAGGCCTCTTTTCTGCTTCCAGTGTTTTCTGCTCCAACTGTGGCTGCTGTTCACTAACGCCCACTGACCGGCGCCCCAGGTTCTCTTCTATTCTGGTTCCTTCATGCTTATGCTCTTTTTGCTTTGACAACTTCCATCTGAGGAGCAGAAGCTGCAGCATCCACCAATGCAGCTAAGGCATCAGCAGCGGTGTTGTAGCGGGAAGCAGGCAACCCTTGGGTTATGGAGGGGGCTCCAGGCGTGAGCTGCCTGTTAGCAAATATCAAAAATCACTTGCATTAGGTCACACAACAGCAATTCTATGACTGCAGCTGGCTCTTCCAAGCACCCCACAAAGTGCAGCTTTTGTGACGCTAACACCTGTCTTTTACGTCTGACAGAACTGCAGGCACTGTGTCACTTTCCACAGGCCACAGACCTAGCAGATGATAGTAACTTTTGGTCTCTGCTGTTTTTCATGCTAAGTTTACTGACAAGCTTAAGCCCAAAACCAATTTCTTTATAACGAGTGTAAAGAAACGTACATGATGCGTAGCTGAGCAGCAGGATCCAGAGGGGTAATTACACTCGTCCCGTTGGTTCCTTGGAAAATACTGGGCCTTTGCTGCAGCATGTTCTCTTGGGCTCTAACCGAAGGAGAAGGTGAGCGAACGTATCCATGACTGCTGGGTCTACCAGGCTGCTCTGCACCTTAAGTGTGTGGAGAAAGTCAGTGGGGGGATGGAATATACAGCCCAGGATAACATTAGCAAGTGTGTGTGCGACAATGCACAACTCAGAAGTACCATGCTATCACTTCTGTCACACCCCTTTGCATACGTGTATGCTGGTGTCAGGCAGAGACAGTATTTAAAGCTTCCTAAAAAACAGCAGCCTGCAACCCGCACCGCTCTGAGCAAAATGCCAGTTGTGACAGGGACTGCCTTGGGATTCCATCCGTCAGATTCTGCATCATTACAACTGACCAAAGATAACAAGAACACTCCTACCGCCGTCTAGTACAGCAATACCCTCCTCTCCTAGGAATAACCCATTTAGAACAATAGGTTACACAGCCCTGTGGTTTTATTTTTTAGAAGTCAAAAGTACTAACCTGGTGGTTATGTAAATTGGTTGCATTTTGTATAAACAAGACTGATCCAAATGTGGCACTGTACACTCACCAGGGCGAAGGTAATGCTCGGTGGGAACTGCAGCGATCCTTTCCCTCTCCCGTTCCCTCTCCCGTTCCCTTTCACGTTCTCTCTCCCGCTCCTTCTCCCGTTCCCTCTCCCGCTCCCTCTCTGCGTTGACAGCTGCTGAAGCAGCCAGATGAGTAGGGTGTCCTATAAGATGCACAGGAAATGAAATGCTTCAAGCAGCAATGAAAAGTGTAAGATAAACACTGAAAAGCTCAGCAGGATGTATTACTGGACACGTACGTGCTACAGTATGTTGAAGCCAGAAAAGAATTATTTATGAATTCCCCAAAACACTGATTCCATTGAGAATAGCAAAAGGACCATGATGACTCAATCCTAAAATTCACTGTCAAGGGAAGGGCTGTGAAACCACCTTCCCTTCCCAAGTCACTGCATGGCTTTAATACATGGTGTTAGGAGTGAGGCAGCTGGCAGATATAGGAGCCAAATGCCACCTTTGAACAGAAATTAACGAGTTTATGTACAGATATAGGTGACAGAATTTGACCCATTGTGTTTAACAAACACCAAATACTTTATTTTTCTAGTTGTATGCTCGTCTCAAAGGCTTCCAGCAAATATATACATAACAATCACAGTGGGGCTCTGATCCTGACTTGAGTACATTTGGTAGCTACTGAAACAAAGATAACCGCCTCTTCCATCAATCTCCAAGTGAATGGCACAGGGGTTAGCTATTGGAACAGCAGCAAGACAACTTATCTAATGACTAGAAAGAGAAGGCCAGGAAGTCCGTGGATTAGGGATAACACAGAATAATCGGGGCTCTTACCTGGTGACATTGATGCAGGGTTGTAAGGCCGCGGAGGGAATGTGAGCTGGGTGCCAGGGATATAAGTGATTCTCTCCATAGGAGGGGTACTTGTTCCTCCTGGATGAGGGACTAAGATAGTGGGAGCCATATTGTTCAGGTCAATAATTCCTGTTCAAAAGTTATAATGGAATTAGCATGTACTCCCTAATCTCAACAGTTCAGAATTACTAAAGAGAAGGAGATACAAATCCAGACTTTCTACCAGTGTTTACATAGAATTTTGGTATGCATATGCAGACACCAGTTTTAAAACACACCCATTTATGTATCAAACTCCACCCTCCAAAACGTGTCCCAAAGAAAGTATGGAGGAGGCAGACATACCTCTTGCTCCTGCATATGGGAGGGCTAAAGTTTGCTCTCTAGGAGACAGTCCTCTGGTTACATCAGGACGTAAGTTAACCTGCATCTGCTGTGAGGTAATATAGTCATTTAGGATTGTCTGCCGTGTGTTCTCCATTGCATAAAGCTGATATTGACTTGGGTATCCTGGGGTAGGTGAAAGCTGCCTTTGGAACAGGTATGCAGCAGCAGCTGGGGATGAAGAAAAAAATAAAAGTTTAGTGTGCAGTGGAGGAAGAGTTTGGAATTGATAAGTTTTAAAATATTTTTTAGGCTTTAATAAGGTTTGCCAAACCTCCAGGCCAGTTCTGGCAAACTCAAAACTAGTCTTTTCAATGCCAATGTTCCATTAAGAATATGCATTCTTGTACTTAGCTAGAAAAGGTTATGGAATCCAAACGGAAGAAATCTGCTTTACGGAAAAAGCTATGAATAAATCCTAATGTTCTCTAGAAGTGAAGGACTGAAATATCCACACAGGATAATGAGAAACAGGATAATAAAAGGAAAAATAAAGGATAAACAATAATCAGTGGAAACAGATCTTTGGGTTACAAATCGCTTTCCTGTTTTCAATTCCATCCAAGTACTTTCTAAGGGCAAAACACTACACAGTTTGGTAATCTCTGAATGAGTGTGTTTCACTCACAAAACCCTGAAGAGTGGTGGTCCTCACCAGGCTTTTATTTTATCGCTTAGGGTGTATGTTTTTCTTGGATGACTGCCATTCTTTTAACAAATATTTTATTTAAAAATATCCTCTGACCATCTCCTATTTTTGATAAACACAAAATAGATAATTTAACAAATTATTCTATACGATCTTTATAAGGGAAAAACCTTTTATTCTAATCGAGAGAAAAATGTAGTATTAGCCTAGGAATACTTTAAGAATGTTTTGATTTTAAAATCGGAAAAGGCCTTTTAGCAGGATGCTGGGCAGAAAGTATAGCTCCTGGCAAAACCTTTTTTAAATTGTTCTCTACTGACCTTTGCTACTAATGTACAATCTTTTCTGTATGTTACTGAAAGACCATAGTACTGAGAAGAAGAAAAAACAAAACACATTTACCAGGATCCAGAGCCCTGTGAAATGGCATGGCTGAATCTAAATGAGGGGGGAGATGGCTCCTGTAGACTTCTGGAGTAGATCCTCTATGATGGGAGTCAAAGGGACTATGAGTTACTACAGGATCAACCCCTGGGACAGGAGACTTCGCTGGTACACTCTCTCTTTGAGTTGGGGTAAGTGTGGTTTTCCTTTCATGATTAGCAGGCTTCCCAGAAGATACTCCAGCTAGGGAAAAAAATTCTTGTAAGAAATACATTTACAGCTTCATCAGCTCTCAAGAGTGTAAACTAGCTTAAAAAAGGGATCAGACGCTACTGACATACTTCACACTCCTGTACAAGAGTACACCAGTCAGAACACCTTACACACCTTGCACACCTAAAACAATTTGTTGGAACTGAATTTAGTGACTAAATTAATTCAGAAGCAGGCTATTAGGTGGCCTCTCAGAGTAACATATCACCTCCATCCTCCAGATACTTTAGTGCCTTAAGTGAATATCCAAAAAACCCACACTTAAACACCTTTGAAGTGACCCAGTATAAAGTACGAGTTGAGACCTCCTACCTCTAGGAAAGCATGTTTGCCTTGGGTGGAAGTTTTGTGGTAGAAATTTGAATACAGGTGGAACTCTGAACAGTCCACCCTGCACAGTCTTAATCTGTCTGATGCCTGTAGATAAACAAAAGGCCTCAGGCTCTCACCCTAAGATTCACCAAAATTCAATTTACTTAGAAATAATGAACTGACTTGACAAAACAAACAGAGGTGGTCTGGTGTAATAACTTGAAATAGATGTGTGTGTTAGTGGAGATGGTGCTAGTATTTTTTGATAATATAAGGCTCTGATGGGTATAGCTCAGAGCCTGAAAAGGAACCCTTTAACAAAAACCAGTGAAATTACTCAATTATGTCAAAAATAAGAGAGCTAAACTTCTGAGGAAACATAACTTTTACTTTCATTGAAGAGAAGTGATACGTCCCAAACAGATTCAGAGTAACCATTTGTCCAAAACCATAAATATTTTAAAATTTAGCCATGGCAAAAATTGGAAAATTCAATTCCAAGTTGGGGTTTTCAGACAGGACAGAGTAATACAAAATTGTACTGGATTTACATAGGTCTCATCTTACCAAGCAGCAAGGCATTAAGTGGTGTGGCTATAGTATCACCTCTCTTCCCTAATTAATTTTCTTTAAAACACTTTATTATTGAAATTCTCTACTAGATGCTTGAAAATGTTTCCACTGGACAAATTCCCCACCCCACATGCATTTTATGAACAAAAGGGGACATACATCAAATTGGTTTGGCGACACACGCAGTAGCCATCATTAGAAATGTCACCAAACATCTAACAATATGGCTCAACCTGCTTCTACAAAGCAGCAGTCCTTAACATTTCCCCCCCCCCCCCACAAAAATCTTAATGATTTGAATGAGGTATTTTAAAATATGTAATCCTAAAATTTACAATAATTTTAGAGTTATGTTAAGTTTTAGGGAAGACCACTTGACATAGTTTCTAAATATTTAACATTAACTATAGTCCAGTGTTTCTCAACCAGTGGTACAAGTACCCTTAGAGGTACTCGAGAGAAGTCCGGGGTGTACGTCAACAACTGAAATTTGGAGAAAACTGAATTTTGGTTTTAAGGAGTACTTTATAAAAAAGGTTGAGAAGCACTGGACTATACATTTAAGTTATTTAAAACAAACAAAACTTTAATTTGTTTTCAATAGACTTATTAATCTGAAACCTCTCTATTATATTTTGAACAATGGCTATTGTGTAGTTTAGGAAGATTAGGCTAATTTGTATGTTAAGGTGCTTTCTGACTTTTCCTGGAATGAATTCATAGCCTCAAAAGAAGAAAAAACATCTATGTGACTGGCTCAGAGCTCAGTATTATTTATATGGATTCAGCTCCTAAAACATACTGGGTGCTTTATGGACACAAGAGTCTTTCATACTGTAAACTTTCAAGGGCAAAGACAAAAGATATGAAGAATGGGAGAACCATGTAGCCAAGTAATGAATGGTACACATGTAAGTTCCAGCTATTCCCCTCTATCTGATGCTGTATGAGCTCATCTACACTTCACGGAAGATTGATGCTCTGGAGGTTGATTTTCCAGCATTCGATTTAGTGGGTCAGGTAAGGGACACTAAAGGGACAGGAGACCCATCGACCTCCTGCTTTGGGGCCACCCCAGAAAAAAAAAAAAAAAAAAAAAAAATCAATGCAAGGTACGTCAACTCCAGCTACGCAATACATTTAGCTGGAGTTGCATATCCTGCATTATTTTCTCCGCCAGTGTAGACCTGGCCTAAATAGCTATTTGGCAATTTCTTGTTCTGAGGGGAGAGACATAGAGAATGCTGGGAGGATGCAACATCTCCAATGATGGGACAATTGTAGAAAAAACTCCAGTGGTTGCCATGCTGGAGACTGGGCATCTTAGCCCTCCCTGCTAGAAGAAAAGTAGCTGTTTCAAGATATCACCACAAAACTATTTTTATCCTGATGGCTGACAATTAAATTAGATGAGAACGGACAAAGGATTTAAGTTAGAGAAACAGATTTTATATGGGGAGCCTGGTAATGGTCCCCAGGCAGTAGTTATAAGAGGCAAGGGACACTGCCTTCGCCTTCCCTGGGTCTTAGTGCTCAACCCCTCACCTTTTCCTATCACTATTCTGACCCTTCCTGCAGGCTCCCATAGCAGACTCTTCCTTGGGAGGGGATCTAGTAACTGAAAAGTGAAAAGGCTTTCCAGCCTGTTGCTAGACTTATTAGCAGAACACTGAAACCATTAAAAAGCCATTCAAATGGCAATGAGGCCATTTACCCGTATGCTGTCAGTTTCTGAATTTACTGATAAACAGTTGTGTGTTACAGTAATATTTACTCAGAATGTGTTAGTACAGGACCTTCGTCTTTTATATGGCTATTTCAGAGCATGTCTGTCTGGGTGTCTGTCTGCGAGTCCGTTTGTTCTTCAAGAATGCCTCCCAAATGGCAAGAACTAGGGTCACCAAATTTGCTATGCAGCTTCCTCTTACCATAACTTAATGCAAGGTCAGGGTTGGGCTGTGCCAGGAGAAACGGAAGCCCTGGGAAAGGGCCAGTTTTCCATAACACAAAGGGAGGGGCTGCTGTTTGGAGGACGCCATAGGAGAGCGGTCACTGGGTGCAGTGAGCCCGCAGGGGACAGCTATCCTACAGTGTCCACTGGGGGCAGCCATACTATCAGGGGAGTGGCCAGCAGGGCTGGGGCTCTGCTATTTTGCCCGCCACCAGAAAAGGTAAGTGGGGCCCCCACCCGGGGGACAGGCTTTGCTGGACACCCCCTGCCCTCAGAAGGGTTGGGGGAGCGAGAGAGCGCCCCCAGCTGGGGGGGCCTGCTGGTCTCCAGGGACAAGCTGGCAGCCAGGGTGCTCACGCCTCACTGCCCTGAGCCACCCCTGGGGAGAAGCCAGTGGCCACTCCCAATCTCCTGCTCTGAGCCTCTCCTTGCCCCCTGCCCTGACTCCAGCACCCTTGACCTCTTGCCCTGAGCCTCTCCTCACCCCCCAGTTTTCACACCCTCCCATACCCCCAGCCTTCTGCCCTGAGCTCCCTACATCCCCAAGGCCCTGACCTGACCCCTGCACCTCACACACCGCCAGCCCCCTGCTCTGAAGGACCTGGGCAATGCCGGGCAAGTCTGCTAGCTTAAAATCTCGCAATGTGTTGCTGAAGATTATAAAAATCATATCTCCAAAAAACCCTTGCATAGATATTTAGATGCACAATCATCTCTAGCCTCAAATGCTTGGGTCTTCATACATCGTTTTTTAAATAAATTCTTCAAAAGACCACCCTTATCTAAGATACACATTTCAGTTTGAATTACTATAGAACAAAAAGCTTGCTTCCAAAGTATCCTGTCTTGTCTGTCCATCCCCATAAAATTACTCTTCCCCCCCTTTCCTCCCCTCCTGGAGATGGTTGACAGAGCACTAGGATGGCTCTCTCCCAGCGCTTGTGCTGTGGCCACGCTTTCAGTATAAACTCTTAAGTGTAGACAAAGCCTAAACCTCTGTGTTTATTTTAAATTAAATGTCTCAATATGCAGTAATCTGGCCTAATTTCTTTATGATGCTTTAAGAGTACATTTAAATATAAAATCAGCTTAGAAATACTGATAAATCTGAGAAGAGCTGCATCATATATTCCAGAATATTTCATGTTGCATTCAGTAGGTCAGCTGACTTGCCCTTACTACAAAGTTTTTGCACATAAATCTCTGGCAAACTTCAGGCTCTATCCAAACACCTGTGACCAAAATGTTTTATTCCCATATTTAAAATGGGACATGCAGAAGGTACCTGTCTTCATAATCGGTCATGCAGTGGAAAGCATGTTCCATGCAGAAGTGTGTGGGGGATTTGTTTTTTAAATATCATTTGCTGGATTTGGCTGGGAGGGAGTGAGCAGGGAGTGGGAGGGAAGAGAAGAGGGAGACAGCGGGGAGTAAGGGTAGAGCAGGGGTGGTGTATGGGCAGTGACAAAGGCAGAAGCAGCGGCTGCGGAACTTGCCTCGCCAAGCAGCAGCCTCACCCACCACCCATGTAATGGCCTTAGTTACCTCTCATTCAAAGGTGGTCACAGATATTAAATTGATTTCAGCCAACAAAACCACCCAGACTTCTGTGAAGAGTGGCTTTTCAGTTATTTCCAAGTCTATAACCTTTTACTAGCTTTTCTTTTTCAACACAGAGCTGCAAGTTGTGCTGGGATCCCGTGTGTTTGTGTATGCAATTAAGTTTGTTTGGGTTGCAGGCTGTAGCTTTCTGGTACTTAAGCATCACTTGGCAGACCGTACAAAACAAACCATTAATAGGCTATGACAAAGACACCGGCTAATATGGCCAGCACACGCACTTTGGTAACTTTCTGTCAAACTGGGCTTTAAAAGATTTGGTTGAATGGTAAGTGGTTTTCCAGGTCAGTGTAAACCATGGCCTCACAGAGGTGCATCTCTTGCAGGCAGCAATACAACCTTTATGGTCTTAAAGGACCTCTCATGTTAGTCTGATTTGCTTTTTCTTTGGTACTTATGCTCCAGTCCCCCGTTCTTTCAAACCCCTCCTAAAAATTATCAAACTGCTAAAAAAACCTGAAAAGAATGAGTATGTGAAGCAATATAAAAAACTAAACTATGAGGTAGTATACATGGCATTCTTATGTTATTATGTAACCTATTTTATATAACTTTGTCCAACTATACCAACGAAAAATAAAGAGGCTATTAATTTTGCCGCTGATTTCAATGGGGCTAGGATTTCACTCCTGTGACTCTAAATCCCTGCCTTATCACAAATTTATTGTGCAGTCTTGGACAAGCTAGTAACATCTTTGATTCATTTTACCCTCTGTAAGATAACTATAATTCTTACCTTATGGGGTATTAAGTTCATTTTCAGTTCCTTGGGATCAACAGCATTATAAAAGCAAAAAGGGTCACTAAGGCAATGTCTCCAATTACTGGAGAATCAACGATAGATCTTTCTGGGTTCAATTCAGCAGGTCTAGTAAAGACCCGCTAAATTGAACACTGAGGGCACCCCCATCAACGGTGGTACTTGCTGTTGCAAGGAGCAAGGGAAGTCGATGGGAGAGTTCTGGCTGCCTCAAAAATTGATGTAAGGTACGTCAACTCCAGCTATGCCAATCACGTAGCTGGAGTTACATATCTTGCGTTGATTTTCCCTGACAGTGTAGACCTGGCCTAAGGGAAAGACTGAACCTTTACTGTAGTGAAAGTATACAGGTTTCTTGTTCTTGGCAATGTTGATATACGAGACACTTTCTAAGAGGCTGAGGCCTAAGATTAAAATTGTGAGAGGGTTACAAACCAGTATAAACAGAAAGGTTTTCATGACAATTTCAATTAACATTGGGATTTTTAGGACATTCCTGTTCATGGCTTGCAACCCAAATTGAATAGAACTGTGACAGTACATAAGAACAGTGCAATGATCTGTAAATTCAATACCCTAACATGTATTTTTTAAAAAGTGCCCTGTACACTTTACTCAAACAGCACTCAGTCTAAAGAAGTTTTAACAACTGTTACAGTTTTCAATGGCCAGCTCTCTCTGGGCAGAAGAGAACATACCTTCAGTAACTCTGTTCATCATAGGTGAACTCCTGGACATGGGGCTTTGATAGTTCACAGGTGTCCTCCTTGCGTTGGTGTCATCATAAATCCCAGGGCTTAATTGTGATTTGGGAGTTTCATGAAGTGTTGACCTAAGGACAGAGGTGCCAGAGCTGACCACCGATGTATGACGGGAACGTACAACCTCCCCAGTCTTCACATCTTCATATTTTGCTCGTTCTACCACCTTCATGTTTTCTGGTACCATTTCCAGCTGAGGCATTCCACGGGGGCAGCTTACTTGGTCCAGTGATTAAGGATTTTACATTGTGTTTGATAGCAGACTGGACGGAGTTGCTTTCATATTTTATGGGTGTGCCCTAGAGGAGCAAAAGACCATTAGTAGCCAAGGTCATCCTGGCAACTTTCCACAGCTGCTATGAAGTCAGATTGTGATTCGTTTTTAATCTTGTGTTATATACTTGCATGAATTTTATGCCATCTGATGCAACTGAAACGAACAGAGATACACAGTACAAGCTAGCTCATACAAAGTGCCAAGCACTCTTGTCAAAATGCTACATAACCTGAAGATTTTTATCAATGCATGGATGGAATATTTTCAAACTTAATTAAAAACACCCAACCCTCTGTTTTTGGGCAAAGACACATGAATGCAACAAACACCCAGAATAGATTTACCAGAGTACCAAGGCAGCAGTAAGAGTCTAGTACTGGTTTGGATGGTTACCTGAGAAATGGAGCCTTCCATAATTGGCCTTGCACTTTGTACGATTTCAGGAGTCTTGCGACTTTCTTGGTTTAAAAGGTCCTGTCTTGGGATTTCATGGATGGAACGGCCCATTTCTTTAATAGTTGTGACTCCATCATACGGCTTTCCCTTGGTTATGGCTCCTTCAAAGGTTCGTATGGGAGGAGACTCTCTCTTAATCTGTTTAGGATACTTCAGGCCTTCTTCAAAACTCTCAGCTGTTGCTCTTGGTGTACCTTGTGTACGGAAGGAAAATAAACCAACCAGTAACCTGGTATGTTAATGGCCACTGAAACAGGAACATTAAATATCGGTTAATTGAATAGTCAGTTAACCTCATGAATTCTTATTGGTTACTCGACTATTCTGTAATCCCCGGGAGTGGGGCCAGCAGCCAGTGTACTCCAGCCCCACTCCTGAGGAGCCCCCTGCCACTCCTCACTGCAGCCTCTGTATCAGAGGCAGCAGTGCTGGATGCCAGGCGGGAGCTGATCTGTGAGGGGAGCCAGTTTAAAAAACTAGCTCCCCTTGTGGTCTGGCTGCCTGTCACCCCGCGCTGCTGCCTCTGATAGAGGCAGCAGCACAGCGTGGCAGCAGCCCGTCTGGGGGGGATCTGAGGTCCTGGACCTGGTGCGAGCTGGAACTGAGCTAGGCTGACTGTTCACCTGGCTTATAATACACTTTAAATGCAGAGCTGCTGCAGGGGTAGATCCCGGACCCGGCATGAGCCAGGACAGAGCTGGGCTGCTGGCCAGCCTATTAAAAACTTGCGTGCGTGCGCATGTTGTCTATAGCATTAACCGATAAGCTTTTGCTTATCAGTTAATCGACTACACTATTACATCCCTACACTGAAAGGCCTTTTTGCTCATTTAGCACTCTGCAAATACTAAATCAAACTGTAGCTTTGACCTGCCACTAAAAATGTGTCTAATATAAAGCACAGAGAAGACTCCAATGTAGAAAGAGATGCACGAAGTACTTACATATTTTTGAAGTGAACTAATTTTACCACTAAAACCCATAAGGGAACAGCACTGAACAAGTGTTTAAGACACTGGATGGGACAAGCATGCTCTCAAATGCTAAAAGGAAAAGGCAGGGATACACCTCAAATGCTTCCTTATAACATGATGTTATTTTGATACAGCACCCGTAGATGCAAAATGCTCAATGCACTTTTTCAGTTTTACAAGTTTCCTCACTAAAATAGCTCCCCATTTACCAGTTCTTGCACAAAAACTTGAAGAGCAATACGTATCAGTAGCCTACTCACAGGAAGCTCATACTTGGAAAACACACCTCTCTCTACTAAAAGGTTAGCATGGCCACTATTGTCAGCAACTGGGTGGGGTTCTAAAGTCAGACTTCTAGGATCAATAAGCAAACGTCAGCCTCTGCACTACTGAAAACTTTACCTTGCATTATAGAGCCAGATAACACAGTCCTCTCCTTCAGCTCTGCATGAGGGCTGCCCCTTGGCAGCGTACGGCATATTAACCCTAAAAAGGTTATTTGGCTGAGTTAGGCAATTAAATACAAGAATGTGATAAAGTACATGCTACCTACCTAGCTACTTATATAGTGTATTGGCTACACTACTGCCGTGCCTAGAGAGACCCATCCCTTTTTGCTAGGCCAGGGGTTCTCAAACTGGAGGTCATGACCCTCAGGGGATTGCGAGGTAGAGACTGGGAGCTTTCAGCCTCCGCTCACAAACCCTGCTTTGCCGCCAGCAGTTAGAATAGTGTTAAATATAAAAAACATGATTTATAAGGGGATGGTGATGTCACATTCAGAGGTTTGCTACGTGAAGGGGGCACCAGTTCAAAAGTTTGAGAACCACTGTGCTAGGCACTGCACACAGTACAAACTGCCCTAACAAATTTACCGTAAATATATGCCCCACCCCATTATTTAAAACACAGGCAATACACCAGTCTTGGGATAATAGTGTAACACTTTCCAAACTACAGTAGTTTCTTTTCCTGCACTCACTCTAGGTCAAGTCTCCTTACCTGGTGATGCCTAACATTTAGGAGAAACATGAAGCGGAGCAATGACTGGTTAAAACAGAATGTCAGCTGCATTCAGTCTTTAAAGAGGACTTAACATGGGACCATCTAAAAGAAGCTGAACTGATGAGCCAAAGAGAAATGCAATTTAAACATCAAGATCCCTAAAGCATGGTTCTGCACAAGATGTGGAGGAGAAGTGGACCAGAGTGCTGTAAGACCAGCATTCTGTACCAGTCTTCTGTTCTCTCACTCTAGTTGAAGCTAGCAAGTAAATCTTTTGGAGTATAATCTGTAATCCTCTTTAAATTGCATTTCTCCAACTCACCAAGAGGTACCCAGATGTTCCCTATAGGTTAACTGAGGGGGGGGAACAAAGATTATATAATTAGGAGGGAGTCTCTTCCACTTGGCTCTACAACACTTAGAGGAATGTTCCCCTGCCTCTTCTATTCCCGAAAGGCACATAGGAAACTTAAAGACTTATGATTCAGCTTCACCATTGCTCTCTTGGTTGGATCACATTCAGGAAATCAGTCATTTCACAAGAGCCCAAAAATATATATAAATGAACATCACTAGATTTAAGTATTGCCAGCTGCACAATTCTTAGTTAATAAATGTCAGGCAAAATAGAACCTAATACAAGCATTAGTAGTACTAATGTAGTGCTTCTACTATCTACCATTAGCAAATACTAGTTACTTCTCTCAAACAGTAATAGCTCCAAAATGCTTTTACACATCTGTTCATATCAAGTTACAGTGATTTGATTTCTACATTGACATCTCTTTTCTCTTTGTGTACTGAAAAGAGATCCTCTTCTGATTTAGAGTGACCCCAATATTACTGTTATTATGACATAAGATATATTTAATAGCTGCTTACCCTCTAATGGTGCAGACACTGGAGACTCCCTCATTGACATTCCTTGTTTTAGATTGCCTTCCATTGTATCGTAACTTCTCTTTAAACTGATTTCATGACCAGTCCTTGGACTCCTGGTTCCTTCTCGGACATTTTTAATAGCTGCTGAATTATACAGATGTGTAGTAAGGAAAAGATAAAAGTGTAACAAAATGAAGCAATCCATTACACAGTAGAATCTTATGATACAGGATACTAAAAACTTATTCTAACAAGGTTTATCTTCTCAATACTGTACTCAAATGTGTTCATGCTTTTTTATCTTTTACTACATAAATCTTGCAGTATTACTTTAATAAATATTTGTCTATAATACTTTGACCTGAAATTTGAATTTGAATGTTAAAAGGATTACTTATTTCCTCTAACTCTGACTTTGTAATACCTTCTGTCCTTTAAAAGGAAGTGTTATTTTAACATCTGTCAACTAATTTTTTAAAACTAATGTAGAAATGAAATACCAGAGTCAATTTTTAACTCTCTGTTATACACTGTGTAAGACCCATCATACCACGGTCACCCTCCTAGGCGATTCTAATAGGTTGTGATCCCAATACTGCAAGCTGAACTAGGCAGGTGAACCCCCCTCAACCCTCAGAGTCCTACTGACTTCAGTGAATTGCCGTGGAAGTGTCTGTCGATGTTAAATCCTAATACTCCAGTGAGAGTATGTTAGCTCTGGGGACACAACTTGTTTGATGACTGCTTCTGGAAATCTACCAGGGTAGCTGCAGATTTTTTTGTAGGTCTTACAAAAACAGCATGTTTGGGGTTTCTTCATTCTTCCAAGTGGAATGGTTGAACAAAAAATTGTGTGGTAAGGAACCATAAAGGTTTTCTCCATTAAGATTAGTACAATTTTAGAGCAGTTTAAATGTTGACTTAAATGTAAGAATCTGTTTTATACATTATATGAACCCCTCCCCCCATGCTGAAGTGTGGGTTTGAACAGGTATCTGTAATTTAATGATAAAAATCCTTGTAAGAATATTGTAACTATTTAAAAAACAAACAAACAGGAAATTCAAAGTTTAGGGTCACTAAGAGTTTGGATGGCATGTAATAAATACTGCATGGGGTTATATACTGAATAATGAGGACAAAACAAATATCAAATTGCTCAATGAGGCAGCTCAGTTGAACCTGTAGGAGAAAAACAGGATCTCATAACATATGGCTATCATAATTCATGCACACACAAAGGGGTAAAGTTAAGATTGCAAAGGTAATCTTCATTGCCATTTCCTAACTTGCAAGTGCTTGACTTTCCATACAAAAACCACTAAGCTAAAAGAATGCAATCATATGTAAAGCAATAGAAAAATAACTGATCCCTAACCTAACAAATCTGTAGATTTTAAAAGAGGAAACTCAATTGCAATACCAACTGCAGGGTTATACTGCTTCAATAAATACTTACTGTCATATGATAAGATGTGCCCACTCTTGCCTTCATAAATAACATGGCCTTTGGCTGCAGCTTCCTCTCGGCACTTCTCAGGGCTGCTGTCTTCTGTAGCCAGTCGGGTGATGGTTCCTTTCAGCAATGCATCAGCAGCAATGCCAGACTGAGACAAAGCTGGTGTACCCTGGTGCAATCAAATCAATTAAGCATCATTCTAACTATGTGCGCGCAAGACATTGAAAAACAGGCACTAGAGAACAAAAAGTGTAGGTGCAGGCCAGGCCCATCCCAGTTCCTTTCATCGGGAATTAAAGTTACAGCTGTAGCATTAGCACCAGTGCAAATCAGTGTATTTTTCACTGCCACATTATGAACCCTTTTTTTATAATGACAATGGTGAACACTATATTACAGCATTCCTTTGTGATGGGGAGCTTTTTTTGGGCAAACTAACTATTTTGGGGAAAATGGAACATCTACTTAGCTAGACTATCATCCAAGATCATTAGGCTGTACTTTATCTTCAAACAACACTGGATAATAACGTAGCTTCAGAGTCTGATTATAAAAATCAAGAAAGGGCGTTACCAACTCCTGGGTTGTTCGGTTTGCTCATTAATTTCTCCTGCTCCTTTGAATGTACAAACCACCATAAAACTAAGAATGGAATGTTATGTGCATCTTAGCATTAGAGACACAAAGGGATTTAAAAATATTGTATTCCTCGGCTTTTAAAAGCATCTGTACGAGGACAATTACCAAGATTTATTTCTTAATTCTTGCACTGAAAGGATTTTACTCAGATGTCAGGTTAAGGTACAGCTAACAAGTCTTCCTTTAGCACTACTAAAAAACTGTGATATTTAGCTAAAAAAGTTAGACATGCATGATAAACTCTTTGGCAGAGATAATCCTGGCACTACTGACTTCAGTGGTGTTGGAATTTCATTTTTGGCATGTTAATATTTGCCTATGCAAAGATGTTAACAGTTATTTTTTTTAAAAGAAACCTGTGTGCTAGTACCACACACTAGAAGGTAGAGAGAGAAAAAACCTGAGTAATGGAGCCTCGCAGAGAAGGGATGGTTTCAACAGGAACTTTGTTGGCTGGAGTTCCCCGTGTTATACTTCCTTCTTGTATGGTGGTTGTGGTGCCTGATTCAAAATTACATGAAAAATCATAAATAAGGCCCCATCAATTCAATTGGCAGCTAAAAACAAAATCACTCATTTAAAATAATCTAAAGATCTCTCCAGGGTGACAACTGAAAAAGTCAAACTGAATATTTTGTTATTTACTGTTAAATAATAGTATTACTAATTACTATAGATCTATATAGAACAGAAAGATGAAAAATAAAGTTGCAGTTCCATTAGAGTGTGCTTTTGTCAGTATTTTTATATATCGTCTGTTTCATTGCTTTATCCATGTCTTTAAATCCTGCGGGAAGTGGTTTCCTGCTCCATGCTGCTTCCCGCCACTCCCCTTGACCGAGAATGGTGATCTGCGGCTAACAGGAGCTGCGATCGCCGATTACCTGCAGCCGTGCAGGTAAATACAGCAGTGGCAGCCCACCAAGGACTAACCCTGGAGAGCCGCTGGCGTGTTGTTGTGCACACCTGGTTTATAGAAAGACTGGAAAAGCACTTGGACACCCTGCCTTGAGAAGGCCCAAGAGTATCTAGTGACTCATGACAGATTTGATGGCAAGTCAAGTATTCAGAACTATAAAAATTAACGGACTAATTTCCATCGTCCTTGAACTAAAATTCATTGTTCAATAGATGGCTATTTGTTTACCTCGGACCACACCTTCATGCTGTGCCCTGACCAAGAGGCCCTCAGGCTGGGAATTCTGGCTTCTGGGAGAAAACTCTTCTTGCTTGATGTAGGGGATGGAGGCTAGTTAGGGGAAAAAAAAGAAAAGAATTAATTGTGTACTACTAATGCGCAAACCTTATGTATAATGTTTATGTTGGCTTTGGTTTTCCTACCAGGTTTAGCAGACTCCTGTTGCCTCGGCAGGCCAAGAGATATGGATCCCACAGAGGGTTTTGCTGGTTCTTGACTATAAGAAGCTTGACTATGGGATGTTAAATAAGTGCCAGGTGTTCCCTAGAAGGATAAGTCACGTCAATAAATTTTCTTTATGAGTAATGGATGTTAAATTACTACAGCAGATTGTCTCATTAACTACAGCATTTTAATTTTTAATTATTTAAATTGAAATAAGGGATGAGCTGACCAAAATACCTTGTATTGCTACATAAGTAAAACACTTATAAAAACTCTGAGCATCCAGACACCTCCTGCAGCATAACAAATATGAATCAGGAATAAATAAGCAAATTCAGCCAGTGAGCAGATACACAAAGCTCTTTCCACCCCACCCACCCCCAGTTTGTCCATGTAGCTCCTGATTGGTAAACGTTTGGGATGGGCTCACTTTCAATACTGGAGTAAACATAACGCTGCACATCATTAGCTTCAGTGCCAACTGTCACTCTACAGACAGTATAAAAGCAAATGGCATAACACGCCATTCTACTGGCAGTCTCCCATTTTTAGTTCTGTACTGCTCAGATGTTAAACAACATTCAACACTGGCTTATCTATAAATGAACTTGTGCAGATGCCTCGTCTTAAAAGTTACAGAAAGGATGGCCAAATGCAGTCTGCAGAGTTCTACAGTGCAGAACCCCATAGCTCTTGTCTTTAGGGAGGTTACAGATCCTAGCCAACTCTTTCTATTAAAGATAAGGACTATAATCTGCTCCATTGGGTTTCTGGTAGGTTAGGGTTAGCACTTACATAGGAAAAGAATAAACACCGTGCTTGGGAAATAAAGTTGGATCTGATAGAGTAACAGGAGAAAAACATTAAACTGTTAAGTAACATTCTCTTACTTGTGAGATTGAGCCTCCCATAATGAATGATGGTTTTTCTGATGGCATAGTGGTTTTCGAGGATGGAATGAGTGGAGGTGGTGGTCTGGTCGGCCGGGTTGTTGGGAGCCGGACCCCTTCAGGTATATTTGTTATTACTTGATGAGGAGCAGGCTGGAGAACTTTTAAAGAAAAAGCTTGTTAAACTATAGAGCACATTTCTGGTGCTATTATTCAGTATATAAATAACTGAAAAATAGAAACAAGTGAAATTCTTCATCTTACAGTATATAAGAACTGCTTAGTAATATGTCCTAAAACATTTTAGATAGATTTTCCCTCTGCAAATCTTTATGGTGTATATAGTTAAATTCTGTGGAAATTAAACTTGTTAAAGTACAAAAATAAATGGCAATATCAGCATTTTAAAAACTTTAAAATTGAAAATTTCAACCAAAGCGGACAAAGTTTTCACCGTGAAGGGTTTCCGCCTCCACAATTATTTTTGTTAATACTTGATTAGATTTGGTTTTAATTTAGTCTTCCCTTAGTTTGTCATCTATTATGGTCAGACATCACATTCTGGGAAAGAAAGAACTGTGATAACAAAAGTTACATATTTCTGGATTGAATTATTTTTCTGTAGTTGACATAACGGCTAGAGCAGTGGTCTCCTACCTTTTTGAGCACGAGATCACTTCTTGAATTTAAGTGCAATTCAAGACTTACCTCAAATATAAATACCCTTGCCCCGCCTCCTTCCCACCCCTTCTCCAAGGCCCTGTCCCTGATCACTCCATCCTCCCTCTCTTGCCCATCCTCACTCACTTTCATCAGCCTGGGGCAGAGGGTTAGGGTGCAGGCTCTGGTCTTGGATTAAGGGATCTGGAGTGTGAGAGCGGCTCTAAGCTGAGCTTGGGGCAGGCAGTTGGAATGTAGGAGAGGGTTCTAGGTGCAGGCTCTGGGATGGCATTTGGATGCAGGGGTGCTAGGGCAGGGATTTGGGGTGCAGGAGGGGGTTCATGACTGGGGTAGGAGTTTGGGATGTGGACTCCGGCTGGGCACTGCTGGTGGCTCCTGGTTGGTGGTGCAGTGGGATTAAGGCAAGCTCACCCCTGCCCTGGCCCTGGCCCACTCCCTAAAGCAGCCAGCAAACTCCCACCCAAGTCCTGTGGTGCCCCCTCTCTGTTCTGTGGAGATACAAGTCAAGGTGCCCCCGAAACAGAGTGGGAGGGGGCACCTTGACATTAGCACCCTCCTCTTCCTCCCCTGCCCTGCCCAGCAAGCAGGAGGCTCCCCGGGGGACGGGCAGCTCCAAGGCAAAGAGCAGGAGATGAGCAGCAGCGGCGGGAGGAGGCAGCTGAAGTGCCAGCATTTGATAGCCTCTTGGCCAAACCTGTCAGGATCACCTGTCAGAGGCTCCAAGATCTACCAGTAGATTCCGATCTACTGGTTGGTGACCACTGGGCTACAGCCTATTAAAAAACACTTTCAACAGGTACTAATGTACCTTACAACAGGTTCTACTTTCCTTCCTCCATTCATATCATATTGGATAATTATCTTTGTAAGTTAAATTAAAATCCTCATGTGTCATTTTGGCACCGCGCTGGAGCTCTAATAAATTTCAAAGCCCCAAAACCATAAGATTTCACATTTGGTTAATAAAATACACATTAGAAGAAAAAAAAAAAGAACCAGCTGATGCAAAATGAAAACATGAGAGCAAACATTCTCTGTGACTGGAGAATCCCAAAGGAAGTCTATTTACAAAAAAAGCCATTTATCTTTCATTAGTGCAAATAAGCCTTTAAAGAAAGTTTAACGACATTAAATCATGGATGTGTAACCTAGAAAGGTAGCCAGCCAATGGCCATTATGTAAAACAGATAACATTTACCTGGTGGGACACTATAGCGAGCTGCATTCATATCAGGCTGGGGAGAAGCTTTACTGACTTCTCTTGGAGATAGCCTGTACGGTGATGCCGACCTTGCTGCTGTGTTTTGCACTTGTGCTTCCTGCTCCATTGCCCGTTTAACCTCAACGTAAGGCATATAAGCAACTGGTTTTCCTATAAAAGTTAAGGTTATCAGAATGAGAGAACCAACCTGTATTAAAATAGCATGAAAAGAAGCGGATCACAACAACCATGCGACAAGACCATTGATGCTAAAGTCAAGTGCATTCATGTGAGGAGTTTAAAAGCTTCAATTCCAATAGCACTGCTTCGATTACATAACTAAAGAGTTCCATGCACAATACTACTTAATCACAGCACTGAAGCACGTGAAGACTTCACAGCCAACTAAAGGCCTTCTTCCCATCCTGGAATAAAGGGAGCTTCCAGATTAGTTTCCCTTCAGCCCATGAGAAAAATGTTTGTAGGTATTCAAGATAAGTAAGTGTCTTTCAATCAGAAATTACTGAGACTTCAGACAGTTTTGCATATGAAGCCACAAGTGTACAGATTTCCGACAGCTTTTTGGCATTCCCTACAAACTGAGTGTGTGTTTAATTCTGTAGCCTTTTGGGTCTTCCAGATTCAGATTTATACATATAGAGCTGAACATCACTGAACAACTGACCTTGGCACGATCATAATTTTAAGTTACATAATTTTATTACTGGAGCACGAAAAAAGCTGGCGAAGAAGATTGTGATCTTATGCACATTTTTTTCCTTTGGGAGAAGTTAAACGAAAGATTCATTCTCTTGCCTACTTCAATTTATTTCAATAAAATTATTCACTCTATACTTTATAATGCCAATTTTCATAGATGCAGACAAAGCTTTCAAGCGTAATTATATTAAAAACAGTACCAAAATAACTCAAGCCTCTTTCACCAACAGAAATTGTGGTACAATAAGAGATGTTACCTCACCCAGCTTCTCTCTCTTGCTCTCAACAGGTTAACTCAAGAAGTTTGATTTAAGGATCTAAGTTGAGCCACCTCAGGATGTACAAGACTGGAAGAGATTTTATCACTGACTCTCAAAACACAAAGGGACCAGATGACAGCACACTTAGCATCACTGCATCCACCATCTTAAATGCTAGACTAGTTTCCTTCCTTTCCGCAGTTCTAGGGTCTTGGTACATCCATCCCTAACTAAAGAAGGGTTTCCAGCAAGATGCCTTTTTCTCTTCACACAACTACATATGAGGCACTGTAAGGCAGTTTGTAATTTGCTTGCTAGTTATGGTATGAAACCCTATTCCAGGACACTGGTGATCAACATACACTAAGACAAAACATTAGCAGAGGGTCTAGCAGATTCCTATAATTGATTTCTGTAGCTTATGATCTAGAAGTTGACCTTTGTTTCAATATGTAGGGTTGCTTAATTCCTGAATTTTCAAAAGAGATATTGCCTACCTTCCCACTCAATACTAGGGCTCTTGGAGGTGCCACATGGGCTTGCAGAACTTCTATACTCCATATCGATATGTTCCTGCCTCTGGCGCTGCTCCTCCAGCAATGCTGACTCATGCATAGCTTTAATGTGCCGCTGATACAGAGCGTAACCACTCATGGGTGTTCCAATAGGTACATTACATGGGCTACAAGAGACCTAAAAGGGAAGAAAATAAGTCCACCTCTTTATATTACATATTACAGATATACCAAGATTTAGCAGCCTTTTGATGACTAACTCATCTCTAGTGGAACCACATCAAAGAAGGAAAATCTACTTCTATATATTTTGAAGGCAGCATCAGAACTTTTCCAGGCACTTTTAAAGCTAATTGTTCTGCATTTATTACTGCAATTTAAACTCATTCACAATCTGAAAAGTTGTCAAACTCACAGTGGTAAGACAAAAACAAGTCAGACTTTACGTGACTTTAGTAACAAAATGTTACATTAAATTATGGTTACTGCAGATTCGGCTTTAAATAACATTAAGAACGTACCATGGGTGGTATGACAGCAGCTCGGTGGTGAAGTTGTTGTAAGTCCATCGGCCCTTGTTTTATTGTGGAGGACACTAGTATAGACCCAGTGGGGTTTAACAGTGACGGCTTTGAATCCATAGTGAAGATTCTGGAGAAGGAGAGATGGGGGGGAAAAGGAGAGCAGAAAATTAAAACAAGATCTTGTTAGGCTCACAAACAAACGCTCTTTTACTGATTTAAACAACTGAAAAGCAAAGCACAAGTAGGGCAAAAAGTTGCATGAATACCTACTAGACTAAATGTGAGTGGAATATATGCTGCAACCACTCAAAGAATACAACTTTTCCTACATCAAAATAGCACAGTACAATGCACACGAGACAAGAACAAAGCAGAAGGCAACATTCCAGTAAGTTTGCTTATGTTCCAATTTAAATTTCTTAATTGTGCAGCATTAAGAACTTGTCTGTTCATTTATTTAGTTGATGAGTGAAATAAAATGGTGACAGTTTAAATAGAAGTCATGTCATATTTTTGTCCTCTCCATTTTTCCAATTGTTTGTCTGGGTTCGTTTTATATATTTTCAGGGATAAAGCCTCCACCTTACTCCAGAAGACTGTAAACACTATCTTGTCCCACATTTTGAAATTCTTGGAACTTGCAGGACTTTTATGGAAAGCCTTTCACCATACAAATATCTGCTGTGAAATCAACAAAACGAAGAGAAAAACCTATTTAACACGGTAGAACTTCCACTATAAAATGCATCAACAAATTATAAAATGTAGAGGGGTTTGATCAGGACTGTGGCAGACTAGCTCAATTCTCAGAGGAATAAAAGCGTCCTAGTATATTTTGCTCAATTCAGAGCAAGATGTGCTGTATCACCACTTGTGTACAACTAGTCTGAACAACTAAGTATAGGATGACTCCTATGCAAGTTAAGACTAATTACCAGTTCAAAGGATGTGGGAAGCAACAGAATTTTCCAATAAATTGTGACAATACTTACCGCAAATCCTATTTTGGTAGATTTTTTTTGCATTAGGTATCACTGTATTAATTAAACCCTGTCTAGTGCATTTGCAAATCACCCTTCACCAGTTTTCACACTTCCTGTTTTTTCAGACACACATCTCTACCTATCCTTCATAACTTGAGATCAAACTGCTACCACCAAAATGGCTTGATGCTTAGAAAAGATCAGCTCACAGATGAAGAACAGCTGGTTGAAGCTGCACCTGAGCAAGACAGAGGTGATGCTGGCAGATAAAGGAAAGCAATTAAGAGTTTCCAGTCACAGTGCAGTTTCCTTTGATTGAAAGTACACATCCACTATTGGTCAATTCAGTCCATAGTCTAGGTCTGAGGTTTGATTCCTCATGAACATTAAGCTTCCACATAACAGCTTTCAGAGATAATGCTTTCTATCATCTCCAGCTGGCTAGGAGGCTCTGTCCCACCCTGGTGGACAATGAGTCAGGGTCAATTATTTACATCTATCACTTCTTCACTGGATCAAAGCCACGAATATACCTAGGCATGAAGACGTCTGCATTTAGCAAACTCCAGCTAAGAGTGCAACCTGTCTCCTTAGCAACTCAGGCAACCTCAGATAGGTCCTCTACTCCCTATACTGGCTTCCCACAGAATTTTTATCTAAATTCAAGGTCTCAGTCATTATTCTTCAAAGGACTCATGGCCTGGGCTCAGGATATCTAGAAGATTGTGGTCAACAATGTCAATCCTCCCGCACAATAGAATTCTCTACAATAAAGGTGTAAAGCTTGTCTGTGCAGGAGACAGTTTTCTTGGAGACCAGTCCAAGACACCAAACATCGCCACCTTACACTCCAAGGCTCCACTCTCAACCTTGCCTTCTTTAATGTAATACACAGGGCTCGACAAACAATGTAATCTACTCGCCCGTGGCGAGTAGATTACACCCCGGAAGAGCCGGCGCAGAGCAATCTGCGCATGCGCAGAGCCGTGCGGCTGGCGAGCGGGGCTCGTCACGCCCTGGTAATACACATAGCAAACAAGTACATTTAATAAAACCCTACCAAAACAAGACATTCCCCGAACACACCTCTCCCTGGGGAGAGGATCTGAGAACAAACGTGACAGATGTTAGATATCACAACTGCTTTCTAAGCTACACAGGTTTTTAATCACACATCACTATGTAGCTTAGAAAGAATAGGGGAAAATCTGGGTTTCTGTTTCTTCAGGTAACCCATAACATATTAGCATAACTCAGAATAATCTCTTCTATGAACAGGGACTCTCCACATAACAGATGAACTGTCCATTCCCCATAATCAAACTAATTTAAGTTATAATAAAGGACATTCAAAATACATTTTTTCTGGATTTGTGTCACTGTACAAAATGTTCTGTATCAAGACAATGGGGGGAGGGATAGCTCAGTGCTTTGAGCATTAGCCTGCCAAACCCAGGGTTGAGAGTTCAATCCTTGAGGGGGCCATTTAGGGATCTGAGGCAAATCTGTCAGGGATGGTACTTGGTCCTGCCGTGAGGGCAGGGACTGGACTTGAGGACCTCTCAAGGTCTCTTCCAGTTCTATGAGATAGGTATATCTCCATATAAAACCACTTTGCTATTCAACCAAAATGAGAATTCTCTTCAATTTTCTTAGACAGGTGTGAGACAGACTTTCCAAATTACCACACTGTGTACCAGAAAATCTTGGAGCAATAATAGTTTCTCTACAAACCTTGGAAGAAGAACACAGGATTACATATCATGGAGACTCATAACAAGAAAATGTGGTATTTTGTGATGCTTTGGAAAAATTTTCTGATTGTTTTCAATAAGGTGCAATCTTTTCCAAAAAACGCTCAACATGCACATAACTATTCTCAGCACAGATCCCAGATGGCTGAATCTCCTTCCTCCACTAGTTTTCCAGGCAGAAGTGTGATTTTTGAGGTCTGGCTATCCAGCAGACAATTAGAGAATTCAGGCTATAATTTGCCTTGAAGATAGATAGTTTCTGGTTTTGGGTAGGGATGTTAAATATCGGTTAATTGAATAGTCGAGTAACCTCATGAATTCTTATCAGTTAGTCAACTATTCTATAGTCCCCAGGGCGGGCCGGCAGCTGCTGTATCACAGGCAGTAGTGCAGGGGGTCAGGCAGGAGCTGGTCCATGAGGGGAGCCAGTTTAAAAACCAACTCCCCGTTATGGACCGGATGCCTGATGCTCAGTGCTCCTGACTCTGATAAAGAGGCAGCAGCATGGGGTGACAGCAGCCTCTCTCTAAGGTGGGTCTGAGCTGGAACTGAGCTAGGCTGCCTGCCTGCCTGCCTCCTAATATACTTTAAATGCAGAGCCACAGCAGGAGTAGGTTCTGGACCAGGTGCGAGCCAGAACTCAGCTGAGCTGCTGGTCAGCCTACTAAAAAATTTACTGGCAAAGGTGGGGAGAGGGAAATGAGTGTAGTCTATAGCATTAACCTATAAGCTTTTGCTTATCGATTAATCGGTTAACTGACTATACTATTACATCCCTAGTTTTAGGACATACTGCTAGATCAGGAGTTTCAGAGGGGTAGCCATGTTAGTCTGTAACTGAAAAAAATTTCAACAACAAATAGTCCTGCAGCACCTTAGAGACGAACAAAAAATGAAGACGGTATCATGAGCTTTCGTGGGTACAACCCACTTCTTCAGATGATACCTGTTAGATCAGGGACCAGTATGCATTTAATTAAGACTACTTTTTGAGAGAGAATGCGCCTTCCTTTCTGGAAGCCCCTTTCCCTGCAAGAGTGGATACTACTTACAGAATCAAGCAGCATCACCACTTATAAAACTGGAAAGCAGAATTCAGAAGAACATGGCTCCAACTAAACCATTTGAAAACTGAGTTTTAATGTTTAAGCTATAAAATATATTATGCTAAAAATTGCAACGTTCAAACCACAGAGTTGCGTGAATGTTCGTGGTAAAACGAACACAGTGTTCCATACTTTGCTGGAACATCTTCCAGTTACGTAGAAGGATATTTTTTTTTTTTTTTTTAAAAGAGCACTATCTAGTTCAGTATCTTTTGTCACAAACATCCCAAGTAGGATTTGGTCCACTAGATAAATTTTTATATATATTTATCACACACACACACCCACCCACCCTCACTCACCTTCTCTCTACACTTAATTTAATGTCTCTCTCTCATAACCAAGTGATTCAACTCACCTTTGTCTTTCGGGTTCCCCGTCAACATCCTCATCAGCGCTACAAGTAGCACTGGAATCATTGTCTGAATGCGGCTCTGGTCTTGCTGTATTAGTCTGCTGTGGCAGGCTGAAGTCCATTTCCTCAGGTTCTGACTTTTCCTTGGGTTTCTCCAGATCCTTCTCTTTGGTATCACTCTCTACTTTCACTTGAATATTCTCTGGTAACCTCATTTCAGCATCTACAGGTTCTACTTTGGTATGCACCGGAAGGCTGAGCACAGGCTTAACTTCAGCGGAGTGGCTTCTACTGTCCATCTCCATTGGTTCCTCTGCCTCATTACTTATTTCTTCCTTAACTTGGAGCTCAGTGTTCTGACTTTCAGCTGTTTGTGTACTTTGGCCTGCCGAGGAGGGAGATGCATTAGGCACGGTTTTAATGGCAGATTCCTGTTCTGTTGATGTCTCAGTGGTTATCCTAGAAGCAGAGCTCTCAGATGTAGCCTCTTCACTGGGTTTGACAGCTTCCACCAGTGAAGGAGATGGAGCGCTCTCTGTATCTGAACTATTTTCAGCACCTGAAAGACATTGTTCTTGCATAAACACTCAGAATATAATTAACAAGCTCTACCTGGACAGCGAACAACTGCTCTAGTCTTACAGCACCCACAAATATACTAAGTGCCCCACAGTACAAATAAGACTACAAAAAAATCATTCACCACCTAGTTTCACACCTAATGCAAGTGCGGACTTTACATGGGAAGCTTTTCATCATTTGCAAGCACTTGAAGCAACTCATTCACAAACACAAACTATACAGATTTATTGCATCTCACAGAAATCTCTTTCAAAACATATTTTAACTTTAGGTATTAGTCAGCAGGCTAGACACTTCAAATTCTTCATTTCAAGAGCTGATACACTTCTAAAATTGGAATCCAGCCACTGAAACAAAGGATGCTATATGAAAAGTCTGCTATTGGCTTTCACACAGAGAGCTGACCAATTTTCAGAAAACAACGCCATGCTTCACAGCTAGTGAGAAACTAGGGCTTTCTACCTAGAGCAAGAATATTTTGTAGCATTTAAAATAAATGCTTGCACTTTAGTCACTTTCCCAGAGAAATGTAAAATGGAATCTTATGGTAAAATTGCCTAACACAATTAATAAAAAAATTATATTAAGCTCTAAATGCCAAGAGAGAACCAGAACTACATAATATAGCACAACAGATTATATTCAGAAGTCTTATTTTATGATCGCAATCACTGGTGTAAAAAACATTTTTACAGGAAATAGTTCAGAGATAAAATAACAAAAGCTTGTGATGTTAAGGATGTTACATGCCTTTCCTATTCAACTGATGTCTAGTGCAAAGTAGGCAGAACACTGTACAGCCTTCCAGTTAACTGAAAGGTTTAGGTTCTCTCCATTGTCATTTTACTTATGTAACCATTGTGTATAGAACTATATGCCTGACAAAATGAATGTCTGTGCTTAAACAGAACCACAAAGCAAAGGAACTCCACAAGTTTTACTGAATAATTCATTAAAAGGGTCTTTACTGTGTTAGATTAAAAACATGGATGGGGGCAAAATTTGAAGATTCATCAATTTAACTGACCAACCTTGTTTGCCTTTCTTTCTCCCTCAGCTCAGGTGCTGCTGCTGCATGGCGAGAGAGCAGGAGGGGGGTCCTCTCTTCTCTCTGTAGCCCCAGAGCACTCTCCTTAACTCCAAACCCCTCAACCTAGCCTCTCCATATAGCCTGCACCTCCCACCTGGAGCCCTCACATCACTCTACCCCCACACCCTGTCCCAGTCCTGAGCTGCCCATCCCAGCGCCCGCTTCCTCAGCCAGAGCCTTTACACCCTTGCACCCCAAACCTCTTCCCTAGGCCTGAGCCCCCTCCCAAACTCAGAATCCCTTGGCCTCACACCGTTGTTATATGCATCAACATGAAGGTGATGCATCACACGTCACCTCCATATTGGTGCACATAAAATTCATTCTGCCCGTGGTGGGAAAATTCAGAGGGAACACCGATGTACACCAGTCTCCTGTCTTTCAACAGTGGCCAGTGTCAGATGTTTTCAGAGAATAACTAGAGGGGTAATTTAGAGTGAACCATGTTCTTACTGTCCAGTCCCATCTTCCGACAGATTAGGGACACCCAGAGCATGAGGTTATGTCCCTAATTATTGTAGCCAATACAAACTGATGGTCCTATCCTCCACAAACTTATCTCTTTTTTGAACCAAGTTATCGTTTTTGTCATCACAACATTCCATGGCAACAAGTTCTACAGACTGACTGTGTGTTGCACGTATGTCCTTAAGCCTATTTTAAACCTACTTTCTAATTCCACTGGGTCATCTCTGGGTCTTCTTATGTGAAGCGGTAAACAACACTTCCCTATTCACGTTCCCCACACCATTCATGATTTTGTAGACCTTTATTACATTGCTCCTTAGTCATTCTCTAAGATGAACAGTGTCTTTTAATCTCTCCTCCTCTAGAAGAGGTGCCACACAGCTAATCATTTTTGCTGCTCCTCCCTGTACTTTTTCCAATTCTAATAATATATTTTTGAGATGAGGCAACCAGAACTGCATGCATTATTCAAGGTGTGGGCGCATTATTCAAGGTGTGGGCATACCATGGATTTATATACTCACATGATGATATTTTCTGTTTTACAGTATAATCTACCCCCTTTCCTAAACATTCTTAACATTATTAGTGTTTTTGACTACTGCTGCACACTGGATGTTTTCAGAGCAATAATTCCTAGATATGAGTGGTAGTAGCTAATTTAGATCCTCTTATTTTGTATGTACTATTGTGATTGTGTTTTCCAACATACATTACTTTGCACTTATCAATATTGAAATTCATCAGCCATTTTGTTACCCAGTGACCTAATTTTGGGAAATCCCTTTGTAACACTTGACAGTCAGCTTTGGACTTCAGTTTATTCAGACACAGATATAGTAATCCTACTTGCTAAACATCAACCTGACAAAGTCTGAAAACTCCCCTAGACGAATTTAATTAAACGGAATGCAACTTTTTAATCATGACAACTTCTGCAGGTGATCAAATATCACAATGGTGGATCATTTTAGTGCTAGGAGGAATTTCCTTCCGAACCTATTCTGACATGTCAATAATTACCCTCACTGTCTTCTGGATTCTCCTCTTCATTGGATGCTTCAATATCTTCATCCTCCTGTGCAGAAACAGTTGATGCTACACTTTCACACTGTGATACATCCCGCTCCTCACGAGGCCTCCGTGAAGACTACAACAGAAAGAATTAAGATTTGCTCCCTCTTGAAAACTTCCATAGTCTTATTTTAAATGCAGTCTCTCTCCATTTTATATCAGATTCAGAAGTTAAAGAATGTTCTAATTAGCAATGGCATTTCTTTCTGCACTGATTTACACTTTGATTTAACTCAGGCAGTACTGCAGGGGGCCAAAAAGGAATACAGTATTGCCAATGGCACAAAAAAAGATTTCAAGACACACCCAGAATCAGCAGTTATTTCCCTTGTTAACTCCCACTCTGTCACTCTGCCACTCATTTTCCAAAGCTGTAAGCACTTGCCTAACTCTGCTCCTAATTAAGTCAAACTACTCCCATTGATACTGACTTAAGCTAGACCATCATTGTGCTTTGGGAAATCCATCCTTGGTGTTTTATTTTGGCTCCATGTGCAGCAACATTTGGTTGCTGATGTTTCACTAACTATCCTAACCTGTTTGGTATTGTTGATGTTAGCAGCTTCAATCCAAAGATTTTCACATTGTGGATGAAACACCTCGATACAGGTGAGTTTGCAAAACACTTTGGAATTCTTCAGGAGGAAATATTTTTTTACCAAAAATGCAAAATAATACTACTTCTGACCTTTAAATGTAAAGCGACCAATAACTCTAAGCTGTTTCACTGTAGGGGCAATGAAAAGCAGCCCCGAGTGCTAGAAGGTTTCTGTTGCAGAACAAAAAAACAGGTAAACTGAAACAAAACCGGGGGCTGAAGAAGTTTATCTTGTGAGCCTCAATGCCTAACTTTACATCAATCCCAATGTATCCAAAAATTGTTTAATCTACTCACTTTCTGTTTGTGCTGTTGAAGGAGGTTGTCCAGGTTATGTCTCCTCTTATAGTTGAAGTAGAAGTTTTTACACTGAGCTTCACTTTTAGTTCCAACCATTTTGGCTATTGCAGCCCAGTTGCGACCATGTTCCACTAACCCTGTTCAAACAAAATGCAAGCTTACTATTTACCATGCAAAATAATCAGGCTAATAAGAAATCAAGTTAACCACACACAAATTCCACTTTAAAAGGTCTGAAACCCAGAAGCATGAAAATAGGGTAAATCACAGTCCTTAAAATGATTTGGTTCAATAATGAACCACTACCCAACAGATGGAAAAAGGCCTCTGCTTCCTAAGGCATAGTAAGATGCCTCTGAAGCTTTTATTTTCTAAGGTTTTGCTGATGTCTGAAACAGAACCAGTCAGCACCTTTCTTTTCATGTGCTCAGTGGCTAGGTTTTTGACTTACTGTAAATTAAAAATGTAGTAGGCAAGAATTACTAGTGCTGTTTAAAAAAAAAAAAAAAGCTATCTGCACAGTTGCCTCTCCAGATGACACTGATTAAACAGCTGTTGTGATGGCATCATCCATTTTAATACTTGGATATTATGAACACTTCGCATTTCATCTACTACTGAAACATCCTACTAAAGTCTACTCTGTTAAACTTTCATAAGAAAACAGTAAAGTCAAATTTTCTGGCAACACGCCAAATAAAAATACCACTACATAAAGTTTCCCATGACAGATCACACTACTGGACTATCAAGTCCAGTATGTTTTCTTTGGCAGAGGAAGGTGAAAGCTTCTTAGTGTCCTCACTTGAGTAGCTGTAACACTGCACAAAGGGCAAACAATTCCTCACCAAACCCAACTGTCAGACTGAAGCATGACATTTCATTCTTATCTATATTTGGAGTTAAGCAGGCTACTGATTACAAGTTAGAGTCACAATAGTTGAGTCTACCCTCCCGTAGCAGTGAATTCCACATTCAATTACATGCTGCAAGAAGGGCAATAAAAGCTTATTTGTAAAGGGTGCAGGTGTGCTCTTCTAGTGAGCACAAGGTATGCTACTAACTTATTACTTGCCCAAAATACAACAGAAGCTAGTATGGTACTTAATAGTAAAATGAAAAGCTACATTTTTTTGATGCAAAATCCCCGGTTTGTTTCCTCAAGTGGTCATTTATGGTGTGATATACAGTCCACTGACTTCAGTTGCTTTGGTTCAAGCTCTTAATTCAAGCTTTCCCCATCCAGTGTATATTAGCAAGGTCCTAACGCATTTTCTTATTTTGTTCTATAATTATAGGCACAAATTATCAAATGGCCCTCTTCATCTTGTATTATGATAAACTGACCAATTTATCAGACTTCATCAATTGCCACCAGTATAACCCCTCACTTTTAAAAATTTTACAATCCAGTTGAGACTGGAAAACTGAGGGCTTGAAATCTGAAGTGTGGAGCTAGTGGCTGTTTGGAATAAATGGATGGGAAGCAAGAGCAATGTTTGGCCTACAACTATGTCTCTCTGGGAAAATAGTTTAACATACATTTGTTTATCTGTGACATAAGGACTATCAATGTTCCAACCAAAGCACTGTATTTTGGTGCTTGCATTTCAACATCAACAATATTTTTAAAATGTAGTTTCTTGTTACAATACACCTGACCCCTTAACATTTGGCACTGATATATGAAACTACAGGCAGATTAATGCTTAAATGCTGACTCATTACTGCCATGTCTAACATGCTCCTCTTAAACATCCCCAAGAAGAAATACGTAAGGGTCATATCAACTATTTGGAGCTTGCTGTACTCAGCAACCGGAATGATGTGGTTTTGTAACATGCACAGGAAAATAGTTCTGGCTTATCAAGCAGTTTTTAAAATTAATCAAGCATCTTTGACTGATATCGTAGACCTGAGTGATATTACTCGGATGCCCTGAAGACTGTTGATAGCTGCTCAACCAGAGGAAGGCAGACTGTGTGATCATTTAAAGCATTTATTTTATAATCCAGACTATAGCTTTACTAATCAGAGAGGACACTAAGTACATTGGAACTTTAGCATCTAGTGAGACAAAGCAGAAAAAAATTATATAATAATAATTGCTTAGTCCTGCCATGGGGGCAGAGGACTGGCCTTGATGACCTCGAGGTCCCTTCTAGTTCTAGTATTCTATGATGTGGGTCTCATCCAGGGGTGGGCAAAAGGGCCTCCGCGGGCTGGATCCAACCCACCAAGCGGGTGGATCCGGCCCACGGAGGCCCTGCAGCACCCCCGCCCCCAAGCCAATTAGGGTCTGGGGGTGGGGGAGCGCGCAAAGCCTCCTTCCACCCTGGGGCAGAGTGGAGAAGGCTTTGGGTGCTCCACCGCCCCCAGGCCTTAATTGGTTGGGGGGGGAGGGGGAAAGCATGCAAAGCCGCGCGCTGCTCACAGGGGCAGGGGAGCGGAGGAGGCTTTGCACGCTCCCCCGCCCCCAGGCCAATCAGGGCCTGGGGAGCTGCGTGAAGCTTCCTTCACCCTGCTCTGCGAGTAGCCCACGGCACTTCAGAGTGCCACATGCTCCGCGCAGGGCGGGAGGAGGCTTTGGGCGCTCCCCTGCCCCCAGGCCCTGAGGGTGGGGGAGTGTGCCAAGCCTCTTCCAGGGCATGGGTGCCTAGTGGGAAGGGGAGGCAAGGGGCTCCTGTACTCCCAGACCAATCATGGTCTGGGGGTAGCCCCACCCCTTCCTGTTTAGGGGCTGCCCCTTACAGGGTGGCCCAGGGCTACTTCAAAAATTTTTTGAAGTGGCCACCGGGCAAAAATTATTGCCCACCCCTGGTCTCATCAGTACTTCCAGAAGCTCTTTATGAATGTAGGTATCAGCCTCCATTTTCAAACTGAAAATGAAATGTAGCAAGAGGTTGAGAGTATGTCTAATGTCACGGAGAAGCAGTGGCAGAGCTAGAAATAAAACCTAGGTTTTACTCCCTGTGCTGCATCCTATCTATTGGCTCACACTGCCGTCCCAATTAGGTTAACCTAATTCTTCCCGGGACGTAAAACTATTGGTCCCACATTCAATATTGCTATACACATCTAGAGAAAATATGGAAATACCACATACCACACAGTACTTAGGATAAAGAGGATAAGAAATTCACATTGAGATCATGAAGTATTTCAGACTGTAAGTTTTAAAAATAAATGTAATCTTATAATAAGCATATTTTCCTTTTAAGTTATCATTCCACAAAGTGTTAAGTATCATCTGAAAGGTACTAGTGATTAAAGCAGGGCTACTCAACATGCGGCCCACGGCCTGTTTGTTTGCAGCACACGGTGTGGTTTGGATTTACACGAGGTTCAACACGCGGCCCTTGGGTGGGAGCCAAAACAAAAAAGTAGTCAATATAATGGTCTTCTGTTGATATGAATTTTAGTAGTTAAATTCCTGGACAGTCATTGCTCATTAAAAGTGCTGTTATATGGGTGGAAACAAAGTAAATACTGCATTTTATTAATATCAGTAGAACTGACTTAAATGGGACCTGCATATTGTGTAGTCTTGCCTTAATCTTTGTATTCATGCCCGTCAGTGTGAAAACTATTTGCATAAATTTGCATGTATATGCAACCACACTTAAGTTGCAGCCCTGGGCATGTGCTGAGAGTATCACTGTGGCCCCCGAGGCTTCCAAACTTGAGTAGCCCTGGATTAAAGAGTAAATAAACTGTTGCTCATTCAACTATGATGTCAAAAGCTAGAGCATATACTGTTTCTCCCCATTATAAGTGTCAGGATGACTGTAGAAGCTGTCTACAATACTGATACATATCAAACAAAAATCACCAGGTCTCTACTAACATTTCCTAAGTAAACTGAAAATAAATATTTGGAATATGCTGCCTTTGTAATGACACTACACTATTTCTAAGTACACAAAGAAAATATCTAAGACTAAAGACAGCATGTTGTTTTCAAAATCTTGGACTCTGGATTCTTGGCAAAAAAACGGCACCTTCATATTCTCTCTCTCTCTCTCTCTCTCTCTGAAAATTTATTCTAGATGTATCTACTTTTGAAATGACAAAAACACACTTGTGTCTTATATAGTTTTAAATGATCAAATGACCACTCTTGATTATGCAAATCAATTTTCCTGTAAGAAAGCCCATAAGAAATCAGAGAGTTTAATTTATTAGGAAGTTTTGTAACTAAGGAATTTTTTTTAAAGTCACTGAACTAGAACTTTTAAATGATTTCCAATGCTCTTACTAGGAAAGAGTTTTTTTTCTGTCCTCTTTTACATCAAACTAGGTCTCTGCCAAGAGGTATAAATGAAGTGACAGCTCTACAAGGACAATAGCATCACGTGACTGAAAACAGCAAACAGGTGTGAAAGGCTAACATGTTTTTGTTTGGCAGTTACACCAGAGAGCGCAAATATCAGCAAGGAGAGGCACTCCAGTTGCACTCAAATCGGCTGCAAAGGGTACTTTACGTAACCCATTTTCTATTTTTACAATTTGAACATAACTTGCAAGCAGGAAGTAGAAACAGGATGTGCTTAGTATTAGGCAGTATTAAGTAGCATGCACAAAATTTTTATTTTAGTTTGAGGGCTATGCAACACCTATAAACCTGGGCAAGCACAGGAGGCTTGCCTGACTCTTAAGAACAATTCAAGTTCTAAACGTGGAAGCGTACATAGTAAAACAAATCTTATTTGCATGGTATATTTAGAAGACTTTCTATGTGGTGTACAAACATTTTCAGCTGTAACTAGAGAAAAAGTTTACAAATTCTTGTGGTATATTTTTAGCACAGAGCACTAAAGAACCATGAGAATTAATAGTTCTTGCAAAAATCCATCCAGCTCCTGATTATACTAATTAAAAATACGACTTCCTGTTGTAGCTAATATCTATCACTTTCAGCTTCACTAGAGTTCAAATTATATGCACAACAACATTTTAATATATTAAGATGTGAATTCCTTGCCAAGTTACAATGTAAACTCACATTTCAGATAAATACATAAAGGAATCTCTCTCATGGTAATTTACAAAAAGATGTTACTTTGTGTAAATTACAGATGCAAATTTTCATACACATCAATGTCACAGTTATATAGAGACTGTTCTATAAAACCATCTTCTATCATACTGTTGATGGGCATAGCTGTAAACTAAGAGCTTTTCCAAAAGATTGGTGAAGCCTACAAAAACATCTAAACCTCCATGTTTGCTTAGAAGATTGGTTGCTTGTGGATATCTGCTCCTAAGAAAAACACTCATTTCAAATGCACAATGACAGGGATTCCCCACCTCATTCATGCAGAGACTAATTCATAACCAGAAATGAAACCAAAGCTCTAGAAGGATTACCTTTTTTAGCAATTTCCATTTCTTCTTCTGTCCAGCGGGAGGTCTCCACAGGCTCTGCAGAAGCTGAAATAGCAAAAACAGGGAGTCCCATCAGACAGAGAAAAGACCAGGATGCACCAATCACACATCCCATAATCTGTTTACATTAAGGCCTGTTCAAGCTATTTGGGAAAGTGGCCCAGGACCGCTGGCGGTGGTCAGTTTCTATTAGACAAAGTTACAGGTGGGAACAGAGTCTTCACGCTCTCAGAGCAAGATGTTAAAGACTGAGCTTGTCTACAAACCCACATGGTCAAAGTATTTATTCCTGGAAAATTCCTATGTAAAGTGGAAGAGAACAGAATATGGCCTATCTAGGTTAGGAGTTTACATAAACAGCTCAAGAAAAGCATGCTCTGATATCTTGTGTACTACTTGCTCCCCAACCTTCCTAAAAATAATGTACTACATTTCCCCCTAAACTCAAGTCCCATGTTGCAGTAGGGAAGACAGTTCTTATAGACATTTCACAAAATACTACCAATGAGCTATTCTGAAAGGTTCATGTACACTTAGCCACTAAAACAGGTAAGTTTTTGCTGCCATAAATAACTTTCTGGTCTGCCTGATTGTACAAGAGAGCCAGCCTCCCAACAGGACTTACCATAAAATAACAATATCTAAAATTCTTGAGTCTTAGTATTTTAAAAGCACTGAAGATTTCCACTGAAAGTAGGAACCCCTTTTTCCTCATATCTGTAAATTCTGAAGTATTTTCCTTACTATGCTACACTCCACAGAATCACTATAATACATTTATGTAATATTCTCTCCAATTTACTTCAAACACTGAGCAATTTGCTTACATCATTTGGATGTTGAGAAAATAAGTATCTCCATTTTACAGATGGTGAAAGATGTTAAATGATATGCCCCCAGGTCACAACGCACATCAGTGACATCTAGAGCCACTAAGAATCTGGGAGTTTCTGGTTCCCAGTCCTGTGTTCAAGTTTCTAGGTTCATACTGGTCCTTTACACTCTTGAACTATAAACTGTCCAGCTACACAAGAGCATGTTATGGAGAGGCCTAACAGGAAACTGTCACGTATTAAAGCATCCAGACACTATCTTCATCTTAGAAGAAGCCTTCTTGAAGTCGAAACTAATTCCTCATCCAATTCATGGTACTCAATATAACCACTGAAAACACAGAACCCACACAATTGTTTGCTAATATTTCAAGTTATAAATGAAAACAATCTTTGAAACATTCTAAATTCCAGCGTTCGCCAACTGTCACATTAACGTTATGCTGGGAGAAAAAACAAATATGGCCTTGTCACAAATAGGTTGCCCGCAAGTCTCAGTGGAAGTCAAAGGTGACAAATGACTATTTGCATTTAATTTTTTTTTAAAAGCAAATCATTCCTGTAAAAATGTTTAACTCTTCTATAGACCTTATCTGTACGGCTGAAAGCTCTGATTTCTTGTTTTATTAAGGAGGGTGCAGCCAGCCCCATTTACTACATGGGAGAAAGAGAAGCACATGAAGATGCAGTTACTAGCTCAGAATTACACAGCAGGTCAGTACAAGAACCAGATGCAGAACACACTTCTCCTGACTCCCAGGAACTAAATCACACTGCTCACCTTAAAAGGCTACATGAAGTTGAAAAACAGAAATATTAAGAAATGGAAATAGAATTGGCACTTCAATACTGCCTTAAATTTTCATAGGGCCGTAGCAAATGCTAACTGGTTTTTAAAACACCCTTGCAAAATGGTTAATCCCATTTTACAAGTAGGGAAATAAGGCGGCAAGATTAACTGATCTGTCCAGGCTGTACAGTGACAGCAGCAGAGCTGAAATTACAACTCCAGAGGTTCCGGCTGCCACTTCAGTGGTCACTTCACTAGACCCTGCTATCTCACTGCTTTCATAAAATAAAACATCCAACCCTCTAGACACACCTCTAAGCCAAATGTTTAAAAGCAAAAGTGTTCAGCTCCACTGTTTTATTTTAGTGCCACATATGTATGATAACCTACAATTATGTTAGCTTTTAATATTTTGTAGAGATGTATAAAACACAGCATGCAAGGTCCCTTAAGGACGCGCTAGCCCTACCTCCCCTATTAATTTGATGTGTGACCTTGGGTAAGTGAAAAGAGTTCTGTGCCTCCTTTTCATACCTCAAGTGAAGTTTATAAAATGGTGAACATACTCATTTTTTAAAGTTAATTGAGATTCTGAGATAACTACACTAATTAAGCATTACATTTATTTTAATATATTCCACAGCTGATTTTTAGAAAAAAGGACAATTTTAGTGAAAGCAGATGGGCACTGCCCTTAAAAAGAAATTTTGTATTTTTCACATGGGCTCTACAAAAATCCCATCAGAGCCTTCAAAACATTTATATGTAAATCGTTGCTGACTAATGTTGCAGAATAAGACTCTGACTTCTATTGTAAGTCTATTTGCAGGCTCTAACAAAGACACGCTATTGTATACTAGCCAAACAGAAAAAATGGAAAGGATTGCAAATCACCATAGACTGAAAAAAACAGAAAAACAAAAATAAAAAGAAACACAGCCCCAAATGCATAAAGTATTTAAGGGGCTGTTTTATTGAGGTAATTCTATTCCAATGACTTCACATTTCAAGAAAGATGTGGAGAAATTGAGAGAGTCCAGAGAAGAGCAACAAGAATGATTGAAGGCCTAGAGAACATGAGGGAAGACTGAAAGAATTGGGCTTGTTTACTTCACAAAAGAGAAGACTGAGAGGGGACATGAGAGCGGTTTTCAAGCATCTAAAAGGGTGTCACAAGGAAGAGGAAGAAAAATTGTTCTCCTTGGCCTCTGATGATAGGACAAGCAGCAATGGACTTAAACTGCAGCAAGGGAGGTTTAAGTTGGACATTAGGAAAAACTTCCTGTTAGGGTAGTTAAACACCGGAATAAACTGCCTAGGAGGTTGTGGAATCTCCATCTCAGGAGATATTTAAGAGCAGGTTAGACGGACAACTATCAGGGATGGTCTAGACGGTACTGGGTCCTGCCCTGAGGGCAGAGGACTGGTCTTGAAGGCCTCTCAAGGTCCCTTCCAGTTCTAGTGTTCTATGATTCTATGGAAGAGAATAAAATAGCTAATTACTTAGCATCCTGAAGCCTCTTCTCCTATACTCATTTCCAGCATATCAATTTCCTACACTCATCTGGACAATCATAAGCAAAGAAATATGAACAAAAGTTTAAAAAACCCTGGTAGTAGTACAACACACCCCCATTCAGGAGACAAAACGCAAACAATTAAAAGGGCAAAATATTCTCCCTCTGCTTTCTCTCTGGATTTGGTGTCACTCTGGTTTAATATTGTTCTGAACAATGTTCAGGCTCTGCAGACAGCTCAGCCTCTCTAAAGAAAAGAAACCCCTCACTCCCCCCCAGTTTATCCTTGTTTTTATCTGCCATTGTGCATAGTACAGAAAGCATTATCAGCGAACATGTTCTGAACAATGTTCAGGCTCTGCAGACAGCTCAGCCTCTCTAAAGAAAAGAAACCCCTCTCTCCCCCCCAGTTTATCCTTGTTTTTATCTGCCATTGTGCATAGTACAGAAAGCATTATCAGCGAACAGGAATCAGCAAAATAAAAGGTAGGTAACATGGATAGGGCAGCATAAGTATTCAATCCACTCAAAAGCTTTCAAATGCAGGTTTTCATAAAACTGCAAAAAATATTTAAAGATTATACATGTCCTAATTTAAGAACATGGAAACAAAAAGGAGGTCATACCTGCTGAGATAAATGCACATGGCAATCTTTGATGTTTACAATTTAATGAGCACTTTTTATAGTGCTCTTTCAGGAGGCTCAGACTCCTTGAGCAATAACCAGAGAAAGCTTTGCTTAAAAACTCTTAATAGCCCAAATCAGTCGAATACTGGTGCACTCAGCTGCCACCAATAGCAGGCAGTTTGAAATAATGGGGCGGGGGAGACAGATTCTTACCCTAGTTATTTGTACTTTGAGTACTACAGTAAAACTCCATTGGTCCGGCATCTGATGGTCCGGCACCATCAGGAACCCGGAAGTGCTCCAGGCAGCCGGATCATTGGAGCTGCTCTGCCCCCAGCTTCCCCAATTCAGCCGCTGCTGAAACTGACCAGCGGCTGAATCGGGGAAGCCGGGGGCAGAGCAGCTGGAGTGCTGCCGGTAGGTCCCGTAGCGCTGCCCCTCGGCGCTGTGGGACCAACCCGGCAGCACCCCAGCTGTCACCGATTCAGCCGCTGCTGAAACTGACCAGCAGCTGACTCTGGGAAGCCCGAGGCAGAGCTGCTCTGCCCCGGGCTTCCCGGAGTCAGCCGCTGGTCAGTTTCAGCAGCAGCTGACTTGGGGACACCTGGGGCAGAGCAGCTGGGGTGCTGCCGGGTTGGTCCCGCAGCGCCAAGAGGTGGCGCTACCGGACCAACCCAGCAGCAGCCCAGCTGCTCTGCCCCAGGCGTCCCCAAGAGCAACTGGGGTGCTGCCAGGTTGGTCTCGCAGCGCCAAGGGGCAGCGCTACCAGACCAACCTGGCAGCACCCCAGCTGCTCTGACGCAGGCGTCCCGATTCAGCTGCTGCTGAAACTGACCAGCAGCGGCTGAATTGGGGACGCCTGGGGCAGAGCTGGACTATCGGAAGGGGGGGACTATGAGGGGTCTGGGGTGGCATCCCCCCACACCACCCTAGACCCCTCATAGCCCCCCCTTCCGATAGTCCGGCATATCTGATAATCCGGCACCCCCTGGGCCCTAAAGGTGCTGGATTATCGGAAGTTTACTGTACTTGCAAGCTAGAGAACAGAGCTCAGTTTGACCTCTGGGGAGAGAAAGCTCAGGTAATAGAATAGTGCCATTTACTGACAGCTGTCACCTTACTTAAATACTTTCTTGGTTAATTACTATATTTCTAATGCAGATGCCAGTGCGTGTCTGTTTTGTTCACTTCCTTGTTTCTGCATCAGCAACAGGGACGTGCACGCCTCTAGGAAAGCAACCAGCAGCAAGAGATTGTATCCTGTGTACTGGTATGCGCCACCAAAATAATACTTCACAGAATATTCCTTAGCTTCATAATGACAAACAAAATCAACCAGAGATCCATTCAAGATAATAAATATTGTGGTAAATCAAATTCCAGGACTAAGTTGCTTGTTAGTAACATCTAGGGCTAGGTTCTGCAATTGGATCTAAATTAATACAGTGATCTGCCTGTGCAGATCCATTTGAAGACCCTAGCAACAACCCTACAAAGTGAGAAAAATAGCCTTTGTACAGTAGGACAACTACAGGTTGAACCTCTCTTGTCCAGCACCGTAGGGACCTGACGGGTGCCAAACCAGATAATTTGCTGAACCACGGAAGTTCAATATTGTCTAGCAGCATCACCAGCACTTCCACCATTTACTGGGCTCTTAGAAGACGTTTAGGGGTAAATTAGAACTAAAGTGCAGAACTCTGAAAGCCAGGACTGGTGGCTGTAAACAAACTTTACGGGACCCTGGGAACCTTGGTCACATCCTTGATAAGTGGACATCCGGCTAACTCAAATCATGCCGGATCACAGATGTTGCTAGACCTGACAGCACCAGACAAGAAAGATTCAGCCTGCCCTATACTGGCATTATCTCACAAAGTTTTGACAACTGATTTGATTTGTATGTATAATGCTCACTACAGATTCATGTTATTAGATGTTTAATACTGGCTGATGGTCTTGTCAATAAAAGACTAGAATTGAAAAAACGTCATTGTGTCTAAAAAGGAAATGTGTAGTACACAAAGAATGATCCCCTATTGATAAAGTGCCTTTCTGCCAGATGGATTCTAACTAAATACTACTCACAAGGTTCTGGTGGGGGAGGAAGAGGTGGTGGTGGCTCTTCAGTAGCAGCGGCGGCAGCATTAGCTGCTGCAGCTTCATTTGTCATGGATCTGGTGATCCTACCCTTACGACGACCTTGACTGTTGGCAGTTTTTCGGCCCCTAGGGGCAGCCTGCTCTGTTTCCTCTGGTGCAATTTCCGTTTTGTCCTTCTCTTTGGTGTTCTCTCTGGAGAGACACAAAAGTTAAAATAAAAGTTTCCAACGCTGATATCAGTAAAGAGTATACTTTCTAGGCAGACATTGGTGAAACTGAATCATAGATGTCAGAAATGATGAAGCAGTAAAATGGGCTCCTCATTCCCACCCCCATCTGAATTTATTTAAAAAAAATGCAGCTGTAATCTTAAGCTAATTAAAAACCAAAAGAAAAATTATTATTTCCTTACTGATGGTACCAGGTATGTTGTTTTTTTGGACTTTAATAGAATGTCCATTTTCATATAGAAACACACACACCAGCAGTGTTAATGGGCCACTTCACCTTGAACGGTCCCTTAACAGTATTAATTACTTATGCTAAATAATCTGTTCCACCTTCTACTTACTATGGTGCCCTGAGTACATTTCTGAAACCTAAAGAGCAGCTCTGTGTAAAGATACTACCTCACCATACACTGTTTCTCTAATACCCTGTGACCTACATGCTATAACAACTCTGCAGATACCAGCAGCAAATATTGTAAACAACAAACTTCAGAACAGCAAGAAAAAGTCCATCCAAACTTCAGAGATTTTCCATTGATCTGATTGGTCCGAGTCTGAGAGAAACAGATATGCCACAGACCAATTCTTTATGCATTCAGCAACAATTCAACTCTAAATAACTATATCCTATATGAAATCAACGATGAGGTTTATTGCTTTCATTTAATGCCAATTCCCAAAATAAACAGGAACAAAAACTAGCCAAGAGTAACTGCATTAGAAAAAAGTCAAAACATTTCTCTCATTGCATGTACTTACTTAGATTCCTCTTTTTCATCCTTTTCCTCTTCATCTTTCTTTTCTTCCTCTTTTTTTTCTGTTTTTTCTGCTTTCTCCTCTTCTACTTTTTCTTCTACCTTTTCTTCTTGTGAAGGACGTGCAATTTGCTGCTGAAATGAAAAATTGACACACTAAGGCTACAAAAAACCATGAACTAGGTAAAGGAGATGCATTTTTATCATAATAGTACTTATACCATCCATTTTACTGAAATGAGTTAAAGATTTTACATTACAATCTTCATCCCAATGTACATATCGGTTTAGAAGTTGGGATTGAATTACCAAGTTTTTACAGCAACAGGGACATCTGCAAATTAAAAATAAAGGAGTGGTTTGGCAGACCAGCTGGTGTGGATCAATCTGCCAGTAGCCTTGAAGTTTGTCAGCCACCTTATTTTGAATTTTTCTGTCAGCCCCTCTCAATGAGTCATTTCTTTTTGACTAAATCTGTCTGAATGTTAGTAACCTTGGTTTGGGAACGTACTACTTTTTATTTTGTAGATTCCATGGATGTACTGCCCTCTTCAGTAGAATTAGTACAGTGATAGTGAAGACACAGTACACACGTTATTCTTTGTTTTGTCTTCGCAAACAAATCTGTACATTCTGTCCCGTGCAGCATAATATAATATGGAAGGTGTTACGTTAAACAGAGCACTATGGAAGCCCAACACATGAAGCCTGAAAATTAACAGCTGTAACAAATAAGTTTCACAACAGCATTTAGGGGATGTCTAATCACAAATCTTTAAATATATATTTCAAGAGTAGCAATATTAACATGCTCTATTTTACAACAGTAACACATGATGGTTTACAAAAACAAAAGATGTGCGACCAGTGTTCTCTGTAACCCGCATGCATGCGCAGCCACTCAGGAGAGATTCAAATGCCGCCTGCCTAGCTAATTAGCAAAGCTAGTTTTTTATTTGTGTGTTTCTAGTGGTGATGCACATTTGTACATGCCTCGGTGCAGATAAAAATGTATTCTGCACATGGATGGAAAAGATTAGCGGGAACACTGTCTACCACCATTAATATTACGTACAGATCTAACTCTTCTAACAGTAGTCAGCAGTATTAAGCACTAAATTAGGAATTTCATATTTCACTATATTATTTTAGCAGTTGGGAAGGAAAGGTATAGTTTATAACTGTTAAGTTTTCTTCAATGACAGCAAAATATATAGCTTTACAACCATGGGATGCTGACACACAAAAAGTTTGCCAATATCAGAGTGATTATAAACAGGCTCCTGCATCCTGAACAGAACAGCTATACAAATAGTGTATTTATGCAGTCCTAAATTAACAGTAGTTCTAGCCTTAACGTTGTCTAGAAGCCTGGGTGAGTATCTGCTTCTGACAAGGTAGTATGATGCCATTAGCTTCGGCCACCAGCACTCCGTATAATCCAATATCATGTTTATTATCCACTTCTTACAGCCACACATGCAAGAATCCGTTGTGTATCAATTCTTAAAATAGTTCTAGCTGACACTCAACATTTAGTTTCCATTTTCAATACTCTGTTGGGTTACTGCACCTAGAACACATCATAGAAACTAAACTGTCCTTGCTTCTTACCAGTTCAAATCACATCTACAATTCAAACCCACCTTTATCACTTTTACTGTTCTTCATTTACATGATACCAGCATGTTATTCTGATGAAAAGCAAGATCTCTACATTCCCATTTCACAAGTTTACCTTTGGTATCCACGTCCAAATCCTAGCAATCAGCTTGATAATAGCAAGTGCTGAAATCTATTTACATTTATTACAAGACAGCATAGGTCTCAGTTTGGACTGTTGGACTATTCCACTGGTAGCCTGATAGAAATGAAGATATTTAAAGAGGCTTTCATTCTTCCTCCCTACTGTCTTCAAACATACTATTTTACTGTCTTTTTTATATTTCCCTTTAGCTATTGCCTTTGTTACCTGTATAGCTAGGTCACCTATGAATCTACAACTGAAAACTATAGGGCAAATGTGTGTCACCATCCCCACTCCTCTTCTCTTCAAAAAACACTGAACGTCCTTGTCTGGCTTAGTTATGAGGAATAATCTAACATTTACCAACTCATCTCTCTCATGCTGTTTCCAGATGGGTTGAAGAATATATAAAATGTGTTAACAGGGAAACACTTCATAATAAATTAAGAGCTGGATCCTTAAAAGGAGGCTGTAAAAATATTTTCTTCACAAGCATAAGCTTTTATGACCTTACGTTTCCGGCTGCGTTGCAGCCTCCGTTACCAAGTGCTCTCAGGATGTTACCTCAAAGAGGAGAGCACCCCTTGTGTGGGTCTAGTAATGCCAAGCTGAATGTCAGACACAGGTTTCACCGCATTTTACTTACAGGTATATCTGCAGCACATGTGCATATTTCATTACATTTTAGCATTTGTATCTACACAATGTAATTATATGAGCAATTAAACTTTATGCTTGAGGGTTATAAGCATGTGATGATCAGGGAGGAATTCCCTGAGCTCAGCACTGTACAATTATTAAATTTCAGTTATTTATTAGGTGCAGCATGGAGGTGGCTCTCCTTTGGAAGCAATGCTTAGTTACTTCCCCAGCACCTGACAAGATGAACTGTACAATCCACTCGGGCCATCCCAACGGACTTTTATTAGTAGTATTGTGATAATACCAAAGGATCCCAATCAGGGTGTCAGTGTGGTAGGTACTAACTATACAATTAGTCATCACCATAAAGACTATTGCTGCTCCCAAGGGCCTGCACTCTAAGTTGTGCTCTGGGCAGTACTCCAATTTGAGAAACCAGATCTTAGATCCTCGAAGATTGTTCCCTTTGACAATATAAAAATATTTTTAAAACAGTATCAAGAATGTGCGAGAGGGCATGTGAGTAACACAGAGCCTATGTATAATTAAGTCACTATGTATACTATTGTTTGGAAAAAACACTCTCAAAACTGTTGATTAAAGCAGGAAAAATGTCTATAAGCAAATACCTCATATGGGAAGAATGATTGCTTCAATCAGCCAGTTTCTATAAATTAAACATTCCAAAAAAGAAACAATTGGGAGTAGCTTGTTAACCAGTACATAGGAATAGCGTGCCCCCCACCCCCACCCCACAGGACTGGGAGAACCACCCTCTCCCTTGGCTGGAGTGACCCCTGCCCATGGTGAGGAGGTGGTGCACTGCAGCCCAGCTGCATCAGTCGAAGGGGCTGCTCCAGCCTGAACCCATCTGGTCTCCCCTTCCCACATGCTCCGCCTTTAATTAGTTAACCGGTTAAACACTATGTTTAACCATTTAACCAATTACATGGAATTTTACAACTCTCGCTTGTATTATGTAAACTGATGTGTAGGTGCAGGTACTGTAAATGTATACATTACATTTACACCCAAACAAGTATTCTATTAGAGTTGGTTTACCAACTGGAAAATTCACTGAAGGTTAAAACCTACTCTTTTTCTATTTGTACTTAAGTAGTGCACCACATAAACAAATTATTAGAACTGAATGAGCATTTGAACATGCACAGCACTATAACAGACCAAATCTTTCCCCCTGTAAACATTCACTACTGCATGTATGCTTACTCTGATGTATAGCTGCATTTCATTTACTACAAAGGGGGTAACGGCACAGTCTAACTAATGACTAGATGACCCTTGCTGCCCATTCTAACTCCGTGATTCAGCCCTAAAAATCACATAACAGAGAAGGGGAAGAATATAATATGGGATTGAGTACAGGGCAACCACGCTGTAAGTCTCCCCAGTATACAATGGTTCCGCACTAATGTCGTTGACGCGTGCAGGAAACGATGCATTATAAATCCTCCCATTCCCCACTCATGTCACAGGGGAAAAAAATGTGCAAATGGAAATCAACCGCGGGGAAAAAATTCCCTGCTTTACTTCATTTCGCTAGACAGCCACATTTTTTTTGGAACATATCTTGCACATATAACGGGGATGCCCTGTAATTCATGAGTCTTGAAGGCAATACTGTCTTTGTATACACATTACGCACTGCATATGCACGAGTAGCGCTCAAGTGCCGCCTCAGAAGGCTGTCCTGAGAAGGGACTTGAGACCGATGGAAAAGGTAAGTGTCAGATTCCAGAAGGCGGAAGCAAGTATACGGGCATGCGGGGGAGAAAGCAAGCGGACAAGCAAGCCGTTTTGGCTAACAAGTGATGCACATTTCAGCGATCACGCCCTCTCTTCCCTTGATCCCAAACGCTAGGATTGCCAACTGTCTAGTCACACAAACTGGAACATGCTTGCCCCGCACATTCCGAGGGCCCACTCTGCTCACTCCATCCCCCCGCCCTCTGTCACTTGCTCTCCCCCACTCTCACTCATCTTCAGGCTGGGGCAGGGGTGCCGGAGGGAGTCTGGGCTCGGGGACGGGGCTCTGGGCTGGTGAAGGAGACTGGGGCACAGGAAGGGATACAAGTGCAGGCTCTGGCCAGGCAGGGCTTACCTTGGGCAGCTCCCGGTCAGTGATGCAGTGGGACAAAGGCAGGCTCACTGCCTGCCCTGGTGGTGTGCTGCCACCGGAAGGTGATGTGGCTCCCTGCACTGCCCCTTCCTAAAGGCATTACCTCTGCAGCTCCTATTGGCCATAGCTCCCCATTCCCAGCTAATAGACGCTGTGGAGTTGATGTTGAGGGCAGAGGCAACACACAGCGATCTCCTCCCTTCCTCTGGGGCTGCAAGGATGTTCCAGCCACTTCTGGGAGGTGCAAGGCCAGGGCAGGCAGGGAGCCTGCTTCAGCCCCACTGCACCACCAGACTTTTAGCAGCTCAAAATCTAACAGATTGGCTGCGGTAGCCTCCAGGAGATAGAGCCCAATTCCAGAAGAATCTCAGTGACACTAGGAAAGTGGGCAGTCCTATCAAACACCCTGATGCCTAGAAAACATGGTAGTCAATTCAAAAGCCTTGCTTGTGCAGATTCAAATCAGACTCAGACTTAAACTGAAAAACATGCTTTAAGATCCACACATACATATACACACACATACATATAAAAGATTCACTCACACTCCTTCAAAAAAGTTAAACGTTAAGCTCTTGGGGGATTTTCCTCTGAATGCAATGAACATTTTGCCTACGTTTTGCAGAAGTCTTTGAATAACGTCAGTGTCCTCCTATGTGTAGATACAACACAGAGTCAGCACGATTTTTGTTATTGGGGGTTTTAAGTAAGGCTCTTAATACTAAATCATTGTGTTGTTGCTGGATGTCTAAATATAGATCAAGACAAACAAGAATTTTGGTAACTATTAAATGTCTCAACAGGATCTGAAAATGCAGAGGATGATGAGGAAAGAGTTGTTTTATTTTATTTCCCCAGGGGCTGTAGAAATGCCACAAGGTTCCTTCATCTAGCAGAAGCAGCAGATGTCCTAGGCACATAATGTTTATATTTAATTTATTTTATATATAAACTAAATGCTTTTGAGTTTTTAAAAATGTGAACTGGAGTAGATACTAATAGCTAACTATTATTTATAACCTTCCTGTAAACATACTGATAACTGATCATTGGTTATTCCAAGTATTCCTTTAACACTGTGTCAGTGACACAAGCGGAGGTAAATGTATTTTGATTGTGCTAGATAGGACAGTATGAGAAGCAAAGAATTAAGATGAACTGCAGCTTCAGCAAAAAGCTTTTACCCGCGTAATTTAACACTGCACATTGTTAATAACAGGTTTAAATCGGTTTTTCACCATGAATTTTTATAACACAACGCTCTATTGGGCAAAAACAGGTTAAAACACAAACCTTATAAAGCTGACGCTTCAGTCAACGACGTACCTGCACATTCATCTGTCGATTAAAACTCTTACTATCCACACCACAAGGGTCAGGCTCTAATGCAAAATCAGACTCAAAAGCACAAAACCCCCAGCACCATCACCACATAGTCCCTTAACATGGGCTGGTTGACCCAGCAATGTGTTTATTCCAGGCAACTTTGTCATCCTGCCACAAACTGGCTACGAAAGAATTGCCCATCTCACATGTAAGCTTCTAATCTCACAGGGGTTACTCAAGGTAATCCCCACTGAGCTGTGTTTGATTGGCTGTCACAGAAGTACAGCAAGTTTCTGTTTAGTCAGATCACTGGACTGTACCACCTGCTGCAAAAACATATGGATTGGTCCATAGACCTTCGCATATGCTGACAGTGCAACTATACTATGGAAAAGTACATTTCCAAATTACTGACCATCGTTTTCCCCCAGTCTCCATTCAAATTTTATTCCAAGCTTTTAAAATACTGCCATGGGCTCACAAATTAATCTTCTGCTTTTCCAGTAAAGCAGACTTTATTCAGACCCTCTAAATTAGAGTAATGCACATTACACACTTCAAGGCCAATGTGAGATAGGAACTGTAATAAGAGCATTATTTCCCTCCTAGCTAATCAATTATTTGGCTTCAAAAACTACTGGTTCAACCACACCAAGAACTGGATGGTTTTTTGAAATACAAGCAACTAAATCTTCTCATTTCACTCTGATGTGGTTAAACTATTGCTGCTTTTCCTCCTCTTGTGTGTGCGCAAATCGTAAACTGAAACTTGGTTGTTGTGCCCTGGTAGCTGTTACTTGTGGGCTTCCAGTATGTCTCAGTATTCACAGAGCCTGTAATCACCACTTCGCAGAAGGAAGTGATAAGCTGGAGGTTCTCTGGTGAGCATCCTTTTTTAAGTCTCAACATTCCATCTGTTCTTATCAGAATATCCCTTCCCACTAGGTGGTATTTTACAGCCAACCAGACTTTATTTGCATCTATGTCACTTTCTAATCTGAAGAAAGAACCAAGTTTCCTTGATTTTCAAAAATCACATGTGCTACAAGACACTGAAATTACTCACCCATGAAGTCTGAAAAATCTAGTTACAGAAGTTTAAACTATACCTTTATTAGAAGTCTTTCCTTTTCTAGATTTAACTAAACATAAACACGTGTCTTAACACACACTAAACTCCACACTTGATAAGAATGTCATATAGCACTCATGGGCTTCAAAATAAACATCCGTTTAAGACCGATGGTGATGTTGGCCAAGTTTAAATAGTTGCAATTGTACTGGCTAAGAAAATATTAGTTTAAAATCATAACTGCGAGTAAAAGCTGTGCAACTGTAATATCTTTATGCCCTCTACTGGAGAGTTGTATCCTACCTACACTGGCTGTTTCACTGCACTTGCTTCTAACTGCTATGACCCTGTCTGCGAGGATGCTTCCTTTGAAGCTCCTATGTTGCCAGCACGACAAAATCCTGGGTGGGGGCCTCCTAAACCCCATTATCATGCAGTTGCAAATCAGTGACAAAGATTTTTGCTGTAACTTACAGATAGAGAGAATATAACAGCTTTTTAGAAAAATAAGTTGTGGAAAGGGGAGCTGGAAAGGATAAGATTAATTAATAGAGAAGGGCCTCCTATTTGCTTTAATCTTTTAATGGATACTTGTAAGTAAAGTTTTTGACATACCATCCTGCACTGGCCTGAAAAAGGGTTGTTAGTGTGTTCATCACAATGTTTCAGTAGGATAGCCAAATGGCAGTCATTTTTTCCAGAGGGGAAACAAGATAAGCCTTCAAAAAAAAAAAATCACATTTCCTTTGATACAAGTATCTACATTTCAGTTATATGTAAGGAAATTATATTAACCACAGTAACTGTAAATGCAGGTATTTGACAGTTCCAGAACAGAGTTTTCTGTAATTTTCTTTGTTAAAAGAAAGCAAACAGTTCTGAGGTAAGCAAGACCAACAGAAAAACCTAAAATACATCTCCCCTCCATATTTCAGATACCAATGTGTTCTTGCCACTTCGTATGTAGATAAGGCTACCCACAGTTTCCCATAATTCTGACATGTATAACTTGTCCATAATATTTAATCCAGGCTGACAAGGCCCCTATTTCTAAGAATTAGGCCTATTTAACTTGACTCATAAGTAGTCCCAGTGCATGTTTCCAAACTATTGCACAAAAAACCAGAGTTAACTTTTAGGGGAAGGGCATTACTAGCAGGCAAATTATGTATTTTATCAGGTATTTAGGCAACAGTCAGAGCTAAAGACAAGAAAGTTCATAAACCAGCTCTTGTACATTTCATTAAAAGATAGCCTGCCTGCACACCGAACATGAGTTAAATTGTACAACCCAAATTTGCTCATCTTATCCAAATACATTAGCAGTTTTGAAAGGTTACAGTGAGTTATCCTGCAAATAGCAAGTCTTGACTATAGTAATAAGCTTTTGTGGGATGCAACCCACTTCATCAGATGCATTTGACAAAGTGGATTCCAACCCACGAAAGCTTATGCTTAAGATATCTCTTTTAGTCTTTAAGGTGCCACGCACTCCTTGTTGTTTCCGCTGAAACAGACTAATACAGTTACCCCTCTGAAACCAGTGACACATTAACTACTATACACAAGAACTAACACACTGACTTCAGGATGAAATAGCACAGAGCCCACCCTCATGGTTAAATGTAGTCTACCAATCCTAAAGACCTAAGTGGTATAGCACACCAAAAAAATATCATACTGTACTTGTTTTTTGAAAAGCAATCATAGTTAAATACTAATAATCAGGAACAGATTATTGGTACAAAGTACACAAAAATTCCACCAGCTCTGCAACATTGTAAACTGGTATCAGTAAACGCAGGCAATTTTGTTTAACAACTTGTGCAATAGCTTATTGGTAGTAATCTTCATTAGTACACAAGAATGAAAATGTAAGTTAATTAACCTGCCTTGTATATTTTCAAAATTTCAAACCAAAGTGAAAAGTAAATTAGGGTTTTATAGTTTCCTAGTTTTAATAATCTATGATATTTAACATTGTTACTAAGGCAATTTTTGTTATTCCGTGAGTATTTCAAAACTCGAAACTACTTTGTCTTATGCTTATGCATCACACTTGGTTGTACCAGCATTTCCCAGTAGTGTGTATATTGGTCTGAGAAACCAGACAAAGGCATTTTCTGGGCTTCAATTTCATGGTGACTGCACACATTTTGAGCAAATCTGACTTAAACAAGTCAATACTCCCCGTTTGGAATTATTAGCATCTAAAGGCATCATAAATCACATAGTGATGACTTGAATACCATTTGTAGCAAAATATTAACAATGATGCATGTTTACAGAGAAGAGCTGGCAAAGTATGTAATGTCTCAATACAATCTTCTAATCTAGCAGTCAATGATTTGTCCTAGGATGTTTAGCTTGGATCAAAGATCAGTTGATGCACATTGACTTCCCTTGAAATGTGTGGCCACCTTGGCAAGGGAGGAAAAACTCTGTAAAATGGCTATTTTTTAAACACAAGGATAGTAGCAGGAATTTAATTGAAAACAACTTTACTGCAACAGTAAGGACAAACATCTGAAGTGTTGCCCATTTTAATAGGTACGTTGGAGCATGTTTACAGTTGGTGTTTTCCGGATCTGTTTTCATGTGTGACTATTCGTGATGTTAATCATTAGATTAACTAATCAGCAAGAGAATTCCTTCTTCATTCAAAGAGTTTGTCAAAGTCTATGTGCCAATTTAAAATTTAACAATATTTTACTGCATGGACTTATGCAAGTCACATGACACCAATATATTTCAATACAAGAATGAGTCAGAACACCTTTGGATTAACTATTCCAGGAATAGTTAAATGCTCTAGGCAGAAGGGCACAGCACTATATGATAGTGTGAGGGGGCAGATTTCTTGCAGTAAGTTAAGGCAGATCTTGTAGTGACAATCAGGAATTGGCTAAACCGTTAAAAAAAATCTGGCTCCTATTGACAGCTTACTCTCCCCATTTGCTATAGCTAGTCTGATCAATGCCTTGTACAAATTTTAAGCCATATTTTCTAGGACACGCTTTTGAGGTTCACACTAGGGATGTTAAATATCGGTTAATTGAATAGCTGAGTAACCTCATGAATTCTTATCAGTTAGTCGACTATTCTAGTCCCTGAGGGCAGGCCCAGCAGCTAGTGCACTCTGGCCTTACTCCCGAGGAGACCTCTGCCACTCCGCACTGCTGCCTCTGTATCAGAGGCAGCAGCACAGGGGTGCCAGGCAGGAGCTGGTGTGAGAGGGAAGCCATTTTAAAAAACAAATCCCGTCATGGACTGGCTGCCTGTCACCCTGTGCTGCTGTTTGGGGGGGGGGGAGGGTGTCTGAGCTTCCGGACCCAGTGTGAACCAGAACTGAGCCAGGCTGCCTACCCGCCCAGGTCCTAATATACTTTAAATGAAGCGGGGCTAAGTCGTGGACCCAGCATGAGCCAGGACTGAGTTGGGCTGCTGGCCAGCCTGCTAAAAAATTTACTGGCTGGGAAGGGTGGGGGTGGTGCATGGGGGGGGAGGGGGAGGGGGGAGAATGTGTGTAGTCTATAGCATTAACCTATAAGCTTTTGCTGATCGGTTAATCGACTACTCTATTACAGCCCTAGTTCACACTTCCCCAGCTTACAACTCACTCCACATCTGTGCAGGTACTATACTTCAAAGTCTCACCAATTCTTCCTTTTCAGTAATGTTACCAGGACGTGACTGATTTCTGAAGACGAGTCATTTCTGTGGCAAATTAAAGACTAAATCTTGGGGTCTTCCAACTGCAACAGTTCTATAATTTCATCTGTCTAAAAGACTCTGAGAAGCTGACAAAACTGAGCTTCAGTTTCCATGAAGGTGTTTCATATTTTGTCAAGGCGTTTTGTCCACTATCATTTCTGGTTGTCAGTATCAGTAACGATTCAAACAGTTCAATCTTTACCATTCATGCAGTCATTACATGCAGTTTTGACTATCTGATATACAGACCATAGTTTCCTTATTACCTTGCTAACACACTTTGCTTTCTCTGATACTTTTCAAAATGCATTTCAGAAGAATGAATATCTGAAACTGACTTGTCCCACATCCAATATGGTGTTCTTCCTCCCCATTTTCCAACAAGCATTTTAAATTTCTCCAATTTTCTTTACATTACTTTCCAATTTCCATGTTAACTCTAGCAGCCTACTAAAAGTATTTCTTATAATAAATATATTGCTTTCTTCCTCTTTAAAGAATTCCTGAATCAACAAATTGTTTAATTTATATGTATTTACATAACTGATCTATTTTTCTACTTGCTACTATATGTCAGTGACTTTCAGCCTGACCACTAGAAAATGATAGCTATTAATTTTTATTTTTGACCCATGTTGACAAGTGAAGTGGTTATTTTCTAATAAACATATGTTCGATCTAATGTCCATTGCCTCCACTAAATGATTTATTAATAGGCTTGACCCCAATTTGCATTGCTGGATGCTCAAGCAAAATGAATTGCCATAGTGAAAGCCACAAATAAGCAAAGCAAAGATTTATGAAGACAATACTTTAAAAGGGGATTTAAAACCCAGAATTATGGAATCCATTTCTTATTTCAGAAAGTTTCTAAAATCCTACCATTTTTAGTTCTATGGTTTTCTATTCATCATTTCTTATGCAATCTGCTTGACCATGCAATAGTACACAAAAGATCATTCTATTTTATTTGGTTCACATGTGCATTCAGAGTCACTCTGAAACATAAGTAACATACCTGGTTTCTTCCTCTACGCTTGCCATAATTTCTTCGCACAAGGGCTTTATAATTCTCATTTTTCTTGGTCAAATAATAATACAAAACACAGTCTGGAACATTCTAAAAGGAGAGAGGAAAAAATCAGTTTCTATGACTCAAAAGCCAAACCCTATAAAATACATTAAATGTCATTCAACTATTTATACTATTCTAGTCATTAGATTCAAAGAAGGGTTAGACTTTTGCTAAGCAATTAAATAGATTTCTATATATAAACGGGAACAAAATCTTAATCTCCTACAACATTAAACTTAACCCCATGTGTATTCATAATACTCTGCAGCTTGTTTGTTCTTTATGATTGTTTTGTCAAAAGTATCTTGATTGGTCCTAAATCAGGAATCATTTCTTACACTGACTGTGCAGAATCTCAGCTCTGTTGTAAAGGCTGATCCTGCTGTGCGAAATACCTCTGACTTTAATGATGCACAGCCAGGACCTTAGAACAAGCATACTAGCAGGCAGAGTCAGTTTGGTTTCTAACCAAAAGGTGAGATGAATGGTTAATGCAACTTACCTATTTCAAACAAAAACTGAAAAATGTCATTTTCTTTACTCTTATGCATAAATGTCACATTATTGAGCTTTGTTAGATGTTTAACATGCAATTTGTCTTGCATAGTTTTATTTCTACTGACATATTACTGCCTTTTCAGCTAATAAAGAAATTTGGTTTCAAGATAACTTAATTCCAAAAAAGAGAAAACATTAGCAGGAAACTTACATTAGGAAAGTAAGAGACAACTTATGTAATATTTACTGACTAAAAATGTCTTACCTTTCTTTCCAAGTAGGAGGCAATTAGACCAAAGTTCTTGGGATGTTGGACAAACCTTTTATAAATCAGAAATTATTTTTAAGTTCTGACAACTGCATACAATCACACACAAAAAAATCTTGACAGCAACTGTGGTCCATCAGGAACCCTTTGATTTTCAAAAAGGAAGCTAGTTTAACTATATATGTAGATTTCACATTACTTATTTTAGAATATTCAATTTAAAACGCCCTGTACGTTACAGGAAAAAACTAGTTATAATTATTTTAATCTGTTCAGTAAATCAAAGCATCTTTTACAAACTTTTTTGTTAAAGACAAAGCAAAAAGGAGTAGAAATAAAGAAGTGGTTGATGCTTGATCCAATAGGAAAATGCACGAACAAGTCTAAAGCTGTGTGATATTTCAGCCACACAGCATTCTGCTATAGTAATCTGAGAGCTTGGCTCCCTGATGAACTACCATGGCATGAGTTTTTAACAAGAGTGAGCTGAAAATAAATATTTTTACTAGTGTGTATGATACATAGACATTCACCTGTCACTTGCAATGTAATAAAAACAAAGATAAAAGACTAATTACTTTTCCTTAAATATCTCCTTCTCATGATCTGTCCAGACATTCATGAACTGTCTGTCTTTATACACCTTCATGGGGTCCTCCATCAGACCATTCATATTAATAAACTTCACTCGTCTTTGTTCTGCATCAAACATCATAGGAGGAATGACAGAGAGCTGACGCATTTGTTTTTCGTTGTTCTACAGGCAAAATAAGACAAAGTTTCTATGAATGTTTATGGTTCCTATGTCATTTATTAAAATGGTACTAATGGGCAATACAGCACACAGATTCAGCCCTCTCCATACACAGCCCTCTCCATACACATTAATTCTTTCACTAGGTTTTTTTTTCCCCCCTCCTTGGAAAGTTGTGGCCATCCCAACTTAAATGAAGGGGATGAAGGAACAGTACTATACATCACTAAGAGCTGTTACAACAACAAAGCCTTTTAGAAGGAAAGGTTTCAGGAGTTTCTTACAAGGAGGGAGAAATTAGATGCCAGAAGAAAGTTTCACATCTCACACCAGAGGTGGGATGGTGAAGCCCTTAAAAGGAAGGTACATGAAAGCAAAGGACCAGACCATGATTAAGTGGATTATCAATATCTCAACAGAATGGTCAAAAAATTTGCTGCATTGATAAACTGAAACAAAGCAATAGCCTCACCTCCTGCTCAGAGAGTCCATCAATGATTTCTGAAATTTCATGTTCACTTCTAGCAATAGTTGCTGAAAGGCCAGCCCCTCTTTGGCCAACCCTAGTTTTTGAAAGAGATCCATATGTTGAGATTTTACACAAGAAAAAAAATATTTCAGATTAGTTTAAATATAGCTCATTTGGGACACGGGTAACCGAAAGAGTAGCATCACAGAATACCCAATGTAGGTTACACCCTGCACTTTTAAATGGCTAATTTTAGGTGTGGATTTGGGAGACCTCATGCTCAGAAAGAGGTCACCTGGTAAAATTTCTGGTGTCAATACTACAGGAATCTGAGGAATTTTAAATCATTACTTCAGTAGAGCGCTTAGGTCAAACACAAATGCTTTTGAAAATTCCACCCTACACACATGCACGGTTAAGTGTAACAGCAGTGGTATGAAAACTATTTTGTCCTTAAACAATGCATTCTGCAAAACAACTTCTATTTTAAAAAAAGAGACCTGGGCTTATGTTCAAATTTGCCTTAACTTAATTGACTAAATCTGTGCATCAAAAAAAATTACTACCAATGCTTACCTCAGCAAAGAAAAAAGTATAATTTTTAATTGGAAGAGGCATTATAAATTGCAGACTATCAGTAAGCTCTCTCAACTAAAAATCACCACGCTAATATCTCCAGAAAGTGGACTGATAGAGTCAATATTTTAAAGTTTAAGTCACTTGAACATGTGGAACAGATAACCATACACCAACAGTGAGATGAACACAACAATCTAATGGGCCTTTTCCATCACTCAAGTATTAATAAAAGCAGTCAAACTTATAAACTTAGGTCCAAATACTAACTGGGTCTTAAATGAGGTAGCACTTTAAGATCCCAAGCATAGTCAGAGATTCCATCATGCTAGACCACTGGTGTTCACCCTGCAGCCCAAGGGCTACATGTGGCCCATTGGGATTCTGTGCGTGGCCTAGGAGACATTTTATTTACTGTTGCCCATGTGCAGATTCCACTGGTTTCCATCCACAGTTTTTCCCCTAGTGGTATTGCTAAAGTGATACACATGTAAACCAAAGACACATGAAGTTTGGTGCATGCTGTTTACACACAACATTAACTGTGAGCGCCACGTGCTCCTCTGCATCCAGTCAAAGTGCTGCTTCGGTTCAATCGGCACGTCCCACAAATTCTAGGCATGCAAGTGCAGCTAGAAAAACTACCTTATCATGGGAGACAATCTTGGCTGCGACAATCTTGTGGCTCACTGAGATGAAGGGCCACTCATGCAGCCTACTCACTAGCTTAGGTTTCCCACTGCTGTGCTAGACACTAAAACACAACCAAAAGACAGTCCCTGCTCCCAAAAAGCTTACAATCTAATCTTTTCAAAAAATAGAACTCTGCCTATAAGAGGCTTCTATTTTTATATTTAATTAAAGCAATCATTTGCTTTCCCCATCTTCTCATGGATCCACTGGTCTCCAAAGAAGGGGACCTTAAGAATACGCTGTAAGACCTGTTGGCTTCTACAAGCTTTTTCTGAGGTCATGGCACTAGACCAGCGGTTCCCAACCTTTTCCAGATGGGGACGCATTCTGACAATTCAGGAAGACTTGGTGACCCAAGACATTTAAAAAACCGGGGGAGGAAGGGGAGCAGAGCCATCTGGGGAGACACTTGGCAACCCTTTTGAAATGTAATAGCGACTCATATTTGGGTCCCGACCCATAGGTCGGGAAACCCTACACTACTCTATTTAGGAGAGAAGATGGGATGAATTCTTTAAGGGCCAGAAGATTTGAGTCTAAGTTTAAGAAATTATTTTAATATACCTAGAGAACTTAGGTGCAAACAAACTTGATCTAATTCTATTTTAAAGCATTTTTTAAAAGTTTAAACCCACTGGCTACAAGTACTGCTGAACAACTCTTATACTTTCCAAATAAAGAACTTGAATTGTATTCATCCTACATTTTCCTCTATATACAGCTTTTCTTAATCTTAATCCAGATACCTGTTAAACAGCAAGGAGTTAAATTACGGCAAGTTTTACACAAGTCATTTAATAAAAATCATTTAATTACAAGAGAAGTCACATAATCTTTGTCCTTTGTGTGCATTAGTCTAGTGAACATCAAATGTCATGAGACAAAAGAATGACACAGACATCTGACAGAACAATATTAGCTACAAATTGACTTCTAGGCCTGAAATTAATTTCCCCATGGAAAGCTGAAGTTCTGTGCATAATTTATAAAATTAAGGCCCATGTCTGCAAATGCTTATGCATGTGAACAGCTTTCCTCATGCAAATACTTATTGTTACAATCTAGCCTTCAAAATAGCCATCGACACTTAGCCAGTTTCCTGTAGGTATCATGGCAGAAGTGAGGAAAGATGATGGATTTGAAGAATCAATGCCAAGGAACAAGGGGAAAGGTGGAAGAAGGTAGAGAAGTCAAAGATGCCAACAAACAAACTAATGTGGTTGGCCTTGTTGGCAAATGCAGAATTTATCAAGGTCCTTACAGGATAAGGGAGGTTTGAACTTGATGCCATGAAACATGGGGAAATCAGTAAAGGGCAGGTCAGCTACGAACCCACCCTCTCCCCCCCCCCCCAAAAAAAACTGCCAATTCACTGTACCCCATAAACAGAGTCTGAAAAAGAAGTTTTCAAAATATTATACTAGAGACATGTGAAAGATTCACCATTTACCTGAAACATTTTATAGAATTTAGAAACTAATTACAATGGTATTTTAGAGGACTATTTATTTTAGATTGTATGATATTACCTTTGAAATCGTTCTTGCTGTTCTCTTTGTTTTCGGATTTCTGGGAACTGTTTTTCATAGTACTCCCTTGTTTTACTTTCTTTAGCTTTCCTGCGGGGATTATTTTCTATCCTGTCTACTTTCTTCTCCCATGCCTCCATCAGTTGATCATAACGTTGACAGATTTTCTGCTCCTGTTAAATTCCAAAAATAAAAGGGAATTAAAGACTAATAAACATTCAATATTTCTGATATGTTGCCTTAGAAGAGACAGTGGGTTCAGAAGTGCACATAGGAGATTCCTACTACTACGCCAAAGGCTATTTATGTTGTAGGTGATGTGCCCAACTTTAAGGAGGTCAGAGAAGTAGTTTCATCACTGCCAAAAACTCCTCCTGCAGATTTAATCATTTAACTAGGTTCTTCTACTGTGCACCTCTCTGTGGTATTTGAGAAATGTTCGTGCAGGTTCCTCAGGAACTGTCGTCGTCCATACCTACTTTTTTGTGTGTTGTCTGCTAAAAGGAAGGGATTGGAATAAGTGAAATATACCCCAATCTCAGTGTTCAGATAAGGAATGGCCACCCAAGGAAAACTAGAGCCATCTGAATGAATGAATGAATGTATGAATACTGTAAATGCTAACAGGTTCCAAGATGGAGATGAAGTGATGTTTAACGTCTTTCACTTTTTATATAAGTACTGTTTCAAACATCATGCAAGGCCAAAAAGGCTCTCACTCCCTCCTCTAATGGAATTTGCAAACCAGCGCTCTGATAATACCATTGGCACATAACATACACACACTGAAGTAAAAATGCCTTGGACTTTAAGTTTTGACTGATGTCCTCTTACCATCAGCAGTTACTATACAGGGAATGGAGTCTGTGAAGAGACCTACCATAGTAATTACAGTAAGCCATTGGAAACTGATCTTAAGCAATTTTTTTTAGGAATTCAAAATTGGGATTACTTGTTTCTATTTCACAAAAAGTTACTGAAAAATTATCATTTATTTTAAAATGAACTTCTAAGCTTTATCATCCAGTCATTTTATTAATTGGTTTCCCAATCAAACCAATAGGAATTTTGATTCACATTAATTTTATTTCTAAATTATTTGCTAGTACCCTCTCAATCCAGATGAATTTGGAAATTAAGGTTTTCATCCAAAAGGGTTTTTATAAAAGCAGCAAAATTCTGTTAAGAGAATTCTCTGAATTAAAAAAATTCTCTGTAATGTTTGCAATTCAACACCTGGTTATTTTCTGCTATAACCCGAGAATGAGAAAGCGAAGTTGGTTAGCTTATTTTCATTACTCAAAAAATATTAAATGCCAAAAGTAGGGAAACAGCATAAAAGGCAGAGACTGAAATAGGCAAGAAGTTTTAATGATCTCAGATTTTACTAACACCATTGGCACAGAAGCTAAAAGATATTTGTAAAACTAACTTGCCTGTATCCCTTTAAGTTTACATTAAGGAGGAGATCATTTAATAATTAACGCTGAAGTGTGTTGTTCAATTTTGAAAACACTGCAGGTTAAGATACAGTGACTATTTTACATTGTTCACCTATGAGCTGTCTGGTATTTATTAAGAAAGTGTTACATTAGTAATCATTTTCTCTGCTGAACACATTATGAAATAAATCTCTTCTACAAGGGAAATAAGGTTTCCAACATATTAACTCACTTTCTAACAAAAGTAAAAAAGCAAAGTAACTTGAACAGAAAAAAAATTTCATTTATGCACAAAGTTGCTGAGTACAAATGCTGTCCTTCCACTTTGGTCTACATGCATATTCTTGAAGCCACTAAGATTTCTGACATAGCTGATTGGTGAACACAAATATGCAAAGAATACTACCATTAACCTGGAATGTGCAGATTTATACAAAACTTATTTTTGTGCATAAATGCAAACAAGCATTTGAGTCAACATGCCCAAGTGGACACCGCATGTGTCAATACTCGGACTTCCACAAAGATATTGCAGTATTACCCTTTGTTTCCTTGCATGATTTCTTCTCTTAAAAAACAAAATCAGCTTTTTCCTCATCACTTGGTTTCTAGAAAACAAAAGAATTGGAAAAGAGTTGAAAAGTTACATTTTAACCACAGACATGAGCAACATCAGAGAGCTTCAAAAGAAGTTATTGAAAATATTCACAAGAAGTTGACAAATATTACAGATGGTTGATTGTTTCAGCTAGCATTTCTTCTTCGTGCTTGCACCTCAGAAGACATTTGATATTACAGGGAAAAAAGCCATGAAACTAAAATCCTATCATATACAACAGAAGATATCCCTGAAGGGGGAGGAATTGGCCAAGAGACTAAGAGAATCCCTACCAATCTATGTAAACCTGGGATTCTCCTCAACACATGGACAGGCTGGGACTAATCATAGGCAAAGTACTGAGGATGTGTCTTTGCAACTCATTCACTCAAGGCTATAAGTTTACAAGTACATGCAATCAGCTATGTCATTAGGATTTGGTATTGGTATACAAAGCTAACTAAGCTGTGGGACTGTCACATGTTAATTTGTAATATATTATTCCTATAAATTTAATGTCCCGTGTACAGAGTTTATTACTACACATGGATCTCTTTAATCTGGCAACACTGGGAAACAGGGTATATTGGATTAAAGATTTTGCTGGACCAGGGAGGATGCTGCTGGGCCTCAGCATGAGGGGGCGGAGGCAGGGTGCTTACCTGCCATCCCACAACCAGGGGGCACATGTAGTTCCGTGCTCCCCACCGCTTCCAGACACCACCTACCGCTGCCATGGGAGTGTCGGGAAAAGCCTCAGGGGAAGCGGCTGTGCAGAGTTTGGAGGCTTAAGTGTATTATTAATCTACCTTTTGTAGAGATCTTCTACATTTAAAGATATCGATATGATGAAAAATTCACCAGCCTACTCATGGCCATATGCAAGTCAAACTCACTGAGGGTTTGTTTGGTTTTTTTTTTTTTTTCTGCAGATATATTCTTCAATTTCCTCCTTCATGTATAAAATAACTTTCTATTTCAATTTCAACACTGTTTTCCACTTGGTATTTCAAGAAAATATGCTAGTTAGAAGAGAAACTTAGTATTTCAGTTTAATGCATTCTCTTCCAAAGCATTCTTAATTCAATATAAAATCTTCCATTAGCTTAACACACACCAGCATGTACAGCAAATTGGGAAGTGTTGCTAAGGCTGATTAGGAAATGGGATTTTTTAAATTATTAAAATATAAGAGCTAAACTGTACCAGAGGTGGCTTATTTTTAGAATTCTTCACATAGTAAATGCAAATTTTCTGCAAAGTAAATATCAAGGACTACTAATCAGTCACATATGCAAAAAAGATTTACCTTCCAGAGAGAGTCTTATGAAGAAGGTACATTTTATCAACAAGACTTATTCTGGCAGTACTACTACTACTACTACTACAGGTTAAACCTCTCTAGTCCAGCAACCTCCGTGGCCTGGCACAATTTTAATTAGCAGGATCTCCACTCAGGAGCGTGGCAAAGTTTCACATGGTCCCATAAAATTTGTTTACAGTCACCAGCCCTGGATCCCCGTGTTCTGTGCTGTCATTTAGCTCTAATTAACCAATGTCTTCTGAGAGCCCAGTAAGCCGAAGTGTTGGTAATGCTGCTAGACAATACTAACCTCCTGTGGTTCAGCACCATTCAGGTCCTGGGGGTGCCAGACTAGAGAGGTTCAACCTGTACAGCTGAAGTTAGGGTTGTCACAAAAATTTCACAACTGACTTTTATAACTAGGCCCTCTGAAAAAGCCGATACAGGTTACAGCTTAAACAAAATCTTAAAAATACATAAGCCAAAACCAGACACGCAAATTGATCATGCGGTCTGACCTCTTATATAGCATGGTCTATAGAACTCCTCCAAAATAACTCTAAAGTTAATCTTTTAGATAAAAAACACCTAATCACGATTAAAAAGGAGATACCAGCAAGGTGTATTTGATATTGATGCCATCCATGGAAAGTCACTCAAGAGGTTTAAGTTTCCTAAACACTTACAAAATAGTTCGTGGACACCATCCCCTCCTCAATGCAAACAGCACCTTTTCCTAATTCACCAAACCATTCAACAATTCAGCAGAAAACATTTATATACCCATCATATACAAGCCATTATACGTAACTTCAGGTACCCTAGCATCAAATATATTCATTATTTGTACAAATACTAATGCCATTTATCAGTAGGCAAGTGTCCTTCCAAAAAAATGTTGCTAGAAAAGAGTAATTTTTTTTTTTTTGGGGGGGGGGGGGAGGGGAGAGTGGGAAGAGGGGAATGTGTCTAGTATTAGCTAACAGTATCACTTGCACAATCTAATGAGCCAGGTCAGCAATTGTAGATTTCAGCTAGAGTTGAAATTGCTTAGTCTTAGAATTACAAGTGGCTACAAAAATCACGGAAAATTATTTTTCTTGAGTTTCCTAGGTCATGAGGGGTATCTTGTTAGAAGTATTACAAGATAATACTAAATCTTTTACAAACAAACAGTTGGTTGTCCTGAAAAACAGGTAGAAATTGAAAGCAATGTGCACCCTCTGAAATCCATCGTGAATACTACAGGCAGATAGTCTAGAAACAGAGGAATTGTATACTGGCCAGATTGTTCTATTATAAGCTGAAAGGCACTTAGGTATTCCAAACTATGACTGGAAACAGAGCTAAAGCCTTAATCGTTTTGATATACCACACAAGTTTCTGAAATGCTTCCCTATATCAGCTATAACATTTTGTAGAGAAGAAAGAAGGTAATGCTGCCTTCCAATAGCACGGAAGCACTATTGTATCAACATTTTCTTTCTTCACAGCCTGCTCACCATAATATCTGTAGGGTATAGAGAGAAGAGCTCAATACCGACTGGGCATAAAGCTTAAGACTGTAAATCATGCTAAAGAATGATTTAGCCACCTTAAGTGGTACTCCTTCAGTTCCTTACTGGATCACAAAGCATAAGACTATGACTATTTTGACAAAAAAGATAAGAAACTAATAAATGTTAATTCTTAAAATCCACACTTTCTACCCACAGACATAGCAATCTACTTCATACAGCTGAATTTAGTTTGTCCTAAGTCACAAGTAGCGGAAAAGTATAGAATGCAGTGACACAATTCAGAGCCTGCCACAGATAAAGAACATATTAGCGTCTGCACAAAACAGGACTCATCTGACTCTTAACAGTGACAACATTTAAAAGGCTTCTTGAACACAGTGTTCAAGGAGAGGGACAAAGACATTTAGGCCAAATCAGGCCTGAATTTTAGTTTTGGGAAAAAGCTTTTCTAAAAGCTAAGAAACAGAAATGTTTTCTTTTAAAAAAAGTTTCAGTGGAAAAGTGTTTTTCAGTCTCTTGCAATATTTGCAACGCTGGTGTTGCAGGATTTTTTAGTACACACAAAAACCTGAAAACTGAATGTGCTAGAAATTGTCTATTTTCACTGAATTAACTAAAATAATTGAAAAGGAAAATGTTTCCTAAATCATAAAAAGCAAATGAGATTTTGAAATTCCAATATTCTCTTTGTTACCAAGTAGTTATGTATTGTTTATGTAAAACTAGGATGTTTGGCTCCAAGCTCTTTTAAAACAGCAAGATTACAAAAGGTTTGGTACTTACGTTTTGATGTTTTCATGGTACACCTTTGTATCGGATGGTTGGTTGTAAAGTGGCTACAAAATGGATTGGCGTATACATTAAGAACATAGAACTTGCGTTTAATTCTACAAATACATAATATGGTAAAGCAATAATATTTGGCAAACTGAGATGCAGCAACCTAAAATGAACAGGAGTTGAAGATGCTCAGCATCTCCCAAAAGGTTGTCTCTACTCCCCTGGATGTCACTTTTGAATAGAGCCGACTCAAATATATTAACACACTTCTATTTCAAGTTTGTAAGCAAATATGAATAAACAGTTATAAAACTATGCCAGTCAAATCACCAAGACCTTGATTCAGCAGTGTATATGTGCATGTGCTTAAGTCCCACTGAAATCAATAGGACTGCTCAGGCATTTTAAGGGTAAGCACATGTTTACATGTTTTGCAAGAATCAGGATAAAGGTATGCATGTACTCAAGTTCTTTAGTGAACTGGCTGAAAATCTGGCAAGTCTTGAAAAAGATGTGATTTAAGTAATATCCAATAGACTGCTCGTATCACTACAGAGGCTTGGGCTATTAATCCCTATAAAAGTTTCAGTACATCAGCCACTTTCAATTTTTGGCACATTATAATGATATTGTCTTCCCTGGACTGTGCCAATCATTTAATGATTTGAAACAAAGAATCCTTAGTTACGTAAATGGACAGGCATATGAGCCCTTGTGACCATACATAAACTCAGTTATATTAAGGAAAAATTGTGGGTCTTTTTTTAAACCGAAGCTGAAGTTATGCAACCCTACTTTCTTATATCTGTTCTTCTTAGGAGAAGAATCACAAAAAGAAAAACAAGACAGGGAAAAGGAACTTACCAGTTCAACTTTTGGACCAAGACCTTCAAAAATTTTATGAGCTTCTTCTGCCTTTTTCTGTGAACGACATGGTTTTGTATAGTCTAAACATTAATCAGTTTTATTCAGTAATAATGCAAATTGGACTGTCAAAACGATCTTTAATGTCCTGTCCCAAGGTCATCGGCAAAGACAACCGCCCTCCATTCACAACCTGCTTATGCCCATATTGCTTAAAGAGAATATATGCAACTCAAAAGCTTGTCTCTCTCACCAACAGAAGTTGGTCCAATAAAAGATATAACCTCATCCACCTTGTCTATAGTGAATCACGTTAACACTTGTAAATTGTCTGTGGTTATTCCCCAGACCTCTGTCTACTTGTCTGACTTCAAGCTGTGAGCTCATCTGGGCAGGAACTGTCCTTCTCAGGCATTTGGAAAGCAACTAGCACACAGTAGGCCAGATTGCAAATATCTGTCAGGATAGGGGAAGAAGAAATGTGCTTAACAGCAGAGAAGCAAGATTTAGAAAGGCTGGGCTAAGGCAACCATTACAGAAAAGGCAAGGAGCAAATATACAAAAAAACCTTCACCAACCCCTATGTTCAATATGTCTTTAAAAAAACAAACAAACAAACAAAAAAACCACACTACACTTCACTACATATTAGCCCAACACATCTACTCTCAGTGCTTGGTGAAAGGGCAAAAAAACTGTCTTGTTCCTAAGGGAACAGAGCTGGGTTATTTACCCAACTTCCACAAATCCATTTAAATACACCATCCTTCTAAACCCTTTCTTTAGCAAACCAACTATGAGACTTTGCAATATGCTTATTTTAAGATCCTTCCTCTCTACAAGTTATCAGTTCTACAAGCTACTCAAAGGACTACACATACCAGCAAAAAATTAAACAAAACAAAAAACAAAAATTATTTTTAGAAAGTGTGCTCTGCTAAATTCTACTACTTTCCTACATGTACTATTCTGAACTCAGAAAAATGACAAATATTTTGGAATCCACAGCTGTGCAAAGTAATTACACATCAGGAGAATGTTATAAAATTACTCTGGTAAAATGGTTTGTTTAGTCTCAAAATATCTTGGGACTGAACTTTATCCCTCTTAGTTGAGTGAAATTCTCTAAGTACAGCTAAGCATTGAAATCAAGAGTTATACCCTTACAACATCCACCCTCTAGCCACGATGCTATTAAGGGGGACTACCTTCTTGCACAGCTGCTGGAAAGAGAGAACCAAACAAGTATTGCATACACAAATGTCACAATAGTTGTGTAGTAGGCAACAGAAATAACTTAGTTATATCTGCACTCTGAAAAATGCATGCCAAGTCAGGCACCACCACAATGCTTAGGATTGTACAAGACAAACAATGAAATTAGATCCTGCCCTTGCTGAGTCAAATATCTGATTTTAAAATTGATTTATATTTTAAATTCAGCATTTCTTACACCATGAGCCAGTTTTGAAATGCAAGGATCAATTTAGGAACAAGAACATTCAAACGGGGACTAAATGCCCAACACCACAATGTTTCCTCATCTACTGGCAGATATGCAACATATGATAGAGAACAGTAATCTCAAAATGCTGTTAACAGAAGCAAACATTTGTAACAAACATTAAGCTAAATTTTTCCATTCACTCCCAAACACTGCCCACTGTGTTGGTAAATTTCTTTAGTCGTTTCATTTTTGTGCACTGTGCTGCATGGGATTCGATTATTTGAGGCAATCTCATAATAAGCATGAGATTAATTTAGAAAAAACCTTCAGTGCTAGTTGGTTAAGAAAAAATACTATTTAACAACTAAAAAGCATGCTTACTGTTTGTTTAGAGCTTATATCCATTAAATAATTCATTTATATAGGGCTTTTTAGACAGTAAGTAGTGAATCCTAAACTAGATCCCTGTTTGTCTATAAAAATGAGGGTAAGACATTTTCCTTAATAGGATAATCAGGCACTTCTACAATATGTAATCTAGGATAGTGTAGTAGGATTTCCCGCAGATCCCATTGGTCAAGAATAGCAAACTGTGCCTACAGATATATTTTGCTGACGTGAACTCTCAGTCCGCCAGTGTATTACCCTGACGAGTTAAGAGTCATAGACTGCCGACCCCTGACGTAGGAAAGCCAAGAGGCAAAAATGTTACCTAAGCACACCTAAAATGTTATCAAAGCTTAAATTCAGCCGTGGGGGTCATACAGACTCGTTTTCAGTGCTTCTGTTTGTCAAACATCTTCATGGCTCAAAATATTCTGGGATTTGGAATGAAAATCTCATGCAAGGATTGGTCATTAAAAAAGTTGAAAAGATTGAAAAATAATTAAAATAGTTAAAATATGAAAAGACTGCAACATATATAAAAGACTGAACACACACACAATGGAGGAACATTAGCGCCATGTGTAGATATATGCAATAATACTCAGCCAACCAGACCAAGAAGCAAGCTTACCCGGTTTTCATCATAAATAATTTGGACAATACTGCGGTGTTTCTGTTCCACTGGAGGAGGGGAGACAGGCCTCTCTGGCTCTGGAGGTTTAGCAGCTTCTTCTTCAAGTTGTTGCTAAGAGACAAGAGAAAGCAAAATCAGCCATCCGCACCATGTTACCCTAACCAGTAATTAGTCACCAGAGATAAAACATGCATCTGATCAACAGTTTGCTGTGCCTGTCATTTCATCATTTAATCTGCAAGGTATGAATGAACTAGGTTTAATGCCAACAGAAGTGGCAACAAGACAGGATTTTTATACTAATATCTGTAAATTAAATAACCTTTTTGAGGTACCCCATGTCTGTCAAACTGACAGGTTTGAGTCAGTTAAACGCACACTGCTGTGTTGTAGTTTATCCATAAAAATATTTAACTTTCAACCAAAATATTAAAGAAACACAGCATTTCAAGCTTTTAAGATGAGGCAACACTCTCTAAAAACTCCGATCTGCAGCACTGGGACGACCCGACACCAACAGTGGAGCACCTATGGGGACATCACTGCATCTTGGGGTCTTTGAACCATCGTTTCAAAGACTTCAATATCTGAGATATAGGTGAGAGGATTATTCTAGCAGTGGGTGGGTGAGATTCTGTGGCCTGCATTGTGCAGGGGGTCAGACTAGATGATCAAAATGGTCCCTTCTGACCTTAAAGTCTATGAGCCTATCACTCAAAGAAGAACTGTATGATCAGTCATGTATTTTATACCCAAGGAAGTGACAGTGGCAGACCAGAAGTGCTAATGTATCAGTAAATATTATAAGGAGCCTAGTCAAGTTCTATGTGGTCTAATCTAAGGTCTAACCAGCTGGAATAAGAACTATGGACAGACAGCTAAAGAGAGTGCTAAGAAGAAGAAAAAAAAAATCAGTGATGAGGAGAGTAAAGGTATGCTGGCAGCTGGTAGATCTGGAAAGGATTGTGTGGGCAGCTGATAGATCCGGGAGGGGGTACCCACTTGGGAACCTCTGCACTAGATTATTATATCTAACCCATTTAGAAGTTTGTACTATGTAAACTGCTTGCAGAACAAGAATTTTTACTTATGTTGTGACAAAGTAAAAATTGTGACTAAAAAACCTGTGGGTCCCCTAGACGATCGAACTATAAAAGGCGCAATCAAGGACGATAAAGCCATTGCGGAGAAACTAAATGATTTCTTTGCTTCAGTCTTCACGGCTGAGGACGTTGGGGAGATTCCCAAATCTGCACCGTCCTTTGTGGGTAATGAATCTGAGGAACTGTCCCGGATTGAAGTGTCATTAGAGGAGGTTTTGGAACAAATAGAAAAACTTAATGTTAACAAATCTCCGGGACCGGATGGCATTCATCCAAGGGTTCTAAAAGAACTCAAATGGGAAATTGCTGAACTATTATCTGTGGTTTGTAACCTATCCCTTAAATCGGCTTCCGTACCTAATGACTGGAAGGTAGCCAACGTGACACCAATATTTAAAAAGGGCTCTAGAGGCGATCCGGGCAATTACAGACCGGTAAGTCTAACTTCAGTACCGGGCAAATTAGTCGAAACAATAGTAAAGAATAAAATTGTGAAGCATGCACTAAACATTAAAAAGGCCGTAGAGCAGTTTTTAAACTGAGAGATGGGGGAAAGCCGATTGGTGTGGAGATGCACGTAAATCGGAGGGAGACTTCTCTTAGAGGAGAATCCATTGATAGAGATTCTCTAAGCTGTAGTCAGAAAGAGAGGAGGGGAGAGGGCAAACCATGGGCCAGAGCAGACAAACAACCGTACAAAGGAATCCAATGCATCAGGAAGGGCAGACAAATAAGCAGTGGCAAATTTTTAAAGTGCTTCTACACAAATGCTAGAGTCTGACTAATAAGATGGGTGAACTAGAGTACCTAGTATTAAATGAGGAGATTGACATAATAGGCATCACTGAAACCTGGTGGAATGAGGAAAATCTGTGGGACACAATCATACCGGGATATAAAATATATCGAAAGGATAGAGCAGGCCGGGTGGGTGGCGGAGTGGCACTGTATGTGAAAGATAATGTAGAATCAAATGAAATAAAAATATTAAATGAATCAACATGTTCAATAGAATCGCTATGGATAGTAATTCCATGCTCCAAAAATAAGAAATTAGCAGTAGGGATATATTACCGACCACCTGACCAGGACAGGGATACTGACATTGAAATGCTGAGGAGATTAGAGAGGCTACCAAAACAAAGAACTCTATAATAATGGGGATTTTAATTACCCCCATATTGACTGGATACATGTCACCTCAGGAAGAGAAGCGGAGATAAAATTTCTCAATGGCTTAAATGACTGCTTCTTGGGCAGCTAGTGCAGGAACCCACAAGGGAGGCAATTCTCGATTTAGTCCTGAGAGCGCAGGATCAGGTCAGGAAATAACCGTTACAGGACCGCTTGGGAATAGTGACCATAATATAATAACATTCAACATTCCTGTGGTGGGAAGAACACCTCAGCAGACCAGCACCCTGGCATTTAATTTCAAAAGGAATTACACAAAAATGAGGAGGTTAGTTAAACAGAAATTAAAAGGCACAGTGACTAGAGCCAAATCCCTGCAAGCTGCATGGAAACTTTTAAAGACACCATAATAGAGGCCCAACTTAAATGTATACCCCAAATTAAAAAACATAGCAAGAGACCTAAAAAGAGTCACCGTGGCTTAACCACCATGTAAAAGAAGCAGTGAGGACAAAAGGCATCTTTTAAGAAGTGGAAGTCAATCCTAGTGAGATAAATAGAAAGGAACATAAACACTGTCAAATCAAGTGTAAAAATGTAATAAGAAAAGCAAAAAAGATTTTGAGGAACAGCTAGCCAAAAACTCAAAAGAAATAACAAAATGTTTTTAAGTACATTAGAAGCAGGAAGCCTGCTAAAAACCTGTGGGTCCCCTAGACGATCGAACTATAAAAGGCGCAATCAAGGGCGATAAAGCCATTGCGGAGAAACTAAATGATTTCTTTGCTTCAGTCTTCACGGCTGAGGATGTTGGGAGATTCCCAAATCTGCACCGTCCTTTGTGGGTAATGAATCTGAGGAACTGTCCCGGATTGAAGTGTCATTAGAGGAGGTTTTGGAACAAATAGAAAAACTTAATGTTAACAAATCTCCGGGACCGGATGGCATTCATCCAAGGGTTCTAAAAGAACTCAAATGGGAAATTGCTGAACTATTATCTGTGGTTTGTAACCTATCCCTTAAATCGGCTTCCGTACCTAATGACTGGAAGGTAGCCAACGTGACACCAATATTTAAAAAGGGCTCTAGAGGCGATCCGGGCAATTACAGACCGGTAAGTCTAACTTCAGTACCTGGCAAATTAGCCGAAACAATAGTAAAGAATAAAATTGTGAAGCATGTAGAAGAACATAATTTGTTGGACAAAAGTCAACATGGGTTCTGTAAAGGGAAATCCTGTCTTACTAATCTATTAGAGTTCTTTGAAGGGTTAACAAACATGCGGACAAGGGGATCCAGTAGATATAGTATACTTAGATTTCCAGAAAGCCTTTGACAAGGTCCCTCACCAAAGGCTCTTGTGTAAATTACATGGCCATGGGATAAGAGGAAGGTCCTTTCTTGGATTGAGAACTGGTTAAAGACAGGAAACAAAGGGTAGGAATAAATGGTAAATTTTCAGAGTGGAGAGGGTAACTAGTGGTGTCCCCCAAGGGTCAGTCCTAGGACCAATCCTGTTCAACTTATTCATAAATGATCTGGAGAAAGGGGTAAGCAGTGAGGTGGTAAAGTTTGCGGATGATACCAAACTGTTTAGGATAGTCAAGACAGAAGCAGACTGTAAGGGACTCCAAGAAGATCTCACCAAACTGAGTGATTGGGCAACAAAATGGCAAATGAAATTTAATGTGGATAAGTGTAAAGTAATGCACATTGGGAAAAATAACCCCAACTATACGTACAGTATGATGGGGGCTAATTTAACTACGACAAATCAGGAAAGAGATCTTGGAGTTATCGTGGACAGTTCTCTGAAAACTTCCACACAGTGTGCAGCGGTCAAAAAGGCAAATAGGATGCTAGGTATTATTAAGAAAGGGATAGAAAATAAGACCCGGAATATCTTACTGCCCCTGTATAAAACTATGGTACGCCCACATCTTGAATACTGTGTACAGATGTGGTCTCCTCACCTCAAAAAGATATTTTGGCCTTGGAAAGGGTTCAGAAAAGGGCAACTAAAATGATTAGGGGTTTGGAACGGGTCCCATATGAGGAGAGGTTAAGCGACTGGGACTTTTCAGTTTAGAAAAGAGGAGACTGAGGGGATATGATAGAGGTGTATAAAATCATGAGTGGTGTGGAGAGGGCCGATAAAGAAAAGTTATTTATTAGTTCCTAAATAGAAGAACTAGAGGACACCAAATGAAATTAATGGGTAGCAGGTTTAAAACTAATAAAAGAAAGTTCTTCTTCACACAGCGTGTAGTCAGCATGTGGAACTCCTTGCCAGAGGAGGCTGTGAAGGCTAGGACTATAACAGAGTTTAAAGAGAAGCTAGATAATTTCATGGAGGTTAGGTCCATAAAGGCTATTAGCCAGGGGATAAAATGGTGTCCTTGGCCTCTGTTTGACAGAGGCTGGAGAGGGATGGCAGGAGACAAAGCGCTTGATCATTGTCTTCGGTCCACCCCCTCTGGGGCACCTGGTGCTGGCCACTGTCGGCAGACAGGATACTGGGCTAGATGGACCTTTGGTCTGACCCGGTACGGCCGTTCTTATGTTCTTATGTTATGTTCTAAAGCAGTTTGGTTTATTTTTGAAAAAGCTTGAATTTTGTGGTCTGCCAATTGAAAATAAAAATAGCATTGTTATGGTGTTCTTTGCAGCTGACTTACTTGCTTTTTCTTCAGTTTAAGGATCTGCTGTTCCACTTTTGCAATTTCTCGATCTACACGATCCATGCTTTGTATCAACTCTTCTTTTGACAGTTTTGAAGGTGATGCATTCTGGTCCTCTCCACAGGACTGGCCGGAGATTGGAGAAGATGGCCCTTCATGCTTGCTTCCAAAAGCTGGTTCCTTAAATAAACAAGGAACAATTTGATTATGTATTAAGATTTGAGACCTACATTTGGAGAATGCAATGTAAGTAATTGATCTATCTAAGCATTATGTAAGACACAAAAAGTTTTCCAATTATAAATTAAAATAAAATTGACCAGAGCTTTCAGCCATCTATTCTACTACCTAGACTGAATCACTAACACTGATAATCTGGAAGTTTAATTTAAGTTCCTAAAAGTGCTCATGTTTTCCTATTTTTTTCATGCAGCCCTAGAATCAATAAAGAGATCACAATTTCATCCTTTTAAAATCCATCATTAACAATTTAATTTCTATTTACAAGTAGAAAATGTCCCAAATGGGGCCTTAAACTCTTCACAGGCATTCACATTAAAGAGCAGACCTCTGAAGACTTGTTTAAAGACAGACATGAATGCACCAATGACTAACTTGGAAAACACATGCCCCACCCAAACCAATCTCACTGAAACAAATTGTTTTAGTTCTATTTTTCCTGGTGGTACCTTAAAATGTGTACAAGATTGAGATGGTGAATTTCACTAAACTACATGGATAAAAGTTATTCACAATGAAAACATAACACTGCACATATCTGATTGGCTTCTCCAATGCCCCCTTAGAGCTTGTTTTTACAATGCAAAAGAGTAAGATATTAAGATACTGCATCATGTTAATATAATTTTACTATAGCTCTCAGAAAGATGCTGTATTTAGAATATGAAAAGACAAACAAAGGCAGTACAAAAATACACTATCCAATATTTGTTAAAGAATGGGTACCACCTATTCGCTATTGAATCCATACTTAGGCACCTAATAAAAAAATTAATTGCCTCATTTTCTGAAATGCTGAGCACCCAAGCATATTCCATTGAAGCCAACATTAAAAATGTAGCTTAAGTATAAATTTAGGAAATACTGGGTTAGTCGCTATACACACAAATTGCAACAGCTTAACTCAAGTTTCTACAACAGATGTATCCAACTTTTTTCTGATTTAAGAGAATCCACAAAAGAGAGCTACATAAGTTTAACTAGACTAATTTAGAAACAGATTTAGTCAGTGCAATGTGTGTGTGTAGACCAGACTTAACTTTAGGCACACACATTTTAAAATCTTGGCCACTAATTACAATTCATGCGCAATGTAGATAAATGTTTCACCTATTTATATTTTATACAACCTTTCAGCTAGGGATTAAAAAAAACCTATAACACCTGATAGGTAGGTAGCTTGTTACAGAGGGAAAAATTTAGGCACAAAGAAGTAAAATAACTTGTGTAGATCTAAGCAAGTCATTGGCACAGTCAAAAACAGAACTCCTGTAACCTGATTTACAATTCCTTGCTCTAGCAAGCACAAAATATTGTCCTCTTCTAAACACAGTTTAAGTGTCAGGAGTTAAAATCTCAGTAGCCCTGTTTTCTCACAATACTTTTTGCAAAAAGGGAACTCTTACTCCTACACGGAAAGGTAGATTATCTATTATGAAATGTGTTATTCTTCATCGATGCAAAGATGTTTTTCCACTGTGAAAGAGGGGAACAAAAACCTAAGATTGTTCAAGTAATATGTTTATATTATTTATTATTTGCATTATGATAGTATGTAGTTGGGGTGTAATTGTGTAACCATTGAAACAGTTAACCAATAAGCACGAATTCATTGGTTGCCTGTAACGGTTACACACTGGCTCCCTGGGAGCAGGGTTGCAGGTGGGAAACAGTGCACTTTGGGAGCTGGCTTAAAAGCCAGCTTCCAGTGCGCACTGGATCCCACCCTGTGCTACAGGCTTTGCAGTATAAAGCTTGTACTGTAGGGCCCACAGCACAACTGGCTTCATGAGAGCAGGGCCAGGAGCCAGGACTGTTTGTCCCGCTCCGGGGGAGTCTGCTGCGCTGCAGGCTCTGCAGTAAAAGCTTTATATTGCAGAGCCCACAGCGCGTAACCGTGAAGAATCCAAGCTGACATGACATTCAGTGGGAGGGGAATCAGAGGCAGAGAGAGGTTTAGTGAATTGCCAAATAGTGGCAAAGCCAGAAATAAAGCCTAGGGGTCCTGAGCCCCAATCCCATAATCAGTGGGCAACTCTGCCTCTCAGTCTTCCATGCAAAAAAAGTCACAAAAGGGTAACACTTTATTTAAATGAAAACTGACTACGTTCTAGGCCTATTATATTTCCAAATGCAAGGAAGTATTTTGGAGGTTTGCAGAGGGAAAATTAAAGAATACTTTGGGCCTGATCCTGAAAGATGCCGCATCCCAACAACTCATTTAAAATCAACGAAAATTCAGGGGTTCTCTGCAACTCCTAGATGACATTTCAGCTGTTCTGTAACCATCTGCTGGCAGTTTAGGACTAGAGGAGAGATCGTTACACTAATACTTTTCCAACAGAAGCCTACAGATAGGATAGCTGAAGCAATTTAAAAAAAAATTAAACTCGAGTGTCAGCTATAAGTTGAGTGTTCCAACATTCTGTACTAAAAACAAGTAAACCTTCAAACATATTATGCAACTTACTGGGATGGTTTTTTACTACTCCAAAACATAGCTAGTGAACATATGTCACCAAGGTGTGGGGGAGTCACCAATCCTGCACCCCCATCCACAGTCAGATGTGACACTCAGCCAGGAGCAGAACAGAAAGTTTATTAAGCAACAGGGAAACAGTGTAGAACAGACTTGTCCGTGCAGTAACCAGAAGCAGTCAGTGCAATCCATCTTTGGAGGAGGGGGCCCAGAGCCAGGGACCCTCCCAAGCCAACAGAGACCAACTCACTCCCAAGCTCCTGGTCCCAGCCCTCCAACCTTTGTCCTGCTTCCCAGGCAAAAGGCATCACTTGGTCGCACCCCCTCTTAGGCTCAGGTTACAATGGGCATCAGCCACTGCGTTCCTGGGGAGGCTATCACACAGAAATTCCCATCACCATCTTGGCATTGGTGCTCTGCCCAGGAAAACTGAGGCACACACAAGGTTACTATATGATAGCAGCACTCACAAACATAAGGTGAATAAAATCCCCACTTTGTCACAACATACTACTATAACTTGAAATTATGCTTGTGAACAAAACAAGTTTCTACTTAGTGAGCAGTCAATATCCAAATACTCACCACAGAAATGGTTTGTTGATAACTTAAAAATTGTAATACTATTTTCAGTCACAACAATCTTTAAAAAATAGTTACCCAATCAATTTTCAAAACACAATAAGGAAGACAGACCTTCAGTATTACAACAAACACTGTGTTACCTTCTTAATATCTGCAGATCGCAATCCCTCCTGTAGAGGATGTACTAAAGGCAGGACAGCAGCAGCACTAACACGCGGGAAATGGGAATCTGAAACTTGTTCAAGACGTGGTCGCTTAGATTCCAATGAATCATGATCAGTCTGTGATGGACCAGGGTGAAACTGCTGTTCATAACCAGTTCTCCTTTCCTGAGGCCTAAAGAACAAAAAAGAAAGAGGAGAGAGAGAGATTGTAAAAATAATTAAATGAAAAATATATATCTATACCAAAAACTCTATATGGGGCATTATTTGGTGGTTGTATTCCTTTTCAAGTCCATCAGGAAGAGAGTGCCACTAACTCTTCCTAGATGGTGAGAAGGGCAAAAGCTTAAGTGGTATATTACAGAATATTGGCTTTTATTTTTAAAATGAATTTTGCCTAAAAGTTACTTGAACCCCACAAAGATACCATTTAAATGCCCATCACTTGACAGGAGGCACAAAATGACAAATACTTATGTCATTACTACAAGTATATCAGAAAACAGATATGGCTCAAGAATGAGCATCCAAAAGACTTCACATCATTAAGTTTAGTATTGCATTCCATAGAATTATGCAACATTTCTGAAGAAATTTTAAGTACACATAAGTAGTATCTAAATTAGTAGATTAAGTTACTTGGAACTGGGTTTGCATCACACTCAAATTCAAATACTTGTCAGTAGAGCACTATCATCTATGTTGGGGGCTGGGAAGTCATTTGGTGACTCTTCCTACTCATTTTTTCATAGCTTCTTTGCAGTGAATTACACAGGATGTCAATAAGATAACATGCTTCAACACCTTCTTAGAAGATTTCTTTCAAAGAGAGGACAGTAGCTTCCTGTATTTTGCCAACACTAGTGAAAGAGCTCTTCACAGCAGTTTTTTGTCTTATTACCTGCTGTTAGGTTATCAAAGCACTCTGGTACTTAAGATGTTACTAAACCAAATCCAGCTGTCTTCTTTGTAAAATGCAAGATGAAGACAAATTTATCTCAGTCCCAGTATCTGGGAATTATTTCTGGGAATATTCCAATTTAGCATTCAGCTTCAGGGAACTATTCATTTATTTTAAACACTAAATATCACTCGAGTAACGATCATCATATACCACTTTTGATCTGTGATCAGAGTGAGCCATGAGCAACAACACTACATTTTAAGTAGCGTAAGAACAAGGCCGAAGGAGTACAGATTCATCTCACTGCAAGGACTATGATACCTCTGTGCATCAGAATGTGATATACCAATAAGTAAGCAAAACAATCACAATACTTAACTTCCCCCTACATACTGTTAGGCACTCCCAGTATCTAAAATGTATTCAGATTATTAAAATCTCATTCAGATCTGTGGCTGAATTAATCTTTATGATTATTTTCAAGTCTGATATTCAAAGCACACTGCACATTGCTTACTTGTATATCCAGTTAAATACAATTGTTTAATAAATGTTAATCAGTATTTAGCTGGCATTTACCAACTTAAGTTACATCAATACAAAGCATATTTAGTTGATTTAACACAAACCAATTTTATTTAAAAAAAAAAAAAAAGACACCAGTTCTCATGACAGTAACAGCCAACTATAGCTCTTCACTATTCACATGCTGGAGCCAGAACAGCAGTCATATCTATTTACCATACAAAAGCAGGACTGGTTTAATGAACAAACTTGAAAAACAGTTCCAAGAACATTTGACTCTGAACTCTCAAGTGATTAAATTGTTTTATTCTTTCAATTAAAAAATCACCACCAACTGCTTGCGCTTTTGCACCACATTTAAGTATTGTATACTGTTATGACAAATGAAACCACCCAACTAGCTCTGCTGCTTCTTACTTACCTAGACAGACAAATACCCTCTGCTGAATATTCAAGTGTATGAATTTTATCCCAGTGAAATCTAGGAAACATGATGGATAATATTCACACTGTGATGATGCTTTAATTGTGCTGTATAACATCACTTGTCACTGTATCTCAAAAAAACAAACATTACACACATACGGCCAAAATATTTCTAAACAACAAGTTTGATGTGCATGAGGGTTCTCAGTTGCTTGCTAAGAAAGTTGTTGGGAGAGGAGAAGGGAAGTGAAGCACAAGTGTCATTTCCTAACTCGGAAAACAAACATCTTATTTAAACCAAGTGGGCTGGCAAGTTTTAAAACTGGTTTTAAAAAAGACTATCATAAAATATTGTCAAATACCATTACCAACTAACACTGTTAGTTACTGGAGAACCCTGTGCTTTATAAACCCAAGTCCTTAATCAAAAACTGTGGAAGCAGACTTTTTAATGATTAATATATACCTTTTTATAAAGTTTGGCTCAAATCACAACAGATTTCACTTGTATCTAAAAGAAATACAGAATGCCCTTACCTGTCAGAGCCTGGATGAAATTCAGAAAGCAAGGACGGCCGTCGACGAAGTTGCTGCTGCTGCTGCTGTTGTAAGAGCTGGGTTGCCTGACTGACTTCCAGATGAGAAGTACGATAATCAGGAACTGCAAACTCCTAAATGAAAAATAATCCTGACATTTAAGCAAGAATGAAAATTCAAAAGATACATCACAGATGATTAAGGAATCATGGTTTCTGAATAATTCTTGCAAATCAAGACCGGATTACCAAAGCCCTGCTTCAAGCCAACAGTTAAGTCTTAAATGTAAGGTTTCTTTAACAAATTCTTTTTGGATCTCCAAAAAATATATATTGACAAAGTGTAATCACAAAATCCACTGTTCACAGTCATAACTGAAACTGCAAACTAATTTGGAGCCAAAAGAAAGGTGGCCTGGATTGGCGGTAATATAAAGGAAATAACTAGAGTGAAATTCACATCCATTCTCAGTGACTATATTCAAACCTGTCTAGGAGAAAATGATTGCAGCTACACACTGGCAGACAACTACAGGGACTAAATTAGACCTGTTTGAGGTCCAGGACTCCATATGCTTAGTCCTGGAAAAGTGCCAGAAGAGCTTTGTTAACTAAAAGTTTGACACAGAATTAAACGCAGAGATTATGAGAAACGAAAGCTCTGTGCTATCGGAAAGCTTGGGATCACAACTTGCAAATGGCATGACATTAATATCTAGCTCCAGTTGTTCAGGAGAGATTAGCTGCTATAATCACATGGGAAACAGTTGCAAAGATGCAGTGCAGATATTCTCATTAACAGTATACTTTTTAAAACATTGTTTTAGACATGATTGAAAAGAAAGTTTTACATCCCCAATGCTACATCATGAATACAGAATATTATCCACTGAAGTATCAGAACTCAACATACAAAGGGCTTTAAACTGTCCAGTTAACACACAACTTCTCCATTTTTGAAGATCCTCCGGCAACCATTGAAGTTTGGGGTTTCAAACAGGTTTTAAAAAACAAAGATCAGAATGTAAGATTTTTAATGTTTTAGTAACTAAATGTTTGCTACTAAAGACACATCACCAGCAATTCTTAACCAAATTCAATGACAATACGATGAAACATGCAACAGAATACCCCCCCCCCCTCAATTTACCTTCATGAACCCAAATCACAAGTGACATTATGGTTTTTTTGGGGGGGGGGGTTGCCTCTGGGGTGTCAGTTTCCTGTATTTGCAGCTCAAGATATTGTGAAATATATTACTACATTCAGCATGATACAGAACAGGCAAAAGATGCAATTCAGAGTTTACAATCAATGGGAGGTCTAGGAGTCACTAATCTAAGCAAAAGCATTTCTTCTAACTGGGTCTTTTTACATATTTCCATTCTATTTAAAATGCAATGAACATTAACTCTGAACATGCAAAATAACCCTCAACAACTCAAACCACCAGCTCATAAGCAAGGAAATGTATCCTATTCACCGCCAGTGACCAAAGGCCAAATCTTCAATCCTTCTTGACTCCCTTTTGCATCACTCCAGTGATGCAACATGAACCTAAAGTTCCATAATTCAAAATGATCTGGAGAAATGGTCTGAGGTAAATAGAATGAAGTTTAATAAGGACAAATGCAAAGTACTCCACTTGGGAAGGATCGGTTTCACACATACAGAATGGGAAGTGACTGTCTAGAAAGGAGTACTGCTGAAAGGGATCTAGGGGTCATAGTGGACCACAAGCTAAATATGAGCCAACAGTGTGATACTGTTGCAAAAAAAGCAAACACGATTCTGGGATACATTAACAGGAGTGTTGTGAGCAAGACACGAGAAGTCATTCTTCTGCTCTACTCTGTGCTGATCAGGCCGCAATTGGAGTACTGTGTCCAGTTCTGGGCACCACATTTCAGGAAAGATGTGGAGAAATTGGAGAAGGTCCAGAGAAGAGCAATAAGAATGATTAAAGGTCTAGAGAACATGATCTTTGACAGAAGACTGAAAGAATTGGGCTTGTTTAGTTTGGAAAGGAGAAGACTGAGAGGGGACATGATAGCGGTCTTCAGGTGTCTAAAAGGGTATCACAAGGAGAAGGGAGAAAAATTGTCCTCCTTGGCCTCTGAGGATAGGACAAGAAGCAATGGGCTTACATCACAGCAAGGGAGGTTTAGGTTGGACATTAGGAAAAACTTCCTAACTGTCAGGGTGGTTAAACATTGGAATAAATTGCCTAGGGATGTTGTGTAATCTCCATCTCAGGAGATATTTAAGAGCAGGTTAGATAGACAACTATCAGGGATGGTCTAGACAGTACTGGGTCCTGCCGTGAAGGCAGGGGACTGGACTCAATGACCTCTCGAGGGCCCTTCCAGTTCTAGTGTTCTATGATTCTATAATTCTATAATGGCAGCAGCTCAGGATTTCCCTAGGGAAAGGGAATCCTGGCATAGCAAACCCTACGACAGTCCTTCCTAGCTAACGTGGCATAGGGGGCATTCTAGGGCAGGTTTGAGGTGAACGAGGACAAGGCCAGAGTGCAATCTATTATGGTAAGCCTAGTCAACAGGAGACTTATTCATGGGCACAAGCTAGAGCTGCCCCAAGCTGAACAACCTGCTCCAAAGGGCAGTTTGTTTCCTGCTGTCACTTGATAGCTAGGAGGAGGAGGAAGAGTGGGAAAGTAAAATTGTAAACCCACATTACTCTCCATACATCCAGGTTAGGTATGCAAAATCCTGATTAATCAGTTAAATGATTAAATGTTAGGTTAACCTAATGTTTAGCTAGTTAGCCGACTAAGTGGGATCCCAGGTGGAGGATCGCTCTAGCCTGTCTGGAGCAGTTCTCAGCCCGCAGGGCTCTCGCAGGGACCTGGAAGGACTGGAGCAGCCTTCCACTTGCTGCAGGGTAGAGATGTAAGCAACTAGTCGAGTCAACTACTCGACTGCTCACATTTCCCCCCATCCTTGCTGCCTCTGTATCAAGTTAGGCTGCCACAAAGCAGCCCCTGTCCGTGGCGACGTACACCCAGCTCCTACTACATTTAAACTGCAGAGACGCAGCGGGGGTAGCTCCTGGACCGGGCGCAAGCAAGGACAGTGCGCCTTCCCTTATTGACTAATCATGTAGCCGATACAAATTGTATCAACTACAAAATTAGCCAATTACCCACCTCTAACATCCTTACTGCTGGGGGCTGCTCCCAGGGAACCAGTTAATCATTACCCCATAAGCATTACCCAGTAACATTGATGCTTACTGGGTAACCAGTTACCCAGTCACATCCCTAATCTAGGTGTACCAGATATTGCTCTGGCACAGCTAGGGATCTAGCCTGATGTCCTTAGAGGGGAGGAAGAGACAGGCAATGACTAGCTCTTATGGAGAGCTCCTGGGCCCCACGTAGAGAAGTTCCCATCCTTCTTGAGATTGGCCTCCTATGGCACTTGTAGGAACCACAGCATTTGACAGGTCACTTTTTAACCCAGAAAATGTTGCTAGATTTGTCAAAGATTATACAAGTCATCTTTGCACATTTTGGAAAACTAGAGCATCCATTGCACAGAAATTCAGCCTCTCTTCTATGTTGGTTACACCTAATCTAGTAATGAAACATTAGTAAATTAAAAGTAAGACCAAAGAAGAAAATTGTCAATGTGTTCATCAGGGACAGTGTGTTTCACTTAGGACAAAACCCACCACAAATATATAAAAATTATATTAAAGAATATATGGTATTATATTCAACAAACATTTAAATCTTGATTTATTCCAAGAGAGTCAAGCCAACAAACAGAAGATCTATACAGTTTCTAAAATCTAATGTTTTTAGAAAAGAAACTTTTTTGATCAACTATTTAGCAAACCAAAATTGGCAGCAGCTTTGCTCAGTGGTCAAAATGTCTCTTCTTTCATTCCTCTCTGGTTTACATATATTTACATTTGAGTTTTCAACATTAAAAATAAAACCAGAGGAAGTGAGAATCAAAAAAAGACTGCCTTATTTTAGAGAGAAAATTTTCTATCTGCCAAATATATATTGCTACTCTACTCACTTTTCACACTAAGACAAACTAAACACTGAAACAGATAATATTTTTCTTGAGGGGATTTACAGAAATGAAAATAGGAAGTAGGCACATAACTGACAATCTGAACATTTCACTTATAATGCCGGCACAGTTTTAGTGTTTTGGTAGACTACTACTAATATACCATCATAACAACCTTACCACTCACCAAAGCACAGGAACTATACTGCTACAGGAAGGAAGGATAAACTCAAATCCCTTCGAATCAATACCTCATTATGGAGTTAAGGAGCAATATAATGCGGGAAAGGACACCTTTTAGATAAACTATCAAAACATGGCCCGAAACATTTAAAACTATATTCCACATTTTGTTTAATTAGAAGTATTAATCTTAGTGTACTGACCAAACTCCATGAAAGGAAGACAGGACATAACTGGTAAATCCCCCTCACCAGTTTTAACTAGGTACAGAACCACTGAAATATCATTGTTTTTTCTAAACTTCCTTGGCCTAAGATTAAGTAGGTAAAAATATACCTTTGGCATGAACATATACCTGAATGACAGGTTCAGGTTGTAATCTGCAGAGCGTCTTGCGCCTTACCTGCTGATGTCGAGTGCTAGGGAAGGTGTACTGGACAGAGTGAGTAGGGTAACGACTCTGTTCTGTGCTGAACGCTCCTTGGTTAGGAGGATAGCCCGAACTTGACATTATCAGAGAAGGAGTATTCACAAAGCTGTGAGATCAACACCAGCAAGCAATCATGTTTCTAGGAAACTGCCTAAAGGAAAAAAAAAGAACACTGATAAGCAATAAAGCACCAGATGTACTTCCAACACATTATAGCCATAGTCTCCTAAGCAAAACAACCATTACCAGTAAAAGCTTCCCCACGCACCCGATACATTTATTCAATAGGTTGCTCTAATTTAAATCCTGTGAGCTGTTTTTAAATGAGCTCAAAAACAGAGGGGTCAGCATTAACTACAAATGGCTTGAGAATTATGTTGTCAAAATATATCATTTTAACAGACACCAATTTAATATGAAAGATTTTACTTTTTAAATAGGTCACTTAAAGATACGAAGAGAGTTGTAACTATAATAGCTTATCTAGCCAAACAGTATGGTAGTAATTACCTTAGTTAAATGTAATAAGCTAAATTCTAGGGATGTCAACATGTAGACGACGACACGATTAACCGAGAAGCCTAGGCTTATCAGTTAATTTTGTCAATTACTCAACTCGTATCCCCCCCACACCTTGCTGTCTCTGTATCAGAGACAGCGGGGGAGGCGGCAATAGCTTTGTGGAGCTGCCTGCTCCCCCATGCTGCTGCCTTTAAGAGAGGCAGCAGCATGGTGGGGAGACTGCTCCCTGGCAGCAGCCTGTCTGCGGGAAGCTCGGACCTCCCCCAACCCCACAGACAGGAGATACTGCCGCCCCATACTGCTGCCTCTGTATCAGAGGCAACAGCGCGGGGCAGCAGGTGGAAACCAGTCTGCACGGGGAGCTGGGTTTCAAACTGGCTCCCCTCGCAAACCAGTGCTGCTGCCTCTGATAGAGAGGCAGCAGCGGAAGATAACAGGGGGCTCCCCAGGAGTGGGGCCAGAAACACACTGGCTGCCGGTCCCACCCTTGGGACTCTCAAATAGTCATGTAACCACTAAAATTTGATGCAATTACATGACTATTCAATTACATACTAACATCCCTACTAAATTCACCTCTTTACTTTGGGACCCTTTTTAAAAAGTGGATATGAATGGTTCTGTACTTCCTTTTGGAGTGTGAAGCCAGACGGCCCAGTATTCACTATCATTCACCAGTTCTATTAGACCCTAAAGGTGTGTCTATCACTGCACTTGGGTGCTTAATTCCCCTCCGCCCCCCATAAATGAGAGTTTTGCTATGGCAAGTGAAAATGTGAATACTGCTTTGTCTGCTGACAAAGTGAAAATCGCTTGTAGGGGATATTTCGTCACCATTTTCACAAACTGGCTTTTAGCAACAGGGCGGTGTCGACACAGTATTGTCGCTAAAAACTGCATAGTGTAGATATACCATAAGAAATTATTACCGTTGAATGGCATCTTGGCAGGCTCAGTTTAGCAGACAGGTATGCATAAAAGGCAGCTTTAAAAATGGCAGCCTTGTTAGCAATCTCTGTCTCTCCATTGTGGACTACAGAACTGCAGAGTGCTCCCAAGTGTTGTAGTCTTACTGCCCTGCGTAGATGCTGCTGCTGCAAACTAAAAAAGTACCCCTCACAAAAGCCCACCCAAGACTGAGGCAATGCTTGTAGAAAGAACAAGCACTTTTCTTTTTGAAGAACTAGCATTTAAACATCCATCCATTATCAAGAATCTGTCTAAATACAATTTAAAAATCAGTCAAGCAGGCTCGGGAATTCTCATCGCTACTGGATATCCAAATAGCTATGATTATTAAAAAACTACTCAGTTATTATCACTTGCGTCCAAGGAGGAAGGCACACATGTTGAAAAAACTCCATCTGCTTAGCAGCACAAGACACCATGAATAACTAATCTCAGTACTCTTACATATGGTCTCTACAGTCTTGTTATTTAAATACAAAACACTTTTTCTTTAGTACTACTCTTTTGTCCAATAGAATAACTGTAATGTGTCCTTTCGGCCTGTTTGCATGAAACATACTTGTCAATGTGTATCTTCAGTCTTGCACAATATTACACAAAAGTGTTATGAGTATTTAACATAGCAGGAAAAAAAAATGAGAAAGTGATCATGCTTCTAAATGCTACTTTAATCCACACTTGAGGGCACAATTGAGAAATAAAATCCTTGAATGCTTGTCTATGTTTCCTGATTTGTGGGTGGCTAATGAGCCTTAAAGTTGAATTCAAGGGACATTTAGGGTTTTGACAACAAATTTCAATAAAGCCGAATCTATTTTTTAAAATCCAAATATTTAAAAGAGCTAGGTAGACATTCTACAATAGCTTTGACAACTCAAACACTGCATCACACTAGACATGCACATGAAGCAATAATCTGACAAAATGCAAGTGAAACCTGACCACAAACTGACTTATCATAGGGAAGTAAATAGTCTCCATTCAGAATCTCAGCTAAGTGAAATCTTTGTGTAACAAATAGCATAAATGGGAAAAATGAATGCTTAAATTTCTGTTTTTAGTAACTTTATTAAAAAAATATTTAATTTGACCACATTTAAGGCTGCAGGAAAACAAAAAAGGAAATGACAAACACAAAATCCTGTGTGAAAACCTACAGGCAGCACATCTTGTCTCTATTGGTTGGGCAATGGCATGCAAAGATGCTATTTTTATTAGGGGAACAGAATCTGAGTCTCAGATTGAGAAATGGGGGCTAGAGAACAAAAGAGGCATGATTACCCTCTCTAACACCTCAATGGTGTTCTGACTCCAGAGAAACATCGGCAACTTTAGAAACATAACACTGTATATGTGAAAATGCCCAGTCATTTGTTTTTTCCAATGACTTCCTCAGTGTGAACTAAAAATGTGCCAACTTTCAAGTTTGAGCTGTAAAGCTATTATTAGTGTCAAAAATGGGAGGGAGGGAAGAGACAGAGAAAAAAAGATAGCAGAAATGGTATTAGAAGGGGAAATTCAGGCCACAAGCAAGCTGGGAGGTGGAGAATAGAGACTATGTCTTCTCCAAAAACTTTGGCCCATAACATTTTCATCATCATACAACCACTGTACATCAGTGCATGTGCATACTTGGCTGATTGCATCAGCGATGCACATACTAACCAGGAGTACTTTTGCATGGATATAAGGCACGGTGCATCATGGGTAGATTATCCAAGTGTGTCATGAACCACCATCTGGCACAATGGCTTCCAGGATATTGTCAGTGTTTTGTGAGATAGCAAGGATTCAATCTGTAATTTTTGGGAACTAGAGGTCAAATTCTCGGGGTGCAATTTTTTCCATCCTGGAACATCTCCCACATCCCATAATTTTCATTATTTAAAAAAAATCCACAAATCTACATGATGCTTTTTATCCTCTGCCAGAAGAATGGCGCCCACAGACTTAGCACTATTATCATGAATATTAGTAATACAGGTCACATGATTGCATTTGTAGACCTGCAGGAACTATTGAAACACATAGGATCACAATGAGGATAACCTTGAGTTTGTTGATGGACATAGTGGAAAAGAAAGCTCAGACTGCTGATGTCATTCATAAAGCAGCTGCAGACAGTGGAACACTAGTTCTGGTGCTGAGAAACAAGCATTTACAGATGGGAGCACATTGTAATGCATGTTTGGGCCCATGAACAGTGACTGTAGAAAATCACATTCCTGGATTTGCACGCTGAGATCTCCCTAGTCCTCCACAGAAGAGATAGCGAAAGACGACCTAGATTGCCACTCCTTTCTCTGCTGTCAATCACAATCTGGAAGCTTGCAAAGCCAGACTGCTATTTGGAGTTAAGGCCACTGTCATGCAAGTGAGTAGGTTCATTAAACTGCCCCCAGATATGCCAGGCTGTGATTAGTGGAAGGCAAGGAACAGACGATGGATTTGCAACTATCAGGTTCTGAACTGCAGTGGGGAAAATATATGGAAAAGGAAATAGAAACAGTAAAAATCAGTTTAAAAATATCAAAGTAGGTAAAAGTCAGATCCATTATCTTCCCAAAACAACAAACAGAATATCACACTTGGACTATGGCTATAATACATCTCCTAAAACTCCATGGTTCAAACAACAAGTACAGAGTCCTGCACTTGGGATGGAAGAATCCCAAGCACTGTTATAGGCTGGGGACCAACTGGCTAAATAGCAGTTCAGTAGAAAGAGACCTGGGGATTACAATGGATGAGAAGCTGGATATGAATCAACAGTGTGCCCTTGTAGCCAAGAAGGCTAATGGCATATTGGGGTGCATTGGGAGGAGCATTTCCAGCAGATGTAGAGAAGTTATTATTCCCCTTTATTCGGCATTGGTGAGCCCACTTCTGGAGTACTGCATCCAGTTCTGGGCCCCCCACTATAGAAAAGATGGACACATTGGAAAGGGTCCAGCAGAGGGTAACCAAAATGATTATGGGGCTGGAGCACATGACCTACGAGGAGAAGCTGAGGGATTTGGGCTTATTTCGTCTACAGAAAAGAAGGGGGAATTTGATAGCAGCCTTCAACTTCCTGAAGAGAGGTTCCAGAGAAGATGGTGCTGAGGCTGTTCCCAGTGACAGATGGCAGAACAAGGAACAATGGTCTCAAGGTGCAGTGGGGGAGGTCTAGACTTGAGCTTAGAAAAAACTATTTCATTAGGAGGATGGTGAAGTTCTGGAATGGGTTCCCTAGGGAGGTGGTGGAATCTCCATCCCTAGAGGTTTTTAAGTCCCAGCTTGACAAAGCCATGGCTGGGATGATTTAGTTCAGGTTGGTCCTATTTTGGGCATGGGGTTGGACTCAATGATCTCCTGAGGTCTCTTCTAGTCCTAGGATTCTGATTCCTGACTGATGATTGTACAAACCAAGACTCATCTTTACCAGTCTCAATCCCTTTATACATGAGAGTCATGCAGTTATCAGCCTCATTATTCATGGTGTCATAAGATGGAAATGCCAAGAAAAACAGCAATGAAGAATTTTAGTTTAACAAACTAGAACAGATAGTAAGGGCTCCCACTTGATCAGTGTTTCAGATCACTAAGTTTTAGAAGAAACTTCCCTGCTAAGTATTACAGAATTGCACAATAAATTAGAACATTTAGCTACATAAACATTAGCAGAAGAGGCCAACTCCAAAACAGAGCACTCTTTGCTTTAACTCAGGAAGCAATCAAAAGGTGGGTTTCCAAGCACACACTGGTTTATCCTGTAGTACACATACAAGAAATGCAAGAGACATATTCCACTTGTACCCTCCAGACCTTACAGTGTGCATTCTGTTGGAGACAACCACAAGAGACTAAGGATTCTTTTCAAAGTACATATAACACTTTTATAGTAATTTTTTTTTAAATGTAATTGAGTTCTCTACTAGATCAGCATCAGTAATTCATATAAGGCATTAACCATGTTAGGAAATTCCATAATACAACTAAGAAAACACTTTTGAAGAATAAAATGTATTTTTTTAAAACCTTAAGATCCTTTTCATAAGTGCTGTGGATTATGTATTACTTTGTTCTTGAAATCTCAGAAATGACTGTCCAGAGCACTTGGACATATGCTATCATGATAAATTAAAATAATGCATTGTTTTTTTTTTAATTGTAATTAGCATTTTATTGTAAGTTACTTGTTTTCTTTTATTGTAATGCCATAAATTTATACTGCCTTCTCCATTTTCTGTGACAAGAAACCTATAAAAAAAACTGAACTGTCCTTGAAGACTTTAGTCTTAAGTTACGGATAACATTCTTTTTGTAGAAAGGGTATGATCATAAGGATTGCCATTTCTATTTCTATTAAGATATCAAACCATGAGGCACATAATGTCCTATTAATAGTGTATAATCATGCTGCTCAGTTAATTAGAAATGTCTTAAGCATACGGGGCCCTCAGAAAACCACTGGGAATAGTACCATATTGTCAGAGGAAAAAAAAAAAAAAAAAAAAAATCACACAAAACAATGCTCTTGAGTTTTTTTCCAGTTACTCAGAACTTTAAAATATATTAATCAAATCCAGTTAAATAATTACATATTTTAACTGCAATTAACAAGAAATCTTCATATATGAAACAAAAGACTATTAGTAGTCACAAAAATTAAGTTCCAGGGGAAACCCAGAAAGAGCAGCTCATTAGCAAGAAAGCTTGGAGCAATTTTGGACTTTCAGACTTGGAATATAGTTTATTTAAGAATGGGGGAAGAAGGGAGTGGGTGGGGGGAGGCAGATGATTTAAATCTTCACTGAAGAATTTGGAAAGAGACCATTTAAACTACTGAGAATTCTCAGAGTCCAACTTCTGAAGTCACAATGGGGCAATTATTAAAAGCTGAGTATAGCAATTCTGTTAACTACAACATGCAAAATGAAGCTAAAAAAAAAAAAATCACAAGGTAGTCACATTCCTCCCCCCCAACTTGCACACACTTAATGACAGTTTTATTTTGTCATTAAAAACATGCAAAAAGATCAAATTTAACATTAAACTATTCTATCCATGCATACACAGAATCAAATGAATGAAGAGAATTGTGTCTGACCAATATTTGTACAAATAGCTTGACATGATTTAATACTGCAAGCATACACTGTTTCCACAATACCAAAATGTTTGTTCCACTTGTCTCTGAAGAGTTAGAGAGCAATAGCACTGTCAGTGTCAAATCTAAAAAAGCAGCATGGTTCCACAATATTCACTCTCCTATATACTTTTCCTTTTAACATTTATATTGCTTCTACAATCAAATCTAAACTTCATTCTCTAAATGATTCTACACCACGGCCTTGTCTATATGGGGAAACTGACCACAATATATTTTTCAGGTAAATTATTGCAGAAGAGTTCTTTGTGTGAACACTATTCCAAAAGAACCACCACTTGAATTAATCCCCATAATTATTTCAGAGTACCACTAAAACAGAGTATCCACGTGGGGAGATTATATATTATTTGCAGTAAATTTCACCTGGTAGACAAGACCTAAGAAAAGTTACATAAGCCATGTAGGGTGCGTCTATACTCTAGGGCTTAACTCGAAATAAGCTATGCAAATTGAGCTACATTAATTGCATATCTTATTTCAAAATAGGGATCATCTACACAACACTTATTTCCAAATAGAGCACTCCTCCTCTGACTTCCCTTATTCCTCATACAATGAGGGTTACAGGACTCGGAGTAAGGAGTCCTCCAGCTTGACAGTATTTTGACACCATTTCGAAATAACTGCCTGCTGCGTAGAAGCGGATTAAGTTATTTCAGAACAGCTCTAGTTATTTTGAAATAGTGTTGCAGCGTAGACATACCCTTAGTCACAATAACTTCACTTACACATAGCTTCTTTGCCCACAAAATTTCCCTTCTAAACCAGCAACAAATATGAGGATCCTATTTATTAAGACAGATGTGTGTTTGTAACACTGCAGTACACATGCCACAATTGCAGCCTTCCTGTCCTGACACAAGCCTTTCCTTATCTTACCTACTGTTACCATTTCAGTATCGAAACTGAATTTCACTAACAATTGAAAAAAAAAGAAATTTCAGCCTGTTTTGTGATATAAAGGGTAATGTCACATCCTTTTGGTACCAACAAGTGCTGTTCTTGGACAACAAAAAGTAACCAATCTGTAACACCACCTGACAAAGACACCTTCTCAGTGACTTGAAAAACTTTTTTTTTTATAACTTATAAAAAATAAAACTAATTGTATTATTTCTAACTATAGAAGCTGGATGTGGACTATCCTGTATAACTGAAAATATAACTAGAAACTTTATCAAAGATCTCTCTGCCCACTCAGCTATACTATTATTCCCTCTCCATCCTACAAACCTATTTCTAGAAAACCTGGGCAAAATATTAGGAGCTCTTGTAGCCTGCACTGACGATCACCAAGGGGACTTTCATACACGAAGAACTAGTGAGTACCAGGCACACAGTTCTGCAGGAAGTCCTAGCACTGAAACAACTAAACAAGTATAATTTTTTTTAAAGATACATTTTAGTCCCGCAGACTCAGTCACTTTCCCTTGGGCAAAAAGATTTGGAAGTAAAAAAAACAAACAAACCCCACCACCTTACTGAGTATCCACTCTGGACTGAAAGAGAGAGAAAAGGAGCAGGCATGGAGAAAGAAGGCAGACATCTATAAATCATTTGGAATTTGTGTGTGTTATAGTGTGTTCAACTGGAATTAATCAGAGCTGTAGAACATCACTGGACTAAAGTCATAGAATCATAGAATATTAGGACTGGAAGGGACCTCGAGAAGTCATCGAGGCCAGTCCCCTGCCCTCATGGCAGGACTCAGTACTGCCTAGACCATCCCTGATAGACATTTATCTAACCTACTCTTAAATATCTCCAGAGATGGAGATTCCACAACCTCCCTGGTTGAGGGGATGGATTGCACCCTCAGCAAGTTTGCGGATGACACTAAGCTAGGGGGAGAGATAGATATGCTTGAGGGCAGAGATAGGGTCCAGAGTGACTTAGACAAATTGGAGGATTGGGCCAAAAGAAATCTAATAAGGTTCAACAAGGACAAGTGCAGAGTCCTGCACTTGGGACGGAAGAATCCCAAGCATAGTTACAAGCTGGAGACCAACCAGTTAAGTAGTAGTTCTGCAGAAAAGGACCTGGGGGTTACAGTGGATGAGAAGCTGGATATGAGTCAACAGTGTGCCCTTGTAGCCAAGAAGGCTAATGGCATATTAGGTTGCATTAAGAGGAGCATTGCCAGCAGATCCAGAGATGTCATTATTCCCTTTATTCGGCTCTGGTGAGGCCACATCTGGAGTATTGTGTCCAGTTCTGGGCCCCCACTACAAAAAGGATGTGGACACATTGGAGAGGGTCCAGCGGAGGGCAACCAAAATGATTAGGGGGCTGGAGCATATGACTTATGAGGAGAGGCTGAGGGAGTTGGGTCTGTTTAGACTGCAGAAGCGAAGAGTGAGGGGGGATTTGATAGCAGCCTTCAACTTCCTTAAGGGAGGTTCTAAAGAGGATGGAGAGAGGCTGTTTCATTAGTGACAGATAGCAGAACAAGGAGCAATGGTCTCAAGTTGTGGTGGGAGAGGTCCAGGTTGGATATTAGGAAAAACTATTTCACTAGGAGGGTAGTGAAGCACTGGAATGGGTTACCTAGGGAAGTAGTGGAATCTCCACCCCTAGAGGTGTTTAAGTCTCGGCTTGACAAAGCCCCGGCCAGGTTGATTTAGTTGGGATTGGTCCTGCCTAGAGCAGGGGGCTGGACTCGATGACCTCCTGAGATCTCTTCCAGATCTATGGTTCTATGATTCCCTAGGCAATTTATTCCAGTGTTTAACCACCCTGACAGTTAGGAACTTTTTCCTAATATCCAGCCTAAACCTCTCTTGCTGCAGTTTAAGCCCATTGCTTCTTGTCCTATCCTCAGAGGCCAGGAAGAAAATTTTGTCTCCCTCCTCCTTGTGTCACCCTTTTAGATACCTGAAAACCGCTATCACGTCCCCTCTCAATCTTCTCTTTTCCAAACTAAACAAGCCCAATTCTTTCGGTCTTTTTTCATAGGTCAATTCTCTAGACCTTTAATCATTCTTGCTGCTCTTCTCTGGACCTTCTCCAATTTTTCCACATCTTTCTTGAAATGTGGTGCCCAGAACTGGACACTAGGCCTCAGTTGGAGTATTATCAGTGCAGAGTAGAGCAGAAGAATGACGTCTCATGTCTTGCTCACAGCACTCCTGTTAATGCATCCCAGAATCATGTTTGCTTTTTTTTGCAAGAGCGTCACATTATTGACTCATATTTAGCTTGTGGTCCACTATAACCCCCAGATCCCTTTCTGCCATACTCCTTCCTAGACAGTTACTTCCCATTCTGTATGTGTGAAACTGATTGTTCCTTCCTAAGTGAAGCACTTTGCATTTGTCCTTATTAAACTTCATCCTTTTTACCTGAGACTATTTCTTCAATTTGTCCAGATCATTTTGAATGATGTCCCTATCCTCCAAAGGGGTTGCAACCCCTCCCAGCTTGGTATCATCTGCAAACTTAATAAGCGTACTCTCTATGCCGATATCTAAATCGTTGATGAAGATATTGAACAGAACCAGTCCCAAAACAGACCCCTGTGGAACCCCACTTGTTATGCCTTTCCAGCAGGATTGTGAACCGTTAATAACTACTCTCCGAGAATGGTTATCCAGCCAGTTATGCACCCACCTTATAGTAGCCCCATCTAAGTTGTATTTGCCTCATTTATTGATAAGAATATCAAATGCCTCACTAAAGTCTAGGTATACCACGTCCACCACTTCTCCCTTATCCACAAAACTCGTTATCCTATCAAAGAAAGCTATCAATAACCAGTATCAATTACTTATTAGGAAAGAACTATTATTATTCTCCTAAAAGAGGTGGGTTGCTGGTCCATGATTATACAAATAAATAGCAAGTATATTATTTGAGAGTAGCTGTGATGGGGGGAAAAAAGGTCAAGAAAGCAGTTAACCCGGAAGGGGTTGGAGTAGCCCTGCACTGGTCGCGGGCAGGGTTGCTCCAGCTCAGTGGGGCACACCGTAGGCAGGGGGCGCTGCAGCTCCAACAGAGCAGCCCCCACCCACATTATGTCTGATTCACATTGTAGGTGACATGAGACGAAAACAGGGTAGACTCTAAAATAGCTAATGATAGGAATGACAAAAGCCAAAGAGCTTCACTGCAGTCAAAAATAAGATGCCCCGTGTTATCCATCATAAGCAGATATGGAACATCAACATGACTTCCAGCTACACTAAGGCCACAATTCTGATTTATTAACAGGAAGTTTCCATGAACACAGACTGCACTATTGTCAAATACCAAATCCATTTTAATAAAAATACTTGTAAAACATTTTGTGATCTTAATATTAGTTCAAAAGTGTGATTAAGAACAAATTTGTGTTGCAATTCTGAAAAAGGAACAGTGGTTTCAAGTTTCCCAATTTGGGCCAATTCTACAGGATTTTAAAAAACTGATCATTTAATTCATTTTTGGAAAGTAACTGCTAAATTTAAAAGTAATGTTTCATCAAAGCAACAGTTACTGAGTTAATAAGGTGCAATTTACAAATGCTCTTATCCCGCAGAATTCTATACTAATCACCATGCTATAATTTATGTTAAATAAAAATTATTAACGTGAACAGAAATTCAAGGCTAGGGTTAAATGAAACAATGATGCATTAAATGGAAGACCACAGGAAAGGGAATTAGGCGATGTAATGTTTGAAACAATCTGTTCCTAAGGAAGGGAAATCAAACTGTATTAACATCTTTTTAGTAGTATCTAATAAGCCTCGCTCTTACCTTGGAAAAAAGGATGCTGTTTGAGAAAAGTATATATAGGTGGAACCTCTTTAGTCCAGCACACTCTGATCCAGCAACATCCATGGTCCAGCAAGATTTTTAGTTAGCCAGATGTTTACTTATCATGCGTGTGGCCAAGTTTCCCATGATCCCACAAAGTTTGTTTACAGCCACCAGTCCTGGCTCTCAGTGTTCTGTGTTATTTAGCTCTAATTTAACCCAAAATGTCTTCTAAGAGCCCAATAAGCAGTGGTAAGTGTTGGTAATGCTTCTAGACAATATTGATCTCCCATGGTCTGGCAAATTCTCTGGTTTGGCACCAGTCAGGACCTGAGGGTGTTGGACTAGAGAGGCTCAACCTGTACCTCAAGCAAAAGTAAACATTTACAGAGTCAGGCCATTGGTTAGTAAACGAAAGATACAATTCCATTTCTAGTTTCTCATTTGTTGGCTGCAGAGGCAGCATCTGAGTGAAGAAACACCTCATCCCTCTTCAGTTACACCTGTGGCATTCATAGATCCTGAAGGACCTCCCACTCAGCCCTTTTTTGGCCAATGAAGTTCACCACACCATGAAACCATGAGATCTGGGTGTGGTGAACTTCATTGGCAAAATCTCACTAGTTAGAGTGATAGGGTGTAAATATTTTCTTAAATTAAAGTAGGGTTAAATTTGTGCTAAGTGATGGGTTAGATACAAGCACTGAGGGGATAATTCAACACTTGTAGTTAGGTGTTATGGTTTTAAAATTTCACATTAATTTTTATATGAAAAGCATGCAATACTAGACAACATTCATTCCAAAGACATTTTATACATCTCCTGGTTTCCTCTCCACTACATCTCCATTACTGTTACGTCCACGTAGGAGAAGACCACATGGCTGACTAGAACCACAAAAGTGAACCCCCGCACAAACTGAAAATTGGAAGCCATGCCTTAAAAATTGCTTTCTAGAAAATAACATTAATCAGTCCAAACAGATGATGCCAAAGTTCACAGAACCTTGTATTTGAACATACTGAACCGCTCCTGTTCCAATGCTTCTTAAGCCCAAATGAATCACATGATCTAATCTCAAACCTCATAAATAAGAAATATTACTCAATCATCCTTCCTGTTTAATATCCACAGTCTGCTTGCTTGATCAAGAGCGTCTGCATATATCAAAAGTAATTACGACATAGAAAATAGTTTTAGCTAGAGAAGGCCGGCCATCAGAAAAAACAACTTTTAAATAAATGGACTATACAGCAAGTTCACTGTGTGGTCACAGTTCTCCAACCTGCATCCTCCTACCACATCCCATTTCTCCCTCTAATGGATATCAAAAGTACCAGATTTTAAAGATCACCTGAATTTGACCATTAGAGACAAATTATGATATAGCATTCATAACTAAAGATTGCAAAAGAAAACAGAAGTTGAGCAATCATGCAAGGTGACCAAACATATCACTGCATTCAAAGAGACCCAAGATTGCCCAAAATGCTAACCAGAAGATCAAATGATTGAAATTCTTTTGAGAAGTCTACTAATCAACACTTGTACGCATTTTTTTTTTTTTAAGTATTTTCCATCACTAGTATTTATTACACAGTTTTCTAAAGATAAATTCTAATTCAAGATCAGGGATGTAAAATCCCGATCAGTTAACCAGTTAAACATTACATTAACCAAACTTTTAACCGACTGAGCAGGATCCCAGGTGAAGACACCACCCCAGCCCGGCTGGAACAGCCCCCAGCTGCAGAGCCTTCAGCCCCAACCATGTGGGGCTGGTTGCCTACTCCTGGCCCTGCACGGGGGTTCCTTGGGGCCACTCAAGGGGAACCAGTTAACTGTTACCCAGTAAGAGTGATGTTTACTAGGTAACCAGTTACCCATTCACATTCCTAGTCAAGATATGGAAGATTCTCACCAACACCAGTTCATACATTTTCTGTTTCCTATTATGAGCTGCCTGGAAACATACTGAGTGTTAGGAGAATTTAAAACTATGACAGCCACTGTCTCTATTCCTGTTGTAAATACATTTTTGCCAAACAATTTTTCAAGCCATAAAAAATTATGCAGCAGGTTTGCTTCTTTAAAATGTAATAAATACTTAAAGCAGCTTCTTACTAGGAAGTCGTTTAAAAAGGATTGCATTACACATACAATTAATAGATTTAAAGGACTTTTTTTAAGAATCTAACTTAGCCCAACAAATCAAACAAATTAAGGGTTAAAATAGCTACTGCAACCTCAAAGTCATCTCATAATTTATCACAGAGCACTCTAAGACTATTGCAATAATTAATTCACATTGGGGCAAGTTAGGAATAAAACAGCAGCCACCAAGCGTAAATCCCATTGCTTCTGTTGGTTTACTGATTTAGGTGGAACATTCTATCTTGAAATAACTATCCTTTGGATATCTTGTAAAAATGTAACTTTCAAAAATTATAGCCCTTTATTAGTACAATATTAATCGGTAGGTCATACAGAGTATACTACATTCTACTCGAGACAACTATGGGATTAACACTTTAAAATTTAAAAAAATACTATTAAAGTCTACAGTGAACAAGTAAAGCAACCACATAATCTTTACCACTAATAGGTATAAGATAATTATCCTGTCAAGAGATCTCAAGGGCCCACTTCTACATGCCCATGCACATCAAGCACATAATTTTCCACAGAGTGCACAAAAACACAGGATAATACAAGTTCCATACTGCAAAGGTCACAGCAGAGCCAGCTCCCTGGTATCAGAGCCGGCAGCCAGTGTGCGCTGGGAGCTGGCTCCCCACTGCTGGCCCCACTCCTGGGGAGCCGGCTGCAGAGCAGGCTCTGGCCAGGAGCCTGCATATAACTGTTACAGTAACTGATAAGCTTATGCTGATTGGTTACATCCCTAATATTAATCCAAGATAATGGATATAAATCATGGATGTGCTTTTTCCATTGAAAAGTATTTCTCCAAAATCTTTTCATGATCAAGAATACAAATTAATTGTAGATTGTGCTTTTACACAATTACCTACTCACCTTTTTTTCGGTTGAACAGAGTTTTGCAGCTGTAATAAATTTACTCTTCTAACATCTCCAAATAAAACATGAATCAGTAGGTATATAGGATGAAGTTTAGGATGAAGGATAGTTAAGTTTTATAACAAAATGCTCTAGATACAAGTTAAAACCATGACCAGCATTTGTTCGTCAGATACCTAGAAATTAAGACACTCAAATTATTTGTAAAGTTGTTGCCCTTAATAGGAGCTTCAGTAACGTCTCTATGGGAAATCTGCTGATAACTTAATTACTAAAGCAGTTTTCCACAATACATCCTCACCAGTTTCCCTACAGCCAACTCTGAAGACAATTTTTCTCTTTTTCCCCCAGGGATAAGCATATACAGTATCATTTCAAGATGACTGCTGACAGGATTAACCAAATTCACTTCCCCTGAAGTACAACTAGCAGAACAAAACAAGAGAATTTTTAAAAAGCATCACGCCCTGAAGGACAAGTCTTCTATTTCTTCTGATTTTTGTTTTCCTTTTAGAGGTATTCTCACAAGGACAGAGAGAAAATTCTAATTTTCAGCCTTAGATAATCTGGTCAGACAAAGCACCCAGGATTTTTAAGTCCAGGTGGCAGTGATTAAATTTTACTTGTCTGGACTGCATTTGATTGTTTCAAGCATTTGCACAATAGGATTTTTCCAGAAGTTGACTAACATCTTCATTCAAATATAAGATCTCTATTTTGCAATAACCTTTGAAGTCATAAAGAGGTGAAAGTTAGTCACTTAAAAAAAAAAAAACATGACCAATATCTTCCTCAAGCTTTAAGAAATAAAAAAACTACATACCAAAGCACTCTAGAACTAGGTAGCACTATAAGTATTTTGGATATTTGGTGATTTAAGGGCATACAAATTTCCTCCTGGTATCCTGACAGATCCTTAGCTCCAAGGTAAACTGTAATTCTCTGCATGTACACCCATATTCCACGGTGAAGCTCCATAAGGTCCAGGTGATTTCAAGCTTGTAGCGATTTATCAGTGAGAATGGATAAAAACAAACAACAACAAAAATCAAGGGAACACCACAATGGAGATTTTATCATCATACACAATATCACTGCCAGAAAGAGAAGTGAAGAACCTTTCCTTGTAAGTAGGAAATATATTGAGCACATTCCAGATTTGCATAATTTAGAAATGGACCAAACTAAATATTTACAGACAGCAATGGTGCATAGGTCAGAATTTTCATCTGAATCATCTACAGTGGAAGGACTATATGGCATATGAAGTTAATTTATTCATTCTTTGCTTGTGACTTTGGTTTGGATTTGACTCAGGTTCACAAATGAGTACAAGAGTGTCAGACTAGCATTCAGGAAACGTTTGTTCATGTTATGAAACCACTATACAGGTAGCATTCTTGCTCAGAATTGTATTGTGCTACATTGCACTTGCATGCGCCATACCTGGCTTCCACCTTATTATGATCACTACAATTTATTTTTTTAGGTTAGCCATATATATTTTAAAGAAAAAGTGAATAATATTTTGACTACTTAAGGAAATCCCTAATGAAAAAGCAAATTTAAGAAGAGCACAAAAAATTAAGTGAAAAGATAAGCTATATATACACTGCACACAAAAATGGCCCAGAGCTTTTAACGAAAATTAGACCCACGCTGAACAAAGAGAGAGATGATTGTTATACAGAAAAAAAGTTAATGTGACAGCCAATCAAAAACTAAGTCTGGCTGATTTTAATCTATTGTTATGAGTAACGACTAAGATAACCGAAAGATTGAGGGGTTTTTTTTTAATTGTGCATTTGACAGCGGTTTGTGTGGAGTCCATTTCCCCGGTGTAAAAGTCTCTCACCAATACTAGCTGGGAAGATAAATACTTTAGAAAATAGGAAGATGTAATTATAAGGCCACACCAACTGGTGAAGAGAAACTGAAGAGATTCAGATGCAGGTATAACTACTATCACCTCATTTTTTTGAAATCTGATTTCTAGTTGACAGTGTCCTTTTAAATTGAAAGATCAGAATGAATGGAATTTTGCATTCTATAAGCATAAGTAAATTCTGGGTCCTGAGTACATTTAGAATATATTAATTTCTATTCTGCTAAGATTGTGATATATTTTGATATTTTACATCAGCAAACCTTTTGTTACATGTTCAAAATACATTCTGATTAAACACTATTAGCTGCATTGTAGGTTAGAATACATGACACTAAATAGAAAAAACCCTTTCATGGTGGCATTTTCTCTGTCCACTTCCAAATGCAAGCAATAGCTCCAACAGTAAGACAGCTTCCAAATGTTGCTCATTCCTACACGTGCGTAATATGTTTAGATAAGCATTAATAAGCAATATCATGCAATATGCTTTCAAATGAAAAGTCACCTTATAGATTAATTTATATATATATACAAAAATTATCCTTTCAAGGAACCTATATCAGAAAGCAATAGCAAGAAAAATTAATGGCACATTCACAGATAATTCCAACTGAAAATAGCTAGAAAGAATCCAGTTCTCTGAACTTTCCTCAACTTAGGGCAAGTTTGTAACCTCTCTCTCTCTCACTCACTCACTGGATTTCAGCAACTTAGAAATCCACTTCAAATATTATATTTTTCTTTTTCAAACATCATTGTCCTTTAGTTAAGAAGGAACTGTAGAACACTGACATTTTACTACACAGTCTAAGGCCAAAAAAAAAAAGAGCGAGAGACTTGGATACAATCCTTATGTAAAAAGAAACATAGTATTGTAATCTCTCTTTTATTCAGGTCTTTAAACTGTGCTCTTCAAGTTACCACTATGTTAAAAAAGATAATCTAGCCCAACTTTCCCTTAAATGATAAAAGTCTATCTGAAGAAGTGGGTTTTGCCCACGAAATCTCATACCACCATCTACATGTTTTGTTAGCCTTTAAGGTGCTACTGGACTATCTGTTGTTTTTTTAAATACAGACTAACTCCGCTATCCTTCTGGAGTGTTTAAAAATAAAATTAAATACATAAATCCAGTATAGAACCAGCTGTCATTATCCATGGACTGCGCTGGTTTAAACTAACATACAATGTCAATATATTTACATAAAGCCTAATATTTCAAGTTAACTCACTAGTGATTTGGGGAAAATATCTACCGCCTGGATACACTATTGTTTTTTCACTGAAGTTACATAGTTCTTTTCAATGGTGAAGTAAAAAAGATGGTTAAAGACCTTTTTTTCCCCAAAGCACATAAAACAAAAACTTCAGACAGCAGTAGAGTTTATTCAGCACAGCATGCATATTTACACTTGTATTTAATATTAAGAGTGGACAGACGACTCATTACTATTAAAACAATATACTTCTACGCCGATAACAACGAACCAGCTTTGAAGAGTAGCATCAGACCAGGCAGAGAGTTCTCTACCCTCAAGTTCGGACAATTCTAGAATAAGTCACCTCCATTGTCTCCTGCAACACCACACGGATGAGAGGAACTCGGGATGTTTACAGATCCTAACGCCACAATTCAGTGTCGGCATCAGCAGCAACCCCGCCCCCCCAAGCCCAGTGTGGGAGGACGGCAGGCAGCTCAGGGGCAGCAGCTGGACTTTCCCACCTGCAGCTTCCGTGCACAGCCCATCTTCAGACCCTACCTGCCTCGCACCCACCCCACGCCCCTCTCCCCCTTCCCAGAGGGCTGAGTTTCAGGGGCTGCCCACCCCCCGCCCTTCCCAAGGAGAGCAGCGATGCTCTGGAATTTCGCCAGCAACCTCCTGGCAGCAGCCCTGCCTCATCCCCAACACCTACCCCACCCACACTCCGCGCTCGCCCCGTCACTGCCCTCCCCACAAGCCCGTCACAGCTCATCCCCGGGCGAGTCTCTAAATGTCCCCCAAAAAAATCCTCCAGCTCCCACTTCCTCTGCACCGCGCGCTGCCCCTACCGTGCCGCCCCCTCCCGCTCGGCCCACTCCCCGCTGCGAGGGAGAGGGCAGCCGAACATTACGGCTCCTCCAGGCCCGGAGAGGGCGGGGGAAGGAACGGCCGGGAGCCCCCGCCTCCGCCTCCCTACAGCTGCCGCGCTAGGCCCCGATGCCCGAAACGGCGGCCGCGCCGCTCCCCAGCCGCCCGGCCGCAACCCTTCCCCGCTTACCGGCAGCGCCGCGCTGGAACCGAGCGGGCGGGCGGCTCTCGCGAGCGGCCGGACTCACCGAGTCTCTCACCTCAGCCTCAGCTCCTCCGCCGCCGCCATCTTGTTGGCTCCCCCCACCTACTCGGGCGGCTCCGCCCACCTCGGCCGGGTCCTGCCAGCTACGTAACACACCCGCACGGCAAGAGGCCTGTTTCCCGTTTTCTCCCCCGCCTTATCAGGAGTTGCTCACAAACACTCGGCCTTTTCCTATTCTCCGCTGGATTCCCACTGACAACGGGGCGGGCTGACCGTTCCTGGGCAGCGGAAGGTGGAGGCCGTCACTATACCGCTGCCAGGACCTTTCGATCGGTGCAGCCGTAAAGGGCTCCCCCCCATGGGGGGAAGGGGAATGGAGCGGGTTGCCCGCGGCATGGCCACGGGGGAGCCTTTGCCATATAGTGGGGAGGGCAAAGGGGGCGCTGGCCCTAGGGAGCAGGGACTTGGCCATCGGGTGGGATCTAAGCAAAGACGGTGGGGAGGCATGAGGAGAACTCACTGTGGGAAGGAGAAGAGGGACCTGTGGCCCCACTGACAGGGGCTGGGGACTAAGCAGTGGCTCTCTCTAAGGGCTGCAGTGTCACACTTGCTGGGGGAAGGGGGGTTATTTACAGGACAATGCGTTGCACTGACACGAGCAGACCGGCTGTTGTCATCCCCAAACCTGATCAATTCCAACGGCCAGTGCGCTAAAATGTCAGCGGGCTGAGCGATAGTTCTGCTTGCGGTGGCTCCGTTGGCCAAGCCGCTGGGTGCAGCAACAGAGCTCTGCAATAGACAGAGGATCCCCCTTTTTCGGGGCGGTATTTTATTCAACGAATGATATCATACCCAGAAAAACTGTATACACACACCCACACCCAAATAAAGGCAAATCAATGCATTTTATAACAAGTGAAATGTTTATCAATGCGGTATAGGTGGGGAGGGGAGGAATAAACAGAGAAAGCAAATCCAAATAAATACCTTACATGCACAATGTCTGTGATTAAAATAAGAGTGAATACAGCACAGGGAATAAATTAGCTTTACATGTTATCAGTGCAAATAATGCATTTCTTTAAAAACCCATGTTACAGGGCTGTTAACATGTGAAGATTGGAATGAGTGAGAATTGTAGGTATTTCAATGAAAGGAGCACAGTAAAATCCTTCAGCACAGGTGAAAGACCATTTTTAGGACTACCTTAAAATGAATCCTAAATTAAGGGAATCCCTCTCTAAAAGGGAATGAGAGTTGGCAAGTCTGCAATATATTTAACATGTTTCATATACTGTGCATAGCTTGAAGGGCAGAGGGAGAGAGGAGAAAAAACAGATAGTCCTGCCAAGTGTCAATTTCAGGGAGACTCACATTTGTAATTAATTTTTCTCAAGCGTCTTGTACTAGTGATGAAGGGTTTTTAAAAATGTCCTAATGAGACAATTAAAATGTCACCTTTATTCTTTTTAAATGACCCCTTTTCAAGTGGCCCATTGCAAATAAATTTTCTGCTAATTTTTTGAACATTGCCATTTTAAATGTACTAACACCACAGAGTGATCCCAATTCTCAGGCATTCTTCACAGGAAAAAAAGGACTTCTAATGTATATAATTTGTCATATCTTAGGGAGTGAGCATCTCTGATTCCACGCTCTTACAGGCCGCATTGAGTGTGAAGGACCCTGTTTCAATGTTTGTGGGGGTATGATGGTCCATATAATTACTGAAAAAAATATTTGGCAGTTGACTCTTTAGCAGGTTGGTGTGCTTGATTAGTACAATATGTTATTATTAATAATAAATACATTTATATTTATCTGTTAAATTGCTGTACAAGTGTGAGATAAGACAGTCCCTGCCCTAAAGAGTACACACTCCATACTCTCAAATTTGCAAACACCTACACACACTGTTTATTTTCTGGACTATGAATGATACAGTTGATTTCAATATGTTTACTCACAATGTGTAAAGTGAAACATGCACAAATCTTTATAGTGTCAGGTCCTAAATAGACAAGACAAATAGTAAAAACAAGACAATCTACAACAGAGGTGGGGAACCTTTTTTGGATCGAGGGCCACTGACCCACAGAAAAATCAGTCAGGGGCCACACGTAAGTAAGAAGCAAAAAAACAAAACAAAAAAACAACAACCCCTCACTGATGTCCATGACTGAGAAGGAGAAAGACACTCCTCACATTCCCCTCGCATACCAGAGCCCAGAGGAGCTCAGGCTTGTAGATTTTGTGTGATCCACCTCCACGGGGGGCTGGAGCACCACCATGGGCTCCCCAATGCTGTGGGGGGAGCCCCAAACCTTGGGGGCCAGATTCAGGCAAACCAGGGGTCACATGTGGCCCCTGAGCTTAGGTTCCCCACCCCAATCTACAGGTAAAATGTCAAATGTACATGTATTTTTAATTTTCATATTTTGAATGTTGATTTCCCCCAAACTATGGTCCTTATCCTGCTCTGCAATCTATGTCCAAGTGGTTCAGACTTTACCCTTGTTGACTACTCTTCTCTCCTGCACATCCCCCAAGAAAACATTCTTAATATATTTTATAACTTTTCTAATTTAAAATTATATCTTTTTTTTTCTGTTTCTCTATTCCCTCCACCTCCTTCCCATGGTAAATTCAACCTCTAATCAGCACCCCAGCCTTCTATTTGATGCTGTGACAGTTATAATTGCTATGCATCACAGAGGTCCAAACAGGTGTCTGGAATCTCTGAAGGCATGCTACTCTTGCCCTACTGCTCCTTCAGCTCTTTTTTATTTAGATTACAACTCATCTATGTGGCTCCTGTAATCTACATTAGAGAGCAGCAACAGGATAAACAAATTGTACAATCTCAAGTCCTATATTTATTATATTCTCTGGTTTCTCTTCAGCTCGTATAAATCTTTCGCCTTCTACTAAAGATTTCTGTGGAAAGGAACATTTATTTAAGTGCCAACTTCCTGTATTTGGTGCTCTCCAAGAAACATGAACAAACACAGTCATTGGATCTAAAAGTTTACAATGTACGGCCATGCAACTGGATCTTCACAAATTGATCCCAGATTTCAGTGGTGTTGAAAGGTCCATCTATTTGGACCTGACTACAGAATCTCATCTGAGGCTCCAAACCAAGAGGGAAGAACTTGGTGTGTAAACTCTCTGGGTCACGACTGTACTTCCTATGAGGTTGGTACCTCAATCTAGCCGCTTAGCACATTCTTTGTGACTATAGCAAGACAAGTTATTATAAACAGTGTTCCTTAATTTCTTGTGGACGGAGCAAAATGCATGCAGCGGGAGAGGTGACTTTAAAGGGAGTGTGGACAGCGACAGGTGCGTATGGGGACCATCTGTAGTCTTGGTGTGGCCTTTTCTGATGTCCCCGTGGGAGCCTGCAGAACAGGGGAAATTGCTGAGGCGGGGGTTCTTTGTGCATGAACCCTTTTGTGGGTGGAGTTCCTGCAAGGGGCTCGTTTTCCGCTCCCCCAAGGGGGCAGGTGGCGGGGCAGTGACGGAGGAGAGCGAACCCTGCATGCTTCCCTATCACTTCCTGGGTTCACACAGGGAGCCGGCCTTGCTCAGAGAAAAGCCCATTCGAGGCACGGAACCTTTCTTGCAGCGTCTCCCTGTTCCTGCCCGGACCGTCCTGGTCCCTTCCGGTTTCGGTCGCTATGGCGCTGGCGGCGCTGGGGTGGCTCCTAGCGGCGCTGCTGGCGCTGCTGTGGCTGGGCTCGCGCTGGCTGCGACGACGCGGCGCGGCTTGGGGGCACCGAACGCTGTGCGCGGCGGGACCTGCGCGGGCCGATGACGTACGCGCCCTGATCTTGACGGCGCACCCTGATGACGAAGCGATGTTCTTTGCTCCCACAATCCTCAGCCTGGGCAGGTTTCGGGCCCAGCTGTGGCTGCTGTGCGGCTCTACAGGTGAGGGAGGGGAGCTCGGGGGTGAGGCTGAGAAACAGGTACCGAGGGGGGAGGCAGTGCCCGTGGCCAACCAGAGAAGGGAAATACCCCCACACCGCACCCAGTGACGTCATCAGGTCGTGACGTCAGCGTGCCATGATGGCATTACCCTGTGGTGACGTCAGCCAATCAGGCTCTTGCGCTACAGCCCGCTTCATCATGATGTCATCACCCCACTTCACAATGGTATGATGTTACTGTGTTGTGTCATACCCAGGGTTGGCTGTTTTCCTGGAGGTTTCATCATATGATACCATCTGTAATGATCAGTCTTCAAAAACAATGAGTAGTCCTGTGGCACCTTAGACACTAACAGATACATATAGCATCACGAGGGCAAAGCCCACTTCATCAGGTGAGCAGGAAGCTGAAGTGAAAATGACAGGAACCCAGAATTTATAACGGAAAAATAAGAGAAGGGGGGAGGAGGGGAAGGTACCTGTCAGTTTGTACTACCAGTCCTAATGAGGCTAACTCAGTGGTGTGGAAGTTTCTGTAGACTCCAGGACAGTCCGGGGGGTTGGCAACCCTAATTTGCCACATCATGACTTCAGTACACCAAGACATCACAATGTTGGGAGTGGCCTTTGTAGCAGATGGACACTCCATTAGGAAGTCATTGCCCCATCATGATACACTGTAGCATTGCTTACAAAATATCCGCACAAAACACAATATTGTGTCTGATGCAATATGATAGCATTGCATTAAAGCCTCACCATTATGTTCAGTTCTAACTGACCCTTCAGACTACTTTTGCAGATCTATAACTTGATGCACTTCCCCACTTGATAGCAGTCTAGAACATATATATCCATGCCAGTTGTACCTCCCAAGACCCTTTACGATGAATTAGATAATAGTGGAAAGAAATAAGATATCTAGTTGTGTAGAAGCATAACATATGATTGTTTATAAAACATTGTGGTGCGCATGGTCCTGCATAGACACAAAAGACAAGGTTCATTAATTTCCTTATTAGAAACTGTATAGTGTCGAATGCACATCTGAGTCATTTATTAATGGGAGAAAGGGCTCTCTGCATTTCTCAAGACTACAAGTAGCTTATCCTCAATTCTTCTGTGCCTAATTCTCAAGGCTTCATGTCATAACAACCTCTCGAGGTGAGAAGACTTAATGGAGTATTTGGAGCTCATTGGTGTTACCTTTATCAATCAAAGTCCATCACCCATCTGGAGCTGAATATGAAGCTTCTAGGGTATTGCTGACTTGGATCATAAAGAGATGAAACTGGGACCCCATTTGGCTTAGCCTCTCTGCACAGCTGAGGAAAGCAGCGCACAACGGCTCCAAGCCATCTCAATCTAGTGCATTTCTTATGGCTGAGAATATACCTGTCATTACATGCCATTTTCAAAGAAGTAAATCTGTTTTTAAATCAATTTCCTTACAATCATTGGCAATAGTCTTGTTACAGAGATTTCAAACATATCAAATTGTGTATTTTGTGCTGCTTCAGATTCATCACTCATGTTTTGTGTGAGGGAATCTGCCTTTGGAAGGGGATGGATGTATGGATCTTTCTAATTTCTTACTAGGATTCAGTGATTCAGACGGTTGGTCCTTTGTTTGTTTGTGCAATAGATGAGGCTGGTTAGATACGGAGTGTAAGGTTCCCATTGTTTTCTTTGGTGAAATTTTAAAACAAAGACCAAACAGCTTCTTGGAAACCATCACACTTGCAATTGTCAGGTCATCACCAAAACTGCCACTAGAATGCATCAGGATTAGAGCATGGTGAACAAATTGTCAGTCACGTAGTCCAGCAGTAACACCCCAATAGCTGCTTCTCTATTGAGAGAGCTCCATGGATGAAGTTCAGGAATTTTAGCCACTCAATGCTCTTCAGTAGCAATGGCTGCCCAGTAATGCTATTTTGTATTTATATAGTGCCTGTCATCCTAAGATAGTTCACAAATTGTGGGTCACATTCTTTTCTCCGCTGTGTAAGAATCTCTCCTCACAACGTCAGTGAAAGTTGTGTGTGTGTGTCATCGAAAGACAGAAATTGGCCCTGGATACATAAATTGTCACAGAAGCATAGCCACCTCTGCAGCGGAGATCAGCAACCCACTAACACACAGCACAGCGCATAACAACAGAGTACATTTCGGCTATTGAAAATCCTCCCTCCTTCCAATAGTATCCTGGGATCAATAAGGTCCAAGAATAAGAGACAGAGACTCTATTTTTAAAAGACTCACATGCAGTAAACTGTACAGAACTACTTTAATCTGCCTGGAAAGGATGGAGGGTTGAGTTGATCCTGGTGGATCTGAGCCTCTGGCTCCAGGTAAGATGTAGTGTTCTAGTCTGATGTTTAACTCAATAAGCCATCCCTTTAGATGATTAGTATCAGGAGCCTCCTGAAGACACACACTTCTGAGCTGCAGTATGAAAAGCCTACATTTTATTGTGACAAGCTTTACCCGCCCTGTTGTGACAGTAGATGTACACATGGCCTCCTCCATTCCTGCTGTGCCCTGGGTCAGGGAGACTTGGGCCAGCTCGGGCCATGAGGCCTCCTCCCTTCCCGCTGCTCCAGGGATGCTGGGACACACATGTGCATGCGGACTCTTCCCCTCCCTGTGGTGGGGAGTGTGCACACGCTCCCTGCGCTGCTCCTCTTTCTCCCCTCTGCGTGGTGGGGGCAGGGCTGTAGGTGGAGCTGGGGACCTACCTCCCCCTAGAAACTTCTTAGGTCTTCTCAAATGTTCTCTATGATGGTGTGATGGACACCTCTCCTTTTATCATAGTATAGATAAGAAAAGTTGTCTCTTATAAGGTTAATGTTTCACTCTGAGAATCATATAAAGCCGATTTTGACATTTTAGATTGTAGCACTTCATCAGCTGAATGCTAGATTCCGATGACTCACCCCACAATTATAAAAAGCTCAGGATAATTCAGAGTAGCTGACTACAAACTGGAATCACACATTAAAACTCTGCTGTACTTTCTCATTTTATTGCTTGGAAGTTATAATTGGCTGCACAGGGCAGCTCTCCAGGGGCCATCTGAACTCTCACCTGGACTTTTCATGATTCACGCTAACAAATGGATCAGGGAACATGGAGGCAAGATGAGAAGAAAATAATTAAATCAAGAAGCAGCCCAAGTCTTAAATCAATGGGTTCTGGTTCCCTGCTAACCTTGGTCCCATTGTGTCTATTGTAAGATGTGCAGAATGCTATTTTCTAAATGTGGGTTTAACATCTCATAACATTCCTGTCTTGGTTCTATAAATGCTTTTCAATTCTGCTCTATTAGCTCCTTCATGAACATAACTTAGTACATAAGAACGGCCACACTGGGTCAGACCAACAGTCCATCCAGCCCAGTGTCCTGTCTGCTGACAGTGGCCAATACCAGATGCTCCAGAGGGAGGGAACACAACAGGTAATCCTCACGTGATCCCTCCCCTGTCACCCACCTCCAGAGAAACAAAGGCTAGGGACACCATTCCTACCCATCCTGGCTAATAGCCATTGATGGACCTAACCTCCATGATTCTATCTAGTTCTTTTTTGAACACTGTTAAAGTCCTAGCCTTCACCACCTCCTCTGGCAAGGAGTTCCACAGTACAGTTGTTTTAGAAACAATACAGACTTCTGAGGAATTAGTTTCTCAACAAAGAGATTATGATAGGAAATCTTATACATTTCTTGTTAATTTAAACAGCATTTGATTATTGAAATATTCTAGTTTTATGTGAATATTAATGCCCATGCATCTGATGAAGTGGGTCTTTGCACAAGAAAGCTTATGCTCTAATAAATCTGTTATTTTATAAGGTGCCACAGGACTTCCCGTTGTTCTTGCAGATTCAGACTAACACGGCTATCCCTCTGATACTTTACTCAAAGTGTAACTAACCCATGGAATTCACTGTAAGAAAATATTGAGGCCAGGATTTTAGTAGAAGTAAGAAAGGGATGAGACATTTATTTATATGACTAAAAGGATTCTTCACTGTAACACTAAAAATAATAAAAACATAAGAGAGCCATAAACTCATGTTTCAGGACATAAATCAGCCTTTATAAATGTGGGGGAGGGAGGCATTCCCTAAGAGTAGGTTATTCCATAATTATCCATTATGGTTTTCTTGCATCTTCTGCTGAAGCATCTGATACTGGTCACCGTCAGACACAGGATTAGACTAGATCAACCATTAATGTGATTTGATGTGGCAAATTCCTGTGTTCCAACCAAGAGATCTCATTCATTGTAAAGGGCCAACTTTGCTCTCAGAGATGCATATGCAACTCCATTTGAAGTCAAGGCAGGAGGGTGGCTGTATATGGTCCTAAAAGTTTACACTGGGGATGTTAAATATCGGTTAATTGAATAGTCGATTAACCTCATGAATTCTTATTGTTACTCAACTATTCTATAATCCCCGGGGGCGGGGCCGGCAGCCAGCGCGCTCCAGCCCCACTCCCAAAGAGCCCCCTGCCACTCCGCGCTGCTGCCTCTGTATCAGAGGCACCAGTGGGGTGCCAGGCAGGAGCTGGACCGCGAGGGGAGCCAGTTTAGAAACCAGCTCCTCTTGCGGACCGACTGCCTGCTGCCCTGCACTGCTGCCTCTGATACAGAGGCTGTAGCACGGGGTGGCAGCAGCTCCTGTCCGGGGATAGGGGGGTCTGAGCTCCCATGAGCTGGCACTGAGCTGGGCTGCCTGCCCGCCTGGCTCCTAATACACTTTAAATGCAGAGCCGCAGCAGGGATAGGTGCTGGATCTGGTGCAAGCCGGGACTGAGCTGGCCCAGCCTGCTAAAAAATGTACTGGCGGAGGGGAGGGGCGGAAATGTGTGTAGTTATACCTCTAGCATTAACTAATAAGCTTTTGCTAAGCGATTAATCGACTATACTATTACATCCCTACTTTACACTGGGCCAAATGGAGTGTTTCCTGAGTATAGCCAGGCTGCCTAAACCGTTAAAAGTGTGGCTTTTTTACCGTTAAAGAGTGGCTTGCAAGTCTCCCCCATTCTCCACCTATCAGCCTGCAAGGGGAGGGAGCTCTGTCTTGTGGTGGAGTATAGGTTATAGGATTTGGTCCCCACAATGTACCTGTTCCTTAGCGGGGAACCCTAGTACTAAGTATTTTCAAATCGCGCATGTGGTACCTACATGTGCTTGATGCTTTGAGGATTTTAGCTTTATAAGCAGAAAAATGTTCGCTCCACGATAAACTGAACTAAAGTAGATGGTGTTACTGTATTTGTTATTCTCAGGAAATTACTACAATCAAGGTGAGATTCGTAAGAAAGAACTTGTACAGAGTTGTGCTATTTTGGGGATCCCTCCTTCCAATGTAACAGTTATTGACCACAGGTAACCATTTTTTAATTATATCAGAAACTTCCTGTTTACAGAAAACAATGAGAATCAGTTAATGTACCCTGGACTTGGAAATCTAGTAAAAGATTATCTCGTGTCCCATGCAGCGAACTTCATTTATCAGTCAAATGGAAGTGCAATGAAACATTTATTGGCTACCATTGTAGTACTGTGTAAGGAAAACTAGGTCATTTGGACATGAATTCCAACGTATCTTGGTACTTGGATCATTTCAGTTAAGGCCTGTCCGCAGAGCGACTGAAAATGTGACAAGTTTCTCAGCTAGTTTGGTTCTAGCTCAGTGACAGTTTAGTTACATAGCCCCCTCTCCCCCGCCCCTGAGTGTTATGCTAGCCAAGCTGTTCTAGATCACCCCTCACACCAAGCCCTCTGTGAGCAAGTCTGTGCTACAAAGATGACTATTTCAGGGGGCTGGTTACAGCAGAGGTTGGCAACCTTTCAGAAGTGCCCCAGCGCACTCTCCTGCCTCGGCCGTGCTGCTCTCCGAGGAGCTGGGGAGGAGGGGCTCTCTGTGCAGCCTGCGTGGCCTCCTGCACTGGGTTTCCTGCACTGGCAGGTGGATGCCACACAGCTTCCATGTCCTGCCTCCCCCGAGTACAGGGGAAGTCAAGGTGGATGAGGGGAGGGGAGGAGCATTGCGCGTGCTTCCCCTCAAGCCTCGGGGCTCTCCCCCCCGGAAGCCAGCGCTGGCTCCACTCTTGCGGGGGGCATGATGCTGGATAGCCAGTACAGGCTCCCCATTGCGAGGGGAGGGCCCGTTCGTTGTGCGTGCCACTGAAATTCATCTTGTATGCCACACTTTGCCGACCCCCTGGGTTACAGCTGGTTCCTGACTTGGTTACGATGTAATTACGATGTAATTACGATGTAGATGGGCCCTTAACTATTCTCCATAATCAAGCTAAAGGTTTAGGCATGTCAGTTAAGATCCTGTCTGTGAATTGGAGTTGTGTTATGACTGGGCCTTTGGATATTTATGGCATCTATAGTTCTTTAAAAAAAATCCTGTCTGCGCTGGTCTAATGAGCCATGGTAGCAGCAATTGGGATTTAACAGCACAATTTCAGCCATACTGTGGGCAGGGCGTTAGAGGAATGTCTGTGCCAACCTCAGCTGGTGTAAACTGCTGAGGCTCCATTGATTTCAGTTACTCTTATGCTGATTTGCACCAATCAAGCGCACCTGGCTCCACATTGTAGCATCAAGTTGTAATGTGGCTTGCTCTCGTCTACCTTTCTGAGACCAAGTTATAGCCCTACAGAGGCTGGGCTGTAGCAGCATCCCATAATGTGCTTATAATGAATTGTGTGTATTAAACATCATCATGTGACAACGTAATACCCTGACTCTGTCGACTAGATGTCTGCACAAGATCCTTAGGTTGTGTCTACACTTACAAGCTTACAGAGCGCACACGTATAGCTGCATAATGCCAATGGAGAGATCTCTCGTTGACATAAAACCAGCTCAACAAGCAGCGGTAGCTATGTTGGCAGAAGAGTGTCTCTGGCTTACATAGTGCTCAGTACACAACCGCTTATACCAGAAAAATGTTTATCACTCAGAGTGATTTTTTTTTCACAGTCCTGAGAGACAAAAGTTTTGCCGACAGAAGTGCTAGTGCAGACATGGCCTTATTCTGTTCAGTGCTGTGTGGACATGGGGTATATTATGAAATCACCCTTCCTGTGTTGCATGAGTACTTTCGAAACTTTCTTCTGGAGAGGCAGTTTAACACATTGAATTAGTAAATTGTAGACGCTAGAGATTGTAGAGACACTAGAAACTATGGAGTGTTGTGCAGCAAAGCAGTGAACAGGTCGTTGTTTTAGTTTTCAGAATACATCGGAGAATTGGTTTGGTTTCAACAAAATGAAATTCAGTAAAGATAGGTGCAAAGTACTTCACTGGATGCACAACTATAAAACTGGAATTAATTGGCACGGCTGCAGTACTGGTCTGGGAATACTAGTTGGTAACAAGTTGAATATGAGGCAACAATGTGTTACAATTGGAAAAAAAGGCAAATATTCTGGGGTCTATTAACAATAGGAATGTAAGAGTTTAACTGGTTAACACATAAGCTTGATGCTTATTGGGTTTTGTTAATGGTTAAACTCTACCTAGGGTCCTGGCTGCCACCCCATACCCAGTGTCTAAGCTGCCACCCTGTGTCCAGGGTCCTCTGGGCTCTTCCTCTGGCACCACGCCTGAAACTCTGCTGCCACCCAGCTTCACTGCACACCGGCCATCCTGGCTGCCACCCTGTGCCGGGGCTCTTCTGCCACCTGGCATCCTGGTGCTCCGGGGGTCCCCCAGGTCCAGCCCAGTAGCTGGCACTAGGATCCCAGGGACCAGGTGGCAGCAGGGATGATAGCCAGGTATGGGGAGCAGCAGCAGAGCCCTGCAAAAAGCGTGCAGCACCCCCTGCACTCTTAGCTCCCCAGGTAAACGTTTAGCCAGGCAACCAATAGAATTGTAATTGGTTACACGGATACGGTTTCTACATGTTATTTACATCCCTGATTAACAGGAATATTGTATGCAAGACAGGGGAGGCAATTATCCCACTCCCCTGGAGTACTGTGTCTGGGTCTGGGCCCGACACTGTAAGAAAAATGGGGGCAAATTGGAGAAAGTTCAGACGAGAGCAACAAAATAATAAAACCTGACCGGTGGGGAAAGGTTAAAATAACTGGGCCTGTTTAGTCTCAAGAAAAGAAGATGTTGGGGGCGAGGAGCAACCTGATAAGTCTTCAAATATGTTATGGGAAGAGGAGGGAGATCAATGTTCTTCATGTCCACTGAAGAGAGGAGTAGTAATGGACTCAGTCTTCAGCAAGGGAGATTTCGGTTAGACAGCAGGAAGAACTTTCTAACAATAAGGATAGTTAAGATCTGGAACCAAGAACGGCTATGGAATTCCCATCACGGGGAGGCTTTTAAGGAGAGGTTGGACAAGCACCTCTCAGGAATGGTCTAAGTTTATTTGGACCTGCTGCAGCAAATCGGGCTGGACTAGACGACCTCTCTAAATCCCTTCCAGTCCTACCTTTCTGTTGTTCTTGGTTTTCTCTGGAGTGAAGGCCACAGAGCCAGCAGGCCAGAGGTTTTCCTCAATTCCCTGGCTTTGAGGGTTTAGGTCTGACTTTCAGTTTTAGTTCAGCAGAGTCTTTTGGGTCAGATGAGATAAGTTTCTGTCAGGAGTTCCTCTTTTGAGGGAATGGCGAGCCTGCTCTCCTTCCCTTCTGCTTGTGGGTTACTCTCTTTTGCAGGATTGTCCGGCAGGGCGGGGGAAGAGACAAGACACTGTGATTGACAAGGTGTAAGGAACAGACACTGTGTTGTAATGGAAGCAAGTGTCTCTTGAAATTTACAAAAAGGATATTTTAAAAAACTACCAAAAACAGAAGTGGCAATCCAGCTGGCCTGGTGCCCTCTCCAATGCCGTCTGCAGTTGGTTAGTATGTGATGCAAGCTTCCTGACGCTGCTCTTGCATTCCCACCAATGTATACAACCCAGGGCATTGTTTTATGCAAGCAATACCTTGGTTTCCTTAGTAAATAAAGTGCAGGTAATTTCAGAAGATGAGCCTTGATAACCTCTCCTGGTTGCAGTACATGTAAAAATGCCTGATGTGTGATTTTCACAATAGAGGCCAGTGTGTGAAAGGCGCAGAGGTAGATATTTAACTTGAAGGTGAGATAAAAAGTTAGGACCTTGTCTGTAAAGGCCTTCCTTCCGCATCTGATACTCACAAACTTGTCACTTTGCCAACAAGTTGAAGGGCCAACTCCTGCAGTTGTTACTCAGTCCTTACTCAGACATCGGCGTTCCCTAGGGTGCCAAGTTTCCTTCCATGATATCTATTCCCCATTTCTCTGAAACAAAATGCTAAGAAAAGCACCGTGTTTTTTAGACAGTTATGATTTCTAGAGAGGCTGCACTGTCTTGCTGGTAGAATGACGCGCTGGGACTCCTGAGTCTTATTCCAGCTGCTCTACTGTGTGACCTTGGGTAAATCATTAACCGCCCTCGCCTGAGTTTGCACTTCTCTAAAATGGGGAGTATAGTTAAAGTATTTACCAGCTTGGCCTGAGATGACACTTAATCAACTCACGTCCGTTCAGTTCTCTGAGAGTCCCAGATGAAAGGCTCTGCAGCAGTACAAAGCATTATTCGTGATCATTACTATCGCTATGGCCATTTACCTGCAATAGGTCGAAAGCAGGTGACATTTTTAGAAGCTTGCTCCCCTTTGGTAGTTTGTCACTGGGTAAATTCTGAGCCCATCTGTATTTTGTGCTTTCTTCCTAATTCTGCACAATTGTAAAGTGCTCCTGCTGAGCTCCCAGGCCAGGGCAGGCACACTGGCCTTTCTGCAGTCCTTCCCCAAACACTGCATGTTTACACTACCCAACCTGCAGACTTGTATTTTGGTAAGGAAAACCCAAAGGACTGCTAGGTCTGGAACTGCTCCAGCCATTGTAGCATGGAGCTGAGTCATGCTACTTCCTCTTCCCTTGCATAATTTAAAATTGAGCTTATACAAAAGGGAAGCCGACATGAAGTGTAAAGTCGATTGACGTGCCCAGTGTTCTCACTTGGCTGGAGTTGCATATAAAACCATATGTGACACTTTCTTTTTACATACCCATACAAAACCTAAGCATCGCTCAATCAGCTGAGAGTGGAACTTCCACTAAGGCCCAACCTCTCATTAGGCAGCTCTCTGATATTAAGAAATCCTTTAAAGGAGCCCCAGGATTTCCAGGACAGTGGTTGTCCTGCATTTTAAACACCTCTCTACAATGCAACTGCTTTTTACTGTTGTTTGGGCGGGCACTTAAGGCAGTTACGGTACATACTTCCTCAGTATAAAATAGCCTAAAGTCAGTATGCAGCTAATGGCTCTAATTGTGGGCCACATTCCAACATAAAGGGTCTCCTCGCTGGGGAATCCCCTTTAGGTGCCCAGGAGAGGGAACAGCCAACAGACTGCACATTTGTGACAGTCATAATGAGTTAATTAGTTGTGCTGGGCACAACAAGCCAGGTAGCGAGTTCAGAGGGGCAGACGCAGTTAGTCCAGGCAGAGAATTCAGTGGTTGTAAATTGTCCTAACTTCAGCAATTTACACCAGCTAAGGATCTGCCTGGGAGGGCACAAAGATGGCTTTAAGCCAACTTTGCCGCACACCCCAATCAGACTTCACTGCCTGAGCTGCCATAGGGCTCAGACCCCAAATTAATTTCTGCAGTTGAAACGCAGGGTATGTCTAGACTACATGGCTCTGTCGACGGAGCCATGTAAACTAATTTACCTGGCATAGGCAAAGAAGCGGGGATTTAAATAATCCTTGCTTCATTAAAATAAACATGGCCGCTGTGCTGTGCTGACGATCAGCTGATCCGGCACAGCGCGGCAGTTTAGACGCGGATCTGTCGGATGGGGAAGCCTTTGCCGACTGATCCTGTAAGCCTCGTTTTCTGTAAGCCTCCGTCGACGGAGCCATGTAGTCTAGACGTACCCTCAGTGCCCACAGCCAAGGAAAAGGACAGCTGGAAAGTGGAACAAAAACATGTACATTAAAATCATCTTCTTAGTAATATGAATTGTAATGTAAACAATATTTGAATTGCCCACGGATATTTGGTACATTTTAATCAACCCTTGCACATTACAACAATAGGCATTTTAACAATACCTATGCTATTACAGAGATGAAAGGTCACAGGTTTTACCTTATACATGTCGTGATCCTAGCATTAAAAGGAACCGAAGTGACTCTCTGAAAGTCTCCCATCTGAGTGAGGGGTGTGTAATTATGACTTTGGGAGAAAGTGTAACAGCTAATCATCGTAACACAAACTAACTCAGCAAACATTTCTGCTGCCATGATATGTCTAAACTGGCAGGCACATCAGGCACTGGAAATATTTATGAAATTGGACAGAGCTCCAGTGTAATCAACAAAAGGGGTTTAGCTCGAGTGTAATCAACAAAAGAGATCCTGAGTTTTCCCACATGATCTATTGCTCCTCCAGTGTGTTCTAGTTTCTATGCCAGACTCAGCTTAAAGTATAAATTGCTTTGGTTAATTTCCAAGAGGATCATCCACTTTAAATCATGTAATGGAAGGTCTATTTCATGAGCCTTCTGAGGGATACACCTACCCATATATTGCAAAGAGCAAAATTCAAGTTACAGATTTTCTAATCCCATTCAGATGTCAATTCACCACTTCTCATCAGTACTGTATAGGCAGTGTCTGCCCCTGGAGTCCCAGTTCACTTGCTGAGTAGACATAGGGAGTCACTGAGCTCATGTTCATAATGTAGAAGTTTGTTGCTAGCTGAATGGTAGAAAATACTATACAATTATTGGGGCCCAACTGCTTCCAAGTGGTGTCTCTTTAGAGTGCAGTATACAACCCCATTAGCAAGCCAAGTGATCATTCTGCAGTATTGCCAGCCCCAAATGTTCAGGCTCACCACAAATCATGAGATTGGCTTTAAAATCATGGGATTATGTAAAAATGATAGATCTACATTCTTTGTATTTGGCTTCTGCTTTTTTGAACCTTTAAGGTGCACGTAGGTCACGTTTTGACACTTTCTCCCTAGTCACAAGGGCTAGAAACATACTTTTACTGTAAGAATGAAGGCTGAAATCTTCACATATCCACCTGAGTCCAGGAGCTGTGGCCTTAAGGTAAACAATAATTATCGTGAGACTCATTACAAAATCGTAAGAGTTGGCAACACTGATTTTGTGGGCTGTCCCAGGAGCATAGTTAAGAGACCCAGTTGTTCTGCTGCAAAGACAATGAGTTGAGCCAGGTGCAGTAGGAAAATCTTGGGTACCCTATAGGGATGTCAGCATGTATTCGATTATACGATTAACTGATAAACCTGGGCTAATTGGTTAATCCTATTCACTACACGCACACCACCTTGCTGCTCCTGATATAGGTGTGCCGGCTTCCACAGAGCCACCTCGCCCCCCACAGAGGCAGCAGTGTAGGGAGACAGGCAGGAGCCCGTGCTCCGGGGGAACTGACTTAAAAGCTAGCTCCTTATGAGCACCGGCTCCTGCAGAGCCACCTGCCCCTCCCCTCCAGCGCTGCTGCCTCTGATAGAGAGGCAGCAGCGCAGAGGGTGAGGGGAGCAGGTACACATGTGAAGTAGGTTTCAAGCTGGCTCCCCGCACTGCTGCCTCTTTATCAGGCAGTGGGCGGGGGGGAAGGCAGGAGCCAGTGCTCACAGGGAGCCGGCTTTTAAACTTCTAAAATTTCCAGCGGCTACACGTTTACACAAATACACGATAGTTAACATCCCTAGTATCCATCGGTGAGTGCTCTAGCTAATGAAATAGCATGACTGAAGAATTCTGAAAAAATTCCATCCAGTGTCATTTTGTCAGAAGGAGGATGATCACCACAGAAAACATCCAGGGAAGTGAAGTGACTAAATAGGGGGTGACTGGAGGAGATTTGTAATGGGATGCAGCATTTTCATCTCTGGCTTAAAACCAGCCCAGTTAAATAGTGACTGACAGGTGTCGTCATCTGCTGACTGCAGCATTACTGACGATTGTGATTTTGATCTCATGACGATTGGTGTTTTTCATAAAGATGCTGTCTTGGGATTTTGTGAGAACCTAAACTTGAATTTTTTTTTAAAAAAAGCAAGTTTCTACCCCTTATCCCTCTATCTCAAAAAAAGCTTGAACATGTGAACCAAAGGGTTCAAGAAACAAAAGGCAGCTATACAGCACTCCACATTTATGATTTTAAAGCCAATCTCATGATTCTGAGAGCCCGACTCGTGATTTTTTTAACCCTTGAATTTGGCATGAGAAGCTTTTCGGTGACCTGTGAGCATGAATGTGTCAGACTGGTTCTCAGCAGAAATATGTCATCATCATGAGGGTTAGCCAGCATCCTGGGGACTAAGGGGTTAACTATGTCCCTTACCTAACCCAGGTGGCAGGCAGCCAATAGAAATGTAGGTAGGAATTTCAAACTGGGACAAAGGAATTTTTGGGGGTTTTTCCCTCCTTTGTCTCTGGGTTTTTTTTTTCTCTCCAGCTATTGAAGGGGACAGGATGTCTCCCTCTAAGAATAGTAATAGAGATGTAGCCGTGTTAGTCTGGTCTTGCTGAAACAAAAGATAGGACTATGCAGCACTTTAAAGACTAACAAGATGGTTTATTAGTAGATGAGCTTTCGTGGGCCAGACCCACTTCCTCAGATCAAATTCCTCCTTGATCTGAGGAAGTGGGTCTGGCCCACGAAAGCTCATCTACGAATAAACCATCTTGTTAGTCTTCAAAGTGCTGCACAGTCCTGTCTTTTGTTCCCTCTAAGAAAATACTCTTTATAGTCTGTAAGTAGGGTAAAGTTTAGATCAATCCGTTAGGTTTTATTGTTTTGTGGTTTGGGAGATGGGATCTAGTGTCTGTGCATTTAAAAATGGGTTTTGCTCTCCTTTGCAACTAAATTCCTGGCCCATGGTAAATTTCTCTTCCATAAGTACAGTATATTATTTTGTTACTGTTCCATCTAGGCATTATGCTTGCAACAGGAATATTGTGGTGATAATAAAAGTTCTTTCTCTTTTCTTTTTATTAACCTGGTATTGGTTAATTTTTGTGTCCTGGTTTGTACTTTAGGGGTGATATTTCCCAAGTAGTCTCTCCCTGGTTGCTTTATTAATATTTGGGTGGTGGCAGAGGCGTTTTATTCCCATAATCTAGATTGTTAAGATTTTGGGGGGGAAGTTTTATACCAAAGCCTGGTAGATAAGGTTTTGGGGTACTTTTGCTGGCCCCCACTTCTGCATTTATCATGCCAGAGTGGGAAAGGAGCCATGATATATGTCCACAGCACAAAGCTCACCACCACAGTGGGTTCCCTTGCCAGTTGCTTCAGCAAACCCAGTAACCATTGAATGGGCCTGCCCCCTCCCATTGTGGGTAGCCCTGGCAAGGCCAGGCTCAGTCGTCCTGGCATGCAGATGTTTGGCATAGACAAGAATCAGCCTGAGACGTAGAAAAGTTCTTGCAAATAAAAAATGAGCTTTGAGTTTTCAGGAGACAGGGCAATGCATTTGTTGTCTACCCTTGAGTTGCCATGTGCAGAAAACAGTGACTGCAGTATCAATGGGGGTAGGCTAGAGAAATCTTTTATGCGAACGATTCCTTGTGGGATGCTCATTGCTCTCTCATTGCCTAGAGTGGTGTCACTCAGCCTGCCTGAGTGTAGTGTCTGTCATCCAGAGATGGAGATGTGCTTGTTTCCAAACCCCGTAATCAGGTCACGAGTCATTTCCAAATGAGCGGATCAGATACGAGATTATTCCTGGCCGGGACAGGCAGAACAGGCAAGGAGATGGGAGAGAAAATGACAGGACTGTTGAGTGAGGTTATTTGGGTGCATTAAGAAGCCTCCTATGAGCTCTTCAATCCTGTCAGGTGCTGAGCACCCTCCAGGCACTGAAGTCTCCGTGCAGATTTTGAGTGTCAGTCGGATGCACGAGATGCTCCGCAGCTTGTGACATCTTGCCCATCGTTGACAGGGTGAAGGTGCAGCTATTTAAGGTCCTGTTCTCAGCCTGAAGCTGTTCTGTATTTTGAACACTGCATTGCTCTGATTCTGGAAGTTGGAATATGAATTATTCTGCTAGGAGCCAACCGGACATTTTTTTTTCCTTTTGCTTCTCTTTTCTCTCCCGTCACAAGCACAGCAGGGAGTGCCGGCTGGATGGTATGGGCGCAGTTACCTATTAGAGCCCCTGCTACACTGGGGAAAGCATCTAGATGGGAGCACTCCCCTGCAATGTAGCTTTCCCAGACAGCGGAGGACGGCACTTCCCGGCTTTGAGGCACTGAACAGAGATGCCAGTGTGGTGATGTGAACTGGGATAGCCTTGTAATCGGCTTGTTCCCAAGTAAATCTCAGTCAATCCTTATGAACAGGCGCTAATTGAAGGCATGTCCACTGCCTCCCAGCCCACACCCCCTGCAGCAGCACCAGTTAAATGGACTGTAGATCAGTCCTTCCCTCTGCATTCAAGGCCTTCCTGCCCAAGGTTAGGCTGACAGATAAAACCATCTGAGGCGTTGGAGTGGAAACCAGGAATGTATGATCAGGTAGCCCAGTCGCATTTATTAATTATGATTTCCTAAAGAGACTGCACAATATTTCTGCAAGATTTCTTTCTTGGGAGGAGAATTCTCATTTAGAAAACCAAAACACTACTAAAGTTAATGCTCTTCCCTGCTTTAATTTTTTTATTCCAGGTTGCACCTCTATAAACCAGGACTCTGGTCTGGCCTGGACCACGGACGTTCCAGGATCAGAGAGTCTTGGCAAGCCACTAAGGGAAGGGGGGAGCCCAATATGCTGTTTGGGGAGAGCTGGGAAGCCTGGCGCACTGCTCAACTGGGCTACCAGGGGCTGGGCAGGAAGCTGCCACGGTGCGGGGGCAGGGACATGACTCAGCTGAGCTACGGGGGAACTGGGAAGCCCCGTGAGGCAGCGGGGCAGAGGGGACCTAATTAGGTCCCAAGGGTGCCAGACCAGAGAGGTCCAACCTGTACTAAAATACTGCTGAAGGTGGAGTAGATCCAGGAGTGCAGGTTTTCTATCAGGAGAGATACAGTAAAAACAGTGAACTAGAATGGGATATTTCAAAGGCTTAAGTAAAGATCAATGTCTAACTTTGGTGCAGTACCTATTATTTCAACAAAGCGAAAGATTTCCCCAAAGAATCATAAACACACCGGCAGCACAAACCTCAGTGGTGTGATAAATGTGCTGTTCACGGACCACAAAACTGCGGCTAGCAATAAAGAAAGCTAAAGCCTTAACCTGTCAGGCATAATTGTATAGCTTGGGTGACAAAAGGCATCTTTTAAAGCTTATGAAGTGTAACAGTTTTGATACATTCCCTCAATTCATTTACCTGTAAATATAGGTCCTGAGATTGAGGTGAGGTGAGGCACACATTGTTGCAAGGGATATGGAAAGCTTTTGCATCTAATCTAATATGAATAACTAGTTAAGTTCCCATTAATGCAGGGCACATCTGCCAAGGCCATGGCTGACTGCCAGTCTGCAGTGTTATATGTAAACAGGAGACATTTTCTAGGCTGCTTTCACCTTCCGTTGAGGATTAGAAAAAAAGAAGTCCAGATCTCCTTTTTTGAAGGGCAGTGTTGTTGGCTTTTGACAAAGTAAGTACCAGGCCACTCTTTGTAGCAGTGTCTTTAACTTTATGCAGACTACGATGCTGGCCAGAAGATAAAGTCAACTGCTGCAGCTTTAAGTTTGGCCCAAACTTGCTCTGCAAAGAAAATAATAGCTGGGATTTGTGTAAACTAAAAGACATTCCACAAAGTACAAAGGCTTGTTCTCCAAATAACACGGTATCTGCTTCCAAGTTTCCATGGAAATTCTGTTTCTTACTCTTTTTTCACTCTTCCTCTCCAGTCCAAAAAGGGTTCTGATTTGACAATGCAGCACATTTGCCCAGGCAGATCACAAGGTTTCTCCAGGTTTGGTATCAGGCCGCTGAGAGGCTCAGATAATGGTTCATTGTTGTTGGATCTGTTTTTTTTTCCCCCTAGCAAGGTAAATACTTTGTTGCACTTCCTCCTGTTTCATTTCTAATGAGCTCCTATTTTGTGGAGGTTTGGTGGAAGGAAGCAACTCTGTAGGGTCATGGGAAAAAATATCTCTTTAAACAAACAGAGAGTGAGTCAGATGTATGATGATCAGAAGAATCTAAAAAGTGCTCAAAGTTTATGTAAGTGGAAATATGACCCTTTGGATTAGGATTTGAAAATGTTTATCCAAAAATAATGCATTTAAAGAATGTGCCAGACTCTATCAATTTAGTTCTACGGTGTTTATCTGATTTGTAGATGGCCTTATTGATTTGAATTGCTCTAATGTGGGATACCTAACGAACCAGTGTTGGAGGCACATGCAGCATAAAAATAATTACTTACTGTGCATGAACAGGATCTGCCTAAGAAATGAAGAATAAAGCAGCTGGTGGAAAAGAACAGGGGTGAAATCCTGGCCCCCTTGAAGTCCAACATGAAAACTCCCATTTGACTTTAGTGAGGTGGAATTTCATGCCAGCTCTTTCCTTGCTCCTTCTCAAATCCCGAAGGCTTTCTCACTGGGAGTGTTGTGATTTTTTTCAGAAGGGTGGAAAGGGTCTCCTCGATTTCCCCTGCCGTTTCCTTTTTCTTGACCCCATGATTTGGCCAGGGAAGACTGGACATTGTTCTCTCTTCAGTTTACCAACCTGCTACCTAGAGCTGTCCCAAAGGAATCACTGGAAACCCTCTTCCCGTCCACTCTAGTTTGTGTCACTTTCAACACATTAAGGGTGGTAGGAATTGACAGTGCTCTGTGCCTGGTAGGGTCAGCTCTGAATACTGATTGGTTCTGCTTCTAGACCACACCCTCTGATGGTAACCAATGGCGTACTGGCCAGGAGCTCAGTTCAGTTTGTGCTATCTTCCAGCTTCAGAATGGCCAGCCCGACTCCGCTCTATTATAATCTATAGGATTTTGGGGCCCTAAATCTGCATCATTTCCAATGGCAGCATATCTCTGGGAGGAATGACGTGATTGCTATATTCCTTATTTACCTCACAATAGTGCTGAGAAGCTTCTTTAATATTTGTAAATATTTTCTTTAATAAGGGTTTTTCTTTTAATACAGCTTAGAGATCCTCGGGTGAACGGTGCTGTAGAAATTCAGTGTACTATGAAGTAGGCAACTTCTTAGGTTGAAACTGTTCCATAATAACCCAAGTTGTGAGCACAGTTCTGTTTCCCCTCTATTAGAAAACAGTCTTTGTTATGCAAGTAATTTGTTGAGACCTTATATGATCACTTCAGAGAGCATTCACTTGAGCGTGGTAGGACTCCTGACATTTGTATTCAGTTTTGTTTTGGGGAGGGATTGTAATAATGTGTGGCTTTCTGAGAAAAAACCCCCCTGATTTGTCTGCATTATTAAAGGATTTAGGCAAAGAGTTTCAAAAATAGATGTGTAAAGTTAGGCTCCTAAATCTGTATTTAGGTTTCATATGGCCCAGTTTTCAAAAGTGGCAGGCATGCAGCACCTGCTCAAGTCAATGGCAGGCCGCACTTTTGAAACTCAGACCATTTATTTAGGTGCCTAACTTCCGTCTTCTAGTTCTGAAAATCTTGGTCCTATTGATAGTTGTTTTTTGAAGCTCTTTTGGGGTCAAGAAGTTGCCCTCTGCCCTCCAGGAAAATTACTTTCCAGTGCAATGGCTTTGTTGCAGTAAGTTTTGTTTAACCATTTTGATGTTTCCCCCAGTATAGGAACCTGCCCCTTTGACTTCACTGGGGCTCTTGTGAGCCCATCTCCTTTCTCAGCTTTCCAACATCATTAATTTCCTTGATTTTTCACAAAAGAGAAGGGACTATGGCAAAAGGGTAGCCACCCTTTCAGTGTTAAAGGGATATGGCCCCCAGATCACCCCTGGAGAGCCATGCGCTCTCATTTATCAGCTGGGGCTTTTCAAAACATGGGAGAACCCTGCTTCAGATGTAAACACAGACCTGGTCAGACCCTGTTTCTGTAGAGTCACAGCAGGGTTTGAGAGACAGCGAGTAAGCTAACCAAAGAGGCCATAATATCTGATTGAAAGCAGGGGGAAGTGGAGGGGAGTTAATAAAAGACAAAGGAAGTTTGTAGAAACCCAGGCAGAACAAATGCGAAGAACCACATTTTTTCTTGATTTCAGCTTGTAAACACTCAAGATTATTTTAGCAAAGTAAAAAACTGCTAAACACTGAAACAAAATATTTTGATAATCAATATAGTAAGTTGCAGTGGAAACATCAGTTAGACATTCTAGTCCATACCCCCACCCCCAGCAGTGTAGAATTCATAGTAATTGAGTTGAATCAAGGTAGTCAGCCCTGGCAAGGCATTAAGAAAACCTAACAATTGTGCTTTAGAAGTTAGATAAAGTTGACCTTTGCCTTCAGGTCAAAGGGCATAGGGCAGGGAAATCCACTCACCTCCTGTTTTTAAGATAGCAGTAGAAATCACACACAGACCCCTCATTGTTTATTGTGGCAACTGTTAAAGCCTTGAGATTTTTGTAATTATTGTTGGTCTTGATCTCTTCCGCAAGTATTCTATATGCTTCAAAGCTATGTACAACACAGGTCCAAGCGCTGCCAATCATTCTCTGTTTCCATCTATCTGGATACCAACAAATGAACCTCAGAAACAGCAATTCGGTTTTGCTAACTTAACCAGCTGTGCCCTTGAGACAATAAACGTGCCCTTTTGGTTTTGTCAGTTTCCAATAGACTACTCTGTTTCAACTGCTGTTCTCCGCCACCGAAAATAGCCAGAGCAGGCATTTTTGATGGTGCCAATAAGTTGCCCAACTGGGCACTGTGAAAGCAGCAAAGTGGCCATGAAAAATGACATGAAAAAATGATGTTTTAAATTCCATATGAATGCCGCAGTAAAAATAGCCCCTGCTTCATACACCACCACATCAATAACACCAAGTGTTCCAGTCTGAACCTGCGGCATGGTCTAGAGCTCAGAAAAACAGGGCCAAGAGTAAGGATTCCCATGTGCTATTCTCAGCTCTGTCACTGATTTGCTGGATGATCTTGACCAAGTCACTTATCCTTTCTGACCCTCAGTATTTTTATCTGTGAAATGAATTCCTGTTTACTTATCTGCCTTGGAGTGAGTGTGGGGGTGTTATGTGTGTGTGTCAATGTTTGTAAGTACTTTGAATTATTATTATTCCTCCAAAGGTAGCCACAGGTAGGCCAGGCCACTTCCTTTTGCATCTCAGCCTATGTCATGGAGGTAATCTGAGTGTAGAGCTCATACATTCATAAATGGAAAGTAGTAAATCCCAGGGAAAGGTATTCCTGTGGCATATGCTCGGTGGTGTAGCTTTTACAGGCCTTATGACCACGTTTACATACAAAACCAGAATTGCTTTGGGAAGCAAACCTTGCATGTTTTCTTAGCTGGTGGCGGCAGTAATAAGTCCTCTTGAGTTGGACGACTTCATACAGAATTATTAAGCCCAAAGGTTCACGTGCGCCTCTGTACTTTCCTTGATGCTGATTAAGATGCAATGATAGCCCAGAGCTGAAAATGCTTGTGGTTTCTCGGCGCTACCTGTGCTCTACTTTTCCCGTGAAGGTAGCTGCTTTTATTGAATCTGCCTCTCCCTTTCAGGGCTGCCTGATACCACTGTTTGCTAGCAGCAGAGTGTGACATGGGATGACTGGACCCCTTTCCCTCTGAGAGACACGCAGATCATCTGTGTCACATATTGAACCCCACTAGGCTTGCAGACCCCACATCTGCCTCCCAAACCGGCTCTTGCTTTTCCAGTTACCAGGGCAACACGCTCTTGCTGCGTTGAGAACACGGTGGAATGGAATATAACCAGGCCTGTAGAATGCTCCACAGCATGTTTTTCCTAAGTACAATACTGAAAAAGTCCAGCAGTGTGATTAGAATTTCCGCAGTAATTAAAATCAATAACAGTACAATATTTATATAACCCTGCTACTCCAAGGAGTCACATCCCTTTAAAGACCCTCATCTGAATGTAGATCTTTCGGTGGCTATTCATGGCCTCTGTATTGTTTTCTCTCTCCACTTGGTCTGTAAGATCCAGGTATTATGTCCCATTTCTTCCTCTGTTTTGGACAAGAAATGCGGGAGGAGACTATATCTAAATGAAGCCACAGGGAGAATTTAGCGAGGCAAAGTAGAGATGCCCTTGTGGGAATTTGGTTTAACAGCCCATCTCTTGCAGAACCTGCCGTGGGATGTTTAATGGTTAGGACTCCTGTTTTATTCTCATCCCAGAGGTAGTGTTGTTTCAGGATGTTCTCTGGGATCCCTCAGTCTCCTCTGCCTCTTTACTTCCTCCACCGCTGCTCTCTCCAGTGCACTGCATTGTGGCATTACTACCTCTGTCTGGTGGGGATGGATAGCGGCCCCATTTGTCAGCACAGAGTTCGCTGGAGGGCAACACAAGGTGTTCCTCACGCTAAGCTGAACACACTGGCTCCCCTGTGCTCCTGGTGCACCATCTGTCCTGTATCTAAAATGATCCTCAGGCTCTTGAGAATCCACTCCTTTCTGTTTCATCCAGCCTAGTCAAAATATTACTGGCATTGTTCAGCTCCATCCAGCCCTGTAGAACTTCTACAATTAGTCCAATTAAAAGAGCTAATTGGGAAGCACCAAATTACTTGAGCCGGACAGTCATCAGATGAAAGTTGTTTTCAACAATTATGCCCAAGAGTCTCCTTTTAAATGTGACTAATCGTAACATCCTATTTATTTTCCCAGTTAAGTTGTGAAACATCAGAGCATGTTTTGCCAACAGTCCCCAACTGCAAACACAAGGCGTGACAGCTGCAAAATGAAAAGTGCCTCCCTGCCACACTTGGAAGATTTGCTGCATTTCCAGAATATGCCACACTGTTCTGCAAAGATCTGTGCTAGAGAGACTCAGTTTAGCATCTCCCTGGAGTTAGAGCACACCTACCTTGCTGTTGGGATGATTCAGCAGAGAAAGTCAAATGGTTAGTCAGCAAGGCCTTTTCTTAGGGGAATAACACTTAGAACAAGCAACCACAATACAACATCAGAAGCAGAAAGAGTAAACAAAACATTCCCTTACCTGGGACTCAAGCCATCCCTATAAGCCACTTGGCCTGGAAAATTTACCCAGTAGAGGAGAAAAAGATAGATATATCTCACTCTCTCCAGTAGCCACCCATATTGTCCTATCCCAGTGCTTGTGCAAGGAGTTCGTTAGCTTCTTGTTCACCAGGAACAATGTGGTTCCCTTGCATCTTCCCAGTGTTTTAATAAATTGCAGTGTGAAATGAGCAGTGGTTCAAGGCTCTAGCACATGTCGGAGACAAAGTCCAGTTGAATCTACAGCGGGGTGAGCAAATACCAGCCCGTGGACTGAATCTGGTTCCCCAGGGTTAGCCACCACTATATTTACCTGCACCTCCACAGGTACGGGTGATTGCGGCGCCCATTGGCCACAAATCGCCGTTCTCGGCCAATGGGAGCTGTGGGAAGCGATGTCCCAGACTGCAACTTTTCCTGCAGCTCCCATTGGCCGGGAACAGCGATTCACGGCTAATGGGAGCTGCAAATGCCTGTACCTGTGGAGATGCAGGTAAATATAGCACCGGCAGCCCGCCAGGGACTAATCCTAGTGAACCACTGCCATTGTATTGCCCACCCCAATCTACTCTATGTGGGTGAACTGCATGATCCTTGTGCGGAGGAGCTTTCATGTTGCAAACAGGGTTGACTTTTTGCAATGTGCAGTTATTTGAACCCCCAGTTCAATCCAGCAAGGTGCTGAGTTGCCTCGATTCCCATGGTGCTCAGGAGTCAGAATTCTTAGTGGATCAGGGCCTTGCTTCTCATTAATAAGTGTATTCGTCTGTTTGTTGGGAAGCATTGCAACGATTACCGCTGTGCTGGGAGTCTTGTCTATAGCTTTGTGCAGAGGCCTTTGTTACTAATACTGTATTCTTCGTGACATTGAAACAAATTTCTTGCTATAGTACCCATTTATCTTTGTCTAACTTGGCCAAAGTCCTTAGAGATTTTACTGTTTATGAAATACCCTTCTGAGATGAGCCGTGGGAGTGAGGCTCCTATTTAGGCCAGTTTATGGCTAAAGAGTATCTGTTTCCAAGTACAAGGAATGATGTTGAAGACAGTAGAGCTGCTTTAAACCACACGGCCCTGTGTGGCCAGGTGCCAGCAATATCATCCTGACTTCCTTCAGGTTATTTCCAAAATCCGCAGTAAAAACACAAAGCATTTCCTGAGCTGGCCATAGTACCCCTGCAGGGCGGGTAGAAGCAAACTGCAATGTTCTCAGGTAGCCCTGCCCGCCTCGCCTCCAGATGAATAAAGGAGCAGAGAGGGGCCAAGTCTACACTACCGTGGGCATCAATCTAAATAACACGACTTCAGCTACGTTATTCACATACTTAGTTGACATTCTTAGATCTACATGATAGCAGTTTTCAAGTACCTAAAAGAGTGTTACAAGGAGGAGGGAGAAAAATTGTTCTCCTTGGCCTCTGAGGGTATGTCTAGACTACATGCCTCTGTCGCCAGAGGTATGTAAATTAGACTACCCGACATAGTCAATGATTTAAATATCCTCCATTAAAATAAATCGCCGCGCTGTGCTGGCTCAGCTGATCGTCGGCACAGCGCCGGCAGTCAAGACGCCGATCGGTTGACAAGGAACACCTTGTCGCATCGCGCTTCCTATAAACCTCGCTTCACGAGGCAGCAAGGGAGCGGTCGACAAAGGCGTTGCCTGTCGACCGATCCGCATCTTGACTGCCGCGCTCTGCCGACGATCAGCTGAGCCGGCACAGCGTGGCGGCCATTTTTATTTTAATGAAGCGGGGGATATTTAAATCTCCGCTTCATTGAGTATGTCGGGTAGTCTAATTTACATGCCTCTGGTGACAGAGGCATGTAGTCTAGACATACCCTGAGAATAGGATAAGAAGCAACAGGCTTAAACTGCAGCAAGGGAGGTTTAAGTTGGACATTAGGAAAGACTTCCTGCCTGTCAGAGTGGTTAAACACTGGAATAAATTGCCTAGGGAGGTTGTGGAATCTCCATCTCTGGAGATATTTAAGAGCAGATTAGATAGACATCTGTCAGGGATGATCTAGGCGGTGCTTGGTCCTGCCGTGAGGACAGGAGACTGGACTCGATGACCTCTCGAGGTCCCTTCCATTTTAGTATTCTATGATTCTACATACTGTGGTGTCTTCACTGCGGTATGTTGACAGTTGACAGTCTCCTGTTGACTTGGCCTATGTTTCTAATTCTGGTAGAGTAGCGGAGTCAATAGACGCGATAAATCGACACCCTGACCCCAAAATCGATCGCTGCCTGTTAATCCAGCAGGCAGTGTAGACATGCCCAGGATGGACTCCACAAGGAGGTTGTCCTCAGTGCTGGGGCCTTTGAGAGGGGGAGTAAAGGGTGGGGACATGGGGGAAATTCCGTAGAGCTTCCCATACTCCTAAAAATATTGCAGTCAGGGATTTTTCCAGTTCTTTTCTTTAAAGCGACGATGTCGGGTTAAAAGTCATATGTTTAACAATGGTTCACTGTCTACAATTTACTCACCTAGGGTAATAAAACTAGACGAGGCACGTATGGTTTCAGGATGCCATGTGGCAATATGTGTTTGCGTGGGAGCCACTGCAGAGACTCTTTGGGATTTTAGTAGCAGGGTTTCCACTGAGTTTGAGTTTTATAAAACTTTATTTTTACAAAACCTACCACATGACCTAAATTGGGCCTAACTCTCACTTTTAGCCTTCTTTGAGCTGAAGAATCTTGCACACAGCTTGTCCTAGACCTGCATTCATTTCCTTAGGGGCACTTCCTGGTCCAGCTGACGTCCGTGGGAGTTTTGCCATTGACTTCAATGGGACGAAGGTTTGGCATCCTAGCAGACAACTAGAGGAGACCAAGTCTTGCTTTAGAAGTGTTAGTGTCGATAGCGTTGAAAAAGTGACTGTACAGCAGACATAGTGTAAAATGTATTGTTTCATTGTGACCTTCCTGTTCAAATGATCTCTGTTTACATACAAATCCAAAGCTGGTTTGTCGAACTGCCAGCGCCCCAGACTCAGCCTGGGATCTGAAAATCCAGCTGTGTCTTTCTGCCCTTGACAGCCTCACCAGGAATAAAAGTCCGACAGTTGGGATGTGTCTAACACTGTTTCTTGATGTGAGAGCCAGAATTGAATCCAGCCTGGTCTTCCTCTGAAAGACAATAGGAGTGAAACGTTTTTGCGTCGATAAAATGAGCAGATACGATTTTCAGCCCCACAGGAAGCCGGAGGGTTGAGTAAGAAGATGCCCTTTTTTTGTAGTCACTTTTCAGGTCCTAGCCAAAGGTAATAATGAGGCTTTGGAGAATTTAGGCTCTTGTTTCTTCCGGAGCCCATATGGGGTTTACTTGTGTAAAATACCGCAACCCTGCAATAGCCTGAATTGCGTCTCTCACTTAAACCGGGGCATTGTCTCTAGATTTCCCATTCAACAATTTCAAGTTAATAGAACTAATGCCAGTTGCTGGGGTTTAACTGGTCTCTTCCAAACCAGGACTCTCTTAATATCTTTCCTCCTGTCAACTCAAAAAGTAAGGACTGAGATCTATCATAAGAACATAAGGATGGCCTTCGCCGACAGGCCAGTGGTCCATGTAGCCCTGTATCGTGTCCTCTGGCAGTGGCCAATTCCATGGGCATCAGAGGGAATGAATAAAACAGAACAGTTCTCAAATGATCCATCCCCTGTCGTCGAGTCCCAGCTTCTGGCAGTTTTACAGACACTAGGATTGTGCTTTCCAATGTATATTACTTAGCAGAAGGGATGTAAAATCCTGTTTAATTAGCTAACTGGTTAAATGTTATATTTAACCAGTAAACTGATTAAACGGAATGGGGTGGGGGAGAGGGCTGCAAAGAACTAGCAACCTCTTCCAGCTTGGTATCATCTGTAAACTTTTATAAGTGTATTCTCTATGTCATTATCAGAGAGGACATTTACTAGAGCGGACCCAAAACTGATCCCCATGGGACCCCTTTCAATATGCCCTTCCAGCTTGACTGTAAACCACTGATAACTACTCTCTGGGAATAGTATTCCAACAGTTATGTAACAACTTGGTACTAGCTCTATCTAGATTATATTTCCCTCATTTTTTAATAAGAAGGTGATGTGAGACTGTATGAAAAGCCTTACTAAAGTCAAGATATACCACATCTACTGCTTCCCCCCTTCCACAAGGCTTGGTACCCTGTCAAAGAAAGTTAGGTTGGTTTGACATGACTTGGATTTATCAAAAACATGCTTGCTCTTACATATCACTGTATTGTCTTCTAGGTGTTCCCAAACTGATTGCTTATTACAGGTTGGGCGTCCTTGGTCCGGCACCCTTGGGACCTGACCGGTCCTGGATGAGGGATTTTGCCAGACCAGGGGAGGTCACTTTTGGCCATTTCTGAAGATCTGATGGCTCAGATATGTCCTCAGCCAGCTCTTTGAATATTCTAAGGTGTATTTAATCAGGCTCTGGTGACGTGAAGACCTCTAACTTGTCTAAGTAATTTTTAATATGTTCTTTCCCTAAGCTTATGCTTAAATGCCCTAATAAATGTGTTAGTCTTCAAAGTGCCACCAGACTCCTTGTTGTTTTTGCTGAAACAGACTAACGCAGCTGCCTCTCTTAATCCTTCTTTGTTTCACTGGCACTCGCTCTGTTAGATGTCCAGTCACTACTAACCTATCACATTCATATGCATGTCTGATGGTTCTGTGCTGTATTGACAACCAATTTTCCTGGTACTGAAGTTAGGCTTACTGGCCTGTAATTGCTAGGATAGCTTCTGAAGCCTTTTTTTAAAATCTGGATTGCATTAGTTATCCTCAGGAACTGGGTACAGAGCCTGGTTTAACAATAGGTTACATACCACAGACAGCAGTTCTGCAATTCATATGTGAGTTCTTTCAGAATTCTTGAGTGAACATCAGCTGATGCTAGTGATTCATTGCTGTTTATTTTTTCAATTTGTTCCATAACTTCCTCAATTTATATTCAGTCTGGGACAGTTCTTCAGATTTGTCATGTAAAACAAATGGCTCAGATGTGCAAATCTCCCTCACATCTTCTGCAGTGAAAACTGATGTAAAGAATTCATTTGGCTGTTTTGCAAAGGGCTTCTCTGAGCTCCTTGAGCATGTCGGTTGTCCAGTGGCCCTGCTGATTTTTTGGATTTTCAGTAGGATTTAGCATGTTTTTTCCCTCCAAATAGCAGCCTATATGGGGGTGTCTGGGGTGCCCAGAGAGGGGTAGCACCTCTGGTGTGGGGACTTGTTGTGTCTCTTCGGGGGCAGTTCGCGCACCTTTGGTCCCCACCTGGCACTCAACTCTCACCTGTGGCTCCAAGAAGCTGTAACATGCTCAGCAGCCACACCCTGATAAACCGCTTCGACAGGCAGGCTAAACCAGGTGAGGGTAGCCAACAGATCTGAAACCTTCGTTGAGATAGGGACTTGCCTACCCCAGCATGCAAAGTTGGCTCCGGCGGACTGTATGGATGAGATCAACAGTGAGATCCAATGACCAGGAAGGCGGTTCTGCCACGCTCTGTGGAGAACGAAGGACATGACAAGGCACTGAAGATGCCATGGCCATCCACTGCAGCCTAGGAAGTCTCCAACCATGATGACTTTTCGTACCACTGGAATCAGGCTTCTTAGGCCAAGAGAGTGGAACTGCCCTTGTGCGACGACTTTTCCACTTTAAATACTTTCCCGCACAGGTTCTTTGCACGTTCTCAAACAACCAACAGAGCCAGGACAGTTCCTTTGTCCCCACTGTGAACGCCCATGCCGTTCAAGGCTTGGACTCCTCAGCCTCATGTGAGTCCACAACCGATGAGCCTGTGCAAGCTCAAGACGTCATCGTCGGACACGACGAACTACCATTATTGTTGTTATATTATCTGGTATACAGTCTTGTTTCATAAAGCAGAGACACCTATACTTTGCTTAGAGGAGATTTCTATTGGCAGTTTGCCAGGAGTCCCAGGGTAGCACCCAGTGTTCTCTGTAAGTTGGGCACTTGTGTGGCCACTCAAGAGAGATTAAAATGCCCCCCAGCTGATTAGCAGAGCGCTCACAGCTAGGTTTTTTGTTTTTACTGGTGGTGCATATTCACACATGCTTTGGTGCACGTACAAATTTATTCTGCACGTGGATGGAAAAAATCCACACGTGGATGGAAAAGATGAGAGGGAATATTGGTAGCACCTGACTTTCATGAAATAGAGTAGATTGCTATCTGGGGTATGGATGGCAGATACTACAGGTCCCAGCACATCGTGTGTTGCCTTTATGTGGGAAGCGCTATCTCACTGAAAGATGGAGCATCACGCACTTAAGAACTATAGTCTGCATAGTGTCACCTGGTTGTTTTGAAGATGATAACTGAAGGCTGAAATAGAGAACCCCACGACTCAAATTTGGCATGCACGTTGCATTCCACTTTTGCAGGATTTTTTTGTAGCACAACATAAGGGCTAACCGTGGGAGTTGTTTCCTCCTTTCTTTCCCTGTCTCAGCAGGTGGTTGAAAGTCTACCTGGCTGCTTGTATCAGTAGATGCACTAATAAAGGATGTTCCTAGCATCCTTCAAAATCAAAACATGCTTCAGAGTCTCTGATCGCAAAGTGCCCCAGTTTTTTTACTGGAGCGGGTGTTCACTGTATTCCATACTGCTGCATGATCCAAGGCCAGTCTTGTAGAGCTCTGTACTGCGAGACTTCTCATCTGTATTCTCTTGTCTGGGTTTTGACACGACACATCCATTGTTTTGTGCCTTCTGTGACCATCCCAGAGCTCCCCTGGGCATCCCTGTGTATGAAATATTGTATCATCAAGGAATTTAATCCATTCAAAGTGAATGCTCTCATTCAACCATTGGAGCACATACAGTCAGGTCTCCTGTTGTGAGTCCATGCCAGGTAGTTGTGATTACAAAACTTGGGAAGAACAATGGTCCTTCCTGGAGCTCTTTGACTAAACTAGGTTGAAAAAGTTCAGTTGTTCTTTGTACTATAATCAGTGAAGAATTTACGTTTGCAAAGAAAGGGTAGTGTTGCTAGATGGGTAGAGCACAGGGTCGAGAACCAGAACGCTTGGATTCTCTTCCCAGCTCTGCCAAGCTGTGTGACTTTGGACCGCCCTTTCGTGCTCCAGTTTCCTGTCTGATAATTCCTACCTTTTGGAGTGTTTTGAAGATTGATTTGGTACAGTTTTTATATTCTCTGCAAGGTGCGCAATTGCTACCTAAATACTAAGTATTGTCAGTAAGGTTTTGGTTTTTTTTATACTTCAAGGGTTAATTTCTTTCTGTAAAGGATGAAATCTGATTTAAGTTTGAAATGGGAGCAGGGAAGGAGAAGAATTTGATTCTGCAGGAAACTAGGTCAGCAGGTTTTTATTATCGTGCTTGACAGACCAATATGGTTTTCATTTAGGATGAACTCAGCTGACATTGTGTATGGTCAATTTCCTCTTCCCAGAAACCAATCCTCAAACACCACTCTGTACATTATGACTTTCACAGATCGAACGCAAGGAAGTAGTTAGCCCTAGGAGCTCAAGCACTAGTGAGTTTTTAAGACCGTTTTTAGCACTGTCTGTCACAAGTGACCCAGGAGCTCAGGCAACTCCACTGCTTTTGGAGGAGGAAACAGTAAAATTTGAATCTCCTTGGTCACAAAAAATGTTTGAAGAGTGACCGCCTTGATATTTATTCTTTCCCCCACACATCTACTAATGGTCTCATATCACCCATGTGATTTATTGCATTTGTTTGGTCAGGGTCAGATTCTGATCTCGATCACACCAATGTAATTTTTAAGAAACTCCATTGTCATCACTGGAATTACACGAGCATTATGGAGCTCAGCATCTCCATTTGGCCCGGGCCCATTCTGCAATATTTTTCTATCAGCACTGCTATCCAAACGCTTGAATTGCCTGGTGTCTTTCAGCCTCTATTAGACATCACCATTTGTTTACACAGTGTTCTTGGACATCAGACCCAAGTTAACTGCAGACTTTGGAGTGTTTTCTCTTCATTAACTCCCTGAAAATACACATCTGTGTTCTTTATATTTGTTTATTCAGGCAAGAGCGAATTCTGCCAGACATTATCCACATTTGAGATCTGGGCTTACTCTCTTCATGGAGTCTCTTAACTCTGCTAAATCAGGGTTATTGAGAACCCCTGTGCCTCTGACTTTAAAAAATCCACTTTGGTTTGAAATGCGGCCATCAGGTAGAGATGGTGAAAGTTAGAAGAGCTATTTTAAATGTTTGGGAAATTCTGAATGTTAGGATTTAAGTGTGAATATTTATTTCCAAACGTATGCTCTTGTTGTTTTACAGACTTGAATATGATTTAATGGCTTTTTGGCATAATAAAAACATCTAATTCTGTACTGTGCCAGTCTTTATTCATCTCTGGCACTAAAAACCCTAGACATTTTTGCAAACCAAGTTTGGCTTTTAAAGCTGAACAAGGAAAATACAGGGAGTAGTGAAAAGAACGGACTGCGTTGGCTTGCCAGCAGTTCTTGGAAATAATGGCGTTTCATAGACATCACCTACAGATTGTTTAGCGAGGGGAAAATCCTTGTGGCTTGCCCAGGCAGAATAATGAAAATGCAGGATCTAGTGTCAAGGTTTATTATGGTTATAATGCAAATGCCATTCTTGGGTTTAAACCAGAGAGAAGAATATTAACTGCTTCATAATGATGACAGCTTCGAACCAGCAGTGCTAGTGAGTATGGATCAGAAAGAATCACGAAAGCTCTCCCCTGAGCTCACTTTTAAAGTGTTCCTGGGCTGCAGCGTTCAGAGGGTTTCACTGTTTCAGCTGAAACAAACAGGATCACGTTCAACTGGAATGGAGAAAGTTTGAAGTTGGACTTTGCTAGCAAACATTGTGCTCTTATGTTTGGCTGACATCTGAGAACCAAAGACATAACAGCCTTTGTCAGACACAGGCTTACACATACGTGGGCACACGTCCACACCCCCACACCCACAGACAGTGAAGAACGCAAGCTGAGGCAGTGTTTTGGGAAGTGCTGTGTCCTCAGTCAAACCAGGGGGTGTTATATGAGTCGCCTTAGCTTACTCCAAAGAGACGAAGCATCTTTCATTCTAATTCTGAATGGTGACAAAATTGCTAGTATGTTGCTGACAGATTTGAGGTTTTATTAATTACTCTCCAAACTGGAATAAGAGTCTTATTCAATCTTTAAGCTTCCTTGCTGATCTTTAATCGCAGAGAGTAGCGGTGGAAAAGGTCTGCTCCATGGGCCACTCTGTATTCTCTGTATAACTCCCATGAACCTTGCCAGGCAGTGCTTCCTTTTGCTTATTGACTCCTCTTGCCAATTAAGGTGCATTCTTGGCTGGCTCTTCTTCCAGTCCTCCTTAGCCTAGGGGCATTTGCTGACTGGGACATGGGAGCCTCAGCCTGGAGTTTTGAAAGCGGGGGGAAAGTGTTGAGGATTCTCAGGCTTTTAACAGGGATGCTGTGATCTCAGTGTGGAACAGTAAGTAGCACGGGAACCAAGCTGGTGTTTCTCTGTACAGTTGAGGAGTGGGTTCTTAACAGAGGCTCGCTGGCTCAAAGTAATTTAGTCCAATTCTAGTACTACACATCTGTGTAATAAAGTCTTATGTTTGTAGGAAGACTCTCTTCCAAAGGAGTCCAAAAGACTTGGTAAATTACATACATCCTAGAGTCACCACTGCAGCTGCAACAGCCTCTGGGATGGAACACGGCAACTGTTTCGATAGCAGACAGAGTCACTGTGCATCTCAGAAAAATGTCTTCTGTCATATTTCTGTGTCCCTGCAAATGAATACACTTCTCAGTTGCGAGCCTGACATGCAGCACAGCACTGCATCTGCGTCAGCAAAAGAACAGATGCTTGCTGCAGTCTGCTGGATACACAGATGTCGAATAATGCCAGGGACCAAAATAAGCCTTTTGTCCCCATGTGGGAGCTCTGGTGCATGAATGATGCAGCCTGTGAGTGTAAGTAGGTTATGATGTTCTCTCCCATGGGTAGGGTTAAGGGCCAGGCTAGCTAACTGTCGAGTATTCACTTTGTGGAACAAACATTAGAGCCTGGAATTTACAGCTGTTTTTCAGGGAACAGTACTGCTGGGGTGTTATTTGTTAGCTCGGGGTTGGTTGGTTGGTTTCTCTTTGTTTTGTAACTATCTTTACTGTGGGAAGTAACTGTTTTAATGGTGACCATGTGATCAGTAAGGGCATGTCAAGGATCCATGATTTCCCTTCATGTGGGATAAAATACATTCAGCCTTGTTTCATTCATAGATGTTATTCCTCCGCATTTTACAGGGTAACGGGCACCAACCACAGTTTGTTACAGCTCTATACAGGGCAGCGTTGGAACCGTGCACACAGCTAACCAGTGAGCCTGAACTCATCGGTTAACCTTCATGGCTCCAGGCAGGGTATTTTCATGGTTACTTAATTAAACGCATTTTAACATCCCTAGATCACTGGGTTCCTCTTTGCTTTGCTGTGTGGGGAAATGGTCCCAGTACATCAGGTAGCCAGCCGACATCCGTCTTCTTCCCCAAACCAGCTCCCTGTGACCGTCACTGCCCCCACCAGCAGAGCAGAGGACTGATGTGATGGAAGGAATTTGCTGATTTGGAATGAGAAGTTATTGCTGGCGAAAGGTGCCAGATCCACAGCCCTGGAAATTGAGGGGCACAGATCAAGTACATAAAGCCACCTTCTTGCCTTTTCCTCCCCCACATACGCACTGTGCCTTGAGCAGCGAGCCTGTAGCCAGGAGAGGACCAGCGGCCATTGTGATACAGTCTTTGCTGCCGATAGGGAAGGAGCCCAGCTGGAACGTAGGCTCGTGCACTAGGCACTGAACAGAGACGCCCCAGCACATGCCCTGTACTAGGGATGTAATAGTGTAGTCGATTAACCAATTAACCGATAAGCAAAAGCTTATGGGTTCATGCTATAGACGACACACATTTCCTCCCCACCGCTTGCCAGTAAATTTTTTAGCAGACTGGTCAGTCCCAGCTTATACTGGGACCTGGACCTACCCCTGCTGTGGCTCTGCATTTAAAGTGTATTAGGATCCAGGTGGGCAGGCAGCCCAGCTCAGTTCTGGCTCATGCCGGGTCTGGGAGCTCAGACGCCTCCTGCCCGGACAGGGGCTGCCCGTGGACTATAGAATAGTCGACTAACCGTTAAGAATTCCTGAGATAAATCGACTATTCAATTAACCAATATTTAACATCCCTACCCCGTCCCATCAGGTGGTATTGGCTTTCAGTCGGGGCCTAGAGGTAATGGCTCAATAGTGTAATACCACGCGCCAGAGCCACCAGTAGTAATATTTTATGAGTATTTAGCGGAAAGCATTTGCATTGTTGGACCCCTGATTCTTCCCTGATCTCCTCCATCTCCAGTTTCTCCCCAGCCCCCTGGGCATTGGAACACAAGGCAGCATTGTGGAGCAGTCTCATGTCAGGAGGGAGATGTCAGACTCCCTGCATACGGCCATCGTACCGTGTCTTCTGCACTTAGCACATTCTGCAGCTGTGGAGTACGAGGGAAGGACGCGCCCCCTCATGAGCGCTGCACCCCCATGTCCAATGATTCAGTATGGCCCTTAGAAGCACTTTCTGCAGCCAGGGCCTCCGAGCAGGAGAACATGGTATCTCTCTTCCTGAAACTGTTAATCCTGTTGGTACTCGCGCCAGCTCGCTGGCACCTTCACAGAATTCCCAAGCTGTCCCCCGCCCTCTCTTTTGGGATTTGCTTTATTACCTCTGCAACCAGCACTCCTCTGACAAGTGAACTTTAAATGGCTTGAGCGGCTTCCCCGTCCTGCCCTTGGACTTCTGTTGTTTACAGCTACAGTAACTAACGCCTGACATTTATTCCAAGCTGCTGGGCTGACGGCTGTGGTACAGGGCCCATTAGCATTTGAGGCTCCAGATAACACAGGCATTTGACCTTTCTATTCTTAACCCATTAACATTTAGAAGAGCAGCTCTCCTCTTCATTCAGCCAAGCTGTGTTTCCTCCTATCCCTCACCCCATAGCCCCCATGCCGGGCCTGATAAGGTTACTGCTGCATTAGATTGGCTTAGGAACAGAGTTACAAATGCTGGCAACACCATCTCAAGGACAAATGCTGAATCCAGATTAGCTAGTTCATAAGCTTTGCTTCAGTGGTGGAAAGGTTTGACCAGTGGCTTTCATATCGCTCTTGATCCAACCCGTTAGCTGATGCCTGACTTGCTGCTCATTTACTGTTGCGTACGCCCTCAGACATTGGCAAGATATTTCACTTAAGGTATGACTAGACTACATGGCTCCATCGACAGAGCCATGTAAACTAGTTTACCCGACATAGTCAATGAAGCGGGGATTTAAATAATCCCCACTTATTAAAATAAACATGGCCGCCGCGCTGTGCCGACAATCAGCTGATCCGGCACAGCGTGGCAGTCTAGACGCGGATCGGTCGACAAGGGAAGCCTTTGTCGACCGCTCCCTTATGCCTCGTGAAACGAGGTTTACAGGAGCGGTCGACAAAGGCTTCCTTGTCGACCGATCGCACAGATAGACTGCGCGCTGTGCCAGATCAGCTGATTGTCGGCACAGCACGGCAGCCATTTTTATTTTAATGAAGCGGGGATTATTTAAATCCCCACTTCATTGACTATGTCGGGTCAACTAGTTTACATGGCTCCGTCAACGGAGCCATGTAGTTTAGACATACCCTTAGTCTTGCATGACACTCCGTTAAAAAAACCAGGACTATACCAAATGAATGTATTAAATGCATGAAAAGCTGGCTAGGTGATAGATCTCCAAAAGTAATTGTAAATGGTGAATCTTCATCCAATTATGGGGGCTTCTAGTGGGGATGGGGATCTTTTCTTGTTGTGATGCTATTCAAACTCACTGTCAATGATCTGGTGGAAAATACGAAAGCCTGACTAGTAACGTTTGCAGGGGGAGTGGTGAATAATGAGTAGGCTAGATCAGTGACATAGCCTGACGCTGGGTCACTTGGTAAGATGGGTGATTGGCACAACAGGCGTTTTACTACCACCAAACACAGGGTCCCAACTCTAGAAACATAGAAGGGTAGGTCACACTAACAAGGTATGGGATGGGACCCTGGTTTGCAAGGAAGTGGAAAAGGAGCTACACGTGATCTCTGAGAGTGATGCTGTAGTGGAGGATGTGAAAGTGATCCTCAGGTGTACAAGCCAGGGAGTAGCAAATAGGAGTAGGGAGGTGATATTACCTCCGTATATTGCATTCTTGAGACCATTATTGGGAGAGTGTGACCTGGTGTCAAAAAGGATCTTGGAAAAAGTATAAAGGAGTCAAAAAAGAGCTATAAGAACGATTCACAGTCTGGAAAAATATGCCTCGTCGTGAGAGGCATGAGAATGGCCACATTGGGTCAGATCAAAGGTCCAGATAGACCAGGATCCTGTCTTCCACCAATGGCCAGTGCCAGATGCCCCAGAAGGAATGAACAGAACAGATGATCATCAAGTGATCTCTCCTCCATTGCCCATTCCCAGGTTCTGGCATAAGAAGTTCCATCTGTTTCGTTTATCCAAGTGAATGTTAATTAGTGACTTGATTATGATCTACAATTACCTTCAGAATGAAGCTCTGTAATCTACAGGGAGAGATCCAGTAGTTGAGAGCTGAAACGAGACAAATTCAGACTAGAAATAAGGCATGCATTTTTACAGTGAGGGGAATTAATCCTTGGGACAGATTACCAAGGGAGGGGAGGTTCTTTTCAAGTGATTACTCATGTCCACTCAGTGTAGGTGCCTGTGCTCGCAACATGCACCAGTGCCAGAAGATTTTCCCTTAGCAGTACCCGTAGGGGAGCCTGCACAGGCGCCCCCTGGAGTGGTGCGCACATGCTGCGCTATATAGAGTGCCTCTGGCCACCACCACCCTCAGCTCAGTTCCTCCTTGCCCCCGTGATGGTGCTTGGGACCTGGTCTCAGCGTTAGCTGCACATTTCCCTAGTTGGACTTTGTTTTCTCTGTAAATAGTTTCTGTTGTTAGTTTGCTGTCCTAAGTAGTTAGTGTAGGTCTTGTAGGGACTTAGCTTCCGGCTGGGGTCCCGAGCTTCAAGTGCTGTCACAGCTGCAATCCGCCCATGCCAGTGAGTGACCTCCACTGCGACTGTTTGCAGTGCTTGAGAGGGCTGGAGAAGTGATAAGTGCCGCATTTGCAAGTCCTTCAAGCCTCATACCAAGAAGGAGAGGGACATTTGCCTCAAGGCTCTCCTGATGGAATCCGCCTTACATTCGCATTCGGCACTGAGCACCAGCGCCTCGGCATGCAGTGCCCGGGCGCCGCAGACACCACGGCACCACTCACCAGCTCCCCCCAAGCTTAGACAAGGCAAGAGCAAGTCTCCCGGGCCTGTGAAGGACAGGCCCCGAATGTTGACACTGGTGGACTCTCCTGTGCTGGTTCCACAGTCTCTTCAGGCCTCATTGGAGCAAGAGTCCGCTGCTCCCTCTCTGGCCCGGTCTCAGAGTGGAGTCGAATAGCTCTGGATGCCGTCGACATGCAAGGCCTTGCAGGCTGCCCAGGACATCTTGTCCATGCTGGTGCCACTCACTCCGGTAATTTTGGAAGCATGTCACAAAGGGAAGTCACCCATGGCACCGCCCCAGTCTCTGCCACCACAAAGTTCCCTGTCCATCGGAATGTCAAAGGCCTCTCCTGTGTGCAGTTAGAGCTGCAGAGTCCACAGCCCGGCTTGGTTCCTGGTGAGACCCAGGACCACTGAAGGCAGCAGGCCTGACTCTGCCGGACTTTAGCACAGATTTTCAGAGGCACATGCCCCCATCTCCATTGGTATGTATGGTACACTTGGAACCAGCATTCCCCAAGCCCTGAGCGCCGCTCGAGAGACAAATCCCCAGCGCAGCACCATTCACCACGATGGCACCGCTCCCTGGCTCCTATCTCCCCACAGTGCATCCATGAGGAGTGCAGGGGTTGGCGGTCTCACTCCATGTCACAGCACTATGCTTCAGCTGATCAGCACCTACAGCCACTCCCAAGCCACTCACAAGATGGCTGGCCACTGTCCAACCTAAAGCTCCCTTGCTGCAATGTAAACCCATTGCTTTTTGTCCTATTAGAGGTTAAGGAGAATGACTTTTCTCCCTTCTCCTTATAACAACTTTTTAGGTACTTGAAAGCTGTTATCATGTCCCCTCTCAGTCGTCTCTTTTCCAGACTAAACAAACCCAGTTCTTTCAGTTTTCCCTCATAGCTCATGTTTTCTAGACCTTCAGTCATTTTTGTTATTCTTCTCTGGACCTTCTCCAATTCGTCCAACTCTTTCCTGAAATGTGGGGCCCAGAACTGGACACAATACTGCAGTTGAGGCCTAATCAGAGCAGAGCAGAAGAATTTCTTCCCGTGTCTTGCTCACAACAGTCCTGTGAATACATCCCAGAATGATGCTTCCTTTTTTTTGCAGCATGATCACACTGTTGACTCTTTAGGCCACGCTGTGCAGGAAGTCAATCTGTATGGTCCCATCTGGCCTTAAACATCTATGAAAAGGGGGGTGATGTTAATTACCAACCTCCATGAGGATTAATTAGCTAGTGAGCCTTACTCTACATTGTGCAATCAAAATGTTCACTGGCAGTGGGAATATTGGGTGGTGGAGGAATGCAAGATTGGGCCACACATTTGCAAGGAGTTATTCCACTACAGAGGATTGTACGCCTGTGTTTGGGCACTACTCAGACCGCAGTTAGTTGAATTTGCCTGTAAGGAAGTCACTTCTGTAGAGTCACAGCCACTCATTAGGCATTTGAGGAGCCTAATTGAAAGAGACAAGGTGTAGGAACTGGAATATACCCTGTAACTTTTTTTCCCGTGATCTGCAGATTCTGATTTATTCTGGCTTGTTTTTCAAGTGTTTCATGAAGCAAATTCATTATAAGTGGCTGAAAGAAGAACTAAAATGTCAGATTTCTGTGATAGGATGTTAGATGTCTGGGCTTGTCTTCAATTTCAATGATATTTTGGCTTGCACCAATGTACTTTTTATCCTGAGCTGTAAAGGTGTGATCCTCTATCCATGAAATACCCCAAGCAAGGACTTAAGAAACAAAAAAAATGTAATGGTGCTTGTATTTGGGAGAATTTTCTTCAGTTTTTATGGCTGTATTTGAAATAAAACCAGTTATAGAGAGATTTACCGAGCAGCTCACAAAAAATTAATTTAAAAGGGAAAGAGAAACTTAGTGTTAGAGGAATGTAATCTAGATTATTTAGGTTTAGTGGTACTCTGCATTCACAGAGATCCTACTGGGAAAATTTAATTATAAAAGTTAGAGAGATGTTTGTGTTTGGGGGATAGTCTTGTCTAGCAACACTGTATGCCAATAGGGGATGGATCACGTGTTTTTCCTGTTACAGACTAACCTGGCTACCCCACTGAAGCACTTGATAATTGCCAGTTCTGTTTGTTCCCTCTGAAGCACTGGTATTGGTCACTATTAGAAGACAGGATACTGGGCTAATTGGTCTGACCTAGTATGGCCGGTCTTATGTAAGGGTACATCTACATTGCACACTTGTTTCGGAATAAGCTATTCAGGAAGAAATACTCCAAAATAGCTTATTTCAAAATAGCACGTCTACACTACAGGGAAGTCTCGAAATGAGTCCGAGGCAGGCTCCCCTAATGTGGATGCGCTACCTTGATTTAGAGCCCCAGGAAGCCCTAGGGCATAATTCCTTTGAATGGCCCTAGGGAGGAGCTATTTTGAAATAGCAGCAGTGGAGTGTTCACATTACAGCTATTCCGATATAGCTATTTCAGAAGAGGCGTTACTCCTCATGGAAGGAGGTTTGCAGAAGTCGGAATAAGCCGTCCGTTATTTCGAATGTATTTTGAAATAACGGAGTTGCTGTGTAGACGCTCACATTGTTATTTTGGAATCACGGCTGCTGTGTGGGCACACCCTGAGTGATTACATACCAACACTGGGACTCAGAACTTCTGGGGTCTGTTCTTGTGCCTGCTGGTGACTGTGTGTGTGTTAAGCCAGTCACAGGTATGTCTACAGCCCAATCCGAGGCGTGATTACAGCAACGCTAGACATAATTGCATTAGCTTTGTATGTGTTAACACAACTAAAACCAGCAGGATAGCCTCGGTGGCATGGTCTTCCAAACGGTCTGAATGAGCATATGAGGAATTCCAGCTACATACGTTGCTAGGCCTGCTGAAGCTCGTGCTGCTGCATCTGTGCTGCTATTTTTAGGCTAAGTTTATACTGCCACTTCGCTGTGCTGCAGCTTTCTGGCTGAGGGGTGTGATTCCCTTCCCCCCACCTCCCCAGCACAGCTAGTTACAGCACTGTAAAGTTCCAGTGTAAACCAGGCTACTATGCTCTCAGCACAGTTAGCTACTCCCCTCGTGGGAGTGAGAGAGTGCCCACGCTGCGCTTTGAACTGGCCAGGGTAGACAAACCCTTAGTTGTGTGAGCGGGAGTACACCCACTCGTGCTGCAGTCACATCTTGAACGGCAGTGTGGACGCGCCTTTACGGTGAAACCCTGGCTCTGCTGAAATCTGCGGAAGTTTTGCTGTTTATGTCAACAATGCCAGGATTTCACTCTGAGGCTGTGTCTACACTGTCACTTTCTGGGTCAGGGGGTGTGAAAAACCATCTCCCCTCTCCCCCGCGCAGCATGTTACAGCACTGTAAAGTGCCAGTGTGAACCAGGCTACGGCGCTCGGAGCCATGCTCCCTGTACTCTTAGCTACTCCCCCTAATCGAGGTAACTTACATAGAGCCCTGGGAGATCTCTCAGCCAGCGCTCGGGCCGTGGCCACACCTTTCAGTTTCATAGAATCATAGAACCATAGAGCTGGAAAAGACCTCAGAAGGTCATCAAATCCAGCCACAGCTGTGCTTTAAACTGTTAAGTGTAGACAGCACTTTCGTTTCTCAATGCCACAGTTTCCCAAGCTGAAAAATGAGGACAATGTCTCCTAACCTCATAGGAGAACAGGGAAGCTGCTTACAGAATGTTTGTAAAGCACTTTGAGAGCCTTATCGAAAAGCCAAGTTTATTATCATTAATGTGTTTGTTTCTCCTCTCTCGTTCCCTGAGAACAATGGAGTAATATATGCAATGGGCAAGGCACTGAAGGTCAATTTTTTAACTTCTAATGTAACAGGCTTGATAGGAGCTTTTAATCAAACCCTGTACATCTTTTCTTGTCTGATTAGTCTACTTCTGGTGCTTATCTTTTGCCTTGCTGCATTTCAGCATTCCCCTTTTGATTCAGAGATTGCCCAGCGTGATTGTATTAACACACAGGGGATGGCTGAATGGGACAGCTGTGTTGACAGTCTCTCCTGCCCGAGGGCATTATAGGCTCTCTGTAGTCAGCTGAGAGCTGAACCTGCTCCAGTGCTGCAGCAGTGAACTGAAACGACCTTTGTCTGCTTTGGACAGGGAAGGAAGTGCCCGAGTTTAGCATTGTGGCAGTCTGTCTGTGAGATCCCATAAAGGACATGTAAACTGCAATACCAAATAAGGAGGTGTGAGTCCACAACTTACTGATTAAAGTTCACGGGGCAGTGTGCAAAGCAGGATAGTCTACTGCCAGGTCAGAGAACAGAAAAGGGACGTGGTCAACTTGAACTCAAGTTAATTTTAAAAAGTTCAAAGTGGTTTCAGATTCTACACCTGCCGCTGATGCACCCACCCGATGTTAGGGTTTTACAACAGTATTTTTCTATTGATTTAAATCAGGCTGAGGAACCTTTTTTGGGTCGGGGGCCACTGACCTACAGAAAAATCAGTCGGGGGCTGCACACAAGTGAGAAGCAAAAAACCCCCAAACAAATCCTTACTGACATGGCCCCCGACTGAGTCCCTGCGTTCCCCCTTGCACACCAGAGCCTAGGGCAGGGGCGGGCAAAAGGGCCTCCAAGGGCTGGATACAGCCTGCAGAGGCCCTGCCACTCCCCTACCCCTAGGCCAATTAGGGCCTGGGGGTGGGGGGAAGCGCACGAAGTTTCCTCCACCCTGCCAGGAGCGCAAGGTGCGGAGAAGCGCCACGCATTCCTGGCAGGGCGGGAGGAAACTTGGCGCGCTCCCCCACCCCGAAGCCCTGATCGGTCTGGGGTCAGAAGAGGGAGCGCGCGAAGTCTCCTCCCACTGCCAGGGGCATGGGCGCCTAGGGGGAACCTCTCAGGGAGGGGGGCCAAGACTTCATGCGCTCCTCCACCCCCAGACCAATCATGGTCTGCGGGTGGGGAAGCAGGGAAGTATCCTGGCCCTGGGCCACTTCAAACATTTCTGAAGCGGTTCCCAGCAAAAAAATTATTGCCCACCCCTGGCCAAGGGGGACCAGGCTAGTAGATGTTGTGTGCTCCATGGGGCTGGAACACCATTGCGGGCTCCCCAGTACTGGGGGAGAGCCCCAAGCCTTGGGGGCTGCATCCAGGCAAGCCAGGGGCCTGAGGTTCCCCACCCCTGATTTAAATGTGTTTAAATGTGTTTAAATTTTGCTGTGAGAAAGGTACACTCATCCAAGAAGGGAAACTAAATGACTTATTGTTGTTATTAAATATTTGCACAACCCGTTAGTGATGAAATATGTAGGTATGGACATAATACAAAGTGAATTCCTACCCCATAACGCTTACAATCTAAGTTAAGGGTAACCGTGAAACTGACTATACACAATGTACTGGTAGAGTTACTAACTAAACAAACAATATCATTTTTTCTTAATCTCTTTTTATTATAGGAATCAGAGGAGTGCAGACATTTTCAGACAGAAATGTGCTATTTAAGCTGCCAATGTAACTTTAAAATGCCGCTCGCATAGTCATTACCTAGCTCCTTGGCAAATGCCATCCATAATATGTATCAGGATTGTTTCACACAGCATGAAGTTTCAGTCCAATGGGTCAGAATTCTACACTGACTCTACCCATTTCATTGAGTTAAAATAGCTCCGCTCGTTGCTCAGTGTAATTATTATAAAAACTAGAAGCTGTAGTTGGAGTTGATATCCATAAATATAATAAACTCTCCCAAATCCAACTGGATCCTCTAGAAAAGCACTCTCATCACCCCTCCACCCCCCAAAAAAATCTAGAATAAATGGTGCCTTGAAACAAAACATGAAGGTCAGCAGATTCAGGCTCTAATAAGGGAAGCAGATTTCACAGTCAAGGTCCATGCTGCCTTTAATGTAAGTAGGGGACTGTTTACTTTAACTTCCTGATTCTCTGAAGTGCTGCAGTGTCTTACGCTGAGAGAGACTGTCTCTAAAGACGCCAGGACCCCGTCTGTAGGATAAGGCTGAATAGGTGCAAATGCACATTGTAAATTGCACCCTGCTACAAAGTGAACGCCATTACAGCTCCTAGAGCTCTGGTGTAATGTACACGTTTCTAAACACAACCCTGCATGCTGTCCAAGCAATTTCAAGGTGCAGCCCTGGCACGATATTGCAATGATCCAACCTCGAGGGGACCATGGTGTGGCTCGCCATGTTAAAGTCCAGCTCCAAAAGAAGAGGACACAACCTGGCCAAACGGAAATGCCGAGAGCACTGTTGGCCACTGGACAGCCAGAAGCAGTTAGAAATCCAGCAGAATCCACAGGATGTGAACCTGAGTGACGGAAAGCAGGAAAACTCCTGGTAATGAAGAAACGTATCTCAGTTAGTCCCACCAATCAATCCCTCCAGTTTTTCTTCACTGTCCCAAAGTCAAGCTGATCTGGGGTTAGTTTCAAACAGCGCACCCGAATCCACGCCCTGGCCTTGGCAAGACACTAGGTGTAGTAGACACCAACCTGGCTGGGTCTGTCAGATGAAGAGGAAAAGCAGAGTGAAATCAGAGCTGCTGAAGCCCGTGCCACCTCAAAGGCTCCCACACCAGCCATGTGTACATGTTGAACAGGAGGAGTTTCAGGATAGAAAGGACTCGGGGTATGGGTGAATGGTTGTCCCATACCACCCTCTGGATCTCTTCAGGAAAAAAAACACCATAGACCTAGAGTGATGGTGGTCAAGGAAATCTGTGCACTCTAGAAAGTATATTAGAGTCCAGGGAATGATCAGTAAGATGAATGTAAGGGTACGTCTACACTAGCCCCCTAGATCGATCTAGGGAGGCTAATGAAGCGACGAAATCGCAAAATCAAGCCCAGGATTTAAATATCCCGCTTGATTTGCATGTTCGGTCGCCATTTTAGAAATTGACTAGCTCAGTAACTGCCGCGTCTACACACGGCGTAGTGAACGGATTCAATTTAAAGCCCTAAATTGAATTAGCTGGTAAACCTCATTGCAGGAGGAATACCAGCTAATTCGAGTTAGGCTTTAAATCGAATCTCGCTTCACTGCCACGCAGACGCGGCAGTTACTTCGGCTAGTCAATTTCTAAAATGGCGACCAGTTGGAACATGCAAATCAAGCGCGGGATATTTAAATCCTGGTCTTGATTTGCAATTTCGGTCACCCTCATTAGCCTCCCTAGATCGATCTAGGGGGCTAGTGTAGACGTACCCTAAGGGACTAATAATCCCTGCTGTAAAACAAGGTGGCACCTTGTTTGCCTGCAGGGAGAGATTGATCATCCTCTAATAAAGGGGCTGGACTTTTCCACCGAGGAGGAACTTGGGTCCGCTGTGAATACTCTGTCCTGAAATACTTCCAGCAGTACCCCAGTCTGAGAGGCATCCGTCTGCCATAACAGCAGCGTTTTCCAGGATCTGCTCCTCTCTGTGTTCAAATGGAGAAGCAAAGTGAATTCAAAAGTTGACTTTGGGGCTCTATTCAAACAAGTGTAGGCTTGGAACATCGCCTAAGGAGGAGCCAGTCTATTCCCAGTGCTGATTGTTGGATATCCCACGTGTCTCTCTTGTTTCGACTCTCGCGGCTGCCTGCAGGAAGGTGTCAAGGACACAGCTAAGCAGGAAGACAAAAGGAGTGATTGGGATGACAGTGGAGAACACAGTGTTGGTAGTACATCAGACTCTTAATCTGAGGGTCCAGGCTTCAAGTCCCTGGTCCAGCAACAGAGTCTCTTCCCCCCCCCCCCCCCGCCTCCTCTGCTGCATGCCCTGGGGCCTTCCCAATGGCTCTCCTCCAACCCACCATTGAGACATCCCTCCCTGTGACAGTTATAGGTGACTGACAGTTCTCCCTTGGCACATGCTTCAGGGCTGGAAAGGGTCAGTGAGGGAGAGCTCGCGTGGCATAAAAAAAGGTTCCTTCTGTAATCATGTAGGTTTCTGTCCATTTTCTCTTAGCAGATTTGCCCTCTAATTATGATAAATTATCTCCAACACGGGAGATGTTTAAGAGCAGGTTAGATAGATCGTCACTGACAGATGTCTAGATGGTGCTTGGTCCTGCTGTGAGGGCAGGGGACTGGACCTGATGAAGGTCCCTTCCAGTTCTTGACTTCACATGTAAGCTACAGGGTTTCATTCCTGTTGGCCAAAACTCAGTTACCCCGCACTGAATTACCAAGTTTCTCAACTCCAGGGCAGAGCTCAGATGAGAATCAACTGTGTGGAAAAGTTTGAACAAATCCCTAAAGCTGTTCCTCAAGGGAGTCCTCTCTAGGGAGTGCTTTAAAGATCTTTTTTCTTAGAACGGTCTGTGAGGTAGCGGTGTCTCTTCTTCACCTCGCTAGAGTGTTCACTCTCTTTAAACAAATCACAACGGCAAATGTCAGCAGCCCAGAGTTTATGAGCAACACTAAAATAACAAGCCAATGTAGTTCCTCACAGAGTAGGGGGAAACAATTAGATATTTTGTTGAGAAGCAATTGTGTTAATTGTTAATAAAATATACAGGCACCTTTGTTTCGTTAAGTGAAATGGTGATAAAATGATACTTTGGAATTAGTGCTGAGCACTTCAGACAATCCTTCCCCCGCCCCCGAAGTATTTGTAGAAGACCTGCCATTCACACTGCAGGACAGAGCTCAATAGAGTAGGATTGGAGTGTATTTTCATTTGCCACATACTCACCTCTCTTCTGAAATAGCCCGGAAGCAACATGAGCTCTTTTGAAAATGCTCCTGCGAGTGACTTACTCTACGTACCAAATTTCTGTCCTAAGTGAAGTGTGGCGATGGATCGCTCTGGTTTGAGGAGTGCTTGGTGTAGTGGATTAAGCTGGAAACCAGGAACATACAACTTCTGTCCCGGATTCTGCCACCGACTCAGTGAGTAGCCATGGGAAATTCCCTTGAGCTCCCTATGCCTCTATTATAAAATGGGGATGACTCGGCTTTCCTATTTTCCAGTTCCAGTTTCACAGGGGGTTACAATTAACTGGCTACTATCTGTGGAACTCTGAAAACATAAAGGGCCCTGCCACAGTTGTGCTGTGTGGCTACGTCTAGACTGCATCTCTCTGTCGACAGAGGGATGCAAATCAAGCATGTCGAAATTGCTAATGAAGCTGGGATTAAATATCCCATGCCTCATTAGCATAAACATGGCTGCTGCTTTTTTCCGAAATGGAGTTTTTTCGAAAAAAAATGGCAGTCTAGACGCGGATCTGTCGAAAATAAACCCTTTTTCAACAGATCCTGTAAACCTCTTTTTTTGAGGAATACAGGATCTGTCAAAAAAGGGTTTATTTTCGACAGATCCGCGTCTAGACTGCCGTTTTTTAAAAAAAAACTCCATTTTGAAAAAGCGGCAGCCATGTTTATGCTAATGAGGCACGGGATATTTAAATCCCGGCGTCATTAGCAATTTCGCCATGCCTAATCTACATCTCTCTGTCGACAGAGAGGTGTAGTCTAGACACGCCCTGTGTGGCTGCGAGTCAGGAATACAGCCGCCTTTGGGGCTTTTCCAGCAGGAACACGGAAACCGTTTTGAATAGAGCTTTCTTAGAGTACAACTTCCCTGGCTCAGAGGTGGTGTAGAGCTTCCTTGGTGTTTGCACAGTGTCTTTAGTGCCTGGGTGAAAGGTGCTATAGAAGAGCAAACTGTGAGCAGTGATATCTTCTCTAGCTGGAGGTCATCTTACCCTCCCGGTGCCAGACTGCCACATAACTGAGGGGTGTGTCTCTCTAGCAGGCAGTACTTCGGTTAGGAAATTCTGCTCTACCTCTAGCTACTTATTATTTACATGGCTTATTTTTTCTAGCTTTTTTTAAAGCTTAGAGATTCCCCCCACCCCACCCCCACCTTGTTGCAAAATATAGCCCTGAAAGGAAAAATAATTTCCTGCTCCCGCTCAAGTCCCTTCAGTGCTTTGCCTCCAGTGGAATGTCTTTGACCCCAGACAGCATTTCCTTTTCCTGGACCCTTTGCGAGCTGACGGTCTGTGAAACCCCAGCCTGAAGGAGTTAATCCCCTGGAGCCCTTGGGCAATTCTGGCTTGTCGCAGACAGACTGCTGGCTCCTGATAGACTGCCAGAAGCCTCCCTCTCCCCCCATCACATGACTAGAGTAAACAGCCTTTCAAAGCCTTGCCAATCAAAGTGGGCGGCTGTACAGTGGGCCAAAGTTCAACAGCTACATCACAGGCCCTGGAGCAATCAGACGCTGAACGGGGTTACTATAGATCATTGGCGCTGTTGCTATAGCAAAGCCGTTACATAACAGTCCCATTAAATCCAAGACAGAGTGAGGGGGCTTTACAAATCAAGGCCATTCCATTTTGCTTGTTTAGTTCATTCTTGCTGAATTAGCTCTTTGCTGCTCCAAAATGAAGCTATGAACACTGGAGCCGATCAGGTTCCAGTGGAAATCAACGGCCCAGCTCCCAGCCAAGGGCAGGACCAGCCCAGCCCTGACTCGTGACCATACAACAGGGCTACTCACAGAAATCAGGCTTGCAGGATCGTGCCCATGATGGGGTTGCTGGTGTTAGTAAGGACTTCTTGTGTCAGGGAGGGAAGGTTGCAGGGTCAGTCCGTTAATGGGACAGAGGGTTCATCTCTTGCACATGCAAGTGACTCTGGAGCACTGGTAAAATATGTGATGGGCGAGAGATCCCAGCATCTTGGTTTTGGCCCTTTGTGTATAATATGACTTCAATAAATAACGTTTCCCTTTGAGATAGCAGATCCAGTGGATTCCTGGCTCTGCATGGCTTGGGGCTAGCTAGCATTCTTTGAATGGCGTCAGTATAGAGCAGGAATGCTAAAATATTGTGGCCTTGAGGGCTGTGTCTGGCAGTTTGTCCATGCCCCCAGCAAGGGCTACATCTGATTTACATGTACATTTATACAAATGTTGACATCAAATGTGAATGCCTGTGACCCAAATGTTTTCTGGTGCTTTTTCTTCCAAGATAGGTGAATCAACATTGCTGATGGCTAGATTTGGTCATCAACTGGTCAGCTTAATCCAGCAATCTCAGGCTGGGTTTTTATTGAGATACAATGAGCCATCTTTGGGCCAGGCATGGCTGTGCTTTAGGGCCTCTGTAGTTAAGAATCCAATCCTGAACTTCATTGGTGGCCAAACTGCCCTAGGCCCAGGTGGTGCAAGATCAGATCCCTGCTGGTGAGCTGTGTAACACAGGGTGTTTATTAGTGAGAGGGCAAAGGGAACCAGCAGTACGATCATGATGAAATGCTTGCTGGCACATGGGGGAGGTTGTATTTCAATCATTCCCTTCAGCAGCATTTTGCTGGCTGCAAGAAGAGACTTCCTGTTCCTTCCCCTGCACTTTGTCCTCCTTCTTCTGTGGGAACAGATAGTGATGCATGACGAGGGAATTGATTGTGCCACCCTGGTGGTAAAAAGCCAGTTAGAACCTTCGGGGTTCCTCCTCCACCTGACAAGTTACCCTCATATGCCTGCTCTGCCTGGGGACTGAAACATCCTGCCTGGTGTGAGGCTGTGGGACCAGCATTCCTGACCCTGTTTCCACAGTGGGTTAACTCACTCTGCCCCACTGCCACCAAAACCATTTTGTTTTAATGTTTAAGGCTTTTTACGGGACACAAAGTTGAGGAGGCTGAGTCCACCTGGTGTCTGCTCAGCTGGGTCTAGGTTTTGGGTTCCCCCTCACCTCTTCCCCCCATTATTATTTTGCTCTTGAAATAGAACAGTGCTAACATTGGGAGCTCGGTGGGACAGAGATCACCTTTTTGTGCTGGGTTTGCACAGCACCGTCCTAGCACAATGGGTGCGTGGGTGCTGTAATACAAATAATAATAATACATGACTAATTACGAACACTGTTCTTGGATGGATGGATTCAGAACCACTCAGCTATGTCTCAGACCCAGTAAGGCTACTAACTATTGAGACTTGTCCTGTAGCTCAAATGGTAGGGTAGGGCCTGTGCGTTTGGAGCCTCCTGATCTGAGTTTGGTCCGTCCCATTTTTTGGTACTCGAGAGTGTTTATTATGTGTAAGCAGCAACGTGACCTCTCTGGCATTTGGCAGCTCTAACTTGTTAAAATCAGCTGTTGATTAAGTTGGTCCAACTTTTCTAGGATCAACTTTACATGCCCTGAAGGGCTCCTGGGACAAAAGGGAATGTATTTTTCATTTCTTTCTTGGGCCGATAGGGAAAAATTCACCTAAGATAGGCGCCCACGCAGGCCCCGGTTCACCACTTGAGTTTCGTGTCGGATACTTTAGTGGCGCTTTGTACCTCGTGTGAGTCTCCTGTATTGGAAGCAACTCTCACCTGTCGCGTATGTTTAATTAAATAATGTCCACGTGCCCCGAGATGTGTGGCTTAGACACTTGCACTATACAACAAATGGATGATGCATATACTCACTCACAATGTGCTGGACACATCCAAGTAACACTTCCTGTCAGTAACTAATATAGTGTTACAGCTGAGTTGTGTAGGGTGTGGCAAGCCCTCTCCGTTGAATGGCAGATGTGTTACTGGGGATTCAGGTTATTACAATAAATAGGAAAGGTCCTGCTATTGATTAGAGCAGAGCAAGTGGTGATGAAACAGGCTGTTGGAATCCCCTGAGTTTTGGGAGCAGTGAGATAATGTGGGACACTTCCCATCTGAAGTATCATTTTGGCCCTAGGAAAGTGTTCAACTCGGGTGCTGTGTTGTGTGTTCCTTTGTCCAGCAGTGTTGCTTGAAGATGCTAGACAGCTGAGCATTTAAAGACATTTCTCTTTTTAGAAGTCTGCAGGTGAGATCATTGAATGATGATGCTAATGGATCTGGGATTTGTCAGTGACATCAGGCACTTTGGAGAGTGACCAGAACTGTACTTTCCCAACAATCACACACACCAAGACAGGGTTGGCAAGCATTACAGCTTTTGTTTTCTGGGGATTAGCAGTGCTTATTATATGGGGTGGGAACCATAAGGATTTGCTTTGCTTTATGCCTTTCAGAGGGATACACCATAAAAAATCTGCAGCCTCTTACTAGGAATGTTAGATATAGTGTAATTGAATAGTTGTGTAACTGCGTGAAAACTTAGCGATTACACAAGTATTCGATAGTCCCTGGGGGCGGCAGCCAGTGTGCTCCGGCCCCACTCCTGGGGAGCCCCCTGCCAACCCACACTGCTGCCCTTCTGTCAGAGGCAGCACCGTGGGGTGGCAGGTGGGAGCTAATCTGCCGGGGAGCCAGTTTAAAAACCAGCTCCCCACACAAAACAGCTGCCTGTTGCCCTATGCTGCTGCCTCTGATACAGCAGGCAGCAGCGCAGGGTGGCAGCAGCCCCTATCCGCAGGGGTCTGAGTTCCCCACAGACAGAGGCTGCTCCATGGGGAGCTCAGACTGCTCCCCCTCTTCCCCAGGGACAGGAGCCGCTGCCGTGAAGCAGCCTCTGTCCATGGCGGGCCCACGCTTGCCATGGACAGAGGCTGCTTTGCGGCAGCCTCCCCTCCCCACCATGCTGCTGCCTCTGATAGAGACAGGAGGGGGGAAGGGCAGAGGGGCAGGCAGCACCACAGAGCTGGTGCTGAGGGAAGCCAGCTTTAAAAGTTGGAAGCAGCAAGGGGCGGGGCAGGTGGGTGCACAGAGCTAACACGCACAGGGAGCTGGCTTGAAAGCTGGCTCCCCACATGTGTTGGCTCCAGCCTACCCCTCTCACCCTTTGTGCTGCTGCCTCTCTATCAGAGGCAGCAGCATGGGGGTGGGAGGGCAGATGGATCCAGGGCTCATGGAGGGCTGGTTTAAAAGCCAGCTCCTCATGGGCACCTTCTCCTGCTCCCCCCCACCACCTTGCTGCCTCTGACACAGAGGCAGCAAGGGGGGGAATGCGTGTAGATGACAGGATTGACCGATAAGCCCAGGCTTATCAGTTAATCGTGTAGTCGTCTACACAATGACATCCCTACTTCTTGCAGGCTATGCTATTATCTACTGGCTAAATCAGATTCCAGCAGACTGAAGGGAAAAGGCTTTTCCTAATTCACCATGGCAGCATTAACCCTCATGGGCCAGAAGCTGCTTTAGTAAAAGTCTTGGTGTTTTCAGTGAACTTTGGGAGCCAGACTGAGGCAGTGTTTGGTTGAATCCTGCTTGCTCTGCTGTGAGGGAGGGGACTGGACTTGATGACCTCTCGAGGTCCCTTCCAGTTCTAGTATCCTGTGATTCTCTGGGTGTTGTCTGTGGGGGCCTCAGCAGATTGTGCTGTCCGTCAGCTTTTGTAAAAACGAAAGTGAAGCCTCCAGTCCTTCATCGTACTGCAGGCCTGTCTTCCTGTGCGTGCAACTGTATCGGAAACAACAAGCGAACCAGAAACCTGGTGTAAAAGGTGCCAGGGGAGTCTTTGGGCCAAATTCCCTGATGATATTCTTGGGAGTGTCATTGGCAGCAAATGGCTGTATGTGGTAATGTAGCATATTGGGCCCTGATTTGTCGCTCGGTGGGTGAGCAAAGTGAATGTCAGTATGTTTGGGAGCAGGGAGTGTAGTGGGGCGAAAAGTAACTGACAAGAGGGTATAACAGAAAGTGGGGAAATCCACTTCAGTTTTTGATTTATTTTATTCTTTTTCAGTAACTGTACTTGGTTGTCCTGTTACTGCTGTTCCCGGCAATGTGCACAGGTCATGGCCAGCCTGGTATCGAAACTTTCATGGGACCTCCTTGTGCAGCTCACATAATCAATCCAGCTTAGGTACTGGCTGGGCTAAAGCCCACACCTCTGATGACGGAAGGTCAGACTGAATTAAACAGAGCCCCTCCCTTCCTCGGGCAGCTGAGTTCCAAATCTGTGCATGACACAGAAGTACTTGGCCCTCCATTAGTTAGGCAATAAATTAACCAGTAATGCATTCCAGATTCCTGTGCTATTCTATCCAGGTTTTATGCTGCTCCGCGCCATCGCATCTCAACATCTCCCATGCCTGTATTAAGCAACATGACTAACATTTGGTCTCTTGTTAGCGTCCTGGGCAGAGAAGCATGTGCAGTGGATTGTTCGTGGTTTGGATTTTTTTTAATACTATAACACCCACGCGCGCACACACACACACACACAGATGTTGCTATAGGTTTGCATTAGAGTTGCCAGCTTGAAGAAATGCACTTGGCACTTGACGCAAGAGAGGGTGAGGTTTGGGACGATCCTCAATTCCTTTGGGAGTGAGTTCATTGCCCGGGCATGGGTCGACCCCAGAATGCTTTGTTTCCTGCATAGAGGAACTTGGCCCTTCTGGTAGAAAGTTCCATCGGGCCAGAGGAGCCCAGCTGTCGACCACAATCTTCATTCTAGGCTTTAGGCAGTCTTACAGACATGCTGAGCCCACGAGAAGGGCTGAGACCTTGACCTTGATTCTCTGGGGTGCCAATGTAGGGAGAGGAGGGCACTCTCTGGTGGGCTCGTTCTGGCCATGTGGTTGAGGAGATGTACTTTTTAGATCCGGTTATAACACTACTCCCATAAAGGCTTTCCTCCAGAGATCTCATGCGTGTTAAATAGGTGCGTACATATTACGATTCCCATTGTACAGATGTGGTAAGTGGGGCATGAAGCATTGCGATGAAAACCAAGAGTCAGGAACATAATCCAGTTCTCTGGACATTGTCCCTTGTGCTCACTGCTAGGCTAGTCTGCCTCCTGTAGAACTACAGACTTGTCTACATTTAAAATGCTTCTTTGATACAGCTGCCCTGCTGCTGCACTGCAGTGTAGACACAGCCTATACCCTTAAGAGGGATTCTCCCTTTGGGGTAGGTATTCCACCTCCCCGAGAGGCGGAAGCTAGGTAAACAGAATAGTAATAGAGATGTAGCCGTGTTAGTCTAGTTTAGCTGAAACAAAAAACAGGACTATGTAGCACTTTAAAGACTAACAAGATGGTTAGTCACCATCACCTAATAAACCATCTTGTTAGTCTTTAAAGTGCTACATAGTCCTGTTTTTTGTTTCAGGTAAACAGAAGAATTCTTCCATTGGCCTTGCACTGTTTACATGGGGACTTAGGTTGATTTACCTACACCACTTAGGAATAGAGAGTGTGGCTCTTCACACTCCTGAGTGAGAAAGGTGTGATAACCTAATTTCCCAGTGTAGACAAGGCCTAATTTGTAATATATTACTTTTCCAAGATCTCTTTCACAACCTTGATCCTTGTACATTTCTAGCCACCATTTTATTCCGTTTACAGGCAATGAATATGAACTTGTTCCTACCAAGCTTTGTGCTGTAATTTATCAACAGGGCTCTGAGGCACAGACGTCAAATAAATACAAGATTTCAAATTATGATAAGCAATTGTGTCATCTCGTGAATAGACATTGCACTCTGCTGAGAAATCATCAATAATTCAGTTTTTAAAATTAGACAAGTACAGAGACTCTTGACGAACTTCCTACGTGACTAATGAGCTGGTGTTTTCTTGTTACATTTAAACGACAGACCTCTTTTTTCTCAAACAGATCCAAGACAAAAGTGAATTACTTAAAGAGCTAGATCACCATTGGCTTTCGGTAAATGTATGGTAGGTACATGGAATACTGACTGACGCAGCTGCAGTGGAATTTAGGGTTGCCAGGTGTCCGGTATTGACCCGGACAGTCTGGTATTTTTGCCTCCTGTTCGATAAAAAAATTCAGAAAATACCGGACACCTAAAATGTCTGGTATTTTCTGGGGTTTTTTCCTGCCAGGAGGCGAAAATACCAGAAACCTGGCAACCCTACGACACACACAGCAACTGGGCCCAGCCCCTGGATCCTCCTGCCCCCAGACCCCAGCCCCTCTGCTTACCTGGTTCCGCAGGTAAGCTGCCTTCTGGCTCGATCAAGAAAACAAGATGGCTGCTGGCAAAAAGCCTAAAGACCTGAAGCAAGGGGAAGCAATGCCTTCCCTGGGTCTTAGTGCTCAACTTCTCCCGTCTTCCTATCCCTATTCTGACTCTGCACACACTCAAAGGGACACGCTTTTTTAATGCTGTGGGGGGGGGTTGTTTGTTTGTTTGCTTAATAACTCTCGAGGCCTCTTTTTTTTTTTTTCTTTACAACTTTGGTCTGCCCCCTTTTTTTTTCCCTGAACAGAATTTTTACCCTTTTTTTTTTTGGGGCAGTGGCAGGTGTTCCGTATTTTTGGTTAAACCATCTGGCAACCCTAATGGGATTTTACATAGATCGCTGGACAACAATACGGAGCTTACATGGGCATTAGATGAAATTGTAAAAAGTGATATTGGGCAATAACTTCTAGATACATCTATCTCCTCTCTTCACACATGAGCATTGGCCAATATAGTCACATTATTCAGGTCAGCATTGACCTATGTAGTATGCACCAATGCTTGAAAAATTAGCCATTGAAATGCCTGTAATGCTGATCCTTAGGTATAGGTCATAGAAGTTGGAGATGGTAGGGAATTATTATGGCCCATCTCTTTGCTTTGGGAGCTTGTTCTCTATGGTATTTGTAGTGGCTTGCCCTGTTTTATTTCAAAATGTTTCAAGCATTACGGTTTCAACCCCTTCCCTTGGGTGCTTGTTCCACAGCTGGGCCAAATCCTGAAGTTCTTACTTGATTCTTAGAAATATGCAATTGGAAGCCACTTGGGCCAACCCTGAAATCTTTATTCCCTCAATAGGTGGCTTGTCGTTGGATAGTCACTGCCAGCCCCCTGGTTTATTCCTTACGGTCAGTGTGCCGCTGTGTTTGGCTTGAATTCGCTCAATAACTTCCCAAGGCCTCCTCAAACATTTTGTGTTTTTTCCATCCTCTCCCCAGCTAGGCGCGACGCGGTAAGTGTCAACCTTTCCAACAGCCTTGCAGCACCTGCTTTTCAGTGTAATGTGACATTGCAAGCGTGTTGGATTTGCAATCCTTCCAGATGTCCCGCTTTTGATTTGTCTCAGAGATGTGCATGCACCATAGCTTCCTTCCTGTCTGGAGTGGGGTGTGACATTCATAACTACCTCCTAACATAGGTGTGTGCATGCTCTGCCTCAGCTGGAAGGCTAATCTCTCTCCATTGATCTCTGTATAATCTAGAAAAGAATTCCTCATTTCACTCCTCAGGGGCTGACATGATCATTCCCGTCAACTCAGACTTTCCAATAAGTTGACACTGCAATCTAAAACTCGCTGATCGTCACACAGCTCTTTACTACTTGTGTACTGGCCTCATTTGATGTTGTGGGACCCTTTGCTTTCTGCTCCAGATGTCCAGGAACTCCTTTATCTTAGCTTTGTACAAAGGGCGTCCTTTATTCAAACACACACACTGCAGCCATTGTTCTCCGCAGTTCACCTGTTTCCTATGTAGGCTATCAACCTCTGTGCTGATTTAATGTAACATCGTTCTTGAGGGGGGGAAGAAATCCATGCAAATGTTGTTTCCTGGTCACTAGCCTTGCATTGATTAGGGTCATGCTGGAGGGCAAAGAGCCAGCAAGGAAGTTAGGCTGAATGGGCAAACCCTTTCATTTTTTATTCTTTTGGAGTTCAGTGGAATGAAACATCAGTCTCTGGAAGCTTTTGCTTTGGGGTTTGATTTGTTTTGTGGGGGGAGGAGAGTAGTTTTTCCAGGAATCCCTTTTCCACCCCACCTCACCCCACGTTCCTGACACTACCAGTAAAGGCCCCACAAGGCTTCCCCCACTGCTCCCCCTGCAGGCAACCTGTCATCCAGTAGGAGGCACTAGACCAGTTTCCCAGAGATCTTGGCATTGCCTAGTCTTAGAGCCCTGCAAATCTGCTCTATATCCACAGGTATCTGCGGCTTGTTTTTGAGGCTTTGGATACAGATACAAATTTTGTATCTAGAACCCTGCAAATTTGCGGCCGTCTACTTTGTATCCATGGGTATGCGCATCCTTGGATGTCAGTGTGAGCCTCCGCGGCTCATTTTTGCAGATACAGATGTGGATACAGATTTGGTATCTGCACAGGGCTCTACGTATTCTCACAACCCCGGGGGAGTGAGAGACCCCAGGCTATCGAATCACAAGTGTCCCATGTGAGAAAGCCATTTGCTCTTTATTAAGCTGCACGGACTTACACAGACTGGCTGTTTAGTTCAACTTAATCTTTGAAGTGATCATAGGACCCTGGCTTGTGATCAGAGCAAATTCCATAGGAGACTCTGAAAAAAGATAAACCTCCAGTACATTGGGTGCAGCTCTGTTAGCAACTGAACATACGAAAGCTGAGCTTGGGAGAAAGGTAGAGAGAGGCCATGCATAGTAAGGGAAGCTTTTAAAAAGTTTCCGTCAGGGACATAAAGGTGTCCTTCCAATCTGGCTGCTCTTCTCAGATCCGCCTTCACTGGGAAGTTTGTTAAAACACAGACGTTATCTAACACAAACTAACCCCTCCACACGGCTGGCGTCGCGCTCAAGGTTAGTGATGCACTGATACAGAGGTCTGATGGTCAGAGCCCTGAGGCAACTGTAAACAAGGCACAACATCCAGCAGACTAAGGCAAGCAAGAGGAGGGGGCCACACAAGCAGGGTGGAGCACACAATGGTACCAGTCTCGTTTTTTCCACCGAGCTTTGTTTCATTTCTTTTGGTTATGAAGATGCCGCTGTGGAGTGCATAGACCGAACTCACTGGGCAATGTCTGCCAAAGGCGAGGATGGGCATTTTGATTTAACTGGCTTGTGTGTTTTGCTGTGGCCCACTGGCTGCTCTCAAATCCCCCTGCATGCTGCAGCCAAGACTAACTACTGTGTTGTGTACCACTCAGCTGCTTTGCACCAGTGCAGTGCCAGTGCAAGAATGGGGGGCAGGGGAGGGTGCCTGCAAGGATGTAATTATTCCAGGTGAAACTTGGAGAGGACAAATCCAAGGGGGGAACAACAAAGGATCTTCTCCTCCCCATTGGAGTCAAAGGCAGAGCCCAGGGTAGATAAACGGAGGACTTGACAATAGGGTTTTCAGAATCCCACAGAGCTGGCCTGACTGTTCCTGCTAAGGTCGGTAAGCATAGCTAGGCCAACATTGGGTGCATTTGAAAATCCCACCATCTGGGAACACCTACGCTGCAAAAAATCACCTTCGGCAGCGAATCTCGGAGCCCCCGTCAACCGACTTGGGCTCGGACTATGGAGCTAAATATTGGAGCGTCCATGTTCCCGCTCACCGGGTTTCAGAACCCAGGGTCCAGCCCGAGCAGTAATGTCTACACTGTTGTTTTTAGCCCTGTGGCACAAGCCCAAGTCAGTGACCCAGGCTCTGAGACGCTGACGCAGATTGATTTTCTTTTTTTTGCAGTGTAGATGCACCCTCGCCCTCCAGTGCTTTGAGCCCAGCATGAAATTCATTTGACAGAGCAGCAGCAAAACCCTGATTAATTGAAAATTCTGGGGCAAAATCTTCCTATTGCATGAGGAAAGCCTTGCCCCATTGTGGCAGGCCGTGTCCATGCCCTCAGTCACAGAGGGCCTCCCAGCTCCGAACAATCCTTCACATTCAGCATCTGTGATTTGGAATGCCTATAAATATCGCTTCTTGGCCAGAAGCCTTTGGCTGAAATCAGGCTGCTTGACTGAACGCCTCCTACACCCCTATCCCGACAGCGGTTTGATACAGGAGCCCTTTCCAACATGTGACATGTCTCTTGATCCATCACCATGATTGGCACCAGCAACAAGGAGCTCTCTGGGTCAAAGGACAGAGAAGGCGTGGGGAGTGTCTCCCAGGACAGAGGCTCCAGGGAATGTGCTAATTTTCACTCCCTTTATCTCAGCCTTGTGACCTTGAGCTGAGAGGAGTTATCAGCTGTAGTCAGAAAGCTAGAGTTAACCAGTTAAATACCAAATGGCTCTGATCTTCAGCCCTGAAGTTATTAGCAATCAGATATGATCTGTTTTTATTGTTCAAAAGGTCACTGTGCTTCAGATTTGGTTAGGGTTGATTTTTAAGGTATTAACAAGACTATGTTTACATGCATGTTGAATAGAGTGGTAATCTGGTCCACTGGTTTAAGCAGAGTCCATGATTATATTTGTATTGTGGCAGTGCCAAAAATTTACACATACTTAGAGACTAACAAAAATATATAGAATCATGAGCTTTGGTGGTAAAACCCACTTCATCAAATGAATTGTAGTGGAAGTAACAGAAACCAAGAGATGTATACAACAGCAATTGTAGGACCTTAGTTAATGAGGCTATTTAAGTGGGCTGGATGTATTCCATTCATCGCTTTTAATGTGAAAATGCAGATGTTAAAGGCAGGAGAAATTGGCTTTGTAATGGGCCATCCAGTTAATGTCTTTATTCAAGCCCAGGGTAAGTGTCAAATTTGTAGATGAATTCCAGAGTTCTATAGATGTGTGTTAGACTCTAAGGGTATGTCTAAACTACATGCCTCTGCCGGCAGAGGCATGTAAATTAGACATACCGACATAGTCAATGAAGCGAGGATTTAAATATGCCACGCTTCATTAAAATAAAAATGGCTGCCGCGTTGTACCGGCTCAGCTGATTGTCGGCATAGCGCACGAGTCAAGACGCGGATCGGTCAGCAAGGAAAGCCTTTGCCGACCGATCCGTAAACCTCGTTTTATGAGGCATAAGGGATCAGTCGGCAAAGGCTTTCCTTGCTGACCGATCTGCGTCTTGACTGCCGTGCTGTGCCGACGATCAGATGAGCCGGCACAATGCGGCGGCCATTTTTATTTTAATGAAGCGGGGGATATTTAAATCCCCACTTCATTAACTATGTCGGTATGTCTAATTTACATGCCTCTGCCGGCAGAGGCATGTAGTCTAGACATACCCTAAGGTGCCACAGGACTACTCATTGTTTTTAAAGGTACAGACTAACACGGCGGCCCCTCTGAGACTTTTTAGCAAAAGACAATTGCTGAAGCTGGACGACCACATAGCCAAGCGATGATCTTGGGCTCTGGTCCCACCTCTGCTACTTGCTTCTCTTGGTGGGTTGGATGTTACTTAATGCCTGTGTCACAAAGTGATCCCTCTATCTAACCTCTCAGTCCTCATCCTCAAAGGAAACCTGCACAACCTTTTCAAAAGAGAGCCGAAGAGCTTAAATTTATCACTTTGCTAGACATTAAAAATCATGCACTGAGCAGACCCACTAGATTAATGGCTTACTGCAGAGGCTCTCAACCTTTCCAGACCACGGTGCCCCTTTCAGGAGTCTGATTTGTCTTGTGTACCCCCAAGGTTAAAAATGCCTTCACTTCAAAACTATGTGCTCACAAAATCAGACATAACAATTTTAAAAGTTACAGAACGCTCTTCCCGAAAATTGCTTACTTTCTCATTTTACCATATCATTATAAAATAAATTGACTGGAATATAAATATTGTACTTACATTTCCACGTGTAAAGCAGTATAAACAAATCAGTGTATGAAATTTTAGCCTTGGAATGGTAACTGTGTTAGTCTGTAACTTTAAAAACAATGAGCAGCCCCATGGCACCTTAGAGACTAACCAATGTATTAGGTCATGAGCTTTTGTGTAAAGCCCACTTCATCAGTTGAGTTGGAGTGGAAATTACAGAATCGAGGGTATATATAACATTACAGCCGGTCCCCGAGTTGCAAACGGTCGACTTATGACCGTTCGCAGTTACGACCAAAGCTATCATAAATGGCGGACCCCGAGTTACAATCGCGATCCGCGCTTACGAACAGCGTGGTCGCGTGTAACTCTGTGGGGTCCAACTTATGAACAAACCAAGTTACGACCAATTGCTTGGTCCGTAACCGGTTTGTAAGTCGGGAAGAGGCTGTAGTTATAACTGTGTTATATACACGCTCTGTGGATTCTGTAATTTCCACTCCCAACTTATCTGATGAAGTAGGTTTTATCCATGAAAGCGTATTTGTTAGTCTCTAAGGGTATGTCTAGACTACATGCCTTTGCCGACAGAGGCATGTAAATTAGACTACCTGATATAGTCAATGAAGTGGGGATTTAAATATCCCCCGCTTCATTAAAATAAAAATGGCCGCCGTGCTCTGCCGGCTCAGCTGATCGTCGGCACAGCGCGGCAGTCAAGACGCGGATCGTCGACAGGAACACCTTTGTCGCATCGCTCCTGTAAACCTCGTTTCGCGAGGCATAAGGGAGCGGTCGACAAAGGCATTCCCTGTCAACCAATCCACGTCTTGACTGCCGCGCTGAGCCAACGATCAGCTAACCCCCTCTTTTGTCCTGTGACTGGAGAAATGTTAATGGGCCACTTTACCTTGAACAGTCCCTCACAATATGTGCTAACTACTGACCAATCTCTCGCATGTTGTTGTGATGTTGGGAGTACCATTCCCAGACCTGAAGAAAAGCTCTGTCTAGCTCCAAAGCTTGTTGGTCCTTCTTGTTGTCTCTTTAATGTCCGTGTCAGTTTCTCTGGCTGCAAAATGAGGCTAATGCTGGTTTGGGGTGTTGTGAGGATTAATATGTTACAAAGGGCATGTGTGTGCATCTGCGCTTTGCTGCCAGGCAGGTGATATGATGCAGGAAAAAATTCCTCTTAGTTGCAGGGCATGAATGGCCCTCTTCATGAGGCCCTGACAGCTGGAGCGAGAAGTGTAGCTGCTTGCAAAATGTGCTTACTTTAATCAGTTCAGGATGCAAGGGGTTAATTTCCGCATGCCTTCAGATTGCTTTGTTTTCAGGGATTCTGCACCATTGCCTCCAGCTGTTGATTTTCATTGAACTAGGGTGACCTTTTTCTGTCCAAACTAGTTAAAACCTGCTCCATTGCCCAGAGCCTCTTCAGAGAAGCCTCAGTGAAGCCAAACACAGCTGCTGGGATGCGAATTGCCTTTTAAACATTGTCCTTGCCGGTTGCCATGTTTCCTTCCTGACCTCTTGCGGCTTGGAGCTCACCTGGTGTTCTCAGGGGGCATTTTTCTGAGGAAGTGCGTTGTAGCTCATGGACACTTAACACCCTAATAAATGTGTTAGTCTTTAAAGTGCCAGCGGACTCCTTGTGGTTTTTGATGAAACAGGCTAACACGGCTACCTCTCAGAAACCTTTCCTACATGGGTTTTCAGAGAATTGCCGTTAACAGAGCTGGGTGTTGGAGGAAGGAACAAACTGCCGTGGGAAGCAAAAAATCCCACTTAGCCTAATGCACAACTTAGTATACTGAGCATGGGGCAATTTCTCATGCACCGTTCAAGCTACTGAAGCAACACATGACTCAGGCTTAGCCCTTGTTCACTGCGTATGCTGCGTGGGGTAGTTTTAGCCCTGGTTCCATTTCCATCCAAGCAATTTCTTGTGACTTGGTGGGGTCCGCAGTAGGTGGAACTACCTAGAACGCATCACTGGACCTCGGCCGTACCAGCAGGGTTGAGCTTCAGTGCCAATGGCCGCTGGGCACAGCCAGGGGTACATGTCCCCCAGTTGGGGCAAATCCAGATTAGGCTGGGTGAGGACCACAGAAGAACCACCTGTCCTCTGGCAGCAGCAGCTCTGGGGCAGCTTCAGGCTGGGTACCATGGCTGGGGGGAATACGACTCCTCTGGCCCCAGCATGGAGCAGACATGTCTGGGGGTGCGGGAAGGCGCTCACTCCTTTAGCCCCAGCACAGAGCTACCATGGCCAGAGTGTGAGGCATCCCCTTCCACGGCTCCAGCACAGAGCTACCATGGCCAGAGTGTGAGGCATCCCCTTCCACGGCTCCAGCACAGAGCTACCATGGCCAGAGTGTGAGGCACCCCCTTCCACAGCTCCAGCACAGAGCTACCATGGCCAGAGTGTGAGGCATCCCCTTCCACGGCTCCAGCACAGAGCTACCATGGCCAGGGATGAGGTGAGGCACCCCCTTCCACGGCTCCAGCACAGAGCTACCATGGCCAGGGGGGTGAGGCACCCCCTTCCATGGCTCCAGCACAGAGCTACCATGGCCGGGGATGAGGTGAGGCACCCCCTTCCATGGCTCCAGCACAGAGCTACCATGGCCAGGGGGGTGAGGCACCCCCTTCCACGGCTCCAGCACAGAGCTGCTTGATTTGTTCTGTCTCTTTTCTGTTTGGTTTTCTGAGCAGCAATCCCATTCCAGGCACATCCCGTTTTCCGGCACAACCAAACCCTGACGTTCCTGTAAGTTAGGCTAAGAGGAAGCTGCCTACTGACCGGGCTGGTCCTCGCTCTTTCCGTGCTGGAGTTCTGCCTCGAGCTTTAATACGTTTTTTAAATCTGCAAGTCCACTTCTGCAATAAAGACGAGGCTCGAAATAATCTGGTTTTATGCAGATTAGATGGAAGCTTTGTGGCTTCTGGCAGGTTGCTGAGGCAATCCCCACCCAGGCCGAAGTCCAGGCTTCACCCCCAGTGAAGCCTGAGTGCCTCATGTACTCAAGCCTTGTCTTCACTAAGGAGAATTGGCAAAAATCTCCCACTATTGCTGACCCCAGTGCAGCTCCAGTGATGGCAGCAGGAATGAGAACGCCCGCAGAGAACAGGCTGCCATTGCTTATTTAAATCCGCTCTGAACAGGGCTAAGCAGCACCGTGGTGCAAACCCTGGCAGCCAGCCCATAGGGCTCCCCTTCTTGCTACTACCAGTGTGAACAGCGGTGGGAAAATGCTGCCAAAATCCCCCGATGTGTAGACACAGTCTGAGGGCTTGACCTTGGAAATGTGCTGAGGAGACACGTTTCCGTTGCTCTGGTGCAGATGTTATCAGCCCTGTCGTCCTGGGAACCCGCAAAGTGTGCTGCGAAATGGGACTTCTATGCTCCGCAGCCAACAGCTGGGGCCATGCTGAATCCAAACCATTGTGTCAGTCGGAAAGGTTATGCTTTCCCTTGGCCGCTCAGCTGCCTCAAGGCAATCATCATACTGTTACTGGACAGGAAGAGAGAAATAAGGGTTTAACTGAGCCTCCTGGGTCCGTAGCAGCCTTAGCGTATATTATTGCTAATGACAGAGTATTTTATGTATTGTAGTGACCTCTAACAGACTGCTTGGCTCCTGGCAGTACATAATGACTGGGGTCAGATTCTGCTCAGTTACATCACTGTCAATATGGAATAATTCTGTTCACTACAGCGGAGACTTCTGGGTTCATGGCAGTTTTCTTGAGACCAGCGTTTGGCCCAGGATCTCTGCCCCAGTGAGCTCCCAATCTGAAATATACCCATAGACTGGTTAGACACAATGCAGACGCAAAGCACACTAAAGCGACAGGGTCGTTCCTGTGTAACGGAGCAGAATTTAATCCATTACTTCAGTAGGTTTTATTGGAAAGGATTTCAGGGTAAATTGTGTTTTAGGGAGAGATTTGACTGAAGAGGGGATGGGTGTTTCCTTTCTGTGCAGAGGTACGAACTCTGATGGAATGGTGCAGAAGGCAGGAATCACTGAACAAATAGATGTTTGTCGCGAGAACCACAGGTCCGATGATGAATACCCAAGGGGGGAAGGACAGAACCAGGTGGACAGTTTTAGCAAATAAAGGATATTTATTTATGACAGTGATGAATTTATAGTATTTATTCTAAGATTTTTAATAGACTGTGTTAATAATGAATTTACAGTATTTATTATATTTATTCTACGATTTCTAGTTAAACGTGTCAGAGATATAAGGATGGGAATGGCAAGGGGAATAGTCTCTATTCTAAAAATATCCAGCTACACTAATTAATAACAATAATAACCACAAAATCTATGTACTACCAAAAACTACAACACTAAGCTTATACAACAAAGAAAATCAAATCATACATACCAACTTACACAGCACACGGAACATTTCAAAGATATCGGTTCGGTTGCGAAGGCCTTGGTTACGCCCGAGAGTTGGGGGAGGTGGCTGGTCGGTTGATCAGGCCGGCAGCGCTTTGAAGTATACGGGGAAGGCACACGACGGTGGCACGTGTGTTGCGAAGACCTCCTAGAGCGAACTGTGCGATGGGTATTTATCCCCAAATCTGCACATCGCTTTCCGCGCTTGCATATTACCATATATGGCCCAATGGTCACCAAGTGGGGGTCTGTGTCCCAGAGGTTTAAACTGTGCAGGTTTCATGCGACCAGGTAAGCCCCGCAGTTCTCACGCCAAGGTGACAGGTGGGAGAGTCTGAGGCTATTTTCCCCTTTTCACACCTTCCCTTTTTCTAAAGGCAATGGTATGCAGGAAGGGTGCGGCCGGTTTCTCCCAAGGAGTACTGCAGCCCACCACAGCAAGAGCGGCCTGGCCAAACTTTTTTACTGGGGGGGGCAGTTTCTTTTCTCTAACAGCTGACCAAAGAAAAGAGGGGGAGTTGGTGGTGGGAAATCTAGTTTCAAAACAATAAAAGTTAAAAGCTGAACAAAGCGGGGAAAATATTGGCTGAACTGCTGTGCTTCCCTTCCAGCCCCAGCAACGTAAGTGTCATTTGTGAGACCTTGGAGAACTTGCAGGGCTTAGTTTAGATGGTTTTCTGTGGTTGATAAAGTTATCTTGGTTCCGGTTTTGGAGCAGATAAGATCTGTCCTTCAGCATGTTATGGATACAGCAGGAGCTGAAGTGACTGATTGTGCTTTTCATTTTCAGGGACCTTCCTGACGATCCAGCTGTTGAATGGGACACACAGCTCCTCTCTGCCTTTGTGCTAAAGCACGTAGAAACCAACAACATCAACCTGGTAATGTGCAACTTTCTACAGCAGAGGGCTTTTGCCCACAATATTCTGTGTTACCAGCATCCCAGATTGTTTGCTCCCCTTTTAAAAGGGTTTATTTTTTGTATATTTTAGCTTAGAATTTTACTGTTGGCGGCTCATTGGGGCAGGCAGGGAGGATAAAGGAGCAATAGGTACGTTACGGTCTTCACCTGTTGCTGTAATTCAGTCCTTGGAGGCACTTCCATGTGGTCATTTCACCAGCCTTTTCTGAGATGTCACTAGCCTGCACTGAAATTCAGTGTCAAACTGAAAACTCAAGGCAAAGCTCCTCTGAAACTGGAAAACAAGCAGGAAGAATTAGCAGCCCTGGCCCAGTCAAAGAACTATGATTTGATTGGAATAACGGAGACTTGGTGGGACGACTCACATGACTGGAGCACTGTCATGGGAGGGTATAAACTGTTCAGGAAGGACAAGCGGGGGAGAAAAGGTGGAGGAGTTGCACTGTATGTAAGAGAGCAGTAGGACTGCTCAGAGCTCTAGTATATATATATAGAGAGAGAGAGAAAAGCATGTTGAGAGTCTTTGGGTTAAGTTTATAGGCTGGAGCAACAGGGGTGGTGTTGTGGTCGGTGTCTGCTATAGGCCACCAGATCAGGTAGATGAGGTTTTCTTCAAACAACTAAGAGAAGCTTCCAGATCACAGGCCCTGGTTCTCATGGGGGACTTTAATCACCCCGACATCTGTTGGGAGACCAATACAGCAGTACACAGACAATCCAGGAAGTTTTTGGAGAATGTTGGGGATAACTTCCTGGTACAAGTGCTGAAGGAACCGACCAGGGGCCATGCACAGCTTGACCTGCTGCTCACAAACAGAGGAACTAGTAGGGGAAGTAGATGTGGGTGGCAACCTGGGCAGCAGTGATCATGAGATGGTCAATTTCAGGATCCTGACCAAAGGAAGAAAGGAGAGCAGCAAAATACAGACCCTGGACTTCAGAAAAGCAGCCTTTGACTCCCTTGGAGAACTGATGGGCAGGATCCCCTGGGATGCTAACATGAAGGGGAAAGGAGTCCAGGAGAGCTGGCAGTATTTTAAAGAAGCCTTATTGAAGGCATCCCGATGCTCAGTAAGAAAAGCAAATATGGTAGGTGACCAGATTGGCTTAGCAAGGAAATCCATGGCGAGCTTAAACACAAAAAGGAAGCTTACAAGAAGTGGAAACTTGGACAGATGACTAGGGAGGAGTATAAATATATTGCTCAAGCATGCAGAGGTGTAATCAGGAAGGCCAAAGCGCAATTGGAATTGCAGCTAGCAAGGGATGTGAAGGGTAACAAGAAAGGTTTCTACAGGCATGTTAGCAATAAGGAGGTGATCAGGGAGGGTGTGGGGCAGATACTATGGGAAAAGTGTGACAGATACTATGGAAAAGCTGAAGTACTCAATGCTTTTTTGGTCTCTGTTTTCACAGACAAGGTCAGCTCCCAGACTACTACACTAGGCAACGCAGTATGGGAAGGAGGTGGGCAGCCCTCGTGGAGGAAGAACAGGTTAAGAACTATTTAGAAAAGCTAGGCATACACAGATCCATGGGGCCAGATTTAATGCATCCAAAGGTGCTGAGAGAGTTGGCAGATGTCATTGCAGAGTCTTTGACCATTATCTTTGAAAACTCGTAGAGATCGGGCGAGGTCCCAGACGATGGGAAAAAGGCAAATGTAGCGCCCATCTTTAAAAAAGGGAAGGACGACAATCCAGGGAACTATAGACTGGTCAGCCTCACCTCAGTCCCCAGAAAAATCATGGAGGGATCCACAAGGAATCCATTTTGAACGACTTGGAAGAGGGGAACGTGATCAGGAATAGTCAACATTGATTCACGAAGGGCAAGTCGTGCCTGACCAGCCTGATTGCATTCTATGATGAGGTCACTGTCTCTGTGGACACGGGGGAAGTCAGTGGATGTGATATACCTTGAATTTAGCAAATCTTTTGATATGGTCTCCCTAAGAATTCTTGCCAGCAAGTTAAGGGAATATGGATTGGATAAATGGACAGTAAGATGGATAGAAAGCTGGCTAGACTGTCGGGCCCAACGGGTAGTAATCAACAGCTCAATGTCGGGTTGATGGTCGGTTTCAAGCAGAGTGTCCCAAGGATCGGTTCTAGGACCAGTTTGGTTCAACATCTTTATTAATGACCTGGATAAGGGGATGGATTGCACCCTCAGCAAATTTGCAGATGACACTAAGCTAGGGGGAGAGGTAGATATGTTGGAGGGTACGGGTAGGGTCCAGAGTGACCTAGACAAATTGGAGGATTGTGCCAGAAGAAATCTGATGAGGTTCAATAAGGACAAGTGCAGAGTCCTGCACTTGGGACGGAAGAATCCCAAGCATTGTTACAGGCTGGCAATTGACTGTCTAAGCAGCCGTTTGGCAAGAAAGGACCTGGGGATTACAGTGGATGAGAAGCCGGATATGAGTCAACAGGGTACCCTTGTAGCCAAGAAGGCTAAGGGCATATTACAGTGCATTAGGAGGAGCATTTCCAGCAGATCTAGATAAGGTATTATTCCCCTTTATTTGACACTGGGGAGGCCACATCTGGAGTATTGCGCCCAGTTCTGGGTCCCCCGCTACAGAAAGGATGTGGACACATTGGAGAGGGTCCAGTGGAGGGTAACCAACATGATGAGGGGGCTGGAGCACATGACCTACGAGGAGAGGCTGAGGGATTTGGGTTTATTTAGTCTGCAGAAGAGAAGAGTGAGGGGGAATTTGATAGCAGCCTTCAACTACCTAAACGAGGTTCCAAAGAGGAACCTAGGGAAGTGGTGGAATCTCCATCCCTACAGGTTTTTAAGTCCCAGCTTGACATGGTCCTGGATGGGATGATTTAGTTGGGGTTGGTCGGACTCAGTGACTCCTGAGGTCTCTTCCAGCCCTGTGATTCTATGGTTCTATGAACTTTCACCATAAATGAGCACCAGGTTCATTAGTTGTAGGGAGCCTGTAATGAAGCCCCAAATGAAGCTAGCTTCTTGTGATTTCAAGATTAGGTGCGAGCATTTGTGCAGCTCTTGTCTATTTCTCTACAGATTCCAAAAACTCTCCCATGGCTCTTTTATAGGTAAAACAAAATTAGACTAACCCTCTTCCAAATACTTCAGCAGCTACAAAGTGACAAGACAAAATAAAAGAGCTAGTAAAGAAAATGAAAAAGAGCAACACTTTAGGTTAATGGATGGATCTTTCACCTCCAGAGACCTTGGGTCAGTTCATGACAGTGCCACAAGTGAAATGAGCTTGGAGAGACTTTCTTATCCTAGTCACTAGCTGATGTTTGTTTACATCTTAAAACCTCCAGTTTGTCACAGCTGGTAGTGTTCATCCATGAGAAACCCAGGATTGTCTGAGGGGCAAGCTTTGAGAGGTGCTGGCAGAATTCTGTGTTGGGACCCAGGTCTGGACTACCAGGGAGATTGATGGTCAGGACGCAAGTGCATTGGAAGATCTGTGTAGGAGCCCACGTTTGAAGCCGTGAGGTTCCTACAGGACAGAATGAAAGAGCTGTGTAGTGAAGAAACATGCACAGACCCCCTTCTCTACTAAGCCTGGCTGTGGGCTAGCATGATAGTCCCTCTTTTTTATTAGCACCAAACTCTCAAAATATTAGAACCGAACCCCATGGGAACAAACAAGACAGCTAGACTCGTGGATCGGCATCCCTCCGAGTCCCAGAGCACACAAACTGAAAGCTCTTTAACAAGAGATAGCTTAGGCCTCCAACTTCGTATTGATTCCGAGGCTAATTATCCATGAAATGCATTGCTGTGCGCAGGGAAGTCAGATGCTGCTTTCTGACGGTCACTCGGTGTATTTCAGCCCTGTGAACAGTCAGGAGTTTTAATGTGATCTGAAAGCTCCTAACGCAAGAGGACTTGCAGTGCATGTTCCTGTCTCTCGCAGGCAGCAGGGCAAACCCTTCCAAGTCCCAGTAGAAATCCTGAATCCATTTAAACTTCTCCTGAATCAGGAAGAAGGGTTGGAGCTATGTCTCAGAGGAAAGCAAACGCAAGCGTTGTGTGGGGCAGAGCTCTGAGGCGGGTTAAGCCTGGCAGTTACATAGCGTGAGTTGAAAAGTCATGTGCATGGCTTTAAAGCACGAAACATGAACATCACAAGTGCCCTCCATGTAATGCTGCTAGCATGGCATGTAGCCAAGTTAATGATGAAAGCCCTAGTCCCTGACTATGTAGATCCATGTATTTTGGGACCCTCGGCATCCCTCTATCTGTACCTTGTCGAACCAGTTCACTGAATTGCTCTGGGCTTGGTCTGTGTAAATGGAGGAGTCAGATGCGTGTCCCAGACAGAAATGAACCTTTCCTGGTGCCACACTGGCTCCTCTCAACCTTTTCTGGTGCCCTGGCAGCTTGGGAGGAGCCAGTGGCATCAGATTTGCATATAGATTTACATAATTTTAAACCTCCAGAATAAATGCCAAAGGCCCAGATAGTCTCTGGTTCTCAAAACTTAAATCAGGAGTAGAAATAGAATTAGGCAAGAATTAAAATAAGTAGGGGTACGTCTACACTAGCTCCCTAGATCGATCTAGGGAGGCTAATGAGGGCGACCGAGATTACAAATCAAGCCCAGGATTTAAATATCCCGTGTTTGATTTGCATGTTGCCGGCCGGTCGCCATTTTAGAAATTGACTAGCCCAAAGTAACTGCCTGCGTCTACGCGTGGCAATGAAACGGGATTCCGATTTAAAGCTCCTAAATCGAATTAGCTGGTAAACCTCATTGCAGGAGGAATACCAGCTAATTCGGTTAGACTTTAAATCGAATCCCGCTTCACTGCCGCGTAGACGCGGCAGTTACTTCGGCTAGTCAATTTCTATGCAAGGGCGCGGATATTTAAATCCCGGCTTGATTTGCAATTTCGGTCACCCTCATTAGCCTCCCTAGATCGATCTAGGGGGCTAGTGTAGACGTACCCTAGCTGATTAGTCGAGCACCTACAACTTGGGCGTCTTCTACTTGGTAATAGTCTGTGGTGTGGGCTACAGGTAGTTCTTGGTAGCACTTTACGGGCTCTACTGTTGACCAACTAGGGCTCTGGTCTTGATGGGCAAAAAATGCTGGGTGTTTCAGTTGCGTTGTCGCAGCTGACTTACCTTTGCATGACTAAAAAGCCTGGCTGAGTCAGAGGCTAACATGGCTTCACACAAGCTAAGCTAACAAAGTGACCAAAAAATGCACATCCTTATTGCCCATCAGGCAGAGCCCCACTCTCCTCCATAATCATTGCAGAGACAACGATCAATATCTCGTATTTACAGAATTCCTATGTCATTTGGCCATGGGGAGACACGCTACAGTTCCAGTGTGTCTGCAAGGAGGGATTGTGGGAGAGGGAGTCACATCATGTTCTGTTCTGTTACATAGTTCCTCATTTCTCCAGTTACTCTGGAAGTCTGTGAGTAACTCAGTCTCTTTGAGAGCAACAGGGATGTTTCATCCTAGCTCAACATTAAATAGCGGAGACACAGAAATGAAAGGTTGGTGTGTTCAAAGCCACAGCTAGAAACGTTGGAAATGATTTCTGGCCTGCTGGATTTCTAAGCAAAAGCCAGTGCTGCGGGGGGACTCTTCTCCATCCCAATGAGAAAGTATCTAATGCGCAGAGCACAAGTCACGCTGTATTGTGTGGGCCTCAAAGAAAGCTGACACAGTGCCTGCTGGGGAGGATTTCAGGCAGTAGGGCCACTGCAGGCTGGTGAAAGCAGACCCGGGGAGGAGCTAGCCTTCCGACTGTGTTGGGGGTAGGATAGAACTGGGGTTCAAAGGTACCAGACCCTTGTGAGTTGTTCTCCACTCGGGACGGGTGGAAATCTCACAACTTCAACTTCTGTAGAAAGATTCCGGCCGTCTTGGGCCGCAGCCAAACCAGCCAGAGCCCTTCTAGTTTTGGAATGCAGTCTGGATGCAAACTCTGGATGTTGGGTTCAGAGCTGGGGCTTTGAATCTGAATCCCCCCAGCCCCTGAAACCGAAGCGGGTCCGATTTGATACTCTAGCGGAGCGAGAACTTTCAGTGGCTTTGCAGGACCCGCAAGGTGCCCCTCTTGCAAGAACCCCTGATGCCTGCTTTCTCCCACTTTCCCTTGTGCCTGAGTTTTATCAGATGTGTTGCAGGCAGGCAGGAGGATGTAAAGTCCCGTGGGCTTTCCTAAGGAGCTGGCGCACACTCAGACATCTGCGGCTCAGTCCAGCCTGGGCTGGGACAGACTGCGGTGTGACTTGGGCCCAATCGCCCATTACTTTAAATTATAGCTTCTCTTGTTTAATAGCATGTGGGAGGGGCCAGCACACTCTCCAAATCCAGCTGGATATCTTCCAAAAACCTGCCCCACGGAAGCCCAAAGAGGTGACCGCAGAGTGTGTACTCTCTAATCACCTTTCCAGGCCCCTAAAAATTCTATGCGGAGGAAATGGGGCTATAAAAGCGGGTTACTCCTACGGGGTTTTGCTGGAGGGCCTGCTCCCTAGGAAAGAACAGAGAATCTGCTCCCAGAAAGGAAAATCTCCATCTCGTCCGTCTCCTTCTGCAGAGGTGAGCTGCATTTTCAAGTATTAGACGGTGCCAGCAGCAGTCAGGAAACCCACAACTGCTAATGGTTTTCTTCCCCCGTGTGCATGATTTGCAGAGGAAGCTCCGACTCTAGAGCTCTTAGCTCTTCTGCTGGTAATTGAGCAGATTTCCTTTGTGCTCCCCGACCCCTCCGGAAGGGATTTCTGGTTCCTTGTTTATGTTGGCGACGTTGCTGGCTTCCATCAGTGAAAGTTCCATCTCCTAGATACCAAGGTCATCCAGAGAAAGAAAACACATCGGCACCAACCGCAGCAGCTCCCTGTTCCGAACAGATGTGGAGAAAGAAACCCCCTAAGAGTCCACCCAACAAATTATTTCCATATCAAGAGTATTTCCTATCCCAGCCTCCTGATCACAGACGTACTCACGCTTATGTCGCAGCCCAGGCAGAATCATGAAGTGCAGGTTGTCCTGTTCTGATTGCCCGCTTGCTTTTGGCATCAGCGGGGCTGGGGCTTATTTTGAAACCAAACTCAGTCACTGGTGCACTGCATGGAAGGAGCCAACGTTCCTCGGTGAAAGTTATCTCCAGCCTGTGAGAAACTGGAAGGTCAGATTAGAAAATAAATGAGTCCCAGGGGCCAGGAGAATGCATTTCAGTGTGGTTGCTGCATGCGTTCCGAAAGCAAGCAGTAATGAGGACAGCAAGCTGGCTCTGTGACATCAGTAGCCTGTGTGACAGGGCCACGGTGCGATGTCACTGCCCATCACAGGCTTTGTCTGCACTTCAAAAATGAAAGCGCAGCCACGGCAGAAGCGCTGGGAGAGAGCTCTCCCCATGCCCTGTGCAAACCACCTCGCAGAGCCCGTTGACACTGGTGCTTTACAGCGCTTTAACTTGCTGCACTGAGGGGGGGTGTTTTTTCACACCTCTGAGCTGGAAGGTTGCAGTGCAGTAAAGTGGCCGTGTAGATGTAGCCATAAGCGCAGTGTCAGGGGTGAATGAGGTGATACCCATGAATACAGGGCCAACATTTCAAAGGTAATCACCTAAGTGGGCAGGTAGAATGTGCGCCCTGTTTCTCATACAAGACAGGTCACTGGATGAGTAAAATGCATAACTGCACACACGTGTGTGCTTGTAGGCACAGTGCATTCAAATGCAAATATCTTGGACGTGAGTGAAACAATCTCAGTTGAAAATCAGTCCTGTACAGTCTGTATAGCGCATTCAGATGCCACCCAAACTCATGCCATTTGTGATTTTAATTATACACGAGAGAGTCTTATCTTGCCTCCATCACTGTGGTATCTCAGTACTTTCCTGTAACATGACAGCACTTTCCTGTAGCACAATCCTGTAGCACAATCCTGTAACAAAGGGACATGACTAACAGCTGTCATGAGTAGCTTGGGGCTTGTCTTCACCACACAGATTGTCGCTGCCCCGATTGATCTTCCCGAGTTCGATTTAGCGAGTCTAAATAAGACTCGCTAAATTGAACTCAGAGGGCGCCCCTGCTGGCGGCAGGTACACCTCCTTTTGGGAGGAGTAAGAGAAGCTGATGGGAGTGTTTGCTTCCACTGGCTTTCCACTGTGAGGATGCTACCGCCAAGCTCGGCTTAAGGTAAGCCGACTCCAGATATGTATTCTTCATAGCTGGAGTTGTGTACCTGATGCTGAGCTGCTGGGTCTAGTGTAGACCTGGCCTTATTCTCTCATCCTCTCCCCAGGGAAAGATGTGTGTGTGCAGGGAAGTATGTTGGGGTTTGGTAGGGCTTTGTTAATGTACCTGCTGCTTTGTGTGTCTCTGAATATGTCCTGTCTTAGGGCCAGATTCTCCCACTCTTAATAATGTGGAATAGAATCTTGCTACTCCCATTGAAATCACTGGAATTAATTGTGGCATAAGGAATGTACAACACAGCATAAAAGTGAATGTAGTCGGTTAGTTCTGGAGGGTAATGACAGTGCCTTATCTCTGGGTTACAGTGCTCCAGTGGACTCTTTGCATTGCCTCATGTTTTGTAGCAGTGTTTCTCAACCTTTTTTTTATAAAGTACCCCCCTTAAAAAAAAATTGTCAATGCCCTCAGTACCTACAGTTTTCAGACACACACATTTTTTTTCTACCACTGCAACACATTTGTTTAAACAATTTAATCGTAGCCGGGTGGGTGATGAAATTTTTGGGTATAAAAAGTACAAAAAGAATAAAGCGCTGTAAAACTTAAAACAAAAATTCCGTTTTCTCCAAATGTCAGTTGTATTTACGTACCCCCCAGACTTCTCTCGAGTACCACTAGGGTACTCGTAGCACTGGTTGAGAAACACTGTTTTATAGTAACTCTGCCAGTTCCCTGCCAGTTCCCAGCCTGATTGTGCTGACATTCTGTAGAAGCTGAAATCTGTGAGGCTCAAGCCAGAACCAGGCCGTTAGTGGGACTAGCCTCTCAAAAAGATGCCAAATGCTGAAACGCAGATGTACTCGGTGTGAAAGAGAGATCTGGGAAACTAAACGGTCTGGCAAAAACCATCAGGGCTCACACCAAACATATTTTGCAGAGTCAAATCATGATTCAGTTAATTTTCCTGCAGGGAGATCAGACTCGTTTCACCAAATGACAGCTGCAGAGCATTGACAAAAGACTTGTCTGGTGCCTGTGTTTTCTGGATATTTTCTTACTTTGGCTTTGGCTTTGGCTTTGTCTACACTTTGTAGTTTTAAAGCATAGTCACAGCAGAGCTGCTGCGGCAGAACTTTAAACTGAAAGATGTGGCCACAGCATGAGCACTAGGAGAAAGATCTCCCGGGCCCTGTGTAAACCACCTCCCCAAGGGGAGTAGCTAACAGTATTGGGAACACAGCTCCCAGAACTGTAGCCTGGTTCTCTCTGGCACTTTACAGTACTGTAACCTGCTGCGCTGGGGCGGGAGGAGAGGGTTTCACACCTGTGAGCCAGAAAGTTACAGCGCTGTAAAGTGCCAGTGTAGATTTAGCTGCAGATGGTTGTTCACAGATGCACTGAGTTTGAAAGGGATGCCTTGGCTGCTCTTCCTGTTGTGGGGTGGAGTGGCGGGTTGCAAAATAGGTGGGGAGACTGTTTGATCTTCCCTCCACCTTTACCCAGTGCTTTGGGCGTTGCCTGTGAAACTGATTTGGAGACAGCCGCAGTTGTGAGTAAGCAAGGCAGGGACATTTCCTATTAGTAGTGAAGGGACAGAACAGGCTGGGCAAGAAAAGAGACACAGGGAGGAGTCCTTGTCTTTGTAGCCCACAGCCCACCCTACCTTGAATAATGAAATAAAAGCTTTCCTATGCAGACTAATAATAATCTGTTGTAATGTAGCCTGACCAAGAGCCGACCTTAGCCAAACACAGGACACTGTTATTGGTTGGTTAAAATAACTTTATTCCAGTAACAAGCTGGTTTTTCACAAGGTGATCCTCTAAACTGAAGATCATTGCTGCCGTGATTGATCTTTCAGAGTTTGATTTAGTGAGTCTAGTTAAGACTCACTAAACCAAAGTCAGAGGGCGCTCCTGCCAGCAGCCGGAACTCCTGCTTCTGCGAAGAGTAAGGGAAACTGACAGGAATGTTTTGCTCCTGTCGGCCTCCCACTGTGGGGATGGTGGGGAAACTCGAAACAAGATACGTCAACTGCCGCTACGTAATTAACGTATCTGGAGTGGCTTATCTCGATTTTACCTGCCCCTTTAGTGTAGACCTGGCTACGTTCCCAGTAGAGGCAGCAAAGTGCTTTATGGAGCCTGCTGTTCCTGCCTGAGAGATAATGTCGTGATCTAGGGCCTAGCAGTGCACGGTCTTGCCCTGCAATTCACGTTCCACCCAGTAATGTGTCAACTCCAGGAGGAAGTGGCTTGTGCAGTAGATGCTCCTGCGTCCAGTAACTGTGAGTTTACAAGAGTTCACTTCTTCTGAGGAACTGCGAGAGCTGAACCGTGTTAGTAACGTGTATCCTGATAGCCAGGAAGTGACACGTCTCATCTTCCTGCCTCATTCGTCTGTATCCTCTGTATGACTGCAGCACCTCAGAGCCCTCGTCATGGGCCGGGTGGCAGGTGCTCTACAAACTCAGGACTTGCTGATGGTTTCGGGCTGGCGTCCCTGCTGCATTGCACAACTGCCCAGCCCCCTAGAATTTAGTGGTGACCTTTCACTGCCCCCGCTGCTCCTCTAGTAAATAACTGGGCTGTGGGTTTTTTGCAGGTGGTGACCTTTGATGCGGGAGGAGTGAGCGGCCACGCGAACCACGTCGCCCTGTTTGCTGCTCTAAGGTACAGTGTGTCAAGCAGCCCCCGGGCGCCTGGCTGAAATGCGGTTTGAAACAGAGTGCATGTGGTGAATAGCTAGAGCCCAGGACTCTGTGGACTTCCCCAGGGCCCCTCAGTCCCGACCTGCAGCACCCTCACTGCTATGCCAGTTGTGGGAACTCCCCCAGACTCTGCAAATGCACTGATGACTGGGGATGTTAAATATCGGTTAGCTGAACAGTCGATTAACCTCATGAATTCTTACCGGTTACTCGACTATTCGATAGTCCCCGGGGGTGAGGCTTGGCCGCCAGTGCGCTCTGGCCCCATTCCTGAGGAGCCCCTGCCACTCCGTGCTGGTTTGAAAACCAGCCCCCCTTGCAGACCAGCTGCCAGGCGCCCTGCCCTGCTGCCTCTGATAGCGAGGCAGTAGCACGGAGTGGCAGCAGCCCCTGTCTGGGGGCGGTCTGAGCTCCCGGACCTGGCGTGAGCTGGAACTGAGCCGGGCTGTATGCCTGCCTCGCTCCTAATACACTTTAAATGCAAAGAGCTGCAGCAGGGGTAGGTCCTGGACCTGGCGCGAACCAGGAACTGAGCCAGGCTGCCTGCTCACCCCAGTCCTAATACACTTGAAATGCAAAGCCGCAGCAGGGGTAGGTCCTGGACCTGGCGCGAGGTAGGACTGAGCCAGGCTGCCTGCTCACCCCAGTCCTAATACACTTGAAATGCAAAGCCGCAGCAGGGGTAGGTCCTGGACCTGGCGCGAACCAGGACTGAGCCAGGCTGCCTGCTCACCCCAGTCCTAATACACTTGAAATGCAAAGCCGCAGCAGGGGTAGGTCCTGGACCTGGCGCGAGATAGGACTGAGCCAGGCTGCTAAAACGTACTGGTGAGAGGGCGGGGCAATGCATGCGGCCTATAGCATTAACCTATACGCTTTTGCTTATCGGTTCATCGACTGCACTATTCCATCCCTACTTGTGGCGTGTGCATCCTCCTTTCTTCTACTCCCGAGCTCTCTGCTGGTGCCCCTCAGGGTGGGCTTGCAAGCCCCTATTCTGCTGATCCTGTTCTGGGCCTTTGTATCGGTGCACTGACTCCCACTTTGTGTTGTGAATGCGCTTTCACCAGAGCATGCTGCACAACTGTGTCCCTGGTGCACAGAGGGGGTTAGAAAAATGTCTGAAGGAAAGAGACGCTGGTCCCTGACTTCCATCTCTTGCTGTGTAGCCGGCCTGCACGCGTCTCTTCTGCCCAGTTACAGAGCCGCTCTGCTTTCATTCACGGCACCCGGCAGGCGCACAGCTCTGTAGGGGTTACATTTTATTTGTAGTGTTGTCGGCTTGGGTTGGGGTTTTTTTTGGCAGCCCGTCTGACAGAGGAACTAGAGCACGACCACATCACTCATGGGTCCTGTGCCCTGACGAGTTCTCACACGTACAGCTTTCAGAGCGAGCTGCAGAGCATGTGCGGTGACCTTTCACACGTGCTGATGTTCGTGCCAGCTGCACCCCCATATTATTGTATTGGGGAAAAAGCAGCAAAGGGGCTGGATTAACCCTCTCCCATCCCTGTCTCTGTCTCGTGGTATTTTTATTGGATTGACATAGAAGATTAGACTTGGAAGAGAGCTCAGGAGATCATCTAGTCCAACTTCCTGCTCAAAGCAGGACCAACCCCAAGTAAATCCTCCCAGCCAGGAAGTTAGCCTTTCAAATGGTGTCCTGTCCATGGGGATGCTTTTCCAAAGAATTAAATGATTCTGCACCCTGTTTGAGCCTGTCACTTCTGGGGGAGATCTGCCTCATTCTCTCCCACACCGCTCTCCCGACATGCTGCTTTTGTGGCTGGGCCAGCTGCTGCTCTTGCATGTGTCCAAGCCCCAGATTTGAGAAGCGCTATCAAATTCCAGGGCTTTGTGGCGAGGATTTCTTTTTCTGCAAGAAATAAAAAAGTGTCAGTTAGCATTTTGCTTGCAGTCCTCCTGTGGGGACTCCGAATGCAGCCCCTACACCAGCAGAAAAGAGACTTCTTTTACAACATTATTTTCACATGAAAAAGAACGATGAGCTAGACAAAGTCCCACCCCATCTTCTTCCGGTGCCAGCGCTTCGGGATTCCTTGGAAGGAAGTCCGGGAAGAGTCCTCTCTTCTCTCCAGCGTGCTTCAAAGCCCCATGTCCCAGGAGCCCTTTCTCTGGCCAAGAGGGGCTGGAACGTGCCCCGTGTCGCTGTTAAGAGAGGGGACTTGAGATGCACCATGGTCCCTCCCCTTTTGCAGAGCTCCGAGTCCCTGATGGCTCAGAGATTAAGCTACCAGCCTTATCCCAGTTTTTACCATTGAAATGTGTGAGGCTCTGTTCCTGCAAAGGGTTAGGTCCTGGAAGCTGAAATCCTCCCACAAACAGGCCCGGTTTGGAGAACAGCAGCACACATTATCCCATCCTGCCCCCAGCTCCAGCTGAAATTTCAGAATCTAAAGGACATGAGGTTGAATCTTCATTGCGCATTGGGGAGACTGCCAAGTACACAGCCTGTTGGGTGGGAAGTGACACCTGGGCTGATCGGAGACTCATCAGACTCGTTTTACACCCATCACATGGCACTGGTTGGCTTTGTTCATAGCAAGCTTTATCGTTCTGTGTTCCGTGGCTGACCGGTGGCCACGGAGCTCCTGCTGCTGGTCCAGGAAGAGCAAGCTAGTCGTGTTACAAGAGTTATTTCCATCTTCCAGCTGAGAGACGGGGCGGTGGAAAATGAGGAACAGAAGAGGAGAACGGGACTGATCATTGTATTGCACTGAAGCCAGCTAACAATACATCTGCGCTATCTTCACGTGCCACCTGCTCCTCATAAGCGATTCCTGCCGTTTCCACAGAGACTTTTGGATCAGAAATGGGAGACGACTCCAACCGGTCATGAACAAGACGGGGAGGTGACCATGAGAAAACCCTCTGTTAACACAAGAGTATTGGCTTGTAAGCAGTGACTGGCGTGGGCGATTGCTCTCTTGCACAGTGCCTAGCCCGGTGGATTCTTGGTCCCCCCCGCACCGCGAGGCTAACTCTGAGAACTGATGAAGTGCTTGAGAACGCATCATTTAGAAGAGGATGCTTAGAAGCATTTTTGTTTCCTAAAGGTGGGGTTTCACACCCCCATCATGGATGGCATCAGGGTGACTGGTTTGCATGAGTCATTTCCACTTGGAACAGATCCTCCTGCCTGGCAAATGGATGCTTTGTCCGCTTAAGAGAAAATGGAACACTCTGTTCTGGGGCCTGCACCCCCCTTCCTCCAGTGAAATCCCTCTCTCCCCGTGTGGAATACGAAAGACCAATCCCTTCTCCAAGGAGGGCAGAGCAAACTGAGTGGAAAATAGGAGTTGCTATATTTAACCACTGTGCATTATGTTGTTATAGCAACTGCATCCATAAAACGTATATCAACGATGCCACGTAAAAAGCGACATCAGGGTACCATTAGTTGAGCAATTCTTGTCAGTTCCATTCGGAAGAATGATCTGACTCCTCAGGTTTGCTTCCAGATGGCTGTAAACTCCGGGGCGGGTTCCCAGGGGAGCCGTGTGGCGCTTCAGGTTTTCTCATTGATGCCGGTTGCATGCCCTTGAAGCATTGTGGTAGTGAGGTGCCCTGGCTTGGATCTTCACTATGCCATGGGAAAGCTGATTTGCATTTTGGACACGTGCCCCCAAAGAAAAAGGTATTTCCTGTCCCATGCTCATGGCCCCGAGTCTGAGACGTACTCGGGTACGGGGCTTCATTACATGCAACTTCAAATAGGTATCACCAATGTCCGCTAACCGCAAACCCTGCAGGCCAAACGCCCTTTGAGGCTGAAGACTGTGGAGTTGCCCGATGCCATAGGAACCCCAGCTCAGGCTGGATTTGTACAGTCTGGTGGTAGGGACGTGATGGGCAAGTGGCAGGTTCTACAGATGATTAGGTGGAGGAGGGCACGTGGCACCCCGGCCCCTTTGTACTGGACACCCACTCTTCCCTCACCGAAAGGGAGCGTGGGCCCGCGTCTGATCTTACCCCCCTTTGACATGGCTGTGCCCCATTCATTTCCATGGCATTATTCCTGATTCACCCCATGCAAAGGCAAACATAACGCAGCCTTATGGCTTCCCATGTCGCTCTCCTCCCCTCTCCTGGAAGCCTCTTGGCACCTCCTGGAGAAGGCTTTCCTGGGCTGGCTCATTCGGAGGGATTTGGTAGCTAGTTCCAATCTCACGTGGTGACGAGATTTGAAAGGAAAAACCACGGAGGCCTGAGCATTTTCCTTCCGGTGCTGGGCCCTCCTGCTGCCGGCCCCACCTGCAGAGCCGAGGGTGTTCTGTGTTGTACTTGGCCGGCTTTACTAGGACACAGGGAGAATCAAGGAGGTTAGAGACAGGCCTGCCATCTAAGGTCCCAGGCAGCCCATCCCCTGCAGCCCAGCTAAAGGTCTCCCGCTATCTGTCTAGTGCTCTGTCCAGCCTGTTTGCTTCCCCCCCTTTCCTTGGAGAAGCCACCCCATGGCTATCACACGTCACCCTGATCGCCAGCTTATAAATACCCTTCTGAATCTTGCCTCTTTCCTTCTGCTTCCAGCCCCTTCCTCAGTCTTCCTTGTGCCTCCCCGCGAGCTGAGTCAGAAACACAAACTGAGCTGGAGGCACTGAGTTGGTCCGTCCTCAGCAAAGCTGTTTCCTTGGTAACAATGACCCTGCGCAAACAACAAGGAAATGTCCCTCGGGGAATGGCCTCCCCCAGATCATTACGACTTTAGCAGTTTGTGCGGCTGATGGACGCTGCAACCTTCCAGGCCACCCGCGCCTTGCGAGCAGCGAAGCAGCTCCCTCTTTTGTGAACTGGCAGCTCCCTGGCTCAGCCCTTCTTCAGAGTGGCGAGGCCCATCCTCTGTGCTAAACTATGAATGAGCGCCTCTTGTACGACTGTGTCTCACCGTGTTGTGCCTCCCTGGCGCAGTTCAGGGCGCAGGGGAAATGCAGCTGGCCAGTGCAGTTAGGGTGGGGGAGGTGTGTCGGATTGTAAACATCCAACATCTGGCAAATCTCTTGCTGTCTGTAACATCTCCGGGGCTCCTAGGAGACTGGCTGCGCTTCCTGCTCCACATCGATTTCATCTGATTAACAGGGCAGATTAGGGGACAGGAACCTAAACGGAACCCCAGCTGCATGGTAAAGACGTACGGTTTGCAGGCTAGCTGGGAGTGCGTGTCCCCATGCGCCTTCGCAGACAGCCCAGAGAACGCAGGGTAAGGTTTTCTCTTTCTCAGAGGGGGCTGAAGTCCTGGATTTCATGGAACAGTTTCTCTCTGTGCAGAAGAGGGACTTTGACTCTGCGTCCCTCAGTGGAGCGCCCTTTTCTCCACATTCCCCGTGGGCCAAACCATAAAACCCTCACTTGCTTTTCACTCTCTATTGGCTTTCGTGGACGTGGCTGGTGCTCGGGGCAGCTCAGGAGCTGGCTCATGCACTGGGAGGTTGCCTGTGTATTGACTGAGTAAAAATAAGGCCCTTGGGATTGGCCCATGGAAACTTGGCTCCTCACCTCCCATTGATTGTGAGGGGAGCTGAGGCTGCAGGACCCTTGGGAATCTCAGGAATTGTTTAATGCAGAGAGATTTCTCGGGTTCCTTGCAGGACTTCAGAGGCTCTTTGAATCCTCTGCTTCCGGGATCCTGCCTTTCCTCTCCCTTCCCCAGCAGGGGCTGTGGAGTCCCAAGAGTTCCTGTCTTGGAGCTTGCCTCTAGCAGAACAGAGGAGCACAGCCAGGGCCCCCATAGCCTGGAAATCGGGCTGGGGCATTTTGGTGCTTGGGATGAGTTTCAGCATCAAGTCTGTTGCAGCATCACTTCAAAATAAGAACCATCCTCAAGTCCTGCAGGAAACAGGCCATGGACAGAGCTCCCGAGGGAGCCCATTTGTATCTTCCCTTGTCATGACCTCATGCCAGACTCTTCCGCCCACAGCGCAGCAAGTCCAGTCTGTAACACAACGGTCCCCAAATGGCAGCAACGAGCTGCAACCTCTCCCCTGCTTGCAAGGGTTCCCTGGAGAGCTGCCGGAGGGGGCTGGACGATTGAGTTGGGGAGGAATATTTCTTAGTTGATAGGGGCTGAAGGGGGAGCTAGAGCTTTGCCTCCCCTCTTGCTTTCTCTGCTAGCACAGAGCAGTCCCAGCTACAGCCCTAGGGGGTAGGAACGGGTGAGCCTGTTGATTTCTCTGAGGCATTACACCCACGTGTCCTTTACAGTAACATTGCACTGGACCATGTGAGATGGAAGTAATAAGGACAGCAATGGAGCAACTCTTCCAGGTTGAAGCAGGGGACGGGGAATGCAGTGCCCCAGGTTGGAACAGAGGAGGATGCAGTGCCCCAGCTCGGAGCACGGGGGGGATGCCATGCCCCAGGTCGGAGCACGGGGGGAATGCAGTGCCCCAGGTCAGCGCACAGGGGTGGATGCAGTGCCCCAGGTCAGCACACAGGGGTGGATGCAGTGCCCCAGGTCAGCGCACGGGGGGGATGCAGTGCCCCAGGTCAGCGCACAGGGGTGGATTCAGTGCCCCAGGTCAGTGCACCGGGGGGATGCAGTGCCCCAGGTCAGTGCACGGGGGGGATGTAGTGTCCCAGGTCGTAGCACAGGGGGATGCAGTGCCCCAGGTCAGAGCACAGGGCGGGATGCAGTGCCCTAGGTCGGCACACAGGGGTGGATGCAGTGCCCCAGGCCATAGCACGGGGTGGATGCAGTGCCCCAGGTCATAGCACGGGTGGATGCAGTGCCCCAGGTCATAGCACAGGGGGATGCAGTGCCTCAGGTCGGAGCACAGGGGTGGATGCAGTGCCCCAGGCCATAGCACGGGGTGGATGCAGTGCCCCAGGTCATAGCACAGGGGGATGCATGCCTCAGGTTGGAGCACAGGGGGATGCCGTGCCCCAGGTCGGAGCACAGGGGGGCTGCAGTGCCTCAGGTTGGAGCACAGGGGAGATTGAACCTCCCTTCCCTGCAGATTGTGCCAGCGGCTCATCGCTGGGCCCTCCAGGCAGGGTGTGTGACCAGTGAGGATGATTAGTGCTAGTCCACTCCTGGGGCAGCTCTGATCGTTCCCTGAAGCATCCCTTTGCCTTTCGTTTCCGGCAGCAACTCCCCTGCATGTCTCCCGGTGCCAGGGCAGGCAGCCCAGCAAGGGGACTCTGGCCAGTGGGACTTTACCGGGAGCGGAGGGGGACTGGGAGTATCACACGGGCTGGTTCCTGCTCCCCCAGGCTGCCGCGCTCTGGCTCTTGGCCTCTGGGGAAGGGGAGAGTGTTGCCGGGAGAATGGGGGTAGCTGGGCAGCGGTTGCCTGATGGCTGCTGTTGAGAATGGGCAGGGCCTGTGTGTCTGCCTTGGCTTTGTGTATTCATCACGCAGCACTTCCTCTTCTGTCTGTGCCGCGCGGCTGATCCCTTTCCTCGAAACCCAGCCGACACCGGAGCTTAGCGCAGTTTGAACACGACTCAGGTGCACACGATACACGTTGTGCCTGGGTTCATTTACACATGCAGCGCACCCAGCAAGAGCGGCTACCAACCTCTGCCAGCCTTACACAGGGTTAAAGAGCCGGGTTCCCCCAAACCGTCCCTTTCCTATTTGGTTTTTCCTTTCAGCACGAACCAGCCTTGCTCTGTAACAACTCCTGCTGCCATCTGCTGGAAACGGGCAGGTCCAGCCCCCAGCAGGCCGGGCCCGAAGCAGCAGGGGTGTAAAGGGTGTGATGAGTGTTAGCTGGTGTGAGCTGCACGCTGGGGGAAGGGCAGCGCCGAAGCAGGAAAGACGAGAACGTTACAGGGGAGTGAGGCTAACCGCCCTCCCGCCCCTACAGCGTGACACCCACTCGGCCCCACAGAGATCCATTGCGCCCCGGTGTGATCTCCATGGGACTTGGGCCCCGTTTGCTGCTCTCTCAAGGGCTTGTTTTCCCTTTTGAGAGGCCCATGCGGGGTGGGGCCCAGCTTTGGGGGTAACTAGAGTCTGCCGGGCTCTCGCATGGGGCACCTCTCCCCCGAACGACGTCACTAAACCTGAAGCCTGGCACTGAGCAGAAAAGGGAGCAGCCACCCCTGGCCAGGCTGGAACCAGCGTCTCTTCCCAATCTGGATCCAACGCTGGAAAGCCGGATGGCTGTGGGCAGTGACCAGATTAGGTTAAACGTGCAGAGCCCTGCCGGCGTGAGCTGCCAGGAAGCCTGGCTCGCACGCGCAGCTTGCCAGAAGGGGGCTACTGCTGATAGGCTGCCAGGTGTCCGGTTTTGAACCGGACAGTCCAGTCTTTGAGCTTTCTGTTCAGGAAACAGATGGAGAAAATAGAAATGAGAAAATAGAACTGGCTGGGGTTTTCTAAATAAGATGTGATGTGGATTGGATGTCATGTCAAGTGTGTCCAGTATTTTTGCTGAGCTGCTGCCCCGGGCCAGTAGGGACCCTAATGAACAAGTGAGAACTGGTGGCATCTCGCAGAGCTTCCTGTATTGTAACGCCAGCTGGTGGAGAGCCCGTTGGGCAGGGGCAGGGGCGGGGGCGTGTGCCCTGCCCCCAGCCATGCCGCAGGGAGGACAAGGAAAGCAGCAATGAAGTAGGAGCCATTTCATTGGGGGGAACCAAACCTGCCGCCTTCCAGTGTCAGGTGGAGCTGGAACATCCAGCGTCTGCTCCAGAAAGCTTCTTTTAGAGGCTGTGCGCGCCCGTGTGTCTGTGCATGTGTGTGTCTGTGTGTGCGTGTGTGTGTGTGAGCCCTTAGTGCTTACACTTGTTTAAGGAAGGGTTTGTGTGGCCTCGCTGTCTGTTTACCATGGTGTGTGTTTCAATTCACAGGCACCTGCGCTCAGCGGGGAAGTTACCGGAAGGTACGTCACACAGGTGGGAACAAACCACGGTCTGTCCGAGTCCCCTGGGATAATCCCCCTCTTCTTCGCAGCACGAATGAAACCTGCAGCTGACGCCTCGTTGCTCTTTCGTGCTTTTCCCTGAGCCTGCGCTCCCGGACAGCCCTTTCTGGCCTGGCCTCGGGCTGGCCGCCCAAGGGAGCTGGCTTTGGCTCAGCGGCGCCCTCTCCTCCCCGGGCGCTTGGCCTGTCTGGGTTGTGGACCCCAGTTCTGCTTCTTGGCCTCTTGCCGTGTGCACACGGTGGCTGCCGGGTTCTGCCTCGCCTCACTCGCCAGTCCTTGCGAGTGCCTGGTGTTAGATACGCCAACGTGAAGGTGAGGAGGGCGCTTGCCGTGCCGGCGGCTGGAGAACTCACGTCACTGCTGCGTGGGGTTTTGTGGCCAAGTGGAAACTCAGGCCCGGCTGATTAGCCTGGGTCAGTCCCTCCCTTCCTGGGCACTATGTGGTACCCCTCTTAAAACCACTGGGGGTGCTAGCGGGGGCCTGGTCCGCTGTAGCCTCAGCACAGGCTCTTGTCCGCGCTGTGGGACAGCAGGAGCCAGAGCACAGGATGGGAAGAGCAACGCGCTCCCTCAGCACCCTCCTCTGATGGGCTTAGTCCCAGAGAGAGCCTCATCCCTTATCTCCCTCCCTCCATCCCCCATGTACAGATCTGCTCTGGCAAGGAATCAGAGTCACTCTGCCCCGGGGCACAGAGGTCCCAACCAGTCCTGTCAGCCCCACCCGCATCCAAAATTCATCCCCGCCTGGCGGCCCTTTCCCTGAGCTCAGAAGCACCGTGGGACTCGCGGGGAGGCGTGAGAACTGGCGTTTGCCTCCCTAGCGGTTAAAGGTGGGAGGGAGGGAGCGTGGGCCCAGGCGCCAGAATCACCATGGTCAGGGCCAGGTCACGTCCCCGGCTGGGCCTTGAGTGTCCCATCTGGGCAGGGGAATGTTCCCCCCGGGGGGCTGGGTCTGTGCAGCATTTTACATGGGCCAAGAGCTGGGTGTGCCGAGTACGGTCCAGACGCTGGGTCCAACAGGAGCAGCAGCCGGAGTGGCAAAGTGCTGGGAACAATGGGAAGCAAGCGCGGAGGTGTTACCGCCCCGCGAAGGAGGCAAATACGCCAGAGCCCACCTGAGCTGAAGCAAGCTGAGCCGGCGAACACAGTTTGGCTGGCCCGGGGGAACGTGTGGCTTGGCCCTGCCCGCTCTGCCCCAGACCAGGCCTGAAACTGGCTCAGATAACAGCGTCAAACCGGCATCGATGGCACCCCAGTGGGCCGCTGAAGAGAAGCCTGAGGCTAGCTGCTCTGATGACATCACAGCTCCCATGACCTACAAACGCCCAAGGAGCAGGGAGCTCCCGGGGTGCCGCGTGCGCTAAGCCTTTCCAAATATAGGTCTCCTCTCACTGAAATTCCTGGGATTTAGAATTTGATCTGGCAGGCAGGCCCAGCCCAGCATCAGAAGGGCTTAATAAACGAGAGCGACGCCGGGGCCTGCCGAGGCTGGCTGCAGCACAGCTGACAGTGCACGCAGCCCAGGGAACCAGCGCACAGCTGACAGCGCACGCGGCCCAGGGAACCAGCGCACAGCTGACAGCGCACGCGGCCCAGGGAACCAGCGCACAGCTGACAGCGCACGCGGCCCAGGGAACCAGCACATGCCCGGCCCAGGGAACCAGCGCACAGCTGACAGCGCACGCGGCCCAGGGAACCAGCGCACAGCTGACAGCGCACGCGGCCCAGGGAACCAGCGCACAGCTGACAGCGCACGCGGCCCAGGGAACCAGCGCACGCCCGGCCCAGGGAGCCGGGAGCCGGGTCAGCTGTCAGACCCGTATTAGCCGCGGGATCCAAGCGCCCAGGGAAAATCATTCTGCAACTGCAGCAGCTTCTCTTTGCTGGAGCCGGGCCAGGAGGGCATTGTGGGTAGCGAGTCCCCGAGCATCCTGCTTTGCTTCCTCATTCCCTTAGCGTGTGTGGCCGCAGTGGGAAACCTTGAAACGGATGCTGAGGCCTCCCCACCAGCGCTGAGCGGGGGGCAGCCGGGGCACACGCATCCATGGGACCTCCCCCTCCGAGTCCCAGCCAGCAGAGCCAGTGTGGTGACAGCCAGCCGGAGCAGCGCAAGCCCCCTGCCAGAGGGAGCTCTGCTAAGAGCCTGCTTCCTTCCAGAGCCCAGCGCACGGGGCTGCAGGCCTCCAGCAGCTGCTCCGCTAGCTGAAGGGGCCACGCTACCGCTCCCTGGCATAAATCTGGCCTCGGGTCCTCCCCAGGCCTTTGCTTGAGGGGGTCACGGGAGCAGGCCCATCAGTAGCTCCACTTGGACAGTCTCTTTCTTTTCCCCTGGCTGGCAGGAAGGGCTGGGAGTCTCTGAGCCCTTCCCACCCAGGGCTGGTCTGTATGTTCCCTACCAGCTTCATTTCATCACCTGGTCTCATTTGAAGGGGTCTCTGGGTGGCTCCTCACGACCCACGTCATGTCGCCGATGCAAACAGCTCCTTACGGCTTACATTGCGGCTGCCTACGTTCTTCCCGTGCTGGGCGTAAGGGACGTCAGTCCGCAGGGCCACCCGAGCTGCCCTTGCAGGGGGTTTTGCGCTCCCCTAGCAGGGAGCGAGCTGGGAAGCACAGGGCACAGTGAGTTCATATTTGAGGGAATGGAGCAGGAGTCTTCCCCCGCCTTCACCGCATGGAAACCTAAGCCATCCCTCTTTCCGGCCTTGCCGCTGTGAGTCCACCGGCTCTGCCGCGTCTCAGAAAGAGTCAGCCAGGAAGGGAAAAGGCCCTCACAGCCGTTTATAGCACTCCCCACTGGAGAGGGCTGAGTGGCAAACAGGTGGCTGATGGAAAAGTGGAACAGCAGGGCAAGGGAATCCATTTCAGTGGCTCCTCTGCCTTTCCCCACCGCAAGGCACAATCCAGGTCCCTTCAGCCAGTTACCCAGCCAGCAGATTTCTACATTTGGCATCCTCTGGGGTCAAGCAGCAAGTTCCCCAACCCCCTCCCTATTGACTGAACACACAATGGAGCCGAGGGGCCAGGCTTTCTTGAGTCTCCGTAGCTGGGATTACAGACTGGGTGGGTGTCGCTGGGTTGCACACGCACAAGGCACGTGCCTGCAGCTCTCCAGGGGCACTTAAGGAGGCTCCACAAGTCCTGGGGTGAAAGAGCAGCAGAATAATTGGCTTTCTTGGGGGTAAATGAAGAGAAGCCACGTTCCGCCCCACCAAGTCCCTTCAAGCCGCAAGGCCGTCCCCTCCGTGGGAGCCGCCTGCGCAGCATGGAGCAGCCCCGAAGGCTTCCCGCACCTTCCACGGTGCCGGCAGCGACCGGGGCGATGAGCCAGAAGTTTAACGTGGGTCTGGAGTGAGGTTAGAGCCTTACCGACATCAGGCCCCTCTGCCCCAGCCACCTGCTGCAGCGGCGGCACGGTGACCTTTACCAGGCTGGCCTTCCCCTGGATTGCTGCCTCTTCACCAGGACAGGCCCCAGGTCCATGGCATGGCTCCAACATGCTAAATGTGCTGAAAAGCAGGCTGCCGGGTGGTGCACTGGAGCACTAGTTAGTACCTGGGGGCTGCCGGCTGGCTCACTGGAGCACTAGTTAGTAGCTGGGGGCTGGCGCACTGGAGCTCTAGTTAGTAGCTGGGGGCTGCCGGCTGGCGCACTGGAGCTCTAGTTAGTACCTGGGGGCTGCCGGCTGGCGCACTGGAGCTCTAGTTAGTACGTGGTGGCTGCCAACTAGCACACTGGAGCTCTAGTTAGTACCTGGGGGCTGCCGGCTGGCGCACTGGAGCTCTAGTTAGTACCTGGGGGCTGCTTTCTTCCATCTGCGATTACCATTGGAGAGCGCCATCTGCTGGAAGCGTCTCTTTAGGACCTGGCTCGTTTTCTAATGTCCGTATCTATCACCTTAATCTAGACGATATTTACTCTGCCTTATCTGCTACAGTGCAGACTAACATCAGCCTTCCTCCCTCACCTCAGAGCCCGCAGCAGCTTGCGAACTGATGTGACGCTTCTGGGAAAACTCCAGATCAGCTACCTTGGAGCACTCTCTACTCTAGCACCATTGGGTCAGGGCAGAAACCTTCCATTGCCCTCTGACCCGCTAGCCCTGCCCCCGAAGCTGCGGAAGGTAATGCTGAGAGCTCTCTCTGCTCTCTCGAGCCTGCCAGCGACTGAGCCCGCAGGAGCAATGCAGCTACAAACCCTTCCAAAAAGAAGGCTGGGAGAGGTTAATGCTGATCTAGTTAGATTGTGTTGGCCAAGCTTTGGTCATAACCTAGGCAGAAAATCATCTGATCAGCAGGGTCTAATGCAAAAAGCAGGAACAATTAGGGTTCTTGTAGAAAAGGAAATAGAGGAGGTACAGTAGGGAAAATCCCTTCACCTCTCCTTTGGAGGGAGGAAGAGGAATTGAGGGGCTTGGAGGCAGCGCCGGAAGGAGGGTGTAGGAAAGGAAAAGGCCATGTTCTTTCATTGATGACCTCTGATGAAATAAGAGCAAAACTAGACAGTGGGTTGGTGCCACTCGTAGGAATAGGGGCAAGCACACGCACCAACTCATTTGTGAGGCTGGAGAAAGTTGGGGGTCTTGCCCCGTCTCCGTTTTTTGGGCCTCAGAATATTCCACAGCTTCCTTCTAAACATCGTACCGACAGGCTGCTCCCTCGTTCTCCACCGCGGAGACCTTTGTGTGGCTTCTCCCCGTGTCTCTCCGGGAATCCCACAGCTAGCCCGCGCTGGGCACGAACAAGAGCTCTTGCTTTCCCACCCTGGCCCTGAGCCACTGGGATGGGTTTTAGTGAAACTAACTTGTGAAATCAGTGGGAGTGTCCCAGCCCCTTCGTAAGAACTCACAGCACAAGGGCAGCCCCCCAAGAATGGCAAATGCACGTTCCCTGGGGTCTTTCGGGAGGAGGGGGTCTCTTCTCTCTCCCTCTTGGAGTCAGTCAAGCCTCAGCAAACGGGGAGCGACTCCCATTTGTGTGAGAACCTCCCACTTCCCTCTTGTTCGCTTTGTGATCCTCGGGCCGCGTCAGGGCATAAGGCCAATGGGGAGGGAGCTCAGTCCCCACGCCAGCAGCATGACACATGCGATCTTGGCATCTCTGGGGTTAAAGTGACACAGACTTTGTGACAGTTCAGCCTTCCCTTTGCGCCCTCCCTTCCCGGTTTCATTCAGACGGCAGGGGCCCAGTGCATCGCATCTGACTGCAAATTCTACGACGACTCCCTTCTCATCTGTCACTCTCAAATGCCTGATCAGGGAGCATAACTGCAGCCTCTGGAGTGTCAGGTAATCTCCAGGTACTTCCAAAGAGCTCCAGTTCCTTAATGGCACCATCAGCAGCGCTCATCAGCGAACACAGGTTAGCCATGAAAGAAATTCACCAGTTAACTTTTGAGTCCTTAGACACAGGGGAAAGAAACGAGCCCCCGTTCTTCATGCTCCTTTCACTCCTGCAGGACAAACGTCCAGGAGATGGCTAGCATGAACTCACCTGCCTGGGATAAGAGCTTATGCAGTCCTCCTTGAACCCGGAAACACTCATTTCTGCAGCAAAGCGTCTGTCCTGTCAAATGAACCAAGGGCTGCTTGTCTAACTACCTGCACGAGACAGGGTTGGTGTTCTTTCCCATGGGAACAGCGCTGGGCCCAAATAAGTTCAGAAAGAACTGAGTTTGTAATAAGATATTCACCCTTCAGACCCAGGGTTTTCTTGGGAATCCGTGTTTGACCTCAGCAGAAGAGCTAAGAAGCAGAGAGAACGGAATAGAAATTTGCACGGCCCAAAAGTAGGTTGACAGAATTTGGACTCTGGGGCTGTCAGACAGGAGGCTGGCGGCCGTGCCTACCCCCGCGGGGCTGTGCGTTTGTAATGGTCTTGCATTCTTTCTCCTCTTGCTCTGCTCAGGGTGCCGGGTCCTTGCGCTCAAGTCAGTAAACCTCCTCCGGAAGTACATCTCCGTCCTGGACGTGCCCATTAGCTGCCTCCAATCCTGGGATGTTCTCTTCATACTAACAAAGGAGGAGTCTGAACAAGCCATGGTGAGATGCATTGTTCCCGCCCCGCCGGGTGGGGCATTTCAGAATCATTGAGGGAGCTTCAACCCAAAGTGTAAAACTTAAAAATACACGTGCTGCCCATGGAGTGTAATTGCACATTCCCGACAGTCGGGGACTTGCTTTTAGGACTATTTCCTTGTCAAGACCTGTTGCGCTATATGCCATTCAAATGGCGGGGTTGCAGCTTTGACTTTAGGTGGCCAGAGTGTACGCTTAGGGCTTGTCTCCACGCTGTGGAGATCCATCTCCTGGGTTCGATTTAGCGGGTCTAGTAAGGACCTGTTAAATCAACCACTGATGGCGCCCCCATTGACTCCAGTACTGCACCGGGTCGTGAGGAGTAAGGGAAGTCGATGGGAGAGTTTCTCCCATCGACCTCATGGAGTGGGGACGCTGCGGAAACTTGACCTAAGGTACATCGACTCCAGCTACACTATTCACGTAGCTGGAGTTGCGTATCGTAGGCTGACTTTCTCCCCTAGTGTAGACTTGGCCTTATCTTTGATACAGCGACTGTAGGTAGAGAGTACAGTTCCCAGCCTGCAGCATCCTGTCCTGGTCTCCTCCTGCACTGCATGAGTAGTGGGGCCAGCAGGCTCTTGGCAAGTTGCCCTGTCCTTGGGCAAACATTGGGTCATTCTGCTGTGTGAAATCTGTGCCCTCCAGTCAAGAAGCCTGTGAGCACCACACGATTAGCGCTCCCCCCACCGTACACTCAACGTTACAGAGCAAGCAGTGCTGCTAACCCACACGCAACACCCACCGCACTGTCGCATTGGGAGGGAACGGCAGAAAGTTCCCCAAACGCCTCCGATAATTCAAGCCAGAAGGGCACCACTGGTTACTTGTGCTACTCGCGCCTGGAGTCCGCCCTTCCCAACGGCACTTACCTTCCAACTGGCATGTCATAAATGCACAGGGGGACTGACAGGCTTGCCAGGCCCCTGGGCAAGTTGTGGGGAGGTTTGGCCCCCCACTAACAGAAGGGACAGGGCTGGGGGCAGCCAGCCCTCAGCATTACCTGGACTGCTGTGTGCCCCCTCCCTCCCAGACCTCAGCATCACCCGGCCCACAGTGTGCCCCCTCTCCCTGAGCATCGCCCAGACCACAGTGTATCCTCTCCCCCCCAAACCCCGCCCGGACTGCAGCGTGCCCCCTCCCCCTCAGCACCGCCCGGACCTCACCGTGCCCCTCCCCCCAGCCCTCAGTCCCGCCTGGAGCGCATTGTATAGCACTTCAGTGGCAATTTCAAGGGCATGGGGCTCCAGGCACTAGTGGCAGCCGTGAGCCCCAGGCCTTTTTGAATTGCTGGGCCCAGGGTAGTTGCCTCCCTGCCCCCTCCCCCCAGCAGTCCTGTAAATGCATGAAATGGGCCTCAACTAGCAACTTCTGGTCATCTGCAACCACTTGCTGATACTCCCCCGTGATTTCAGTCTAGTGCTGGTTGAGTTTAGTCCGACTCCCACTGCTGCTAAGCTGCCTCTGCTGGCCTTTTGGGGGGCCCCTGAAGACCGGTTCTGCTGCAAAGCTAGCAGCGAGCGCTACGGACAGGCCTGTCTGCTGAGGTGGTTTGGAAGGGCTAATGCTGTCTGGCATGTTTTTATCTTTCTAGCGAGCCATGAGGTGCCATCACAGCCAGCTGCTCTGGTTCCGCCACATCTACCTGCTGTTCTCACGCTTTATGGTGATCAATTCCCTTGCCCTTCTGTGAGGGGAAGGAGAATCAGACGCATTTCCAGGGGAATTGAGAGACCAGAGACGGGAACCAAAGAAAAGGGCCGCTCTGCCCAACCAAGCACTACGGAAAGCTCTTGCTTCCTCGCTGTCTCAAGGAGACAACCAAACTCCACCTCCTGTGTGCCCTGCAGCCTTTTGGACTGCAGAACCAGATGGTATTTCCCTCCCTCTGGACATCCTTTGCCTGGGAGTTGCCTGGCTCCAACACTTACTGAACTGTCCCATTGTAATAGCTTAAGTGGTCTTAGACCACCAGCAAATCAGACTGCTCTGAGTCTAATTAGTGGGGAAATAGAGTTGTGGAGATATTTACGATACATCATGTACTGTATAGGCTTTACCAGCGGGTCTCCCTGGGGAGACCAAGCCCCGATTACCACCTAGTGATTCTGGCTTTTACCCTTTTTCCTCTGCTGTAAAGGTCAAGCACCAACAGTGATTTGTCCAAAGATACTGTCCCTTGGGGTTTGAACCAGAATCCGCACAGCCCGCTGGCTGTAATGCCAAACCGCTCCGGACCTCCTGCCAGTCAGCCAGCCTCCTGCTGCTGATGGAGGGCTGGCTTCCTGGCTCTGAAATGCCAAAACTTTAGGAATAAAATATTTAAAATGACAGTATTATAATTGCACTGAAATCTTATTGCTCTTTCCATCTTGAGTCTCCCAGCCATCCTGTGGTGTGAGCTTCACTCTGCTGGACTGGACCTCATGAAACACGAATATTGATTCTTGCTTCCAAAGTCTCGGCGAGCCACTGAACCGAACCTGTTTTCCATCAGGATGTGCAGGGTGTAAGAATGAAGTTACAAGTGAGAAAGGCGCCAGCCAGTTCTTTGACAGTCTAGATATATAGACCTAAAAATTCCTGACGTACCATTTGAAAAGCTGCCCCCTTCCTCTTAGCTGCCGGGGGGAGGGGGTTTCTGGGTTCTCCAGCCCGCACATTCAGCAGGTAAGTGACAGAGAAGCCAGTTTTCAAATATTTGTAATTTTTAAGTCTACACAGAGACCTTAGTAATAACTGGAATCTGAAAGGACTGTCACACTGGCGCAAGCTAAATACTTAGCATTTATACAGCCCTCTGCACTCCTCATCAGTTATTACTCACAGCATCTGTAGAGACGGGTATGTAAATCTGCCAAGGTCAGAGCCCAAATTCCTGGCTCCTCATCCCCTTACTCAAACCACAACACTCTCTCAGACATTGCTCTTAGAAAGAGACTAGGCCAGAACTGTACTCTCGGTATTAAAAACACAGCCCGTAAGCAAGTCCATCCTTATTCAGCAGAGCACTTAGGCACATGCATTAACCTCAGGGACACTACTCTCTCGTGTTTAAAGTTAAAGCTAAGAATTTCGCTCAGTCTGAGCCTGTTACGTCAGCACCGGTGTCCGGGAATAGCTCTAAACCCAGCGTAACGTCAGTGAAGTCAATGGAAGACTTAGCAGAACTGAGCATTTTTTTCCCCGGGAGAGAGGCATTATTTCATGTAGTGCAGTTGTGCAAACCAGATAACACCACAACTGGGATGCGTCTGCACTAGCCAAAGACTGTGGTGGAATCATGCAACAGAGGTAAGAACCTTGTTCTGACCAATGTGATTTGAACAGGGCTGAAGTGTCAGAATGCGGCAGAGGAGAAATCCCAGCTGGTGGGTAGGTTAGGAAACCGGTGTGGTCTGACAACTGCCTATAAAATGAAAGGGGGGCGGCAGGCAGCACAAGAGATTTATTTAAAAAAGCAAAAGAAAAGAAACTTCCCTAGCAGCTCGGCAGCAGGGAGCTCGACCTAAGTGGTTACATGGTGGCCTGCCAGTGTCGGTGCTCTAAGCTGTGTATTTCTGTGCACAGAGGCTGCATCATGGCTTTGACATGCTCCTGATGGTCTTGTGTTCCTTCACCGCCTTCTCCCACTCCTTGCCATTGATCTCCTCAATGGTGGTGCTGCGCACAGTGCCCTCATCCAGGCAGTGGGGAGCGATTCCTGGAGAAAAGGAAAAAGAGAGAGAGAGAAACTCTCCCTTTGAAGCCAAGGCGAGCTCTCCTCTGTTTCATGGACAGTGCATCTGAGAAGGTGGCAATGCTGTCACTACAGCTGCAGCAGATGTAGGCTCCTTTTACTATAGGAGCCTCTGACTTTTACTGGGAGGATCCTTTGCTGCAATCTAGCCCTAGAGACTACAACTCCCATGAGCCCTTCGGAAAAAAGAAGGAAACTCTTGCTCTCTCAGGCAGTGCAGGGACAGTAGGGGGGCTTCAGTTTGGGGGGGAGGAGCCAGATTGCCAGTGTGGAGCCTTTTCCAGGCCAGGAGCTGCTGCTGGAAGCTAGAGCCTGCTGGGGCTTGGCTGGAGCAGGCTGCTTCAGGGGCTGCGGTGATTGTCCCTGGAGGGGAGCGACCCTGGTGGTGCCTGTGGCAGAGAAGGGCCTGCACAGAAGGCACCGTGAGTAACTGTGGCTGTTTGGGAAAGTGCGGCCTGCACAGAAGACAGACTGGTTCTGGGCCCAGAGAGGCAGAGTGATTGCCTAGGAAACCAGAGCCGCTGGCATTCGGTGGGGCCTGCTCCAGCGGCAGAGGGATTTTGCAGGTGTTGCTGCCTGGACTGACACACACAACCTGCACAGGGCCATCTCCACTCCAGCTGCAGATCTTCAAGCACACCCACGCAAGCGTCTGGGACTCAGATCCAGAGGAGGGCCCCCTCTGGGGTGGGATACATGGTGGCAGAGTAAATGCCAGTTAGAGAAGTTTCCTTTGTTTCTGTGCACTTTAATTGATTTTATTCACTTTTAGTTTGTTTAACCCTGTTTCTTTAAGTTGTTAAGAAAAGGTGTGTTAATTCTAATAGCATCCATCAGATGTATATTATATATAATTGTTGTTTTGGAGTTAGATGCAGATTATTACTGGAATACGTTTATTTCTGGAGGCTTCCAAGGCACACCAGTAAGTGTGTACAGGGGCCAGCTCCTTTAGGAGCAAGAGACTGCAGCAAGGGGGTGGACAGGGGATCCCCAACTATCAACATCCCCCCTGGGGTACACAGGATCTCCTCTTACGTTAAAAACATCTGGCGCCCAGGCACACAGGGAGCGTGGCCTGCTCCCGAGTATCCCAGGGAGGAGAGAGGGGTTTACACAGGTAAGAAATCTTTCATGGACAGTGGCCCCTGGGCCACAATTCAGATTTACACACTAAGGAGCCACTGTTGAAGTTTCGGATGTTCAGTACTTTAGAAGCAAGCGGCATGATGCACGATTGTGCTATGCACTTGGTCACCATGATCATTGCACAACTGCAGCTGGTGGTGAATGCATGTTGCCATATGTCTACCAGCTCTCGTCCCTGTTCTGCTTACCTACCGTAACCATCTGGGTTAGAACGAGGCGTGTAGAAGCTCTGCACACCGCAGGTCTTACAGAACGTGTGCTGGGCCTGGCGGGTGTTGAAGGTATATGTTGTAATGTTATCTGCACCCTACACAAAAACAAATACACCATGGTTTGCCAAGTACCCAGAAATGGATTTTTTTTATCACTTACATTCCACAGGCTTGTAACTAACAAATGTGAAACTGCAGACACAAAAATATAAGCCTAATTAAGACTAGTCTAAAAAAACCCCACCCTCTGTATCTCTATTTGAGTTAGAGTTAAAAGTACTGCTGGCTTGCTACTCAGTTCCCATGTTAATCTCCTTTCTCTACCCTCCGTGCTTCATTTTCTTGCACTTCTTTCCTCTCCGATTAACAACTGTCTTGGCTTTACTTGCTGACCACTCAGTGCCCATTTTATGTTTGCTGTGGAGCAGTTAAAAGAAACCTAAGTGCTTTATTATAGACCACCCATTCTATCTGTTACAGAAGGTCTATAATAAAGCACTTAGGTTTCTTTTAACTGCTCCACAGTAAACATAACGCAGGGGAAGGGTTCCTCCCAGAAGCAATGGAGGGATTAATGTGATTATCAGAGTCCATCCAACTATAAAAGAAAATCAAATTAAATGGGGCTAATATAAGGAAAATTTATCTAAAAGCCACAGTCCTCAAAAACTTGGAATCCAAGAGCCTAACCTGGAAGATGCCCTGGTAACAATTAACATTTTAAAACGCTAAGTCGATGGTCAAGTTACAGGAGCCTGGAGCTGAGCTAAAATCGAGGCAGAATGTTTGAGAGCAATGCACTTGGATCCAAGCCACAGCCTGACCAGTCACCGGGCCGGGCTCCGGCTCCGTCCTTAGCCCATTGAGATCAGGAGTGTGACAGCCATGCACTTTGCTGCCATCAATGTAACATGGACGTAGCACATTTACCTGGGGCCACTGCCGCTACTGAATGTCCCATTCGGAGACACAGCCTGGCTCCGAGGCTCCAAAGGGACTTTTCATCTCTCCAAGCAGACAGGCAAATTTATGATCCAAAGCTGCCCACTTCCAGGACCTTTCAGAATCAAGTGCTTGGACAGGCGCCCGGCCCCAGTGCACTCCTGTGCCTAACCTACCTTCAGCAACTTGAAGTGTGAAGCCGGAACAATGAAGTGTCTGTTTTGTTTCTTTGTGCAAATACTGCAGCTATACGAGGGGAAAGAAAAACAAACAGACACGTGATTATGCTTTGGGCAGCTATAACCTGCAATGTAACAATTGCATCTAGCAAAGAGCTCTCACCAAGCTAGATTGCACTGACAACTAGAATTATTTTACCTGGCTATGAGAGAGACAAGAGATTCAATGGAAGTTGGTCCCATAAAAGACGTGACTTCACCCATGCTGTCTCGCTCCTAATATCCTGGGACCGATGCGTCCACAACAACATTGCAAACATCAGGGTGGATAAAGGGAGTGGACAGACTGCAACTATGTGTAGACATGCAGTCAGTCTAAAGCAGGGGTTCCCAACCTTTTTGGTCCCCATACCCCCTTGGCTTTTAGTAAACCTTCCCGTACCCCCTATTCAATATGAAAGGAAATAAATTCTAGACTCTAGAATCCACAACTTTTTTCACTAACACTACTACTTTTGGAATATTTCAATTAGGATAATCTAGTTATTTATTCCCCATACCTCCTTGACAAGCTTCTTGTACCCCCTGGGGTACACTTACCCCAGGTTGGGAACCCCTGGCCTAAAGGCTTATGTTTCCCTGTAATATGGAAACTAAGCTTATCTGCACTGAGACCATGTTTACATTACGTGGAAGATGAACGCTGCCACTGTCGATCTTCCGGAGTTTGATTTAGCAGGTCTAGTGAAGACCCGCTAAGTCAAACTCAGAGGGGATCCCCATTGATGTTGGTACTCCTGCTTCTCACAAGGAGTAAGGGAAGCTGATAGGAGTATTTGCTCCCATCGGCCTCCCACTGTGCAGTTAGCGCAGAAACTCAATTTAAGATACGTCGACTCTAGCTACATAATTAACGTAGCTGGAGTTGAATATCTTGATTAGACCTTCCACTGTAGCGTAGACCAGGCCTGAGAGCTATATAACAGTCTTCTCTCCATGGTACAACTCTCTGTGGATAGATCAATGCTAACCTGTGGCCTTGAGAAACTCATGTAGTCTTACAGGCCAGAGTTTGCCAACTTAATCCCAATGGTACTAAGATTAATTACTTTGCAAATAAGGGAAACCGATTGGTAGTGACATTTGGGCTAGAAAGAAACTAGTTCTGAGTCTGGAGAAAGGCCATACTGACATTTGAATATATATCCCTCCCTACATGCTGATGGTGTGATGTGTTCTCCATTTGATAGGAGGATCAAAGTGCCTGCGCTTGCTGTTGTAAAGCATTTGGATGACGTATGAAGTAGAGGTCCTGAGCCTTTCCGGTCATTACAAACTTGAGAACGTTTGTATGAGCACAGGGTGTGAATCATGAGACTAGAGCAGAATTCCAGTGGAAGTTTTGCACTCTGCTTACCTACACTTCCCTCTGCAGTCCCCTGTGGCACTGATACTCTGTTCTCTTGGTTGTGAAGAATCCTGTTAAACATCTGCCATGTTTTACTCCAGGTATAGCTACATTCTAGTAGCTGGGGGAAGTGGTTCCTGTATGTATAGGAAGTGTGTAAAAGGCTTCCACAGGAAAATGCTGTACATATGTAAGATATTGTTAATAACACTAAATACAATTCCTTGTGTGGGTTTAGAACCTTCCATTCAGGATCTCAGTATGCTTTTTACAAATAGGAAATGTATTTAGGTTCACAGCATCCCTACAAGATATGCAAGGATTCCCGTCTCTGTTGTGTGGCTGAGGAAACTGAGGTATAAGTGTACTGACGTGCCAGGCTCTCAGAGGAAGTCTGTGTGATCGTTAATTGGAGACTATGTAATAATCATCACATCTTACTAAATGGAAAGGAACAAGTCACTCTGGCCTGAATTTCCACTTGCACGAAGGACATTTGGTACTTACCCAGATAGTGCTGATCCAAAATCCAGTTGACAGCAATGGGATTTCTCTTCTGGATTTCATTGGCCCTTGAAATAGCGCCAAAGCTAGTGCTCCACAAAGTTCAAAACCTGGGAACTTCTTGGACTTTTCTGAATGTGCACTGATTCTGACCTATCAGAGGCGGATCCCATCCTCAACCATCTGCTGCAACTGCGTGAAATCACACACCTAGCAGCAACCTCGGTAAAGAAGCCTGTAATCCCAACACTGCCACAGTCTCCCAGTTCTCCCACCCGTTTCCAAAGCACAGCTTATCTCCCAGACAACTGCAGCGTTCGACACAGCCTCACCCCTTCAGCCAGGCATAACGAAAGCACAACGCTACCCCTGTGCGGCCCTGCCAGTAGAAATGCACTCACCTTCTTTTCTTGGGTACTCAGCACATTGAGCACGTGCAGAACCAGCCCCTAATATCACGCGTACTGATCTCCTGGTGGCTCTAAACTCAGCTAGGGATGCACCCTACAGAAACTAGATAAGACATCTGTCCCGCTGCTATCTGAACTTCCACTGGAATTCTGTTTGGTAAACACTTGAGATGGTTAGGTGGGAAGTGCTAGAGAAAGGCAAAGTGTATGGCTATTCAGACAGGGGGCACGGGCGGGATAAATACATAAAAACCACTCACTTGCAGTTAAAAACATGCAGATCTGTTGATGCCCAAACCTCAAAGCGGATAGCTCCACAGTGACAGCCTCCTGTGTGCTTCACCAAGCCTCTGAACTCACTGCATGGAGAAAAGGTACACACACACACACACACACAGAGAGAGAGAGGTTCATTATCAGACTTTTCATATCCAAGGAAGCACAGAGATTCTGTAGCATTACAGTCAGCTCTGCCAGAGTCATGATCCACTCAGCTTACGTAGCGATGGGGACCAGACTCAAGCAGACCCACCTTCCCTCAAACACATGGCCAAATTCTGAGTGCAAATCTCACGCACAGACTTCAGTCAAATGATAATAATCAGGCTTGCACAGTGAAGTTCAGAATAGAATTTTCCCATGTTCCCACCATTTCTGCTCCAGGCTGACGTTCTTTCTAGAGAGTAGGGATGTAAAATCCCGTGTAATTGGTGAAAGAATTAAACGCAGCACAGACGCTGCATTTAACCAATTAAAGACAAGTGGGTGGGGGGTTCGGCTAGAGCAGCCCCTGGTGCAGGCAGGGACTGCTCCTGGCCCCATGTGGGGGCTGCCACCATGGCTCCTAACCCCCATGCAGGAGTTGCCACTGCCATCCTGGTCCCTGCACATGTGCTGCCACGGCTGCCCCTGCTGGCAGCCCTCCACCCATTGAACCACTTGGTTACCCATAAACGTCCCTACTAGAGAGAAAGCATTGCTAACTGCCTGCCTTTTCTAAAACTGGAAACAGAGGCAATAAGTAGGATTTAATTAGTTTTAATTAATTAATGGACCACAAACTATACATGAGTCAAAGGTGTGACACTGTTGCAGGAAAAGCAAACATGAGTCTGGGAGGCATTAACAGGAGTGTCGTGAGCAAGACACGAGAAGTCATTCTTCCGCTCTACTCTGCGCTGATCAGGCCTCAGTTGGAGTATTGGGTCCCGTTCTGGGCAGCACATTTAAAGAAAGATGGAGAAATTGGAGAAGGTCCAGAGAGAGCAACAAGAATGATTAAAGGTCTAGAGAACATGAGCTATGAGGGAAGACTGAAAGAATTGGGCTTGTTTAGTTTAGAAAAGAGAAGACGGAGAGGGGACATGGTAGTGGTTTTCAAGTATCTAAAAGGGTGTTAGTGTTACAAGGAGGGAAAAAATTGTTCTCCTTGGCCTCTGATGACAGGGGCCTGGGGTTAAACTGCAGAAAGGGAGGCTTAGGCCGGACATTAGGAAAAACTTCCTGCCAGGTTGGTTAAACACTGGAATAAACTGCCTAGAGAGGTTGTAGCATCTCTGTCACTGGAGATTTTTTAAGAGCAGGTTAGACAAACACCTGTTGGTCCTGCCACGAGGGCAGGTGACTGGACTTAATAACCTCTCAAGGTCCTTTCCAGTTCTAGTGTTCTCTGATTAAAACATGTGAATGTGTCTTTGAAGTCTCTCAGCTGCACTCAGATTTTATGCATTTCTCTCTCTCCCCTAGGACTTTGCCATGGTAACCCAGCTAAATCAACATGCAAGGTTAGTCACAAAGATACCAAGTCCCTTTCTTTTCATATAATCAGTTGCATGAACTGGGAATAACAAAAATACAGCTAGATTACAAACCCGTTCAGACGGATTAGAATATGAGTGTGGTAGATGCGTCTAGACAACAGAAGAGAACGGGATAAGAAGATTTTTACTTCCCTTTGATGGGAGGTCCCTGAAACATGAGCAGATAAACATGTGGGATTAAGAGTAACAGCCCACACATTCCATGGGAAGAAAATAAACTCTGTGGTTCCACAGAAGCCAATATATATTATTGTAAAAATGCTGACAATAGGACTATTTCATTGCAGAAAAATATAGACAGGCTTCAAGTACAGCAAAGGTGACCCGGGTTAGAGATTCTGGGCTGAGAAACTGCAGACACACAAAAGAAAGTCTTTTTGAAGAGAATGAAGTAGTCTGACAAATCCCAAACTGTTCTTGGTCCCTAACTCTGAATCCAAAGCAGGGATATTTGTCCTGTCAGAGCTGCTGTATGCCTAGCCTTTGTGCTTCTGTGGATGTGGTCTCCCACATTGTTACTAAAACCATGGCTACGCATTAAATGGATAAGCATTTAGAAACACTAAGATAAATCTAAATGTAAAATCTCAAGATAACACCCTGTGTTTGCATTGCCATACGAATCAAAAGAAAGGTGATTGGGTGAGTCCGGCAAAAAAACCACAAACCTATTTCTGGGAAGCTTAATCTCCGTCTATTGGGTTGCTTACTGAGCAAGAAAGTTTGCTCTTAGCTCCTATAAAATCCACCTTTTTTACTCCACGTCGTGAATTCAGGGAAGTCAGTTCTGGGGCTCAAGCAGTAACCGAAGGGAAAACGGAAAGACTCTACGGTCACCCTCTCTCCCTAAGCAGAGCAGCCCGGTGTTGTGGGGTCTGCGCCCTTCTGGCCAAATTCATTATTAACCTGCACGGACCAGACCGCATTCATGCAGGGCCACCGGGAGCAGCGATCGGCGTCCCTGGGGCTTTTGATCCATTTCCATCAGTTCTGTTCACACCTCCGGGCTCTGGGGGCGAATGACCCAGCAGACCCAGAGGGAGAGAAGGAGGCTCCGCGCCGAGCGGGTCAGACCCGCCTGCGCCCTTCAGAGTCGATGGGCTGCAGGGGGGAAAGGCTCGTCCCTAAACGCAGGCGCCCCGCAAGGCAACCCCTGCGGCCGGGGGGCGGACAGGAGCCGGGCGGCGCCCGGGGCAGCGCAGCGCAGCGCCCGGCCCGTACTCACTAGGTGTCCAGCAGGAGTCTCGCCGCCTCCTCGCACGTCAGGCGCTGCCGCTGCTGGAACTGCACCCAGCGCTCCCGCTGCGCCCCCAGCGGGGAGAGCCCGAACTCCGGGGCGGGCGGCGGCCGCTCGGCTCCCCGGACGGGGCGGGCGGCCGGGCTTCTGCCCCCGGCTTTGCGCGCGGAGCCGGCCCTGGCTTTCCCCATGCGCCTGCCCCGGGAGCCGCCCGGGCGGGGCCCCTTCCTCGCCGGGAGCCGGCTGGGCACTAAGGGGCGCTCGGGAGCCACGTGGCTGGAGCCGGGGAAGGGGCGGAGGCTGGGCCCTGCCAGTTTGGGCACCCCTGGGGCGGGCTAAGGGGCCGGTGTTGCCCCGAGGCTGCCCCCGGCTCCCCAAGGCTCCGGGAGGGAGTTTGGGGGCTGGGGCAAGCGCTGAGCTGGAGCAAGGGGCGGGGTTAGGCTCTGGGAGGGAGTTTGGGGGTGAGGGGTGCAGGCTCTGGGAGGGTGGGGAGTTTGGGGAGGGTGCAGGCTCGGGGAGGGGTGTGGAGTTTGGGGTGGGAAGGGGAGGGTGCAGGCTCTGGGAGGGTGGGAGTTTGGGGAGGGTGCAGGCTCGGGAGGGTGTGGAGTTTGGGGTGGGAAGGGGAGGGGTGCAGGCTCTGGGAGGGTGGGGGGAGTTTAGAGGGGGAGGGGCAGGCTTTGCTGGGGGTGGCAGCACTTCCTTGGGACACCCCCCCTAGTCAGCGGCTCCTGGGCAAGAGGGGCCAGGAATGGGGTGTCGCCTCACCCTACTGCTCACAGGCATGGCCCCCACAGCTTCCATCGACCTTAGGGCAGGGGCAGCCTGCAGAGCTGTCTGTCGCCCGGCCTAGGGGTTGCAGGAACGAGTCGGCAGCCAGCGCCAGAAGCCCCACGGCGCTGCCAGCAGGAGAGAGGGTGAGGAAGGACACAGCGGGGGCACCAGCCATGGGACCGCCCCCCATGACTCCTCTTGCCACCCAGGGGAAGGCGATAACACCCGCTGCCCCTGCCTCTTCCCCCAAACTCCCTCCCCAGCACTGTTGCCCAGGAACTAGTGGGGGCCTGGCGCTGGCAGCAGGGGCCAGCCTGCCCCGCACTCACCAGCAGTAGCCACTCGCCTGGCTGTCACTGTGCTTCCTGCTACTGTGTGCTGGGGTGGTCCCGCCCAGCCAACAACCCCTGCTGCCAGTGCCGGCTCCCCCTGCTAATCCCATGGGCCACCCAGAGTCTCTGGCCCCTTGCCCTCCCACCCAGTGTTGGGGTGGCACATTCCCCCCATGCATCGCCAATGGCTGCCGGTGGCAGCGGCAGAGGCCCCTGCACAATTTTAAATTGCCCAGGGACAGCAGGTAGGGCCTGGGGATGCGCCTGGGGAGCGCATGGGAGTGGTGGGTGGGGCCTTGGAAGAGACCCAGCCCTGAACTTCAGCGGAGCTGGGCCTCGGGCCAGGAATATTCCTGGTGCCTGGGCAACCCCATGCCCATAGAGCCCACTGGCCATGACCACTACCCCTCCAAAAAGGCCTCTGCTTACATAGAGACCAAGCTTAACCTTTCCTATTGCTTCCAGCACCCAGACTGTGATGAAGCCCGTACAACAGTGCCACAAATACCCAGAGAGCAAAGAGCCCCCCTAATTCTGTTACATACACAAGTGCAGTTGTTTCCTTTACACCAAACATAACACATCCTGGTGTGAGGGCACTGCAGATACCGAGATCTAACACTTGTGGCTCCAATCCCTACAATTTCCCTGGCTCTGCAGAGATTGTCCAGGTTTGTGAAGCGTGGATGTGCCAGGGTTTGGGAATGTGTGAACAGTTATACAATAGCAGTAGCCAGCCACGTTCTCCGTAGATAGCAGAATTTGGAGCACCGGAGTGGCGGGCTCTGGTAACACTCAGGTAGCTTTGGCGTTTGCTTTATGGTGTTGGATAGCGGCCACATGGGGCAGAATGAGTGGAAGAATTGGTGATCAGGCTGAGCCATGGGGTGAGAGGGAAGCTTTGCCTGCTGCTGTCCTCCTGAGGCTCCCAGGCCATCAGTAGATTGGGCAGCAAAATCACCTTTTTCGGAGAACAGAAGGGCAGTGGTGCGTCCCCTCATGCTCTCAGCCCTTCAGATGAAAACCCCATGGCTATGTCTACACTGGCATGATTTTGCGCAAGAACTCTTTTGCTGTAGAGTTCTTGTGCAAAAACTCTTCCAGAAGAGAGCGTCTACACTGGCATGTGCCTTTGCGCAAGAGATGTGCTTTTGCGCAGAGCATCCTTGCCAGTGTGGGCGCTCTCTTCAAGAAAGCTCTGATGGCCATTTTAACCATAGGGCTTTCTTGCGCAAGAAATTCATGTTGCCGGTCTACACTGGCCTCTTGCGCAAGAACAGTTGCGCAAAAGGGCTTATTCCTGAGTGGGAGCATCATAGTTCTTGCGCACGAAGCCCTGATTTCATACATTAGAACGTCAGTTTACTTGCGCAAGAACTCGTGGCCAATGTAGACAGGCAGCAAGTTTTGGTGCAAAAGCGGCTGCTTTTGCGCAAGATTGTGCCAATGTAGACACAGCCCCATCATATTTCTGAGCCTCAGGATTTTACACTTCAATGAATTGGTCCAACCATCTAATGAATTGGAAACCAGAATGAGCATCTGCCAACTTACCCATGACTATCACCTTGTGTTCAAAATTCACGCTGTATTTTAGAGCAGTTTCTTCCAATGAGCTGAGCTTTGCCTACTAATCTGTGACGGGCGCCTGCCCCGGATTGGTGCTTTAAGGGTTAAAACCCAGCCCTGGGAGAGGGCTGGGGCTGTGGAGCCAGCAGCTGTGGCAGATATTAGCCAGTTAGGGCCCAGCTGAGGGCAGTATAAATAAAAGCTCCTGGAGAGGAAGAAAGACTCACTTGCTCCTGCTCCTGCTCCAGCTGGGGGGGACCGACTGCCAGGGAAGCTGGAGGCTTCCTGACTTAGAGCAGGGCTGGGGAAAGGCAGGCAGAGCTGGGGAAGCTTTGGCCAGGCTGCATGGCCCGAGGGTACTAGGAGTGCAGGGAGGCAGCAGGTCCATGCCCCCTTGCCAATGATGGGCCATTTCAGACAGCAGTTTTTTGGAGGCAGGGGCCAGATGATGACTGGCAGTAGGATCACTGAGGCAAGGTGGGCATACGGCATTAGAGGTTCCCTGAAGGGAGGATACCAGAGAGTGGGGGCACTGCAGCAGGGCAGAACCTAGAGGTGAGGATGCCACAGTCTGGGAGTCTTAAAGTGGTGTAGCCCAGGGCAACTCAACACACGGCCTGCGGGCCACGTGTGGCCTGTTTGTTCGCGGCCCACCGTGCGGCCTGGGTTTACGCAGGGCTCAACACGTGGCCTGCGGGTGGAAGCCAAAACAAAAAAGTAGCCAATATAATGGTTTTCTATTGCTATGTGTTTTAGTAGTTAATTCCTGGACTCATTGCTCATTAAAAGTGCTGTCATACGGGGGGGAATCGGGTAGATATTGCATTTTATTAATATCAGCAGAACTGACTTAAAGGGGGCCTGTGTGTTGTGTCATCTTGCCTTAATCTTTGTATTCATGCCCGTCAGTGTGAAAGAAGCTATTTGCATGTATTTGTATGTATATGTAACCACACTTAAGTTGCAGCCCTCTGCATGTGCTGCGAGTATCTGTGGCCCCCAGGCCTTCCAAAGTTGTGTAGCCAGTAACAGGTAACAGCAGGCATGACACTAACGAGAAGGGGGTGCTCCAGTACTGGATGATGCTAATTCCTGAGTGACCAGCAGGAGGTGCCATGGCGGTGTCACACCCATGTTACACCTCCACAGACGCAGCAAGGTTTGACTTGAGCTGTTTGTCAGAGGCAAGTTGGACAAACCCATCAAAGGAAACATTCTCGTGTTTAAAACAACTTTTCTCTGAGGGTTACTCATCAGTCAGGACTTTACAGCAAGAGCTGCTGCTGCCCCTCTCATACTGTGAAAGGGTGGAATATGTGTCACTTTCAGCATCAGAAATGCCATATCTAGTCTCTGGTATAAGTAATATACTCTCCTATAAAGTATAGCTCAGGTGCAACTGGGTAATACCTCCTCAGGGGCTTCTGCATCACACATTGTCCATGAACACTCACCTCTCCTCCCCCTCCCTGCATTGTTTAGCTGGAGCCTGCCTACTTTGTATCTGAGATCAGAAGACGGGGAGTCAGGAACCTTGTTTTGCCTTTGACTCTGCACTGAGTCACTGTGACTTTTGGGCTTGTTACGGGGCCTCGCCATGCCAGTTTATTCATCTGTGAAATGGATATCATAGTGCATGCCCCTCTTTTAAAGGGTTTGGAGTAAGAATGTTAGAGCGGTTATTTGGCTGATCGTGTAGTCCATATAGTTTGTACTGACTACACAATTAGTGGATAAGGGCCACTCTGCAGAGCTGTTGCGTGGTAGCTCCTGGAGCTGGCTCAAGCTGGAACTGAGCAGTCCCGGTTCAGGAGCTCTGCATTTTAAACATAATAAGAGCTGCTGGGCCACTGTGAACAGGGGTTGCTTGAAGGCAGTAGCCCCTGTCTGCGGGAGGGGGGGCCCATGGGCAGGGACTGCTTTGCAGCAGCTTCCCCCATCTCTTCCCTCCCCCCCCCCCCCCCCGCTGGCTCTAACAGAGTCAGCAGGGGAGAGGGGCATCAAAGAGATGGTACTGCAGGAAACGCTTTTAGGCTGGCTTCCCCCTCCCCCCCCCCCGCTTGCTGTCTCTCCTACAGAGGCAGCAGGGCGGGGTGGGGAAAGCGAGTAGTCAATTTCTTGCTTACATCCCTAGTTTGGAGATCCCTGAATAGAAGCTGTTATAGAAGTGGTGAGTATTAATATTGTTCTGTCTTCAATTTTGCATGACCTGACACGTATGGACTTAGGCTGCTAAAGAGTGGAGCGATGGCATGGAAAGGCAGGAAGTAGGAGACAGATGATATCCCACCTTCACTTCCCCAAACACTATAAAATCTAGGGCCGATTTACTCAGGTCACTGAGCCTGAATGTTGACGTTTTAGTCCAGAAATCCCCACGTCAGCCCAAGGCCAGCCACCGCTTTCTCTTGAGAGTCATTTTTGTAGGTGTGATGATCTGTTACCCGGGGTTCCTGTGGATGTTTGGGAGCCAAAGAGGTGAGATCCCTTATGAAGCAGATGCTTTGTTTTTAGAGATCAGTTATAATTGTAAGTCTGGTGAACAAGAATACCTTGCTGGGCAGAATGGATGACCTCGTGTCTGAAGCACTGGCCCAGGATTCAGGAGGTCTGCGCTGTACTCTTAGCTCTGCCAGTGTGTGATCCTCAGCACATTGTGTAGGCAAAAACGTTCAAAAGGGGCATTGTTTGGTGCCCAAGATCAGGCACCTAGGCCCATTTTACAGAAAGGCTGAGCATCAAACATATACAACTACATCAGAAGTCACTGAGAGGATCGATTAGTTTGTGCGGAGGAGATAGTCTGACACTACCGTGCTGAGCGCCACAGAGAAGTCTAGAAAGAAGAAAAGCCAAACTTAGTTTGTTGCTAGAGTTTCACTGCTCTGTGGATTAAAGCAGCTCCGGCAGGCCTTGCTAGCTCCTGCTTATAATGGAAAAATTTCTGAATAACACCTCCACCAAAAGCTATTCTCCCCACCTGACAGTGATAACACATTGCTAGTTATTTTAGTGAGAGCTGTACACCGTCTAAAAAAAGACAGCGCTCCTACGAGTGAGGTGTCTGCAGTATCATGTAATCTCGCAGGACCACCCTGATAGCAAGGACCAGCCTGTGCAAACCAATGGGGTATTTTTAGTGGCAGACTCAAGTGAACCATGTGTGAAGGCTATAGATACACAGCTCCAAACCAGCAAATGGTACTTGGTGACCCCAGGATGGAGGCTGAAGGAACAGTGTGTACTATGTTCCCAGCCTCCCGAGGAGCCAAATTCAGAGTGACTTACCTGTGGAGTAAAGACTCTCACTGCTAGATTTATTCAGTGCACACACACAAACCTCAGTCCTGAGCCAGCCCTGGCAGTGACCATGTCAGGTTTGAGCTGGTTCCCTCTCTCCAGCTTGTCCCAGTTCTCCACCTGCCCACTCCCATTACCTGACTCTTTCCTACGCCATCTCCAGTGCCAGAGACCGCACCCATTCCCTCCTGTGACTCAACTTCCTTCTATTGCATCCTGAGGGTGAGAGACACCGTATACAAGCATCTGCTCCTTCCTTACATCCTGGCCCTCTCATCACCTGACTCCCTTTCCATCATCCGGTGTCCATCTTGGCACCTGCTGCAAACTGATAACCATTGTCTATTCCCTGACTAATCCTAGAAAAGGGGACTCCTCACAGCTCCTTATGTTTAATGCTGGGACACACCCAGTAAGGCTGTGTGATTCAGTATTATATATACAAACCAGTTTAAAACAGGTGACACTGGTGAGTCTTGTACAACATACTTCAGCATAAGCAAAAAATGAACCCTACTTGCTTAGTTGAATGGGCTAGAATAATTAACACTAATGGGAGCTGCATGCCATGAGTCTGAGAATTAATCCTGAAATCAGTAAACTCACGTCCCATTTTAATGACAGGAATGCCACTCACCTGTCCTTGCTGTGTAAGCATTGGGGTGGGGTATTTCCTTTCATGATAAGTATAACCTCACATCCTGAAGAATCCCAAAACTTTTTACAAACTTGAAGTGATATACATACAACATACAGGGATCATTTCATCCACCTCTGGTGTACAGTCACCTGTGATTTGAAACACGTCAGCTCTTTAATAATGCACGGCTGTTTATGACAAACAATGTCTTTTGGTCCGCTTTGCTCTGGGATTAGAAACCAGATCCTTTCCAGAGAACTGTGTGTCGTCATAACTCTTGGCAGAACAGTTTCTGTGGTCAGTGTCGATAGAGCTTTAGAACTAAAGAATAAAACTTCAATCAGTATCACATTTGTTTACAAAGGCACTAGCAAATGAAAAAGCACTAGTCAAAACTGCAGTCGCGACCCGATCAAATCTTATGACTGACTATCTGAAATACAAAAATACATATGATGCAACAAAACATGAGTGGATGGGAGGGACCATAAGAACCTATCAGCATTCAAATGGATTTTAATAGAAAAAAGTTCACTAGTAGGCTAACCCTTCCATGCCATGTACGGGCTAAGCCTGGATCTGTTTCACCTGAATTATAACTGGAGTTACAACTTAAGCGCTGAGGAGCCTGAAGATTTCATGAAGTGGAACAGAGAGTACTATACACAGTGGGGCTGCCAGTCTGCTTCTCACTAGTTACAAGCAAGAGGGAACACAGACTGGACAGGTTTGGTGAACTGTAATAGTTTCTCAGTCCTGAATATGTTTGAGTAACTGGATCATGATTAAACCACCATCAAAACAGCCAGACCTGAAAAACAGCTTTGAAAAACATGTGACCCTTCAAAGTACGCATTGCTTCCTGAAACAGCACATTGCAGAACTAGCATAACAACCCTCTGGTTCAACTGCTCGGGTTTTCTGACCGACAGAAAAGATTACTGAGGCATGATTTCCTGTTATTCTCATTCCAGTATGAAACTACATATGGGTTACTGGTTTATCCCAGATGAATCACTGTCAACAAACTGCGTGTGACAAATTCTAACCCATGCCAGAACTGCTCAGCTACAGCTACTGATCTGAACCACTCCCAGATCTTCTTTAGTTGGACTAGATTTCATTTTAGTCACATTGTATTGTGGGAAGAGGTGTCAGTGTAGCCAAACAGCCCGATGCAACCTATGGTCTCCTCCATTTCTAAGGAGAGATGGAGACCACAGCACCTGCAGGGTGCAGGACACAGCGCTCCATCTTGATCCATGCAAAAGTGGGTGGACCAAACTCTCATGGATGCATGCACATTTGTGCAAGCAACTGGTCTCTCAGTTCCCTGAGAGGTGCCCATTGATGGCCAAACTCTCTTCCCCGGCATAGAGAACTGAAATACAGCACACATGCAGGGCTGGCAGACTGTGTGGAAGATCTGAATGTGGCCTCCACTCACCATGCCCCAGTAAGTGCTTTCTACTCCAAGTGGGAGGATTAGGAGTTTAAAAACAAAGTACTGAACAGGAAACGGGAAGACGGCGGCAATCGGTACAGGTGTAACTCTTCTGCCAGGTGGAGCCAGCAGCTGCCAGAGCCAGGGTCAATATCTAAGGGTTCCTCATCCATCCAACAAAGAACTGGCTTGAGCCCCCATGCAGTGAGCTGGGAAATTGACACACCACCTCTGGGCGCCCGTCGGAGGCAAAGCTTCCCCACTCGCCAATCTAGAATCTGAGTGTAGAAAAGAAACTTTTAATAAAAGGAAGGGAAGTAACTTGGCATTAATTTGGGAAAACACCACAAGCAGGGCTCAGAATCATAAACCACGAGTGACAGTCCCACTCCAAGTAGGCTGTCCTTTTCCTCTCTAGTTCTTAAGTCCAGCAACCTCAATGTCCCCTTCACACACCCAGCCCTTCTCTGCACCCCACTCGGTCGCTGCCCTTGGTCAGTGCAGACCCAGGGTTCAGAGGTGCATCTGCAGAGCTCCCCTCCGATCTTGGGCGGGGGGAGGTAAAAAGGCATCTTACTCACTCCATGGGTCTCTCACCCTGCTGGCTGCTAATTGCATCTCTCCACCACCATCCTGCAGCCACTTATCGCGCTGCTAGCTGCTCATGGCATCTCTCCACCACCGTCCTGCTGGCTGTCAGTCACTGTCCACTGCCACTATCCACCTCTTGGCTGTGACTTCTGCCATCAGTCTCAAGTGATTTCAGCTCCCTGTGATTTCGACTCTTAGCAAGCAGGGTAGAAGAAACACTGCTGCAACAGAACATAACAACAAGGCTCCTAATGATCCCTATTTAATTCTGTTCTTTGAATGCGGGGTAGGTCAAACCAGACCGGGCAGGGGAGGGTGTATAGCAGGGGCAGGCAAAATACAGTCTGCAGTCTGGATCCAGTCCCTGGGAGCCTCAGCCAGGCTCCCTGCCTGTCCCACTCCGCACACCGCTCAGAGCAGTTGTCTGAGTGCTGTGAGCCTCGCGGGAGGGGTTTCTGGTCAATGGGAGCTGCCTGTTTGCAAGACAGGTAATGCACGAAGTCCCCTCTCCTTCCAGGCTCACAGCATTCTGAGCCACACGTGGCCCCTGCAGCCGTTGCGGGGGCATGGAAGGCAGGGAAGAACCCTGACTGACAAACCTGCTGGCTGGGAGCAACCTAGGTAAGTGCCTCCCGGCCAGAGCCTGCCTCTGGCACCCCAGCCCTTCCCTCCCCCCGACCCTCTGCCCCCTTCAGGAGTGGTCTGAGGCGGGCTGCGGCAGCTGGCACCCCAGGCGGAACGCGCGATCGGCGCCCCCGCCTGCACGGCCGTCAATGGAGTGACATCATCATCAGGTGCCCCGGGCGCCCCGTGACGTCATCATCGGTCGCTCCGGGCACCCCATTGAAGGCGGCGCCCTAGGCGACAGCCGAGTCAGCCTATAGTCACGGGCCGCCCCTGGCCCTCTTCCTGCACCCCTACCCCATCCCAGACCCTGCTATCCCATCCCAGACCCTGCACCACAATCACTTGCATTCCTGGACTGGGTCACTACCCCCTCCCAGATCCTGCACCCCCTCCTACACCCTTCCTCCAGGTCACAACCCCATCTCAGATCTTGCACCCAAATCCCTTAACCCCAGTCAGAACCCACATCCCTGTACCCCCTTCTGCACATTTCAGTTATCCCTGCATTTAATACAAATACAACAAATGATGTTGATTCCAATGAGCAAAACACCGCTCCATCTGCTGAATATTTAACAAATCTAAGCAAAGCAGAAGCCAACTGTATTTACATAGACACACCCAGGGCCCCCCTTCCAGATGGCTGTAAGGGAAAGCATTCCTTCAGATCTTGCTTACACAGGTATCAAAATGGATCAAACAACTACCTCAATGACACAGGATATGCTCCCAAGCAATCTACATCCAAAATGGCTGGAAGGCCAGATTGGCAGGAAGTGGGGCCTATGATGGGGGGAAAAAGGGGGAAAATAGGGAGTTCTCAGAGAATGTTCTCCACGTTTCTGACCAGGACTCTGGAACAACAGAAAAGAATTGATTGCTCTCAGGGTATCCTATGTTTTGCACAGTGCATGCTGTAACAGGACTTGGAGAATTTGGTCTGTGCTCTGTGAACACTCACATAAAATGATATTCAGCCCTGTGCTGGGGAGCTATGCACACTTAAGTCCCAATTAGGTCCTCAATATAGGTTTTACATGGGATATATGTGATGCAAGGGATTTAGGGATGGTCCTTTGCACAGGGGCAAATATCAGCCATACTACAGACGTGAGCAAAAAGCTCAGAGTTAATGTACTTTACTACCAAGACTCAGTGCGCCTTAGTTTAAGGAGCTCCCCAGTATCCAAAGAAAGAGTTGGTTAATTTCAAATCTGATGTAGCACTTGTTTAAACTGCAATCCTCAGCAGGCATCAATAGTCTGATGGGAATACATTACTTCAAAATCTGAGACAACTGAGAAGGAGAAAAGTGATCATTTTCAGAAAGACGTCCTACAGGGCAGGAAGGAGAACAGTCCAGAAAATTCATCAAACACTCTCCTTATCTTCTGACGTTCAAAGTTCACTCCCAGTGGTAGCTGATGTGTTTCGATGTTAAAGTTACAAAGGTGCCTTTCTGTGCTCTCTGTGCTGTGAGTCCACGTGTAATGGTGACTCAGCAGAACACAGACCTGCAGTGCTGCCTGTGATTCTGTCTGCAAGGGAATTTACACTGGAGAAGCAGCACTGAAAGCAGCTGGATTCTAGTGGGCTAAAGAAAAAGTTATGGACCCTGATTTTCACTTTCACTCTAAAGGCCAGGGTAGTAGAAGTAGCCTATAAATAACAAAATACTTAATAGACAAGAGGCATAAATAATGGGAATCAGTACAGGTTCAACCTCTCTAGTCTGGCAAGCTGGGGACCTGACGCCGAACCAGAGAGTTTGTCAAACCACAGGAGGTCAATATTGTCTAGCAGCATCACTAGCACTTTCACTGCTTACTGGGCTCTGAGAAGACATGTAGGAGTAAATTAGAGCTAAATAACATCACAGAACACTGAGAGCCAGGACTCCTGGCTGTAAACTAACTTTATAGGCCCATGGGAAACTTGGCCACAGCCATGATAAGTAGACATCCGGCCAGCTAAAATCATGCTGGACCACGGATGTTCCTGGATCAGAGAGTGCCGGACTAGAGAGGTTCAACATGTACCACAGAACCTGCCCAGTGGAGAAGAAAAACACTGCCTGAGATTGAACCTTAATATATGAGGGTGAAGGGTATTTTGGGTGATTCGCTCATCAACAGGAATATATTGGGTCAATTTGTCCTGGCTTCTGGGGAAAAAATGGGTTCTGCCACTGGGTCAATGGAAGGAAGCTGCTTCAGAATGGAGTTATTTTACTTTGTAAAACCAGCTCTTGCTCACATCATCAATTTGGAATCAAGTCCATTAACAAATTAAAAATAGTTTCAGATCCTATGCTTGCTGAATTCTCCCTCCCAATTTTGGGCATTTTATAATAATATTCTCCTGTTTTTAGCAAGGCATCTTCCTCCTGTTGCTGGGTAAAAGTTACCAGGACACTTTGGGCCCGACCCAAATTGTACTAAAGCCAACAAAAAGTTTTTCTAAACTGTAGCAATTGGATCGCATCCAAAATGTTCTTAAGAGCATGTAGTAAACAGATTGAAAATGGAGAAAAATAATTATCATGGACTGAAACCATCACCATTACCATAGTAGGTACAAAATATTAACAGAGTGTGTTATAAAATTCTTCTTCTTTGCCCTTAGCTCCTATGGGGGCATAGGCCATCAACAATTTCTTTCCAAGCCTCTCTAAGGAAGTCTGGCTTGCTGTTCAAATTGAAATTGTTGATGTTTTTGTAGCATATGTTTATTTTTATAGGATGGGGTTGCTAGCCCCATGCCCAGCCCTCCTTAGTCGCCTCTTACGACATGCTTGGAAGGGTACAGAGGTCCTATTCTTACTTCCCCGTAGGGCCCCGGGAACCTCCCAGGGTGTGTTATAAAATTAATGACGTTTTTATAAATCTCATCAGAGCACTGGTGCTAGAAACACTTGTACCAAGAATTGTCAAAGCACTTCCTTTTTTCTACCAGAGTAGAACTTGGTTAATTGAAGGAAACCCGTAACGGACCCAAATAACTAACTATCAGATATTGATATTATCACCTTCTTCAATATGTCAATTTTTTAAAAATTTCAAGAATGTTGAATTGTTAAATGTTATTTTATATGAAGCTTAAAGTCATATAATGAACAGACCATATAATTTAGGCTTTAAAATGCTTTCTACAAATCTAGCTCAAAGTTACACTGGCCAACATGGATGGGTCCAATTATGCTAACAGAGAACAAAGAAAAGCTTTTAAAAATGGTTGAACACAGCTGTACTCTACCTGTAGTAGCTAGCAACACCTTGTTTAACCCACTTTTAAAGGAAACAGTTTAAAAACTGTGCAGCTGATGGATCTTAAATGTTTTTAGGATACAACACTATCCCTAAATCTGAGTGCTCTATTCCAATATTTGCCTAATCAGTCATCTGTTTCACCTTCCCCTTATATTCTCTCTCCTTCCTTTTCTCTCACATGTCATTCTTTCACATTTCATTATTCACACATAGCCTTTACTGCACTAAAATTTTTTTTTTTAAATATCTCACTATTATAGCTCCAATCCTAGTCATGAGAGAAGCACTAATGTAAATTAGCTTCTGGTATTTTTAACTCTGTGTCATGTAGATCTGTCCAGACATGTTGAAGGCTTTAGCACAGATCTTAAAAAAGGATAGGTCCTATTTCCACTGCGAAATGGAACAATGCCTAGCTATGTAGTCCTCATGTGCTCCTTTGAGGTAGGTAAAAGTTATTATCTATGTGCAGAAAAAGAGACAGGCACATGTGACGTGTTTAGTGAGTTTAGGAGTGAGCTGGGAATAAATACTGGTTTTCCCTTGTGGCAAAATTAATCAAAGAGTAGCCCTTCCATGCAGGAGAAATGCTGCATTTACTGTACACCAGGGCTATTCAACATGTGGCCCATGGGCTACATGCGGCCCGTGGTCCGTTTGTTTGAGGCCCGCAGTGCGGTTTGGGTTTACACAGGGCTCAACATGGCATTTGAACATGGCCTCCACTGCGAACATGCTCCACAACAGCGAGTCAATATAATGGTCTTCTGTTGCTATGCATTTTAGCAGTTAAATTCCTGGACTGTCATTGCTCATTAAAAGTGCTGTCATATGGGTGGAAATCGGGTAAATATTGCATTTTATTAATATCAGCAGAACTGACTGTGTGTTGTGTAGTCTTGCCTTAATCTTTGTATTCATGCCCATCACTGTGAAAGAAGCTATTTGCATATATATGCAACCACACTTAAGTTGCAGCCCTTGGCATGTGCTGTGAGTATCGCTGTGACCCCCGGGGCTTCCAAAGTTAAAAAGTCCTGCTGTACACACTCAAATTCTCCAACAGCCTGCCCATCTCAGGTTATGCCACTGAAGGTACAAATAAACTGCATGTCCCAGCAGAAAGGATCTGCAGTTGTTAAGGCTCTAATAGAGATAGGTCACCATCTACGATTTGTGCTCCAGAATGCACAAATCCATCTGATATATTTCTTGTGACCATGCAGCCCTCTTTTCAGCAAGTAGGTTGTTTTGTAGCACTGCCCAGTGACCTACTTTTGAAACCACTATACAAGGAAGCTGTGTTCCTAACTATGTCTCATGCTCTGGCAAATGGAGCCACTTGTGCAGTTAAACTTGTCACAAGATCTGGATTTTTTTCCAGCCTCACATTTCTTTATATATTATTCACAGTCAGCTGGTGGTTGGTGATACATATTCACATAAAATTGTCTAAGCAACATATAAAAAATGCTTATACAGTAAAACTCCAGTTGTCCGGCATCCTGTGGTCCGGCACTCCTGCTAGTCCGGCACCACCTGGAACCCGGAAGTGCGCCAGGCAGCCTTCCCGGAGTCAGCCGCTGGTCAGTTTCAGCAGCGGCTGACTTGGGGACGCCAGGGGGCAGAGCAGCTGGGGTGCTGCTGGGTTGGTCCTGCAGCGCTGCCCCCCCATCCCCCCCACCCTACCCCAGACCCCTCATAGCCCCCCCTTCCGATAGTCCGGCATATTTGATAATCTGGCACCTCCTGGGTCCTAAAGGTGCCGGATTATCGGAAGTTTACTGTACTTTGTAAAAAAGAAAATTGTTACCTGAAGAACTGAGGGCAGTCAGACCTTCCTAATCTGTGTTTATCTTATGTGTAGGCAGTGATGTTGTAGGCAGGCCAGCCTCAGGATTTTAGAGAAGAAAGGTGGGTAAGATAATACCTTGTATTGCACCAAATTATGTTGATGAGAGACTGAGCAAGCTGTATAAGCCCAAAAGCTTGTTTCTCTCACCAACAGAAATGCTGAGCTAAGGCTGAAACTCCATCATTTACTAACTCATGAGACCAAACTCAGTTTTCAGTTACATACCAGACTTCAGTGGAGTTGTCTGGATTCACAGTGGTATAACTGAAGCAGAATCTGGCACACTGTACATGCAACAAACACAACCTTATGACTGCCATAGCAAACCAGTGCTATCCAGTGTGACGAGATTATCACAGAATCATAAACACTAGAACTGAAAGGGACCTCGAGAGGTCATCGAGTCCAGTCCCCTGCCCTCACGGCAGGACCCAGTACCATCTAGACCATCCCTGATAGTTGTCTGTATAACCTGCTCTTAAATATCTCCAGAGATGGCGATACCACAACCTCTCCCTACGCGATTTCACTCTGACCGGAAGTTTTCCCTAATGTCCAGCCTAAACCTCCCTTGCTGCAGTTTAAGCCCATTGCTTCTTGTCCTATCCTCAGAGGCCAAGGACTACAATTTTTCTCCCTCTTCCTTGTGACACCCTTTTAGATACCTGAAAACCGCTCTCATGTCCCCTCTCAGTCTTCTCCTTTCCAAACTAAACAAGCCCAATTCTTTCAGTCCTCCCTCATAGCTCATGTTCTCTAGACCTTTAATTATTCTTGTTGCTCTTCTCTGGACCCTCTCCAATTTCTCCACATCTTTTTTGAAATGTGGTGCCCAGAAAAGAATAATAAAAATATATAGTTCCATTCTCTGTGCTTATAGGGAATGTGTCCAAATTCAGAGTGCACAATGACTCTGGAGCATGTCTATACTGTAGCTGCTACAATGTTACAACTACAGCCATGAAAGGGTTTTTCTAGCTCTCCAAGAGGCAATACATTCTTCCACTGACCCAGTCTTTCTACATCAAGGGTTAGGTTGGCCTAACTACGTCATTCAGGGCATGAAATTAAGTCTTCAGCAACCTAGCTAATTTGATCTCATGTATTGACCTTGCCTTGAATTTGCCCTGCACAGAGAGGAAAAGAACGGGGGGGAGGGAGGAGGAATAACACATGTAATTGGAGTGGCTGCACGGGAGAGGCATCTTTACCCTTTTCCCAGCACAGAGGTGGGCTCCATGATGACTCCAAATAAGATGGTAGAAAGGAAAAGGGAGAGGTCACAGAACTGAAGCCACAATTATGTGATTCCCATGCAGCAAATCAAGGAGGTGGAAAGTGGGAGCAGATGTTAGTCCTGTGCAGAACGGGAATGGTGGCTATGTGGCCCATGTGCACCTTGTGAGGGTCAATTTCATTCTTCCAACCTCCACCCCCTCACCAAGTTCTTTGCACAAAGCCCAAGTGATTGTTTATCTTATTTGGGCATCTGGCTATCTGAGGAAATCAACTGTTTGTGCATGTTGGGGGGGATAATTAATTTCACCATAGTTCAGCACTGGGCAACCGAGGCTAGTGAGGGGATTGCATGAGTGGCTTCCTTCATCTCAGTGGGCCACATGACTCGTAACCAAGATGGTCTCCCACAATAGTTTTACTAACTGCACTTTCTGACCTAGAATTTGTGGGATGTATGGCATCCAGTTGGAGTGCATGGTTCTTACAGTCAAAGCTGTGCGCAATCAGCACGCAACTCCCTTGATGTGCCCTTGCTTTACGTGCGTGTCACGTTAGTAAATCTGGTAGGACAAAAATGTGGATGGAAGCCAGCAGAATCTGGCAACCCTGTGCATGGGCAACGGTAAACCTAATGTCATGTGGGTCACACATAGAATCCTGATGGGCTGCAGATTGCCCATCACTCCCATAGTTGATATAGACACCACTGTTGTTTTGAAAATGGAGCCTGCATTCTGTGTGTGCATGCAGATCTCTGTACTAGCTTCATAGAATGACACTTCCATGAAGCATCAATTATTCTGAAACAGCCAATAAACTATTTTAAGATTAGCCTTTGGTGAAACCACTGAGCTTTTATTCTAATCTGCAGGTTTGAATAGGTAAAAACAAACAAACAATAAAAAAACAATAGTAACCGAGTGGAAGCAGTTTAGCTGATACTATTGGTAACCACACCCTAGAAACAAAAGAGACTCTAATGTTTTCTGGTTTATTCATCACAATTCAACAATTACACATACTCCCCACCCCAGATATTCTGCATCCCTACCAGAGCCTTAGAGTTCTACTTTCCCTCTCCATCAAAGTGAAATAAAAACACTGAGAAACACACAGTAAACTTCATCATAAGATTGTGATGCTTTAAAATCTACTTTAAAAGTGATGCACACTAGACACTCTCCCTCCAGCTTTGCCGTTCCACGATTTTTCACTGGGCCTCATTACTTCAAAGTAGGGATGTGAACAGGTAATCCGTTAACAGGTTACCTGGTAAGCATCACCCTTATCAGGACCAGAGTTAGACCCCGCTTAGTCAGTTAACCGATTAAACAATATGTTAGCCTAATGTTTAATTGGTTAACTGATTAATTGAGATTTTATATCCCTACGTCAAGGTATTCTTCTTCTGAAGTACAGTAGAGTCGCTGCATTAATAGTCTCTCTAATTAATTCAATGGGTCATGCTCCCTTTTCTCATGTGCTGAGGTGCCTGATAGATTCTGTATCTTAAAAAGCTATATTCACATTTCCTGACACTACCACTTGGCAGACTTTATACAAAAATATTTGTTCTAATTGTATTTGTTGAGGCTGGATATTTAAATGAAAACAGTTTAAAAACTCATTCCTGCATCTTCCATGTTTATTTCATTCTACAGGTGACCCACACACTTACTACCTAACTGATTCCTAGAGAACTGTCATAAATCAGGCCGTTGTAAGTTGAACCCTTATTGCCCATAGGGGCAATGTTATGAATGGGGGGTTCCATTCCTGGCCCGCTTTGCCTCTTGGGAGTTGTAGTCTCCTGGAGCCAGCGGCGCGAATGGCACCCAGAGCCGCCCAAGGCCTGTGTTGGGCGGTAGGCGGCTCCGCGGCTCCCGGAGCAGGGCAGCCATAAATGCGGAGGGTCGCAGGTCGGGCAGTCATAAGTCAGGGGTTGCCTGTACACAGAACTGACTTCGCTTGCTCAGGGCTGGATTAAGGCATGGGCTAGCCGGGCAGCTGCCCGGGACGCCAACCTATGGGGGGCGCCAGATGGCAGCTGTAAGGGGCGCGCAGCGCTCCTTATAGCTGCCATCAGGCACCGCGTGCCCAGCTCCCGGATCGCGGGCTGCAGCAGCTCCCAGCGGCCACCCTGCAGTGTTAATCCCCGCAGCATCGGCCAGCAGTGCCTTTCCCCCCATGGTCGCGGGGCCCTGCACGGCCAGGCTCGGCCCGCCCCGGGCTGCACGCCAGCGGCAGTAGCCGGGCTGGACCGGGCCGGGCACATGCGTCCTGCTGACGCCAGCTCCATGCGCCCTCCCCCACGTGCTGGGCGGGGGCGGGGCCACGCATGAGCCCTCCCACAACCCGGGGCGCAATTAACCTGTCTGCCCGGGGTGCCGGAATGGCTCGGTCCGGCCCTCAGCTTGCTCCTTATGTTTTATTCTGCGTTTTAAACCTTTTAATTTAGTTCATTACATACAGAGCCCCCATGGAGCAAGCATTTAACCCATTTTTAGCACTATCTACATGAAAAAAGTAATCTACTACAAATGAAACAGAAACAGAAACAAAAAACAACCAGCCATCCCGGAAAAGTCAGAGATTTTAAAAGAAAACAAAATATAACACTGCAATTTGTTAAACGTCTACATATAACATTTCAGGTTATTGCCGTAAATAAGTCTCTCCTTGCTTTTCTGGTTGTGCCTGTTTGTCTACCTTTTTTTCTCTGCCTACACGTATACCATGTGTATATGTTTGTTTTTTAATTGTATTTTTATTCTGGATGGCTTCATTTCCTTTCATTGTAAACTGGGAAGGTGTGTTTGGTCCCAGCAGGAGCAAAACTTGCTATATTAAAGAAAACCAAATGTGTATTAATCAGAGAAAAAAAGATATTAAATGTATAATTTTGTACAGCTTCCAGCTTGTGTTTGAGTGAGAAAAAGTATCAGTTCTCATTTTTTATTGAACCACAAGTTCATTCAGGTCCACAGGAAGAACTAGCAGTAAGCTGAATTCTACCATGTGACAGATTTTTTGGATCTAGCAAATCCCTTGTATTACCTTGGTTCAAGGATCAAATGAAGCTCCATTAGTATTTGCAACAATTCCCTGTCAGTTTACATGAGGAACTTATTACATGACCTCACCAGAACTTTCTATTAAAAACCCTGGTAAATACTAGGTTGAGTTTCTGATTGCAGCACTTAATAACTATGCTGTTTCACAACACCCCAGTAACAAAATAAAGTTTGGCAATATGCTTTAAATTTAGAAGAAAAGTAGTCCAGGAAACTGAAGTTAATGTGATTAGAAAAACATGAATCCTGAGTATGACACATGGACATGCAGTTACTCAACTGACCAAGTTCTAAATAATGAAATTTCTCCACTCTTCTAATAAGCCTGTACTGTTCCTGGCCTGCCTGTGTTTTCACAATAGCAATATACATAGAAGCAGTAACACAGAATATTCCAGGACAGTTAGTACTGTAGCATTTTACCATAATTTTCAATAAAGATTTTCCCCTTTCCCCAGTGAAATTTAGAGTAAACTTGACAATTGTTATGGACTCTGGAAACACACAAGCACTAACAAACAGATGATACAGAATTTATCCAAGAAATATTTATTTTCCAGGTATACAGAAAAGTGTGCCTAAAGAATTAAAGACCGATAAAAAACGCTGGGGGAACCCAGCAGGGAACATGTTTCTGACACAAGGGCCTGATCCACCAGTGCCCTGCACTATGTGTAATAATTTACACTACTGGAGAATGCCAAGAAGCATTATGTAAAGCAACAGACTGTGCTCTCTGAAGTCAAAAGGCACAAACTAATGTACTTTAGTCACATTAGGCATATTAATAAAAGTAACCCCAAACAAGTTTTAATGGAGGTAATGGTGGCGGATCACGATAGTCAGGGAAGACCTGCAAGATGGACAGATAGTGTGGTAGATCACTGAGAGATTAGCTACTGAGTGTGCAAAATCAGTGATGGATTGAGAAAACTTGTGAAAATTCTGTTACGTCACCAGTATTCAGATATGAATAAATGGACTTAACCCACGTGCTTAAAACATGAGTGCAAAAACATTACCATTCTTAGGGTATATTTCTACTACACATTAGCAGCTGTGCCACTGTAGCACATCTGGTGAAGATGCGCTAAGCCAGGGGTCTCAAACTCCCAGCCCACGGGCCATCTATGGGCCGAAGCATATACAGGAGGCCCTTGACTTGCAACCGCCCGAGTTCCGACCCCCCGCACTTACAACCATTTTTGTAAGTGCAGAAGAGGCTGGAAACCCCTGACTTACGTCCTCGGCTCACATTTACGACAGGCGCACGGCACCTATCGTAAATGAAGGTTCGAGTTATGACACCCCCGACTTGCGACACTTCCCCTGGAACCAATCATGTCGCAAGTTGGGGGCCTCCTGTATGTAATCCTGTCTGGGAGACCGGCCGGCCCAGGGGGCATTCTGAGCCCATCCCTCAAGCTCCAACTCTTCGGCAGGCACACTTGCTCTGCTTCCTTATAGCTCCTGTTGCCGCTGCTGCCCCCCACACTAGGTCCCCTCAATAATCCTCAAGGCTGGGTCTCTCAGAGGACGGGATGCCATGGGGGGGGTAGAGGGAGAGTCAGTGGTAGAAAGGAGCAGGCCTTGGGGGACAGGTTCAGACATGGCCCTCTGGGCCACAGGTCTCCCAAGCTGGACTGTGAATATGCTCTGATCTGTAGATGATCCTCAGGCCAGGAGTTTGAGAGCCCTGCTGTAAGCAAATGTGAGAGAGCTGTCCTATCAGCTTAGTAATTCCATTTCTGTGAGATGTGGTAGTAACTATGTCATGGGAGTTCTCCCATCTACACAGTGCTGTCTACATTGGAGCAAATGTGTCTGTTAAAGTCGGTATAACTACATTGCACCCTTTAGCAGTGTAGTTATACTGAATTGTGTAGCATAGATAAAGCCTCATATATATGATGACTTTTCACACTCACTTTGTGCTGGCCTGACTACACTAGGTGCAAGACAACAATGGATCAAGTCCAAGACTCTTCACTACTGAGAAGTGCCAAGCTTAGGTTAGGTGCAAAAGTTGCACCAGTTAAGTTTAGCTGAGTACAGACCCATGAATTCCCCACTCTCATTTCAGTCTATGAAAAATCTTAAAAAACAACAAGTAGTCCCACAGCACCTTAAGAGACTAACAAAACACATAGATGGTGTCATGAGCTTTTGTGGGCACAACCCACTTTTTCAGATGAATGGAGTTATGGGGTCCAGGCTTTCAAATTTGCAACCTGGACCCTTTAACTCCATTCATCTGAAGCAGAGGATTGTGACCACAAAAAGCTCATGACACCATCTACATTTTTTTTTTTAAGTCTCTAAGGTGCTGTGAGACTATTTGTTGTTTTTTAAAGTTTTTTTCCAGTTACAGACTAACACAGCTTCCCATCTGAAATTTCGGTCTATGGCAGTGGTCAGCAACCTGCGGCCCATGGGTCACATGAAGCCCACTGGGGTTCTCTGTGTGGCCCGCAAGACTGTTGCCCACGCACAGGGATTCTGCTGGTTTCCGTCCGTGTGGTTTTTCTCCTACTGGTATTACTACAGTGACGGGCACGTGGAGCGAGGGCACGTGAGGTGCGGTGCGTGCTGATTGCACAGGACATTGTGCGAGCCGTGTGCGTCCTATCGAGGCGCTGCTACGGGTCAATCGGCTCACCCCGCGAACTCCAGGGACACAAGCGCAGTTGTCAAAACTACCCTCCCGTGGGAGGCCGTCTTGGTCGCGACAGTCTTGCGGCCCGCTGAGAGGACGAGCCACTCCTGCCGCCCGCTCACGCGCCTCGGCTGCCCACGGCCAGTCGGATGGCAGCGTGCGTTCACGTAGCAGACAGAGCCCAGTTCAAATGGCGCCAGGCACGGCCCCCCGCGAAACCGGCCCCGCACCAGAGGATGCTCTTCGCCCTGGTACCAATGGCCGTTGGTCCAGGCAGGAGTGGGGGGAGGGGCCCTGCTCCCACACACCACCCGCAGTACCCCAACCCTTCCCCAGCCTGGCTGCTGGGGGGCACTGAAGCCATCCCTCCCCAGAGCCGTTGGCCTCCCTTGTGGGATCCCCCCCCGGGAGACGGTTGCCGCCTGCGAGACCAGGCAACGCCCCTTCCCCACTGCGGCAACGGCGCTCCCGAAATCTGCTCCACCGAAGTCGCGCCCCTTAGCAACAAGGCTTACCTCACCCCGCGCCAATCAGCGGCCAGCATCGCTCGCCCCTTCCCCCCCGGCTCTTCCAGAGCTTTCTCCCTAGACTCCTCTGGGAGCCAATCAACGACCAGTCTCGCCCCCTCTGCACCCAATCAATGTCGATCAGCGCCATAACCCCGCCTACCGTCCTCAGGGTTTACGAAGCTTCCAGAGCGGTCTGGTAGCCTTCTCACCGAGGCAAAAATCCCTCCGCGCCTCGGAGACGTCGATCATTCGGCGGGAGAGCGGTGGATTTGGCCGAGAAGGGGACAGGGCATAGCTTTGAGACGTCCAAAAAGGTTCTGGGCGGAGGAAGGACCCCTCTGTCCCCTGGATGCAGGCCCACCGCTTGGAACTATTTTCTGCAGCGCACTGACACGATCGGTGCGTGACTGCGTGCGCCGCCTGCGTCACCAGCCCTATAAATAAGAGCGGGCGGCGACACGCCGTAGCAGTGCGAGTCTGTAGCCGAGGGGTGAAGTGGACCTTGTGAAGTAATTTTTTTCCGGTTTTCCAGACGAGCGTCCGGGCAGCGAGAGGTCAACGGTAGGCGCCGGGGGGCACCTCAGCAGGAAGTGAGCGGGAGGGCGATGAGCACAGTCGCGCGGAGGGCGGCCTGCGGGCGCGGTATTAACTCGGCCCGTCTCTTTGGGTCGAAGGCGGTTGGGCGTGAGGGGCGCCGGCCTAAGATGGCGGGGGGCTGCGCGGCGCCGTTCGCTCGCCTTCCCGGAGGAGACGGGCGCTGAGTCACGGGCGCTCATTGTGACCGGGCGGGAAACGGGGTGGCCCCCAGATGCCGTAAGCGGCGCTGGTCGCGCAGAGCGGGATGGGGCCGAGCCGCTGCGGGTGTGCGTGGCGGCCGGCTGGGTAAAAGTGCCGAAGATTGCGGGGGGAAGATGGCTGCTAGATTTTTTTTCTCTCTCCCCTCCCCCATTACGGGAGCCTGGGGGGAGCCGCGCGCGCCTCGCGCTTAGTTTCCTGCTGTGGGCGGGGGAGGGAGCGTTTGAGTCCAGGCGTGATCTTGCTCATGTCTGACTCCCCTTTGTGGGCAGGTGTGTGGTGCTTTAAGCTAGCAACATCTTGGTGTTGAGGCTCCAGGCAACAGGTCTGGGAGATTTGTCTCGCCAAAAGTTTTCCAAGGCTCTTTGTTTCCTGTCAATCTTGAGATTCGCTTTTTGTATTTCAGTGTTAGTGGGACGCTTTTGGGGTCTGTGGGTTTCTTTGCCCTGTTTTGTAGCAAGTTTGATCAGTATGGGAAGTTGAACATTTCTCTGATTCTTTGTACAGTTCACCATGCAGATCTTTGTGAAGACCTTGACAGGCAAGACCATCACCCTAGAGGTTGAACCCAGTGACACTATTGAGAATGTGAAAGCCAAGATCCAGGACAAAGAAGGCATTCCCCCTGACCAGCAGAGGCTGATCTTTGCTGGCAAGCAGCTGGAAGATGGCCGCACCCTGTCTGACTACAACATCCAGAAGGAGTCCACCCTCCATCTTGTGCTGCGTCTGAGAGGTGGCATGCAGATCTTTGTGAAGACCCTGACTGGCAAGACCATCACCCTAGAGGTTGAACCCAGTGACACTATTGAGAATGTGAAAGCCAAGATCCAGGACAAAGAAGGCATTCCCCCTGACCAGCAGAGGCTGATCTTTGCTGGCAAGCAGCTGGAAGATGGCCGCACCCTGTCTGACTACAACATCCAGAAGGAGTCCACCCTCCATCTTGTGCTGCGTCTGAGAGGTGGCATGCAGATCTTTGTGAAGACCCTGACTGGCAAGACCATCACCCTAGAGGTTGAACCCAGTGACACCATTGAGAATGTGAAAGCCAAGATCCAGGACAAAGAAGGCATTCCCCCTGACCAGCAGAGGCTGATCTTTGCTGGCAAGCAGCTGGAAGATGGCCGTACCCTGTCTGACTACAACATCCAGAAGGAGTCCACCCTCCATCTCGTGCTGCGTCTGAGGGGTGGCATGCAGATCTTTGTGAAGACCCTGACTGGCAAGACCATCACCCTAGAGGTTGAACCCAGTGACACCATTGAGAATGTGAAAGCCAAGATCCAGGACAAAGAAGGCATTCCCCCTGACCAGCAGAGGCTGATCTTTGCTGGCAAGCAGCTGGAAGATGGCCGTACCCTGTCTGACTACAACATCCAGAAGGAGTCCACCCTCCATCTTGTGCTGCGTCTGAGGGGTGGCATGCAGATCTTTGTGAAGACCCTGACTGGGAAGACCATCACCCTAGAGGTTGAACCCAGTGACACTATTGAGAATGTGAAAGCCAAGATCCAGGACAAAGAAGGCATTCCCCCTGACCAGCAGAGGCTGATCTTTGCTGGCAAGCAGCTGGAAGATGGCCGTACCCTGTCTGACTACAACATCCAGAAGGAGTCCACCCTCCATCTCGTGCTGCGTCTGAGAGGTGGCTGTTAAGTTATTGTGGCTCTTCATTTACAAGATTGCCAATAGCATTTGTTTTGCACTGTAGCCCTTCAATGTCTTAATATTGTAAGTTAAATGCAAGTTTCAGTAAATGCTGAACAGTGTATGCTAATAAAGGTTTTTGTTGCACATTATATGGTCTTTGTGAAACTATACAGTACTTATTCAATTACCAGTTTTAATCTGATTAATTGTTCCATGGAGTGGTATGTGGAGGCTTAGGTACTAATTCTGATCTTGAATTTACTTTTCAGATCAGAATATGCAAAGTAATGAACTCATCCAAACTTAATTTTCCCTTATTACAATCATTCATTGATATACTAATTGCAATAAATTTGACAGGAAAGGAGGTTCTGGTTCCTTTTTTTGTAGTAGGCATTTGCTCAGTTATGCCTATGCTTAGTAAAACTTAATGTCTACTCTAAAGAAAGGAACATGTCCTTCTGCTATAGCTAGTGCTGTTGCTCACACTTGGCCTTTTTCAAACCGCATTAGTGTAAGTCCTGCTGTTTGCCATTAAGGAAACCATTATAATGGTATTGCATTCAGTTTTCCCCCCACTTTTCTATAAACTGCATCAACCATTTGGCATTAGAGAATATTTCAGTGCGTTTTTTGTTGATCAGCCCACTCAATGTAGGGTAACAAATGTACATGTGAAACTTAGGCTCTAGGTTTTCTTTGCACACATGAAACTGGCTCATGGGAAATCTTAGCTTTCTAAGAAGAGCTAATGCTGCTATAGGTTTCCATATTTATTTGGTAAATTTAATAATTCTACACTTCACAGAAGGGCTAATAGTGGGCTTTAGCTTTAAGCAAAAGAATGGTGGGATAGAATCTGCCTAAACTTGCATACTGTCAGCCATACTTTTCTGTAAAGCTCTTCCTTTTTTCTCAGAGCTGAGCCCGTGTTAGCTGCATCAAGTGGTGTGGGCTATTGAAAATAGGCTGTCCAATCATGTTTAACTTACAGCAGTGCATAAAATACATGAACTCATCTATAACAAACAACATAGCTATTCAGTTTGTTGGTTTTCAGAAATGTGGGGTGTTACCTGTAACTATAGACTGAGGATGTTTCAGTCTTAACCACAGGTCACTGGAAAGTGTCACAGCAAGTGCTGTTACTTCATTAACAAAATACATTTAACTCATGCTCACTGCACACAGACATGACTTCTGCATCAATGGCTCAAACAAATTGACTTGACTCCCTTTGTAAATAGTTTCTAAACCATACAATAGTAGAAACCAATTAAAGGTGCTGGGGGTTACTCGTTTTTGTCTGTTGTGTGTGTAAAAAAAAAAAAATACCTTCAGCTTTTCTTGAATTTTTTATGTATATGCAAATGAACACAGGGTTGTGTAGAGTCCTGACAGTGGCACATTTATTAGAACAGTAGGCTACATGGAGGACAAGAGGAGTTGCCAAACTCTGAACTTGGCTTCTATGTTGCTAAGCACCTTAATTTTTAAGCTAACTTTTAAAAATGGGAATATTCATCATCCATCTAAAGAGGCTCTCCTGCAATCTGCTTTGTAATGGACCTCTGCATTTCTGGTAGCTACAGTTCTCCCTCGGTTTTCTTTTGAGTTCTAATGATTTTTACTACTTCCAACTTCTGTAATTGTGCCCAGATACTTCAATCTGTTAAGCCAAAAAACACCTCTAAGTGGAAACAATATTGTGCTAATATTTAATACTTCACATCTTACTGCTTTGGAGTTGCAGAAGTGCAGGTTGGACCTCCCTCCCCTGATGAGGGAATTTGCTGGACCAGGAAAGGTCCCCTGCCACTTGCCCCTTTAGCCTACCACCACTGCTCCCTGCCACTAGCTCTTCAGCCCCACTGCTGGCCAGGTGACAGCTACCACAGCCCCACTGCTGACCTGCAGCCTGGGTCCTGCTGCCATAGCACATGGCCCTACCTGAGTTGCCCTCATCCCAGCTAGGTTGCTGTGGCAGCACCAACTATGCCAACAGCATCCTGGCCCCAGCTGGGTTTCCAGGCTCTGCCTCTGCTGCAGCACAGCCTCCCAGCCAGCCAGACTGCTGTAAGTTTGCCCTCTTTCCAGGCTGACATGGATAGGCTGCTCTGGCCCCAGCTGGGTTGCTATACTGCCATGCTACCAAAGCTCTGCTACTGCTGCTGGACTTGAGGCTCTGGCCCTGCTACCAACAGCATTGCCATGCCCAGGGCTTTCAGCTGCTGGCCCCCATGCCATAGGACACTCTTGTGGTCCTGCCAGATGACTGGATGTTACCAGATAAAAGAATCCTGATTTTGGGGGTGCAACCTGTAGTAAAACCCACTTTCAAAGGTGTATGTTACTGAAAAGTCTTTTTTTTAAAGATGTATTGTTTCAAAATATAAAGCTAAGACTTTGAAAGCAATAGACTTTTTAAAAATCAATATATTTGACAATGTTGATGTGGATTCTTCCTACATATTGGTGGCCTACTTGCAGTAACTAGAATTGTTTCCTCTTAGGATACCAACTCTCCCAGCCAATGATTAATTTCCTAATGCAAAATTTAAATATAAAACATGGATTTAAATAACCTTATACTGTTACTTTACAGGAGGGACATTAGCATTAAAAATGTTGGGTTTTTTTTTTCCTGATCTCAGCAGCTTATTTTTGGGCCACATGTCCTTTTTCTTGGGTTTCCTTCCGCATTGTTTATGATGCTTCTCCATCAAGGCTCTGTTGCCATAACTTTACATCAGCTAAAGATGGTTGGGTGAGTCTCCTTCCAGTGCCATTTTTGAATTGTTACTTTTCGGTAGAAGAATCCACTCTAACCTTTTCAAGAGTTCAATGTACTACCTACGTAGTGCTTCTAGTGTGGAAATAAAAGAAGCTAATCTAACTAGTCAAACTGCAAACTTTGTGCCCTATTACATTGTGGGGTTTTTTATGATCTTCATATAAACTTCTGCAACTCTGTGTTCATAAGATAAGCGGCTGCATCATTAATGCTGGCAGCAGTCACTAATAGATAAGCAGTATTCTCCTCCCCCCAGAACAAATATATATTGCATAACCAAAGCTTTATATCATTTAAGGGGCAAGAAGATACAGGTGAGTAAGCATATGGAATACCTCTGCATTTTTGCAGTCTTGGCTGTAGTTTTAAAGATGTTCTTTTGTAGCTGCATTGTAAGAGTCCTATTCAGCAGCACTGCTCCCATTAACAACTGAAAAAAATCCTTTTGGATACTGAGCATCAGAAAATACATTTGGAACAATTTTTAATTCCTTATGGCAGGGGTCCTCAAACTTGGTGATACTGCAACCCCCCTCTAAGTTGCTTGCGAGCCTCCAGGGAGACTGGACCCACAGTTTGAGAAATGCGGCCTTATGGAATATAATTGTATGTTTGATACTTGAAGTAGTTCTGTTTTAAACAGTTACTAAACTCTTAATACCCACTTTAATGTTAGGAGGAAATCATTGGAACCTGTTCTCAATGCATGCCTGCAACTCTCCTTCAGGTTAACTACTCATGTGCTTGGAGAATCCACCCTGAAGGCCTGTTTTCTAAACATTAGCAACTAAATTTTAACCCACAGGATGTCATCTCTGCTCCACAGAAGTGCTGCTTTTGAAAATACTCTTTATTTTTACATTTTCTTCACTGACATTTGATTTTCATTGCAAGTTTTGTTTAGCAGGCTATAAAGATAGAGCTAGAAAGGACACTTCAGGCAAAAGGATACTTTACCTAGTTTATGTCTACACTGCTGGCTTTTGCCAGTAGAGCTAATGAAAGCGCTCATTAGCATTTGTTGCACTGTCATTAGCATATTCTCAGCCCGAGGCTTTTTGCGCAAGAGGTTTTTGTGCAAAAACAAGCAGTGTAGATGGATCCATTTTGCACAAAAGGGAGTTTTTGCACAAGATACTAATGCCTCAAAAAAGAAGGTATCTTGCGCAAAAACTCCCTTTTGTGCAAAACGGATCCATCTACACTGCTTGTTTTTGTGCAAAAACCTCTTGCGTAAAAAGCCTAGGGCAGAGAATATGCTAATGACAGTGTGACAAATGCTAATGAGCACTTCATTAGCATACTCTTCCAGCAAAAGCTGGCAGTGTAACGTAGCCCTAGAGAAGAGTGTGGTTATCCTCTTAACCCTACAGATGGATGGTTCCTCCAGAACAGGCACATTGCTTTTTTTGAATAATTGGGACCTGGAAAGATCTTGGGTTGTTTTTTTTCGTATCAATATATGCGCAGCTCAGCATTAGAACCTTGTAATATCTTGAACTCAGTTGGGAAAATGTCTTCTACTTTATAAATCCATTCCTTGGATAGCTAGGCAGGGGAGAACAAATAATTCTCCGTAATTTTCTATTAAAATACTTGTCAGCTGATCATGCTTATTACAGTGTATGTAGGTAGATTAGACAGACATAGTAATAGAAGTCCAAATTAAGAGTTGGGCCTGGGAGCCATATAAATGTAGATGACTTCCAATATCAGAATCTAATGATAAAATTTGATGGAATGTTAAAATTTCAATCCATGCCATGAGAGTTAAGGCCTCAGGCCATGAATCCAGTGCTCACAGAGGATATATTTAGTAATACCTGAATTTTAGATGTGACATTCATAGGCACTAGTAAGGAGATATTTATTTAAAACAGCTTTTTATTTCAGTGCAGTGACCATAAGAGGCTTTGTCAGAGCCATTATGTACCCAACAGCCATTCTGTAGAATTACTTTTATGTGTAACATGCCCACTGGGCTGCACAGGTAGAGCAAGCCTATAACAATCACTGCTTTGGAGATGGTTCTGGACCAGTCACCCATGGCATGAATGGAGAAAGACAATGTACCTAAACTCCAGTTACTGGTAAGTCACTTTTCTGCACTACAAACAGCACATGCTATATATTACATCAATTATAACAGAAAACTCTGTTTGAAACTACTAGTAAAAAGAAATTAGTCAACAGATACGCTTTATCAGGGACTTAGATTTTGAGGGACAGCCAAGGACTTTATTTGATTTTGAGCTTTGCAGGAAACCATATACTTGTGTGTGCAGCCTGCATTATCTTTTCAAGTAGATCCAGTGTCAGGTTTTGTTGTCCTGCCATGAATTTCCCTGGTTCTGCTCATGATATCTGTAACTGAAGCAAAAGCTACACATGCAAGCTCACCACCTTTCAAGCCAGCAATGCATTTCTTAATCCCTTTAGAGTTTAATAACACGGGTTATGAAGCTCAACCCTGATGAGGCACATTGTCCATGAAACTCTCTGATGGACAACTATGGAATAATCTTCCATATATGTTTTTTCCTAATCCCAGATTGTTAGTTGATAGTTTATGCTCTGAAACATGAAGGTTTATCTCTTGCATATATTTTTATTTTTCTCCCTTCTTAAGAACCTTGTTGTGTGCTGTTACTGCAGAAGACTGGCTGCTGTATCCCACCACTGTGAGGCTGTTTTCCTGAAGGAGTAAAGGGACCTGATACATTGCTGTTTAAAGCCTGTTAGGATCCTTGAGAATAAAGCTCAGTAGAAATGTAAGAGATTATTGCTGAATGTCACTGAGGTGTGGAGAGTCACTAGGTCCTGCACCCCTATCTGCAGGCAGATGTGACTCTCAGCCAGTAGAACAAAAGGTGTATTGGTCCACAGGATTACAGCATAGAAGAGACTTGTTTGCTCAGGAACCAGTAGCAGTCAGTACAATCCATCTTTGGGAGCTCAGAGCCAGTGGTCCTGCCCCCGTCTCTGCACACCAAGCCTGCCAGGGTCATTCACGCCCAGCAGCACATCTCTCCTTGCAGCCAGCCCCCGCCTCCAGCCTTCATCCTGCCTCCCAGCAAAAGGTGTCACCAGCTTGCACCCTCCTCAGGCTCAGGTTACAGAAAGCCTTGAACATTGTGTATGTGCTGGGCGGGGCAGCCTCCTTCAGTGAGAGTCACACTTGAAATTCCCAACCCATCTAGGTATTGGTGCAGAGCCCAGGGAAACTGAGGCACTCAGGGTTACCGCACGACAGTAGAACTCTCATGCAACATAAGCAGAGTGAATACAATCCCCACCTTGTCATGCTGAAGACACGTTATTTCATTACTCTGCTGTTGGGTGTGTGAGCTGGTAATTTACAACTTAAGTTTGGCTCAGCCATATAGCTCCTGTACTCTTTCTCCAAACAGTAACTGTGATAGACCCTTTGTGCTTCAAAGGTTCCTTTAGTCTCTTCTAGAAGCTCTTCTAGTCTGCCCCCTTATTGCCTATAATTTAATTAAATAGTTAATTTCAGATGGTGGGGCTTGGTTTTTAAAAGCACAGGTCGCTTTAACATACACAGGGAAGGAGTTCCCAAGTAAGGCATCACTGGAGGGTTTTCAGACAGTATTTAAGATGCTCCTGCATGCCACTGTATATTATATGAAAAATTAGTGCTTGGAAAAGGGATGCAGCCACACACATGCTCCCAGTCAGCAGTAAAATAGATTCTTTGGCAGGGATCAGACGTGTGTAGCATGTAATGGGGAGGGCAGATCCATAAAGCCTAGAGCAATGTGCTATTGTAGTCCTGTTAGATCTGGCAAGAGTGGGGATTGTGGGGTTTTCGTATCTTTTTACCTCTTTGTGTGAAGCATCTCCCACTCAGCTTTGCAAACCAGAACATACCGATTTTTAAACAAAATAAGTACGTGTGTTTCCACCTCTACTTCTACATTCTAGACAGAGCCTCAAGTTTACCTTTTCCTTCCCCTTACAGTTTTATTCTTTGTAGTGCCTCTGAGTCTCAGATCTGGCTTAAAGGGTAACCATGCACCTAGCTTTGAAACTGGTGTCCTTGTTTAGATTATCTTTTCTTGCTCTCCTCCTGAAGAAGTCAGGCACCGCTGGCTAAAGGCCTGGGGACCCAGTAGCATGATCTCCTTATTAGCACTGGCATTAAGTAGCTGAGCACCACTGAGCTGATGTCTGCCTGAGAACTTTTCCTCCTGAAAGGAAAGAAGGACTATGTCTTGTATCACCTCATATCCTAGTGCAGTAGAGAAATACACCGCTAGCTGCAAAATGTTTAGGGGTTAACAGTACAACCACCTGCTGTGAGTCAGGTACCTCAAGCTTGGACCCTGACACCAAGTGATGTGCAGCAATAACAATTGGAGGTGGGTGGGTGGGTGGGTGTGTGTGCGTGCGCATGTGAAGGAGTTGTGTGTGTATTCGGAGTACTACAGATCAGCACTCCTAGATGTGGACTGACCACATGTACCCAGGGTGACTGCTGCTTTCCTTTCCCAAGCCTCTTTTAGGACACGATGACACACAGGACTGCTTAGAAGAAGCCACTGGTCAACAGAGCAAGAGTGGATGCTAATTGAAAAGCACAAAATGAATTTTATTTAAACTCCCAGTTTCTCCCTTTTCTACCTGAAAATGAATTTTCTTCTCCAAAACATGCCTGGGGAAGGGACTCCAGAATTATACACTGTTTTGGTTTAAGACATTTAAGATGCCCCAAATTGGGAGGGAGTTTCTATAAATACAGATGAGTAAATAAAACTGCATTTAATTCTGATTAAAGTGACAAGGAGGGAGAAGTAATATATTTTATTGGACCAACTTCTTCAGCTGTGTGTTTACACAAAAGCTTGTCTCTCTCCAACAGAAGATGGTCCGGTAACAGATACTGCCTACTCTCTCTCTCTAATATCCAGGGACCAATACAGCTACAACACTTCAATTCTGATTGTCCTTTTGGTGTTGTAATGTGTAAATATCAGAACTTCAGCTTACTCACCTGCTTAGCAAAGAGCATTAACCTGACAAACGCACTTAGTGGGTAATGTTTTGCTCTTAGCATACTTATTGAATTGATAAATAAGTGGAGCATGGAGGCTACCAGTGGATTTTTTTTTTTTTTTTTTTTTTTTGTTAATTGTATTTAGGGAAGGGCTTTCTAGGAGAATAGGGGAAGAGAGAGCGGAAGAGAAACTTCTAAAGTCAGTGGCAGAGACAGCTTAACTCCAACTCCATTCAGGGTAGGTAGGAAATGTGCATTATCCTCTAGGCTCCTTGGAGGTAAAATAGGTAAATCTGTTTCAGTTCCAGGTATAAAGTGGGAATTGTTGTATACTGTTTGCTGTTCATAGAGTCTGAATAATAATGAAGCTTCATTGTTTCCGATCAATTTCATCCTCTGGCTCTCACACACTTAGCCCAGTGTTGTTGGGTTTGTGACCCAAACACCTTGGGAAAAGATTTCAATTCCCCTTTCCCTTCCACTCTCCTCTTTAAAATTTGCTAAAAGAAAAACTGTGAAACTATTCCCAGGATTATGCAATGTGTTCTGTGTAGGCATCCGCCTGCATGATCTGCTCATTGCAAGATTTATGCCAAAATCTAATTCAAACTGCTCCCACCTATAATCAATTTTACACCTGATCTCTAAAAGTTAGCACAAAATATTTGGCTGGGTGCTGGGAGGTCCTGCATTGACCCCAGCAAATGAAGAGCTAATGTCTCTGCTCAAGTCTCTTACGGCTCACAGAAGCACAGGTGAAATCTGTTGGCATAATAAGGGGAGCAATCAGGAGCCAAATGCAGCAGAGGGCCATCAATGGGGATCAGAAGCAGAAGTGGAGAACTAAGGATAGCAGCAAACAGACCAAGCCAGGCCTCTGAGGAGGTGGAATTGGTCGCTAAGCTTTAGAGGATATTTTTGGTTGTATACCTTCAACGATGTTTGTTGGCTTAAAATCATTTGCTAAAACCTGTTTACCTCCAACTCCTGCCAGTAAACACTTGAGAGGAAAAGCCCATGTCTTTGGAGTGTGCTAACAGACTCTGCTGGGTTAGAGTCTGACACTTTTTAGTAAGCATCCTGCATCTTCTCTATTCCAGCCCTGAAGGTAGAGCAAGGTGAAGATGAAGCTGCTTTGCACCCATGCTCCTGGATGGTGTAGTGCCCCCTGGGAAGATGCAAACATGCTTTTTAACATGTAAATGTAGAAATGTATCTTTGTTCCCCTTTGAAAACGACTCTTGGTGCCTTCCCCCATGTGCAGTGGTCCGTGGACCACCAGCCAGCCACCTGGGATGACAGAATGGGTGCAGGAGGAGGGAGGAGTGGTGATGCAGGGGCTCGGTGGGGGTGTGTGGAAGGGGATGGAGGAGAGGAGTCTGGGCATAAGAGGGATTGGAGGGGTGCTTATGTGGCTTTGCACCCCTTGCCGCTCCAGGCACTGCATTCTAGCCACCATTTCCAGCTCCTCCCTGTGGCTGCGTTTCCACCAATGGAAGAGGGGGAAAGCTTCCAGGCAGTGCTTCTCTGCACTGCCATTCGTCCTGTGCACTGGATCCGGCCCGCAAGGGCTCAGGCACCCCACACACACACAGCAGGACGCCAGTGCTGTGCTCCAACCTTGCAGGGTGGGAGGGCATGGGAGGGGATCACTAGTACAGGCTCCCTGCTGCCAGGGACAGGGGGCTGCGCCTCAAGCTGTGACCCACCTGCAAGGCAGCTGCAGACCACAGAGTGGTCTGTGGACAGCACTTTGAGAACCGTTGCACTAGGGCCTTTGCTGGGCTGGCTGTCTAATAATAGTGCCAGGTCTGTACTCCTTCACAGGGCCATTTGAGATGTTAAAGGCAACAATCTGGACCAGTTGTGGAGTGAATTACCCATTTTAACAGTCCCAGCTCTGGCAGTAAATGTAGAGAAATACATGAGCATTGGATAGTTTTATCTACTGTCATCTCCAAAGATGACTCGGAGCCCCGGTAAGAAAGATCTTGTGGGTGACAGTAATGCCAACAGAGCTACCTTGCCTGTCTACTGTGATGAGGTCTGGTTCTTGGAGGTCTTGGTACTTTGTACAAGTAGCTCCCGGGAGGCAAAGCTGTGGGAAGGAAAATAAAGCAGTGAGAACATGGCATTTGTCAGCCCTGTGAGAAGCACACACATCAAGCCAGACAACTGCATCAGTTCCACAGACATGTTAGACATGAATCAAGATCTGGGTAGGTAGAAGTTCCATGCACAGTAGGTACTGCTTCATCTGCACATGGATATACTGAATAGCCTGGGTGTAGAATTCTCCAGCACAATTTCAAATATTTGTGGCTAAAGTTATTTACAGAAAACATGGTGAAATCTGCTAACAAATCACTGGTAACATGCATGCTCATCTATCAGACATCAGTTATTTGGGCTTCCGGTCTAGGTTATTCTGAGAGCATTTGTTCACCAACTTCCTTCTCTGCTGGTAGGATAGCGTTATATTTTCTGTGTGCTGCATGTTTACGTTTGCAAGAATTGTGCCCCAGTGCAGAGGTAATAGCTATTTTCTTCTCAGAGTTGTGGAGCCTGTTTGGAGGAGATGCATGGATTGTGCTCTTCCCTCATGGAGACTGTACAGGGAAAACAGCAAGAAAGAAACTAATCTGTAGTAAGACTAGGAGTATGTGGGTCTTTGGAATAAAGGAGAAACATAATACTTGTCTCTAAACCAAGATCTATCATGTCTTATTGCATCGTGGTAGCGGTCGGTCTGTCATACCTAGGTCTGTATTTGTTTGTTACTGGATTGTATTATGAATCTGATTGGAATTACAGCACAATCCATTAACAAGGTTATAAGATAATTTGGGCCCATCTGCACAGGTGAGACCAGACCAAGCTCTAACAACCCCCTAATTGGTGTTGTTTTGCTATTCTGGGCATGTGTTCTTTTGTGCGTACAGGACTGAAGTTTTTATGGACTATGGGTAAGACGCTTTGCACCACAAAACATACAGCATCTAGCTGGTGTAGTAAGATAAGGGTCTGAAACATAAGCTGGGTATGTTGTTCTTGTGACACCTGTTCCAGGTGCAATGCTTGTTTGGGATGGGGTCGCTGTCATCTTTGTGTAGCTGGCTGGAGAGTTCTCTGAAGAAGTGCTTTCTGATCACATCTTGGAATTCTTGCCCAGACAACGTTGGCCCTTGAGTCCTTAGCGCTGCTTCCAACTGGCCTGGCTGAACCAAACAATAGGCAGTGTTTTATAGCCTGGTAAAATGGATTGCAGTTGCTTTTGTGGCATCGCCTCCCTGCCTTTCCTTTATATCTCTGCACCCTCTTCTGTGCCAGGATACTGTTGGACTTACTTTTTAAATCTGTCTTTTGTCACTGACTCACCTCCAAGCCTCCATGTTAAACACAGTCTTTGTCTCTTTAGTGCCACATTTTATACACCCCAAACTATGATTTCTAAAATAAAAGTTATTTGAATCTTATGAATGAAACAGCATGTTTTGTCTTGCTTTGGTGGAGTACCGGTGTCAGCAGAAGTGTGTGTCTATACTAGGGATGTCCATGTGTAGTTGACTACATGATTAACCCATAAGTCTAGCTTATCGGTTAATCCTGTCGACTACATGCACTACCCCCCCCCTTGCTGCGTCTGTATCAGAGGCAGCGAGGGGTGGGGGTGAGAGACAGGAGCTGGCATGTGCAGGGAGCTAGCTTTTAAGTCAGCCCGCCATGTGAGAGAGCTTCTGTGGAGCTGCCTCCGCTCCCCTTCCTCCCACAGAGGCAGCAGGGTGGGGAGGTGGGGCAGGCAGGAGCCAATGCTTGGGGAGTCAACTTAAAAGCCAGGTTCCCCACAAGCACCAGCTCCCGCCTGCCCCCTACATGTGTAAACATGAAACTACTAAAATTTCAAGCTTTTGTGGGTAAAACCCACTTTGTCAGAGGAGTTGAAGTGGATTTCAACTAAATTCAGTGCCTCGTGGTTCTGCAATATAACAGGAATCAGGGCGCACAACTGAATCTCAGAACACTTTTCCTTGTCCCTGTAAGTCATCCTAGATGTGAGGTTTATCTTGTATCATAAGTTACCCTGTGTGGTGGTGGTGATTTGTACTGTATACCAGGCAGAAGAACTGGGTCAGCTGGCTGTCATTTTGCTCTCTGAGCACTGAGTACCATGTAAACAAATAAAAATAATCCTTTCGTGAGCTTCCTTTTCCCACCATCTCTAGCGTCTGGCAGAGCAGGGACATGTGACAGTGTAACAGCCAGATGGTCACAGGGAGCCATTTGGGCTCACAAAATGAGGGTGGGGAATATTCATGTGGTGTCTCTCTCATAACAACTATGACCAGGTGAAATTATTTCCCTGTGGGCAAAAGGACAGACGCTGTGAAATGCATAGTCTGTTCAATCCTTTGAAAACCATTCATGTAAAAGACTCTCCATGTAAAAGAATGAAAAGATGTGCTCTACTTCAAACAGAAATTAATTCCAGGAAGTCCTATGGCCCATGTTATGCAGGAGGTCAAACCAGATGATCCCAATGATCCTTTCTGGCTTTATAATTTGCTAGTCTGTTATTTACTTCCTCCTTCTTTAATGGAGTAATAGAAAACTCTCCCCTCCATAGACTCAAGTTCAAGTGTGAAGTTATTCACTAATGATCCGTTTCTTGGCCAGCAGTTAGTTCCTCTCACACATGTCTTGTGACCAGAGCAAAGCCAGGGGAGTCAGGAGGCCCGGGTTCTATTTTTGGCTGCGATGCTGACTTGTATAAACTTGGGAAAGTCACTTTACCTTTCTTCCTCACTCACTTTCCCACTCTGTGAACTGTACTAATACATACCCTGAGGTTGTTTATGAGCGTGTGTGCACTTCATGTTGCAGTGACTGAATAGAAGTGTTTGCTATTGGGATATTCAGTGCTTAAATTCAGGCTGGGCAAGGTGCGGCCTGGGGGCTGGATTTGGCCCACGGACTACATCTGACCATTTTCTATTTATATCCTGCTGCCTGTGCCACTGAATTTCCAGGCGGTGGGTCAGGCAGCAGGATCCTATTTAAATGGCTCATGGCCCCCCGGTCACAGTGCTGCCCCAGATAACCCTTTATATAGCTGCAGCCACCCTGCAGCCACCCAGGAAATGCTGTAGCAGCAGAGCTGTGAGCCCTTTGTCATGTTTTTAATTCAAAGCCTTTGGTCCCAGACAACTCTGGGGGGAGGTTAGTCCCCAGCCCCGCCCCTTCTGCCCAAGCCCTGCCCCTTCTGCCCAGGCTTCACCCCCTCCAGGGGCTGCAGCCCGTAATCACACAGCAAAATTCATTAAGTGGCCGCCTTTTGAAAATTATTGCTCTTTGGTCCGGGAAGCCAGGTGCACAGAAAGAAATCTTGCAAGGCAGATTTAGCCAGATGCTAACGTGGATTTTTTTCTCCGGGTGATGGCTGAGTCCTGGATGCCCCTGCACCATCTCAGGCCTGCGGTCTTTCCAGTTGAGAGCTGCTTTGTACTTGGTTTGGGCCTCCAGCAGTGTTGGGTAATGAAAGATCAGAAACTGAGCCTGCAGCTCGGAATCTTGCCGGACAATGGAGAATAGTGACCACTCAAGTTGTTGGGCCCAACGAGTGTTGTAGGCCCAGCCAAGCTGTATGTTGATCTGGGATGCTATGAATGTCATCCTGCTGGAAATAAAAGAACGGTTACTTACCTGTAACTGTTGTTCTTCGAGATGTGTTGCTCATGTCCATTCGAATCAGGTGTGCGCATAGTCTGCACCGTGTCTTCCGGAGTGTTTTCCCTAGCGGTACCCGTAGCGCCGGCAGGGCGCCCCCTGGAGTGGCGCCGCTATGGCGGAGCATAAGTACCCCTGCCAGCGCTCCCCTTCCTCAGTTCCTTCTTGCCGGATGCTCCGACAAACGGGAGGTAGGGGGGAAATCGAATGGACATGAGCAACACATCTCGAAGAACAACATTTACAGGTAAGTAACCGTTCTTTTCTTCTTCGAGTAGTTGCTCATGTCCATTCGAATCAGGTGACTTCCAAGCCAACCCCATTTACGGAGGAGGGGTTGGAGCACGAAGAAAGAGAAGTCCAGGAAAGTTGAACATCCCAAAACATATTTATTCCAGTAACATAACACAGAGAACTATTGAATAAAGTGCAATGTGGTACAGAGAAAAATAAACATTTACAACAGAGAGCTAAGGACCGCAGAGCCCAACCCTGCGTCCTCCCTGTCCTGCTGTGTCAGCGCATAGTGCGCCGTAAAGGTATGCACTGACGACCACGTGGACGCCCTGCAGGTTTCCGTAATGGGAACCTGCGCCCCAAAAGCTACAGAGGACTCCTGCGCCATGGTGGAATGTGCTGTAACCCGGGTGGGACCTTCCCGGCCAGGGCATAAGACTCCTGATACACCCCGTGACCCAATTGGACAACCTCTGGGTCGAGATAGGGAGCCCTTTCATTCTGTCCGCGAAAGCCACGAACAGTTGCGTGGACTTGCGAAAAGGTTTCGTTCTATCAACATAAAAGGCTAACGCCCGCCTAGTGTCTAGGTAGTGGAGTACTTGCTATCTAGGAGAGGCATGGGGCTTTGGAAAGAAAACCGGGAGGTAAATTTCTTGGGACAGATGGAACGGTGACACCACCTTGGGGAGAAAGGCCGGGTGAGAACATTATTCTCCGAGAACACCAGGTAAGGCAGGTTTACCGTTAGCGGCCTCAGCTCGGAGACCCTGCGAGCCGGCGTAATGGCTACAATGTACGCAACCTTCATAGAGAGGTGCTTCAAAGAGCACGTGGCCAGCGGCTCAAAGGGGGCGACACAAGTCTAGACAACACGAGGTTAAGGTCCCAAGCGGGGAGAGGGGGTCTAACCGAGTGATACAACTTATTCAAACCCTTAAGGAACCTTTTGACCACAGGGTCAGAGAACAGAGAGACTCCTGCCAATCCAACATGGAAGGCGGAGAGTGATGCCACATGGACTTTGATAGAAGAGGTTGTAGCGGGTGGCTCTGACCGCCACGTCGCCTTTTAGGTCACTGCCCTCCGGCAGTGCCAACCATAGCCTCTAAGCTTTCCCCTTCCGGGGGATGGTCCTTAGTTCACGACCCCGGCCTTGCTTCAGGTCCGGGGTGAGGTGCGACAGTTCAGGGGCCCGGCCTTACTTCAGGTCCAGGCCACGGGGAAAGAAGTCAATTATGGAGTCGAGTCTCTCAGCCTTCCCGCGTTCCGGCCAGGGCCTCGACCGGCACCGCCGCGTCGTAGGGAAGCCCCGGGCCCTCGAGCAGGGCGGGGCAACAAACACCCTGGTTGGTAGAAGCTCCTAGTCCAGGAACTGGGCGTAGGGTGCACCAGCTACAGGTGAGGGGGAGACTGCCACCCGATTGGCGGGCGGCGGAGGGGGCGCGCAGGCCCACCCTTTCCACTGCGCCCAGCCCAGGGGCCCTGGATGCAGCCGTGCAGCTGCCACCGGCTCAGCAGGGCTCCAGCCCGCAGCTTGCTAGCCTAGGACTGCCATCAGCCCCGTGCTACCCCCTGGGCCATCTCTCGCCTCCCCCCTCGCAGGTACCTGTGCTTCTCGCCGGTCTCTCCGGGAGTCGAGGCCCGTGTCGTCCCAGATGGGTCCGGGCGGCCCCCTCCGGGCTTCAGGAAGCTGTAGCTCCGCAAGGTCCCCATCGGTCCTTTAGCTCACCAGGCCCCCACAGAGTCCGGGGGTCCTCCGGGTCAGAGGGGATCCCCACTGGCTGGCTTGGCCAGGCCTCAGCAGCCCTGGCAGGGAGGCCCTTGATGGCCTTCGGAGAGGCAGCTGGGGGAAGCCCAGGCCGAGTCCCGGCCTCCTCAGCCAGGAGCTCTGGCCAGACCTCTGTCTCCCTCGGAGGCTGGGCTCCTACTGAGCTCCCTGGCAGGGTTCTTATAGTCCTAGCCACGCCCCCTAACTTCCGGTCAGGTGAGGGGGCGGGGCTAGGTTGTGCCCAAAATGGCTCCCAGAGGGGTTCCTCTGCCTTGGGCTCAGCGGGCGGCCACTCTGGTCCGCTACAGAGGTAGAGAGCCCACCGGACCTGAGTTTGAAAAGGTAGTCCAGAATGGACAGGACGCGTGCACTCCCCTTCTGGATGCCCAAGATGAGAACCACCGCCACTTGGCTGCGTAGGACTGCCTGGTGGATGGCTTCCTGCTACCTAGGAGCACCATCTGGACCTCCTGGGAACATTCCCTTTCTGGTTGGGTCAGCCACGGATAAACCAGGCCGTCAGGTGGAAAGAGCTGAGATTCGGGTGAACCATGAGCCCCCCGTCCCAAGGTTCGGTGAGGAGATCCCAAACTGGCGGGAGCATTATAGGCTCCTCGCTGAGCATATCCACCAGGATAGGGAACCAGAACTGTCTGGACCACCGAGGGGCTATCTGGATGACCTTGGACCTGAAGGTCCTGACTCTGGTCAGAACCCTGGGGAATTAAGGGAAACAGTGGGAATGCATAGAGGATGCCCGCCGGCCACGGCACGGTCATGGCATCTCCCCTGGACTGGTCCCCCAGCCCCAACAGGGAGCAGTAACTCTGGCACTTGGTGTTGTGTGCCAAGGCAAATAGGTCTACTAGGGGACAACCCCACCTGTGGAAGACCTGACGAAGGGCCGAATCCTTGAGGGACCATTCGTGGGCTCCGAAGGACCTGCTCAGAGCATCGGCCAGCAAATTTTTGCACCCCGGCAGGTACTCTGCCTGCAAAATTATATCGTGCGCTACGCACAGGTCCCACAGCTGCAAAGCCTCGCAGCAGAGGGAAGGCGACCGGGCTCCCCGCTGCCTGTTGAGGTAAAACACAGCTGCCGTGTTGTCCAGGCGCACCAGGACGGAGCGGCGCGACAGCTTTGTCAGGAAGGTCTCGCAAGCTCTCCTGACTGCCCTGAGCTTCCGGACATTTATGTGCAGAGCCCACTCTGCAGGGGACCACAAGCCCTGGGTCCTGTGATGCCCCAGGTGCACCCCCCAACCCCGGTCCGAAGCGTCTGTGACCAGTGTGACTGAGGGGGGAAGTACAGCAAACGGAACCCCGCTGTACACCACAGCCTCCTGAGTCCACCACTGTAAGGAGGCAATTACCGCTGGAGGCACTGTGAGAACCATGTCCCAGAGACGCCTGGACTGGTCGAATGCCTTCGCTAACCAGGCCTGCAGCGGTCTGAGCCTCATTCGAGCATGGCGTACCACATACGTGCATGCCATCATGTGTCCCAGCAGCCTTGAGCAGACTCGGGCGGTCGTAATGGGGAACCGGGTTAACTCGGAGACCAGCCCCACTATGGCCAGAAATCTGTTCCTGGGGAGGAATGCTCTCGCCACCCTGGCGTCCAAGAGAGCCCCCACGAATTCGAGGCGCTGAGAGGGGGTCAGTGATGACTTTTCCTCATTTAGCATGAGGCCTAATCTTACGAAGAGAGTTCTTGTAAGGGAAACATGAGCCTCCACTTGTTCGTAGGATCGACCACGAATTAGCCAGTCGTCTAGGTACAGAAAGACGTGTACCCCTTTTTTGTGGAGGAACGCAGCTACGACCGACATGCATTTTGTGAAGACCCTGGCTGCCGTCGAGAGACCAAATGGGAGCACCGTAAACTGAAAGTGACAGCAGGATACAATAAAGCGGAGAAACCTCCTGTGGCTGGGTCTTACTGCCACATGGAAGTAAGCGTCCTTGAGATCGAGAGTTGCGTACCAGTCTCCTAACTGTAATACCGGGATAACAGAAGCCAGGGTTACCATTCTGAATTTGGATTTCACCACCGTCTTGTTGAGGTCCCTGAGGTCTAGGATGGGACGAACCCCGCCCTTGGGTTTTGGGACAATAAAATACCGGGAATAAAACCCCTTGCCCCTTAAGCGTGAAGGGACCCTCCCTACCGCTCCCTTTTGGAGGAGCGCTAACACCTCCTGGTGGAGAATGCCTTCGTGAGAGGTGTCCCTGAAAAGGGACGGGGCCGGCGGCTTGGAAGGGGGCGAGCCCAGGAAGGGGATAGTATAGCCATCTCTGACTATTCTGAGAACCCAGGCGTCGGTGGTGATTCCTGCCAAGGCGCGGGGCAAAATGGGATAACCTGGCCCCAAACGGGGTCGGGGGGGAAACTGGTGCGCAACCCTCTAGAGGACTGTCAAAATGGGTGCTTGGACTGTTGAGAGGGGCCCTGTCCAACCCCACGGGGGTTGTCCCCTCTCGGGCGGTGATGACAATCTCTGGCCGATGACAGGGCCGCAGCCGCCCCCGCACCCTCACTGAGAGCACGAGGACGGCGTCTCCAGTAATCCCCACGGGGGACCTGGGACTGCGTTCTCCCCTGCTGTCTGTAGGGAAGCTGACGTCGCTGAGGAGCCGGGCGTGTGGATCCCCAAGGACCGGAGAGTCGACCTCGTGTCCTTGAGCGTATGGAGCCTCGAGTCAGTATGGTCCGAGAATCAGGCCTTGCCATCAAAAGGCAGGTCCTGAATAGTAGTCTGGACATCAAGAGGTATCCCAGACACCTGCAGCCAGGCACCACGGCGCATAACTACACCCGATGCCATGGTGCGGGCTGCAGAGTCAACAGCGTCCAGGGAAGCCTGAAGAGCTGTATGGGTGATAGTCCTGCCCTCTGTGGTCATAGCCGCAAACTCCTGATGCGCCTCGGCGGGGAGTCTATCTTTAAACTTATCCATCGCCTGCCATGTGTTATAGGCGTAACGACTCAGCATCGCCTGCTGGTTAGCAATGCGGAGCTGCACCCCACCGGTGGCATACACCTTACGCCCCATCAGGTCAAGGCGTTTGGGCTCCCTAGCCTTCGGGGACGGCCCCGGCTGCGGAAGCCTTTCCTTGTGGGCCGCAGCTTGGACGACCAGGGACCCCGGGACAGGCTGGGAATATAGGTGCTCGTGCCCCGACTGCGGGACATAACAGCGCCTCTCAACTCCCTTTAAGGTAGGGGTTAAGGAAGCCAGGGTCTGCTACAGGGCGTTAGTGATCCTAGCCACAGTTTTGTTGAGTGGCAAAGCCAAATGGGCGGGCGCATCGTCGGACAAGATATCTATCATGGCATCCATGTCCTCCACTACTGGCTCCACTGGGACACCCAGGTTGGAGGCCAGATGCCGGAGCAGATCCCGATGCGACCGAGCATCCATAGTCAGCATCGCCGGTGCGGGATCCGCTAACGCTTTGTCAGGAGATGAGGACGACGATGACTCCTGAACAGTACCGGATCCAGCGTAGGGCCCGATTGAGGGGGCGGCTGGGCAGGTGGCACCGTGTGCAGAAGCGGGTCCGGCACTGAAGCCTGTGGATCTATAGTGGCATCAATAGTAGCAGTCCTCTGGGGTGAGGGAGGGGGTCGTGACAGCGACGCCGATGGAGGTGCTCAGTGCTTGGAGACACTGGGCACCGTGGAGGGGGGCACAGGCCCTTGCCACTGGTGGTATGCCCATGGCGTCCAAAAGGGCCAATGCGGTTGAGGTGGCCAAGTCTGCTGCACGCGCGAATGGTCACGCCGGTGCCGGGAACGGGATCTATGATGCGACGAAGCTCCCGAGGACTCCGACCTGAAAGAGCCCACATCAGAATCTGAAGAGTAATCAGACTTAGGCCAGGGTGGCGCCAATGACGAGTGCCCTGCCACCATCGGGGGAGGCAAACCTGGCCATAGATTCCGGCTTGCCCGTGTGTGTGCGGTGAGGGCGTACCGGTACCGGTGCCGGTGCCGGGAAAACAGGCCCCTGTGCCGATTGCAGCGTTGACCCGGTGCATGTGGACTGCGGTGCCGAAGTCGGTGCTGGTTGCGGGGGTGGAACTCCCAAGTCCAGTTGCCCCAAAGACGGCACCACCATCGTTGCCCCCGTGGACGCCACAGCAGGCAGGACAGAAGGTGCTGGAGCCGTAGAGGTCGCCCTCAAAGGGATCGGCATTATCGGCGATAGTGGTACTGGCATGGCCCATGGGGCCAATGCTGGTACCTGCAGCGGTGCCGAAGAGCCCGGTGCCTGTACTTGCTTCGGTGTCGAAGAGCCCGGTGCTGAAGACTGAAGCGGCACTCAGGGCAAAAGGGCCGGTGCCAGTGCCGGTGCCGTTGACATTGATGGTGCCACAAGGCTTGAGTAATGTGGTGCCGGTGCCATTGATGTTAACGGTGCCACAAGGCTTGAGTAATACGGTGCCGTTGACGATGCCACAAGGCCTGAGTAATATGGCACCGGGGCAGCCAAGACCGGTTCCGGGAGAGGCCCCACCACCGATGGGGGTCGAGTCCAGTCAGGTGCCGCGTGAGGCCTTGTGGCCTGTGCCGAGGCTGGCACCAAGGTAGAGGCAAGCGGTACTAGTCCCATAGTGGACGGTCCCGCTACGTATGTGACCGGTGCCGACCGATCCAACTGGTGCGGAGGAGAAGCCGGTGCCAATATGGCTCCCGGCGTCGAAGACCTCGACCTCTCTGCCTCAACCGACGGAGGGGAGGTAGTGAGGCTAATCAGGTCCTGCGCCGCCTCAAAAGTGTTCGGCGTCGAGGGACGATGCGAGGGTAGCTGACCTGGACTTGATGGCCGTCCAGCTCTCTTACGCCGCACAGCAGCACTCGGAGATGCCTGCACCGGTGACTCGAGGCACCGGTGTAGGCCCGACCTGGACTTCCGGCTCGGAGACCTACCCCGCAAAGACCTTGGCTTCTTCGGCGCCGGGGAGTGAGAACGGTGCCGAGGCCTCGGTACTGAAGTCTGTGCACGGGATGGAGCGTCGCGTGTCGACGCCGCGCACGCGCACCGTGGAATGTCCAGTCGGTGCCGGTTGTAAAGCCGCCTCCATGAGGAGAAGCTTCAAACGGGAGTCCCGCTCCGTCTTCGTGCGCGGCTTGAATGACCTGCAGATCTTACAGGCGTCTGCTAGGTGGCCCTCACCCAAACACTTTAAACAGCTATCATGAGGGTCTCCCTTGGGCATGAACTTAGAGCATACTGTGCAAGCCTTAAAGCCTTGCGGCCCAGGCATTCCTCACCCCCGAAAGGGGAGAGGAAACAACAAAGAACTACTAACTATCTAACTAATCTGAACTATTTATAACTATCTACAACACTAAGAGAAACGGGAACCATTAACTACTCTAACAGAGAGACACGCTCCAACGACCGTCATGGGCGGTAAGAAGGAACTGAGGTAGGGGAGCTCCAGCAGGGGTACTTATGCTCTGCCATAGAGGAGCCACTCCAGGGGGCGCCCTGCCAGCGCTATGGGTACCGGTAGGGAAAACGCTCCGGAAGACGCGGTGCACGCGGTGCGCACACCTGATTCGAATGGACATGAGCAACCACTCGAAGAAGAATGGAGGTTACACAAAATCCAGACGCTTTTGACTCTGCTGGGGGAGGAGGAGGAGAAAGAACTCACAATACCACGGGGTGTTGGCTGAAACTCTCTGCGACTGGTGAATATGAAGTATACCATTGTTGGTAACTTACTACTGGTCTGATCAGGCCATGCCTACCACACGTTCAGGATATGTCTACGCTACAAGGGTATGTTGAAATAGTTATTTCAGGAGTTATTATTCCAAAATAGCTTATTTCAAAATGGTGTGCCCACACTACACGGAAGCCTCAAAATGAGTTCGAGGCAGGTTCCCCTAATGTGGACGCGCTACCTCAACTTAGAGCTCCAGGAAGCACTGGGAAGTAATTACTGTGAATGGTGCTGGGGAGGAGCTATATCCAAATAGCAGCAGTGAAGTGTCCACACTCCCACTATTTTGAAATAGCTATTCCTCATGGAATGAGGGTTTATTATTCTGGAATAAGCTGTGTGGACCTTGTTATTTCGAAATAATGTGAGTTATTATGAAATAACACTTTAGTGTAGACGTGCCCTCAGTGACACTGGCAATCATTGAACCAAAATATGGCCAACAAAGGAAAAACCACAATCAGGATCTACCCCCATAATCTGAAATATACAGGGCAGCGGTTTCACTTCAGGTCTGGCTGGGATAAGGCAATGCAGACCACATGGGAGAGAGGAGTGGAACAAAATTCCTCATCTGCAATAGAGGAAGGAAGCTGAAAAGGAATGGTTGGTATGAAGTCCTTCTCCCGTGCATTCATTTTGTTTTGAAGAAGCTCTTCTCCCCTAAGTTTGGCCAACTTGACTCATTGCTGCTCTGCCCTCCCCCTGAGCTGTTCTGGACCCGGTATCACCCAGGGTAAGTCTAGACTGTGGGGATTTTTCGGGATCCCGAAAAACCTCCGCCGCGTCCAGGGAACACGTTTGCTCTTCCACCTTTTTTTTGTGGAAGAGCAGACGCGCTCTTTCGGAAGCCCTGTCTTCCACGAGGAAGAAGGGATCTTTTGAAAGAGGTTTTTTCCCAAAATTTGGCTTAGTGTAGATGGGCCAAATTTTGGAAAAGTCTCTTCCGAAAAAAAAGTGGAAAAAGGTACACAAAATGTGGAGTGCATTTTGCGTACCTTTTTCCGCAAAAAAGCTGTAGTCTAGACATACCCCCACAGTGTAACTGCCATGCAGGGCCTTGTCCTGGAGTGGCAGCTGAGTTCCTCCTAGATCATATCTTTGCATTGGGAGCTAGGGGTTGCCCCAGCATTTTGCTCTCCATCATGATGCACTCAAGTTAATCCTCCGTTCAGAAGGAGCATGTAAAAGAGATCAGAATTTCTATACACTGCATCAGCTAGCTACAATATAGTTATTGAGCTGGGGTCTCTGACTGCAAGCGGTCGTCATCTCCCGTGTTGCAATTTCTGGGAGCACTGAACTGTGCTGGCAGAAAAGTGGAGCAACGGAGCCCAGCTTGTTAGAACTGGGACCCCTTTGTGCTATCCCCTGGGCTCGTGATGTGCAGCTGATACTATGCGTCTTCCTTGTTAACGTTGTGGATAAGCTGGTTCTTGTGTCATTCTGCTCTGAGCCTGGCCACAGCATGGGTATGTGAAGCTCTGTGTGGAAAAACTGGGTTTCTTAGGAAGTTGGTTGGTGGTAGACGTTTCCGTGACAACTTGGCTCATCCCAGGGCTGATTGCTGAGCCGTGTGACATCCTCGTGAGGAGAACCACTGGCTTGCAGAAGGATCGGAGATGAAACGTACCCCCACCGGATCTGAGCCTGCTCTGGTTGGAAATCTCAAAACTCGACCCCTCCACAGGGATCAATTGCCAAAAAATTAACAAGTGTCTACATTTGAGGTCCCCTTTCGTTGAGCCATGGGGCCCAGGCCAAAGGCCCTCCTGCCCCCCCCATTGCCTCTGACTAGGGATGTGAATGGTTAACTGGTTACCGGTTACAGTTAACCAGTGGGGCTGGAGCAACCCTCTGCCCCCTGCAGGCAGGGGCTGCTCTAGCTCTGTGGGGGAGGGGGTGCTCCAACCCGATCGGAGTAACCCTTGCCCGCTCTAGGGTGGGTGCTCCAGCCCAGCCACAGTGGGCAGGGGAGACCTCCTGCCGGCCCCTATTTAACTCATTACATAACGTTTAACCGGTTAATTAATTAAATGAGATTTTTACGTCCCTATTCTGGACATTGCCAGTAGAGCTGCCTTCTTCTATGGGTTTTTTTCCTTTCAGTGAAATCCTCTAGTCACTTCCTGCTCGAGCGCTTCAACACACTTCCGTTATTCTCTGAGTGGCTGGCCAATTCAGAATCGATAGCTGCTCCCTACAGGCAGCCAGGATTCCTCACAGGCACCAGCCAGGACTTCCACCCAGGATGCTCTTTCTCCCCATCAGCAAGCAGCAGAGAGTGCTAAGATGAACCCAGTTTCTTTTGCAGCCTGAGGTGAATCTTACCTTTTTTAAGCCTTTATTTAACCTTTGTGCTCTTACGCATGATCACTGGCATTTGCACTGAGGGGTGGTCAGCCTCTGTGCGCTCATTTGGGACCCATCTATCAAAGGAGCAGCGTTTCTTGGGTGGAGCCCCAGTTCAGAATATATGCCTTGCTTTTCAATTGACTGCAGCTCTTGCTTCGTGCTGTGCACTTCAGAATGACTCGGTAGCTGACTAGCAGCCAGCTGAGGGGTGCCCTGCTTGAATACCCAGAGAAAAGCTCAGCCAGGGACCAAAGAATGCCCTCTGGATTCTCCAGGAAGGGGATGTATTTCTTGTAAGGTCTTTTTTTTTTTTTTATTTTTTTTAAGAATACATTTTGCATTGGCTTTTGAAGAAAGCCTGCAACACTGACTGAGCAAATATGACAATAAATTTTTAAAGAATCGAGAAGGAATGGAAACTGCAGCCAAGAGAGAATTTGGGAACAAGAAGCTGCAACAGTGCAACTAGGGCGTGGCACGAGAGCAGCCACCAACCCTTCCGAGAGCTGCCACAGTGAGTATTTGGTGGGGAGGGCACTAAGTGTGGGTAGGGAACTGTGTGGTACATAGGGGTGTTCGGCGACAGAATGGGGCCCACGCCGCGTGTTTGAAACCATATTACAACTTAAAATAAAATGGTTGCTATCGATGTTCTTTGCCTTGTGCCTTTGGATTTCTCTGGCTGTGAACTGCATGAAAATGGCTTTGTAAACATACACCGCCGAGATCTAAGCAAGCATCTCTGCACTCCTATCTAACGCACCATGCTTATCCTGTACAGAACAGGGAGCTTGGCTTTCCAACCCTGCAGCATGAGATTCCCCGGGACCTGTTAACTCTTTGCAGATTGCGCATATGCATTAGGCACAGTCAATGCTATCAACAGACAAGGAGGTTGTTTAGCTTGAATCAGTCAGGGGTGTTTCCTGGCCTCCTCTTAGGCTGCCTATAAACCTTGCGTCATATCTTCCTTTAGTGGTTTCTAGTTGCATGTTCAGCAGGAGCTTGCCTGGGTGGGTCTGAGCTCTAACCAGATATTTGTAAAAAGAGAGCTCAAAATACTGGCAATATTAGACTTTGGTGGGCTGGCCTGGTACTCTGTTGGTTAGTGCTCAGCTCTACCATACAGCAGACTTTACTTCATAAGAACAGCCAGACGGGGTCAGACCAAAGGTCCATCTAGCCCAGTGTCCTGACTTCCAACAGTGGCCAATGCCATATTCCCCCAGAAGAAATTAACAGAACAGGGAATCATCACGTGATCCCTCTCCTGTCACCCATTCCCAGCTTCTGATTCACAGAGGCTAGGGACACCCATCCTGGCCAATAGCCATGGATGGACCTATCCTCCATGAATTTATCTAGCTCTTTTTTGAACCTTGTTTAAGTTCTGGTCTTCACAACATCCTCTGGCGAGGAGTTCCACGGGTTGACTGTGTGCTGTGGGAAGAAATACTCCCTATTGTTTGTTTTAAACCTGCTACCTATTCAAATCTGCTTCCTTCTCCCTGGCTGGGAGTGATGAGGCTGCACTGTGCTCAGGCCATGAGAGCGCTATTTACCAGAACAGCAGCTGTATCCTGAGTGTGCATGCACCCATATTGTTGATCAGAGGGTCAGAGCTAGTGATGGGCAAACTAGACTAGTGAATGGGCCATCATCTGAGGCTATGTCTAGAGTGACTATAGGCTCTTTTTGGAAAAAGCTACGCAAATTGCGCTCTGCAATTTGCACAGTTTTTTCTGATTGCTTTTCCGGAAGAGACTTTTCTGCCATTTGGCCCCATCTAGATGGAGCCAAATGGCGGAAAAGTCTCCTCTTTTGGAGGCGCTCTTATTCCTCATAGAACGAGGTATACAGGGATCCCCGAAAGAGTCCGTCTGCTCTTCCGTGGAAAAAAAGCAGAAGAGCAAATGCTTTCCCTGGACGCATCAGGGTTTTTCCGGGATATCTCTGGTATCCTGAAACCCCCCCACAGTCTAGACATATCCTTAGTGGGCTGCAAGATTGTTATAATCAAGATGGTCTCCCAGGAAGGGTAGTTTTGCCAACTGCACTTGCGTACCTAGAAGTTGCAGGGTGTGGTGGTTGGGACCGTAGCAGCACTTTGATTGGGTGCAGAGGGAGCACATGGCTCTCTGTTGGTGTTGTGTGCAATCAGCACGCCCCTCACTTCACTTGCATGCCACTTTAGTAATACTGGTAGGGAAAAAAAACCCTATGCAGATGGAACCGAAATTCTGTGCGTGGGCATTGGTAAGCAAAATGTCTTGTGGCCACGCATAGAACCCCGATGGGCCACGTGCCACCCTCGGGCCACAGGTTGCCCACTGCTGGTCAGAGCCCAGGGACACGTGGGCCGCAGTAGCTGCGGCCCACCATGGCTTGGAGGAGATATTAGGCCGTCTATCCCCCTTTCTTGCTTGAGCAAACATAATGCTCTCTGCTAGTGAAGGCCTGCTGTTAATAATCTTATCTCCTTGGGGCACTTGGTGGCTAGCCTGTACTGGCTAAGTGAAGACTAGAGCAAGGAGTCTATGTCCTAAATGGTGATATCCCGCCCCCCCTTCCCTTGTTGTAGAGTCCTACTGGATGCTGCGCAGTACATTTTATCTATTCTAGGGGTCCCATCCATCAGCAGCAAGGAGGTTATCTCACAAATGGGACATGCTGCCCGGCACAACCCCTACTGTCTGTACTTTCTAACTGGCTTGTACAGCTTCTCTGTGGTTGTTTCCTTGCCCCCAAAGACTTTACTATTTAAGACGGGGGGGGAGGACCCTTTTTTGGTTGGGGCCTCTGTCCCACAGAAAAATCAGTCGGGGGCCACAGAAAAGTGAGAAGCAAAAATGAAACAAAACAAAATGAAAAAACAACCCCCCCACACACATTCTCCTTGCACACCAAAGCCTAGGCTAGTAGATTTTGTGCCTCCCCCCGTGCTCTGGGGTGGGGCCAAAAATGAAGAGCCCTGTGTGTGGGAGGGGGCTGCCGGGAAGTGGGTTTGGAGTCAGGGAGGGTGGTAGGGTGCAGGAGCGGGATGGGGGTGTGGGGTCTGGGTGGGAGAAGGGCCGTAAGGCTTGAGCGCCAGCTCCTCAATATTTGTGGGGGGAGCCCCGAGCCTCAGGAACCAAATCCAGGCAAGGTGCAGGCTGAATCTGACCCTTGGGCCGTAGGCTCCCCACCTCTGATTCTCCAGTGTGATGGGTGCAGGAAAACTCATAGGCTCAGGCAGAGTCCTACGCTGTGTCCCTGTCACTTAATAAACCTTCTGTTCTCCCTGCTGGGTGGGAATTGCATGTGACTGCAGATGGGGGTGCAGGGCCCAGTGATTCCCCACACCTCAGTGACACGGATACCAGCCCTCGAATGGTAAAAGTCTGGGGCAACAACTGTGCTTTCTTCTCCATTTGCACGGCACTGAGTTAACTCTGGTGTTCAACAAGTAAATCACAATGTTTCACCGTGCAGATGGTACAGGACCAATAGGGATCCCTGGATGGTGATTTGGGAGCCTCTAGTCGGTGGGAACTCTGTTTTGTGAGAGAAGGGAGCAGGGTGGACAAGGATGAACTGCAAGTGAGCGACCTAATTCGGTTGCAACAATGAATGAATTCTCTCCTTCTTTTGAAGATCTCTATTCTTATTGGGAGCACCTTTGATGATCTGAACCACCATCCTCCCAAACATGGATTACTCAAACACTGCCAGTGGGAAGCCAAGCTTTTCGCAGAACAGGCTGATGGGTTTGTTAGAAACGGATGACAGGATCAAGACAGGTACATCTGCCGCTGATCAACAGGAAGAAAGCAAAGGGGCCAGTGGAGGGAAGGAGAAACCACCCATGGACTCTCCTTTTCAGAAAGAGGACAGTAAATTTCCTCCAACGATCAAGGTTAATTTGAATTATCGACCAGGACTTGCCAGCAAGTAAGTCATTGTGGGATCTGCCTTTGGGAAGTCTTCCATGGCCAAGTGAAATTCAAGAGGGTGCCAGAAACTTTTGCAAGAGAGTGAAAATCCTGCATTCGGGAGGAGGTGGTACACTTTTGGAGAGGGGGTTTGTAGTCTTCTTTCCCCCTCACTCAGACGGTGCAACTCTGTCTGGAACCAGAAGGTTCTGTGGCCAATTCCAAAAAAGGGGTTGTGGGAATGAACTCTCCTCTTGTTGTTTGACTTGAAAGTTTATTCTTTCTTTTGCCAAACAGCCGGGCCCATCGCTCCCCTTACAGCGAAATCCCAGCAGCACAGGGGAGATTGGTGCATACTCGCTTGTTTACTGTCTAGAACATGCTTAACTCTTCACATTTCTCCAGTAGCCAACAGGACGCAAATTACTTTGATAGAGATCGGCTTTTTGGTGCAGTCTCAAGGGGTAACCCAGAAGAGCTGTATGGTTTGTCTGATTACTTGAAAAAGACCTCCAAATTTCTTTGCAATACAGAATATACAGGTATATACGCTCAGTGCTTTCTGGTCATTTAACAAAACGCATGCCTTGGTAATGGCCCGCGTAGCTCAAAGGGGTTGTTGCTCACTTTCAATAAGCACCAGACAAAAAGTTTGTAGGCTTACGACTCCCCCTGCGCACAATACGCCCTTCCACCCATCCAAAGTCTGGATGAGTCTCTGAACTTCTTGCAGCTACAAACGAGTTAGTGTAGCCTCGGCATTAGAGCATGGGGTCGGTGTCCCGTTCTCAGCACCACCGCTGACCATATGTCAGGCCAATTGCTTCCTTTTTCCCACCTGGGTGCAAAGCGCTTTGAGATCTGTGGATGAAAAGTGCTTAGCAAGAATTTATTTTTAAGCTCTTTGCTTCTAGTGCAGGTTGGAAATACAGTGGGAAAGGGACTTTTAATTAATTTATGTAATGCTACATTGGCCGTTGAGTTCTAGGCAAGATGAAACTGATGTATTCTGTACACTATGGCACCAATTATGCCCCTCTCTGAGCTCCCCTGTCTTTCTCTCTCTCTGCTAGATGCCAAGACGGGTAAGACCTGCTTAATGAAAGCCCTGCTGAATTTAAAAGATGGGACCAACGCCACTATTCCACTGTTGCTAGAAATAGACCAGAAGACTAAGACTAAAAACCCACTTGTCAATATTGCATGCAAGGACAGTTACTATGCAGGTAAGTGTTCTCCGGGGCTGTGTGTCTGACCTTGGGGTTAACAATCAGCAAGACAGAAGCTATGGAAGATACAGGTTAGACCTCTCTAGTCTGGCACCTACAGGACCTGGACCGCAGGAGGTCAGTATTGTCTAGCAGCATTACCAACACTTCCACTGCTTACTGGGCTCTTGGAAGACATTTTGGGGTAAATTAGAGCTAAATAACAGCACAGAACACAGAGCCAGGACTGGGGGCTGTCAATAAACTTTATGGGATCATGGGAAACTAAGCCACACCCATGAGAAGTGGACATCCGGCTCACTAAAATCATGCTGGACCATGGGTGTTGCTGGACCAAAGAGTGCCGGACTAGAGAGGTTCAACATGTACCGGGAATTGGATGGGTGCATAGTTGATAGCATGATGGAGTTCCCCATTTGCGGAATGGGGTATACTGAGCACAGAAAAGGGGGCTGGGCACTGCTGAGTTCTAATTCTGACTCTGACACCCACTTCTCTGTCCTTGAGCATTTCACTTAACCTCTATGCCTCAGTACCCCCGTATTTCTGATGGGGGAACTGAGGCATAGAGGTTAATACTGGCTTATTTAGCCAGGACTATGGTGAGGTTCTATTGTTAAGGTTTGTTAAGTGCTTTGGAGAAGGAAAAAAGATTATATAGTGTTAATCAGTGAAAACAAGTTACATTTAAAAATAACAACTTAGAAATCTGCTAAGTAGATTTATCCTTTTAATAGCAAATATTCCAAAGAAACATGCTACTCCGTGCATGTGTATTTATTCCATGTGTATCTTTATTGTGGCTTCATGGTCTTGAAGTCATAGGTCAGATCTGAGATCTTATCATAACCCTAAGAGAAGTTACACTGATCAGCCCCTGATAATCTTGGGGGAGTTTGCATCTGACAGCTCATGGGCTCAGTGTCCAAATTGCATTTCCAGTGGTCGCTGTTGCAAAGTCAGCATTTGCCACCAGTTCCCTGCCCACAGTTGGTCTGGGAGTCCCTGACGATTTCACCACATTGTCAGTATTGCTGCTGGTGGGGCTTTGGAAAGACCTTTCCTGCTCCATCTGTCCATGGGGCCATCACAACAAGTTCTGACTATTATAATGCCTTGGCTCCTTAGGCCAGACTGCACTCCACATTGCCATAGAGAAGAGGCACCTAGATTTAGTAAAGCTGCTGGTGGAGAATGGAGCTGACGTCCATGCCAGAGCCCATGGCGAATTCTTCAGGAAGAAGAAGGAAGGAGTGTGTTTCTATTTTGGTAAGCTTGCAGTGCAGGCTTCGGCTTGCTAGCTGGGAACCCTGTCCCTTCCAGGGCTTGACTTTCCATTCGTTAGGTGCATTCTCCTCCATCCCATAACCCCAAGTGTCCCATCTTACTGGGGTAGCCAAACCTCTTGCCCAGACTGAGCTCTCCCTCGAACCAGTCAGTGCTTGCCTCCTGATGTTCAGTTGTGTGCCCTTGTCCCTGTCTATGGACATGGGACTGTCTCAAAACCCCTGCCCCTCATGTGTGGACTAAGCCCAAAAACAGATGGCAGGGGGGAAGGGACGCTGACCGGTGCAGCCAAAATTTGAGTCTGGCAAACTGATTCAGCTGCTCCCAGAGGGATTGTTTTACTGTACCAACTAACTACAAAACATCCAAGCCTGAAAGCAGAGATTTGGTGAGGAAAAACCTCATTACTGTTACAGTAATAAGACTTTGCAAACTAAGGGCTCATCTTCACTCGCCGTGCCGGAGATCGCTCTTCTGGCATTTGATTTAGCGGGTCTAGTTAAGACCCATAAATCAAATGCTGAAGGCAGCTCTGGCTGGCACCTATACTCCTTACAGTCGTGAGGAGTAAGGGAAGCCAACACCAAGCTTGACTTACAATAAGCCAACTCCAGCTACAAATTTTACGTAGCTGGAGTTGCGTACCGCACCCTGACCTTCCAGGTCTAGTGTATACCTGTCCAAAGATAAATACCTAACGTTCCTCCTAAAGCTACTTATTTTTTTTCAAACCTGCTTTCATCTCTCCAGGTGAACTTCCCCTTTCCTTGGCTGCTTGCACCAACCAGCTTGACATGGTAAAATACCTCCTTGATAACCCCTACCAGAAAGCCCGGCTCCGTGAACAGGATTCCCTGGGCAACACAGTGCTCCATGCCCTGGTGATGATTGCTGATGACACCGAGCAGAACACGGAGTTAGTGAGCAAGATGTATGACGAGATCTTAAAGGCAGGCACGAAGATTAACCGCACAGAGAAGCTTGAGGAAATAGCGAACCGGGCTGGGTTAACACCACTGAAACTGGCTGCCAAGACGGGCAAAGTAGAGGTAAATGCAACTGGAGTGATTCTCTAGGCATGGCTAGAAGTAGAACAGTGGAGTGAGTCCCCTTGCCTAGAAGCTGGGTCTGATGCAGGTGCTTCCTATATTATTGCACATGGGAGTTTCAGTCCCATGATCAAAAGTGACACTGCAGGAGGCATGAAGAAAACCTCTTTCAGACCATTGCGTTAGTAGCTGTGCTGATGCAGTCACCGCTGGGAGCTTCTGGACTGGGTTGTAAGTTGCCACTCCTTTGACAGAGTTTGTAGAAGTTGTGCTTAGTTTGCCTCAAGTTCTTGGCCAGATCATATGTATGGCCAAGAACATACCTGTATGCAGGAAGCAAGGTTACAGGTCTGAAGACAATTCAGGTACCCTAGGAATTTCATTTGACATCTTAATGTACATGCGAACATTAGTATAATCAACATAAACTTTCCTTTCAGATCTTCAGACACATTCTCCAAAGAGAGATCAAGGATCCGGAGTACCGGCACCTGTCTCGCAAGTTCACTGAATGGACTTACGGACCCGTCCATGTATCTCTCTATGACTTGTCCTCTGTAGACAGTTGTGAGAAAAACTCTGTATTAGAGATCCTTGCTGAGAGCAGTGACACACCAGTGAGTTGTGGCAACTTTTTAAAAATCAAATGCAGAATGGCCTCTATCTATTTTAGAAATGTGCGTCTGTCTGTCCATCTGTGAGCCTGTTTGTTCAAGAACTCCTGCTAAATGGTAGAAGCTAGGAACACCAAATTTAGTATGCAGCTTCCTTTTAGGCTAACTTAAAATAAGGTCAGAGTTTGGTAGTGCCAGGAAAAAGGGTGGTCCCTGGAATGGGACTGTTTTCCATAGCATGGAAAGGGAGGGGCTGTTTGGAGAAGAGCAATATGCAGAGTGACCACTGGGGGCCGTGAGCTTAGGGGACAGCTATACTGCGGAGTGACCACTAGGGGCAGCTACACTACCAAGAGAGTGGCCAGCAGGGGCTGGGGCTTCTTACCTAGTCTTGTGGCAGGCAAGATGGGAAGTCCCCCTTTCCCAAGCCACAGTGCTGAGAGGAAGGAGGGAGAGAGCCCTTCCAGGTGGTGGCGGGGGGGAGGAAGAACCCTGCCAGACGGTGGGGTGGGGGAGAGAAAGAGCTCTGCCAGATGGGGGTGGGGGGAAAGAGCCCTACCGACTGGGTGGAGAGAAAAGGCCAGCCAGGGAACTGGAGGGTGGGGGAGAGAGAGAATCCCCGTTGCCTGCCCTGACTTGTTCACCCCCCCACACCACCAGCCCCCTGCCCTGAAGGACCCAGGCAACACCGAGTAAATCTGCTATTATGAAGCATATGATAAATGTGGCATTTCAGATTGTTTTAACTTAGGGAAATACAATGTGTGACTTTGTTTGTTATTAATGATGAGGAATTTATATAATTTTACATTTGCATCTATATTGGTACATGTGCGAGGATGCAACTAAAAACTAGTACTTTTTTTTTTTAAATTTAGAGCCCCTTCCATAATCTGAGGCCCTACACTGTAGCTTACTCAGCTTGTGTGTAACTCAGGCACCGCATACAGGGCACCTGACCGCTACGTTCCAACCCGGCACTAAGAAGGCCTCATAGTGGTCCTACGTCCCTGGTGACATGTTTATTTTCTTCTTCCTCTCCCCCTAGAATCGATACAAGATGGTAGTTCTGGAGCCGCTGAACCAACTGCTTCAGCATAAATGGGACTCATTTGCTGCTAGGAGATTTTACTTAAGTTTTTTCTCTTATTTTATATTCATGGCGATCTTCACAGTCCTTGCCTACCACCGTCCCCTGCAGTTACAGGTAGGGCTGGCTTCCTTGCACAGGGGGAAGCGAGCTTGAATGCTGGGGCCGTAGGAATAAGGGGTTTAAAGGGCTTTGGGTGGCTACAGCCATCTTCATAGTCTTGTTTTTATCTTACAGTCTCCATTTCCTGCAGAGTTCACTGCTCTCGCCTTCCTGCAGCTCGTTGGACAGGTCATTGTTTTCCTGGGAGGCTTTTATCTCATCATTGCTCAGGTATAGAGATATCTAATCTCATTGCTCTGAAATAGAACAATCTCCCCGCCCCCACCCCCGTTGTTACACGGCTCTTATTTCCATAACTAGAAGATTTACCCTGTGTTGCTCAGGTCCTTCCGGACAGGGGGCTGGAAGATGTGGGGGGGCACAGGAGACCGGATGGGGTGGGTGGCTTAGGATGGGGGAAGGGTGCAGAATTCAGGACAGTCAGGGCAGGGGGCTGGGAGGTCGGGGGAGTGGCTTACCAGGCCACCTGTGGCAACAAGGGTGGCACCGTCCTGACAGAGGTTCTTCCCAGGGTGGCTGTCCAGCCCCCCAGCTGACAGTGGCTAGCAGGCGCAGTGAGGGCCAGGGTTGGGCTGGCCAGCTCCCCTAGAGGCTCCTCACAGGGTGAGGGGGGGGAACTAGGGCTGGTCCCCTCACGGCTCCTTGTGGGGGAGGCTGGAGCTGGGATAGCCAGCAGCTCCTTGCGAGTTGGGCTAGCCAAGCCCCCCACCCCCTGGATGGCAGCTCCTCATGGGGAGGAGGACTGAGGTTGGGCTGCCTAGCTCCCCCCACCCGTCCCACTGGCAGCTCCCTGCAGAGAGAGGGACAGAGGTCCGGCTGCCTGGTCTCCCCTGCATGGTGGCTCCTCTTGCGTGGGCCACATCTGGGCTGTCAGTGCCCATATCCCTTGGCTGACAGCCCCTCACGTGGCTGGGGACGGGCAGTGAGGGCCAGGGCTGGGTTGCCCCCCACCTCCCATCCCGCAGCTCCTTGTGGGGAGGGGAACCGAGGCTGGGCTGTCCGGCCCCTGCTGGCCAGCTGCCCGTGGGGAGGCCAGGTCTGGGCTGCTCCCGGGTGGGTGACTGACGTGTGTCTTGCTGCGTTAACGAACTGTTCCTGTTGCTTTGTCTCTTTTCTGATAGACTCTGTACTTTGTGAGGAGATGGCGGAGCCTGAAGCACGTGTTCTCCGATGGCTGCATTGAGGTCTTTCTGTACGTCCTTTCAGTCGTGGGAAATGAAAGTTTGTGTGAAATCAAACCTGGGTTAAGAGGTAGCGAGGCGGGTGGTGAGCAGAAGGGACCAATTCTCGCACACAAGATGTTTGTTCTGCTGCTCTCTCATCTTTCCAACCAACTCTTGGCTTTTTTCCCCCCACCCATTGCCTCTTGTCATACTCTTAGATCATGAGCTCTCTGTGTTTCTCTTATTTTCACTTGTACCATGCCTGGTGCATTGGGGTATCATGGTGCTACCGTCATACAGATCATGCCAACATAAGCTCACAATAACTAAGATCTGACCATGTGGACTAGTGGACAGAGCACTGGACCAGGCCTCAGACGACCTGGGGTCCATTTGTAGCTCCACCAATGGCTCCCATTAAAGTCATGGCCTTGGGCAAGTCACTTTATTCTCCTGTGCCTCAGTTTACCAATCTGTAAAATGGGGACTGACCTCGGTTTGTAAAGCACATTGAACGCAGCGGTTGAAGAGTGAGGTGCTTTTGTGAAGGGGGAGAGACTTTATAATGTATGTGTGTGTGTGTTTCTATATGTGGGGGGTCTGATTCTCTCCATTTTGACACCAGTTATGCATATGTAACTCCACTGGTATGTGAATGTATCCAGTGGATAGGAGAAGGAAGTCAGGCCTAGTATAGCTGAGATTTTCTATAATGTGAACTTCCCTAAAGTCGAACGCATCTGCAACAAACTTGTGCAGAAAGTAGGTGGCAGGTGGATTTTGTTACTAACCAACCCAGAACTGCAAGGTCTGATTAGCTGCCACTTTTGTAAGCCAGCAAGATGCGGCTGGCTATGCCCTGTGTGGCACCAAAGGGGTTTGCTGTTGAAAGTTTCACCCACTGTGTGACTATGATTGCATTCCCCAGCTTGCTCCAGGCATTCTCGCTGCTGCTTTCGGCCGTGCTGTACCTTGTGCCTTCAGAAGTTTACGTGCCCACCATGGTATTGTCCTTGCTGCTGGGATGGGTGAACATGCTGTACTACACTCGGGGCTTCCAGTGGACTGGAATCTATTGCGTCATGATACAGAAGGTCAGTGTGGAGATCGTCGATCCAACTGCTGTAGTTACTGTTCTCCTGTAAGGACCCTCAGAGCCATAAATCCAGCTAGCACTTAGGCCGCGCACATTGAAATGCCAGGCTGGTTTGAGTCAATTTATTCTCTCAAGGGTGATGGAACGATGCATGGAGCAGACCCCTGGCTCAGTCTGCAGCAAATCACAAGAAAAAATTGAGTTTTTTGGGACTCGTCCTGGTCCCCAAAGTAGCTGAGGTTGGTCAGCCTCCCCCTACCCTGTCGTTCACACACACAGAGTACACACAGAGTATGTGTGTACACACATGCACACATAGAGTACACAGACATAGAGTACACACAGAATACACATAGAGTACGCACAGAGTACACACAGAGTACGTGTACACACACACCAATAGAGTACACACAAAATACACAGAGTATACACAGAATTCATGTGTACACACATACAGAGTACTCACAGAGTATACATAGAGTACACACACACAGTTCTCTCTCTCTCACGCACACGCACACGCACACAGAGAGTGTCCAGGAGATGTTTCCCACTGCTGGCAAGTCTGGATTGAGGTGCCAAGGCCGATTTCTATGTGGCATTCCGTGCCGGAGAAGCAGGGGATGTTGCACATTGGAGATGAGAGACATCAGCCGTAGGCTGTGGGAGTGAAAGAGGGAGGCAAGTCTGGAGGAACGGGATGGGCTGTACCATTCAGGGTTCAGTTGCAAGGACAGAGCCAGGGTGAGGGAGGCTGCAGACCTCTTCTATGAAAACCAATTCATTTCGACATTACAAGAAATTATCTCAGATTGGCTTCACTGTCCCTCCAGACACTCCAGCACCTCAGAGATAACGACACCACAGAGTTATAAACTGACCAGTCAAGCAGACGCCTCATTTGGAATTGAAAGTATGCAAATAGGCAGCAGGAGAGACCAAAAAGCAAACAAAAAAGGCAAATACAGTGCAGTACTGTGTTTGCAAAAAAAAGATTTGACAAGGTCAGGAAACTGTTTCTGTGCGTATTTCGTTTACATTAAGAAGGTTAAAAGCAGCATTTCTCTTCCACATTCCGAGGTGTTTGTAGTGCTGAGGTTCGGCTGCAAGGTCCGATTCGGCCTGTGGAACCAGTGGGGTCTGAAGGAAAGGCCTCAGGATGGGGAGCCAGGGACTCCTGAGTTCTAAGCTCAACGCTGTTGCCCAACTGCAGTGTGAACTTGAGCAAGTCTCAGCCTTTGTGTCTGCTCCAAACTTTTTCTGCGACCCTTTCTTGGGGCACTCAGGCCTCCTGTGTCAACTTGATATCCCCTGCCAGAGGGGTTGACAGAATAGCTGGGCCTCTGGGCAAGGTAGGGGGTGGGGGCCTCAGAGGCGGGGCTGGGAATAGCTAACCCTTACCTCCCAGACTGCACCCCTCCCCACCAGCCCTCATAGCCATCTGGAGCATGCTGTCTGGGGCTCCAGTGGCGATTTAAAGGGCATGGGGCTCTGGCTGCCGCTGCTGCCACAGTAGCAGTGATGATAGTTGGGAACCCAGCTGACGCCTCCTCTGTCCCCGGTTGGCGGGCCTGTTCCAGACAGTCTGCCCAGAACTCTGCCAGCCATTGCTCCACATTGTAGGTAACAGTCCCTGAGCACTTCAGAAGAGTTTCCCAATGGGGCCCAGCCCCTGCCACTGGACATTCACAGTAATTACCAAGACCCCTGCCTCCAGAGTGATCATGTAGCCACCAGCTCACTTGGTTCGATGGCAGAGGCACTCGTTACATAATCTCACAGCCACGGGATGAATGTATAATAAAAAAGAAAAAGTTTGTTTTCAAAGAACAGAAAATCACAAATTCAAGTGAGTAAGGATAATAGAAACAGAGATGGTTTTATAGGCGGAACCTCTCTAATCCGGCACTCTCTGTTCTGGCAACACCCGTAGTCCGGCATGATTTTAGTGAGCTGTGTGTCCACTTCTCATGAGTGTGGCCAAGTTTCTCATGGTCTCATAAAGTTTGTTTACAGCCACCAGTCCTGGCTCTCAGTGTTCTGTGTTGTTATTTATCTCTAATAGACCCCTAAATGACTTCTGAGAGCCCGGCAAGCAGTGGAAATGTTGGTGATGCTGCTAGACAATATTGACCTCCCGTGGATCAGCACATTTTCTGGTTTGGCACCGGTCAGGTCCTGCGGGTGTTGGACTAGAGAGGTTGAACCTGTGTAATAAAACAGAATCATAACACATTTCTAAGATTCTAATCAGAACCTTAACAGGCTACACTCCTGTGCCTCAAAACATTTCTCACCCTCAAAAACCTTGTGAGACCTTGCTAATCTTCATTCAATTCAGGATCCAGGTTGTGGTGAACTGTCCCCCTCTGCCAAGAGCGTTCCGTAGTGAATGGATCACAAAATGCCCTGTTTTTTCTAGAGGCATTCCTCTTTTTTTCTAGAGGCATTCCTCTTTTTTTCTAGAGGCAGGGCAACCTGTGGGGCTCAGACTCCTATGGACTCTCGCCTGTTGGTTTCACATCTCAACCCGCCTCCCCCCTCCCTGGACAACCTGTTGACTTTCGGACTTCCTGTGTATTGGTTCAAAATGTTGAATTCGGATTAGAGAGGAGGTGGAGAGGCAAGTCTACATCACTGGGTCTGACAAAAGCTGCTTATCAACCCTGCCTAGAATACAGATTCTGCAAATATTTTAGGTGCATCCCTAGAACTTCTCAACACTGGTACTTACAGCTCACAATGTTTCTGATTACCAGGATGGCATTAAGCATCCATTTGATACCTCACACACCATCTGTTGTGGATAAATACCATGACAGCAATGAGTTAGGTGTACTGAGTTTGCCAGGTCTGATAGGAACATGGATACTTCCTGGCCTGCCTCACTTGCGAGGGACTGTGGGGATTAATGTTGTCAGAGCAGACGCAGAGCCAAATATCATTATTTGATAGGCGTGCTGGTTTCCTGTTGTCATGGTAATTTTGTGCTGTATAAATATCATGTGAGGTGACTGGTGATTAATAACACTGCCTGCTACTCTGTCTCCAGACCATCCTGCGGGATCTGCTACGCTTCCTCATGGTTTACGTGATCTTCCTCTTCGGCTTTGCGGCAGGTGAGAACAGACTCAGCATGCGGTTACCGGCAGACCTACCAGGAAGAGACCTGCCAAGGAAGAATCATTGTTCTGCTTTTGTTACAGCTCTGGTCACCCTCACGAGGGAGGCCCCCCTGACTTCCCAGAACACGACTGTAACCCAAGAGGATGACGATAAAGGCGGTGGGGCATACAGGGGGCTGCTGAGCACCTCCTTGGAGCTCTTCAAGTTCACCATCGGGATGGGGGACCTGGAGTTCCAGGAGCATGTGAAATTCAAATACTTTGTCCTGCTCATGCTGCTGCTGTTTGTGATCCTGACCTACATCCTCCTGCTCAACATGCTGATCGCGCTCATGAGCGAGACGGTCACCAGTGTCTCTGGTGACAGCAAGAGCATCTGGAAGCTGCAGGTAAGTCTGTCGCCCTGCTCATCTGGACTCCCATGCAGGCCTTAGAACAGGTGGCCCATGGGAGCTATTTGTAACACATCTTCTCCCACTGTGCATCAGATCTGACACATGTTTGCACTGAGCTCTGAAGTGGATTTAAAGTAGTGAAAGCGTAATGAGATCTTTCTCTCTCCATGTGCTTCTAGCACCCGTTGTCTTGGTGTCTAAAGTGCTGAGCTGTGCACCTTCCAGATCTACTTGTAAAGACTGGTGCCTTGCAAATTCCCTGCCTCTGGGAGGGAAGAGGAAGTGAGGCTGAGCAGATGGTTCTTGTTGAGGGAGATTAACAGCTGAGTTTACTGGGAGATTTATTCCAACTCCTCAACCTGCCAGAGCTGATTCTGGGTCAGGGAGCTCTTCCAGAGTCTCTGTGTGAGCATGCTCTCCTGGCAGCTAGAGTAATAGCACCTTCAGCCAATAAAACATTGGCTAAAACCCGACAGCATCACAAACCTTTCATTGGTCAAGCATACTCTGGGAGCAAAGCCATGTTAAGAGACAGATATTTAACCCTTTTGCGGGTGTCAGGCATGTTCTCGGATTGTTCTCTGCATTTTTGCTTCAAAAAGCTATTAATGGGTCCTATATTCATTAACACAGGTCCCTACAATTAACAGGTACTTCTGCTGTTTTTATATATATCTTGGTTTCTGTTATTTCCATTCCAATTCCTCTGAGGAAGTGGGGTTTTGCCCATGAAAGCTCAATGATACTATATATTTTTTGTTATTCTCTAAGGTGCCACAGGGCTACTCGTTGTTTTTAAAGTTACAGGCTAACACGGTGACCTCTCACAGGGAAGGAACAATTGTGGTTGGGTTACAAAAGTGCCTTTCCAAGTTATGGTACTTGGTGGGCAGGGAAGACTTCACCAGAACTTAGGGTAGATCAGCAACTGGGTTGTGGCTGTGCCAGGCCCTCTCTAACATGGACTTGTATCCTCAGAGAGCCATTGCCATTCTGGAAATAGAGAAGTCCTGGCTGTGGTGCCGAAGAAGGAAGCCGAGATCTGGCTACTTCTTGTCCGTGAGCCTTGATGATGAGAAAGATGAGAGGTGGTGTTTCAGGTAAGATAGCAGCAAATGGAGGCAGGTTCCCACACCCTGAATTCTGTCTTGGTGTGCTGGCATTCTGTGTGAATGGGGGAGCCCAGTGGGTTTGCTTATTTGTAGGGCCCTACAAAATTTGCTGCCATGAAAAAGGCATCACGGATTATGACATCTGGTTTCTCCCCATGAACTCTGGTCTTTTGTGTGCTTTTACACTCTACTAAACTGATGTCATGGGGGACACCAGAGTTTTTCAAATTGGGGGTCCTGACCCAAAAGGGAGTTGCAGGGGCTCACAAGTAGGGATGTTAAAGATTAACCAGTTTGCTGGTAAGGCATTTGCTTACCAGTTTGCTTACTGGCTAACAGGTTAACCAGGAGGTCCCACCCTCCACAGCAGGTCAGCCAGCAGGACCTAAGCTGGGGTGGGCAGTGGGGCTGAAGCAGCCCCCCGCCGCCCATGGTGGGGCCAGGCCAGAGCAGCCCCCGCAGCAGAGCTGAACCAGAGCAGCCCCTGCCACCTGCAGCTGGTAGTTAACCGGTTAAACAAATTGTTTACTGCTGCTCTGTGACGCTGCTGCTCCATGCGAAGTGAACCACCAGGTGGCAACACTCCCCTCGTCCACAGGAGGCGGGACTTGGCATATCTGCAGCAGAGGTAGCCACATTCAGAGCGTGGTGGCAATGGCATGGAACCTTGAAGCTCTGTGCTGTTCCATGCCTGCAGACTTTTTGCTGTGGGATAGCTCAGGAAAACTCAGTTTGTTAAGTGCATCCTTCTTCCAGGGTCCTGGGGTTATTTAAACACCAGCCATAGCAGTGAAACCTGGCTGGCAACTTAAGAAAACAGATGCTCACACGTTAGATGTGTTTCATCCTAAATTCTTGCGGAGAATCTTAGGAGGAAGTGATGAGGAAAGGAAAAGACAAACGACGAGATCAGAAAAATGGCTAAAGCAAGGTCTCTATTGCAAATAATTTGTAAGACAGGACATCAGTGACTAGGGTGTATTACAAATGGATCATAACCAACTTCCGATTACGGCAGTCCATTAGAAGCCAGGAAACCCAACAAGAAAGAGAAGTAGACCTAGTATGACTTGGAAGTGTACAGTTATCAATGACATAGAAAAATGTCATTTGAAAGGGAGGGCTTGGGTCACATGGCAACTGATAAGCAAGCATGGAGAATGTGGGTAGCCAGATGTGCTGATAAGCATGAGATGGACGAAGGTCTGAGGGCAACTGTTCACAACCTGGAGGAAGCTACTGAATGACTACACCTCACAGGGTTACTATCTCCTTTGGCAACAAAGCCTTTTGTGGTGCAGCAAGTTGTTAGTTCTGTGCTGATAAAATCACCATCAGGGCAGACATCAGTAGGATGCCACCGATGCGGCCTTATGCAGCTGTATGGTCAGAATGTTTTGCCTCTGTGCCTCATAGTCTGCCAACTGACGGGGGAAATTGTTGTATTTTCTGTCTCCAGAGTGGAAGAGATTGACTGGGCCAACTGGGAAAAGGAGCTGGGAGTTATCAAGGAGGACCCTGGGAACTCCAGAGACAGGAAAACAGAACCCCAAGGTAAGACATCCCAGGGCCGAGCAAAGAATTTCAGGCAAATGCTTTGAGCATTTTGCCTAGTCTCTCTTTGGTGGACTCTGTGTGCCAGAAAATCCAGCTGTGTTTGTCATCCTCCCCAATCACACAGAGAAACTGCTGTCAATAAAGCGTCCTGCAGCCACGCCACCTTCATTTGTGATCTGGTCAGCTCTACAATCAAGTAGGTTGGGGGGCTGTTCAGTCCTTGAATGGGAGACACTTTCAGAAAAATAACGTTCTGCGGTAAATGCTGCAGAGGATTCAGCAAAGTGCCTTCAGGTCCAAACTAAACCACTAGCCCAGGAGAGGGGTTTCCTTTGCAGGAAATGTAAAATTAAGGTTCCAGACCCATTGTGGTTGTTAAAGGTCCTGGGACACACTCAGCATGAGTCAGGCTGTTCACCTTGGCATCACGGCCACATTCGAATCACTTTGTAGTTGCCTAACATCCTTTCCACTTTCAAGTGGATTCAGTCTTCCCCCTCTCCTCCTGCCCTAAGCCACAGGACAGCATTACTGTGCTTGGTGAAGCAGCCCTACGCTGAAAGCAGAGATTTGCTCCTTTCAGTGAAAATGTATCGTGTACCTCCTCCTCCAAATCTTGTGTAGCAGCCCTATCAGGATTAAGCTGACCCTTTCACTTTCCAGCTTTGGTCGGTCTCCAGCTGCCGGCCTCGTGGCAGTGGGATGGAGGAGGCTTATAACATTTCAAAAATGCCTAAATAGAAACATGTGGTAGCACACACAAACCTGTAGAGGAACATTTTAACCTGACTGGGCACTCAGTCATGGATTTAAAGGTAGCCATTCTTCTACAAAGGAATTTCACCAGCCAATTACAGAGAGAGAGTTGGGAATTGACATGTATCTGCAAATTTGACTCTGTTTCTCTGGGCTTGAACAAAGACATTAACTGGATGTCGCATTATAAAGCCAGTCTTCCCTGCCTTTAAACACCTCATTTTTACACCAAAAACTAAGCATGGGGCACTTCCAGCCCACTGAATTAGTTTCATTAGTCCTACAACTGATGGGTACAGTTCTTTTTTCTGTTATAAAATACTTAGTTTTGGTTATTCCTCTCCAGCTCATCATCCGACGAAGTGGGCTTTGTCCATGAAAGCTCCTGATACTGCCTATATTTTTGTTAGTCTCTAAGGTGCCCCAGGACTACCCATTGTTCTCAAATATGAAATGTTTCTGTTTTCTGTAAGCCCACCAGAGCCCTGAGACTGGCTGACTACCTTCCTTGCCTTTGTCATCTTCCTGCTAACAAAGGGCCACCATTCTCATGTCTCTTGTTACAGAGAAGAAAGCATGGCTCTGGATGTCAAGGGCGCAAGCAAGCCCAGCAACATCGGAGGAGCAGTTGCCGTTGCAACCCATCAGCCAGTGACGGAGATGAGGCCACTAGACGAGGACAAGCCAAGAGACCATAGCACGTTCTCAGCACTGGGATCCGGTTCTTGCTCCCAACGGCAGGGGAATTCTCCATTCTGTGGTGTTGCTCATATTGAGATGAAAAAACAATCAGTATTCACGAGTCTCATCGAAGACTGGTTCAGGCTGGGGCTTTTGTGCATATGAAGTATTTCCTTTGAAGAAATCATTTCTGTTTAACTTCTTCTGCCTAATTCTTTTCTCCTGCAGTGCTTAAAAAGGAGGCCATATGTGAGAGATTGGGGTTGTAGCTCCTGGATAGGATGTGTTTCTTATCTAAGCATCCTCCTTGAAATTTCTCCTGGGAAGCCGGCATTAAAATTTCAGTTGACTCAATTTAGCCCTGCATGTTTGTGAGACAGAAAAATGTAGTTCTGTGTGGTGCAATGCGTGTAGATCAGGGGTGGGCAATAATTTTTTGCTGGGGGCCACTTCAGAAATGTTTGAAGTGGCCCCTAAGCGTATCAGAAGGGGCGGGGCCTCAAGCGGAAGGGGCGGGGCCAGGATACTTCCCTGCTTCCCCATCCACAGACCATGATTGGTCTGGGGCTGGTGGAGCGCCTTTGGCCCCCGCCCCAGAGGTTCCTGCTAGGTGCTCATGCTCCTGGTGATGGGAGGAGACTTTGCATACTGCCCCTTCTGTCCCCAGGCCAATCAGGGCTTTGGGGGCGGGAGAGCACGCGAAGCCTCCTCTCTCTCTGCCAGGAGTGTGTGGCGAGCACCGCACTCCTCATAGGGCGGGGGCAGGGTGGAGGAAACTTCTCATGCTTGTCCCGCCCCCACGCCCTGATTGGCCTAGGGGCGGGGGAGTGGCAGGGCCTCCATGGGCTGGATCAGCCTATTTGGTGGGCCGGATCCGTCCCATGGAGGTTCTTTCGCCCACCCCCAGTGTAGATCTTTCGGTTGGTACGTTTTCCAACCACAGTGGGCTAACAGTATAAGGTACCGCATGCCTTTTGGGGGGAGAACCAAAGTTTGTACCAGTGTTGATGGTCAAAATTATTTTCCTTGCTGCTCTCTTCTCCTCTGTCCCATAGGCGACTGCATTTCAGGCAAAGTATCTGGAAGGGGCTTTGGAATGAAGGGTGCAGAAAGCGCTGTTCAGGGTTTCTGACCGCATGGCGTTGGTTTGCATGGCAGTGTGTGTCGCTTTGGGAGCCATGGGAAGTGGTATTCAAGCTGAATCATTACACTCAGCTCAGCAGCATCTTTCTCCAAAAGGTGGCAAATCTAAGCATTTACCCAGCCTCTGAACCACCCATCTGTGCCTGAACTGAAGGTGCAAAATCCCTTGAAAATGGTGTGAGCTTTGCCAGCAGCTGCACGAAAAGCTGTTTCCTCCTGAAACTGTGACTTAGAAATGCAAATATACCTGCCATCTCTTCCACACAGACGCGCTCTTCTTCAAATGAGAGCAGCTGAGCACTTCAGATCAGAGCTTCTTGAAGAAGCAGGGGTTAATGCCACACGCATCATTTTCACCCATCTTTAACGACCTCCTGTTCGGTCTGAGTGGGTTTCTGTCACGAGCCAAAGGGTTGCTAAATTTATGTTGATTTTCACGTGCTGACACACTCAGACAGGGAGCGAAGCATGCTGTGAAATTCTGCTGGAAAGCAGGAAGAGAAATGATGTCTCTGCTTAGTTCTCTGTATAAAAAAACCCTGGCTGCTTGAAAATTTTCCATATGGGATCAAGTACACCAGGAAACTTGAAAGAGTAAGTCTTAGGAGGGGTTTCTAGAACTCCACATACCTACTCCCGGGAGCGGGAGGCCCAGGAGTGGAGGATTATAACAGGGAAAGGTGTGCTCTGAGTCAAGGCTGAAGAATGTTGCCAGACCTGGATGTAGCCCAGCGGTGGAAGTGACTTACAGTTTCTTACAGGTACGGTCCTATTGCAACTCAGGTTCCTGCCAGCTCTTTAAATAGCTCCCGGCTGGGCTTTTGCCACAGCTCAGCCAGCTCTTGTGCACCAGGGCGCCCCCGCTTCCTTTCCCCTCTGACGCAGCCCCTGCTTGCCCTGACCTGAGCTCAAATCAGTGTCATGGGACCCTCGTTTTTGGTGAGCACTGAAATGTGCAGAGGGTGACTCCAGCCAATTCCTGCATCCACCTGGGAAGTTGCAAATGCATCCTTGTGGTTTCCAATGCGCCTTCGATCGGAGGGACGCGTGAGAGGCATTTTAATACTAAAATGTTGGGGAAATCACTCAAGAGCTATGCAGATTAGGCAGAGCAAGACCTGCCCTCTCAGATCTCTGCCTGGAAGTGGAACAGGGAAACCAGACAATGTGTCATACAGAGATGAATCGACCCTCAGTCCTTTTGCTGAAGTGATACTGTTATGGATTGACTCCCTGCATGGTGCATGGCTGTCTGGCGTTCTTAACACTTTCTCAGTGGACCCACGCTTGCTCTAGCTATAGAACACATTTTCCTGGGTGGTAGGTGGCAAAATCACTTGAAAGTTGTATGCTTTCCTCGTGGCAGCACGAAGAGCTTCTTCCAGCACCAGGGAATCGTGCTACAGCTGCTGGCCCTGTTTAAATAGTTCCTGTCTCCCCAGGGAGCTGGAAGAGGCAGGTACATGCAGAATCTTAAATGTTTTACACATTCATTTAATTTATTGATTCTTCACATTTTACAAGTTGAGCTGGAGGAAGCCAAAGGTCACAGCAGCAGGATTAACATCCTCTGTGAACAAGGCCTAACCCAAAATAAACTGGGGGTAGAGAGCTCTTTTTCTAAGGGAATCTGCTTTCAAAACTCTCTGAAGAAGACCAGAGCAAGAACTTATTAGGAGCTATGGTGAGCAAGTTTCATAATTTAACCTTCCACCCTGAAATCTTCCCAGGCAAAAAAAAATCAGTAAATGACTAAAAAAAAAACTGTAAAGGGGAAAACAGATCTCTTTAATTCTCCTTTTAGGTCAGAGTGCTGTAGGATTGGCTAGTCTTATGTAGAGCCTCAGGCCATGTCTATACTGGGAAGGTTTAGTGACAAAAGTACTGTCCACATGCAAAAGTCACTAAAAGTGAACACCAGTCAACCCGGGTTTTTCTGCTTCCCATTGTCGACATTTCATGGCCACATGGCTAGCTCCCCCGTTGATAGATAGAGAAATGCAGTGTGGGTGAGCATCCCACAGTGCAGTGGTGTGGGAGGGTGGAGCTGATCCCGGCACGTCTTAGGATTCCCTTGTAGCTCTGGGAGCTCTCTGTGCTGAGGAATGTCAAAGCAGCCCACCCGCCGCTGTGTTCCTAGCAGGGCAGAACAGACGCATTCCAATGATTTGCTCTTTGTTTGCTCCCCAACTGGAGCAGCTCACTCAGCGGTCAGATACTTCCCCGAGCTTTGAAAAGGGAGGGGCACATCCCTGCAGGGCAGCAGAGATCACAGGACCCTGAGCAGAGCCATCAGGGCAGGCATTGTGGAATCCTGGCAGAACCAACGAAACAAACAGCAGAGTGTACACTATTTGTGGACAATAAAGGGAGGGGAAAAAACAAGTGTTTCACAGGGCTGGAAGTTTTTTGTCACCAAAACTGGGTGTTTTTTCCAACAAAAGTCACACTGCAGTGAAAACGCTCTCACTGTTTGGTTGCCTTTTTGGCAACAAAAAGTGGCAGGGCAGACAAGGCCTCTCAGAGCTCACAGCTCCCTCACCCCTCCACATTCTTACTATAACACGCTTTTCATTCAGTGGTTTGTAGCCAGCAGATGGAGGCTTTGAAACCCACCGTGCCAACGGGCTCTCAGCCCCCGAGAGACAAGCTTTGAAAAGCTAGATGCTGCAGTGAAGCCTGCACAAGCTGCACAGGAGTTAGTTCTGCACAAGTTCAGCTTGCAAACCTCTGACGCAAGCTGTTCCGTGGCGAGCAGTGAGCGTCGCAGCCACCGGGAATACAATTACCGTCTAGAAAAGGGCTTTTTAAAAATGGTTATTCTGCCACTTTTTTTACACTCTTCTTTTCTGAGAAGGCGTCAGGCCTGCCGGCGGGGTGAGTCACCATATAGCCAGACAAGAATACCGTGCGTGTGGGACGATCACCACTCAGTGACTAACGCATGCTTCCCATTCTCGTCTGATGTCAGTGCAAAACGAGCCGGCTAATATCTGTGAAATTAGAAAGATGCTGCTCCTCCCCGCTACAAAGTTTAGTTGTGGAAAATTTATAAGGCACCTTGTGATTGTATTTTTGAGAGACAGGTGTCAAAAAGGGAGGAGATCTGTTATATATTAACTTTGTGTCGGGTAAGTGCTGGGGAGAATAAACACAGAAGCTGCAAGCTGGGAAAGGCCGGCCTGTCTCTAGAATCCCTCCCTTTACTTCCCTGCTTTTTGGAGTGATTTGCAAGGGTGAAAGTAACTTACATTACTTACAGGTACTGTCCTATTACAACCCAACCCCCCTCTCTTTGGGGGAGGTCTTAGGGAAGGAAGGGAGATTGCAATACAACAGGACCTGTAAGAAATTTAAGTGTGGGGTGGCTCAGGGCAGGGTGTGTGTGTGTGTGTGTGTGTGTGTGTGTGTGTGTGGAGGAGGTGCAGGAGTTAGGGCAGGGGGCTGGGGACATGGAGGGTGCAGGAGTCAGGATTGGGGTGCATGAGGGACTCAGGGCAGGGGGTTGGGGTTTGGGAGGATGCAGGAGGCAGGGCAAGGGGTGAAGGAGAGAGTGTATGAAGGGCCCTGGGGCTGGGTTACCTTACCTGGCTGGGCCTGGGCTGCTGCAGCTGTGACCAGATGGGGCTGGGCCAAGATCACCGTGGCTGGGTTGTGATCAATTACAGATTCTGCCTCCCCTCCTACCCCCGCCCAGCAGGAATGGGGCCGCCACCAACCCCTCCTGCTGCAAGGTGGGGCCGGACTGCGGGTGCCTGCCCTAGGACTGGGGCCGGGGACAGGTCACCGTGGCCAAATGAGGGCTGGGCTGTGTTGGCTGGACAGCGGCAGGAGCCAGGTTGCCAGGGCCGGAGCCACGGCTGCAGGGCCTGCCCTCAGAGCAGGGCAGCTGGGGACAGACGGTGGTGGCTATCTGGGGGCTGATTCCACCCCCTTCCTCATCCATGGCAGGAGCCAGTGCTGGGGCTTGCCCCAAGAGTACAGCGGCTGGGGACAGACCACAGTAGCCAGACGGGGCCAGAACCAGGCCACCATGGCTAGATGGGGGTCACTGCTGCCAGCCTCTCCCAGTAGCCCTGTTGGGAGTGCACACACCTCCCTTACAGCGTGCCCCCAGTCATCCCCTTTAATCCTGCCAGCCTCCTGATCGGAACGCCCCAGCTGGCTCTTACCGGAGTGGTGCACCAGGGCGCCCTACCTTACTTTCACCTCTGGATGTAATTGATCTTTTCTGGCCCCTGAGCATTCCCCATCTGAAGGGAAACCAGGCCTGTGCAGCTGGAATCCAGTCACTAAAAAGGCAAGAGCAAAATGCATGGCCCTTCTGACTCCTAGGGCTTGCCCCCTTTGAAATGTGGCACAGACACCCCAAAACTAGCCACAAAGGACTAGCAGCAGAGGGGATAGACAGGACAAGGTTCCTCTTCTTTAGTGTGCCCTACTCTTTCAGTAAGCTTCCCTGTCCAGAGTCTACCTCTCTGACATTAACAATGTACTCACCAGAGAGCGAGAGAACAGCAGGGTTGTGTGAGAAAGCGGAAAACCTGGGTCGAAAATGAGTCCTGTCTACAATGAGGCACCTCTGAGAGGTGAGGTACCTTTTAAATCCCTGCTGTGAATGCGTGGAAGTTTATCTCCCCTCTGTTTCCAGAACATTTCCTCAGGATGACGACACCTCTGGCTAGCTAGCATGGAAACGGAAGAAGGATAGTACAAATACCTCCCTGAACAGCTTTCAAAGGTAACCCGCAAGGACACCGTGGTGAGATGCCAGTAGGCAGATAGAGGCAATGATAAAAATGTCCTTTTAGTTGCTTGCTGACTCTATATTTGTAAAGTGCAGGCACACGCACTGAAACCCCAACGAGGAAACCCACAGCAGACTTGCTTAACAGTGTCTCAGCAACCAGCAGTCCTGCGAGAGTCATCTGCAGGCAGAGAACAGATATTGTCTCTACAATCCTGCATCGTTCACGTGAAAGCTGGGAACAGTTATGAGGTCACTTCCATACCTTCTCTTTTTAATAAGTAAGTGAGTTGTATTTATTTTCCGCTCACCTAAATTACAAAACATAGGTCTGGGCCTGTGAAAAGATTGTTGTGATTCTGAGGACTTGCAGTGGGGTCACTTACTCTGACCAAGTAAAGTGCTTTCTGCCTTCAGAGTATTTTGGAGGTTTGAAGATTTGTTGTTGTAGATGCTCTGTCTAAAAATCCTTGTTGCAAAATGATTGGTTTTCTAGTGTTTTCAGCATGCTCAGCAAATGGTGGTGTGATGGGGACATAATTTCAGTGTCTTGTAGTTCTTGCAATTCTCTAGAAAAAGTTACTGTTCATAAAAGCCACTGGCCTCAGCTGTCGTAAGGGGACAGAAACTTAGAAGTGAGGCTCATGTAAGTGCTTAGATAGAGACTGCTTAATGAAACAACTGAAAAAATGGTGCTCTCCATTTACATAGGTAAATAGCTTTCTTTAGTCAGTCAGGTTACTCTGTTGACACTGGGGTAATGAAGAGCGGAGTGTGGACCAATGTCTTTATGTCCATGAGTTCCTCCTTTTAGAAGCATTCTTTGGCACAGAAATGTATCCCAATCAGGGAATGCCTTCAGAAACTCATTGCCGTGGAGAGGTGGCTGGCTGAACTCTGATAAAGTGTTCTCAAGTATTTAGGATCGAAAGAGAACCTCTTTCTCAACCCTGTATTTGTGAATAATTGCTGATATAAATAAAAGGCAGATACAAATTAGGAAATTCACTTTGAAATTCTAGACATAAGAAGTTAACTATAAATGAGGACAAATAGCTGTTTAAGAATCTACTTTAAGTGACTTTTGACATTTTTCATTACTTCAGAGAAGCCACAAAACATCACAGTTGCTCTAGAGACTAGTACAAGACACTGTTTTCAGTTGCTTATAACTTTGCCAAACTTTAACCATTCAGTTTGAAATTTTCCATGCTGGTGTCTATCTCAGGCTGATGATTTATTTTGTGGCAGTTTCAACAAAACTTGTCATTTCTGAGAACAAAATTAGTGGCAAGTAGGGTATTTTGCCTCGCTTAGAAAAATCTTAAAACCATTTAGTTGATGGAGCAGGGACTTGGAATTTTATCAGCCGAGGTCTAAGATATGCTGCTTGCCCTCCCTGTGAAAATTGTCCCAAATTTGGCCAAGCAATAAGCTTCTGAAAAATCAGTTTGCACATAGTCTTTAGACTCTTGCTGGAGCTTGTCAGCTACATTCTCTGAAGATTGCATTTGCACTGGTCCCTATGAAGTTAGTCCGTGCTGTCTGGACTGCATGCGAGCACAGAGCAGTGGTTTTCAACCTATTTTCATTTGGGAAAAACATTTTTGAATGGCGGTGCAGACCACTTTGGAAATCTTAGATGTTGTCTGTGGCCCAGGTCAAAAGCCCGTAGCAGAGAGCAAATGCTGCCCCTTGGGCGTGCACCTTGTCGGGCGGGGCGGCTTGCGTGTTCATATGATCCCAGGAGCTATGCCAGCGGGAGCTTAAGTGCTCCTGGTAGGTTCAACCAAGCCGGAAAGGTCAAGGGGAGAGGAGTCAGACTAAGCATGCACACCGGTCCTCCAGGATTGGGGGTTTGGCTCAGGGCTAATAACCCTGACCTAGAAAAAGCTGTTGTTATGGAAACAGCAACAAAGAATTCCTTCTCAGCTGTGTGGGACGGCCTCACAGAGTCCCTGACAGCGACTTGTATAACTGAAGCTGGCCAGAGACAGACAGAAGTGGAGGACCTTTGTTGCTGCCCTATACGCCAGTGGGCGTGAAGGGCAATGATGGAGATGAGAGAGAAAACGAGGATGCTTCATTTCTGAGCTGCTCTCTGCAGCTGCTCCTTGCAGGAGCCCAGCGCTCTTTCGTCACCAAGCACCAGAAGTGAGTTCCCGGGAGTCTGTCTCCTGTGATTTCTATGCCCCTGTGGTTGGCCCCCAAGCAGCGTGGAGGAGAAGGTGAAATCAGCTTGACGCAAATGAAGCGGGGAAGGCGAGGAGCACAGGGGAAGGCAAGGAGAACAGGGGAAGGCGAGGAGCACAGGGGAAGGCAATCTCAATTCAACCCCTTCCTGCATATGTCATTTCTTACAATCTTGTCGTGAAAATATACAAATTCCTCCACAAGACTCCTGCCTTAGTGCACGAGCTGGAGCATGCTGCAGGGGATGAATCGGGGCATGTAGGAGATGATTATCTCTATAGAATCTCGTTTGTTGCAGAAGTTGTAAGGTGTAGTGAATGAGGCAGGAGATTGCAGGGAGAGGAAGGTCTCATGGGGAAAACAGTTGAATGCTGCCCTGGAAAACAGGACTCTGTCCCTGCCACCGCCCCTGTGTGATGCTGAAGAAATCACTTGAGCCACACTTTCTACCCATGGCCATGAACCCTGCGTTCCTTATTTTATGGATGCTCAACTTGAGACTGTGTGGTCTAATTTGCAGAAGCGCTGGGCACACAAAGCTGCAACTGAAGCTGTTTGGAGGGGCTCTTTGAGCACATAAAGCTCTATAAAAATGCCAACTGCACTGGAAAATAAGGTCTGTGGCATCTCATGGTAGGCACCCGACATGAGTGGACATCGATAAGTTTGGCTTTAATCGCTCTGTGCTTCAGTTCCATGTTAATAAAACGGGGCTAATCCCAGCACGGCGCCTCACAGGTGGGCGTGAAGATAAATCCACAGATGTTTGTGAAACGCTCAGATACCACAGGGAGGGGGCTGCAGAAGAGTCCACGAGGAAATTAATAATGTGCAGGGCTTGGATGGTGCGTGGGAAATACGCCTTGAGATCACGTGCTGAATTATGAGGATAAAAAGAAATATTGCATAGCTACTCCCAGAGTGAGCATTGTCCAGCCTGTGCATTGAATGAGGCAAGGGGTCTAGTGAGGAAAACACAATATGCGCATCAGAATGCATAATGACAAGGGGGGATGGAATTAAGGGTGCCCAGGTAATATTATTTCTGGCATTTCCTAAATTCTGAGTGATTTGATTTTGCAACCTTAAATATAATGTGTGTAAAAATTTCTCAGAGGGGTCGCCGTGTTAGTCTGTAACTTAAAACAACGAATTGTCCCGTGGCACCTTAGAGCAGTGTTTCTTAAACTGTGTTCTGTGGCACACCGGTGTGCCACGAGGCAGTTGGAGGTGTGCCCGCGGAGAACAACAGAGTTCAAAATGGCCACCCTTAAATGGGTAGGCGACCTTTTTTTTCTCCTCAATAACTTTCCCCCCGACCCTATTTTTCTTTTTTCTTTTTTTTTTTTTTGCTCAGTAACTTTTCCCTGGTCTCTCTCTCTCTCTCTTTTTTTTTTTTCTCAACAGAAAAATCCTTGGTGTTTCTCATAAAAAAAAAATTGTTTGGTGTTCCTCCATCTTAAAAAGTTTAAGAAACAGTGCCTTAGAGACTAACAAAACTAAATAGAATAATGAGCTTTCCTGGGTAAAACCCACTTCATCAGATGAATATATAAAAGCACATGATTCTATATATTTGTTGTTAGCCCTGCTGTCTAGACGTAGCCTTAGAGACTATTTCAGGATACTGGAAGTACCCTGAAATAGCAATTCCAAGTCTTTAAGCACGCCCGTTATTCTGAAATATATTTTGAAATAACGGGCGTGCTATTCCGGTGTCCCTGTAACCTTTGTGGAACGAGGGTTAAGGGACTTGCCGGAATAGTGCTTTATGTCAAAATTTGGTGCTGTGTAGACCCGAGCCAAATTTCAAAATAAGCTATTTTGAAATAACCTTGAAATAAGCTACACAATTTGCATATTGCAAATTGCGTAGCTTATTTCGAGGTAAGGGTGCTGTGTAGACGCACCACATGACCACTCATGGTTGTTTATAATGTGGGTGTATTGTGTTAGCTTTTATAGGTCAGTCACTGCAGGGTAGAATATTGCCTGTTAGGTGTATTCTCTTACGATATTAACATTAGGATTACAGACACAGGTCCCAGATTCAAATCCACCCCGTGGCGGTTACATGAGTTCAGGGTTAGAAGTGACTTTCATCTTTATTAACCATGTAATGACTTAGTGGGGATTTCTACAAACTACCAAGCTACTACCCTGCTTAGATCTAACTGGAGCTGACCTACAGCAAAGCTCCTGTCTTCAGTGTTCTTTGCTATCCTCTGTCACCTTTTTATGCCTGTGGGTTTTATTATCAGGTGCTAGCCTACCGAAGCTGCGTGCAGCTCTGGGGTCTGAGCATGTCCTGCTTATGTGCTTAAGAGCTTTCTAGCACTTCCATCCCTTGTGTATATATAAACACTGTAGCTATTTTGCCCATACAGAGACAGCCATGTTCGTCGTCACGCATCAGTTAATATGTGACAAACACAAGGGTTTTTTATAATTTTTTTCATTAAAACACATTTTCAGAGCCTTGTAGGAGTTTTACTTCCTCTCTCCTCTGAACACCTGTGGGAGGAAGATCAGTTTTATCCTCCTTTTATGAGTGGGGAGATGAAGGCACAGAAAGGAAGTGACTTGTTTATATAGCAAGTTATTGGCTGAGCTGTGTTTGAATTTAGGAACTCCTGGTTCCCGGTTCTGTGTTTATTTCTCCAGCCTTTAAAACCTCTCCGTTTTAAGCAATTCTGTGGCTTTATTCAGAAGAGTAGAGGTTTGCTCCATGGCTGTAGTTTCTCCTTTCCCTTCTGCTAGTGTGCTATGTATGCTGGTCGGTGTGACAACCCCAGAGATGGCTGCATTTTTGGGAGAAATTATTCTAATGTCTACTGTATATTTTAGAGACTTTGTCTCTTTAATCAAGAACTCCTCCTAAATGGTAAGAGCTAGGACCACTAAATTCAGTGTACAGCTTCCTCTTATCATAACTTAAAGCAACGTAAAGGTTTGGTTATGTCAGAAGGAGGGGATGTGCCTGGATTGGGATTGCTTCTCGTAACACCAAACAGAAAAGAAACAGAATCACCAAATCAAGTACATTCCTCAAAACTGACATAAGTGTACGATGAAAGAGACTGAACCAAGATAAACCAGAAAAATAGGATGACCCTGGTATAGGATTGCGTCTCGGTAAACCATACAGAAAAAAGATAAAACGGAGAAATTTGGAGTAGTGCTTTGTTTTGGCACAGCTAAATCAATGTTTAAGGCTGGAAAACTAGAAGACAATGCTGTTGGAACCCACATTGACTGTAGCCCTTTTTCGTTAAAACTCAGCGAATGAGAAGGGACGAAGAAAAAAATACACTTGATGGAATTCCCATTTTAAAAAAAATTAATAAAAAAATTAAATGGAAAAATTTTAATAACCCCCTTTTAAGAAATCAAAATAAAAATTAACTTCAGCAAAATAACCAGGAGCGGCTCGTGACTATAGGCCGACTCAGCCGTCGCCTGGGGCGCCGCCTTCAACGGGCACCCGATGATGACATCACTCCATTGACGGCTGTGCAGGCGGGGGCGCCGATCGTGCATTCCGCCTGGGGTGCCAGCTGCCGCAGCTGGCCTCAAGCCACCCCTGAAAATAACACTGTATTTTTTGAAAGCTACAAGCATTTAAATAAAGCCTGTACATTTTTCTCGTAGTTTCAGAGGGGCAGCCGTGTTAGTCCGTAACTGAAAATGCTTAAAAAACAACAAATAGTCTTGTAACACCTTAGAGACCAACAAAACATGTAGATGGTATCATGAGCTTTCGTGGGCCCAAGTGTGCCCATGAAAGCTCATGATCCTCTCTACATTTTTCGTTAGTCTGTGAGGTGCTGCAAGACTATTTGTTGTTTTTTTTTAAGATTTTCCTAGTGGTCGTATAAAACATTTCCAATGGAAGGGTCCTTAGAAGCACACTGTATTATTAGACACATGCTGCACCCAGCGATGCAGGCAGAATCCTGGAAGCATTCCCGCTCCTGCTTCAAGATATTCAGAACTCGGAGAGGCACCCCAAGTGCAACAAACGGTGTGAGACGCTCTCGACGGCTCTGGTGTGAATTATGAAGCGACAGTCTCAGTTAAGTCCCATGTCCCCTCAAGGTGTGATTGTCTGTTGGAGAGGTTTTGTAGTAAGGAGCCCACACAACCCTGATCTTTGCAAAGCCTTCTGCTGGCCACTTCCAGGGTGCAGGGTGGTCCCGCTGTGCCAGGACAGGCAGAAGCCTGCCTTAGGATCCCAGTGCATCACTGAGCGGGAACCGCCAGAAGTCAGCCTGTGCCAAAACAGTCCCCCGTCCCAGCCCTGAGCTCTCCAAACCCAGAACCCCCTCCTGCACCCTAAATACCCTTGCCCCGTCGCATAGCCTGCACCCCCTTTACCCCACCCCCATGCCCCAGCCTAGAGTCCTCACCCACATACTGAACCCCTCTGCCCCACCTCCCCGGTCTGCATCCCAAACCCCTCATTTCTGGCCCCTCCCAAGAGCCCACATCCCCAGGCAAAGCCTTCACCTCCCTACCCCCCAGTCTTAGCTCCTCATCCCTGCGGCCCCACCCTGGGGCCTGCACTCTAGTTTTGGTGGGTCATGGGCATCAGCAATTTTCTTCAACTGGGTGGTGAGAAAAGACGTTTGAAAACCACTGGCTTACAGCATTCGCCAAGCGACCTTCCCTCCCTACATACGTGGGCAGCTTATGTCACCATTTCCCACTATTGAGTTTCTTACAACTGTCTCTGAAGCATGCAGGCTACTGGATTAGGAGAATCACTGGTCTGATCTAATATGGCAGCTGCTCTTTCACAGTTCAGGCCAACAGTATTTTCTCCTTGTAGTCCAGCAAGGCCTCCGTCACATCAGCTGTCACCTCTCTTCGTTGGAGAAACCTGCCACCTCTCTCATATAGGACCACAATTTTTCCAAGCTGCCTACCCTGTGGTTTCTCCACCAAATCAGACCTCTTAAGCTACCCTGCTTTGCTTTCTTCTGCAAGGGTTAAATACTGTGTGATTGCCCATGGCTAGTTCCCATAGCCCTCTCCAAGCAAGTACATTTATTCTTAAAGTGAAAGCATAAAAGAGAAAACACATTAAAACAGCAAAAGAATCTACACACATTCTAATACACTTCCTAGAGATCATCCCAAACTTCATCAAGAGGAAGTCCTTCAACCTCCCTCCCCCTCCCCCCCCGCCGGGATTTTTTTTTTTTGGCTTAAAAATTCATGACAGCTGTTTGCCCAGAAGAACCACAACTGTTAATCTTCCCCCTTATGCAGCTCAGTGTTTGAGCTTTAGCTTCTGGGAAGAGAAAATCAGCAGGCAATAGATTTCCCTTCAAGGGTAGCTTCAAAGAGCTGCGTCTGGAGATGAGAATTTGCATTCACTTCCTTTGAAGTATTTCCCACTTGCCTTTGTCCCCAGAGTCCTTGTCCAGTGCATTCTTTAAAATAATGCTTTTAAGCTCATAAACACTTCCCAAGGTTTACTTCGTTCAGGTCTACACCCTAGAGATGTTACATACAATGCTACAATAATGCTCAAAGTTTGCTACTTGAAGCAATTAGAACGTATGAACATAAGAATGGCCATACTGGGTCAGACCAGAGGTCCATCTAACCCAATGTCCTGTCTTCTGACAGTGGCCAATGCCAGGTACCCCAGAGAATGAACAGAACAGGAAATCATCAAGTGATCCCTTCCTGGTCACCCATTCCCAGCTGCTGACAAACAGAGATTAGGGACACCATTCCTACCCGTCCTGGCTAATAGCCATTGATGGACCTAACCTCCATGAATTTATCTCTTTCTTTTTTGAACCCTGTTAAAGTCCAGCTTCACAATATCCTGTGGCAAGGAGTTCCACAGGTTGGACTCCATTAGGTACATAAATATAATTCAGTAGTTTTTTTCAAAGACATTGCAGGAAATTACCATGGCTGTGTCTACATTGGCACCCTTTTCCATAAAAGGGATGCTAATGAGACACTCGGAATTGCAAATCCGCGGGGGATTTAAATATCCCCCGCGGCATTTGCATGAACATAACTGCGCTTTTTCGGCTCGGGGTTTTGCCGGAGAAAAGCGCCAGTCTAGATGCGATCTTGCGGAAAATAAACCCTTTTCCGGAAGATCTCTTATTCCTACTTTCAAGTAGGAATAAGAGATTCCTTTCAAGTAGGAATAAGAGATCTTCCGGAAAAGGGTTTATTTTCCGCAAGATCGCGTTTAGACTGGCGCTTTCTCCGCAAAACCCTGCCGGAAAAAGCGGCAGTTATGTTCATAGAAATGCCGCGATATTTAAATCCCCCGCGGATTTGCAATTCCGAAGTGTCTCAGTAGCATCCCTTTTACGGAAAAGGGTGCCAATGTAGACACAGCCCATATGTGTCACATAATGCTCACATTTTCAATGGTGAGAAACCAAACTCAGGCCTGGTGTAGGTGGGTGAAGCCCCCTATGCTTCAATGGGAATAGGACCACTCTTTAAAATTTGGCCCCAGGATCCTCCAAGAAGCTACAGCTTCTGATATGTTAACCCACAATGTGGACTAACTATCATCTCATACTGGGCGGTGAGCTCCTACAGAGCTTTCCCAAGTTAAGTAAATGTTTTTCTTGTCTTAGGAGCATAATTCCTAAGGCCTACACTACACCCTTCCCCTGTCAATCTAAGTTACTCAACTTCAGCTACGTGAGTACCACAGCTGAAGTCAACGTACTTAGACTTATTTACCATGGTGTCTTCCATGCAGTAAGGTCAGCAGCTGATGCTCTCCTGTCGACTCTGCCTACTCTTTTCATCTGGGTGGAGTACCGGAGTCGTCAGGAGAGCACGCGGAGGTTGATTTATCGCATCTAAGATCGAATGCTGCAGCGTCGAGCCACCATGTAGTGGAGACAAGCCCTCAATTAAGATGAATGAACCGAAGCCAAGAGGTGGGACAGTGGCTATGGGGAGGGAGGATTATGAAGATGATGGGAAGGAAAAGGTGGGTTGGATGAGATTGCTCCTAACTTTGGGGACACAGCATGATAGAAGGTCCTTGCATCCAGGCCATTTCTAAATCTTTCTGGGTGATATCGACAATACGGGTTTCCTATCCCCCCTACTCAGGTAAAAGGTTTGCCCAAGGTGCTCATCATTTTGTGTCTTGATTACGGCAACGTCCTTTTCTTGACTTTTGACCTATGCAATCTTGCCCCACTCCTATCCATTCAGAATGGGGCTGCAAGGATCACTGTCCTCACGCATCACATTGCTCATATCACCCCTTTCTTTGAACCCATCCCATGGGTCCCTCTTCTCTCTTGCATCAAACAGAAGCTGCTGGTGACATCACTTTCAGGGGCCTTCATGGCCCATCTCCACCCGATCTACTCTCTCTTTCCCTTTTGAAATGTCAACGCTCCATGCCTATGACGCCCGCCGGCCCTCCCGTTTGGAAGGAGCTCTTTGTAAACCACCTCAAAATGGCCCCTTTAGTCATCTTAACATCCTGCCTTAAAAACTCTCCCCTGCTGTGTTGGTTTAAATAAAAATCAGCTGACAACAGATAAGGTGTTGGTTCAACTGCCAGAGTGAAGTTTCTCTTCGGTCCTTGTCTTGCTTTGTACAGTGACCCATGGGTTGTCCAACCCTTCCCCCAACTGAGGGTCACACCAGCAATTTATCGGGGCCTGAAAGCCACAACTCACTTGCCTAAAAATAAGTATATTGGAGCCACCTTCCTCTACAATACTGATGGAGTCCCTATGGGCCACATGAGGCTCAACTTTCACTGCTCCAGCCTGGCCCCTCGGGTAAAGACAGTCCATTGTGTGTCGGGATTTGCAGGCAGCGCTTCTGTTATCAATGGGAGAGAACTTGTAGAACTCATGTTGCATTTGACTGTGGGCCATGGATTAATAACAATACTTAGGGCTTTGGCAACCCCACACAGCTGGGCCTAAATACAGGATTAATCTGAATAATAATCACCTATATATTTTAGAGAGTTTGCGTGCCTGTTTGTCTGTGTGTCCGTCCATTTGTGAGTCTGCTTGTTCAAGAACTCTTCCTAAATGGTAAGAGCTAGAGCCACCAAATTTGACATGCAGCTTCCTTGATCCTAACTTGAAAGCAAGGTCAGGGTTGGGTTGTGCCAGGGCAATGGGATGAGCGTGGAATGCGATTGTTTCACATCAAATGGAAAGGGAGAGGTGTGATAGGAGGGACAGTTATACTCAGGAATGACCACAGGGGGGCAGCTGCTGGCTGGCAGCATGGCCCCCGTCACACCAGCCTGCTCCGGGGAGTGGCCACTATCCAGGCCACGTGACCCTGCCACTCCAGGCTGGCCCCAGGGAGAAGCTGGCAGGTGGCCTGTGAGGCCCTTCTCTCCCTGGTCCGGCCCTGGGGAGAAGCTGGTAGGAAGCTTGTGCACCCTCCCCCCTGCCACCCCAGGCTGGCCTTGAGGAAAAGCTGGTGGCTGGCCTACATGCCCCACCCCGTTTGGGCTAGTCCTAGGGAGAAGCTGGTGGGTGAGACACGCAGCCCCTACCGCCCCAAGCCAACCCTGGACCCGGGCAACGCTAGGTAAGTCTTCTAGTAATAGATAGAGTTACACACATACAGGTTGCTGAATATTCATTTCTGCATGATTTCTTTGTTTCCAACCAACACACAAGCTGAGGAGTGTGAAGGAGCAAAGCCTTCCGCCAATGGGGACAAATTCTTAGTAGTCACAAAATAACCAGAACTGCAGTAAATGGTTGCTACAAAGAGCACCTACCCACATCATGGGGCACGTTTTCCTTTTTGCCACATCCCTCTCCAGGAATTAATTGTGATTCCAAGGTGCTAAGGTCTGTCGTGTGTCACTGGAAATCCGGGAGGGCTGCCAGGACTCAGCACAGGTAGCGTGTTTAGCAGTTACAGCGTTTGTATTTATAACTTGTAGGATTCTGTACTGGTTACTCCCCATGCATTTAATATATGCTTACATATTCAGTACCAGTTAATTACCTGTAGGGAGTGTACGCTCTCAAAGGGCCAGGTTCTGATCTGGCATAAATCTTGAGTAACGGCCCTTACGTCAGTGAAATTACTCCAGATTAACACCAGTATAACTGAGTTCAGAATGAGGCAGTAAAGCATTTACGTATTTACTGCCGAGTACCGACAAGGAGCCATGTTTGCCAATGATCTATCAATGTACCTCGATTGATTTCGACAAGTTTGCACGTTATAATACAGCTGTGGGGGGGCTGCCTCACCACCCTGCCTCAGTGACCCACTGCCAGTCTTCATCTAGCCCGTCTCAGGGCAAACTGCAGTCTGTAAGGGCCGCTCATCACCAGCGAGGGGGTGTGGACCTACTACCCCCACTTACCAGGACTGCCTCGCTACAGCCCTCCTAGTCCCGGGCCTTGCTCCAGGCCCTACAGCCTGGGAGCTCACTTGGCTAGAGCTCCCCTAGCCCTGCCTTGCTGCCCCAGCATTGCTCTAGCTCCTGTGAGCCTCCTGCTTCCTCAGCTGCCAGCCCTTACTGCTCTCCCCCCGAGCAATATAGCCCCCAGTTGGGCCCTCATTAGCCAGAACAGCCTCAGCTGGGTCTTTACTTCCAGCCCCTGCTCCGGGTCTGGGTTTTGCCCTTAAAGGGCCAGTGCAGGGCGCGCGCCCTGTCACAACAGCCTCATCTGAGCCACGTCACTTTAACAGTTTGGTTTGTGGCTTCCTTATTCTGACAGTTGGAGAAGCAAAACTAGAGACTGTCCGGTAGAAACCGGCAAGGAAGGCTTAAGGTCGGGGTTTAAGAAAAAACAACTCCCCTGGGTTAGATTGTACACAGTGGGGCCAGCAGAGCTTGGAGTGACGATAGGTGCTATTTGATGCATGAATGCAGGAGTCAGATGTTTTAATGCAGCTGCGGGATGCAGAGCAGGGTTGTGTGTCCTGCCACCAAGGTCCAAAAGCAATTCTACGCCATTCGCTGAACGATTGAGGAAGGATGAAGCAAGGCCTAAAACTTTCCCACACTCTGAGACCTGGCGTGCTTTGTGTCTATATATCAGTGTAACAGGGCACCTGCAGCCCCCTGTCTGTCCCCCTCCCACCTCTTTCCCCCTCTCCTGCACTGGGGCACTGGAGTCCTGCACTGACCTGTTCCTCCCCCTTTCTCGGGGCACTGTCAGAGTGCACGAGTTGCCTGATGCGTGCCCTGTCCCTGCTCCTCCCCCTTCCTCTCAGAGCTGGAATGCCTTGAACAGCTGATTCGTGGTGTTCCAGCTCTGGGAGAGGGGGAGGAGTGGGGGATTTGTGGCTAAAAAGTGCTGGGAGGGAAGGGGGGTGTAGGAAACGTGGGGCTCTGATGCCCTCGCGCACCACGTGCGTTGGGAAGGGGGGCAGCCGGAGAGGTCTGCGGGCCACAGGTGGACCCCAGTGGGACGCAGGTTGCCCACCATTGAACTAGGGATTTGTCTTCAGGGCGAACTACTAGGGTTAGAAGCCCCCTGCCCCCAGGACAGCTTGTGTGTGTCTTGTAGCGCTCAGGCTTCTGACGCTTGTGTGTGGCTCAGAGGGCCAGTAGAATTGGCCCCTCCTGCTGCATATGAAGCAGCAGCCATCAGAATCAATACCCCCCACTAACTGAACGCACCATATTTATCCTTGCAGAGCTACATTCGATGCGTCTTTCAGCGGGGCCTATTGTCTAACGTCCCGGTCTGTTGCAGAGTCCGGTAGATGCAACATTTGTGGGCTGCGTATGTCGTGAAATATAGCAAGTTGCCGCTGTGTCCCTTCTGGGTAGTTTTAAGGCTCGAAATGTCACCGATGCTCCTGGGAAGACTCCACGGCACACATCCCGCGTTGCTGGGCAGCTGGCTGGCACAAACCTTCCCAGGAGACGGGGAAGAGCATGAGGTGTTTCCTCTGGAGGCCACCAGCTCAGAGGCAGCCCTAGTGAATCCTGCCTGTTCCTTACCTTATGTGAGATGAGTTGTGGGGTCTCAGTCCCTCTGTGGGTCAGGTGTGCATCCGCACCACCACACAGGGCACTAATTTGCCCTTGTGGCAGCCTCAGCAGAGCGACTGAGGTCTGAATGTCCCCTAAAACCGATGATCTCTTCCCCCTGGAGCTGGTCCAGCCGGCTCTGGGTCCTAGGCCGCTACCCCCGTGGTGGGGGCGCAAATCTTGCCACCGTTCAGGCTGTACGTGAGCTGCCTCTTGCACAAGCCCCGAATCCACTGACACAGGACACGTCTGCAAGGCAGCGCTTGCCTAGGCCACAAGTTTCTTGCCCACAGCTAGCAGCAGTGGGAACCAGCTGTCGTGCATCTCGTTTTCAGCATTTCCTGCCCTGATGGTATTAATCAAGTGCAGGGGTCCTGCCTGGTGCGTAACCTACTCCAGAATTGCACAGACCTCCCTTCCTTCCCGCCCTCAGCACGCGCTCTGTGTCCTGCCTGGTATGAGCTTGTATCTGTAGCTCTACCGGACCTACAGGCTTGTGGCGCGGTATATCTCAGGGTCACTGTCCTCACATGTCCTCCTGCCCTGTATGAGCCTCTGAGTAGGGGCCACGCATCCCGTCGTTGAAAGGGAACTTTTGCAGGGCCACATTGCGTCCTACCATAGGATCCTGAGTGACTGTGTCCGTTTTCTAAGGAGCTGGCAAAGAAAGGCCTTGTTCGGTCCCTTTCAGCTAAGCCAAGAAGAGGGGAGCTTGCTTCTGTTAATGGTTTCTATTCCAGTCCCATTGCATGTGGGGCAGGGAGCCAGCAGGGAAAGGCGCCATAGGTGGGGGATGTTAGCGCAGGAGGTTGTGTCGTGAGTGGTAACCCCCCGAGTTACCGTCCTGATGTTGTTTTTGCAGCGGTACCGCCCCTGAGCAGTTTTAACATCGACGTCCACAAGACGTGGATTACACCGCCCACAGCCCCTCTCTCTCCTGGCCAAAGGTTCGTCAGCATTCGGATGGGCACAAGACCTGGTAAGAGTCCAAAATGCCTCTCTGGCCTGTGGGACTGGCTGTTCCAGTATGGGAGGCACTGCCGGCTCCCATGCACCCTTCAGGGTCCCAGTACCCATCCCTAATTCTTTAGGGCTCTTGTGAGCAAGTGACAAAGTACCCCCTGGCCTTTGTGATGATAAATTTGTCCTGGTTGGACCTCCCTGGTCTGGCTCCCTCGGGACCTGACTGCTCCCAGAGGAGGGATTTTGCTGGACCACAGGAGTTTATTTTTGGTCCCTCTGCTGCTGGCCCCACCACCTGTCTGCTGCCCCACCGGGCTTCCTGCCCCCCCATCCCTCTCCCAGCCCAGCTGGGCCATGCGCTGGCTTTCCCAGCTTCTGCCCAGCCATGTGCTGGACTTCTCACCCCACCCTCCCCAGCATCACACCGGGCTCCCAGACCCTCCACCTCCTGCAGCACACTGGGACTCTCTGGTCCTGGAACATCCCTAGTCCAGCAGGTTTCTGGTTTATAGAGGTGCAACCTGCACGTTTTAAGCCTGGCAATAGATTGGAACCTCAACATTTTGTGGGTATTGGTTTTAAAGCATTTTAGTTAATCTCTTTATGGACGTGCCCTGGATTCCCTACTGCCCTTTGCCCACCCTCAGATAAAACTTAGTGCTCTATAGACAGTCACTTCCTTCACCCGACCACCCCACTACGAACACAGACAGCTGCTTTCCTGCTGCACATCCTGCCAGGGTGGGCATTTTCAGGCCCTGTGCGTGATCTATAGATAGCAGCTGCCGTTCGATGCGATGCCGTAATGGCCCAGAGGATGCCGTGTTTCATTGTTCTCGTGGGTTTGTGGGGGAGCAGCAGTGGGTGTGCTGCTAGGTGGATAGAAGGGTTGTCATGGAGACAACCTAGATAGTGTGGGGGAGGGAGCTATGGTCGCTGCATCGAAAGAGCCAGGAGGGATGGTTTTAGCTTTGGAGAAAGAAAAGAAAGGGAAAGGGAAAAAAGGGAAAGGGAAGAAAACCAGCCGCTGGCCTGCTCCTTTCAGCAGAAAGTGCTGTGGACAATACTCCCATCATTTCCCAGGGCGGTGCAGGCATCTCTGAGGACTGGGGGAACTGCCTGCCCTGCTTTCTGCCCCCTGCATAGATGAGTTGGGCTCCTTCCAGCTCCAGCAAAGGAATCGGGCAAGCCACGTTGGCTCCCGTCGCTTGGCCGTGGCCTGCCTGCCCTGACTAGTATTTCAGATCGTACACTGCTTGCTCCAGCTCCCCCCATGCCACTTCCCACGGCTCCCCTTGGCAGCAAACGGCGAACCGGAGTCAATGGGAGCCGCGTGGCTACGGAGCCGGTAAATAAACAAACTGTTGCAGCCAGTTAGTGGCTTTCTCAGCGCGGATCCACGGGCCACTTTAAGAAACACTGCTGTACGTGGCTGGACTGGAGGTGCACGTGGCTGGGCTGAGGTGGAAGCCTGCCCTGCCTACCTCCTGTTAACAGCACAGGAAGGGACCCATTGGTGACAACAGGATGTGGGGAGGGAACGGTGGGAAAATTTGCTCCACCCTGCAGTCTGGGAGAGAAATTGGATCAGCCTGGGGGGGTGTCACAACCTGCCATTCAATCCCGTGCTCTTCGCTGAAGCGGGAAATAGCTGTGGAGAACAGTGATAGGTGTTTGTATCACCAGCCACTGGTGAGCACTGTCCATATAGCCTGTGGCATTGTCACTGGAAAAGCTGTAGGCCCAGGCACTAAAATCTAGAGAGCTGCTGAGCGAAGGCCGGGGTGCAGTCAGGGCTGTTTTTACCCATACGCAGACGATACAGCTGCGTAGGGCTCCTGAAAATGTGGGGCACTACTGGGTCTTAGTGTCCCCCAACCCGCCTCTTCCCATCCCAGTTCTGTAGCTGCTGCAGCCTGGTGAGTCTTCTTCTGAAGATGAGCTAGATAACTTAAAAGTGACATAACTGTTCGCAGAACACCGACAGACTCATTCAAGAGGCAATGAGGCCCATTAACAGGTATATCTGAATTTACCGTGTAAGTCGAGAGGAGCTTGGTTTAAAACGTGCTTTAAAAATGTGACTGTGTTGCTGAAGATTATAAAATCATGTCTTTAAATATCTCTCCCCTTGCCCCCTGCTGCCATCGGGCATAGGGCCCCATAAATCCTAAGGACGGCCCAGGATGCAGTGAAAGCAAAAGACCTTCCATTTCCTTTATTGAGCTGCAGCGTGTCTGCCTGGCTGTGATATCCAACCACGGCTTCAGCCACAGCAATGACACACTGAAACCTACGGGGAAGCCCCGCGATTGGCTGGAGCTGATAACGTTCCATAGATTTCTTCTCCCTTCTACTATGCAATGAGAACAGGGCCCACTTCCTCATTCCCACCCCACCCCCGTTCTTCTTTCTCCATGTGCTTTAGGGTTTTGGCGACTTCCTCAGCCAATGATGAGCCGGGGAGGCGGCTGGGCCGGCTGAACCGGTGCTCTCTTGCCTCGCGTGAGCTCCAGTGCCAGGAAGTTGACCTGAGAGGTACAGTCCAGATCAGTCGTCCTGGCTGTTGCTCTGAATTGCTTTTGAATGGGATGGGGCTGTTGCAAACACTGGCGTGTGCCACTGCAAGGAGGAGGCAGAGAGCAGCTCCTGAGGCAGGAAGGGCCCATAGGTCCTCACTCAACTCTGGTGGGAAAAGAAATCCCAGCGCCCGTGGCTGTGGTTGGGGGGAAACTTAGCAGAGTGGTGCCCATCTAATGCAGTGCTTTTCAAACTTATTTTCTCACGACCCAGTTGAGGGAAATTGAAGAAAACCCAGCATCGTTAGATCTCTTGACTAGAAGGAGGGGCTCTGGCATGGGGCCAGGAATGAGGGCGGGGGCTCAGGGCTGAGGCAGGGAGTTGGGGTGCAGGCTTACTTCCAGCAGCTCCTAGTCGGCAGTGCTGCAGGGGTGCTAAGGCAGTTTTCCTACTTGTCCTTGCACCACAGACCATGCTGTGTCCCAGAAGTGGCCAGCGGCAGGTTGTGCTCCGAGGCAGAGGTGTGCAAACCGCTCTGTGCGCTGTTCTCGCCAGCAGGCACTGCCCCGCCCCCCAGCCCCCATTGGCCAGGAACCGGCCAATGGGAGAGGGGAGCCAGTGCTCAGGGCAGGGACAGCACTTAGCTCTCCGGAATCCACCCCCAGGAGCTGGACCTGTTGCTGGCCACTTCCGTGGTGCAGCATGGTCACCCTCCAGCAAAGTGCCCGGTGCCTGACTTTCCGGGACCCAGTATTGGGTCGCGACCTGTACTTTGAAAACCACGGATCTAATCTGAAGCCTGATCCAAAGCCCACTGGAATCAATGGACAGACTTGGCGTGTCTCCAGGATACCCATCGCTCTAGTAGCTGACCGTGGCATAGGCTGTTCCTTCCAAATGAGATCCCTCCTCTGAATTAGCATCCTGTGCCTCAGTGTATGTGTCTGCCCCAGGATAAGGAATGCTGAGGTCACCGGCACTAGAAAATGCACCTCGGTGTGTTCCATTTCATTAAGTTACCTCCCCTCGCGCGCTTCTTGACTTGTTTTATTTTTTTAAAAAACACTTTTTAGGAAATACTCAAAAAAGTATTCAGGACGGGGGCGTCTCGCTAGCCAGGAGTGCAGAATGGATCCTGGTAAGTGACTGGAGGAGCCGGGGCTGGGAATGTGTTTGCCGTGTGTCATGTCCGTGGGCGGTGCTAGATAAATGCCGAATGAATGCTGCGGGGCCGGGATGGCATGCTTGCAAGGCAGCGGGCCTGCAGGTTGCAGTCGCATTGCCAAGCAGGGGATGAGGTTTCAGGCTGTACCTTTGAGTGTTCAAGGGGAAGCTGTGCTGGGCACAAGCTATCCATCCCAAGAGGGAGCTGGAAAGGAGGCTACGAGGAAGTGCTTGGACTTAGCGCAGACTCGGACGTGTCTGAGACGCTGGCGTCATAACGCCGACGGGCAGAATTGAACCTGGGACCTCAGGAGCTTAGACCAGGCGCCTCCACCGCAGGCGCTAAAAGCCAGCGGGCTCTCCACTAATGCTGTGGAGCAGACTCATTCTTCTCTCCGCAAGTGGTCTCAGTGCCACTAGATGGGACAGTCCATCACACCCAGGAGGTGTGTGGGTTACATGGTTACCTGTGTGTTGACTTGTGAGTTTTGAACACCACTTCATGGCTCTCCTTGGAGCCTCACCCTTTGCTTTGGTCAAACACTAAAGGCCAACACAGCCCCGGCATGTGGTCCTCCGGCAGGCGCGGAGGGCATATGCAGCCATGCTGCTCCCTTTCAAGAGACTTTCAGTGCATTACAAAGACCAGTAACATAATAAGCCTCAATTACGGGTCTCCTGGCCCTATTGCTGAAGTGTTGCCGATTGGTTTCTTTGCACCTTCTTGGTCAGGGTGCTTGTGACTTACCAGCACGGCCCTCCCTTCCCTCCTAGGCTTGCCTGCAGAAGAAGCGGCGCCAGGCCCTCAGCATCACAGAAGAGTTGAATGGAATCTGCACCCTGCTCACCGCAGAATTCCAGGAGGCAGCTTTCCTCAACTTCAGCAATATCCGTACGGAAGCAAAGCAAGCGACCTGTCTGCGGGGAAGGGCTGTTACCGTGGGGGCTGCCTCTGAGCTGTTCCAGTCCAGCTCCGCTCCCCTGACGCCTTTGGGCACCAGCTGGCTTCTGTTGCCCACGCAGAGGATCTAGGAATCCAGCATTTGAGCTGAATTCTACCCTCCGTTATACCCATGTGGCCCTGCAGATTTCACTGGGGTTATGCAGGCTGAACTTCAGAGAAGAATAAATGCGTACACTGATGTTCTGTTACCTGCCTCCTGCATGATCAGGCATGTAGGGACGGATTTTTAAAAGCATTAGGCAACTAAGGATTCCAGCTGGCATCAGGTGGGATTTTCAAAAGGGCCTAAGCACCCCATTCCCACTGATTTAAACCTCTAGGTGCTTCAATGCGTTTAAAAAGCTACCCCCAGCGCTGGTTTGGGAGTCTCTGCGTTTTAACCTACGTTAGTTAAAAATACGTAATTCTCAAAACTCTTCGATTGCCTTTTTTTGTTTGGTTCCGTAGTTGAGACCCAACTAAACGTCAGTGCCCAAAATAACAATAACAACAACAACAACAACAACATCAACATGTCCAATGCTGACAACTTCATCAGTGCAGAGAGGGGCATGGGTATCAGCTGTGCTGGCAATAACACCTTCAACAATTCAAGGAGCAGCCACGCATGCAAAGGTATGTGCTTGTGTAACGTTGAGAGGCGGAACCGAACCTGGGACCTCTGGAGCTTAGTACATGCGCTAAAGGCCAGCTGACTCCCCGCCAGTGCTGTAGAGCAGACTCATTCTTCTCTCTGACGTTATTTCGAAATAACGTAGTGTGCATCTATCTACACAGCACGCCATTATTTCAAAATAATGTCGAGCTGGAGGACGTCTTACTCCGACTCCTGTAACCCTCATTTCACGAGGAGTAAGGGAAGTCGGAGGAAGAGTGTTCATCCTTCGACTTCCTGCTGTGTAGGAAGCTATTAATTAAGCTATTTCAACTTCAGCTATGCAATTGACGTCACCAAAGTTGCATAATTCAGCGTTTGCCCTGCTGTGTAGACGTCCCCTCTGTAAGTGGTCTCGGTGCCACTAGATGGGACAGCAGGCCAAACTCAGAAGGTGCGTGGGTTACAGTAGCTGGACTCATGAGTCAGGGAAGCAAGGTGGAAAGGTGTATTAGCTGGGATCTGAAGAACTCATACCGCTCCATTGGGGGTGAGCTGGGCAGGAAAAAGGATGACATTCTGACGGTGGCAGATTGAGGCTGCTATGTGGTGAGGTGTATGGTAGAATAGTCATTTAGCAACTGAGCCTTTCCTGGAAGCATCTCACGGCTGATGTGGCAAACTGGTGGAGTGCCCACATGTGAACCACAGTGCAAAGCCAACTAGATCTCTTCTCATCATGGCTGGGTGACATGTGACTAAAAGCGGCAGCAGCCCCGTGGGGGTTCTCCCAACATTGACAGCACCAAGGAAGCTGTAGCTATCAGAGACGGGTCAACAGAAGCCCAGTGAAGATGCCAATTTTGGACACAGGTTCCAGAGCCCCTGGTGCCACGTAGGAATTTGGGGAAACAGTTCCTGTTCCTCCCCTCGTCTTCATTCTCGCTAATGATGTGGCTCCCAATTTGGGGTTCCTGGCCTGTCGTAATGCTGCGCTGTCCCATTGTCCTTTCCCATGTCTATTTTTAACTCTCCCCGCAGACTCAGGGATGGAGATTGCCATTGTGCTAGATGGATCAGGAAGCATCGAGCCGGAAGACTTTGAAAGAGCCAAGGCTTTCATCTCCACGATGATGAGCTCGTTCTGGAGGAAATGCCCAGAGGTGTGTGCTCTGCTCTTCCTCCTGAAGGGAGCGGGCATCTCAGACTCTGGTCACGTTTCAGCAGAGAGAACAGGCTGTGGTTTCCCATGGATACTGGAAAGTTTTCAGGGTTATGCACAAAGCTGGGAGTCAAGAGAACTGGAGTCCAGTCTCAGCTCTACCCCGATTCAATGTTTGAACAGTTTGCTGACTCCCCATGCCTCAGTTTCCCCTTCTGTAAAATAGGGGTAATTCTTTCTACACCACACTTACCTCCGTGTGGTCTGAGCACTCTACAAGTCCTGGGAGATATTATGCTAATAGAATCTGTGTTCCTTGCCCTAACTCCTACTCACTTTTCAATTTGATTATGCTGAAGCAGGGAGGTTTGCATTTTGCCCTGGCTTTGTACAGGGCGGTTGCGCTGACGGGCTGCTATTTGTTCAAGTGCTCGCAGACCATCAGGCACTTGGTGCTAGTGACAGGGCAAACTACAAACTTATGACTACTTTGTAACACTACTGATTGTGAAATATTCACAGAACTTCTGTGTCAGTCTGTCTCCCTGGAGGGGTTTAGAACAAGAGTGAAAATCTCTCAGAGACCAGGAGAGCAAGAGCGTGGAGCTTGGTTGGAGAGGAGCAACTAGACCAGCAGGGGGTGGGTTTTTCATTCTTGCAGGTGGTTTAGTCAGTCTAGATCGGGGGGGAGGGCAATAAGTCGGTGGCAGTTCTCCAGAGTTAGCCCCTGGCAGGTTGCCGTCGCTATATTTAGTTATACATCTGCAGATACGGTCACTTGCACCTACCATTGGCTGTGGATCACTGTTCCTGGCCAATGGGAGCAGCGGGAAGCCACACAGACCGGGACACCGCTTCCGGCAGCTCCCATTGGCTGGGAATGGCGATCCTTGGCCAATGAGCGCTGCAAGCATCCTTACCTGCGGAGGCACAGATAAATACAGTGGTGGCGGCCTGCCAGGGGCTAACCCTGGCGAGCCACATCCAGACCATGGGCTGGTTATTGCCCACCCTGGTCTAGGTGCTCTAGATGGCTTATCAGGGAAAACTCCCAAGGTATTTTGAAACACAACTCAAGGGACAGACAGACGCCCTAGCCCTTTCATTCCAGTGAGCCTAGTGTTTGGGAATGTAGGGAGGGCCAGGAAAGACTGGGCCAGAGTGGACGTTTAGATGGATAAGATGGCGGCTGCATTTGCCTTGAGTCAAAAGACGTTCTCCTCTCTGTGGGGCTGTCCCCACAGGGACTGCCAGAATCCAGCGGGTGATAAAAGCAGAGGGGGAAAAACCGGGAGGAAAATGGATCGAAATACTCACCCTGTGCTCTATTTGGAGTCACGGATAGCTAAGGAGACACTTTCCACCCCCACCCCCCGTACTAAATGCTAAGCGTGGTGCTTGGAGACAGGGGCCTCCAGATCCCTGCCTCAGATCTCAACCAGTTCTGCCTTGGTCTTCTGCCCGGCCCAGGTGAAGTTTGCCATGGTACAGTACGGAGCAGAGATCCGAACGGAATTTGACCTGCAGGAAAGCTGCAACCAGTCCTGGGCGCTCTTCAGGGTCCATAATATAACGCAGCTGGGCTCGGTGACCAAGACTGCGTCCGCCCTGCAACACGTGATGTGAGTCTCACACCCTTGAAAGCCGCCCCTCCCCCCCGCTGGGATTTCTTCTGCTTCATGCTCGGGGCATAGCTTGTCTTAATCTCCCCCTGGCTGAGACCCTCTGATCTCCCCCTTGGGCCTCTCCCTTTCCTCCCTTCATACGGTATCCCCGGCCCAAAGGTCCCACTGGCAGGGGCGGTCTGGATGTGCCTCCCCCGGTGTTTATCAGGTCTGGTCTAAGGTATCCACCAGAAGGGGTTGTTAAAGGGCAAAGCAGGGGTTCCCTCCCAGCTGCCTTTGGAACATTAGATTCCCAGTTCCCCCTGGCCTATGGGGAGAGGGGGCAGTGTGACCTAGTGGCTAGGGCACAGGTTTGGGACCCAGGAGACCTGGGTTCTGTTCCTGGCTCTGCTACTGACCTGATGGGTGATCTGGGGCAAGGCATATCCCTTCTCCTTGCCTAGGTTTCCCATCTTTAAAATGGGGATAATGACAGTGGCCTGTTCAGTGATGTGCTCTGTGATCTACTAAGGAACAGGGCTACTTAAGAATGAGTGGTTATTACCCTGGATGGCGTGATCTTGTCCCCAAATGGCACAAACCCACCACTAATGATTGCGTGTCCTCCACATGTGTTAGTGCTGTGGGAGCTTCCTGGCATGCTGGAGCCGCTGTCAGGCCCCTGATACACATGCCGCTGTGCCTGTGTGTTGTGTTCCATAAGGTTCGTCTGCGTTTGTGTTTCCGCAGGGACGAGATCTTCAACACCAGCCGCGGGTCTGTCACCAACGCGCCCAAGATCATCCTGGTCATGACTGATGGGGAGATCTTCCTGGACCCACTGCGCTTGTCGGACGTGATGAGCTCCCCGGCAATGGCCACGATCAGACGCTACGCCCTGGGGGTACGTGTGCCGTGATGCGCGGGCCCAGCTCCGGCACGGTCGCACCTGTCAAAGGCCTGGTCCTCCCAGAGTGAGGAACCCGACAGTCCCGGCCGGTTCTGGTGCCCTATGCAGCAGCGGTGTAGCCAGCAGGGCCCACTCGGGTGGTCCCCGAATTCAGGGGAGAAGGAAATGTAGGGGGCACATGGTAAGCCCCAGCGTGCCTGGGCTGCAGCACCGGACGGATGGGGGTGAGCCCGGCACACTGACCCTGCTCCCGGCTGGAGCACTGGGCTGGCTGGCGGAGCAGCTCTGGGGCCTGAGGAGAGCCCTGGAGGGCTTCAGGGGACGTGGGCGTGGATGGGCCACCCATGGCCCCTGCTATGCAGCCCAAGCACCTGCACAAACACCCCGCTACGGGGGCGGGCGGCTGTGCTCAAGGGCGGCAGAGCAGAAGCTGTGGGGAGCGGGCCCAGCGCTGCAGGGGGAGGGGAGAAGGCGCCAGACAGAGCGCCTGGCTGACGTGTCGTCTGTGGGGAGCAGGCGAGAGGCGTGAGCGGCGGCGAGCAGCTTTCTCTTTCTGCCAGAAGGGGAAACGGCTGGGGAGCAGGACACAGCCTGCAGAGGGGGCGGGGGAGGGGGGTTTCAGGAGCTGGAGCTGGCTGCCGGTGCCCAGTTTTGCAGTGCTCTCCGCAGCCGTGTAGTGGTTGGGACGGCCCTGAGCTGGAGGGAAGTGGCAAGGACAGCAAGGGGAGCAGCAGCTTCTGCAGATAATCGTCTGCAAGGTCATGCACGTAGACATCCTGGACCCAGACAGTCTCCTGGGGGCCAGAGTTCACTGTGAATGAACGAGATTCTGAGGCCTGAGCTGCTGTCTGCCCTGGGCAGACTCCAGGAAATAGGGTTGCCAGGTGTCCGGTTTTGAACCGGATAGTCCAGTATTTGAGCTTTCTGTTCGGGAAACAAATGGAGAAAATATCAATGAGAAAATAGAACTGGCCGGTATTTTCTAAACCAGATGTAATGTGGATTGTGATGTAATGTCAAGTGTGTCCAGTATTTTTGTTGAAACCATCTGGCAACCCTACCAGCAAACCCCGTGGTATTTCTCACAACCTCCCCTCCGCTCGCCCTCCCGGGGGTGTGAGTAAATCCTGGCGCTCCTCCAGGGATGCTTATTAATTAATTAGCTAATTTACTGGCATGGTCCCATCTGCTGCTCCGTCCCGGTTGCACTCTGACCAGCACTTCCACAGTGGTGCAGAGTAAAACCTGCTGAGCCGAGGAGCTCGGGCGAATTGCTGTCTCGGAGAGAAGGGCTGGCGCTGGTTTAGGGCCTTGGAAGGCCCTGGGCTTCCCCTGGCCCCCCTGGTATGAGGAGGGGTCAGATTAGCGATTTCCTTGCAGCTGAATCAATCAGAATGAATGAGGATTCCCTCCGGAATCCAGGCTCCTGGCTGCAGGCGACGGCTCCCTCTGCTGTTGCTCGGAGAGTTGTGGATCTCTTGGGCGTTTGCTTGTTTTGTGTCTCTCTGCAAAGACTTCCCAGCACTAGCCTAGGGCTCGCCTTTCCCTCCGTAGGTCGGAGACGTCTTCAGCAAGCAAAGCGCTCTGAACGAGCTGCAGCTCATTGCTTCGGACCCCGATGACCATTACTTGTTCAAGCTGCCTGACTACGAAGCCTTGGCCGGCTTCCTGTCGGTGCTGGAGAGGAGTATTTTGGGGACTTCAGGTAACAGGCCGCCGGCACATTGAGGAGGGCTGTGGATTTGTAAATAAAGCGCCAAACCTCAGGCCGTTCAAGGCGTTGTTCGTTATCTGCCAAAGCATCACAGAAACAAAACTAAAAGCAAATCAGCTGACATCCTGGGGTAATAGAATGCCAGAGACTTCCCTGGCTTGATGCAGCCTGGAGGGGAGAAGACAGACCCTGCCCCATTTGATCCAGCCTCCCCTTCCTTTTATACTCTGCCTCCTCTGACCTGCAACTGCAGCTCCTGGGGCCGAGGCCTGCAACTAGAGCTCCCTGTTTGAAGGGACTGGAGGGATGTAGCAGCGCCCAAGACCTGTGCTCTGTGACAAGGGCTCTCACTCATGTGCCGGGCAGATGGCTTCCACTGAGTGCCGTACTCAGAGGTCTTGTTGTGTGCACCTTGTAGAGCTGCAGAGCTCAGGCCCAATGACAGCAATTCAGGGCCCCAGGGCAGAAATCAATGAGCCCCCTACCAATGTTCCCTCTAATTTTTTCCATCCATGTGCAGAATAAATTTTGTTAGGTGCACCAAGACATGTGCTGGTGTGCACGACCAACAGAAACATGCTGCCAGGTGTGGGTGCTGTGGGCACTCTGCTAATCAGCTGGGTGGTGTTTGAATGTCTCTGGAGCGGCCGCCCAAGCGCTCAGCTTGCAAGGGAACACTGCTCCCTTGGGGATCCTGGCTCTGGGCCCCACTGCAAAGCCTATTTTCACTTTTTATTTATTTTCTCCTCCCACCCCTTCATTTCTTGTGTCTACCTGCCTCTCTTCTAGAGGAAGGGCTCGGCTATGAAAACCATAACAGTAACAATAACAACATCCACCCTGGCCCGGAGGAGGAAGAGATCGAAGACTCATGTAAGCAATGAAATACCTTGCACAGGGATTGCACCGATGACTAGAATAGCCCAGGATCTCCCTGCGTGGCAGCTGACCACTGCCCTCTGAACGCTGGCCCTGAAACGGCAGGCTTTGCCGCTCCATGCCAGCCTGGTTTCCATGCCACATTTCTCGAAGGGCTGGAATGACCAGGGTCCTACTCAAAAGCTCTGAGCTCCTGGCCACCTTCTCCTGTCCCCGCAGACTCAGGGACGGAAATCGCCATCGTGCTGGATGGATCAGGGAGCATCGAGCCGGAGGATTTTAAAAGAGCCAAAGCTTTCATCTCCAACATTATGAAAACCTTCTATGAGAAGTGCTTCGAGGTAGCCCCCTGCTTCGGCTATTGGTCTGCCAATACGGCAGCTGCTGCGCTTTATGAGCATTGCCCCTTTGGCCTGCGGGACTAGCCGAAGGTTGTTCCTGTTAAGATAGGATGTAAGGATGCAGGAGGCTTATTCACACAACACGCACACACAGAGGCTTCCCTGAGCACAGTGGGAACCCACAACAATAGGCCATTTCCCAGTGCAGGCGTCCCCAAGTCTGCCTCTCCAGGGAACTGTGTCCCCCTCTGCTTCCTCGCAACTCACAACGGCTTCCCCTCGCTTCCTGCCCATGTCCCGCAACCGATATCCTAGCCCCTGCCTTTGCACCCAAGGGAACCCTGCTGATCTGTCTGGGTTGGCTCTGGCTTGTCATGCAGCCTTGGGCAGTCACCCCTGTTATTTCCCACTGTTTTACAGTTGGGCTGCTTTTTTCTGTGGAGCCTGAAAGAGTGCTTGGCATAGCTACTGTTTCTAGCACAATCTATACATGTCTTTGGATCCCAGAGTCCCCGCTGGCCGCCATTAGCACCTTTCCACATAACATCCTTTATATTCATCATTGTTGTGCCGGTAGCTCCTGCAGGCAAGGCTCCCGTTGTGCAAGGCGCTGTACAAAAATATAGCCAAGAGACAGTCTCTGCCTTGAAGTGCTTACCTTGTGCGGTGATCACACCAGGGCAGGTCAGGGCAGCCCTGGAATGGGAGAGCTGCAAAGGAAAGCTACGGTGCAGCAGGGAGTGGCGCTGGTGAATTCATTATGATCCCACGTAATTCTTTCTGCAGATGGGTGGCAAAAAAAAACCCCAAAAGGAACTAACCCCCACCCCCACCCCTTCCGCCTCCGGTTCTTGTCTAAATCTCCCCTCTCTCTGAACAGTAAATTCAGAACTCACTGTGGTGGCTTTCATTTTTTCTGAACTAACGTAACTTTTCTTTTAAAACTTGGTGTTCATCTCTTGAGAATAGAGATGCGATTTCTGCCGGAAAAGAGTTTGCTTTCTGGCCTTCCCTAATCGATTCACACTACACTGCAAGGCCAGAAAAGGGACTATTGCGGTCAGCTAATCTGACCTCCAGCAGAACACAAGCCAGAGGGAGTGTCTGAATGAATTCCTGTTTGAACTAGAGCAGCCCTTTTAGAAAAACGTCCAAGCTCTATTTACAAATGGTCAGTGATGGAGAATCCACCATAACTCTTGGCAATTTGTTTCCCTGTTAAAAATTATGCTTTATCTCCAGTCTGAATTTGCCCTTTTCCCCACGAATGCTGTTCCCTTCACTGGGATTGGCTTGACTAGTTGTTTCTGAGAGCCCCATTGTCTGGATCAGCTACCAATACTGGCCTCTGCCCTGACACTTCTTTCTAGTGTGATTTTGCCCTGGTGCAGTATGGAACTGAGATCAGAACAGAGTTTGACCTGCAGGACAGCTGGAATGCTAACGCCACTCTCCAGAAGGTTCAGAACATCACCCAGTTGGGCAATGTGACCAAAACAGCATCTGCCATCCAACATGTGCTGTAAGTAACACCAGGAGAAATGAAGAGACTGTATTTCTGAGCCACTTCCTGAACAGCGGCATGAACATGCGGAGCCTAGAAGGGGTTACATCCCTGTAACTGGCCAGATGGGTCACTTCTGGGAGGCAGGCACATTTTCTCCTGGACTCTGAGCATATGCAGGCCCACTGATGGGGGAGGGGAACAATGGGAGAATTGCCGGCACCCCAGGCCTTTTAAATTGCCACCAAGTGGCTCTGAGGGCTGAGGGCAGGGCTGCCCCAGCTCCACCGTGTCTGCCTGAGACTCCGCCCTTTCTGGGGGCATAGAACTGCCCCCCCATATTGCCAAGGGCCCACGCAGGCTGTCAGCTCCCCCGAGCATATTCTACAAGTCCTAGGACTTCCTGACTCTCCCAGTGAGCCTGCTTATCGAAAGGCTACAATACCCAGGGGAGTGGGAAAGCAGAGAAGTCAGGCCAACAGACTGGGAGGTTTGACCTCCCTCGACCTGTGCGCTGGCTTGCTTTTCGTGGTTTAGGGAACGTCATCTGGCCGGCTGACAGCCAGTTGGCAACGTGAAAGCCCAATCCCTGGCCTTTGGGGCACCCGGCAGGCAAGGAAAGGAAAAGCTGGCAAGCATCTGGAGATGCACAAAACAAACCTGTAGAATGGAACCAAGATTGGAGCTAATCAAGCTGGTCCCTGTTCTTCTCAATGGGAAGCCTTGGGAATGGTACAGGGGCTTTTAACCTCTCAGCCAGCGATGGGCACCCCAGCCTAGGGAGTGGGTCCCATGAATGGCCTCTTTCATCTCAATGGGCCACAAGATTGTCGGAGCCACGCCGGTCTCCTGGGAGAGGGTCGTTTTGCTCCCTGCGCTGGTGTACCTAGAATGGGCGGGGGGATCCGACTGAACCGTAGCAGCGCTGTGATTGGATACCGAGGGAGCGCCCGGCTCTCACAGCCAATGGGGTGTGTCATCATCACACGTTGCCTGTCGTGTGCGCTGGCTTTAGGGGGGTGTCACTTTAGTAAAACCGGTGGGGAAAAATGGATGGGATCTGGCAACCCTGTCTCCTGCGGGGCCCAGAAAGGCCGCATGTGGCCCGCGGGCTACAGGGTGTCAATCGCTGCTCTAAGCTGAATGGCCAAATCCAGCCCAGGTCAGCTGTGGCTGTGAAATCCTTTACCCCATGGTGGCTGCTAGGAGGCCTTTGTGCAGTGAGATATCGGTCTCTGTCCAGTCCCTGCTGGGATACAGGCCCCCATCCCACGCGTCACCACCACAACTGGGATAAGATGATTCCCTTCTCGGAGCCTCAGTGCAGAGGGCAAGACCTGAGTGGACCTGGGGCATGTTCTCTAGTCATCATGTTAGTCTCTGCGCATTATGGGGGTGGGGAGAGTGAAAGAGGCAATGCAGTTACTAGTCATACCTTTACAGTAGTGGGTAGAGGACATAAGAATGGCCATACTGGGTAGGACCAAAGGTCCATCTAGCCCAGTGTCCTGTCTGCCAACAGTGGCCAATGCCAGGCGCCCCAGAGAGATTGAACAGAACAGGGAATCGTCACGTGATCCCTCCCCTGTTGCCCATTCCCAGCCTCTGGCAAACATTCCTACCCATCCTGGCTAAAAAGTATTGATGGATGTAACCTCCATGAATTTATCTAGTTCTTTTAGGAACCCTGTTAAAGTCCAGACCTTCACAACATCCTCTGGCAAGGTGTTCCACAGGTTGACTGTGCGCTGTGTGAAGAATGAGAGTAGAGATCTGAGAGGCTGAACCAAATTCACTATGGAGAAGGGGGTTAAAAATCTGGTCATTAAATTGTGTGAAGGTGAATGGAAAAATCTTTAGGAATTAAATCCTTTCTCTGGGCCTCAGCACAACTATTACCTAGACATTCACAGGAACTCAGCTGCTCTGTCAGTCCATCACCCTGCCTCCAGAGACTCATTCTGTGTATGACAATTTTCACAGGGATTCTATCTTCAATGAGAGCCAGGGGTCCCAGAAAAACGCTGCCAAGATCATAGTTGTGCTGACAGATGGGGAAATATTCATGGATCCAATGAACTTAACAACCGTGATCAATTCATCCAAAATGGCAGGAATTGACCGCTATGCCATCGGGGTAAGTTGGGAATAGCCAAAGGCTCTTCTTCTAATCTGTCCCCCTGCGTGTAGCTGGTATCCCTCATTAAAAAGCAGGGCGAGAAAGGAAGAGCCCACATGGAAACCCCGTAAATGATGGAAATGAGGAGCATGAATAAAAATGAATAAATTAAAAACAAAACCACCTCTCTGAGGGCATGTCTGCACTAGGAAATTATTTTGAAATAGTTATTTCGGGAGTTATTTCAAAATAAGCTATTTCAAAATAGCGTATCTACACCATAGGGAAGCCTTGAAATTAGTCCGAGGCAGGCTCCCTGAATGTGGACGCTCTACCTCAACTTAGAGCCCCAAGAAGCACTGGGGAATAATTACTTTGAATGTCGCTGGGGAGTAGTTATTTTGAAATAGCAACAGTGGAGCGTCCACATTCCCACTATTTCGAAATAACTCTTTCAAAATAAGTGTTATTCCTCCTAGAAAGCAGGAGCTATCATTTCAAAATAACCAGCCCCTTATTTTGAAATAACAGGCTTGGTCGTGTGGACACTCCACTAGTCTTTTCAAAATAAGGGGAGTTATTTCAAAATAATTCCCTAGTGCAGACCAGGGCTGAGTTAATAATAGGAGCAATAGGTAAATAAAATCCAACCCAACTCTGTGGAGTGCTGCAGTGTCAAGTCTCTTGTGGACTTCCTCTGCCATAATTTACACCACCTTTTCCTCAGCTGCCTTTACTTGTTCCTCTCTCTTTCCTCTGAAATTTCCTCAAAGTTCCTCTGAAACTTGTTACAGCTAAGTTTCTCTACCTCAACTTTAAGCCTACACAACGTCCATCTTCATTTGGACCCTGTTCACTCCTACACCTTGAGGGCATGTCAACACTTCTGGAGGTCGATCTTCTAGTGTTTGATATAGCGGGTCTAATGTAGACTCATAAATCAAACGCTGAGGGCCGCCCCCGCTGGCATCCGGTACTCCTTATTCTGCGAGGAGTAAGGGAAGCGGATGGGTGTGTGTGCTCCCGTCAGCCTCCTGCTGTGTGGATGCTGCCATGGCTCGACTTAGTCAGGCGCATCCAGCTACGCAAAATGTATACCTTAAATTGACCTGCCTGTTCTAGTACAGACCCAGGCCTATTGTGCTCTGCTGTGTGCTCTGACCAGTCATCTTTGCTGTTCCTACTTCACGTCCAACTTCTCTCATGCTTAACCATTTTGGAACAAAGCAGCTTCCTTGCCTGGTGTCTGGCGACTGTCTCCACATTTAAATCTCTCCTTGAGGCTCCCTGCATTGTGTTCATATTGCAAAATGTAATGTATATGATAAAGCCAGTGGGATCCTTTCAATATGTATTTTAAAAAAGCACTAAGGTACGACAAGTCCAAACTCTGTCTTCACTCATGGCACTGAAAGAGCGGAATAGCACATGCATGAGTCACAATGAATAAATAAAAGTGTTTAAAATCTTGCCTGAAAATCCATAGTTTTCAAAGCTGACTGGTGGGGCGCGGGCGGGAATTTAGCTACACATCTCCCAGGGAAACAAAAGAATGGAAATATTAATTCTTCGTTAGTTCACCTCAATCAACTCTATCAGTCAGCACCACTTCTTGGTTCTTAGAGAGTGGGGATAACTTGGAGACATTTTGTATCTTCATCTACCAAAAAACCAAAAATATCAGCCTAAAAGTGATTCTAAATGTGGCAGAATATTTCCCTTTCAGTGCCACACTTAATACAAAGAGTTTTGGAAATAAACTATTTTTAAAATTGTGAATTGACTTCATTTTCATCTTCAAAGAAAGAAAATGTAACTGTTGGAGCTCAACTTTGTTCAATATTATTATCATCCACAGCAGCTCCTTAGGGATTTGGGCCACTGGTGTCAGATATCTGAAACACGAGCACCTTGGTTCTAGCTGGTAATTACCTTGGGAGAAAGACAGGTTCAAAAGGCATTCTATAAAGGTGAAAGAAGTTTTATTTTGTGCATGAGCTGCAGGAACAGAAACTGAGGATTGTGTGACGGGGAGGAAATAGAAGGTTTATTATGGAGCGTGTACAAGACAGAGACACCAGGAATCAGGACACATTAATTCCATTACTAAGACTAAACTAATGAGCTGTTTGATTTCTAAACAAATTCAGAGGAGTAATTCTTTAGCAGAGAGTTATACGGAGAAACTTCAGCTTTGAAATTTGCCCCTCCTCAGCAGCTTAGACTCTACTTTTCCTATTCCGCTACCACAAATACGACATGAGCCTGTAATGTGGATCTGTTCCCTAACGGCCCGATCCCAGGAGCCCTGAGAACATGCAACTTACTGACGTCAACTGCAATTGCAGCTGCCGTCGGGATGCACTCAGGATGGAGCCCCCTGCAGATTCCTGGGGCGTTATGACCCCTGAACTGATGCAGCTAGGAAAAGCCACCGTTTTTCCATCCAAGTGCTGCTCTTCTTCATTGCTCTTGGTCTCTTGCCACAGGTGGGAGGCGCCTTCAACAATCCCAAAGCCCTAAATGAGTTGCAGCTGATCGCCTCTGATCCAGATGAAAGTCATTTATTCCGGGTGACCAATTATTCGGCGTTAGATGGGCTCCTTTCAACCCTGCAGCAGAAGATCATTGCGACAGAAGGTGAAGGGGGAACCTCTACCTTCTTGCCCTGTCTGAGCAATCACAAGAAGATGCATGGGTGGTGGGTAACATAGGCAAGGGAAGGCATTGCCTTCCCAAAACTGACTACGCTTTTCACCGGCCACCTGGGAGGGCTGCTGGTGGCATGGCTCACCTAGTTCATCAGCTGCCTGGGAGGACTGGGGCTGCTGTGTGGCTGCCCTAGGCACTCTGAACCCCTGGGAAAGGTGGGCCATGCCACCCACTGGGTCTGGGGGCAGTAACCTTGGGCGGGGGCTGGGCTTGACTCCATGGGGATGAGATTGTGGAAAGGGCAGGGCCTTGGTCAGAAGGGGCGGGGCCTTGGTCAGAAGGGGCGGGGCTTCGTGCTTGCCCTCCTCAGCAGGCCTTCACCCACCACCAATGAGAAAATGACTCACCCAGTCCTCTTCTGCTTCTCAGGGACGGCAGGAGATATTACAGAATATGAGCTGGCACAAACTGGTTTCAGCGCACAGATCTTGGACAAGGCAAGTGGGTGGTGCACTCTCACTGTGGCAGATGTGTGCAAGGCGCTGTTGTTCTTTGGTTTGGGAGGCTGCAAAGAATTGATTCTATTTCCTACATAATGACCCATGCTGCAGTGTGAGAGTCAGACCAGTCAAATCCCCTTCGACTGGTATCTCTAGATTGCATATAGATTCCACTTGCATCTGCTCGCTGGCTGGTAGATCTGATTTCAGTGTCTAGTGCACATATGGACTCTTCCTTGAGAGTAACTGGTGTATCTTTACCAAAATTAGCTTTATTTCATGCTGATGCCAGGGAGTCAGGGGTCCTGGATTCTGTTTCCCACACTGCTGGTTTTTATTTGACCATAGGGTAGTGTGACAGGGTCAGGCCAGAGGGGTACAGGAGAGTGATGGAGCTTTCCAGAGTCAAGTGAGTCAGACTATTTAGAACACCTGGGGCCAATTAAGAACCAGTTGAGGCTGGTTAAAGAGTTCCTCTTCAGTGTGTGAGGGAGGAGCTGAGGAGAGAAAGTGGTGGAGAGTCTGGGAGAAGAAAGTGCAAGCAGGTACCAGGAGGAAGACTCTCCAGTAAGGAAGGTGCTGGAGAAGGCTGTGGGGAAGGGGCTCAGGGATTTGTAGCTGTCACACAGCTGTTAGCGGAAACATTAGAGACAGCTGCTATTATGGGGTCCCTGGGCTGGAATCCGGAGTAGAGGGCAGGCCTGGGTCTCACCCCCGCTCCCGCTCTCGATCCCCATTTCAGTACTAGAAATAGACTGGTTTGGTATAAGTGTTCGTCCTACCTTTTACCACTGTGTGCGCGTGCGTGCAAAGATTATGAAGTTTGGTTTCCCCTCTTTTCCCCATGCTGGCCAATGATGAGAGTAGCTCAACCAATAGCAAGCCAGTGTCTAAATTGAGGGCTGCTGAGAGCCTCTGAGACAAGCAATCCACCTGAAAGCGCGGGACCCACCCAGGTTAAGGAGGAGCTTTGTCACAGTCGGTAGCCTCACCTCAGTGTGCTTCAGATTCCCCCTCTCGGGAATGGGAATAGAAGTGCCAGTCTAGCGTCGGGGGGAGACGTGAGGCTGAACACATTGATATTTGCTAAAGCTCTTTCAGATCCTTAGGCACAAGGTGCAAATGGGGATTCACATCCATCCCTCTCTTCTGTCTTCCCCTCTGTGAACTCGGCAGCAGCACATACTGGTTGGCGCAGTGGGAGCCTTTGACTGGTCTGGTGGAGTTCTGCTGTACGATTTGGTAACCAAGACGGCCGCTTTCCTGAACGAATCTAAAGAAGCAAAGGGAGCCAGATACAGCTACCTAGGTAAAAAGCACCCCCTGCCACTCCAGGAGCAAGCAGATGGCTCCAGTTCTGCTCCCAGTACAGCTAATGGGAGAAGGATCAGGCCAAATATTTCGATATGTGGGTGGTGCGTAGTGGGCGATGTGCCAGCGTTGAAAACGGTTAACCCAACGAACAGCAAATCTCACAGGAACTGGCTGCACCTCTGTTTCCTGTAGCCGGGAAAAGGGGCTGAGACAGAAACACTTTCCCTGCCACCCAGCAGCACAGTGGTCGCGCTCACTGACGGCGTATACACCCTGGCATCTGCTGCACCCTATTAATACGCACTGCTTCCTGTACCACAACTCTCGGAGTGAATGGAATCTTTCGGCACCTGAAATGGGGAAATATTCCATGTGCTGCAGAGACTGGAGAGCAAACAGCTCCTGAATCATTACAAATCTTGGCCTGGCGTGCTGGAAGAGTGTTCAAAATGTGTTCCAAATTTTTGTTTTATTAACACAAGCTCTTTATAGCATTGTGAGTCCTGTTATCTCCTGATACAGGTTGCACCTCTCTAGTCCGGCACCCTCGGGACCTGACCGGTGCCGAACCAGAGAATTTGCCAAACCACAGGAGGTCAATATTGTCTAGCAGCATCACCAACACTTCCACTGCTTCCTGGGCTCTGAGAAGACATTTAGGGGTAAATTAGAACTAAACAACAGTGCAGAACACTGAGCGCCAGCACTGGTGGCTGTAAACAAACTTAATGGGATCACGGGAAACTTGGCCACACTCATGATAATTGGACATGTGGCTAACTAAAATCATGCCAGACCACGGATGTTGCCAGACTAGAGAGTGCCAGACTAGAGAGGTTCAACCTGTATTAGGCTTAGCTCCAGAAATCTCTCCATTTTAGTTACAGGTGCTCTGGCCTGTGTGTGTCTTATATACCCCACCACAATGCTTGTCCTATCTTCTCCCCATGAGCTTTCTTTTTCTGAATCCCTCTCATGGTATAAAGTCTCCTTTATGATGGATTTTTAGCCTGTCGGCCTCCACAGGCAATTAAAGTGAGGACCAACAGGTGTACATTGCAGGGAACAGTCCAGGCTCCGTGATTAAATGCTAGGAATGTGTTCAAAACGTTATCGAGCGTGGCTACTGCAGAGCCATTTACATCAGCGAGGGGCAAGCAAAACTAGTGAGTGGGCTGCGTGAGTGGCCCTCCTTCATCTCAGGGGGCTGCAAGGTGATCTCCCAGGTTAGGGTTATGTTGTTCTCTGCACTTGTGTCCCTAGAATTTGCGGGGTGAGCTGATTTGAATCGTAGCAGCGCATTGATTGGAAGCAAAGGGAGCGCACAGCTCTCACAATCAGTGTTGTGTGCAATCAGCATGCTGCTCACGCCACGTGTCCTTGCTTCACGTGCGTGTCGCTTACTAACACCGGTGGGGAAAAAACTACGCAGAAGGAAACCAGCAGAATCTGGTAACCCTGTGGGTGGGCAACGGTAAACAAAACGTCTCGTGGGCCACACACAGAACCCCAATGGGCCCACCATTGCTTCACTTTCTCTCAGGCAAGTCACCATCTCCTGGTGTTTCCTAATCCGTCTTTTGAGTGAGATGGGACCAGACCAAAACTGTGGCCCACAACAGCCTCAGACACAGGGGAGTTTTGGTTCCTGCTCCAGGTCTCGATTTGAATGTCCTGGCCCGTCTCTATCGCTGTGACGCTCCAAGCGAGAATCTCAGCTCCAGCGCGGGTGTCCCTGGCTTTTGAGCGCAGCGATAAAGTGCTGCACTGATCACGCGTCGTTTCTGCTCCTTGTCTAAATGCGCAGGGTACAGCGTGGCTGCAGCGACCACACAAGAGGGTGCTGTGTACATTGCCGGAGCTCCCCAGCACAGCATGACAGGGAAAGTGCTGGTGTTTCAGAAAGATCGTGTAAAGCAAATCCTGCAAGGAGATCAGGTACGTGTGCTTTGTTCAGTCTCTGGTGGCCATAAAGTGGGCTGACAGAGCATTATGTCCGGTGGAAAAAGATACACTCCACGTGACTTTGTTGCAATGCTGCCATTACAGAACATTTTCCTGCATACACTTCCCCTAATCGGAACTTCCCCTGCATTTTTCTCCAGGGAGATCCTGGTGTAAAGTATCAGAGCCCACTTGACCTATGAAAATTTACACTAGCTGAGGGTTTGCCCCCCATCTTGACTCCTCATAGACTTTAGAGTGGGCAAGCGCAGAACCTAGGAAGCGAGCTGCATAACTTTGTTCATCCATAAAGTTTTGGCGGCGTTAGAAAAATTCAGGCAACTGGTGTGGTGGATAGCTGGGGGGGAAACAGCTGGGGAAAGGATACTACCCCCCGTTTGGTGAAGAGGGAGGTTTGAAAGGGGTTCAGATAAATGGGGTTGGACTATCACTGCATCCCCCTCCTCACAAAATCCAGGCACTCTGACCGGCAAAGGTATCCTCAATTGCCCATTGTAAAACTGTTGCATCGTGATACTGGTGTTATAATGCAGCCATCTCTGGGGCCCTCCCCAGAGATGGCTGCATTATAAAGTTAGGAGTCATGAAATGATCCATATACAGACAGTGGGTTAGATACATAATGACTATGCAGACGGTTGCAGTTCTGTAAAGCACTTTGACGGGTGCAAAGGGCACCATGGGAGACCTGAACAGATTTATTTCTTTACTGGGAAATAAATACAGATTTATTTCCAGTGTAAAACCCGACTCTCTTTCTGGGGCACAGGTTGGGTCTTACTTTGGCTCTGAACTCTGCACTCTGGACGTGAACCGAGATGGGGTGACAGACTACCTTCTCGTGGGAGCCCCGCTTTATCACATCCATGGGGAAGAGGGAAGAGTTTATGTGTATCGGCTTGAGGTAAAGACACTGGCTTCAGCAATTCTGATTCGGGGGTGGAGGGGGAGTGGGGAGCTTTCCAATAGTTCTTTGAAATATTTCTGTTACAGCTTGTTAATGGTGACAAAAAAACCCTTCTCCTTGGTGCTTTTCCTGTATGGCCCCCCAGTTAAATCCATACGGTGCCCATGCATAACTCGTGAACTGTGTCTTGTATGAGACGACCACAGAATGATCCGCCCTGTCTTATAGGGGTTATAAGGCATGCTGTACCTACAGAGCTCTTAAAGAGAAACTAAACTGAAACCGAACTCCATGAGTGAATGCAAAACTCTTGGAGCCAGAAAAGAAACATTGTTGACTGTCAAATTAGTAATAGAACACAAGGGACTCGTTAGCCCAGGCTAATATGTTTTAAAACAAAACATTTGACAATTGTTTCCTTTGTTTTCTCACTGAGCCTTGGTGCTCTGTGTACACAGGTTGAACCTCTGTGGCCCGGGACTCTCTGGTCTGGAACATCCATGGCCCGGCAGGACCACCAGAGAGCCCCAGCCACAGAGGTTGCCAGTGGCTGGGCGCTCAGATGGCAGGCAGCCAGGAGGGCCAGTGGCCTGGGGGCAGGGAGCCCTTGCTGGCTGGGGCCAGGGAAGCCCCTGCAGCTGGGAGTGTGAATCCGCCACCGGCTGTGGGTTGGGAGCCCTGTGGCCAGAGGCACAGAGCCCCCACGAGCTGGGGGAAGGGAGTCCCACTGGCTGGAGCGGGGTGGAAACTGGGAGTGGAGCCCTGCCACCGGCCAGGGGCAGCGCACTGGCTGGGCCGGTGGCTGATAGGGGAGCCCCAACTTCGCCCAAGGCCTGACCTCCCTTGGTCCGGCAAACTCCCTCCTTCAGGACCACTCAGGTCCCAAAGGCACTGGACCGAGGAGGTGACATTGCTGACACCACTTTAGCCTTGTCTAGACTCAGAGGCCGACCTATTGCCAGAACAGCTTTAGCTCAGGGGTGAGGGACCGTTTTTGGGTTGGGGGCCGCTGACCCACTGAAAAATCAATTGGGGACCATACACAAGTGAGAAGCAAAAAAAACCAAAACACCCCTATCTTTCACTGATGTGGTCCCGACTAAAAGGGGAAAGACACGAGAGCCGAGGGAGGCCCAGGCTGGTAGATTTTGTGTGCGGGGGTTGGAGTGCCAGCGAAAGCTCCCCAATGCAGGGGGGGGAGCCTGAGCATCAGGGGCCAGATCCAGGCAATTTGGGGGCCACATCTGGTCCCAAAGCCTGAGGTTCCCCTCCCCGTGCTTTAGCGGAACCAAACTGACCACGGTTTAACTGCAAATATCGACCTGGACAAGCCACGTTCAGCACCATTTCAGAAGCAGCTAATAAAGCTTGTCTAGAGTGGCTGAACGCAGCTGGGGGCTTCACTGCACATTCAAAGCATCTGTCAAAAACCAAGTCACACACCTCCCCCCCCTCCATGTTGTGGCTTAGTACTAGGGCAGGGCTACTCAACACATGGCCCATTTGCTTGCGGCCAGTGGGGTGGTTTGGGTTTGCGCAAGGATCAACACGTGGCCCGCAGGTGGGATCCTGTGAGCATGGCCTCCACTGGGAACACGCTCCACAGCGGGAGGCGTCTCCCAGGCGGGGTGAGCGCTGAAAGACGCAAGCCGACGAGCTGGCTGGATCAGACGGGTACAGGGTGTTGGCGTTTCTAGCCCCCTGTGGGAAGTGCCGGGGCATTGTGGGAAGTGCTGGCTGCTTAGCCTTGTGGGCAGAGCCTGAGAGGTGCTAACTGGGTTAACTGGCCACGTTTGGGTCTGCCACCGTGGCTTAAGGCTTAATCTTTGTATTCATGCCCGTCAGTGTGAAAGAAGCTATTTGCATATATTTGCATATATATTTACATGTCTATGCAACCACATGGCCCTCTGCGTGTGCTGGGAGTATCATTGTGGCCCTCAGGGATTCCAAAGTGGAGCAGCCCTGCTCTAGGGAGCTGTCCAGGGAATGTGACATTCTTAGCTGCGGCAGAGCAGACTGGGGGCGGGGGAATTTGGAAGGCACTCAGGTACCATGCAGAGGGGCGGCTGGACAAAATCCCCAGGTGGAGATGCAGGGTTAGGAGTTGGTGAGCAGTGCAAGGGCAGCTGATTTTCAATGGTTCGGCCATTTTTATGTGCAAGAGTACACCTGCGCCTGCGTCCATTGACTCCAGTAGCCGACCGGGGACTTGGGGGTTTCCGAGGGAGATGAACTGGGACTTTGCATTCTTGTTGCTTTGTTGTTCACCTTCAGTCCTTGCTGCAGAAACCCCCTGTTTTCCAGAGCCACAGGAATAACCTCTCGGCTGTTTTTCAGAACAGTGCCTTCTCCTTGACAGGACACTTAGGTGTCCAGACGCTGTCTTCTCTGGCAAGGTTTGGGTTCGCTCTGGCCAGCATCGGAGACATCAATGGGGATGGGTACGAAGACGTTGCCATTGGAGCCCCCCTTGAGGATCGGCTTTCAGACCCTTCCGCCTTTGGCAGCATTTACGTCTACAATGGTGATAAGAATGGGATCAGGAGACCCTTTTCTCAGGTAGGGGGGAGTCCTGGGTGACTCGTATGTGCAGTGAGGATTTAATGAGCGGGAGGCGGGGGAGCAAGCTCTTGTGGTAGAGGGTTCAGAGTCAGGACTCCTGCATTTTATTTTAATTTCTGACACTCTGTGAAGTCTTGGGCAAGTCACCTGGCCTCCCCATGTCTCCATTTATTCATCTCTAAGGCTGATAACTTAATAATTCCTGCCTCACAGGGGTGTTTTGGTGATCTAATCCATGTTTTTATCCACCGCCACCCCTTTCCATTTCTTGCACAAACTGTTCCTTTTATTCTGGAAAATCGCCTTATTACCGATTAAACAGTGACTCAGTCTTGAAAAATGAATTGGCTTGGTTGAGGAAACACTGGGGCTTTTTCTTTTAATCTGAAACTCCACCCGAATTTGCTAACCTTTGAGTCGAGTCTGGTGGCGCTCACGTTCTCAGGTTTGCAAGTTCTCTGCTTATCAAAAATGCTGCAGCTACCAGAGTATGGCGCTGGTCCTCAAAACTCTCATTGTGCATGGATGAAAAGAGACTCCACCCATGGTGAGTGCAGATTGGACTGATGGGGGAGAAGTGTGACGAGGTGCGTCAGGTCACCTGTGTGAAAGAAACTCTGCAGGCTTGACTCAGCAGAGCTGCTTCCTCGACTCAGCTGGCTGGCTATCCCTTCTACCCCTATTAATCTATGATTCTAAAGTGCTCAGTTGGGGATGTGTTTCCATACCTACTGACTACACACCATCTCCATTAGCAATCCTGCCTGTCCGCCGTCGCAGGAAGAGGTTCGTCACCTTTCCTGGACATGCCAAAAATGCTCAGAGCAGTCTCTTGTTCACCGGAGAAATATTCCATCTTATGTGTTGGTCTTTTCCCACCCACAGAGGATAAGAGCAGCTGATATTGCTCCAGGCCTCCAATATTTTGGACAGTCCATTGATGGTGGTTTTGACTTCACTGAAGATGGTCTCATAGATATCACCGTGGGATCACTTGGAAATGTAACTGTGCTCCGGTAGGTAGAGATTGTTCCCAAGTGTTAATTAGTGGTTCCATTATTGTTTAAGTATTGCTGGGACATACATTAGTTTTGTTGATTAAAAAAAAAAAAAGCTTCCTAAATATTCTATGTTATATAAAGGCTTTAGGCTAATGCCTTGTCTACACTAACCTCCCCGTCAATCTAATCTATGTGACTTCAGCTATGCAAATAGCGTGGCGTCCTCTGTGCAGTAAGGTCAGCAGGGGCTGCTTTCCTATCAACTCAGGCTACTCTTTTTGTCCTGATAGAGTACTGGAGTTGATAGGAGAGCGCTCGGAGATCGATTGATCATGTCTAAGCAGGCACGATAAATTGACTGCCAGTGGATCAATTGCTGCAGCATTGATCCACCACATACTTGAGACAAGCCATAAGTTAGAATCCTTTTGTCTTTAAACTTCTAAACCAGAAAGTGTTAGGCCATGTCTATACTTACAGCACTGGAGATCAACTTTCTGGCGTTCGATTTAGCGGGTCTAGTAAGGACCAGCTAAATCAAAAGCTGAGAGCACACCTGGCTGATGGCAGTAATCCTTGATTTGTGAGGAGTAAGGGAAGCTGACAGGAACATTTGTTCCCGTCGACCTCCCGCTATGGAGATGGTGCCAAGCTCGACTTAAGCTATGTTGACTCCAGCTACTATTTTTTACATACTTCAAGCTGATCTTCTGGGTCTCGTATAGACCTGGCCTAAGTTACTAAACTTGGATCAGCTGTAATGTAGGACTTCATTAGCCCCTATCTTTGTGCCCACAATCCTTCATGTGCAGTTTTGGTTCATTAGCCATGTAAACAGCTTATTTACAAACTGCATTCAGTATCTAGACATCTACATGACCTTAACGGGGGTTGGGGTACATTTCACAATGGGTGAGATTCAATTTGCACGTGCATTTTTACTCCTGGAAAACTGCATGTGAAAATTAGAGAATTTGTGCACCAATATCTATCTGATTTGCCCTAGACACCTGGAAGAGGTACAAGTACCCAGATTTACACCTGCAATTCAATTACAGGTACAAAAATGGAAACCCAGTTTTGAAACTCTTAGCCCCATAGAGTTGGTGGGTTCAGATGGACTTTTCCTTTGGATTTTGAGATTTCTCTACATTCTTGACATTCCCAGCCAAAACTGGAAATTTAAGAAATAGACCAGTCTGGTCCACCGTTGTTTGGCTGTTGAGTTTTCAAGACAGCAGAGAATATCAAGTGAAATACTACAGAGCCAGTTTACGATCCTTGCTCCTTGTTGATAGGGGGTCCTGGAATGTTCCCCCCGTAAAGCATCAGTCTGGAAATTCTACTTATGTCCATCTTGTCTACTTGCTTATCAGTTCCTCTTCTTCCCCTCCAGCTCCAGACCAGTTGTCACTTTTAAGGTCACTATGAGATTCATCCCAGAGAGAATATTCATTTTCCAGAACAATAGCATCGTTACTGCGGAATTGTGCTTTGATATGATCCCACCTTTAAAAGCATCCCAGCAAGGTAATAACGTGTGAATAATAATGAGACTGTCAGCTGCAGGCCAGGGTTGTCCTGAGGATTTTGGGGCTCTGACTCTAGAGGCTGTTCTGTACAGTAGATGTATCATGTTTCAGGGACACATTATCATATATGGTTAATAATAATACTTTCGCTTACTAAAAATTCAATTTGAGGAGCTAAGTTCACAGCAGGCAGATCAGATGAAGCTCTACTGAGGCTGGTGAAGTTGCATCTGCTTATTCCAGCAGAGAATGTGATGCTAGGTACTACTAGTTAGCCCAGCCGTTCTTCCTGGTTGCTTATCCTTTACATGCCAGGGTGCAGTTGTGATGGGTTCACCTGGCGGCAGCTTGAAGTCATGCATGAAGCAAGAGGTTCTTTGAGTAGTGTCCCTACAGGTTTTCTATTCTAGGCACAGGGGGTGCTAGTTAGGGATGTAGGTGAGTAGTTGAGTAGTAGCCTAAGCTTATTGGTTAGTAAAGTCAACTATTTGCATTTCCCCTTCCTTGCTGCCTCTGATCAGAGGCAGCAAGGGAGGGAGAAGGAGGAGCCAGTGCAGGGGGGAGCTAGCTTATAAGCCGATTCCCCCCAGCACCATCTCCGTGGAGCAGTGGGGAGGGAGCTGGGGTGCAAAGCAGCCTCTGCCCGTGGTGGGTCCAGTCTCATGATGGGCCCAGGGGCGGGACTGCTGGACCTGGCGCGAGCTGGGACTGGGAACTACCCCCACTATGGCTCTGCAGTTTGAATGTAGTAAGAGTCGGGCTGCCTGCTTACCCAGCTCTTACTACATTTAAACTGCAGAGCTGCAGTGGGGGTAGCTCCCAGACCTGGCACGTGCTGGGACTGGGTGCCTTCCCTTATCAACTAATCATGTAGTCGATTTCACATGATTAGTGAAATACCCACTTTTTAACATCCCTAGCACCAGCGCACCTAGAGTGGAGCACCCGTAGGGGGACACATCTTCAAGAACAATAATTTCTGCGCATATTGGGTAATCATTTCTCCCTGTTGCTCAAAACCAGAGATTAGCACTAATTTAGCACATTTGGGAATATGTTTCTTTCATCTTTAGTCCTTCAATTCCTACTTCAATTTATATCTTTGAATCTAAGGCCAAGTCTCTACTAGACCCAGAACGTTGGCTTAAGGTGCACAACTCCAGCTATATAAATAACGTAGCTGGAGTTGACATACTTTAAGCCGAGCTTGGTGCCATCTCCACAGTGGGAGGTCAATGGGAGCAAACGCTCCCCTTGGCTTCTCTTACTCCTCACGAATCGAGGAGTACTGGCACTGACCGGGGGGTGCCATTAGTGTTTGATTTAGTGAGTCCTTACTAGACCCACTAAATCAAATGCCAGAAGGTCAGTCTCCTGCGCGGTAAATATAGACATGGCTTATGCTTTATGATTCCTGTAACAGTTATGCCTAAACTTAATAGTGCTTTTCCCCCCACATAATTTAGAGCTCTGATTGCACTTTGCTCATGGACATTGGTTTCCCCAGTCCCATGAAGGGTGTTCTGAATTCACAAAAAATTCCAATCTGTGTTTCCAGGGAATTGGCACTTATCCATTCACTACACGGTGGATTTAGATGTGACGACGAAGAAGAAGAAGAGAGCCCAGTTTGAGGATCAGAAATTCATACTGAGCCGAAAAGAGACGGTCAATCAACCTATGTGTAATGAGTTGTCACTCCATATACTGGTAGGTGATTTTGGCAGTTAGCTCAGAAGCTGGGTGGGAGTCACTTCTACTTCCGTGAATGGTGCATCCTTGGATTGCACATCTCTGGAGCTTTCTCTAAAATAATGCTCTAGGAAAAAACACAGATGGGAATGGGCTAGTTATGGAATCTACCTCAGGATGATTCAGTCTTGAAGCAGCAGATGGATTGTGAAGGCATGGAGGTTAATTTCAGGTAGACTTGCTTTCATGTCCTAAGCAAAACAACCTAAGGGGGGAAACAACTTCCCAGAGCTGTGTGTCGCTCTTGTATCAGTAAGGGTATGTCTACACTGCCACCCTAGTTCAAACTAGGGTGGCTAATGTAGGCATTCGAACTTGCAAATGAAGCCCGGGATTTAAATATCCCGGGCTTCATTTGCATGTTCCCGGCGGGAGCCGCCATTTTTAAATGCCCTGTAGTTCGAACTACCTGCCCGCGGCTACACACGGCACAGACTAGGTAGTTCGAATTAAAGCTCCTAATTCGAACTACCGTTATTCCTCCTGTGTGTGAAAAGTGCTGTAGAAATGCCAAGTAATATATTCCGCCCCACTCACACCCTCTTCCTCCAGTTAATAACTGGAAGCAGGCAGGAGTCCAGCATTATTTTGGGTAGGTTTCAGCTGACTGCTACAGCTTGCATGCAGCACTCCATGAATAACATAAGAACAGCCATACTGGGTCAGACCAATAACTGCGCTGGAACATTTAATTCCAAGGCAGTGCCTGGAATTCTGGCATATTGGCTGCCTCAGAGTCCCAGTACCTTTGAGAGACAACGGGACCTGGCAGTTTGAATGTGCCTGGCTCCCTCTGCAGCGAGATCCTGTTCAAGTGAAAGGCCATATCTGGAGCGCAGAAACAAGGATTTTAAGAATTGAAACAAACAGATTTTTTGGGCTTTTTGCTCCTCTATACTTTCGTGTCCGGTGGCATTCAGAAAATGGCACATTAGGAACTAGGCCAGTCGTACAAAGAGTCACTGATGTACGAACATGACTTTACAATCTAACCTGTCATACCAATGAATTTTTCTTCTTATATTACAGCCATGTGATTATGACTGTTTCTCTAACATTACTCTTAAAGTCAGCTACAACCTCGTTAATAACAAAGAGAACATGGATCATGCTGCTCCCATGCTGGATAAATACCAGGCATCTGAGGCATATTTTCAGGTAATAAAATACATTCCTAGAAGCAACTGGCTCTCCAGCTCCTCAATAAGCTTTTATCATGAGTAGTGTTGGCACTGTGCTTTTCTTAGCACGTGCATGTCTTTTCCACACCCCTGCCTAAAAGAAGTATGATCTTCTACAGAGATTTGAAAAAGGAGATTCCCCCCAGAGGAGTCACCTATATCCTGTCTTTAAAAAATCTTGGTTCTATTCCCAACTTGGTCCTTACCTCACTGTAACTTTGGGCAAGTCCTGTACCTTCTGTGTGTGTCAGCTTACCCACATAGCGAACGGGGACAGAACCCAACTTAATGGGAAAAGGGGCAAGGATTCATTAGTTAATGTTTGTGAAGTACTTTGCAAATATAAAGCTCTATGTTATGTAGTATTATTGAGAGATATTATTTGAATGAAGATTTCTGCATAAACAAAATGGTATCATTTTCTATTTTAAAAAAGGTATGTAAAAAAAATCTTCTAAATTATATTTTGGGAAAAAAAGTCTAAATCAGAACAAAATCAGAATTTGTGGAGTTTCAGATTCTGAAGGACTGGTTCTAGTCTGTAGTGAAGTCAATAGCTGAATCAGGCATAGATACTAGATTTATATTGGAGGATCAAAAATATTGATAAAAATACTGGCCATTTCCTCTGATTTGGTTCTTTCAGAAAAATCAAATTAGTCTCACATTCTGTGTGCTTGTAACAGACATGAAGATGTGAAACTTTCATTCTGGAGCTTGTAGAGCATTTCTAAAAATTAACTTTTCTAGTTTTTATTTTTGTCATCTGTGTCACTTGTAAGACAGTGATATTTGCATTTAAATAAAATTGAGGTAGGGTGAGATTAAGTAAAAAAATGTGAGCAGATGGATTAAAAAACTAGAATACTTCAGCAATGAATGGGGACTAATAATGAAAAAATGTACAGGATTCTGCTGTAGAATGGTGCAGACGGCTCTCTGTAGACGAATGGAAGGGCTAACAATTAGCATCTCTTTCTAATGGGCTGAGAATGATGGATTGCGAAGGGACCCAGAGGAAATATTCCGAATGCTGATTTTGTTCCCACTGAAGGCATTTCATACTGCTGTGAAGTCTCCTAATAGTCCCTTTTCTTGCAATCCCATCATAACTCAACAGCAACCTTGTAGAGAGCCGCTGCTGTTAAAGGTTCCTTCAGTCCAGCTTTGTCCCTTAGATAGGGTCATGCAAATCCCTGGTTTGGGAGTAAGCGTGCTTGCAATGTGAGAGAATGTGTTTTTTAATATGCAGCCTCCCAGGAGGAAAAAAAAAGAGAAAGTCCCATTAAAACCAGGGAGTTCTGACCAGCTCCATCCTAATGATGCCACTTTAATTTCAGCTGCCTTTCAAGAAGGACTGTAGTAACAAGACCATCTGTGCTGCGAACTTAATCTTGAGAAGTCAGATTCAGTGAGTTGAAAAGGGTTTGTTGTGCTTGTTTCATTTGTGGCATTGTTGTAAAATACATGTAGATCAATGTTCCCCCTTATCTTTTCCATCCATGTGTGGAATAATTTTATGTGCACTGAGGCATGTGTGAATGTGCACCACCAGTAGAAACACAAACCCAGCTGTGGATGCTCTGTTAATCAGCTGGGCGGCTTTAGAATCTCTCTGGAGAGGCCTCACGAGTGCTCATCTTACAGGGAACGCTGATGTAGACTGTGTGAAAATAATTTGTGTTTTTGTCTCCCTTTCATACATTAAATCCCATCCAAATTATCCATGCTATGACATCATGGCCTTATAACTGTTTTCCTCCTGAGGCCAGAATGAGCCTCTCTGGGAATCTCAGTAGCGAGACCAAGTACAGAAAAGGCATGGAGGCCCTAAAGTCCCAGTTTTGGTATTGATTCTGAACGTTTTGACTGCTAGCCCATAACAAAGCAAGGGGTCACTCCAAAGTTATCCAGCCTGAGATAACAGGATAAACTTTTTCACACAGTGCAAAGTCAGCCTGTGGCACTCACTGAATGTCAGTCAAATGGAGCAAGGTTTATAAGGGTCTGGATAATTGTATATGCTAAAGATGATCATGTTTCACCCTAATGATCAAAAAGGAATGTCCGCCTCTCCAAACCCCCCTCCCTGCCCCAGGGCCATACTACTGATAGGCACAACATGCACCTTGGACTCTGGACACCTCCAGCCCCTGGCTGCCCCCCGTCTCAGTGCCATTCCAGCTGCTCCCTGTCCCATAACTTGGACGACCCCCTCCCTCCACCGGGGCTCAGTGCCGGGAACCTGCTTACCAAGCGATGTTCGTGGGGCCAGAGGACTCACCAAGCAGGGGCGCCGCTTCCCTTCAGCCAGCTGCGGGGCCACCTGCTCCTCCTCCAGCCCACACCTTCTTCCTAGCTCTGCTCCTGCCTTAGCGACTCTTCCAGACCAGATACTATTGTAGTAAATACCATCTGGTCCGGGAGAGTTGGCAACCATTTTCCCCACAGCTTCACATCCTCCCCTCCCCCCCGCCCATGTGGAGCAGTCACTTCTGGTGCAGGTGCTGGGTGCCCGCTCCAGAGTGAAGACCACTGCTTACTTAATTTTCCAGCTGTGTTAGGTGGGTCTGTGAAAGCATCTGGCCAGTAGTAGCCTGGTGGACTTGCACAACCAATGGTTTGAGCTTGTGTGGCACTTATACTTCATCCATGTTGCTATTTAATAACACCTCTGTTCTATTTCTCATGCTGGCTTGCAGGAAGGAATTAGTGGTGGGGTTCACCAAAGAGCTGAACCTGACCATGTCTCTGGTTAACAGCGGAGATGACTCCTACATGACCACCATGGTCTTGGAATACCCTAGAAATCTACAATTTAAAAAGATGATCCCACAGGTGAGATCATGGAGTGGGGCTGTCTGGTTGAAAACAGGGCTGGGAAGAGACAGCCTTGGTCAGAATCCATTGCTATTCACTCACTGCCCAGGAAAATTCTCCTGAAATAAATGCGTAAGGGTGTCTTTTTGGCCAGTGGCAAGAGAGCAGCCTGTTACACTTACCAAAGGTCGGCACTGCCAGCACGATCTGGGCGCTGCAGATGTAGACTCTGCTCTGGTGCTGGGCCTGCTCCCCTTTTCTATGCAGCAGGAGCATTTGGCCATTAGCACTGATAGCTTACCAGTTGAATGGGACCCTACCTCCTTGTCTGCTGAGTTGGAGGCTCCAGAGGGTCATGGGTCTGTTCTCCGCCCAGATATGATTATCTAGGGCACTAATGATCCCAATGCTATGAGGCCCTCCTCCATCGGTTGACACTTCCTACTGGCATTGTTGGAGTCTAGACACCTCAGAGCTGTACGTAAATCCCGCCTATCCTCTCCCTTGCTGACACCAGCCAGTTCCATCGGTGTACAAGGGGCAAAAAAATGAGCCAAATCAGCAGGGACCAATGGTGCTGACAGGTGTATCCTTCTCGATGCCAGAGGAGGCGGTTATTCAGTCTTTGCCATCCCTGTCTGGGGTTTACAGGGGCCTTGCAGAGGGTGGCAAATGAGTTCCAGATCCAACCCAAGGGGGAACAGAATACTCAGCATGCATTCTCGGGCATCATTCACTTTTTTGGTCCTCCTCAAGTGACCCTCTCTGAACAGATTACATTAAGGGGCTGGGTATAGAGGAAGGTTATTTCTGAGATGGGAAACACTGAAAGCAAATTCTGAAAGCTTCAGAATTACTGAAAGCAGATTTCAGGCCAGTAAAAGCTTTGGATTTATTCAGTATTATTAAGGCCATAATTACAGCACAGTGAAAAAAATTAAATTAAATTCAAGCACTGCTTCCTGTGGCCTGAGTAAGCCAGCTCCATTAGGGTGTGTTCTGCAGTGGCATATATAAAATGGAACAGCTGATAGGCGAGTAATGTAATACATTAAATAGCAGCAGCACAAGTGGCTTTCTATTGCTAAAATATAACCAGAACTAAAGAGTTTGGGTCAGTTCATTTTCCAATTGAAAACTGATGAGGCTTTTTAAATTACTTGTATCAGTTTTTATAAGGGACAGATTTAGAGGTCTTGAAGGATTGGACTGTCTTCCAATCCTTCAAGCTACAATCTACCTGGTGGACTCATTGCAGTGTTGTTCTTTCACAATATATGCTGAAGACTGCAACGTAACCTTGGGCTTTTTAAAAGTCAGTCTAATGCGGGTATTTATTACTTCAATCACACTAATCCAACATGTTTAATGTAAACAGTGTTCTGGCATTTCGATTAATGAATGTTGCCTGCCAACAAAAGGTGTTTTTTCACTAGACTCATAGCCTGTATTGCTGCTGTAAATGCCTAAAATGAAGGTCTGACAAGAAACCATAAAGGGAACATCTCAGTGATGTTATCAGTGCCTAAATGGTGAAACTCTGTGATCTCCAAGACCACTAACTCCTGATGTTATGAGCTATTCACATCTAGGTTAGAAATTCCTTTTGAGGGCGTGCACAGCAAAATGAGTTGAATCTTCCAGTCTGTTTTGCTTCAATATTAAAAAGCATTCCTACTATTTTGACAGCCATCCCCTACTGAGATTCACTGCAGCCAGCCAGAACCATCCACACATTTACTCTCATCCATGGGCTGCAAGATTGGACACCCAATATTCAAGAAAGCAACGGTAAGACAAATGCCATGGTTTTCAGCCCTGTTCTTAGTATTCATTCTATTTTCAGCAGCTGCTCTTGCACCATTATCTTTGCAACTAGGCCATAGCCTCAACTGCATGTATGGAGATCATCACTCTAGCTGACTGATACTTTGGGGATTGCTCAGATCAGTACCAGGTTCAGTTGTTGCCTGCCCTGTAACCTTGGGGTGCCTTAATGCTGTGCTGCTTCAGCTCGGATCACTGACACACGTAGCCTGCCCACGTATACAAGGTCTCACTCTGGCTTTCAGCAGCCTAGTTACTCTCTGCAGGGTGATTATCAACAGCCCTGCCTGTCCTCAGTCCCTCTAAATTCCTCCTAACTACCAAGACATGCAGATTTTCCCATTCTGGTTTGTTACCTCCAAAAGAGTGAAACCACTCTCCCCGCCCCAACACCATCTTGCTTTGGTTCCCACACTTTTTGCACAACAGTGACCTGCTTGGAGTAAAAATAAACAAAAGATTTATTTCATAAAAAAAACAAACCACAGATTCAAAGTTGAAATAGTGAGATAGCAAAACATGCAAGTGATCCAGTAAATACAAAAATGCAAACTCAGGCTTTAAACATCTGTCAGATAAAATTCTCTTTCTAATACCATTCACCTCTTGCCTTTAAAGTTTCCCAGCATGCCTCTGACCTGTGTGTGTGTGTGTGTGGGTGTTCCAGCACACTTTCCACCTCTATGTTCTTTTAAAAGCTTTTACCGTTTTATTCTTCAGTCCATTATAGATACAGAAAAGTGGGGAATTCCCAGTTGTATCAATGTCTTACCATGAATTCCAATGGCTCATGATTTGTCTGTTCCTGGGTTGTACAATGAATCGTTATTGAGTCCAGTTTGTGTATACATCTGGCTTGGGAGGTGCTTCTCCCTGTCTGATTGCTCACCTCCCTGCTGTGAGATGGAACCAAAGCTTCTGAGCATAGTGCTCTATATATACAAACACATACATTCATAACCACAGTGTTTATCTCATGATGACCATAGATTTCAGAACACTACAAGCTTTTGGTAAAAGACTGTATTCAAAATACTTGTACAGTAAAATAACATAATATGCATTTTTTTTTGTTTTTCTGGGGAGGGTTTTTTCCTCTTCAGGCATCTGGGCCTTGACTGTTATACTAGCTATTTGCATATACCTGTCCCTTGGCTGTTTTCCTATTATACATAGTAATATGTAGCAAATAATGGAGGGGAAATTAGACAATAAAATTATCTAACTAAAACTTATTTGAAAAGTAACAGTGAAACTAAATAAAATGAGTATATACTCCGGTTGCTTTTTCTTTTTTTAATCTCTTTCTTTATAATAGGCACATTTTTCAGTGGTTTGGCAATTAGATGAAGCTAGATTTCCTGATGAGAATGCGAACATCACTATTAACATCACAAAGTAAGAAATGACCTTTTTCAACTAAGTCATAAGTCTATTTCCTTAATCCTTCTCCATTAATCAGTAGGGAGCCAGTATGAAACTCTACTCATTTGACCCTCCCTTCTTTTAGAAATATCCATGCATGTATAAGCTGCGGATTAAATTTTTTTTTTTTTTTTAAATTATGGAGAATGGGAAAGCCACCAAACTTACTTATGATTTGGGCAGGGTCTTGACTTCCCTCTTTTTCTCACAGAACACCAAGTACCCCTTCTTCCTCAAGAGGGAAAACAGTGTGTTCACATGTATGTTTTTCAAGAACACAGCCCAGCTGTGTCAAGTGGATTTTTTGTTGAGGACCCAATTGATTTTGGGGGAGGTAAGGAATGGTGTGGGCACTAATTTCCTCCACTCACGTAATGACCCTGGTGTTCAGAGCCATTTGAAAGCTGGTGTTCAGAGCCATTTGTTGTCCTTTTCTATTCTGTCTGGGGAAAGAGGGCAGGGAAGAAAGGAAGCCTGTGACAGATTTCTAGGGGGTTGGGAGAAAGGCAAGCAAGCCTAGAAAAACAACAACCACCTAAGGCCTATACAACAGATAATGATGGCCATATTTATACCAAGGGCACAAAATTGTACTTGACCCATTTTCAAAGATAAGAATTTAAATCTTCAATTTAGCACTTAAATAGATGGACTTAAGTGCAGGAAATAAGGCCACAGGAATGAGCAGTCAACATCTTTGAAACTCAGGAAACTGATTTTAGGAGACTAAAGATTTTGACTAACCTTAGGCAACTAAATCTGGAATTTTTGCCTTTCAACTCTACTGAAAGCATAGTTGAAGGGGAATGTTTTTGTATGAGTTTCTACTATGCTAGCAAAGCTTTTTGCACATATGGGAGCACCCAAGGGTTGAAATATTTGAAATATTAATGAAAATGTCAGAATAACTACTTTGTTTCATTTATGGAGTTCAGACCACTAGTAGCTCTTTGAAAACCGCCCTTGACTGTACACTGACAATAATTCTCTTCAGTCTCCTTTTATTAAGTCCCTGTTGGCAAGTGTCAAACTACAGTGGCATTAAGAAACAAGGAAAAAAATTAAATATAGCCCAAGTGGATAACTAAATGTTCTGTCTTCCACCCTTTTTGTTTTTAAAGTGTAAATGAAAATAGCACTCCTTTGATTGAAGAACACACACTTCATGTCAAACATGCTTTTACTGCAGTTCTTACCAAGTAAGTCTTACAGTGCAGGAAAGTGATATTGATAGTATCACATTTACAAACCTGTATTGGAGGTAAAATGAATTAGGGGAACCCTGTTAAGACTATAATTTATTTTATGAATCGCTGTTCTTCTATGAAAATGTTAATTAGCCTTATTATTGAAGACCGCTCACTATTGTTAAAAGAATCACTAGATTCTATGATAAATCCTGAGATTTCTTTCTGTGTGTTTGACAACACTGTATAGATGGTGGTTCTCATTTTATGTTGGTCTTGCATATCAAGAGGGGAGGGAAAAATTAAAAAATGATAGTAAAACCATCTGTCAGGGGAAAAGCAGGGACACCCCTAGTACTTGAAAATATGTAAATAGATTTCAAAACGCTGTCTCTTTAAAATAAGTGTAGATAAACATGACTTCTATTAAAATTGGATGTGTGATAACTTTTTCCCTTCTCTATTTGAGAGATCAGTTTCCATCATTTATAGAGTGAACTAATTTGCAGTAACAGCACTGCAAGCTCCATTTATTCTGATTTATCTTTTTGTCTGCAGGCCAACTCCACTACTATATGTGAATGTTAGTCAAGGACTCCCTGAGAACAAAGAGTTCCAGTTTAATGTAGGTACAAAGTTAATAACATTGATGTAGTTTAATTTTTAGGGCCAACCATTCACCCTCTCTTGTGCATTTGCCTTTGTAGATCAATGGGGAAAACCGCTTTGAAGCTGAAATCAAATTACTGATTTGGGTTCCTGTCATCATACAAGGTCGTCGTATTACAAAAATGAAAAATGTAAAAAAACACAGGTATTTTTTTTTTTTAATTTCAGTGTGTGATTCCTCTTCCACAAACTTTGAGGCATGCAGATTTGAAGCCTGGCTTTTCTACAGAATCCAGGAGTATTGTATCGGATTTTCTGTCAGGATTTACATTTTATAATCTGGCATAAATTGATTCTGCTAAAGCAGGAAATTCACCAACCCTAAGAGCATGTTTTTAAAGCTGGGTCTATACAAGAGAAACAAAAACCAATTTTCATTACAAAGGAATGCCTCAAAAGTATTAGCAATATTTAGTCTTGTCTTAATTTTCGTGTAGGAGAGAAATGAAAAGACTAGATTTTACTACAGCTCATTTAAATAATCAGTTTTAGTGATTTAAGATAAAAGTGGCAAAAGTTTAAAGTTCATGGTCTCTAATTTAGCTCAAAATAAGGACTTAACGTGTGGAAGAACCATTTTTAATATTTGAACTATGACATTTTTCAAGATTTTTTGGCAACGAGAGATCTTTACATATTTTAGCTAAACACTTAAACATATTTAATTCATGGTCATTTACTCTCTAGACCATGTCAAATGTGTCAAAGTTAAAATAATCCAAAAATATAGCAAAGGAAGTACCAGTACAAGGACATAATTTGGTGATCGCTCACTTTAAGGTCCATTTTGATCACTGAAAAAAGCTGCTATTGAGTAGAACATCACCTGCAGAGCTAAAGTTCAAGACTTCTCTGTGGAACTTTTGAAGCTCCTTCTGTATGCCTTTCCAGGCAGAGGAGGAGGATGTCTTTCTCTTATACTTTACCTCTTTCAGAAGTTTATCTGCCACATAATGCAGCCACAGGACATTGCTATGGGGGTGATAGTCAGCCCAGTTGTTGGAATTCTCTTCTTTCATCTGCCTATAGATATCAAACTGGTAGTCACCTCTTCCTTGGAATAGCTCTTTGTCAGTAGAAATATCACAAAAGACAGTTAATCCATCTTTCTCCATCCTAGACAGGGTATAATCTATGATGTTCACTTGAATCCCTTTTGTGGGGATTGTATAAACTGCTCCATTCAAAGTATAACTCAGCTCCTTCAAATTGGTTTTCTTAACCAGGATATTCCCCCAGTGCAAGTCTCTGTGCTCAAAATGCAAGGCCTCCTCTGCCACAGCTAAGGAAGCAGTAACTTGATGCAGTAGGCTTTTTGCTGATGCCACTGAATTCAACTGCTTTCTCATGTCCTCCAAGTTATTGCCTCCAAATTCAAATTCTAGGACCATGAACAGCTGCTGCTCTCCAAACAGGTCTGGCCGATCATTTTCAGATCCGTTCAGTTCATGGTATTTGTCCCAGGCTTTCAAAAGATGCTCAGGATATGCCCCCTGGACGCAGTGCACGGAGTACAAGTCAATGAACCCTATAGTCCTGTTCTCTACATCCTGAGACAAAAGGCTCAGTTCCTTTGAGATTATCATCTCTGGCAAGATCTCACTGAAGTTCTTCTGAGCTTCTCCATTGACCCTCTTAGTCCCCTCAACAGGAATGATTTTTAAAGCCACAGCTCCTCTCTCACTGGTAGTTTGGAATACCTCCCCAAATACTCCTTCCCCAATCTTCAAACAGTTCTTCATCTTATCTGGGGGAATACATTCCTCAAAGGATATAGGACCCTCCTGCTGGCATTCCCCATACACTTTCTCTGCATCTGTGAGCATCACTTCCAGAACAGAATGGGACTTCATGGGAGTCAGCAGGAGCACCGAGGAGGTGGGCCAATTACTGTAGCCAACGCTTTGAATGAACGGGGACTTACGATACCCTACAAGCTGTGATTTGAAGGAAGGCGTAGAAGGGATGCTGCCACTGGCTCCTTCCTCTATGGCAACTTTCTTTTTCTTGTGGAGAGAGAGAGATGCCCGAGCCCTGGCCCACGCCTGGGAATCATTGAGGAAAGAACAGTCAAATAGAAGAGACGATGACACTTCCACAGCATCTCTCTCTATTCCTCTTTGCCTCATTTGTTCTTGAAAGGAGACATCAGCATACTGCCATGGAGTTTTTATATTCTTGCGTCTGACTTGGCGCCTTGCCTGTTTCCCCCATCGGCTGGAGCTGAATCCACTGATACAGGCTTTTCTACTGGTGCCTCCACCATCCTCTCTGGGGATGACCTTGTTACTTCTGGATTTCGTTTCTGAGATTACAGACAGGGCAAAGGGGGAAACTGGCTGCTGACAATTATTTCCCCGACAGGAGGACCAAGCATCCAACTTTTGATGACTGATCTTCCTCTTGGTCACCCAAAGCGGCACCGCTTGTGAGTCCAAGACCACAACAGGCTGAAGCTGGGGTTTCCTTTGGACTGTGTCAAGGCTCCAGCGCCTTTCCGGAGAGCCCCTTCTCAAACCGTCCCGTGGCTCAGCAGGGCTGGGATGGCCTCGTGCCAGGACCTGCCGCTTCCCGGGAAGGGGCAGTGCCGCCCCTGGGTCATGAAGCGTTTCCTGCAAGGCCAGGCGAGTTTCTAGCCGGCCCAGTCCAGCCCTTTGCGAGCTCAGCCCTGGGAGCGGCTCTCCAGCCTCGGTTTTGCGAGGGGGCGAGAGGGGCTGGCCCTGGCGGCCTGGCCCCGGTAAGGACACAAGGGGCAAGTCTCCCGGGGCTGCGTCCGGCTGCCTGGCGGCTCCGTAGGGGAAGAGGGAATAGCTGCTCCCGGGGAGCACGGTCGTAGCCCGGCGCTGGGCCGCGGGGGTTGTGGCCGGGCTCGGGGCTCGCCCCGCTCCGCCCCGCCGGCTGGCCCCGGACAGCTCCCCGCTGCCCTCCGCCCCGGAGCTCAGCTCGGCCAGGATGTGGCGGCGGGCCCGGCCCGAGCTGGCGGGGGGGCTCTCCCGGCAGCCCCCCAGGATGCTCTCCTCCGCCTCGGGCAGGGGCCGGCTCTCGGCCCCGGGCGGCGGCGGCGGCTGCGGGGTGCTGCAGAGCAGGGGGGCCCGGGCGCGGAGCCCCAGGCGCCGGGCGGGGAGGCGCCTCCGCAGCGGGGTGGCGAGGCCCCGGTTCTCCTTGGCCGCGCGGGCGGGCGGCTCCCGGCGGCCGCCCCGCTTGGGCCGCGGGCGGCGGGGCTGGAAGTCCGGGTCCTCGGAGCCGGAGGAGGAGGAGGCGGCGGAGGTGGAGCCCCGCGAGGTGGAGCTGGAGGCGAAGAGCCGCCCGCGGTCCTGGGGCGGCGACAGCCAGGGCGCCGGGGCCGGGAGGCGGCGCAGGGGGCCGCCCCGCCGCGCGTAGGTGCGGAGCAGCCGGGGCCGGGACCCCGCCGCGCGCTCCATGGCGCCGCCGCCCCTCAGCGAGCGCCGCCTCCGCGCCCGCCCGCCGCCATTTCAAACCCAGTCTCGCGAGGCTGCCGGCGGGGGCCCCGCCCAACGGCCGCCGCTTCCCCTCAGCGCGCGCGGTGTCTGCCCCCGCGCCCCCCATCACTGTCCCCTGTGCCCCCGCCCCCGGGTCCATCACCCCCGCCATTCCCGTCCCCATCACTGTCCCCTGTCCCCTGCCCCCGGGTCCATCACCCCCGCCATTCCCGTCCCCCATCACTGTCCCCCTGTCCCCTGCCCCCGGGTCCATCACCCCCGCCATTCCTGTCCCCATCACTGTCCCCTGCCCCGCCCCGGGTCCATCACCCCCGCCATTCCTGTCCCCATCACTCTCCCCTGTCCCCGCCCCGGGTCCATCACCCCCACCATTCCGTCCCCATCACTGTCCCCTGTGCCCCCGCCCCCGGGTCCATCACCCCCGCCATTCCGTCCCCATCACTGTCCCCTGTGCCCCCGCCCCCGGGTCCATCACCCCCGCCATTCCGTCCCCATCACTGTCCCCTGTGCCCCCGCCGCCCGGTCCATCACCCCCGCCATTCCGTCCCCCCATCACTGTCCCCTGTGCCCCCGGCCCCCGGGTCCATCACCCCGCCATTCCCATCCCCATCACTGTCCCCTGTGCCCCCATGTCCATCACCCCGCCATTCCCATCCCCATCACTGTCCCCTGTGCCCAGCGCCTCAGTGTCTGTCCCCGCCATTCCCCGCATCCATCACCTCCCTTGTGCTGTCTTTCCCTTGTCATCCTGCCCTCCCCGTCCACCGCCCCCATCACCCCGTCCATCACCCCCGCGTCCATCAGCCCCTGCCCCGCCATTCCCATCCCCATCACTCTCCCCTGTGCCCAGCGCCCCTCAGTGTCTGTCCCCGACCTCCCGTGTCCATCACCTCCCCTGCAGTCTTCCCGTGTCATTCTGCCCCACCCTCTCCTGTCCACCCCCAGGCACCCTGTGTCTGTTCCCCTGACCCTGTCATTCCCCCCTGTGTTGATTAGCCTCCCCATATCCATCACTGTCCCCGCGTCCTTCCCTCTTGTGTCCGTCACCCCCCCGTGCCTGGTGCCCCTCAGGTACCCCCGTCTGTCCTTCCCCTCGAAGCCCATCACCTCCCCATGCCCCCCTGAGTCCCCATGTTTGTCACCCCCTTGTGCTCATCACTCTACCTCAGTGGTCCCCAACGTGGTGCCTGCGGTCGCCATGGCGCCCGCCGGGGCATTTATGCGCGCCCGCCGAGTGATCAGGGCCGGCCCAAGGCATTTTTGCGCCCCGGGCACGCGGCAGATGCGCAGCCCCGCCCCCGGATGCGTGGCGCATGTGTGGCCACGCCCCCAGGCGTCCGGCAGCCCCAAAAGGTTGGGGACCACTGCTCTATCCCATGCCCATCTCCCCCCCCATGCCTGTTGTTCGTCTGGTGTCTGTCACCTTCAGGTGCCCTGTGTCAGTTCTCCTCCTTCCCCGCTCTTCCCGTGCCCATTCCCCTCTGGTGCCCCCCTTGCCTGTCCCCATCTCTGTGCTCCCAGAGCGACTTCGTCTCGCCCTCACGGGATGATGAGGCCCCTTCGCTCTCCATGCTTCCCGTAGGACACTTGTGACCCTGAGACATGACCGACTAGTCTTTTGCCTGCTCTCCCCATTAAGGTCCTGGTGACAATGGCCATGTTCAGTATTGGACCAGCAAAGACCTTCAGGCTCTCACCTCCTGGGATGGAGAGGCAGGCTGTCATTCTGGCTTTCCAGGACTGTCTGTACCACATAGTGCATGCTGAGCTGGCAGCATTCACTCTATAAATAACAGCACTCACCCTGAATATAGTGATTGCCAAAATGTTGATTCAGCTTTGGCTTTATCATATAATCCAATAAACAGTCTCTGCAATAGTGAATTCTCTGAGCCCAACCATTCTATAGTGTAGGCGAGTCTTTTGTGTCCATCACCCCCCCTGTGCCTGGCGCCCCTCAGGTACCCCTGTCTGTCCTTCCAGGGCAAACCCATGGGGATAGCTTTCCTATACACTTGCCCCACATACTGCAAGTAGGTTGTGACCACACATCTCAGGTGAAGACAACCAGAGCAGGGCCACTTTGGAGTTAATCTGTCCTAAACTGACCATTTGGTAGTGTAATAAGTAATCTCACACGGAGCCTCCCCTCTTTTGCTGGCCTCAGGACAGGCCACCTCACAGGTATGACCAGTCCTGGGAAGAAGATGGCAGATAATGGGATTGGGCTTCTGCAATTCTTTGTGTATTTGTATTAAGCATGCTTTAGGCAAATGATGTGTGGGAAACAACCAAGACTTTCCACTATTCTCTTTCCAGAATACAACAGTCTGCAGAATCAGGGATTCCACAGAGATCAAATCTCAGGTGAGTGGTTTCTTGGGGACTGTTGGTACACAGACATACTAGGGAAGGGAAACACAAGCCATAGGAAGTTACTGTTGATCTTTCCATAAATGGGAAATGCAGCACCCAGCAGATACCGTTAGTCAACTTACATATAATGTCAATACATAAGTTCTCTATGGTGCAAACAGTGAGCTAAATGATTTTAATGCACAGGGTGTACAACAGTTCTAGATACTTAAAATATTGAAAATCCTGGCCTGATAAAATATATTTTCCTAGTTCCTCCTAGTAATCTTGTAACGTTAACATTGGGGCATTGTGTGTGTCTGATTGCTTGATTTGAGCCTGTCATGGTGCTTGATATGTGGTCCTTTCATTTTCTTGGATGATGATATTAGGGTTGCTGGTGGTAGTGACAGCTACTGCAGGGCTGCACTGCATCTGTTTTGTCATGCATATCTACGCTGGGACACTGGCTTTGTAGTGGCTCGTGTATTGAGTCACATGGCGTTATTGAATAGTCAAGCAACAAGTGCTACATGCTGTAACCAAGCATGGCTTGCTTTTAATACACACACAACATGCATTTAATGAAATGGCCTTTGTACATTTTAGACATCTCAAATATTTCTGTGTAAATTGCAATAATGAACCTCCTACTTACAGTGAAATAGTTTGATTCTGTGCCATACATTTTGCTTTGAGAAATATTTTCAGTGTTGGTACCCCTTTCTCTTTCAGGCCGGCGAAGAAGTGCAGTACCAGCGTGTGGACTGTGTTATCACATCCGACAGAGAGAATGTTACTGTGACAGCTGAGTTGCCTTTAACTGATTCTCAGAAGGTATACACAAAGGCTATGCTTCTCTGTCATTTCTTGCTAAAAATTTGCTAACTCACATTAAGGGGATAGAATCTCTGCAGGGACACCTTTGAAATGTTTACCCTGAATGACATTTAGATACTAAGTTATTTTCTGACTCTGCAAGGGTGGAGTTTTAATCGTGGTGCTTTCAGCTCTCAGAGAAACTCTGCTCTTACCAGAGAGATGTTGTCATCTCCTCTAGTTATCCACAAAGTCTTGTCCTCCAGAGGATGGTACTTCCAGTGCTGCAAACACTGATTTTTTTAAGTACCAATACTGCCACATATCCAAACAGAGCAGGGGAATGCTGGGTAGCACAATCCTAACACATTATAGTCTCATTTGTGTGAGTGGACTTCAGTTACCTCATTTCTAACTCTCTGGGTAGAAAAACATCCAAAAAGTCTTAATAGACTTGGAGGTGAGAGATCTGAGATGTAGGAGGTGGAGATATTCCTTTTGTGAATTTCTTAAATTGATGAGCAGTCTCCATAACTAGAAATGCAAAATTGGGCATCTTGGGTGCCATCTTGTCTGGAATTTGGTCAGTCTGAGCTCCAGTATGAGTTTGAACACATTCAGTTGATTGGGATGCAGTAAAAACTGGCTGATGTAGTTGAGCTCTGAGTCTGAAAAACCACTGTGATTAAGGAAGAGGGTGGAAACCTCTTTGCTAGACTATGATAACGCCAGCTTTTCTCTGAAGAACTGAAAAATCTAATAACTTGCTTTGTCTTTTCCTCCTTTCCTTGTAGTTTTTAAAAGACAGAACTGACCTTCTGGTCATTGGGGAAATCACCTTCAACAGCAGACTATATGTGGACGTGAAGAAAGAGAATCACAAAGCTGAGGTATCCAAGCACCATGTAGGCAGCTAAGGCCCTTTCTTAGGAAGAGAAGGAAGGAGGCAACTGAGGGGAAAAATGCAAATGTTTTTGCTGAACTTTTAAAATGGAGTGGTTTGGCAGAGCCTTTATTCACTGTTGTTAACAGGAATTTTGCCATTGAATGCAGTTGAACTGGATTTGGACCACAGAGAAAATTAAAGGCATGAAGAGAATGTATTGATGCACACAGAGAAGTTATCTGCCTGGTTGGGAATATGCCCACGTTATTCCCAGTCATACAGAGAACTATCCTAAATCCAGAAGATAATTTCTACTTGGAACTGTGAATATATAAATCAGCTTCAAGAAAATTTCAGTGACAATAGATACACTTAGGCATCCTCCTGGAAGCCTAGTTTGGGGAGAGGGGGGAGTACAGGTAATTGAGATGAGGCTATTTCATCTTAGATGTGCAGCATTCATATTCCCTTTTCATCATCTATTTGAATCTAAATCTCAACATTTGTATACATGCCAGGTGGGAAATTGGCCACTTGCTACAGTTATATTTAATACACCCATTCGTCCATTCACATGCATCAGTGTAAATCAGGAGAAACCCCAGGTAAATAAGCAGAGTTGCATCAATGTATGTGAGAAGAGAATTGGGCCCCAGTTATTCAGGCTATTAAAGTAGTGAGATAATCTCGGTTGGCAGTGAATAACTGTCGTACATTGAGACAGGTATCAGAGGGGTAGCTGTCTGTATCCATAAAAACCACCAAGGCAACTTAAAGACCAATAGACTTATTTGGGCATAAGCCCACAAAAGTTTTTGTCCAAAAGATCTGTTGGTCTGTAAGGTACGATAGGACTCCCCATTGTAGTGCCTTAAGAGATACACTAGGTGGCATCAAAGTGATTATCAGAAACTGAGCTCTGCTCATGCTCTGATCCTAATGCAAAGAAAGACAAGAGGCAGATACGGTTGTATTAGAGCATCATTTCAATAGATAAAGTAACCTATGTTGCTCAGCTGTATTGTCTCTATTTTTTAATACTTCTTTTTAGTTAGCAAATACTTTAGCCTTTTCCTGCAACTGGTGGAAACCTTTACCCGTGAGCTTAGCTCAGTAGAACCTGCTTTCTTGCCAGCATTCCATCAAGAGGAGTTTGTGGTATTTGTGTTGTCTTCCACAAAATAAGGCCACACCTCTGTTTGGAAAATGGGTGTATTTTAACATGTTAACTAGGATTCTGCTAATGTATTAAAGCAACAACTGCCTTGTCTTCATTAGTATTTCAGTAGATGTTAATTAACATGTTGTAAAGTATATCTTTTTCCCCCAGTGAAAACAAAATTATATTGTCATGAGTTGTCATTAGGGGATACTGATACAATAACAGGGACTAGTTAAGGCATCTGAGAGAGTTTAACTAGAAACAGAATGATACAGAATTAGCATTATGCACATTAAATGGGTTAAAACTGGCTAATTGAAGGGACTCAGATTGGAAATGGAAGTGTTATTCTAGTAGGCGTCCCTGGGAACTGGTTCTTCACCCTACACTACTTAACTTTTTTTTATCAATGACCTTGAAGAAACCATAAAAGTTTCTTGAGAAAGTTTTCAGATGACACAAAGGTTGAGGGAGCAGTAAATACGAAAGAGGACAGGTCACAGAGTAAGCAGGGCACAAGCATATGTAATTAACTTAAAATGGCCAAATGTAAAGTGTCTCTTCTGGCATTATAATCTGTGAACTCACTCTCCTAGTTAAGACAGAACAGTTATACTGAAGCATTTGCTAAACCACCCTTGATTCTATTCTAGATCACACTCATCTTGTTGAAATCACAAGTAATCAATACCTTGCCTGTTGTCATAGGAAGCTCTGTTGGTGGATTTTTGCTGTTGGCTTTCATTATTTTCATTCTTTATAAGGTAAATATATTTGTTGACATGATTAAAAGTACATGTTGTTTTTGTTGTTTAAGATCTGACTAATCTAGTGACCGAACTGCCCTCAGTGAGAGTTTGCACTCAAGTGTCGGTATTCTGATCTGTTTTACCAAGGGAGGGAAAAATTCAGGACTACTAGGGTTCTCCCTAACAGTTTTTTTTAGCAGGTGAATTAATACATTTTTAAAATTTTCCTGAATTATGAAAGAATGTCTTTTAAAAAACAAATCCAGAAGGAACCCAAGGTTTTTTACAAGGTCTTGCTGGCTAGATTCCAATCCAGGCAAATGTACGTAGCCTCTTAAAATTTCCCCCATAGTTTCAGCTGGAGACAATATTCATTTTCATTTCCTTTTTAATTGTCAAACAGCTACCAAGTTACATTCTAAAAGTGGCTTCATTTTAGTAATGCGTATTGTGGGGGAAGGGAATTCTAGCAAGAAGTGAGTCCATATCCACATGCCTATGCCTTTTCAAGACTTTAAGGATGTAAGGTGCTATAGAACTGTAAGAAATTATAATTGGGCAAAATTCTGAGTTCCTTTCTTAGCTTTTGCTCAGTTCTCAAACTTCCACTGAATTATTGTGATGTTAACTGAATCAGGGGAACTCAGAATTCAGCTCAGTGCTATCATGTATATGCACAAACACAGAGGGGACCCAATAAATATTTTTAATGCTCTTCTTTATGTCTTGTAGTGTGGCTTTTTCAAAAGAAACTATAAACAGATGATGGAGAAACAACATAATTCCTGAGGACCAGGCTGACAAGAGCAAGATTCTGTTCAGGAATTGCACTCTCTTCCTGAGAGCTCTAGAATCAAAGACCAGCCAGAAACAAAGCAACTGTGTGAGAGCTGGGATGGATCTTGAGAGCCCTGAATCTTGAGACTGCCATGGTTTGACCTGGGTTTAATTTAGGAACCTTGAACTCTTGCACGACCCGGCCATCTGCTTGTGCAGCTAGCTTGGATTTGCTAACTGCTTGTCAAAATTGGACTGTCTTAGATTGATAAACTAAAGACTCCTCATTTCAAATTTTGCAAAAGTGTAAATATGCTGGAGAAAAATTAGTTTAGATCATGTGTAATTTATGCATTATCACATTCTTTGCTGTTTTGATGCCAAGTTGCTTTTAAATGGACTTTAATAGCATGCAATCTCAAACTGATTTGAAAATAGAAATAATTTAATGGAGGCTCCACTCTGGTCATTGAATTTGTGAGTGAAGTTGGAAGGCATGTCAGACTCATGCACACTTATTCTGTTCGATTTAACACACCCTCTCTGAGACATTATTCAGTTAGTGGGATGTGTTAATTCTTGCTGATTGGACTCATAAGTGTGTACAGAGGTGGCTACGTAAGCAAGCAGAATGGTTATAAGAGAAAGATTCTTCTCCTCATACCCAGGTTCTTGTAAGTCTTAGTAACTCAAAATGCTTTTATATTATTCATCGGGATCTTCAGACTCCCACGAGAACAAAGGGTTAATTGTTTTCAAATTCTGGTTAGGTCACAAGTCAAAATCAGTTTGTGGGTCTCATGCTAGTTCCTGATGGACTAGTTCCACTTGAAAAATCCCTGCACCATGATGGCATGATTGGCGATGCCTGCTCAGAAGAGGACTAGAATTGGAGTGGTAGTGGTGTTCCACATCTTGAGGCATTGGCCAGATCTGGAGTTGAACACAGCAGGGTTGTTGCTAATCAGGACTGTGATTTATTGGATAGCAATATGGAGTCCCCAAGACTGGAATAGCAGTGGGCGTCCCAGGTCAGAGGTAATTGAATTTGCAGAGCAGTTTGCAAAGGAAGTTTGCAGAACAGCGGCCTGTCCTGTGGTTGGCTCTAGCCAACACCTGCAGTCCTTGTCTTTTCTGAGCACTCAAATGACCACTGACTTCAAACATTTTTTGAAAACAAAAATATCTTTAAATATTCCCACGCTTGACTGTAGCTGTTCCTAACTCTGTAGTTTGCTGTTTTATTTCTGTCACATTTGCTTAACCTAAAACCACTGAAAATTGAGTTTGAATTCCACCTGTCACTGACAGAATTAACTTAGATGTTCAGTACACACCATGCCATGGGTAGCTAACAGCTTCTATGTGACCTGTGTTGGGTGGATTTTTTTAATGTTTTGGTGTAGCACTTCATATGCACTGTTTCATGGGAAACTAACAGCTACTGTTTGGCTTTTACGGAGTGTATTTAATATCCTGCTGTAGCAATTGATAGGATGGCAGAAGAGAGCATGTCTTTTAAAGGTTATAACAGAGGCCAGGCTGTGATTTGATGGCAGTGCAGCATGACAGGAATCTGAGTTCAAGGGCAATATTTAGTCATCTTAGTCTACCCAGATCTGCAAAGATAACAAGATACTGTGCAAAAACACATCCTAATAGGCAGCTCACAAACCAGCAGTAGTAATGATTGTTGAGAAGACAGTACATCTGTTCCCTCCATCATAGAGTTTAAGCAGGAGTTCTGCAGCTATGGTCCCAGGAGTTCAGAAACCAGCCAGGCCTTTGGTTAGGGCCACAGTTGGTAGTTCAAGAAGCTCATTTGTGAATGCTTGGGAAGAAGTGACAGACCACCTCTTAAATTCCCATGGAACATCAGATAAAAGACAGACAGTTACTTTCTCTTTGGGCTCTAGCTGTGTGTCACAATATAGGATGAGCTGAGCTTCTAACTTCCTTTCCCTTTCTGTCCAAGTAGCTCTTCCAGGAGATTTCAGGCTCATGCCTTTACTTTCCTAGGACAGAATCCTCAGTCTCCCATGCTTAGATCAGGGTACTAGGTTACAACCCCCTGCAGCATACCATCCTTGCTTACTCAGCCACAGGATGTGACCAGCAGTGAATACAATATCACAAATAGCCTTCTAAAGCAAAGTATTATTTAATCTTAACAGTAGGAACACGACATAGCAGGACAGAAGAATTAAAACACATCTATTTTACCAAGAGTCATTCCATCTTCTACATAGGGACACTAGTAGGTCTGTCTTCCTAGACATCTCCAACCTCTCCCTCTGAGTCAACTGTATCCTTGAGAGCCTTTGTGTCTTTAAAACCTAGTGAGTCTTTTCTCCCCCTCACCCACTTTCTTCACCGGATTGAGACATTGCCAGAGAAGCCTGTTTGGCAAGGCCACAGGGGGGTCTAGCCAGAGTACTACAGCACTGTCCTTCAGATGTTTGTCCCTCTTTTCTGGGAATAGTCCTTGACAAACCTGATAGTGAATTATCACAATCTGTGAATATAGTGCACATTTTTGCTGCATTCAGACAAATGCATAGCGCACGTAGTAGTTGTTATAGATTTATTGCAAACAAATCCCAAACCAGCATACTGTACAAGGCGGGTGTGTGGTCCTGCTGAGTCACCTATAATAAAACCACTGAGGGAAGCTGTCAATTCATGGATGTGAGCACTGCCTATGAAACAAGAAAAGAATAACTCCCAGCCATCTGATTTCTAGCTAATGTCAAAGGGAGTTGAGGGTACTCATCACCTCAGAGGATCAGGCCATTAGATTGTGTCACCTTGGAGGCAGGCACCTGTTATCTATTTGTCACTGATCCACAGCTTTATAGTGCTGTGTGTTCTATGGCACTGTATATATTATTAACAATAAAGGCAACATTATTTACTGCATCAGTATTTCCAATGGAAATTGATGGGCAGAAGATTATTCATTCTGGTTCACAGGCAGGAATCACACTGAAAAAACAATAGCATCTCTAAGAGAGCATTATTATATGTGACTCAGCTGGCCACATGCACATTTCTAGAGATCACTCAAACAGATGGTAACCAGAGGGAAATTGCTTCATCCACTGAGGAGGACCCACAGAATGATTAACCTTATCATTTTGTGGGGAAAATAATGGCTTAACATTGTCACTAATTACAGTCAAATTAGATGTATGCGCCATTGAAAAATATGTACCGGAAATATTACAAATAGCTCTTCATGGAAGATATTGTGGTGGACGGGAAATAATTTTCTCTTTTGCTGATTCCTTGTGGGTTTGATGCTAATCTGTTCCTCCCCCTTCACTTTCCTAGAATGGACTGTTAACCCACAAGAGACACTTTTATACAGTGTCTGTTACCGTCAAAGTCTTGAATAGACTGGGGATGCGAGATTAGTCCTAAATCCAGATCTGTGGTATATTGCACTTCCACCAGACTATGTAAGTTCTTCCATACAAACTATCTCTGTGGAAGGCAGATGAGGGTGTTCAGTATGCGGTAGGTTTGGTCACAAGTGGCAACTGTGAAATCAGCCAGAACAAGAGAAGATCAAACACAGTGATCGAACGTGATGTCACTTACACCTGAAAAATCTAGGTTAACCAGGGTAAAGTTATAACCAGTGAGAGGATAGAATCAGGCCCATGGAGCAGTGGGTATTGTAGTGAATATTGATTCTTCTTCGAGTGGTTGCTCATGTCCATTCAAATGAGGTGTGAGTGCGCCGTGTGCAGGGTTCCTGGAGCATTTTTTCCCCAGCGGTATCCATTGGGCTGGCAGGTCGCCCCCTGGAGTGGCGCCACTATAGCGGAGCATAAGTACCCCTGCCGGCCCTCCCCCTCCTCAATTCCTTCTTACCGCCGATGATGGTTGTTGGAGCTTGCTGTCTCGTGCAGATCCCAGCTAGTTTATCGTTGCCGTTGGCAGTTCTTTGCTCTTAAGTAGTTGTCGTTAAGTAGTTATTTGTTAAGTAGTTGTTAGGCACTTAGTTGTCCTTTAGTAGATAGTTGTCCCACTGTTGGGGGATGGTGATGCCAGGCCCACAGGGCTTCAAACCTTGTGCGGCTTGCGCTAAGCCTATGCCCAGAGGAGACCCCCATGATCAGTGCCTTAAGTGTCTGGGGGAATCTCATCTCACGGATTCCTGTAAAATTTGCCAGGGGTTTAAGCCTCGCACCAAGAGGGAAAGAGATTCCCATCTAAAGTTACTCCTGATGGAGTCGGCACTCCAACCCGTGCCCTCCAGAGAAGTCTCGGTGCGTAGCGCACTGGCGTCGATGCGGGAACCACATTCTGGCCTCCCCCGCACTGCGGTACCCAAGAAGACGGCACCGCGGCACTGTTCTCAGTCCCTGGCACCAAAACAGGTGAAGGACTCCAGGGGGAGATCACTCGGACGGAAGGTCCATGGGGACCGACACCGACGCAGGCCTTCTCCGGCACTGTCCTTGCCTGTTCAGCATGAGGGGGTGCAGAAGAGAAGGGAGACCTCGCACAGGGCCAGAAGCCCCGTACCTATCCCGACCCATCACCCCTCCACTCTGGAGATGTTTGAGGCGGCTCATGAACTGATAGAGCTGACAGCCTCACCTCCTTCCCCCCCTTTCCTCGGAGGGGTCTTCGACTTCGGTACCGGAAGCCTTGGGGGCACTGGTGACTTCCCCACCTCCAGGATCCTGGCTGGCACCGGTAGAGTCGGGACACCAGCTGTCGTTGCCGGCACCAGGCCAGCCTGTATCAGCACTGCCATTGGAGGTGTGCGGGTGGTGAAGTCCCCCGGCCCGTCGACGTCTGCGGCACCGCTCCCGCTGCCAGCACCCATTAGGCCTACAGGCCTGTCAGCTGTGCTGGCACTGGCACTGAGGCCGGCGCCAGCACCGCAGGCACCGGCACCGCCTCAGGTACTGGCACCAAAGGCACTGCTTCAGGCACCGGCACCGGCTGTGCCGGCACCGCTGGCTTCGGCTCGGTCCCCCGGATCGGTGCCGCCACACCAAGTGGGTTTCGGTGGCCCAGTGCCACAGTTGCCGCACCCGCAGCCCCACGTGCACGCCGGGAAGCTGGAGTCTATCGTTCAAATAAAAGACAACGTACGTATTATTTCAACACAGAGTGGGAAGAATCCTGTTGTTTTATTGACAATAAAGGGAAATGTGTTTGCTTATTGTGCGGTGGTACTGTTGCAGCGCTGAAAAAACATAATGTCGAATGCCATATCCAAACTAATCATGGCTCTTTTGACATTAGCCATCCATTTAAATCTGAGTTGAGAGAGGTTTGATTTGAATTGATTCATTTTCTTCTATCTGCCCAGCAGTCTGTTTTCACTCGATAAGTGGTAAAGTCTAAAAGTGCTACTATTGCTTCCTTTAAAATTGCTCATCTGCTCGCAAAGAAGAAAAAACCCTTTCAAGATGGTGAATTGTTGAAGGAAGCATTTTTGACTGGTGCTGATTGCCTGTTTCAAGGATTTTCTAACAAGCATGAGATTTTGTTGGCAATACCTTCTTACAGGTAGATAAAAAAGAGCAAATTCACATGGTAAGGTGAAAGAGTAATTGCTGAATAATTAATACCTTTTACATGTAAAATTACCTTTTTTTATCTTATGGATTCATATATTATGTAATATTAAATATGATGTTTTTCATATTATTTAATGTCCAAATACAAAATAAGCCTGAAAAATTGTTGGCACCCGCCACACTGTTCTGAAAACATGAATGTGCTATTGGCCACAAAAAGGTTGGGAACCACTGATCTACAGCACCGCCATGGTCAGCGTCAGAGCTGTTCTCTGAATCCGAGGTGGAATCCCTACGCTCTGCAGGTTCATCTCACCCGTCATCGCGGTACTGATCTCGTTCTCGGCACCGACTGGTACCGCAGGGGTTTGAGCAGACATGGCCACCACAGGTGCAGCAGCCATGGCCCTTTTGGACACCTTGGGCCTACCACCAATGGCAGGGCCCGCTTCCGCCTTCCCGTTCGGCCAGTGAGTTGTGCAGGCGGTCCACACCGTCTGCCTCGTTGTCCCGAGCCCCGCCATCACCCAGGGGGGCTAGCCCTCGGGGGCGCACCAATGTGGAGGAGCCACATGCTGATCTCTAGCAGCAGCCGGTAGTGCCGCAGCAGCCAGACTCTGCACCAGTGGTGTTGGAGCAACTGGTCCAAGGTTGAGAGTCATCGTCCTCGTTGTCTCCAGATGAGGCCCTGACAGACCCGGCCCTGTCTATGCCGGTTGTGGATGCCAGGTCGCACCAGGAGCTGCTTCACCGACTCGTGGCAAACCTGGGGGTGCCGGTAGAGCTGGTGACTGAGGAGTCCGACCCCATGGTGGACATCCTCACTGAGGATGCCCTGGCCAAACTGGCCCTGCCACTGAATAAAACGGTGGCAAAAATTACGAACACATTGTGGCAGACGCTGGCATCCATATCCCTGACACTCAAGGGTATTGAGAGGAGATATTACGTCCCCCAGATGGGGCACGAACACCTTTACTCGCACCCTGTGCCTGGTTCAATCGTGGTCCAGGCAGCAGCGCAGAAAGAGGGCAGGGGCAGCCAGGTCCAACTCCGAAGGCGAAGGACCCTAAGCGCATGGACCTGATGGGGCGCAAGGTCTATGCGACCGGAGGGGTACAATTGCGCATTGCCAACCAGCAGGCAATGCTCAGTCGCTATGCCTATAACACCTGGCAAGCGATGGAGAAGTTCCATGACTGGTTGCCCCAGGAGGACAGGCAAGAATTCTCCGCCCTGGCTACAGAGGGCAGAACCATAGCCCGCACAGCCCTGCAAGTGTCCCTGGATGCAATAGATTCGGCCGCCAGGACCATGGCATCCGGGGTGGTGATGCAGTGTAGTGCCTGGCTGCAGGTCTTGGGGATCCCGTTGGACTTGCAGTCTACTATACAGGACCTACCTTTCTACGGGAAAGCCCTTTTCGCGGAGAATACTGACTCCAGGCTTCATAGCCTTATGGTTAACAGACCTTCGTTTAGGTTGTTGGGTATCCATACGCCAGCACATCAGCGCAGGCAGCTGCCTGAGTAGGCAAGGGAATAGGTCGCAGTCCCAGGCTGCACGCCCAGACTATTGGAGGCGTAGACCTCGGGCCCCTGATGTGGGTTTCGCCAATGTGCCAGGCTCTGGGACCCGCAATAGGTGCCATCGGCCTCTCCCGGATGCGGGCAGGGGCACCACTCAGCCCCCTCCCGATCAACCCAAGCAGCCATTTTGAAGGTGCGCTCGGGGACCACATACCACTTCCTACCGTCTCTCCTCTCTTTGGGGACCACTTTTCCCACTTTGCCCAGGCCTGGTCGGCTATCACCTCAGACAGATGGGTGCTGGACGTAATCTCCAAGGGGTACTCTATCCCGTTCTTGGGTTCCCACCCCTCCCTTCCCCCCTCCCCGTCCCTCTTCAGGGACCCCTCTCACAAGGCCCTCCTCAGGCAGGAGGTCCTCGTGCTTTTGGAAAAAGGAGCAGTGGAAAGAGTCCCTTCCCATCTAGAGGGCAGGGGGTTTTATTCCTGGTATTTTATCATTCCCAAGCCGAAAGGGGGGTTTCGGCCTATCCTAGACCTCAGGGGCCTCAACAAGCACGTAAGGAAGGAGAGGTTCAGGATGACCCTAGCCTCCATCATTCCGGTGCTAGACAAGGGAGATTGGTATGCGGCCCTCGATTTGAAGGATGCCTATTTTCATGTTGCAATTCGGCCAGACCACAGGAGATTCCTCCGCTTTGTGGTATCCCATTGCCACTTCAAGTTTGCTGTCCTCCCCTTTGGGCTCTCAACGGCGCCTAGGGTGTTTACGAAATGTATGGCAGTGGTGGCGGCCTTCTGCAGGAGACTTGGAGTCCAAGTCTTTCCGTACTTGGACTGGCTCATCAGGGGTTAGTTGAGAGACCAGGTGGTCGCGCACATAAGGCTGGTGTGGTCACTTTTCGACATACTCGGCCTCGTCATAAATGAGGAAAAGTCGAAGGTGACACCGGCTCAGGACATAGAGTTCGTGGGGCCTCCCTGAATGCCAGGACGGGGCGTGCTTACCTCCTGGTGTCCAGGTTCCAGGCAATCGGGAGCCTGGTCCAAGCTGTGGCAGTCCGCGCTGACGACAGTGCGGTCTTGTATGAGGCTTCTTGGACACATGGCAGCCTGCACCTATGTCGTCAGACATGCCAGACTGAGGCTCAGACCGCTGCAGGCGTGGTTAGCAAGGTTGTTCAACCAAGCCAGGGCGGGCTGGGACTAGGTCCTCACTGGGCCTCAGAACGTCCTCACCTCGCTCCTTTGGTGGACGCTAGAGAGCGAGGTGTGCACAGGGGTTCCCTTTCGGACAGAACTGCCGTTGGTCCGACTAATCACCGACGCCTCCAACGACGGCTGGGGGGCACACTTGCAGAGTCACAGAATGCAAGGGTTGTGGGCCCCCCACGAGAGACAGTTGCATATAAATGTGAGAGAGCTGAGGACGGTCAGGAAGGCTTGCGAGGTATTCCTGACCTGCTGTCGGGGAAGTTGATCTCGGTGCTGCTGGACAATACAGCAGCTGTTTTCTATATAAACAAACAAGGGGGAACTCGATCGTCTCCACTGTGTCAGGAGGAGGCTCTCCTATGGGAGTTCTGCATAGCCCACGGCATCCAGTTGCAAGCGGCTTACTTGCCAGGATGCGTAAATACGCTGGCAGACTCACTGAGCAGGTCCTTCAGAGTCCACAAGTGGTGCCTGAAGGAGGAGGTTTTGACATAGCTCTTCCAGCAGTGGGGTCGTCCCCAGGTGGACCTGTTTGCCACCGAGGGGAACAGGAAATGTCCCCAGTATTTCTCCCTCGTAGGCTTGGGGGCGGGATCAAAAGGGGATGCCCTGACCTCGCCATGGCCACGAGGGATATTGTATGCATTTCTCCTGTTCCCCCTGGTTCCCAAGGTGCTTACCAGGATCAGGCTGTTCAAGTCAGGGGACATCCTGATAGCCCCAGATTGGCCCAGGCAGTTTTGGTATCCCATCCTGTGGGAAATGACGAGAGCCAGACCGTATTGTCTGCTGCTGACCCCGGATCTAGTCACTCAGACCAGGGAAGGGGGCATCCTGTACCACCCGGATGTCAAGTCCCTCCATCTGACAGCATGGCTTATCCATGGCTGAAACCTCCTGAGCAGGTTTGCTCGCAGGGGGTACAGGAGGTTCTCCTGGGGAGTCGGAAACCAACTACCAGATTGTCTTACGCTGCCAAATGGAAAAGATTTTTGGTCTGGGCCTCGGGAAAGGGAATCTGTCCCTCCCAGGCCCCTGTCTCCATGGTCCTGGACTACTTGTTTGAACTACGTCAGGCAGGCCTGTCCGCATCGTTAGTGCAGGTGCATTTAGAGTCCCTGACGGCGTTCCACGAGAGATCTGGGGGCAGATCACTGTTCGCAGACCCCCTAGTCAAAAGGTTCCTAAAGGGTCTCGACAAATTATTCCCACATGTGATAGCCTCTTTACCCCAGTGGGATCTCAGCTTGGTGCTGACGAAACTCATGGATCCTCCCTTTGAGCCCCTGGTGTCCTGCCCGCTTAGTTTCCTGTCTCTCAAAGTGGCATTTATAGTGGCCATCACGTCAGCACGCAGGGTGTCGGAACTGCGTGCCCTGACGGTGGAACTTACATACTTGGTATTTTCGGCAGACAGGGTTAGATTGAGGCCCCACCCGGCGTTTCTCCCCAAGGTAGTGTTGGCCTTCCACATGTCACAGGACATATACCTTACGGTTTTCTTTCCCAAACCGCACCGCTCCCCTAAGGAGCAGGCATTGCATTCCCTTGATGCAAAAAGGGCTTTAGCGCTTTACATAGATAGAACAAAGCCCTTTCGTAGGTCATCGCAGTTGTTTATCACCTATGCTGTACGAGTGAAAGGGCTGCCAGTGTCAGCCCAAAGACTGTTGGTATGGATCTCCTTGTGTATTCGGGAGTGCTATGCTCTGGCGCACAGGGAGCCGCCCCGTGTGTCAGCACATTCCACTAGGGCGCATGCTTCTTCTGTGGCCGTTGGGGCCGAAGTCCCGATACTTCAGATCTGTAGAGCGGCCACATGGTCCTCCGACCATACGTTCACAGACCGTTCACCCAACAGGGGAGGGAAGATGCCGCGTTGGGTTCCGCTGTGTTAGGTTCCATTCTGTAAAAATAAAAATAAAAATAAAAAAAATAGGAGGGAGATTGATGTGTTACATATCCGCTGTACATACCTCTCCTGAGTTCCTGTGCTATGTTCTGTTGGTTGTGTTCTCGATTAAAATTCTGGTTCTTGGTTACGTACCCGTGTAGGTGTTCTGTTTTCGCTAAAAGGTGGCTCCGACCCCTCCTCCGGTGGGATAGCTTGGAAGTCACCTCATTCGAATGGGCATGAGCAACCACTCGAAGAAGAAAAGATGGTTACTTACATGTAACTGTTGTTCTTCGAGATATGCTGCCCATGTCCATTAGATTCCCCTGCCTCCCCTGCATCGGAGTCTCCAGCAAGAAGGAACTGAGGTGGGGGAGGGCTGGCAGGGGTATTTATGCTCCGCTATAGTGGCACCATTCCAGGGGGCGACCTGCCGGCCCAACGGGAACCGCTGGGGAAAAAATGCTCTGGGAATTGTGCACGCAGTGCGCGCACACCTCATTCAAATGGACATGAGCAACACATCTTGAAGAACAACAGTTACAGGTAAGTAAACTTGTTTTCTGGTTGACTCATTTGTGAGGCTTGCAGGTGTCATGCCCTTATGCAAGGTCCGGATCGCTGAGAAGAGAGGAAATGCTTTGAGAACCTGTAGTCCATGAACCTGTTTGTTCACAAAGTCTCAAAATGTATTAACTGAGACATTTGGCTTAACTGCATTTCTGTAACAATCCCCACAAGCTGTTCTCAACAGAGAGACTCCCCACACTGAAGCAGGTGCAAAGTGTTGAGTTAATGAGGCTTCCAAAGTGAGGACTCAGCCATGAAGGAATCTGCTAACTTCTCTCTTTAGCAAAAGTGGCTCTGTGACTGAAAGCCTGCACTTTTGTTTAGCTTGAGTGGCCTTATTTCCCTGTTGGTATAAAATCTCCTGTGGCTTCCTCATAATAAAAACCTGCTAGAGAGCTCTGTTTGTGCACAAATTTACTGTTGACTCGCATTGGCCCAACCTTTGGGGTGTGCTGGCCTCGTGCAGAGGAGTAAGAGGGGTACTATGACAACTGTGATTCTGAAATGAAGACTCTAGGGCTATGTCTACACTTGCGGCTTCTTGCGCAAGTACGGCCGTTCTTGCGCAAGAATCTGCAGAGCTTCCACACTGCCCGCCCCGCTCTTGCGCAAGGAAATTTACAGTACGCGTGGTAAGAGAGGGCTCTTGCGCAAGAGTTACGCTTTTTAACAGGTGTAAGCCCTCTGCGCAGGAGCTCTGGCGCAAGAGGGCAGTGTGGACGGCAGGGATTTCTTGTGCAAGAAAGCCCTATGGCTAAAATGGCCATCAGAGCTTTCATAAGAAGAGCGTCCCACACTGCCATGGGAGCTCTTGTGCAAAAGCACAGTGTGCACATGGCAGTGTGGACGTTTTCTTGCGCAAGACTTCTTGCACAAGAACCCTTGCGCAAGATGTTCTTGTGCAAGAAGCCGCCAGTGTAGACATAGCCTAGGAGAGGCACTAGCCACACTTGTACCTCGAGGGGGGGAATCATAAGAGGTCTACTTCGTTTTGACGTTTCTTAACTGATTTTTTGCAGACAGATTGCCTTATTTTGAGGGTAGGGAGTTTATTCTCTGCTTTCTTCCCAGCAATCGGCCAGCCTCACAGTGTTTGGAAATTCAGTTTGGACAGGCGTCTATTAATATGTCCTGTGAAGAGACTGAAAAGAAGCCACCAGTTCCTCCAGCAGGCTCTCCTTGTTTCCAGCTCCCTTTGCTCCTCACCCAATCTCTCAGCACCTTGTTACACTTGTATACTCTTCATTTCACATGGAAGATTCTATTGCTGTGCAGTGCTGCATCTGCCAAGGGGGAAATCTACAGGAAGATCATAGTTGGTAAGTCTGGAGTAAGAAAACACCTGATATACAGCTCTTGGCTGCTCATCTAGTAAAAGAAGGTTATTTGTAGAGGGACATGCTACAAATAGTTGAGGTCATTTGGTCAAGAATAAACTATGCCTGATTAACTCCCTGTGGACGCTCTTATTCTGGATTAAGAATGCCTTTTGCTGATTTAGCTTAATATACTTCTGAAGTGGATTAAGTTAAACAGGAAAGAGGCACTCTTGTTTTGGAGTAAAAGTGTTCATGTAAGCGGATTATTCCAGAACAACTATAGTGCTTTAAATTCATATAATATCTTATCCAGGAATAATTTCTCTGTGTGGACAGATTAATTCTTGCTGTAGTAACGTTTTCTGTCCCCAAAATCGGCATTGGTAACAGATGCATCAGAAGGCGCAAAACTCCATTTTTTGCTTAAATGGTTTGTCCAGTAGAGTTTGTGGATGTATAAGCACCCAGATGCTCATTAAGGAGACTTGTGGGTAAAAGTACTCTCCTTTGTGTGACACTTAAAGCTCTTGGGCTCCTTTGAATGCCAGAATAGTTGCACACAAAGAAGGTTCCAGAGGAGGAGTTTTGAGTTGGAGGGGTTTCCTAGGGAAAATCCTCGGGGGCTAGGGGCAGGGAGAGGAAGTGTATTTAGTTGTTTGTTTTGAGTGAGATCCTGGAGAAATATAGAGGCCAAAGGCAGCTGCTACTGGGGACAAGGCAGGGGTCTCTTTCCCCGGGGGTTTCTGAAAAAGGGGAGCTGCCTATCTGTTACCAAGGAAAAAAGCCAGTGTGCATGTTGTTACTAAATAAGCCAGAAACAAAATACCTGATTTCATGTCACCTATTTCTTCTCCAAGCTGTAAATTGACCTGTGTGGCCCTGCAATCTGCTCCTATTCTGCAACCAGCAATAGCTCAACAATACCCTTAACAGTGCAATATTATCCTATGGAGGAATGTGTGAGTGGGAGAAATGGTTGATGAAGAACAGGCTATGCCTTGAGGATGTTTTCTGTTGGTGTGTCATTACAGAAGCATAAAAAACAACAAATAGTTTTAAAGTTTTTCCAGTTACAGGCTAACTCGGCTACCCCTTTGAAGCTTTTGAACAGTACAGAAGCAGTTCTTTTTTGGTGTGTAATATTTCTTTGCCATTTGTCTCAATGACATCATGCATCAGCCTATGTGTACACCACAGCGCAGATCGATGCTCTGAGATTGATCCACTGGCGGTCAATTTAGCAGCTCTAGTTAAGACCTGACAAATTGACTGCAGATCGCTTTGCAGTCGACCTCTTTATTCTACCCCACACAAGAAGAGTAAGGGAATTCAAGTCAATGGAAGTGTAGACCCCACGGTGACACAACCTAGGGTACATTGATTCCAGGTACGTGAATAATATAGCTGGAGTTGCATAGCTTAGGGTGACTTTCTGCGGTATTGTAGATGCAGTCTCAGTGAGTTCCACAGTTTAATTCTGTGTAGCTTTTTAAAAAGTAGTTCCTTGCATTGGCTTGGAACTTACTGCTATTTAAATTCAGTATGTATCCTAATAATCTTGTGTGGTGGGACAGGATAAAATCCATACCATTCATTATTATATCACCTTGTACTCTTGTTCTTTCCAGTGTCCCCTTATGTGACTTCCCTGATGTCACCAGTCACTTTTTCTGTCTCTAATGCTGTCTGTGAGGAGGGAGTATGGTTCTAACGGAGCCTTTTGAAGCAGCTTTTCTTTATTAAATGCATTATAAGGCTCCTTGACTTGTAAACCTGACATGCCCCATCTGATGATTTAATTCCCCACAATTGCTGCTGCTGTAGCAGATGCCAAATCCATTCAGAGTGATTGGATGGCACTAAAGGGATTAGCCAGAACTGCCAAGATCTTATAACAATCCAAACCACAATCCTGCATTTCCCCTGTGGAAGCTTTGGTGTCTTTTTTTCCCCCTTCAGTTACAATAAAGACATCAGAAAAGAAATGATAAGCACAGAGGCTTGTACATATATAGTCCCCGAGAATGTGGTTATAACAAGCTCCAAAGTCTTCACTTCCTCCCCATCCTGCATGAAAGGGAGTGCTGGGGCATTATTACATTTTCATTTTGTTTGAGCTGACTGTTAATTCAGTTGATTTTCTCTTTCTCTCACACACATACGCACACGTCCCTGCCAGACACGTGAACCATCTAGGGAGGGGTTAAAACAGGAAAGACAACTGGGCTGATTGCTGTTTATTGCATTGTCAGTACTTACGCACACAGGGCAACCATATCATTTTAATTAGGGCCCTACCAAGTTCATGGCCATGAAAAATGCATCACAAACTATGAAATCTGTTTTTTGTGTGTACTTTAACCCTAAACAGATTTCCTTGAGGAGACCAGCCTTTCTCAGATTGGTGGTCCTCCTGACCCAAAAGGGAGTGGCAGGGGGGTGGCAAGGTTATCTTATGGTGGCTGTGATATTGACACCCTTATTTCTGCATTGCCTCCAGGGCTGGGTGGCTGGGGAGCGGCAGCTGTTGGCCAGGCACCCAGCTCTATAGGCAACAGTCTTCCAGCAGCAGTGCAGAAGTAAGGGTGTTAATACCATGTCACCCTTACTTCTATGCTGCCTTCAGAACAGGGGGCTGGAGAGCAGTGGCTGCTGATGGAGGGCCCAGCTCTGCAGGTAGTAGCACAGGAGTAAGGCTGGCAATACTATGCCATGCCATCTTTAGTTCTGCACTGCCAGTGGTGGCAACTCTGCCTTCAGAGCTGGGCTCCCAGCTAGCAGCTGCCACTGTCCAGATGTGCAGCTGTGAAGGCAGTACCACCACCAGTAGCAGTGCACAAGTAAGGGTGGCAGTACCTCAAGACCTAAGAACATAAGAATGGCTATACTGGGTCAGACCAGAGGTCCGTCTAACCCAGTGCCCTGTCTTCTGACAGTGGCCAATGCTAGGTGCCCCCAGAGAATGAACAGAACAGGGAATCATCAAGTGATCTGTCCTCTCACCCATTCCTAGCTCCAGACAAACAGAGACTAGGGACACCATCCCTACCCATCCTGGCTAATAGCCATTGATGGACCTAACCTCTCTGAATCTATCTAGCTCTTTTTTTGAACCCTGTTAAAGTCCTGGCCTTCACAACATCATTAACCTTGCACTCCTCCCCCGCCCGCCCCCCAATTCCTACACTTGAAACACCGTAAAATTTCTAGTTTAAATAGCTGAAATCATGATATGTATGATTTTTAAAATCCTATGACCGCAAAATTGATCAGAATAGACTAATTTTGGTAGGCCTCTAATTATAATATGATTTGTGCAATAGCCATATTCCCATTTGCAATTAGACTAAATTCACCATATGTCTGTGTGTTACCTTGCCCTGGACTCTCTTGGAGCAAACTAAGTAAGTTGGTGGAATCCTCATCCCATGGCTGGACTTGCTTTGCAGCCTGCTGACCACCCAGCCACACCTCAGTTTAGAGCTCCCCTCATTTGTCGGTGGGTGGCGGTGAAGTTGTTCTCTGCAGATGCTCTGATAGGGTTTATCGGAGAGCCATTGTGCATTGCCACTTCAGGTCTTCAGGGGTATCCCATTGGTTCATCCTATAACAGTGGTTCCCAAACTTTTCGGCATCACGCCCCCTTTTTTATTTTTGAGAAACCCTCAGTTTGGGAACCCATGTCTTATAAGCTTTCCATGCAAAAAGAGTTCTTGACTCCTGTCTCAGCTCTAGTATGGGCCATGCCCTAACCTCCTTTCCCGGTGTCAAATGCAATCTGTATGAGATGACTTGATACATATGCTGTCTAAAGAGCAGACTATTAATTACAGGGTGCCTCCCATGCATAATTTCTGAGAACACTTAACAGTGCTAAGAGGTGACTGTGCAGCGCTAGACTTCCGGGAAGCAAGTGCTCATGCTGTATCAGTGAGGTAGTTAAAATGTGTGAAGCTAATCAGAGAGCAGAACATCCTCTTGGGTGCACTACAGAATTTTGTTGCAACCAGGGCATTTAAGCCTCTTGCTGCGAGAGATGATTCAGTAGCATATAACTTGGGCATTGAAAATACCACCACTGTGTATAGTCAGCCTCCACATTTCAGACAGGATCAGTCAGAGGGGACTGGTTGGCTCAGAGGATTGCTAAGGAGACAAGAAACTTTTCTTCCTCAGGTCACAGATTTGAGTCCCACACTGGTTGAGTAATGACTACAGTGTGTTACTATTTGATGGTAGTCATAACATAAGAACTAGGGGTCACCAAATGAAATTAATAGGTAGCAGGCTTAAAACAAACAAAAGGAAGCACTTCTTCATGCAACACACAGTCAACCTGTGGAACTCCTTGCCAAAGGATATTGTGAAGGCCAGGACTTTAACAGGGTTCACCTAGGCACATCATAGGGTATGTCTGGACTACATGGCTCCATCGACGGAGCCATGTAGATGAGTTTACTAGACATAGGAAAATGAAGCGGCGATTTAAATAATCACCACTTCATTTACATTAAAATGGCCACCGCACAGTGCTGATCAGCTGTTTGGCGGCACAGCGGGGCAGTCTGGATGTACCGCGGTTGACAAGGGAAGCCTTTGTCGACCTCTCTGGTATGCCTCGTGAAATGAGGTTAGGTCCATCAATGGCTATTAGCCAGGAGGGGTAGGAATGGTGTCCCTAGTCTCTGTTTGTTAGGAGCTGGGAATGGGTGACAGGGGAGGGATCACTTGATGATTACTGTTCTGTTCATTCCCTCTGGGGCACCTGGTGTTGGCCACTGTCGGCAGACAGGATACTGGGCAGGATGGACTTTTGGTCTGACCCAGTGTGGCTGTTCTTAGGTTCTTATGACAAAGGAGTTTGGTGAGCCTCAGTCCAGTTCCTAGAAGTGTAATCACCATGACTAGGTTGAGCCACCTTGTTGGCATCTCAACAGAGCAGGCTGCATTGTGAGCTGTGAAGGCTGGACTCCTTCCTCATTTCTCCATATCCATCATGAATCATGTTGGCAAAGAGGCATCCATGTACTGTGAAGCACAGACCTGCCAGATGTAGCCAAGAACAGACTTTTTGCCTTGAGTCCTTCGTTTAATATAAAGGCAAGTTTTTATTCAAAACCATTAGCTTTCAGGCCATTGATTTAACATTTCCTCTAACGAGGCTTTTGTTGGCTGGCATGAGAAGGTCAAAATACTGGATTGCAGCATTGCAAAGTACTGGCCGTTCCATCTACTGCTGCACTTAAGTTTCCCAAATTATTTTTATGTGTTATTTAATTTCTATTTCCTGATACAGTGCCAGCAGTTTAATCCATCAAATGTTGTCTTAAGAATTTCCTCAGCTCCACAAGATTTTTTTCCCCCACCATTTGTTCACAATCCTTCTCTGCTGGTACCTTGGATCCTTGAGGAGGGGGAGGGAAAGTAGCAAGTACTCCAGCTGGTGGTAATAAAAAAAGCCTTGTAAAATGTGCTGTATGCAACAGAGATGATTCCAGGACTAGGAAAGCTGCAACTGAGAGGGCTAGAAGAATGAGGAAATGATGTAACCTGAAAGCTGATGAACTACCAGGTAGCTTGTTCTTTAGAGTAGGCCAATTTATATCATAATTAAAGGGTGTCAGCCAATGTTCCCTCTAATTTTTTCCATCCATATGTGGAATGAATTTTGGTATGTGCACCTAGGCAAAGGCTGATGTGCACAACCAGTGGAAAAACCAAGTACAGTAGACTTCCGTTAATCCGGAACCTATGGGATTTAGGTGGTGCCGGATTATCAGATATGCCGGACTATCAGGAGGTACTATAAGCAGGTTATATATATACTGTATACATTATATACTGTATATAAAGTGTTCTTAACCCTTTTTATTGTACATACTGTATACAGTATACTGTAATGTTTTAGTTTTTTTAAGCCTTTTTTACCCTTTTTACTCAGTTCAGCTGCTGCCACTGTTACCTTGTGACTCATTTTTTGACGAAGCTCACTCACTAGGCTCTTGCCATTTTGATGCCGGACTATCAGGAGTGCTGGACTATTGGATGCCGGACTATTGGAGTTTTACTGTATTCCTGTGGCACCTTAGAGAATAACAAAAACATAGTATTATGAGTTTTCATGGGTAAGACCCACTTCATCAGATGAGTTGGAGTGGAGCAGGTCTTACCCACAAAAGCTCGTGATAGTATATATATTTTTGTTAGTCTCTAAGGTGCCACAGGACTACTCATTAAAGTTACAGACTCACACAGCTACCCCTCTGGCACCCGTAGAAACACCATGCTGCTGGCTGTGGGCATCTTGCTAATCAGTTGGGTGGCACCTGCATCTCTCCTGGGTGGCTGCCCAAGTGCACAGTTTACGGGGAACACTGGTGTCGTTACCGCTGTTGGTGAGAGCCAGTTGCGTCTCAGTTATTTTTTCACCTAACCAGTGTATCAACATGACTGGGAAACAACCTATGGATTTGAAGCTCAATTCTGCGTTCTTGGAAGCTAATTGCGATTTTGTCATTTGGTTTAATGGGAACAGGACTGGGGAGATGAGTCAAACAGAAAATATCTGGCTATCTCCTGGAATCTGGAAATGCTCCCATTCCCCTCTCTCAGGCAGGTTTGGGTGCTCCTGAGAGAGATGAAATGCCATTTTTTATAGTGTGTTGCCAGTCACTTTGCATGGCGATGCCAGAATTGCTGTTTGTAGGAGCTGTTTTTCCAGTCTGGGTCAACACTAAGTAGAAGGACAAAGGTTGCATTTGATTTTGTGAAATTTCAAATGCTATTTTCATGCCTCTGATTTAAAAAAAACCCGAACAAACCATCTCTTCAACGCCTTGTTTATAGCCATGGCAACTTGCAGTCTGATTTGTATTGTGTTACACTGCACTACCTGCAGAATCACAGTCAGAAATAAAAGTGATACCTTATGGATTATATTTGGAAAATTCTGCCTTGGAAGATTACCCTTGAATTTCGCTGTTTACACTAAGGATGTGAAGAAGCGGGTAATTGACTAATTGTGTAGTTGATACAGTTTGTGCATAGGCTGCTGCGTGATCCTCAGGCCGCAAAGGCCAAGTGAGCAGCACCCAGCTGTCCCTTGCTGCCTGCCACCTCCACCCTGTGTGTATAGGGAACGTAATGGTACTCAGCTGATGTGGCTTCCCCAGCCTTGCCCGATGCCTGGGACATGTCTAGAGCGTGGGGTACCAGCTCCTCCTCCTCTGTGTCTCTGTTCTCCGGGAGGGTGACAATAGGTATCTTGAGCCCTGAGTCCACAACTGGGGGCAGGAAGGGACTTCCCCACCCCTAGTATGTGGTGCAGGTCCTCGTAGTAGGGGCAGGTGTGGGGTTCTGCCCTGGAGTGGAAGCTGTACTCCTGGGCCCTGGCAAACGCCTGGCAGAGCTCTTTAACTTTCATTTACACCTGCTCCTGAGTGTGGATTTGCCCCTTGGTGTCCAGGCTGTTGTCCATGCGCCCATAGACACTGGCATTCTGGCATCTGGTGCGGAGATCCTGGAGGTTGATCTCATCATTCAAAACTTCAGTAAGGTCCAGGATCTCTGCACCAGACCAGGAAGGCACGCGTCTTTTTTGTCCCTGAGCAGGCTCCTGGGAGCTGGGAGACTGCTTCCTGGGAGCAGTGGAGGGTTGGGTGGGAGCAGCAGAGTCACTCATTTTGTGCTACCTCGATGCAGCGGCAGCTGCTAGGTGGCTCGGAGCGGTCAGGGTCTGCTGTCTGACACGAGCCCTTTCCCCTGAAGCTGCAGCTTTAAGGGGTCATGGGGAAGAGGGGACTACAGAGTTTTTATGAATATAGACAGAGTGGCGAACAGGGCACCGTGGGAAGGGCTGGAGGCCAATTATTTCAAAATAACTCCAGCCGCCCTGTCTACACAGGCACTATTTTGAAATAGCTATTTCGGAAGAGGCGTTATTCCTTGTGGAATAAGGTTTACAAATGCTGAAATAAGCCACCTGTTATTTCGAAATTATTTCAAAATAACGGGCTTGCTGTGTAGACGCTCGCATACTTATTCCGAAATAATGCTGCTGTGTAGACGTACCCTTAGAGACTAACAAAAATATGTATGAGCTTCTGTGGGCACAGCCCACTTCCTTAGATGATGAGCTGAAGAGGAATAACAGAAACTCAGTATTTTATATCAGAAAAGGGAGGAGGGGGAGAAGGTACCTGCCAATTGTAGGACCAGAGCTAATGAGACTCAGTGGGCTGGAAGTGCCCCATCCTTAGCTTTTGATGTAAAAATGAGGTGTTACGTGCAGGGGAGACTGGCTTTATAATGCAACATCCAGTTAATGTCTTTGTTCAAGCCCAGGGAAACTGTCAAATTTGCAGATGAATGCCAATTCCCTGTGCGCGCTCTGTAACCGGCAGGTGACATTTCTTTATGGAAGAATGGCTACTTTAACATCCATGACTGAATAGTGCCCAGGCAGGTTAAAATGTTCTTCATAAGCTTTATGTTGTTACTGCAATCCTGGCTGCGAGGAAGGTGCTTCTGCTTGCTTGACAGCAGCTGAGTAGGAGGGTGGAGATTGGCAGTTTTTCTGCAGGGATTGGTGTGGTCAGGTTTCAATTCAGAGCACGTGTGAATAACCCATCCTGCTAGAGCTGCCTTTTCAGTCTGTCACTGATGCAGGGCGAGCCGGGAGAATGGGGCAGGTCGGCTGGAAGGGTCTGTGCCTGTCCCTCTTTGATTATAAAACTGAAAAATATGTCATTGCGAAGAACAAGAAGGTGGGGATTCTCTATCGAGTGGTGCAGCTCTCCATCCTGGCTTACCTGGTGGGGTAAGTGGGGTCTGGGTCCGATGGAGCTTGGTGGTGTGGCTGTAATGAGAGACGTGTGTTTACAGGGAGGGCTCTGTAGTGCTCTATCTGCCTTAATATGAATGGTTGAATTTCCTACTCAACACAGGGTTGTGTGTAAAATAAGACATGAATATCTAGAGTCTCTCAGGGGAAATATTTAGATACCCCCCACCATCCCCTTTACCACGTAAGATTAGCATGAGGTTTGAAAATAGAGCAAATGGTTACTCTTGCCTGATGATGGATTATTTCTGTCCTTATTTCAGTGTTCTGTAAGTAGGGTCCCAAACCACTGTAGCTACCCTGCGTTAGAAGCAGGAGTGTTTGTGGCTGTTACTGCTGACACTCGGGATATGCCAGGTCAGGCAGCTCTATTAAATGCAGGATTCTGGATGTGATGGTAGCTGAGAGCAAAACAGGACAGTACTGAATGGCACATTCCTTTGCCGGGATAGACTGCAGCGACAGGAATGCAGAGGGAGGTGGCACTTCTGTGGACTGCCTCTCGTATATTTCAGAGCAGGAATGGTTGGCATGGCGACTGCTCCAGCACTGCTAAAAGAGGATCCAGTCCTGCAACCTCCGGAGTGTCCTCATCTCTCATGGAACTCAGCTCTTCACTCCTCACGGGATCAGGCTCTGAGTGATCGGGCTCTGTGTGCCAGCTGGCTGATGCATTCTGTGTGATGCACGTGCTGCTTCCCCTCGAGTGTCAGGGGCTTCCCAAAATGATCCAGGAAGCTATTCCTGAGTCTCCAACCAAAAATACCAGCATAGCTGTTTGTCCTTTGAGTTCCTTCCCCCAGCTGGGCTGAATAAATACCGCAGTGTCACTCTGCCGGTTGGGTCTATTTATAGAAAGGTGAACAGTTGCTGTCTGTGTATCATTAGTTGGTAGAACAGGGATGGAAGGCTAGCATGTGTTAGCTCTTAAAGGAGGAATACTATAGGTCTGATATCCCTCCCTGGGGAAAAGAGGATACTCAAGTGCCTGCTGCCTGGGAAACACTGAAAACAGAATGGGCCGTTCCCTTTCATTGGTGTGCGTAGCCTCATGCATACCTGTAGTACCATGTACTTACATGTGATTGTGGTCGTGTTAACCCCTTCGCTGCCACGACCAGGAGCCGTGAGCCATTGAACTAGACTCTGCTGCCTAAGACACCAGCTGGAAATTCCGTGGTGTGGGCAGCAGGATATAAATAGGAAGAGGCCAGATGCTGCCCGCAGGCCAGAGCCAGCCCCCGGGCTGCATCTTGCCCAGCCCTGCTACAGACTCTCAACGGGAAGAGCCATGTGGCGTCTGAATGCAGCAGGGCGACCGCTCCTGCTGGACAGGATGGCTGGAGTCTCGGCAACAAACCCTGCCCCAGAAAGGGGTGTCAGCTCAGACATGCTGGTTCCGTTGCACTGATGTATAAAAGAGCCTGTCCCAGCTGGGAACACCCCCTGAGGATTTCTGTAAGCCAATCCCTGCCCTCTTTCCTGGGCTGCATCGCCCTAACAGGGACCAGCTGTGGGGCTGGCAATTCGGTGGCCTATTATAAAATGTGTATCGTTTATCTGGCTCCTGGACGCAGGGCTCCGTGCGCTGCTCCTGCCTTGAGCACTGGCTCCACACTCCCATTGGCCAATTCCTAACCAATGGGAGTTGGGGGGTGGGGTCTGTACCCACAGGCGAGAGCAGGGTGCAGAGCTGCTTGTGTGCCTCCACGTAGGAGCCAGACCTGCTGCTGGCTGCTTCCAGGGCATAGCATGGTCCGCGGTCCCAGGAGAGGCAGGAAGCTGCCTCAGCACCCCCACTGCACCACCGACCGGGAGCTGCTGCAAGTGAGCCTGTGCCAAACCATGAGCACCAACCCCCAACCCAGAGCCCCCTCCAGCATCCCAGACCTCTTATTCCCGCTCCCCCGCCCCAGCCTGCACATCATATAATGATGTTGGGTCACGAGCATCAACAATTTTCTTCCATCAGATGGTGAGAAAAGAAGTGTGAAAACCACCGAGTTACACACTAGCTACCGGGTATGAGCTGAGCCAGGACCTTGTATGCACAGCTCTGTCACAGAGTTGGGCAAGTCACTTCCTTTCACGCGTCCTTGTGTGATAACGATGTTCTGACCCGTTCTCAGAGCTGGGAGCTGGGAGATCAATGGAGGGAACGTGCTGCATATTCTGTTAGCCATCGCGTTTCGGGTGCCTTGGAAACGTTCGGCGGTTGAGTCCTTGGGGGATTTGCTGGACAAGTGGTTTGTTACCAAAGGGCTTAACCTCAGTGCAAGCCCCTCTCTAGCTCCCTTGCCATGCGGGCCCATCTGGCTTGCCATGCGAGCTAATGCTGCTGCCTGCTGTGTTGTTCACAGGTGGGTTTTTATCGTCAAGAAAGGCTACCAGGACTCGGACACCTCCATCCAGAGCTCCGTCATCACCAAGCTGAAGGGCGTGGCTTTCACCAACACCTCCGAGCTGGGGGAGAGGTTGTGGGACGTTGCCGATTATGTCATCCCCCCGCAGGTTTGCACCGTTGCCGACTCCCCTGTGCTTTGGGGAGGGGATGGGAGATTCCTGCCTGGTTGCTATTGGCAAGACTGGGATGAAGTGGCCAGTCTCTGTAGCTCTGCTGATGCCCAGGAGTGGGCCGCAGGATTGTCATAACCAAGACAGTCTCCTGGGATGGGGCGGTTTTGCTCACTGCATTTGCAGATGTAGAATCTGTGGGGTGAGCCAATGGAACCGTAACAGCGCTTTGATTGGATGCAGAGGGAGCACATGGTGCTCACAGGCAGTGCTGTGTGTGTAACCAGCATGCACCTCACTCCACGTGCCCTTGTTTTACCTGTGTGTCACTTTAGGACAAGGAGCAATGGGTTTAAACTGCAGGAAGGGAGGTTTAGGTTGGACATTAGGAAAAACTTCCTGTCAGGGTGGTTAACGTTGGAATAAGTTGCCTAGGGAGGTTGTGGAATCTCCATCATTGGAGACATTTAAGAGCAGGTTAGACAGACACCTGTCAGGGATGATCCAGCAGAATTGCCAACCCTGTGTGTGGTCAACAGCAAACAAAATATCTCCTGGGCCACACATAGAACCTCAGTGGGTTGCAGTTTGCCCACCACTGCTCTGCCTGAACAGAGCAGGCATGAACAAATGCAGTGCCTATCAGAGAACTCTGGCGGAAGCCCAGAGGAGGAGGCAGAAGAATAAGATGATGGTGGTGCAGGGTATGTGCTTAAATAAAGGATCTGGTTTAACCCTCCTGGCTCCCTGCTCCATTCAATCCAAGTGTCACATCTGCCCATTCCCTTACACAGCTGTACCTGTTTGGGGGCACATACTGGATAACTGCAGACAGGGCTGGGAGCCCTTACACATGGCCCTTTGCACGTCCTCTTTTGCTTGCACAGTTGGTTGCATGTGCACAAAAACAAGTGCAGGAAAAAAAGTCTGGCCCTCCCTAGTCTTTGGCAGGCTTCTCTGAGACAGCTCATGGAGGCAGTGAGGTAGTGCAGAACATAACAATGGCCATACTAGGTCAGACCAAAGGTCCATCCAGCCCAATATCCTGTCTGCTGACCGTGGCCAATGCCAGGTGCCCCAGAGGGAGTGAACCGAACAGGTAATGATCAAGCGATTTCTCTCCTGCCATCCATCTCCGCCCTCTGACAAACAGAGGCTAGGGACGTCATTCCTTACCCATCCTGGCTAATAGCTATTAATGGACTTAACCTCCATGAATTTATCTAGTTCTCTTTTAAACCCTGTTATAGTCCTAGCCTTCACAACCTCCTCAGGCAAGGAGTTCCACAGATTGACTATGTGCTGTGTGAAAAAGAACTTCCTTTTGTTTTAAACCTGCTGCCCATTAATTTCATTACAGAGGACAGTAAACCAAGAGCAATGTACGTGGCAGCTTGTAATGTGCAATAGGACTTGGTGTGGTGAATGATTGCAATGCCTCAAAACTCTGTCCACCCTCACTGGTCTCCTGGACTTTCATGCCAGGTGTCGGGAATGTGCGTCCATCCGCAAAAACCAAACGGGGACACTGATGATTATTTTCAACATGACTCGTGCACCATGATTTGTCACTGACCCTGTCACTATGTGTCACCCTAGTGTAGTACCTCCTGGTGTACTGTGTTTTAAAAATATGTCCTCCCCTAACTCTAGAGATGGCACTTGACACTACAAACACGTTGGCCCAGGGGTTTTTTTCCTCTGCAGTGGATCAGTAAATTGGAGTGGGATGAACAGGGAAAAGTGGGTGTATCAGAAGCAAGCAAAAGCTGCAGATCGCTGTCATGGCTCATTCCCATGGTTGCTTATGCTTTGCTCTGACACTGAGCTGCCTCACCCGCTTCGGGGGAGGAAGTAAGTCATTTGCTCTGCAAAAAATCACGAAGCAGAAGACACTGTGGTTGATTCCTTTTTCACAAATACTTCCGTGTTATGCAGTAGTGCCTCAAGCTGACACAGCACCAGTTACTGGATTGATGCTGGGGAATACTGGGAAATTCCCACTGGCTTAGAGCAATGTGGGTAGTGAAGCACTATGTGGACACACATCTATTTCTATCCCAATTTGTTCAGTCGTCAGACAGCAGCCGCTCTTAGAACTTACACAGTAAGGGGCTGTACTTTGAAAGAAGAGTGAACGGAGCTGGCAAATGCTGCCTCTAAGGTCTCTAGAGCTTTTGGTTTCTGCTCTGGATTATACTTCAAGGTTAATGCATTTCACTCAGACCCATTCCCAAATGCCTCAGGTACTGTGGGTTGCTGGCCCCAGGAATGCAGCAAAACAGGATGTGAATTTAGAACTAAATGTATTTTTAAAAGCCAGGTAATGGGCTACTAAATAAAGTGTCTTCCATTGGCTACCCCGGCAAACACAGTGCACCACAGATCCCCTCCCTGGTGTGGTTATAGACCATCACTCTTGGCATGTTTAGTCAATGCCATTAATAATACAGAACCAGTAGGCGTGTGCCTGTACGTCGGTGCAGCAATTAAAATCTGTTCTGTACAGTTCTTATCCTGCTTTCCTCGCTGTAGTATCTGAGCACTTTCCAGCAGTGTATTGAGCAAAGTGACCAGCATCTGATGCCTGTAGTTTAGCATTTTTGTTGTCATCCCTCGACAAGGAGCATTTTGTTTTGCTACTGATATTTTTGATGTGCATGTTGCTCTGAGTTTATTCTGGAGAAGGCAGGTTGGAGAAGAGCAGATTGCAATTGGAGAAGAGGTGGTGAGGATTTGGGATGGTCCCTGATTCTGGGAAGGGTCATTCCACAGTCTGGGACCAGCCCCCAAGAAAGCACTGTCTTCTGCACAGGTGAGCTTTACCTGCGTGGGCAGACAGATCCACTGGGCCTGAGAGGTGGAGTTGTTGATCATAGTCCTTATCCTGAACCTTAAGGCTTCTTTACACGTGCTTATGGAGACAGGCTCTTGAGCATCTTGAAAATAAGAGCCAAGACCTTGACCGTGACTTGCTGCTCTATAGGACGCCAGTGAAGGGAGTGGAGGAAAGTCGGCACAGTTGGATCAGCTCCTGAAGACGCTACCACCTGAGAAGTGCTCGATAAGAACTAGGTTTCTTTTATTATAAAATAACACACTTGCTGGGATGGGATCTTCTAGCACTAATGTTTTAGAGCAGATCCTACAAGCTAAAAAGCATTTATCAGTCATTCCCTCTTTTCTTTTTTCCAGGGTGAAAATGTTTTCTTCGTTATTACAAATCTGATTGTGACCCCAAACCAGAGGCAGGACGCGTGCCCTGAGGTAGGAAGAGCTACCCTCCCCTACTTCCTTCACTTCCCATCCCAAATAGGGATATGACTGACAAAGAGGAAAGTTGAGTACTTGGGAGTCTATAAACTGAGGGGCCAGGGTTCTCCTAGAGTAACTCCACGAGGGAAGAGGTGGATTAACCTTGGGGAGAGGGGAAGGCAGAATCAGATGGCTTAATTTTCAGAGATGCTGAGCCCTTTGTATCCTCCTTTGACTCCAGTCAGAGGTGCAGAATCTCAGCACCACTGGAAATCAGGCCATAACAGCATATGGTCCGTTAGAGAAAGGTAACCTTTGGCCAAGGGCGAGTGGTCGTAAGAGGAGATTAAATGGAGTCCAGATGGAACCATCCTGGGTTCCATGTAGAGAAGATTCCTGCAGTGGTGCCCAAAGAAATGACCTGTAGTCAGGGGTGATCTCAGAGCGCCCTCTCGTGGCTTGAGGTAGCCCGGCAGGCAGATCATCCCTTTTAGTTCTTTGCCGTCATTTACAGTCAGGCTGGAATACTTAAGAGTATTCCCCTTTGTGAGGTCTTAGCTGTTTAGTCTTGGCGCAAATACAAACTCTTTCAGACCCTTGGGACAGCCTTTCTCCTGTGTTCTGGACTCCCCAGCACCTCCTCCTGGGCAAGGTTCCCTCTAAGATTTTCCATCCATGGGTGGAATAAATGTTGTTATGTGCGCCAACGTGTGTGCAGATGTGCACCACCAACAGAAACACATAATGCCAGCTGTGGGCATTCTGCTAATCAGCTGGGCGGCTGCCAAAGCACTCAGCTTACAGGGAACACTGCATCTTGGCCCTGTGTGATTCAGACAAGTGTGTTTCAGACAAGTCTCCTCTCTTTTGTTCGTGTGTCCGACAGACAGCCTCCTGGGGCTTGTGTGCTAATTTTCAGATCAGCTGCAGCCTCACACCAGCTTCTCCCAGCTTTGTAGTTCAGTCCTTTTCTCGCTGGGCAGGTAGGGCTGGTCTGCATGGCCACTTTATTGCGCTGTAACTTTCTTGCTCAGGGCTGTGAAAAAAACATCCCCTTTCCCCTGAGTACAGCAAGTTACAGAGCTGTCAAGTGCTAGAGTAAACCGTTTCCTACAGCGCTGGGAGAGCTCTCTCCCAGCCCTGCTACTGTGACCACACTGCCACATTAAAGTACTGCCGCCGTGGCGCTTTAAATTCAGAAGAGCAGACAAAAGTCATAGAGAGCAGCATGTGTCCGTCGTTATGAGGGAAGAGGCACAATATCTACTGCTCTCTTTCCCAGAGCTTGCCCTGGTTGGCTCGGCGAGAGGGAAGCCTGTCCCCGTCCTACACTACAAGTGACGGTACTGTGGGCTTTCTGCAAACAACTGTTCCCTGAGATCACTTCCTGTCTCTCAACACTTACCTGTCCCTTAAAGACCTGTCGTAAGAGACTCAGTGGTGTCCCAGTTCATTCGTGCCCAGAGCTTGAACTGGCTGGGCTGCTGTCAGTCATAAGCACGTTGAAGTGTTTTGCTCCATTATTTACCATCTTGCCAACATCCTTACTAATGTCACCCTATCCTGGGCCCATTTTTGTAGCAAACCCCAGCAGTGGTCAACCTGTCAGGAAGCTGGGAAAGCCAGTGTGTGCTGGTAACAAGCTTTCAGGGCTGTGGCCAAATGACCGACAGTCTGGCTGGGCTCCATATCTGTTGAAATAAGTCATCTGAAATTAAGCACTCCAAAGGCCTGCCAGGTAACCGGAGCTTAGCTGGGCAAGACAACACTGCCCTCAAGTGGCCAGGTGAGCGTGGCATGCAGAGATGGCGGAGGAATAAGAATGTGTCCACTCAGATAGGCAAAACCCACTTCATCAGATGAGCTGGAGAGGAATAACAGAACCCCAGGGACACAGTGTCTGATTGTCATTCTGCACTCTGTCATTCATCTGCAAACATGACACTGTGTCCCTGGGCTGGAACAAAGACATTAACTGGATGTTGCATTATAAAGCCAGTCTCCTCTGCATGTAACACCTACATCAAAAGCTAAGTGTAGGACACTTCCAGCCCACTTAATTAGCCTCATTAGCTCTGGTCCTATAATTGACAGGTACCTTCTCTCCTTTTTTTTCTGTTATAAATTCTGGGTTTCTGCTATCCCTCTCCAGCTTATCTGATGAAGTGGGTTTTGCTTGCAAAAGCTCCTGATGCTCTAAGATGCCACAGAACTACTCATTGTTTTTAAAGTTACAGACTAACACGGCCACCCCTCAGAGACAATCAAATAGGATGTTTCTGCTTTATTTCAAGATGAGAGAACTTGTAGGTGAAAGCAAAGGTAGTGTTATCTCATCACTTTCATAATAGTTTGTTTCCTCCTGCTTGTTTTTGGAGACCGGTGGGAGGGCATGCAATCTGTTTTTCCTCTCATTGCTCTTCTCACAATTGTTCAGATGCCAGGGATTGGCCTGGTGTAAAAAGATAACATGACATGTAGACCCCATCACCGAGTGTATTACTGGTTTGTTATCGGAGGGCTAGTGTGCACGCCCATTGGTTAAACTACACATTCCCTCCAGGGGAATGCTATTTTATGTGGTTCCCATTGCATAAGGGATGCAATCAGTGGCTCTTTGTAAAGGTGACCTCATTATTGAAAAGCTTCAGAGAGGGAGCCGAGTTAGGATAAACTGGAAAAACCTAAAAAACAGCGAATAGTCTTGCAGCACCTTAAAGACTAAAAAAACATGTAGATGGTGTCATGAGCTTTCGTGGGCACAACACACTTCTTCAGATGACCGGAGTATTAAAGGTCCAGTTGCAAAATAAATAGGAGATGGGGGAAGGAGAAGGGGAAAAAAGTCAATTAGAGTGTTCATGTTACAGGAAGCTGATAGAGAAGGTGCAAATTGTTCTTAAATTCCCATTGTTTGTTTTTTTAAGTCATTAGGATAAACAATGGGTACCTAAGAACAATTTGCACCTTCTTTATCAGTTTCATGTAACATGAACACTCTAATTGACTTTTTCCCCCCTTTTTCCCTTCCTTCTCTCACCACTCCCTCCCCCCTCCCGCATCCCCTATTTATTTTGGACTCATTATTGAAATCATCCTCGCAAACCTTGAAATCATCCTTGCTCCCCACATGCCGGCCCAGAGAAGGGATGGGATTTCCTCAAGCACCTAACTGACGTGGGAGCACAAGGAATTCAAGTTTCTAAATCACTTAGCTGCTTTTGAAAGCCTCCCACAATTACTGTGAGGAGGAGGAGGATGGAAAAACATAATATTTTACTCCCCTATAAAAACACTTGCTCATCCCGCCAGAGTGGATGAGAATTTAGGAAGGCTGAGATGTGCCCCTTTCCCTCAGGTCCTCGGAATACACATCTAAGAGCTTCTGGGGAGGAGGGCACGTGAAGTTCTCTGTGGAGGAGCATTCCAGCGGAAGCACGTGATGCTTTCTATCACATGCCTTACTTGCTGCAATCGTCTGCTTTGCAGAGTACTGGCATTCCAGACGCACAGTGCATCAAGAACAGGGACTGCCCTGCGGGGGAAGCTGTGATAGCTGGCAATGGTAAGAGATGAGCTCCTCCCCCACCCGCACGCCTTCTTGTGCAGTTAGCTTTCCTTTGGAGGAAGATGATTCTCCGCTTAAGAAGGCTATTGGAAAAGGAGGGAGAGATGTATGGGAGTCCCTGACTCAGAATAACAGGTGTTGCAGGTCAGGCTGGCTGGGTCACGGCAGAGCTTTACGGGGTGAGAAATGGGATGTAGGTCCGGATTCAGGTGTCTTGGGAAAGTGGCCGTGGGCGGACCCAGGACTAGAATAGCTGGGCATCCTGCAGGAGGGAGCTGCATCAGGAGAGCTGTGGGGAAATCAGGCACACATGGCCCTAACCAGTGTCCTTAGTCTCTCTTTTTGTGAGCACAAAGCCAAGGTAAATGACGTTAATAATGTATTTTCACCATTGGTTGACTTGCATCCTGTCCTGGGACACACATTGGTAGCAGCAGCTGGACAGGGTCTGCTGCCTACAGCACCTAGCCTGGGCCTAGCAGGATTCCCTGTGGTTGGCATTAAATATATGGCAGAATCCCCAAGGATCTCCCTGGCACAGAGATTTTACAGCATGTTCTTGACTCTGAATGCAGCAGGTGGGAGTCTGGTTCCAGAGGAGCTGCCCAAAGCATGAATATCTCTGTGAAGAGCTATGAGTCCTGGGGCCCCTTAAAGACTCTGATTTACTAGAGCATAAGCTTTGGGGGGTATAACCCACTTCGTCAGATGCACTGGAATGGAAATCACAGAGGCCGGGAATTTGTAATTTCCACTCCAATGCACCTTGAAGTGGGTCTTTGCCCACGACAGCTCATGCTCAGATAAATCCATTAGGGCTTTATGGGGCCCGGGGATTCCTCATTGCTTTTGCAGATACCGACTAGCGCGGCGACTCCCTGGGTAGGGCGCTGTGGAGGAGAGGTGTGCCGGAGTAGTGGCATGGCCTGGGCTCTGGGAGACTGACCTGCCCAGGCTGCAGAACTCTTTACCTGTGCACAGCCAGGGAGGGGCAAAGGAGAACACAAGGCAAATATGTATTTACAGCACATGTTATCAGGACACTCCTTTCTAACAAGAGATGGGATGTGCCCTTTGCTTTCACTGGGCAAGAGCCTTGGGCACTCCAGAGCAGCTGGGACTGGGGCTTTAGGTCTGGCCAGTATCCCCAGGCGTGGTCCTTTCTGGGGAGAGGGAGGCTGGTGTGTCACTGCCCAAACATTCCTATCCTTGCACGCTTTGTTAGCCCTAAGCCATAGATGTTACTTGCACAGTTCTTCCTGCCCTCCCGGAGTGCTGCCATGCCTGGCCGGTGATTCCCAGCAGCCTGGCTCTTACATCCAAAATGACCTGGGTCACCTGGCTTTTCAGAAGTGAATCAGCTGTACCAGGCAGCGCAGCCTGAGCCGGGCACTCGCATAGTCAGCAGTGCCCCCCAGCAGTCCTGAGACTGAGGTCAGCAAATAACAATGGAGACCCTGAGGCTATCTATTTGATCTGTTTATCTATTAACAACTCCCCTCTCGGTGGTGCTGTGCACTGAGTGCTGGGAGAGCTCTTTCCCAGCGCTTGTGCTGCTGTGACCATGCCTTCAGTTTAAAGTGCTGCTGCTGCACTTTAAACTTTTAAGTGTAGACACACCCTGAGCTCACTGACTTGTTTACAGTCCTCTTAAAGTCGGAGCTCTGCTGAGACAGATAGCTTACAGTCACCCTGCCAACATACCCCGAGTCTGCTCAGAAAACAACAGAGCCGTTGTTCTAGCCGGGAGAGAACACTTCAGAGCTGGGAGGATTTAGGGTTCCAGTGAAGAGACTATCAGTTAATCAGTTCTAGTGGGACAGGGAAAAGGGAGGTGCCAGCTTTCAGTGACCTTTTCCATGACCTTGTTTTCACCACAGGGGTCAAGACCGGCCGCTGTTTGAAAGCCGGGAGCAACATCAATGGGACATGTGAAATATTAGCCTGGTGTCCAGTGGAGAAAAAATTCAAGCCCAAGTATGTTCCTCTTCTTGCACTGTTACTGAGCATGAGTTGCCTGGTTTTGTCTTATTTTGAAGCATAACTCTGTTTGCTAAGAAGCAAATGAAGATAAGTCTCTGGGCTGTATTTGGAGAGATTCCCGTTGGCTTGAATGCACGAGGTTAGAAAACATCTGCGATGTTTAATATGTGCCGTCGCAGCTGGAAATTCTGCATTGAGGATGCTGTGGGGCCTGTGTCTTGCTCCTTTTAAAGATGGTGCGCGTGCTTCTTGCAGGACAACTTCCCACTCTTGCTGTTCCCTGACTCTCTCTAACACTGCCCTTTCCTCAAACAACTCACTGACAAAACAGGACAACCGAGGGAGGCTGGCCAAAGGGGAAGGGTGTGGAACAGAACTGTTTCTCAATAGGGGCCAAGGGTCTGGCTGCGTCAGCCCTTTCTCTGTCTCCAGAGGTGGTCTGCAGGATTGGACTCTAATTCTGCTTACTACATGGAAGTGTCTGTTAATTGTCCACATAATGGGCAGAAGAACAAGTATAAGCCCAAGTGAACTTTGACCCCTCTCTTTCAGGAAACCGCTTTTAGCGAGTGCAGAAAACTTCACTGTTTACATCAAAAACTCGATCCGCTTCCCTAAATTTAAATTCTCCAAGTAAGTATGTTCCTGTCTCGCTTTCTTTCTCTCGCAGCATTTTTCTCGTCAATAATCCAAATGGCTCCTGAGTTCTCCCACATTGGTAACCAGAGGAGAGTACTTGGCTTCTGCCTATGTAGGAGCAGGGAAGGTAATGAAGGATTTCAGCTTAGGGGGAAGATTTTCAGTCTGGTGAGAGCGTTCCACGTAGTCTTTGACAGCTGTCTCATCTGGCTATATGTATCCTAGTTGTCACAGCATTCACCAACGGGATCAATATGACCCATTTTTCCATCACAGGGTTTGTATTAATCGAAGGATATGTCTACACTGCAGTTTTTCCAGAAAAACTACACTTATGTCCACACTGCAATTGTGTTCTTTCGACAGAAAGTCGAAAGAATGTAGGAGTTTTTCTGACAGCAGTAAACCTCTTTCTACGAGGAAGAAACCTTTTTCCGAAAGAGCTCTTTCAGAAACAGGTGTGTGTGGACGGGGAAGAGGGTTTTTTTCCAAAAGAAGAGGCCTCCAGGAAAAAGCACAGGTGGCGTGGTGGCCACTCCGTCCATAATAATCACAACTGAAATGCGAGATAGTGTCCACATTGATTGGATGCTGTCTTTCGAAAAAGCAGATCGCTTTTTCGATGCGCTTTTGTTTGTGGATGCTCTCTTTCGAAAGAAGTTTTTCCAGAAGATTTCTTCTGGAAAATCTTCTTCTGAAAGAAGCCTGCAGTCTAGATGTAGCCTAACTGAATAACAAGCCCATGTATATGGAATATTCCCCTCCCAACCTAGAGTAGAACTGGGCTGGCAGCCTTCCTCATAGGCACTGACATGATATATGGAGATATACCTATGGCTACATCTAAACTACACCCCTCTGTCGGCAGAGGGATGTAAATTAGACGTATCGAAAGTGCAAATGAAGCCGGGATTTAAATATCCCACGCTTCATTTGCATAATGGTGGCCACCGATTTTTTTTTTAAACGGGGCTTTTTGAAAAAAACCCAGCAGTTTAGACGGAGCATTTTCAACAGAAATGCCCCGTTTCAAAAGATCCTGTACTCCTTTTTTGTGGAGTACAGGTCTTCAAACGGGCATTTCTGTCATGCCCCGTTTCGAAAGACCTGTACTCCACAAAAAAGGAGTACAGGATCTTTTGAAACGGGGCATTACTGTTGAAAATGTTCCGTCTAAACTGCTGGGTTTTTTTCAAAAAGCCCCGTTTTTGAAAAAAAGCGGCGGCTACCATTATGCAAATGAAGCGCGGGATATTTAAATCCCGGCTTCATTTGCACTTTCGATACGTCTAATTTACATCCCTTTGCCGACACGGGGTGTAGTTTAGACACACCCTATCACATAGAACTGGAAGAGACCTTGAGAGGTCATTGAGTACAGTCCCCTGCCCTCATGGCAGGTCCAAGCACTGGGCGGGGTGGGGGGGGGCACTGCTTAAAAACTGAAGGACCAAACCAGATATGGCTCCGAAAGTCACTGCCTTAAAGGAAGGTTGGAGCCTTCTTTAGCGCCTGGTCTTGCTGTCAGGTCTGCATGGGTACAAGTCTGCCTGTGTGGATCTATTTGCTGGCTCGGGGTTTGTTTGCACTGAAGCACAGTGGGATGATGTATTCATTGGGGGTGGCTGCAGAGATGTCACAAGATAATAAGGTTAATAGCAAGGATGCCCCTTTCTGTCCTATTGGATTATTATGAGGGGTGTCAAAAAGAAGACTCATCTCTGTGGCCTTGGAAGAGACTCTGCCTACGGCTGTTCTGCAGGGTAGGCACAGAGAAAGGTCGGACTGGTTCTGTCGTTTCCTACATACAGGACTAATGTGCTAAACACTGATGATGACTCCTACCTGAAAACCTGCCGCTACAGTGCACAGCACCTGTACTGCCCCATTTTCCACCTGGGCAAACTCGTGAGCTGGGCTGGGAGCGATTTTCAGAAAATGGCCTCTGAGGTATGACCATTCCTCGTTCTCTCACATACCTCTCCAGCTAAACAAACGCTTTCTCTCTGGAAAAGCTGATAATCCTTCCACTGGCCAAAATTTGTCCCCTCCATGAGGACTTCTCAGTTCCAGAACTGTGGCAGGTCGCTGAACTTTAAAATCACATTGTCTCTTGCCTATACTAAATCCCATGGACTGGAGAATTTCCACTTGCCCAGTTGTGCATTATTGTAGGGTACGTTGTACGTGTCTGGCAGAGCAGCCTGTCTTCTTACAGTAGGGCTGCGTATGAATTGCTCACAAGATGTTGTTTTGAAAAATCTGGTTGAAATGACGGTTTTGGATCTATGTAAAGAACTCCCAGATCTTGTATGTTAAATTGTCATCCCCCCTGCCACAACGAGCTTTAACAGTGTCCCATGAAGGACAAGACTGGTGAGGTCCTATCTCTTATTGACCAACTCCAGCTGGTGAAAGGGACAAGTTTTTGAGTTACACAGAGCTCTTCCTTAGATCCCTTGAAGGACTACATTTAACTAAACTCCCTAAAGCAAAGGTAGGTTTCATGAATATACCATCTGTGGACTCCTTTCAAGACCAAAGAAATAGTGAATATTTTACAGTTACTGTGCAGGGTGACATTCACCCTTGTGCCGAGGAAACAGTCCAAGACCTAAGTCCTTATCAAGTCCCACACAATTAGGGTTATGTAATGCACAGATCTCATGCTGATCCTCTGCCTAGGGCTGAATTTTATCTTAGTGTACAAATGTCCTCTTTGCTAAAGTAAACATGTCAGCTGATAGGAACTTAATGAACATTCTGGGCATGAAAATCCTCATTACAACAGAGAGTACAGATGGGTCCTTCTAGGTGGTGTTGGAGCTGGTGTCAGGGCACTCTGAGAAAGGTCTCCAGATGCCCTGCATGGGAAGAGCCAGGATAACTGTAGAAAAATACAATTGATCTCAATTGCCTAAATGTGGATTATCCTGATCTGAGTATGTGTTCAGGACCAGGGGAAGGCCACTTCTCACCTTTCGTCTCCCTCGAGGGACATTCGGTGGAGGAGCTGACGTGATTTTTAAAATGAACAAGCCAAGCTACAAAAAAGCACTCTGAAAACATGTCTCTCTTTCGTTAAGGGTGGTGTGATAGGAATTCAGATTGAATGGGACTGTGATCTTGATAAACCTCCTTCTGAATGCAACCCTGACTATTCTTTTAGCCGTCTGGATAACAAGTTTGCAGAAAAATCCATCTCCTCTGGATACAACTTCAGGTAATCCAAGGCGGTGATGGGACTGGGCACCACTGTACCAGCTCCTAGGTTAAACCAGATTCTGTTTCAGCTGAGCCTATGCCTTTTAACATTTTCTCCAAGGTTTACTTACTTAAATTTTCTCTTTCTCTCTCCCTCCCTCTGCGAAGCTAGTACCTTCCATGCACTGCAGATACTGAACTCTTGGGCTGCGTCTAGACTGGCATGATTTTCTGCAAATGCTTTTAACGGAAAAGTTTTTCCGTTAAAAGCATTTGCAGAGAGCGTCTAGATTAGCACGGATGCTTTTAAGCGCTTTTGCGCAAAAGCATCCGTGGCCAATCTAGCGATCGCCATTTTAGCCATCGGGGCTTTTTGCAAAATATTATGGGTTGTCTACACTGGCCCTCTTGTGCAAAAGCATTTGCACAAGAGGGCTTTTGCCCGAGCGGGAGTGTCATTGTATTTGAGCAAGAAGCACTGATTTTGTACATTACAAAGTCAGTGCTCTTGTGCAAATTCAAGTGGCCAGTGTAGACAGCTGGCAAGTTTTTCCGCAAAAGCGGCTGCTTTTGCGGAAAAACTTGCTAGTCTAGACGCAGCCTTGATGTATTTGCAGCAATTCCTAATCTAGAATTAGAGTTCTTCTGTGAGTTCTGCTTGAGTCTTTCCTATTCTGCATTAAGCACTGCTTCTGAATCACCCCTCCCCGCAGTCAGCCAGCCACTTAGTGTGATCCCTGGGTTCCGGTCATGAAGTCAAACAGGTGCAGGGTTTTTACCCTCCATTCTCCCACTGTAATGGTAAGAAGATGTACGCTGAGGACATTACAATGATTTCAGTGGGCTTAGGGCTACCCAGTAAGAAAGGTTTTCCCATCAGTGTGGCTAAGGCTAGAAATGAAACATGATGTCAAGAACTAGCTGACCTAGAACCTATCTGCCTTCTCCTTTGAGACCTCAAGTTTAGGACAATGTCATGCTTGTTAAAGCAAATGTGCTCCTGAATTTTTAAAGGGAAATATACCTGGGTTTGAACAGAGAGGGTGAACTCAAATATGGTCTTATCTGAGGGAGGCAGGTGTCTGGATTGAAAATCAATGTTCTTGCATTCTCTGCTTTCTAGATTTGCCAAATATTACAAGGATGCTGCAGGAGTCGAGTACAGAACACTGATAAAAGCCTACGGGATACGCTTTGATGTCATGGTGAATGGCAAGGTGAGCAGCCTATGCCAGGGTATTTCTGGTCCTGGAAGAAATAAGGGTGGAGTCAGACTTTTGTTGTTGGGTAACACCAAAGTGAAGCAGGGCAGTGCTAGGGCAAAACCACCCCCTTGTTTGTGGTGGGGAGGGCATCTTGGCAGGCCTTGTTTCAGAGTTAATGCATAATGGGAAGAAAACAGCCAGGAGAGCAGCTGACGCTGAAGGGAAGCACTGGGCGACTCAAAGTGAGATTAATAGATTAGTCAGTATCTGCTCTATACTTCTGATGCTCATTGAGGACAACGGTTCGTGTGACGTCCAGCAGTGCAAGGTCTATGGAAGATACTGTTTTCCTGTCAGTATCCATGGTAGTATGAGGAGTAGAGCTGGAGAAAGAGGATCAGCATTTGGGAGAGACCTAGTCTGTTGTGACACCAGAGGTTCAGGGAGGCAAGCAGGGCCATGCTGCTTATCAGACAGATCCATGCCTCTTGGAATGTAGTGCTAGGTTGAACCTCTCTAGTCTGGCACTCTCTGGTCCAGCAACATCCATGGTCCAGCATGATTTTAGTTAGCCACATGTCCACTTATTATGGGTGTGGCCAAGTTTCCTGCAGGCCCATAAAGTTTGTTTACAGCCACCAGTCCTGGTTCTCAGTGCTCTGTGCTGTTGTTTAGCTCTAATTTACCCCTTAATGACTTTTAAGATTCCAGTAAGCAGTGGAAGTGTTGGTAATGATGCTAGACAATATTGACCTCCTGTGGTTCAGCAAATTCTCTGGTTTGGCACCGGTCAGGTCCCGAGGGAGTCGGACTAGAGAGGTTCAATCTGTAGTCTCAGCATGCTCAGGAACTCTACCTGCTGGCTTCCATCATGTACTGCTAATGAAACACAAACATAGAGCCAAATTTAGCCCAAATGTAACTGGCCATCAGTTCAGCTTGTGGTAACTGCTCAGTTAGCACTAAGTGGTTTATCTTTCTTTCAGGCAGGTAAATTTAACATCATTCCAACAATAATCAACGTGGGCTCAGGACTCGCGCTTATGGGTGCAGTAAGTAAATATATCATCCTATGGATGGATGGCAGACAAGCATCAGAACCTGAGCCATGTCCAAATCCTGTGGTTGAGATGTTACCAGGATAAACAGTTTGCCTGAAAAAGTCTTAAATTCTTTGGAAAGGCTGATTGGTTGGGTTCGTGCCTTTAAAAGGGAGGCACCAGATGATTTACTCTGTGCTATGTGCACCCTGGCATGGGAGAATAGACACTATGTAATGTGCACAGTATACATGCTTAGACAGCAAACTGACCCAAAGCCTGCTTTTTCTCCTTTAATCAGTGTCCACTGCAAATTAGACCTACTATTGCACTTGAGAGATGCACAAGCAGCTGGGATATGCTGATCTTTCTTAGCTCAGATACCACGGCGATGACTATGGTGTGAAAGTCTAGATAAGATGAATCCCATTATCCCTGAATTATTATTATGGAGTAAAGTTTATAAACCATCATAAGTCTTCTAAGAAAAGTACACCAAGTCACAATTCATCTCATTTGTCCTTTTGTATGAAATCAGTTCAGGCAAAATGCTCCACCTGTGGGAAATTGATGTATTGCTGTGTTAATGAATAAAAGCTCAATAGGATCACACTACATGCCTGCTCCATGTGTAGCAAATGAGGATATTGATGATTGTGAATTTGGTGTGGTTTCCATACCGACGTATACCAGTCTTAAAGCTGGCTGCATTTCTTGGTAGTGAAGTCACCAGTTACTTTGTGGTAAACAGATATGGATGACTCAGAGAAAGCAGGGTGCAGCGGTTAGGGTGCTAGTCTGGGGTTTAGAAGACATGGTTTAAATTCCTGGTTTAGCTGCAGTCTTCATGTGGAACCTTGGGGAAGTCATGTAATTTCTCTATGCCTCAGTTCCCCATCTGCACAATGGGGCTAAATAATACCACTTCCCTGTCTCACAGGGGTTTTGTGATGTGCTTAGATGCCCTGCAGCTATCTAAGTTATATCTAGTAGCCCAGGATATTCTGACCCCGTAAAGTGGAAATAATTGCTTTGCAAAAACCTTTCATATGCAGGATTGGGACTGAAGACCTGATTATTTGTATAGTTCTAGTGCCCCAGTGTGCTCGGTCTTGTGTGTAGGTAAAACAAAGACAGTCCCTTCCTCAAAGAGCTTATGGTGTAGGAGAGCATCAATGCAATACCCAAATGAGAGCCCAAAGTGACAGATGGAGGCTCATAATTACCATAATAAGCAATGGCCATGGGACACTGACTGTGAGTACCTTTTGTAGGCATCACAGCTCAGGTGAGTTTTAAGAAGAGCAGCAGGAAGATAATGTAGCAGTTGTGCGAATTTTTACAGGGAGCTTATGCTTTGGCTTTCCGCTGCTTATTACAGTAACATGCTGCCTCCAATTTTTTGCAGGGGGCCTTTTTCTGTGATGTGGTGCTACTGTATTTGATGAAAAAGAGCAACTTCTATCGAGGCAAAAAATATGAGGAAGTGATGTAAGTGAGAACCTTGTTGCATTCCTGTGTGAAGTTTTATAGTGTGCAGTGATTAAATGGACAGACATACAGAAACATGGGACATGTTAATGGCAGAGGGAAGCCATTTGATTCCAGGAAATTACATGCCAGCAGATGGGTATAGCCAGGCTGCTCCTTCCATAGGTCCTGGCTGGAGTCAGGGAACCGGGAAAGCTGCTGTGTCATTGTTCAGGCTGCAAATGGCCTCCTGGCTCGCCATCCCTAATGAGGCCAAATTGAATCAATGGCAACTACTAAAAGCACTGAATGGCTCATCCTTTCACTCATATAGAGGGAAATCAGAACTCCAGCCCGGGAGCTGCTATGTTAAAAGGTGGCTTCAAGGCCAAGCGGGGGTAGACTAGGCAGAGATGCAAAAGGGGCCATGTCCTGCTCTTAGTTTCAACAGACTTAGACCTTGTAGATCCATTTTCTGTGCCACTGGAGTTCAGCCAGCTGAGAATGGCAGTGAGTCACTCTGCTGCACCAATATCCATCTGATACAGAACTCAAGTCCAGAATCCCTGTAATAGAACATGGTCCAGGCTCTGCTGCTTTGAACCCTTAAGTCTGAGTGCCACGTTGACATTCGTTTTTCATAAATGGCTCAGCAGCATCCGATTTCCTTTCGATATGTGTACAATCTCCCTGAATTCACAGGGAGTTTACAGATCTACAGCAGCAGAACAACTGACCCCTCTGTTAGTCACAAAGTTGACAGCAAAGTGTGAGAGAGATGATTTTTTTCTGAAAAAAACTTGACATCATAAATCCAGTGTTAGTTTTCATGGAATATATAAGGCTATTTGTGCCTGTGGATATGTGCAGAGCTCCCACTGAAGCGACAGCAAGGCATCTTAAAGCTATTTGCTGGCATTTATGCAAAAAATCTGACTCAACGTAGCTTCTCTGATGTACAAATGGACCTTTAAAAACAATCCACTTAAACAACAAAAGTTTGTAATGAACGCTTAGTCAAAACAGACTACTTATGAAAATGGCCAAGTTCTGTAAGCCAGGGAGAAATCTCCAGAAGCAGTAAGTTAAACATTCTTTGTCTCTGTCTCCTGGAAATGCTGAAGGTCCCACCAAGTCTCCTCTTATGCATCACAGCAGGGTAAAAACACTGCAGGTAATGCTGGTACTGCTAACCTTTCAAGGCCATTCTTGCCTTTTGTTCCCACAGGTCCAGTTCAAGGAGAGCTTTACCAGGTGGAACAGTGAATGGGAACCAGAACTCAGAATCGCTGGCTACATTTGAGCAGCTGAGACAACCACAGACAGTTGAGACCTAAGAGTCTGTCAATTGGAAAACACTTTCCAAAAAGACTATGGTGGTAAAACACAGCAACCAAACTTTGAGGTGGACACACCCATGGGCAGGTCTGTTGTACCATCTGGATGCCCAGAGAAGAGGTCACTTCTGGCTCTTCTGTTGAAGAGATAAATATCACGTCTTCTCTCTTAAGACATTCTCCCCTATCTGGAGCTGGTGACATCTGTGCTATTGCTACGGAACATTGTTTCACAAAGAAAAATGTAGAGGAAACCAGGCAATGTTGTTACTTTTACACACACACTCCCCCCCCCCTCCCCCCCCAGCATTATTCTGTGGCACTGCATTGCTTCTGTTAGTGAAAAGTCAGTGACATCACATGGACATGGCATTTGACCGGAGAGTTGAGGTTGGGAAAACAGATTCATTTTCTGCTCAGCAGCACCAGTTCCCAAGTCCTGCTTGATCTACCTGCAAGAGAAGAAAGAAATTACTTTGGCTGCTGTCATCGTAAGATAAATGAGATCCGGCATTCTGTTCAGTTTGTCTGTAGTTCAAGTAACATCATACCAAGGGCAAAGTGACTCACAAGGTGTTCTCACTGGAAGAGTGAGACTATATAGACCATAATATCCTCCTATCCCCAGAGGAGCACTTTACCAACCCCACTCCAAAACCAACAAGGCTCAGCGATAGTTGCAGTTCAAGGAGCAAATACATACAGAACTTTTGTTAAATGGAGTGTTTTGACAATGGATGAGGTTTGTCTCCTAGTACTTGGTCCAGGTTACTTCTCATTATGGGGTACAAGAAAGCATAGTGTGGCACAGATTAGGAGGATATTTTGAAACAGGCTGCGTGATGCTTCTTGCTTTGTTCATTCTGTGTGGGGCACCTGGGTTGAACCACTGTCAGAAGACAGGATACGGGGCTAGATGGGCCTTTTGCCTGACACAGTATGGCCATTCTTATCCATGAACTGTAGGAAAAGCACAGCAACAGTAAAAGGGAGTTTCTGAGAAAAGCAGAGGAAACCAACTGCTAAACAAAGGGAGACTTGGTTATTCAATTTCCATTGACTGTTGCTCATTTCCAACTTCTGGCAAACAGAGGCTAGGGACACTGTCCCTGTCCTTCCTGGCTAATAGCCATTGCTGGACCTATCCACCAAGTGGTAGACAGTTACTGTTACTGGGTCAGGCAGGCTCTAGTAAAACACATCTACTATATCTGCTCTTTCATTATTCACAGCTTGAAATGTGGGTGTGGGAGAGAAATAGCACCATTTGAACTTCAGTTTCCAAGTCACTCTGGCTCTCCCAACCACTAAAAGTTACAGGATTTATTTAAAAATTAGAAATCTAATACTTTGGATATTGGAAAAAAATGGGCCTTTGTTTCTGACTCATAAAACTCTAGGGCCTAAATTCAGATGGCAATATAACTTTTCAAAACTTCCTTGAGATGACTTTGACTCACTAGCCTGAATGAAAATGGTAGGTGGTGAAAATAAACCTGTCTTGCTTTCAAATATGACAGTTCTGGGTCAGACTTTTCACCCAGTTAAAAAACACAAAACTGGTGAGTGACTTGTTAAGGTGAAACGTGCCAGCCTTAGCTTAATGCAAACAGGGCAGTGTAAACTTAACTAAGTCAATATCCCTTGGTCTTAACTACCTATGCTTAAGAAGTTTTTGAAGCTGAAAAATAGAGTAAAATGCTATATCTTCTCATACCAAGGTATGATTCATCACAAAAACAAAGCTAGGCTTGTTCTGTAGTCTAATGTTTTAACTTGCCAAATCAATGCTACCTTATTAGAAAGGACCTAAGCCACTTTCTGAGTTTGAAAGGCTTAGGTCACTCCTCACAAAACTTGATTCTCATCCTGTATTTATTTAACTAAGAGTACACACAATGTTCATAACTACCGGATTCTGAGTTTTTCAGTTTGATATTTTTCTTGGAGTTAATATATAGCAACAGAATTTGTCTATTTTAGGACAATGTCATGTCTTTTGTAAGTTGTATTATTTTAGATAATGGTGATTAACCATACACATGCCATTTCCCCTTTTTGTTAAGTAATGCATTTTGTTTTAAAAATATACAGCATTTGAACAATACACATCTCTTAATAAGATGCTCATCTAAGCGTAACTAAAGTGCTCATGTTTAAAAGATGCATGACTCAATATTGAAAAACAGTTCTGACAAATAACTAGATCATGTTATTTTGCAGGTGACCAGATGTAAATTGATTGTAAATATATAGCATGGCAGGCTATAGTATCGTCAATCTCCCTCTTTCATTTATAACTAGTTTGTTTCACTATTAAATGAAGTTTAAAAATAGAGGATAGAATACTTTAAAAAAAAAAAAAAGCATTTCAAAGCATAAGTGAGAATGTTTTACAGTGAATATTCCATGCCACTGGTTAGTAATTTATGCTTCAGAATAGGTGAACTGCAAAAATGCTATTGATCTGACTTTCTCTTTGTATGGAAAAACTGCTATATATATAAGTATGGTGACAGGGCTCTAAAGCATACAAGTGTAGAGACGATATACCCACTTGGGCCTGTAAGGTCCATCCTGTAGCTGAAAGCTGCAGTTTACAGCTTAGTCTGTCCTGCAGAAAATGAAATACATTACCACAGTAATGCTTTGGATGTTTAGGGAAATATGAATAGTGAGTCTATTCCAAATGTCTGGCAGTAGGTTGTTCACATTAGATATAACTGACAGATTCCTTGGATACTGTGGTTGCCTTTGGGATAGTATAGTATTTCATTAGAAAGTATTATGCAAACTGCTAAAACCCCAGAACAGTGATTCATGACGGTGCTACTTATTGCCTTTGATATCTACCACTAAAATGTATGCTTTGCAAAGTCAATGCATGGAAGAGACTGAAGTGTTTTATTAAGTTTAATTTCCTTTTGTAAAATGACTGTACCCAATGTGAAGGATCACAGCACTTATACTAATGAGCCAGACAAATAAGATACTTCTGTCCAGAGTTTCATGTACCTTTAATTATATATTACTGTGAAACCATTTTTGTGTCTATTTCCTTTCAGATTTTGTTGCATTAGCTTATGGTTAAATATACTCTTTACCAATGCTTGTATGCTGGTGCAAACAGTAGTAACGTAGTAGGAACACAAATAAAATAGAGCTGTTTCTGATATTACAGATGCAGAATGTAAAAGGAACACAGTCAGCCAAGAATGATTGATACAGTTGTAATAAAGGTGGAAAATACCACCTTGCCACCGATAGGCTATTTATATATGTATGAGAATTTAAGTGACTCTTTCATAAGACATTTTACATTTAATTAGACAAATACTACAGAACTTTGTACTCAGACATAAGTTACTGACAGCCTTAAGAATACAAGCAGTGAACAACAATGTAGAAAGCTGGCATAGTTGTTTAGATGAGTTTTTGGCAACAGTCCTATTTCTTTTAAACCATTGCAGTTGAAGTGGTTACTATTTTAGTAGACATGCACCATGCCATAGAGGAAGGTCCAGAAGAGAACATATGTGAAGAGGCCACCGATAAGCCCCCCAGTGAAAAGTGGCCTTCGGGATTTAAAGTACTTATTCCACCGCCGTCCAGCTTTCAATACCAAAAGCATGGAGAGAAGGACAGAAGCCAAGAAGTAGAAGATAAAGCCATGTAAACCAGTCAGACCAAGAATTCCTGCTGTTGCTCCTGACAAGGCAGAAACTGACGTCCTGCAATAATCCAGAATGGCTGCATTCCCTCGGACTGCTCCTTCGCTGATGAACTGAGGTCCTTCTCGCTTGGCCACCATTGTAGCCATTGCTCCGGTTTGGAGTCAAGGATCTCTTTTTCTCCCAACAAGACTAGGTCAAAGGAGAGAAAACAAACTATTGTACTAAGTCAGTTTTATTTCATTTTACTTAGGATGATGGGATGGAACCATTCTTTCCCCTCCTGTCAATAACTAACAGCAGGAACTGAAATAATGAAAAATGCACTGTTACTTGGAAATTGACCTCCTTAGCACAAATCACCATCAGTAAACTGATCGTTCCTATAATCTTTTCAACATATGGTAATGTCAGGCCTTACATCAATGCATTCAGCAGAATATTTTTCATGCTCTTTGGAAAAAAAAACCGATTTGATGAGTCTTGGACAAACTGTATTCCCAGTTATCTCTATTAGAAATAAGTGGTGGTCTTTGAATAACTACAATAAATTAAGGAACTAGTCACATATCTACTAGCTGTTATAACTGATGGTATTTAAAGAGTTACTAAAACATTCAAATAAATTATGTAGTTTACTCTTCAATTCTATGCAAATATAAAATTAACTTGATTTAATCAGGTAAGACTGTCTCTACCTTAGAGCCCTTTACTGTCATTAGCACCACATATATAAACAAAACTGAACCAATCTCACTACTGTATGTCTACAGCACACAAATTTGTTACAATAAGAAAAATTTAGGCCAGCTTTATTGAGTCTGAAAAAATAGAATTTATCTTTCCAGTATAAGATGTGCAAGCCCAATTTATAATGAGGTATATAAATATAAGTATATCTCTATGGCATTTTCCTCATCCATGTAGTTCTAATAGCAAGCTTTTAAATTCACATCCTCCATTTTGTATCACAAATAAGAGTTTGGGTAAAATTTCTTATTTACATTTACATTTCTATCATTCTGTTCAACAATGCTGCCTCTAAGGATGTAAAATCCTGTTTAATCAGTAACCCCGCGTTTCTCAAACTGTGGGTCCTGGACCCCCCCCGGGGGATTGCGAGCAACTTAAGAGGGGGGGTTGCAGTATCACAAAGTTTGAGAACCCGAGTTAACCGGTTAAACATTATGTTTAACTGGTTAACTGCTTAAACAGGGGCGAGGCTGCTCTGGGCCTGCCCCCATTGCAATGCTCTGGCCAGGCCGAGCCTGCCCAAGTGGGGACCATTCCCCTGGGCTGGAGTGCCCCTCTAAATGGTTACATGTGGTTAACCATTCACATTTCTAGCCACTTCTACCTATCTGCATAAATTCTGAGGTTGTAATTAAATCCAAGGAGGAAGTATCTAAACACTACAGGACCCAATTAGCTTCATGTAATTGCACACTGCATTAAAACACTGGCAAGTCTATAGCCTTTTTCAAACAATGATTTCAGAGTGCTTTAAAGAACCCTTTCTCCACTCAAAGTAACTAGATACAGGGCTTGTCAGCATTCAGTGCTCTAGAAGAGGTATATCCTGTGCTAGTATAGGAAACCACCGTGGATCCTACACATGCTTATACCAGCACGGAATAGACCTCTTCTAGAGCACTGAATGCTTACAGGCCACTTCACTTTGAATGGTCCCTTGAAATATGTATAATTCTAAACAATCTCTTCCACAGCGTAATGCATTAATGTTAGGATAAAACATGACAGCTGTTCAACAGCAACACTGTGTAAGAGCTCAGGACTGAAAGCAAAATGTGTTTTGCTTAACTGAAGCTTCCAAGAAATCTGGAGTGCCTCAGTATGTAATTACCTGAGGTTGATTGCAATCAGAACAAAAGGGATTTGGTCAAGCACTTTACTCCCCAAATGTAGCTTTTCTGCAAAAGAAAAATTGGTTAAAACTGTAATCACGTTTTACAAAGTAGCAATAAAAGTAGATTTAAATCCATGTGTAAGTGTGGTCTGTAATTATCTTGCAGGTGGGTCTCGGATTTGGGGCTCACTACCCCCTTGCAGTGGGGAACGGATACTCCAAGCCCTGCTGCCCACCCCCCACAAGACTGGAGCACCAGTGCTGGCTGGTGAGGGAAGGAAGCAGTTCTGTGTGTTGCTGCTGCTCCCCCCTTCCCTGGCTGGGGGCTTTCCCCAGTGCTCCCATTGGCTGGAAACACAGTCAATGGGAGCAGCAGGGACCAGTGGCTGAGAGTGGTGGGAGCCCCCCCATCTCCACCCTGCTCCTGCACCCTCCCAGACCCCCCACTCTGCTCTTCCCTCCCACTTCCACCCCCCCCAGCCGGACCCCGGCCCCACGCTGTCCTCACGGCTGGCTGGCGCTCCGTGGGGAGGGCAGCGTTGAGCGGGGGGAGCCCTCCCCCCCCGGGGCAAAACGTCTGAGACCCATCGAGCGCGACGGGAGGGGCGGAATTTGGAAGTTTATCCCCCCCCCCGTAGTGCCCTGGGGGCGCGCGGCGACGGGCGGCCTGGGGCCGAGCTGCGGGCACGGCCCGGGGCGCGGCTGGGAGGCAGGCTCCGGCGGGGGGCCCGATCCCGCCCTGGGCAGCAGCGCCCGGCGGCCCCGTGAGGTAACCGCCGCCGCTCACCCGCCGCTACCGGCCGCCATCTTGGAACCGAGGCTGCCGGGAAACGTCGCGCGCCGCTCCCCTACCCCGCCCAGGTGCCGCTGCGGCTGCGCATGCGCCGCCCGCTCCCTCGGCCTGAGGCGCCGCCCCCGATTGGCGGGGCCGCCGGGCGCTTTTGTTGGCGAGTCGGGCGCGAGCTGCCGGCGGGGCCATGTCGTACATCCCGGGGCAGCCGGTCACCGCCGTGGTGGTGAGTGGGGGAAGGGCGTGTCCTGGAGCGGCCCCGCCCCGCCTTGGGCGCACGGTCCGGGCCGCGCTGGGCTCGGGGCTGCTCGGCTCGTGGGGGGGGGGGCGCGGCTCTCTCCTCAGGGAGCCCGGGGTTCTGATCCCCGCCCCGTGCTCTGCTGCCAGTAAAGCAGCCCCCCCCCCACCGCGGGGCGTGGAAAAGCCGCGCGCCTGAGCCCCGGGGGTCGGTCTGTCTCCGTCCGTCCGTCCAGCGCGACCGTCTGCCTTGTCACCGCGGGTCCCCCCCCCCGCAGAGCCCACCCAGTGCCCCACCTTGCCACCCCAAGTTTGGGAGTCGCTGCTCTCAGAGACCCCCGCCCCCCCCATCCCTGGCGCACCTGCATGCGCACGTGCTGCTGAGGTGGTAAAACAGTATTTAAAATATCTGCTCTGAGGCAAAAGAATCAAGGGTGGGGGGGTGCAAGTCGGACCGTTTCATTCCCAGCTCATTGGGGGGTGTGAAGGGACGGCCTGACTTAGCTCCCCTTTTTGTATTTTTAAATAAGGTATATTTCAGGTGATACCCTTTCTCTTACCACTTTCCTACAGAACTGTGGAAGGCAGCTCAGGATCATTATCGCTTCTGTACACTCAGGAAAACTGAAGTATGATGTCCAGGGTCAGTGGTAGACTAGGGAACAGAAGGTCACTGTCCTGTCTCTCTCAGGTCATCTGCTAATGGATTATGCTGTGTCCACTAGTTGCTTATGATTACCTTTCTGATGAGTATAGGATTGTAGGCATGCATGCTGCTTTTCAGTAGCTATATTGAAGGGATGAGAAAACGGAAAAGTGAGAAACAACTCCCCAGCCCCTCCCCCCCCCCATTTTTTGCAAAAGGTCTAAAGTCATATAAGAACAAAGAACTAGAGGCTATATGGTGACTACAAAATAGTCTGGGAAAATGTATAAGTGTAGAGGTGAAAACTTGCCACATATCTGCGTGGTGAGCACTATCTGTCCAGCCAAGTGATTGTCAAATCAAGTCAGACTTCTGACATCTCCTGCCATGCCAGGCAGCCTGAACCCAAACTGGGATCATGGTATGTGTTGTGCTTTGATTAAGAAGCATAATCAACTTGCCACTTATCAGAGGACTTCTCAGATGTCAGACCTCTCTAACAGTACAGTATTTTTCTTTGAAAACCATTGTGATTTTGATGGAAAGTGCTTACTGTTTAGCTTGCCAGATGTTGCCTTCTGTTAAGGTGCTTTCTGGGATAGAAGATGATGGCTCAGAATTACAATGAGCCACTTTTCCTGTGGGTAAAACCCCTGCACATCATACTGTTCAAGGAACATAGGTTTTCTTGATTGGAATCTCAGCTATAGTTAATAAAAACCATGAATGTCCTTGTTTGGCTTACATTGCGGGGCCTTAAAATACCCACCCCAGACACATACTTAATAAAAATGCCATGTGACTGCATGCTGTTCCTGTGAGCCTTGTTCTCAACAACCTGCCTCTGAGCCAATTCCAGTGTGGAAGATGACATAAAATGATATCAAAGCTGCTGCCATCCGCGTGTTTGGCTGCCAGCCTGGAGTCTGTTCCTTGTCTGACTTTTTGTATGCTCGGCTGCAGATTTTTAGTTTGTCTGTGGAAGTTGTCAGTATTTCCAATGAGCTCATGTGGAGTCTTACTCTTCAATTAAAATGAGACTATTTGTTTACTTGGCTAAGTTACAGACACTTCCCTCTTGTATGACAAATGAGCTCACTTGAGCAAGAAAGCATTCTGATGAATGGGAAAAGGCAAACCTGAGGAAGAAAATTTAGAGACTTGAAAAATCTTACATGTAGCCTCTAATTCCACCCCACCCCCATGCTTTCTTTCCAGGAATTACTGTTGGAAGGGAAAGCTAGTTACCATACCCAATCTGTACCTGGAGGAGATAGGCAGCTTACATTCTGGAATATCTCGCATGGCAGAATATGCCTCTGAGCAGGGGAAATAAGTTTCTAATCTCAGTACAAAGTGTCAATCTGGGGTATTATTGACCGTTATGTCCTCCTCTATACAGGGCTACATGGTGGTCTTTAAAAGGTTGGACTAGCATCTTCTTAAGCTATTCTAGACTTGTGAAGTAGATTTAAAATGCTTCGTGCTTAACTAGAGATATTCCTTGTGAAAAATTAGACACTAAGCAAACTTTTGAGAATTCAATCCTTGGGTTTGATTTTATCTGTATTCTGTGGGTTTGCAGTGCTATGAGTTCTATTATTACAGGTATTAAAAGGCATAGTAGCAATAGTTGGTCACACTTGAGTCTATGAAATTAAAATGTTCTAAGACAGTAATGTGAACTACTTTCCTTGGTGAAGATTGCAGAGCAACTCACTTCAAATTAAAAATCACACTTAAACCAGGCTTCCTGGTGACGTGTATGATAAATCTCATAATTTTGGTGAAAATAGGTCACGCAGCAAAGACTGAACAAATCATTGGTTTGGTAGAGCAGTTTGTAGCTGGGGGTGGGGGGTGGGGGTGGGAGAATCTGGGCTTAATTCAAGAGGAAAGACTGAAGAGGCCCTTGCTGGACAAGGTTCTGGGTAAGACTTCCTTACTAAGAGTTCCTCTGCTGTTACTCATACAAAGTTTTAAAATCCCTCCCTCCCTTCATTTCCATTGTGGTTGTAGAGATTAAACTTCTTTAGATGCCTAAGTGGCTAGTCATTTAGGGATATGATTGGAGATGCTTATTTCTGTTGTGGCTTGCTAACAAGGACAAAAGATGCTCCTCAGTTACTGCTGAAGGGCAGGGATGGTTCATCCTAATGATAATTGATTCAGTTTTAAAGTTTAACACAAACAGTTTTGTTGCCCAAGTTAAGTTTGCTTGTCTCTTTGGGATAGACAGCAAATGTTCCCATTCACCAGTAGGTTTCAGATCCAGAGTTCCCTGCTCATTGCCTAAGCAAATATAAAAGCCACACTTGTGTTGTGGCCTTCATTTGTAAACTCTCCTATAATCTCCCTTTATCTGGAAGCTGTACATTGCACACTGAACCAAATCTGTTGTACTGTGCTCAGAGAGAGTTACAGGTAACAAAGTTAACATTAACCTACTCTGTCTGGAGTTGGGGAAAGGAATGTGACTCCTGCACTTTTTCCTTCCATCTTTTTCAGCAAAGAGTTGAAATCCATAAACTCCGGCAAGGTGAAAATCTGATTCTTGGATTCAGTATTGGAGGTGGAATTGATCAGGACCCTGCTCAGAATCCTTTCTCTGAAGATAAAACTGACAAGGTCAGATTCTTTTTGAACTTACATAATTCAGACCCCTCGGTAAGACTGAGTGCCCTCAGCTAGGGATGTTAAATATGAATTCTTATTAGCAGGGCTCGCCGCAGGGCGGCAAGCCCTGCTCGCCAGCCGCACGGAACTGCACGCTGCGCATGCACTGACCGCACTGCGCGGCCGCGCCGGGCTAAAATCTACTCGCCACGGGCGAGTAGATTACATTAATTGTCGAGCCCTGCTTATTGGTTACTCTCATAAATTCTTATTGGTTACTCGACTATTCTATAGTCCCTGGGGGTGGGGCTGGCAGCCAGTGCACTCCAGTCCCACTCCCACTCTGCGCTGCTGCCTCTAGGGTGCTGGTCTGTGAGGGACCCAGTTTGAAAACCAGATCCCCTTGTGAACTGGGCTGCCTGTCGCCCTGTGCTGCTGCCTCTGATACAGAGGCAGCAGCTCGTAGTGTCAGCAGTCCCTGTTCAGGGTGGGTCTGAGTTCCCAGACCTGGTGCGAGCCGGAACTGAGCTGGGATGACTGCCCACCTGCCTTCTAATACACTTTAAATGCGGAGCTGCAGCAGGGGTAGGCCCGGACCCAGTGCAAGCTGGGACTGAGCCAAGCTGCTGGCCAGCCTGCTAACAAATTTTCTGGTGGTGGTGGGGGAAATGCGTGTAGTCTATAGCATTAACCTATAAGATTTTGCTTATCAGTTACTCAGTTAATCGACTACACTATTACATCCCTACCCTCATCTCCCCTTAAATTAATAAAATCACAAACAGGGCTGTAACCTCACTTTTTGTAGGCCTATCCCTGGTCCTCCCTCAGTCAGATTAGTCCATTTAATACCCCCTTCCCAGTTAGTACATGTAGCTAATATGCACTGCTGCTGCATTTGGGCTGTCATGTAACTCATCTGCTCTTTAATATCAGACTGATTTTTAAATGAAATCCATTCGTAAGATGCTGCTAAATAAAGGTTATTGCCTTGTGTGCCTCTGTAACAGTTGCAACTATAATAATCTAAAATGTGACTTCTACAGGGCATCTATGTAACAAGGGTGACAGAAGGAGGCCCAGCAGAAGTTGCAGGACTCCAGGTTGGAGACAAGATAATGCAGGTAAATTCAAAGACTGGAAGATGAACATTCTGGAATACCTGGAAGCAGACAATGCAGGACAGTCCCAGCCCAGAAGTGCCCCTAGGGAGCACTGCTTTCCAGGCCCCTTCATAGCTGGGGTGGAGGTCGGGGCGGGGCATGGTGAATCCCAGCCACTTGCTCCATTCTGGACTGTTTCACCTGCTGCTTGTCCCGCTGCGGTACATTCTACCCAAGGAAATGTATAAAAGCTCACTGCCTTCTCCTATGAATGGACGTGGGAATCTGTCTGGAAAAGCTTCCCCTATCTCTAGACATGAGGCTGTAACTGCCAACACGAATGCCCCCTACAGGAGAATGGAGTGACTGTGCTTCAGGGTGAGCAGCACGGCATTGCAGATAAACTAGCTGTAAGTCACAACTGAGCACATGGGCTTGAATAGTCGTTAACTCTTGTGAAAGTAGAGCCTGACAACCATTCTGCAATACCAGAACTTGAGGCAGATCACAAGGAAGCAGATTCACATATGTTCTTTTCCTCCGACATGCCTTTGTGGGGCTGGGATTTTAATAGTGGCCTACCATGATCCATCCTAGTTACTAAGGGTAATCCAGCAGGCATAAAATGTCATTGCTACCATGTTAGGCACATACATGGCAGCCCTCTCAGGGTGGATGTTGATGCAACCCTCTTTGTGAGGGTTTTGGTTTTTTGTATTTTTTTTTTATATCACAATGTTTAATTTTATGGGACTCCATAAATATGGAATGTTATGAAACTTGCAAAAATCATAAAATCACAAAAAGGGCTATAACTTCAAAATCCAAGTCTACTTTTACCATAATTGGCAGAGCTTTTAAATGCAATTAATGATATGAGTGTGGAAATATAACTTCTGGTGTGTGTGTCTGTGTTATGCATTTTCCTGTACTTTTTTTACCTTCAGTTAAAGCAGGTATCTGTAGTCACGTGATAGTATGAGCTTGTTTGTACTGTGTAATACCTCACAATATGTTGCCCTCATTTGTAGAAGTTGTCTATTTTTGAAGTTATGTAAATGACTCCTATTCCTTATTTTTAAAACTTTTTTTTTTTTTAATATCTGCTTAGCTGGAGATAAAGCTAAACAAGCACATGATATAACTATATCATCTTAAGGCCTCTCAATGTGCTGGCAATGTGTCTACTACTTATAACAAGGTTACAGTAGCTGGACTGTAGAATGTCCTGTATTTCTTATGAATATGAACTCTAGATTTCATTGAAGGAAACTATCTCTAGTATAATTTTACTGCTATTGGTGCCCTCCCTTCAATTGCATTGTGGTAGAAGTTAAACTTCTTTAGATGCCTAAGGGGCAAGTCATTTAGGGTATATCTACACAGCAGCGTTATTTCTGAATAACTGATGTTATTCCAAAATAACAGTGTGCGTCTATACTGCCAGCCTTTATTTTGAAATAACGTTGAGCTAGAGGACTTTAGTCTAACTCCTGTAACTCTCATTTTACAAGGAGTAAAGGAAGTCGAAGGAAGAGTGTTCTTCCTTCGACTTCTTGCTGTGTAGACATCACCAAAAGCCGAATAAGCTATTTCGACTTAAGCTACACAATTGACGTAGCTCAAGTTGTGTAACTTAATTTGACTTTAGCCCTACTGTGTAGCTGAACCCTTAGGGATATACTTATCTCTATTGTGGCTTGCTAGCAAGGACAAAAATGCTCCTCAGTTACTGCTGAAGGACAAAAACGGTTCATCTTAAGGATATCTTTTAAAGAGAATAAATTAACAAGCAGCTTTGTTGCCCAGTTTGTTTGCTTGTCTCCTTGGGATAGATAGCAACTGCTCCTACATGCCAGTGGGTTTCAGATTCAGAGATCTGTGCTCATTGTCTAAGCAAATATAAAAACCATGCTTGTGATGTGGCTTTCATTTGTAAACAATCTTACATGCTCCCTTTATCTGGAAGCTGTATGTTGCACACCGAACCAAATCTAGTGTGAGAGTACCTCTGAGTAGATACCTAATGCAATGCCCCTTTGAGCTATGTTTACTCTCAAAGTCACTGTTGAAACCTTTCTGCTGCCCCTCAGAATCTGTTCAATGCTCAGTTGTTGTCACAACTGTGTGTCATAGAGTGCACCAGATTTTCCCTGCAGCATTGGCATCTCCTTGTTGCATAGATACTCTCTCAGCTATACTGCACAAAGGGGAGGCTGGCTGCTGGGGCAGGCGCTTGCACCATCATGTTAGGAACAAGATGTCCCATGCTAGCTAGCACCCCTCTGGTGCTGAAAGGACACTTGAAGATACTGTAGTATAATTCCCAGTTCAGGTACTGCTTGAAGATGGCCCCTGTTAGCAGTTTTATTCTTCTTACCAAACTCAGCCACATGATCTAGACATGGGTTGCTTCATTCCCCAATACAATAAAAACCACCGGTAAGACATAGCTGTTGACTAAGCTGGAAAATAAAGGCAGTTGGTTACATATCTTGAAACCTTGCTAGTAATACTGAGTAAGGGCTACTTGATTCAGCTACTCTGGGTTCTTTATTAGCTCAGGCCTCTCTGTGAAGTCAAAGCGATGGTTCTAATATGTAAAACAATAAACAGGCAGAGACATAGCTTCTTGGTAGACTGGATACCAATTTTTTATAAAGGTCCACACTCCAGAGAAAATAAGTAAATAAAAGACCAAGATCCGTTCAGGTCTGTTGGTCTGTATTTGGAGTATGCCATCTCCATCTTGATTGCACTGCCCTAGACTATCAGATCATCTTTGAGTGACTGTACGTCAGTGTTTCAGCTCTTTGCCCTCAAAACACTCGTTGTCAGTAATGGGAGCAGGCTTGGAAATTCCCTGTAGAACTGTCTGATAGGCCTACTCAGGGGCACAGGACAGCCAGGGATGAACTGGCCTCCCTTATAAGGCTTACCTCTGTTGTTAGGGTACTCAGCTGGGAGAGAGGTAAGCCTGGGTCACTTTCCTCTGTTACCTGATGAGGTAGGATTTGAACAGCAAGCCCCTATTGCTTGAATATTCTGAGAGGAGAAGTAGCTCTCCATGACAGTTATCCCAGGGATGACATAGGAATGGCCATACTGGGTCAGACCAAAGATCCAGCTAGCTCAATGTTCTGTCTTCTGACAGTAGCCACTGCCAGGTGCTTGAGGGAGACTAAAGAGAATGGGTAATCAAAAGATTCACCCCTTGTTACCCAATCCCAGCTTCTGCCAAACAGAAGCTAGGGGCACCATCCCTGCCTAATAACCATTGCTGGACCTGTGCTTTGTGCATTTATTTAGTGCTTTGTTGAACTGTTATAGGCAGGGCTCACCAAGTGGCAGCGAGCCCTGCTCGCCAGCCACGCGGTTCTGTGAGCTGCGCATGCGCAGATCGCTCGGCTCTGGCTGCGCCGGCTTGTAATCTACTCGCCACGGGCGACTAGATTACATGATTTGTCAAGCCCTGGTTATAGGATTGGCTTTCACAACATCCTCTGCAAAGTTCTACAGGTTGACTATACATTGTGTGAAGAAATGGCCTTTTGTTTTTAAACTTTATGCCTATTTAATTTCATTTGAGCCCCCCAGTGCTTATGTTATAGAGCAGTGTTTCTCAACCTTTTTTTATAAAGTACCCCTTTAAAAACTGTAGGTACTGGGGGTACTTAATTTTTTTAGAGAGACACAATTTTTTCTACCATTGCAATGCATTTGTTTAAACGGCTTAATCGTAGCCAGGCGGGGGATGATATTTTTGGGTGTAAAAAGTACAAAAATAAAGCGCTGTAAAACAAAATAAAAATTCAGTTTTCTCCAAATTTCAGTTGTGTTGACGTAGCCCCTAGCCTTCTCTTGAGTACCCCTAAGGGTACTTGTACCACTGGCTGAGAAACATTGTTATAGAGTAAATAAGACTTCATTTACTTTCTCCACACATCATGATTTTCTAGACTTGTTATATCCCCCCTTAGTCCATCTCTGAGTTAAAAAAATCCCAATCTTAATCTCTCCTCATACATTTGATACCCTTATAATTGTTGTTGCCCTTTACTGAACCTTTTCCAATATCTTTTGCAATAAGGTGACCACAACTACATGCAATATTCAAGCTGGACATACCCTGAATTTATATATAGGCACTATATTTTCTTATCTCTTTCTTAATGATTCTCAACATTCTATTTACTTTTTTGCTTGAAAACATCCATTCAATGTGCAGGAGCAGAGAGCTGTCTACAATGACTTCAAGATCCTTCTTGAATAAACCACCACTGGGCTATGCAGTGATGCTGATATTGGCTGGGGCCCAATTACTGTGTAACTCCTTAAAATGGACCAGCTCCAGGAAGAGCATCCTCCACCAGAGCCCCCCCTAGTTTTGCAATGAGGGAGTTCCCCTGAAATAGCAGAAATGAATGAACAGTTTTTTCCTTGGGTAACCTCAGCATCCATGTGACAGTGAAGTAAGCAGGTGCTATTCATCACCTCTACAGCAACAATCTGTGTTTCTACTCAGTTATTTGTGCCTTCTCCACATCTTCAAGTGCTTCAGTGGCGTGTTCAGGCTTTGTGTAAGAGGAGTCTTCTCACGTACTCACTTGCTCCAGGCAGCACCAAAGCTCCTGCCGGTATGCCTGTCATACTAGCAGTTCTTGAATTGTCTGGTGCGTCTCTGAAGCAAACTTAACATTCACCCAGTCTTGACTTAACCCGGTGGTGCCAAGGCAGTGTGAGAGGTCCCAGATTGCTAGTCACCTTACCAAGGCTAGTTCCATTGACAATAATGGTTTCCTGATAAAACTTCTGTTGTAGGTGAACGGGTGGGACATGACAATGGTAACCCATGACCAAGCGAGGAAGAGACTGACAAAGAGGAATGAAGAAGTGGTACGGCTCCTGGTGACCAGACACTCCCTCCAGAAGGCTGTGCAGCAGTCCATGATGTCCTAATTATGCAACAAGTGGGGGAAGAGGGGAACCCTATAGGGTAACACTCCCTTGTTCTAAGGAAACAGATACTAAACTGGAGTTATTTGTAAACACTTGTACTGCCCAAGGTAAACATGCACTCCTTCTACCCTAAACTGAGAATAGTCAACTCTAGCCCTTGCAGCAGCAAGATGTACACTGCATAGAACAGCACCTAACCCTCTGTGCTCGAAGCTTTAACATACTAGTGGCAGGAGAAGATAGCAATTATATGAAGAAAAGAGGCAAAAGACTAGATACTTGAGGGAAGAAATTGTGGAAAAAGATTTTTATACGGCAAAAGTTCCCTATTGCTGAGCATTGAAAACTTAGCTCCTTCTGCAAAGGAGCAAATAACTACCACCGAGGGGAGAGGAGGCAGTGTTTTATTGGGATTAAAAAAGGTTAGCAACTAGTCCCTTGATAGTTCAGGCTCAAGTATGGAAAATGCAGTCTGAGTAAGAACAACGCTCCACTACCCTTAGCATCACATGCTAGGTAAGAGGTAAATAGTCTGTCAGGGGTTGAAGGCTAGTCTTCTGTCCTGAAGTGTTCACTATAAGATTTTAGTCCCCTTCACCAAGCAGCTTATCATAAGAGGGACGTTTGAATGAGCAGTTAATGCTTAAATGTAATAATGGAAACTGGGATTTAGTAACAAATTTCAAGACACTACAATTGCAAAGTGCCTCTATCCAAGAAACAGTGATGGCTGCTTCACAGAATACTAGGGAACAGTGCCAGCTTTAACGTGCCATAACTATTGCAACTCTAGGGTATAAGCTTTAAAAATATACTGTAATTGGGAAAGGGATGGAAGGCTTTGTCTTTGGTGAACGTACAGGAGACACGGTTCCACTTCCTCACTCCACATTTTGTAAAGAGACTTTTCAAATAGAAAGGGCAGCTGGTCTGTTTTGTAGGGGGGAAACGTATTTAAATCTTGTATTAAGTAGAAATATGCAAAATGAGCTTGCCAACATCTATTGTACCAAAATTCCTATTCCTGACCTGTGGTAGGCAAACTACAGTAATCCTTCCCCAAGGCCAAACTAAGGGGTTGTAGGAATTTTTTCTGCAGAAGCTGCTCTTAAGTGGGTTTTAAACCCATCAGTGAACCACATTAACACTTAAAGGCATTATACAGACTAGCTTTAATTAGTTATACAAACTTAATTTTTGGATTTCATCTTCTTGAACTAGTTTTAGATGACACTATATAACCTCTTCAAATGTCTTCACACTAGTTTAAAAATTGTAACTAGAACAGTGGAGAGAGGTTGTACACTAGGTTATTACTGCAGTGCTATATAGGATCCGAGTTCAATGAATTTTATAAACTTGATAAATGCAGCTCAAAGAGTGTTCCACTCCATATCTTTACATGCCAGTAGATGCCTTTTTATACAGGAAAAACCTTAAACAACAAATAGTCACACAAAACATGTAGATGGTAGAGTGGGTTGCACCCATGAAAGCTCATGATATAATCTACATGTTTTGTTAGTATTTAAGGTGCTACTAGACTAGTTGTTTTTAAAATTTTTCCTGTTACAACCTAACTCGGCTACCCCTCTGAATCTTTTTATACAGTTTTTTACCTTATTCAGTAATATAAAAAAATCCAAAAGGAATTTTTGACATTTAAATTACACATACTGTGGTGGAAAAATATCTTAATAGCTTTTACAGATAGGCCTTATTTTTGTTTACTGTAGAGAAGTACACTGCTATTTGTACTGTGGTTTCTTGATTTTACACAATAAAAGAATTTAACAAAGTCTCACGATCTAGATTTCAGTTGAAAAGGACACAAGTTACATGATTTACACCTACTAACTTCCTACCCCTCCAATTCTTCTGATTGAGTGCCACCTGACAACTTTTAGACAGTCACATTATGCTGATGATAAAAAGGTAAGCTAAAACAGCCAACTGACAGCAAATTCTTCACCCATTTGCAACTTGGAGCACAGTCGATTTTCTTCTGAGTTTTACTACCAAACTTTTCAATGAAGAAGGACAAGTTGATTTCCCCCAGAAGGGTTTGCAGGATTAAGATGTCAGATCTTGAACACTAGTGATTATACAGCTTGTGTTTAAAGTCCTTTTTAGTACACTACTCCTTACTGTCAAAGATAACAGAAGGCATGGTGCCAACCTCTACAGGTTAAAGTGTAAGAATGTTCAACTATGTTTGGAAATTAACTGTCTTCCTTCCTTTGCACCAATACTTGCAGAGAAAGCAACTCAGAGCACTGGAGCAAGAGCCAATACTTAAGTTTGATTCTCAATTCACCATCTTCCTGCATTGCCTTATGCTAAGGTCTTGTTATGTAGAGACTTTGAGTTCTTTACCTGGGAGGTGCTATGTGAGTACTGTACTTATCAGCTATGTCTCGCTTACTCAGGAAAAAGGAGGAAACACTTGAAGACTAACACAAGTTTTAATCATTAGGCTATCGAACAACATGATCAGACTTGCATAGAATACAAATTGTTCCCCTTGCATCACCAGTCCAGACCTAGGCACTTTAATAGAACCAAATACAAATAACTTGACAACTTAGTAATAAGTATTTAGAAATTTGGTCTCCAGCATTAGATTTAAAACCTTTGCTGAAAATGCTCAGTGGTATAAAGTAGCAGAAATCACATTAACAGTCTTTTTTTAATGTATTAAGTGTAGCTGCTAGCACTCTGATAAGAACATGCTGTGATATTAGTCTGATTAGTGCCTCCCTTCACCCATTGTACCTACATGTAATATTAAGAAGCTACTTGGTAGCCACAGCTACTTGAGTCACTGCCTTCTTTACAACTTGGTTTGGGAGAAGAAGATGAAGTCAGCAGCACATTAGAGTCTTCCTAGTCCACAAAAACTTGTTCCTTGTTCATTATAAAAAAAAAGGCACCTGGTTAGGTTTTTCACCTTCCAGTCATGTTCTGGCTCTTCTCCGAAAAAAAAAAAAAAGTCTTTGCACCTGAAGGAAGCCCAGCTCTTACTTACCCTCCCCACAGAAGGCTGTGGCTATCTTTGACCAATCCATCTCAAGACAGGTTGGCTTGGAATTAGCTTCTGGTGTTGCAAATCTTTTCCAGTTGCAAGGGTTAGGATAATGGAATATCCATTAAGGCATCTGGCATTAAGCAAAACTATTTGTGCTGGTGAGCAGTCTGAAATTCTCCCAGTCCATATAGAGGTAAATTTATGGCCAATAGATCTACATTGTTGCGTCCATTTGGGTGAGGCTTTAGGAGTCCAAAGATTCATATACCCGTGTTCTATATAGACAGTAATGCTGGATGATGAAGACCATGTCAAAGATGATGGAGAAAAAGCCCAGTCCAAACTTAGTTGGATCTCCAAAGATTAATTTCCATTCATCTGTCAAAAAAAAAAATGACTACTGCAGATTACTAAAATGGCTTATTTTTTAACAGCACAGGCATTATTCAACTTTATAGTTGATTTCACTACACATTGTTCAGTTAAAAAATCCCATGTCAAAGTAGTCTCTGCTGCTGTAGAGTTACCTATAGCAACTGTATAAATCTACTATATATTTCAAATAGCTAGATTGTCCATCTGCTTGTTCAAGAACTAAGTGGTAAGAGCTAGTTCAGTATACAGCTTCCTCTTAAAGCAAAGTGAGGGTTTGGTTGTGCCACAAAAAAAGTGGGATGTGCCTAGAATGAGATAGCTTTTCATAAAACCACAGGGGAGAGACACTATCAGTAGGCAGGTAAATGTAGCTTGCTGGGGGGTAAATCCTCTTCTACCTCCTGTCTGGGACTGCCCTAGCCTCCAAGCCTCCCAACTCCCAGGTGCCCGATTCATAGGGTGACACTGCTGTCTGTTCCCCCTCATCAGGGAGCGAGGAGAAGTGCAGTTTGCTACATTCCTCACTCTGGCTGGGAATCATAGGGAGTAATGAACATGGAGTTGCCCCAGTCAAGGGATATGCACTCCCTCCCCTGGCTGTGCCCCCCGCTGTAGCAGCCATGGAGAAGTGCTTCTCACCTGGTCCCACAGCTGCTGCAGTGAAAAGGGGCTACGGTGGTCCTCTTTCTCCCCAGGGCAGCCTGCATACTGAACCCCTCATCTCCAGAGCATGAAGTATGTACATTTTCATTTTATTTTCCACACCACCCCCCACCCCGAAAATAAAATTAATTATTTTAAGAACCTGAGCACTACAAGGGAAATCTAGTAGCTTATATTAGAAGACAGCCAAATATTTATCTTTTACCAGATTTTTATAGCACCGATGGCTCGCACGCAGACCACCTAGATTTGGGAACAACCCTCAGTGAGTGTGGACCGGAAGAAAGTGATTTGTGGCGGGCTTTTCTTCAGTGGAAAAAATGCAGGCCACAGAAGGAACTTCAATTCCAGACTTACCATTGTTGTAAGACTGCAAAAACATCTGAAGGAGGCTGAAGCTTCCACCAGTAAAATCTAGCAACACGTTTCCAATACTCCACCCTTCAGTACTCTTCCGCCGAAAGTTCATGTATGCCTACAAGAGAGGCGCAGAAGGGAGTCAGATCAAATATGCTTCATACTTTTAAGTTTTGCCTATGAAAACTATTTGATCTGCAGAAAAAGAAAATTTTATTCTATTCCAGCAATACAGAATTCTGAACTTATTTTGCCCTCAGATAAGCAGACTGACCTTTCAATGCCTCAGTCAACCCCACCTGTAAAACAGAGCCTTGCTGGTTTAACAGACTAAAGTTTTCAGATATTGCAAAAGTACTGGCATGTTTAGTAAGCACAAAAGCTACTAGTTATGATCACAATTCTAAGATAGCCTTCTCTGTAGTCTAGGATCATGTGCATCACCTTTAACACACAAATACACCTTTCCAAATAGCCTCTTCTATTAGTAGAATGGCACCTTGCTACACCAGAGTTAGGAGACATTAGTGCCCATTTTTACCTGTGGAAAATATTTTATCAGTGTCATTCCCAGTTTAATGTAAGAAAAGAAAAATAAGAACTGTAGCCACGTGATTGCTCCAGCTGAAGCCACAAACAATGTGGTAAATGTGAAGATCCATGCAATCACCAGCAGCCCAATAGCAACTCTGGACACTTTTTTGATTAGCTCTCTGAAAGACAAGACATTTTATACTTTTAGAATTCATTATACCCAGATCTCTCCCACCCCCGTTGCCATAGGATGCACAACAACATGCAACCAGAGCCCCCCGTGGAACCATCTAAATTGACCCCCCTCCTTCTCAAGTATCCTCAGTCTGTTGTAGTATCGTAAAGAGCTTGCTTTAGGTTTGTGACAGTGCAATTTCAGAGTCCAATTTCCATGGGAATGCTGTTCAGAATGTTAGCACCCAGGAGAAAGGAGCCACAATCTTTCTGTAATATTTTCATGGGAGATTTGTGGAATTGCATGCCTTAATTTAGGGCTGAGTAAATCTGTGGGGCTTTATGCTCTTCTTTGCATTTGAGAGATGCCCAATGACTAGAGCAAGAGAAACCTCCAAAGTCACTCTTACTGCACATGCTGACCTTTCATGAAAGCACCACATTCTGGCAGAAGGGGAAAAGAACAAAGACACGCACACGGGAAGAACAGACTTTCACAATTCAGTTATCCAGAAGAGGTCTGAATATTTTCGTCATCGAGCATGTGAACCAGAGTGTGAACATTTTGTAATTGAAAAGGCAGTGAACTCAGCACAGGAGTGGCACCCCAGAACTCCCAACTTCTAAACTGGATTCTGCTACTCCCCATGGCTCTGGAAGAGAAATACAAATTGAGCCTCCATCTTCCCTGGTATGGCAATAATATTCTCTTATCTGAGAGGGACGTAGAGAATTTATGTAAAGTGACATACAAATGAAGAGCCCCATAATTGATAGCTATTCTAATACCCAGCCTCAAAGTTTAAACACAAATCCACTGTAATGCCTCTATTTCAGAATATAAAAGTATCAGACAAACTTACCTGATATATACAGCACTGAAATATTATAAAGAGCGTTACAGCTAGTGCATGGAGACTGAAAAACACATCATTGCTGTCCACAGGGTTCACTCCATTGGGGTACTGGCGTAGGAACTGCTCCTGAGTATTAAAAACCCAAGCAAGTTACTTGCAGAACAGAGTTACAGCAGCTAATGAAATATTTCACTGACAAAATGACAAGTGTGCTTACCTGGATGTAGGGAATCCAGAAAAGACCCACATTGAATACACTGTATGCTATGAAGCCAGTGAGGTTTAGTGCTAGGAAATCAAAGCTTAATCCAACAACACTAAAAAAGAAAAAACAATACAAAACACTTAGCTCTGTAAATCAATTTTTACATGTAATCTGGCCAGTGACAGAGGGACTAACGTTCTGACAATAGAATATTCTGATTTAAGGGCTTCCTACATTTACTGTCACAAGCAGAAATGTGACCATACTTCTTTATAAAGAAGTTTTTGTATGGGGTAAGGGTTGCCTCTTTTAAATAGATTAGTATGTGAGTGGTTTATAAGATAGTTTACTTTAAAAAAATGCATGTTGTCCATCTCAACTCCCATATAACTGCAATGAAGGAGATTACAGCATTTCACATTATATCCAAAACCAGAATCATTACAGTCATCAGAAGGAGTCCATCCCGGCTGCCCACTGCTCTGTTCTCACACTCCAGGTAAGAATTTTTAAAAACTTGTGGAGACATCATTTGTTTAACTCACTAAGACAAAGAACCTCAAGTCAGAGGCAAGATAACTCCTTGTTAAAGGCATGCATTCTAAATGGATTGGTTAGAAATACAAAGCAGCATCTATAACAGAGAAAATCTTTTCTACCGTTACACCATCTAGACCATCCCTGAGGGGTGTTTGTCTAACCTGCTCTTAAATGTCTCCACTGGTGCAGATTCCACAACCTCCCTAGGCAATTTATTCCAGTGTTTAACCACCCCGACAGGTAGGAAGTTTTTCCTAATGTCCAATCTAAACCTCCCTTACGGCAGTTTAAGCCCACTGCTCCTTGTCCTATCCTCAGAGGTTAACAAGAACAATTTTCCTCCCTCCTCCTTGTAACACCCTTTTAGATACTTGAAAGCTGCCACCTATCCCAGGGAGACAGAGGATACCTCTTAGATCCAGGAACATCCCAAGGGGAGTGTAGGAAGGGACCTGGGGCAGGCAACTCTAGTCCACCTATGGTGCTGCCTGAAACACGCTGACAACTCCACCAGTTAGGATTCTGAGTTGAGTCCCACTCCCTCCCCCCCGACACCCCACTGTAGACCAGGTGGCGAGTGTCAGCTCTGGCAGAGAGTTGGGCTACTATGACAAACTACCTGTTAGTCCTGGCCTTGCCTGCGGGTCTGAGCCCACAGACAGCTTGTTAACTCCTGCCTAAGCCCCAGAGCCCATGGACTCCTTGGTGGCCTGGCGCCTGCCCAAGTGCCAGAGTATGTAGATTATTGTGGTTCTGCCCCATTAGACTGGTCTAGATGCCAACACCTGATCCACTAATTCCTCTTGATCCTGGGCAGCAATCCTGGGGGGTGTAGTGAGGCAGTGCGGCCTCCCCCCAGCTCTGAAGGGGAGGGTGACCACACCACCACTACAGTGAGCGAGCGCGTATTATAAAAGTGATTCAAATACAAGTAACTTATTCACATAGCAACTGAAATGAATATGATTGAGATGGGGGTAAACTTTACAAAAAACACTGGTGATTTGAAAATAGGTCTTTGGTTCTTAAGTCAATTAGGCATATAGGAAAAGTTACTCTAGGGCTACGTCTACACTGCTGACTTCTTGCGCAAGAAGCCTTGTGCGCAAGAGTTTTTGCGCAAAAACTTCTTGTGCAAGAGCACGTTCACACTTCAAAGCGCATTGCTGAGGTGATGTGCTTTTGCACAAGAGAGCATCCACACTGCATGGATGCTCTTGCGCAAGAAAGCTCTGATGGCCATTCTTATGCATGAAACCCCTCTGGAGCATCCACACTTGCCTTTTTGCACAATAGCTGTAGCACAAAAAGGAGTTATGCCTTGTAGAAGGAGGTTTACCTACACCAGCAAAAGCCCTCTGTTCTGCCATTTTACTTGTGCAAAAGCGCATTTGCGGTGCAGATGCTCCACAGGTTTTTGCACAAAAACTACCATTTTTGCGCAAAAACCTTGCAGTGTAAACGTAGTCTACATGTTTAACATGCAAAAGAAACCCGCAAACCAACAATATGCCTTCCCCCCCACGCCCTGGAGTAGACTGTATAGTTTGCATATCTGTACAATGCCTAGTAGAATTAGGCTGCAGTCTCTAACTATGAAGTTTACATCACAAATAACCATTCATTTGAACAGATGACAAGTGTGGAGTTAAACAGAATTGCGATGGGGAAATTATTCACACACGTGCGCCCCCTCTCCCCAGGAGGCAGCGGTATTAGTGAGTGCACTTCTCTGAACTGTTAACTCATTTGTCATCTACAACTTTGCCAGTATGCTGATGAAACTGTTACAGGAGCTCCCTCTGGTGGCGAGCATCCATTATTGTGCTCAATAAAAAAACTGTTTAGTGATGGATCACTTTTCCAGCTGGGAGAATCGTTTTGAGGTTTTGGTTTTTTTTAATTTTGTAGTGACTTTGATTGCAGAATCAAGACCTGAGCTACACATGTGAACTGCTGCTCACTGATTCAATGCTACTTTGCAAGTGTCCATCTGGGCAAAACCAATTCCAGCGCCTTGGAGTAATGACTGTCAGTTGTTAGGAAAGTAGCCTTGTTGCAAGCTCAACTACTTTACCCACAAGAGACTTCATTCACTCCCAGTGAATCTCCTTACCTTTTTCGTCGCCAGTTCTCAAAAACCTGAGGGTAGAAGGAAATCGACCAGGCGAAAAAATAGATCCAGCCAATCACCTGGTCTATAATTTTCACTATGTTACTATGGATCACTTGGAATCGAATCCTTGGGCTGCAAAGGAATTTGCACTCAATCAGTTTTAAAATTATTAATATACTCTGTGCTTCTGCATCAATCATGCACCCTCAATTCTAATGTGTGGGGCAGAAAACTCAAGTCAGTTTCTCAAACACGTAGAGCTGGTTTTAGTAGAGCAGTAATAAAGCTTTCCCCTTTTCCCACACACCATTGTGGGCTTTAAGGTTTCCACCAATCTTAGTGATGTCTCACCTACCCTCACTCTTCCTCTGTTCCTTCATATTTCCTCCTCCCTTCCACTACTACTTCCATTCCTCTTAGTATGTTAGTGTTGTGCAATAGCAGGGTTTTACCCTCATGCTCTGCAAGCCAAGCATTGTGGTCTGGCTTGTCCCGTGTTCCTGGATGTGTCATGATGTGGGTAACAATAGACATGATCAAGACACAGAAAAAAGCAGAAGTGAAATGAGGAAGTGGCAAGACTGTGCGTTATCCTGTGGAGCTGCAGCGTTAACGGTAACAAGCACACGCAACTCAGCATTCCCCATCACACCCATTTGTTCTGATACCAAGGAAGAGAGTTCCACCTGTGAACACATGACTCTTTAAGAGACTCCTTAAGCACGAAGATGTGTGGATGTGCTAAGTACTTGGGGCTTACACTGGAGTTAGTGAAAGCTGTGAGCATGCAGAGGAGAGTCAGGCTGTTAGCATTCCAGGATATTACAGACTCAGAAATGTGTGAGCAAGACAGACAAAGCAACAGCTCATGCAGTTTGGACACCGTTCAGCCCTAGCTTGAGTCATGTTGTCATGCAGGCTCTGAGACGCTTCTTGTGTGTGGTTCAGAGGTTGTTGCTGAACCTGACCTAAGAACAGCTAGGATTTTAAGTTTCACGATTCAAAGATACATACAAGATAAAGAAGCTACCAGTACCACTTCAGTTATCTCAATTATTATTGGGGGGTGGGAGGGAGAGATTACTATGTTGATGTTAATCAAGAAAACTAGCAGTGTAATTAGGATACTGGGAAATGGTGTGGGAGCAGGAGAGAGAGAAAGAGAAAAATGATTATACCACTTTAGATAACAAGGAGTTGCACATGTTTTGGGTTGAACTGTAGTTTAACTCACCCAGTTTGGTTGGAATTATTGGCAACAAGAAAAATGGTAACTTGTCCAACATCTTTCGCTTTCACTTGAAAGCTTGACTTCTTTAGATCTGTAGATATTATTACCTGTCAAACAAGGAAAAAAGGCTACAAGTGTAATTATTCACATTTTTAAATGTGGTCAGACTATGACCAATTGTAAGCATTAGCAGAAGGTCTGAAGCCAGTTCTGTTACTCACTTGATCAGGTAGTTCAACAATGGTTCCATTTTTTGATGAGTATGTGACATTAAATGTTATCATCAATGTCTCATTTAATGGGGCACTGTGAAGATAGACAAGTCAAATGAAGCCTACAAATCCATGTGTTAAAGTAGGTTTCAGGCCTTCTGGGAGAATTGGTTCCACACAGCTCAGGCAATATTGTTTTGGAAGGACCACATATACTAACTGATATTTAATCACTTGTGGCACCACCATTATAGCCTACTCTAGAAACAGATACTGTCCTTTACCGACTGACAGACCAATCTGAACTGGACAGAACTAGCATGTCTCCCTTTATGCAACCACTAGTCAATTCCAGCAAGGGTTCGAAAGATGGATAAACACCTTTTGAAGTCTGGTATTTCCCCTATTCTTCTTCCCACTTTGGAAGCATCCCACCAATCCCCAGAGAAGACTGCAGAGGTGAAGTCTCCTTCCTTCTCCCCTCTCCCCCCCCACCCCAAAATCATCTCACATTGAGAAGGAAGTAGAGTATGGCATTTAAGGGTCCTTCTAAATAAACTTGTACCTGAAGCACATTTTTGTTGGGCTCATAATAGCTAGAGCGGGAAGAGACAAGAGTCCATCTCTCTGCAAATGCAGAATTCAATACCCCAACACAGGCCATATAATATTGGATATTGTATCTAGCCAAACTAATTGGTACAAAAAAATACAGAACGTCTGAGCTTGTACCCAACAGTGAATTTTCATCACCAGCAAAGTCAGTAAGAAGCCTATGTACCAGGACTTAAATGGAACACTACTCACAGATGAAACTCACCCTAAATCGGTGGTTCTCAGCACATCAGAGGCATTTTCTACAAACTATGTCTATGGGGGTCCATGGAAAGTTGCCAAAAAAAAATGGCTTTCAACCTCTGGATCATGGATTCCCAGGGGTCTGCAGACTAGGTCTAACATTACCAAAGAAGTGCACATCTCCATTTGAAAAAAAGGTTGAAAACTGCTGCCCTAAATACATAAAGCCACCTCATCTTTCTTGCAAATCTAGTTTGTTATCTGAACTAGTCTTGTCCATTCTCTATTCTGGCCTGATGACTGTGGTTGTAATCAGATTGTGCCAAAAGCAGTCAATTAAAGGAAGAGAAACAAACTGCTGTTCTAACCTTACCTTAGAGTCACAGTGATATTTGTCACACTACCATTTTCTAATGAAACTACTTCAGGGACAGAGAGCACAATGGCTCCATCTGGAAAAAGAAAAGGAGAATTAAGCTTAATTACAGTTTGTAGAAATCTGTATTCTTCCTGAAAAGAAGCCATTTGAGAATGCAAACCAGTTAGACAAGTTCATAGGTTTGGTTAGCAGGAAGTGTTAGTGTGGGAGGCAGCTGTGTCCAGTGACAGTGTGAAAGAAAGCATTAGCCCTTTTTCAACTTATATAAGAAAAAATACAGACTGAAAACTAAGTGGGAAAAACAAAACAAATACCTTATACACATGAAATTAGAGAATATTTTAAACACTAATTATGAAATTCTAATTTAAGTGTTATTGTTTCTTGCGGTAATCAGCAATGGAGCCTAGCTATCTTTAATAATTAGTGATGTAAAATTCTGGTTAATCAGTTAACTGATAAAACTAACGACCAATATCTGAAATGTATAAAAACAAAGAATATACACATCTTATCTTGAAGGGGGAAATGGATTTTAAATGCAACTTTTAGAAATCTTTTGTTAATATTGCAAGAGACTGAGTTTTGTTGTCCCATCTTGGTATCCTATAGACCTCCCCAAACTTTTCTCTGAGGTCTCCCAACTCCTTTGCCCCCTTCCTCAACACGTTATACAAATTCCACAGCCTGTGAAACAACTAGCCAGTAGATTAAAAGCCAGGGTTGGCATAAGGGGTAGCAAGCAGGGCAACTACCCAGGTTCTCAAAGTTAAGTTGCTCAGGCATCAGCTTCAGCCCCAGGCAGTGGGGCTTGGGATTCAGATTCCCGTGCTGGGTCCCAACATGTCCCATACCAGCCCTGCTCTCTGGTTTATTTTGGCAGACTTCTTGAAATTTGCTTGCTGCCCCCGAAGGGTACCAGACCCCTGTTTGAGAACCACTGTTGTAGGCACTTCTGGAAGCTCTAAACCACACAGCTGGCATTGACTGCAGTGTACTATGTAGCTTGCTGACCTACCCTAATGACTTACATCAATAGCAAAACAAGACACATCGTGCTGACTGGTCACCACAAAACAATCTGAAGATAGTTCCCAATATCGCAACAGCAGTTGGAACAACACCTTGAAAGCTGTTATACAAGCCAATACCCTTATAAACACACCATTATTTCACATGGGTCACCTTTAACAGGAGACTATTTGGTTTCTATTACAGAAACCCTTTTCATTTACAGCCCATTTAGCTTAAAAAACAAAACACAACACAACCTACTGCTGATCTTGTGCAAGATTAGGTAAACTTCCCAGCTGGGAAGACACTTACCACAGAGCTTTAGCAATGAGAGCAAAAAACACAACCCAGAGAGAAGTAGCCATCTTTTCGCCATCCTGCTAGTCTTCAGTGGGCTACGAGACAAACGAAAAGAAGTTTTGTTTAAGTACCTGCACGATTTCAGCCACAGAGCAACCCGGTCTGTCACCTTCCTTCTCCCCAGCGCCCTGCATCACTTCATCTGACCCATCGCCTTGCCCAGGTCATCTTTAACCCACATCCCCCTATCCCAGGGCTAGCCCAGACTGTCCCCTCCCCACCCAGCCCTCCACTTAGGGAAGACACCTTCAGACCAGTTTGCCAAACTCCCACTTACCCTCCCCCACTTCCCACCCTGCATCACTGTCTCAGCACCCCATGACAGGGGCCCAGAGCCCTCCCTCACCACCCTACCTAGCCCCCATGCCAGGAACCCATAGCCCTCCCCATGCCAGGAACCCATAGCCCCTCCCCACTACCCTACCTAGCCCCATGCCAGGAACCCATAGCCCCTCCCCACTACCCTACCTAGCCTCCCCATGCCAGGAACCCATAGCCCCTCCCCATGCCCCCTAGCCCTCCCACTACCCTACCTAGCCCCCATGCCAGGAGCCCATAGCCCCTCCCACCCTCTACCTAGCCCCATGCCAGGAGCCCAGCCCTCCCCACTCCCTACCTAGCCCCATGCCAGGAACCCATAGCCCTCCCACCACCCTACCTAGCCCTCCCCATGCCAGGAACTCCATAGCCCTCCCCACCACCCTACCTTAGCCCCATGCCAGGAACCCATAGCCCCTCCTATACCACCCTACCTAGCTCCCCCATGCCAGGAGCCCATAGCCCCTCCCCACCCCCCTACCTAGCTCCCCCCATGCCAGGAGCCCATAGCTCCTCCCCCACTCCCTACCTAGCCCCATGCCAGGAACCCAGGCCTCCCATGCCAGGAACCCATAGCCCCTCCACCACCCTACCTAGCCCCCATGCCAGGCAACCCATAGCCCTCCCCACTCACTCTACCTAGCCTCCCCATGCCAGAACCCATAGCCTCCCCCACTCCCTACCTAGCCCCATGCCAGAACCCATAGCCCCTCCCCACTCCCTACCTAGCCCCATGCCAGGAGCCCATAGCCCCTCCCACTCCCCTACCTAGCCTCCCCCCATGCCAGGAGCCCCTAGCTCCCCATGCCAGGAACCCATAGCCCTCCCACCACCCTACCTAGCGCCCCATGCCAGGAACCCATAGCCCTCCCCTGGCACCACCCTACCTAGCTCCCCCATGCCAGGAACCCATAGCCCTCCCCACTACCCTACCTAGCCTCCCATGCCAGGAGCCCATAGCCCCTCCCCACTCCCTCTACCTACCCCCATGCCAGAACCCATAGCCCTCCCACCACCCTACCTAGCTCCCCATGCCAGGAACCCATAGCCCCTCCCCACCACCTCGCCTAGCCCCCATGCCAGGAGCCCAGCTCCCTCCCCACTGCCCTACCTAGCTCCCCTGCCCTGCCCTCTGCTCCTGCTCCTGCCCTTGCCCTGCCCCCGTCCCTCACAGCCGGGCCGCACAGCCTTGGCGGGCACTCACCGCCGCCGGATGTCGGAGTCCTCCCCCTCACGTGAGCGGCCGCCTACCCCGCGCTCCGCCGGCTTCGATCTCGCGCGCCGTAAAGCCGCAATGGCCGCGCCCTGCCGCCATCTTGCGGCGCCTGGGGGCGCGCGGGGCGGTTTCGTTCTGACGTTCTAATGTGTGAAATCAGGGCTTTGTGCGCAAGAACTGTGACGCTCCCGCTCAGGAATAAGCCCTCTTGCCCAACTGTTCTTGCGCAAGAGGCCAGTGTAGACAGGCAACATGAATTTCTTGCGCAAGAAAGCCCGATGGTTAAAATGGCCATCCGAGCTTTCTTGTGCAAGAGAGCGTCTACGCTGGCATGGATGCTCTTGCGCAAAAGCACATTTCTTGTGCTAAGGCACATGCCAGTGTAGACGCTCTCTTCTGGAAGAGTTTTTGCACAAGAACTCTTCTGCAAAAGAGTTCTTGCGCAAAATCATGCCAGTGTAGACGTAGCCAAAGATTAACAGGCAGGAGCAGCCCGAGGCCGGCTGCGGCAGCTGGTGCCCCAGGCGGAAGGCGCGATCGGCGCCCCCGCCTGCACGGCCGTCAATGGCCGTGACGTAATCATCGGGCGCCTGGGTGCCCCGTGACATCATCATCAGGCGCCCTGGGCTATGCTCACGGGCTGCCCCTGTTAACAGGTTAACCGATTAAAGTGGGGAATGGATGGGGGCTGCTCCAGCTTCATGGGTTGTAGTGCCCTCCACTGCTCTCCACCTCCGCCACAAGCAGGAGCTGCTCCAGCCAATAGGAGCAGCCCCTGCCTGCTGTGGCGGGGGAGGGAGCTGAGCCAGACCCACCTTGCTCCAGCTGGCTGGTTGGAGCGGCCCTTGTCTGCTGTAGCAGTGGTGGAGGGGAGTGTTCCAGCTTGGCTGTGGCATGGAGCTGCTCCAGCCCATACTAGTTAACTGGAATGGGTAGGTTAGACTTACCGGTTAACCACATCCCTAGTCTGTATATCTGAAATCTTATTTAAAATTCTTCTCTTGTGTTGTATAAAAAAAACAAGCTGAGTAAGCTTCTAGACAGAACAGTTTAAAAAAAAATCAGTGGTTAAGTATCTGAAAGGTTAAGGCAGATAAAGACAGAATAAATGCTGATTAGTGTTTCTGGCTGTCCTGTAATAGGTATGCGTGAGTGGTATAGCCATGTTGATCCCACGGTATTTGCAAGACAAGGTGGGTGAGGTATTACCTTTATTAAGTTAATCCAATAAAAGATATTACCCCGCACATTTTGTTTCTCGACTGTAGGTCATGAATCCTTTGGAACTCTTTTTTAAAAATAATTTGTGGAGTTTCAAAACAGACATAGCTCTAAACCCTTTCTGAAATGACACCACAGTTAATTGTCAGAGTAGACTTGATTCTGGCATGATAGACTGAAACTGACAGGCCAAATCCAAGTTATATACTTTCCTCGGGCTCAGCGGCGCTGAAGTACCTAAGGTGGAGCACTCACGGGGACACTCCCCGAAGAAGAAAGATCTTTCCTAGCATCTTGATCTTGTATGTGATGCTGCTTCTCAGGGAACAGAGACTAACAGCCCTAACCCATTTTGAACTTTACCTTGGAATGTGATCATAAACTTCATATGGGCACTGTTTAAGTAGGGCATCGTAAAGGGCTTCAGGTCCATTTTGTCTATTGATCCATCCGGCGAAAAACAGGGCAGAAAGATGGAAGGTACATAACAAGAGATCATAACAAGTCCATTGACTTGGGTAGTAATAAAGGGACTAAAGTAGTACAAATAAGAAGTACAGATTGAACCTCTCTAATCCAGCATTCTCTGGTCCGGCAACATCCATGGTTCCTTATGATTTTAGTTAGCTGGATGTCCACTTATCATTTGTGTGGCCAAAGTTCCCATGGCCCCATAAAGTTTATTTACAGCCACCAGTTCTGACTCTCAGTGTTTCTGTGCCCCTGCCTCTCATTATCCCTAAATGTCGTCGAAGAGCCTAGTAAGCTGTTGTAGTGTTGGTAATGCTGCTTGAAAATATTGACCTCCCATGGTTCAGGAAACTCTCTGGGTTGGCACCAGTCAAATCCTGAGGGTGCCAGACTAGAGAGGTTAAACCTCTAATAATAACAACAATAGGTTAGTAATATTTGTTTATGCAATCAAAATTATATATTAATAGATTGGTGTGTGAAATTAAACTTTAGTTTCTAATGTATAATATTTAGCCACAAATGATCTAAATTAGTGTGTGATGAGACTTAGAACTATGTAGTAATTTGGTAATTCAGCTATAATAATAGTGTATTGTTAAGCTAAATAATAGATGATGTTCCCGTCTACCTACAGTATCTCTGCTTGAATAAATACAGGCACAAACATCAGACTTAGGAGCGTGCGCACTTACAAACAAAAGCTCACCTGCATCTCTAGGCAGGGATATCTTTAGCATTTATGGGGCCCTAGGCAGTACTATTAAACTGGTGCCCCTATGCCCAACAGCAGCCTGGGGGTGTGTGTGTGACAAGTTTGTAGAGATGTGGTTTTTGTAATTGTCAGCAACAAAGTAATGAGATAATTTTAAAGCAAATATTTAACAAAGCTCTTGTAGACTAACACAGTAACTTCAGAAACTGACAAGATGTACTTGGGGTTGGCAAATGCCTGTTAAATGGCTTCAGTACCACTGGAATGGCTCTTTTACAGGTTCAGCGGCTGCTAATAGGGCTGACAGGCTTTGTCACTTTTAAGTTAAGTAGATCCTTCTGGAGAAAGCAGAGCCACAGAACAGGGATAGGAAGAGGCGGGTGGACATTAAGATCCAGGGTGTCCCAAATTTTTGGATGCCCTAAAGAGCTGCATGTTGTGCATATGGGTAAGGACGGCACTGGCCTCGGAAACAGGCACGAGGCACGGGGTGGTGGGTTGCTCAAGTGCTGGCAGGAGGACTCCAGAGGACTGGGGTGGGGGGAGGGCAGGTTGCGCAGCCAGCAGCTGGAGAAAAGCATCGCTTTGAAGGGGAAACAGCCACTTCTCTCCAGATGCTGGCTGCATGGCCGCCCCCTGCTCGTCCAAAGTCCTCTGGCCTGTGCTCACTGCCTCCTTGTGAACTGAAGTTGGGCGCAGCCCATGGGATGTGGGGTGGGGAATCGGCCAGGGAATGGGGCTGGTTGCAGGAGCCAGCACAGAGCCCGTAGTGGGAGGTGGCGACTGGGGGGTGCTCAGAAATCCTGGTCAGAATCTCCACTTACCTCCTCATCCTCAATTAACCTGCTTTACCTCAAGCACCAACATTCAAGGTTAAATAAAAAACGATTTCTACTATTTTACATGGCAAATAAACAGTATTTTAGATATCTTATGGGTTAAACAGGCTTTTGTGGACTAGCCTGGGAACGACCATTTATAACATTTCTGCTATGGACAAATGTGCTCTGAGTTCCAAATAACTAACTTACAAATGAACTTTTTGAACACAACCCATTAGTAAGTTGGAGACTTTCTGTACAGCACACCAATTTAGTAGATACGTGCTTGAATCCTCATAGATTGTCTCAGCATGTTTATACCTGATTTTATGGTTGCAGGGAATGGAGCAAGATGTCCAGAGAATAATAAAAGCCTTGAATGAATGTCTTGAGGCTTTTCCCCAGGAGCATCTTCTAAGAGTTAGTCGCATTGGTATTTCAGGACAAATGCATGGGGTTGTGTTTTGGAACACAAACCAAGGTAATGTTCATTTTTTTACATGTTTGCTATTTATACTGTAGTGTAGAAGCTAAATGGCAGAAGCCATGAAAGATGGATCTGTTGATGTTGGAGATAATTTTTGGTTCTGGAATAATCAGTGGAAAATGGCCATCAAATGAGGGTTACAGGAGTCGGAGTAAGAAGTCCTCCAGCTCAACATTATTTCAAAATAATGGCTTGCAGGGTAGACACTCTCTTTGTTATTTCAGAATGTCGGTTATTCTGAAATAATGCTGTCCTGTAGATGTACCCTTACTGTCTGTGGCCCAGTGAGTTGTCTGAATACATTCCAGTAATTCCTCTTCTTTAGAGAGCTTACCGAGTCTGTCTTGCCATGTTAGACTGACATTTTATGGAAATGTTACATAGCATTACCCATACTGAAGTGCACTGGAATATTGTTTTTAAAGATTCCCGTTTGAAAGCAGAATACAAGGACTGAACTTAAGTGAAATGTAATATTTTAACCAGTCAGATTTAAAAAAAACACAACAGTTCATTAAATGAAATGGTTTTGTGATAAGCCGTAGATGACACATGCACAATATTCTTATTAATGATGACTCCGTGAGTATAAGGAAATGGAAATGCAATGCTGCATGGGTAAGTAGTTGTAGGCTCATCAACCAAATCAGCCTCTGTGACTTATTCACATACGCTCTGATTCTGCAAATACTCAAGTAAATGTGTAACTGCATGGCTTTGTTTACAGGACTGGGATCTTAGATTGTAAACTCTGTAGGGCAGGGATTATAATGTGGATTTTTCTCAGATACACTGTTATAAATCCATTGAGATTAGTGGTTCTATGTGTTTAGTCTCTCCAACTCAGAATACACACCTATATACAATAATGCAAATATTAAATAATAGCTATTGTTGAATTCCCTAGTTGAAGGAAAGATTTGCTGTAGACCATAAAACTGACTTCCCGAAAGTACTGGTCATTGTTTGCCAGATATTGGCAAGATCTCAATTGCTTTAAGTGATCCTGAACTATTCATTACTGGCTGCAATTTTATTTTAAATACTAACTCCATCACCAAGGAATATATCGAAGGGCTGATGGATTTATGGGTCTGGTACTTGCCTTCTAGCTGTCCCATGAGGTCTGCGTAACAAAACCGCAGGAGTCCATCATCCACATAAATTCTCATGTGAAGGTGCTTAATATTTCATTTCAGAAAGCCACATCATTTTTTTGTTTTAAATTTCTGTATGCAACAAAATGAAGGAGAACCTTTGTTTGTTCTCACTTTGATTAGATTAAGTGAAACTGCACCCTCTGTATTGCAGATCATATTTTTAATGGCATACTTTAGGGATAGCCTTGTGGTTAATACTAGTTCTTAGAATCCATTTTAAAACTAGGTGCAGTGGAAATACAGTTGAAATTGACTTAAAGGAGCAGCAAGCAAAGGAGAGGAAATGAGATAGAAATGGACTTTGGAAGCTTCACACAATACTTTAAATCTTACACGGTTAGTTTATGGTTGCTTTGTGTGAGAGTGGAGTTCAGGAGCTGTACTGAATTTTCAATCCAGGCTAGTGGAGACAATGGTCATTGTCGAATGATGCCTTCTGCCATGCCTGGCATAAGCTCCCCCTCTGCAAGTGTGGCTTAACTTCTGTGAGTAAGAGCCTCACTACTATTGTGTCTCTTTTATGCTACGTAAAAGGGCTGGAGCTGCATAAAGGGTCTTAAAAGGCCTACATTTGGCCAGGGGGTGACTTCCCCCGCACAGGAACTGTGGAAGACAGCCATAAGGCTGCATTCCTAGGATTCCTTTACAAGGCCCTGTGAGGTGGGATTGGGGCACAGGAATGGAGCATGAGGATTTAGTGCTGTGGAGATTCTGGGCAGCTTTGGGAGACTGCCATAATTTAGACTGGCCTCTCCAGGTGGCCTAGGATTGAGAGGGTGCAAAGGAGGTTTAGGGACACAGCACAGAATCCTACCTTTGTATTTAATAGGAACAAGGTAGGGGTCCTTGGCAATAAAGCTAAAAAGAAGTTTGAATCCACATAAATCCTAGTGAGGGTATGCCATCTTTTCAGTGAGGCTGTGTTACAGAGCAAGGATGCCATGTACCTTTACTACTTGGCGGTTATATATTCCTGTAGATGGTTGCATCTGGATCTATCAAGCAATCAGATAAGTGGTACTTTGGATTAAAAACCAGACAGCCATAGTATAATGGATAGTGTTTGCATGCAGTTTTAACAATGGAGTGCTGTTCTAAGAGCCTACAGCCCCATTTCTCACTGGGTGTTGCATGTTTCTGGTGGATCATGCTGTCTAAAATATGACATTCTGTCTTATGTCAGTCACTACCTGTGCCGGTTTGTGTGGATATTATGGGTAGCAGAAGGACAGAGCTGAAGTCTTTGGGCAGCGTGGTTTTTTTTCCTTCATCTCAGGGTAACTGGCTTTATAGTAGATTAGTCAGGACTGGAAAATATGCTTGGTTACTTTGACTCTAGTCCTGGTGTATATTTTTGAAGCATTAAATGTGTTTGTAGAATGATCGGAGTCACAGGAGTTGAGAGGTGCCAGACAAACTGCAGTTATGCTGTGCTTCTCAAATACTGCCTGTTTCAGGGTGCAAATGGGCAGAGAGTGGAACCGGTCACACCTTTCAGCCTGGAGAAGTCAGTCATCTGATTACATGGCAAGATGGCCGCTGCAGCAGCAGTTTCCTCTCTTCTCTTCCTCAACCACAGTCACATCTCAGCGTGGCTACAGGATTTGGGTGTGCCACAATCTACTGGTATTTAAAGAACAGGTAGAAGCACTGTAACTTCAGCTGTATGCATTAGATTTTCTGTGTCCAGCTGTTTCATTACCATTCTCTTGTCTGGAATTAAAGCCACAGTGCACGCTCTTGTAGAAGGTGAATGCTATGTCAGGGTCAGCAGCTGTACTTCTTCCTATCTCTCAGAATGCACCAGCAGGAGGAGACTTGTGAGATGAAGCAGAAGTTCCTTTTAATCCTAATATTCTTTAAACGACTAAAGATAATTTCAAATCAATGCAAGAATTAAGCATGAACCATATACATCTAACTCCTCCTTTTAGTAAAAACCACCACAGAACACTTAAGAAAAGAAACATCTCTGTTTATACATCATCAGTTAATACAATTTGAACCCTACAGTCGTACCTTAAGTATAGATCCTATATAGATTTATGAAAATCTAAAATATGTTGGGAGATTTGCTTTGGGCCAGTTCCTTAAGGTGCTATGAGAATTGGACCCTACATTAGCTGCTCTTCTTTTCCCTCTTACGCAGTAAGCAGTCCTACCAAGCCTCTGATGTGGTTTATACATAATCTGCTGGTTGTCCCATGTTTTGCATGGGACATAGTTTTTCACTTACAACTTGCCTTCAGCCATAGCAGGATGTGGAATCCACACATTTTTGCACAGATTCTGAAACCACTTTAACGTCAGTAAGTTATTCCCAAAGTTTTACCATCTTCCACATCAAGTAGTATTCAGTTTTACTAAGAAGAAAAGGCTCTTTTGATTGTGCTTTCCTCCTGAAGTCTATTTAGAAGATGGTATCTGAAACATGGTTGATCTCTCCACACTCATTTTTATACTGTTATTTTCATCCTTGGTGCTTTTGCTTTAATGTATATAGTGAGCACCCTAATTCAACTGGATGGAATTAAGATTTTTTTTCAGATGCTTCAAAGCTGAGATGAGGACTTCTCTGTGCAAATATGCTGCTGTTTCCCTTTTTATAACAGTTTTTGCAGCTGTGTACTTTGCCAAAGAGAACTGGTGTATTAAAACTGGTTTCCCCCATCTCCTGGTAGGAGTGAGTATTGCGCATAGTAGCACATCATAAAACCAGTTCCATGGAAAAACTAGGACTTGATCACGGAGGTAGTCTTCATTGTTGGTTCTGTGCTGTTTTGATTTGGTACTCTGTGTGCTTCTGTTACTCCAGAGAATATTAGATACAATCTTGTCTTTCATAAGGGGTGCATTTACTGATGGGTCAGAGTCAATATTCTATTTTACTAACAGGAGCCTTATGAGTTACTCCTCATTGTCTTTACTTTATAGTGCTCTGTATCATTTGACTTTCATAGCAAAAATAAGAGTAGGAATTATACCTACTCTATTTCCTTTTATACACAACTAGGAATTCAGCAATACAGTACTCATCTGCAACAATGTAATTAAGTTTCATTGCAAAGTAACAATTCACTGAAGAACATTAGTCACACACTCCAATTTTTCTGTTTTTCTTCAATAAGCAGCTTTTTTGTTTTCCCCCAGACACTCTCTGTTAAATCATTTTTACAGTAAAGCTAAAGTAGCTTAGTCAGAATGTTTGGAAAAGATCTAATTGGATTATTGGCCTCCAAACCAGGTGCTAATAGAGGAACTGCGGTGTTGGAGGTAGACGCTAGAGATGGTTGAAATTTTTTGCTTGAAAGGTTTTTTTAATCAACAAAGAATGCTCTTTTTCTATCAAAACATATGTTTGCAGGGAAATCTCTCTTTAATTTTTGAGTTGCCAAATGTGATTTTTTCCCCCCTTAATTCAGATTTTGGTTTTTCTATACAAACAAAGTCTTGAAATATTTTTTGCAAAAACAGGCTTTTTTGTAGAATAATTTTGTGGACAGAAAAAATGTTTCTTAACCAGCTCTAATGGAAACTTTTTTTCCTAGGATTTATCTCTCATGCAATTAACATGTTTCCAGAAGGCTGGGGTTTTTGGGTTTTGTTTTGTTTTGTTTTGTTTAGTCATGTGTTTCAGGTTTTGTCCTGAATATCAGCTATGATTAGAGACTGTTGTCAACTGACTGTTTAACAAAGCAGCTGTTTTATTTTTGTTTTGTTGTTAAATAGCCCAGATTTTCTGAAGCATTATGATGCAGCTGGTACCATCCATGATTACTTGGTTGCCATGTTGTGTGACCTGAAAAGGCCATTGATGTCCATCCAGAATGCTGCCAGCTGGGGATATTTTAATTGCAGAAGTAAAAGATGGAATACTGAGATGTAAGTGACAGTTATCCAATGGATTTGGTGTGTTATCTGTCTCACATGGTGTGGATACTTCTGTATACCGTAAGTATGACTGTAGCCCAGACAGGAAGTGATTGAAAGCTGCTTTCTCAGATGGTTGTTTATGTAGTAAGATGACGGCCTGGAACATAAGCCCATGTATCACGGGCCTGGTGTGAGGCCTGAGGCCTAGACCGCAATTGTTAAGACTTTGCTAATATAAAGCAAAGTGAAGCTATGAGCAAGAAAAAGGCCCCTGTTTATAGAAGTTGGCAAGAACAGAGCTGATATTACAGAAATAGTCATACCTAAGAGGTACTAGGCACAGGTTGTAAACGTATTTCAGAGGGGTCATAACAGAACACTTTGTGAAGAAACCTCTTGGTAGCAAGACCCTTCCCAGATAACAGGAACATACTGACCCAGGTTCAGGACAGGGTCTAAACTGACAGCATGATAGAAAGTGATCAAACTCCTATGTACAAGGTAATATGTGGATCTAGGTATGTCAGAGGGTTGCAGCCTGATATGTCAGGAATGATGTGTAACTTGTTTGTATCTGTATACAAAAATGTACCCCAGGGTTGTCTTTGTCCAACTGAGGAAGATCCTATGAGTCGAGTCCTTTGTCATCGGCCACATTCTTAGCCTACCTGTAGTCATCTGATCTGGGGCTATTACTGAGCTTTGTTTACAATAAGCCTAGCGCCTTCGATCCTTATCTGTTTTTGTGGTCTTTGGGGGCTGTCTTGGAGTCTATTATATTAGCTGTCTATGCAGAGCTAATACGATATGCAGAGGGAGCATCCACATGCAGCTGAACGGTTATCACTGGACAAACCAAGAGACCTGTCAGGACACCACACTGGTGACTTCTGGCAACCACAGTTTGACCTGTGCGCAATGAGTCTGTGTGTCTCACTCCAGTTTGTGCTGGGCAAGTACGCCATATAAAACCTCACTACTGTTGGCATTCACGGGCATTGTCGTTTTTATAAACCTTAAGAGAAGGTGTTAGTGGCTGGCTCAGGCAAGAGGCCATGGATATTGAATTATTTGCTTCTTTCCTGCAGGTGGTCTCCTTAGGGCATGGATGAGGTACAGCGGTGGGACAGAGTGGGTCAGCTTGCACTGGTGCTGTCCATGTTATATTCTATAAAGAGAATTTCTTTGGTATCTTCAGCTGAGCTCTTTAACAAGCATTTAAATTCACTTACAGTGTCATTTAAAGGTTACCAGGCATCTGATATGAGATGAATTTTATTCTCTTTTTTTTTTTTTTTTTTTTTTTAAATGACTTGCTCTTTCAAGGGGTGGAGTCCAGGGCTTGTACATTTCAGGGATCAATTTGGGCCATGACTCCAGGGTGAAAAGATCTTCCAACAGTGAAGGTAAAATACTTCCTAGCCCATTGAGCGGGTAACAGAAGCTTGGATTTGTCCCACTGTGCTTTTTCTGACATGAAGTAGTGGTTGTAATGAAGTGGTCTATAAACACATCGATGTTTGTTTGCTTCAGGTGCTTTTAGCTAATATTTTCTGATTTGTTTTTGACCTGCTAACCCTCTGCATGGAAGTTCCCTGAGAGTCAATGATCTTTGGCACTGAAAACTGGTTGTATGACTGTTGTTTTGATTGTCCCTTCCCATACTGCTTGGCGGTGTGACTTTGGTGGTTTGAACATGTGGTGGTGCACATGATCCTGCTAGATCAAATCAAGTATAAATGTAGGTGGATTTATTTACTCTTCTGTACAAAGCTGTGTGTATTTGTAGCCAACACAGTCAATGGAACCGGGAAATCTGAACTTGTCCTAGACCAGTGGTTCCCAACGCAGTGCCCGCAGGCGCCATGGCGCCCACCTAGTGACCAGGGCTGGCCCGAGCCATTCTTGCGCCCCAGGCGCCAGGTGCATGTGCGGCCCCCGGGCGCCCGGCAGCCCCAAAAGGTTGGGAACCACTGTCCTAGACAGAGCTAATTGAGTGAGCAAAAGATTCTGGAAATCCAGCAACCACAAGCATGGAGTCAGGTTAGCTTGTGACATCAGAAATTGTTCACATAAGCCAGGTTGCCTGCTCTCGTATTGACTAATCCACCTGTTTTGTTTTGTTTTTGGATTGCAGTTTGAGTGAGTCTGGCTTTCCTGTTGATTTGCTTCCTGAAGTGGGTGAACCTGGTGGCATTGCAGGGAAGATGTCCCATGACTGGCATGGAATACCAAAGGGAACAGAAGTGGGAATTGCTCTGGGAGATTTCCAGTGCTCTGTTTATTCTTGTATGACTGAGAGGTCTGATGCAGGTATTATTTTACAGCTGGGACACCACTCCAGTAGAACTCAGAGTTATAAACGCCACAGGAGGTTGTTTGTAACTCTGAACAACATGTTATGGTTGTTCTTTCAAAAGTTTACAAGTGAACATTGACTTAATACAGCTTTGCAACTTTACTATGCAGAAAATTGCTGCTTTTAACCATCTTAATTTAAAAGAAACAAGCACAGAAACAGTTTCCTTACCTTATCAAATCTTTTAAAAAAACTTTCCCTTTATTTTTTTAGTAGTTCGTGTTTAACATAGTAACATATTTGCCTTTTCTTTTGGGTCTCTGCTGCCTGATTATGTACTTCTAGTTCCAAATCAGGCATGTGGTTCCTCTGGTGTTCATAACTTCAAGCTTCCACTGTAAGACTTTTCCATAGGTTTTAGTTCCATTTTCTAGTCTGTGAGAGGACTAATGAAGTTTTCTGTTAGTTCCATAGCTGTTGTTCCTAGCTGAGTATTTATATTGTGCTCAACCCCATGGTGTATGGATAACTTATTTTCCTTTTTCAGGGTGGCTTGCTAAAAGACTACATCTTTTCTTTCTTGTGTCGTAGTTCTCAATATCAGCACCTCTGCTCAGCTGACAGTCCCCATGCCCTTGGGATTTCAGCCTCCAGACACACCCGATTCCTTGTCAGCTGTTGCCTATTTTCCCTATTTTGATGGTAACTATTTGGCAGTGGCAGCATCGCTCAATGGAGGAAACGTGTTGGCAACATTTGTGAATATGTTGGCACGCTGGATGGCAGAGCTGGGTAAAGTATTTTGGGGATAGACAGAGTTTAAAATGGGAGATAGTCAGCAAGATTTGAGGGACTGAGCCAAAGCAGCAAGTCTTGTACAGCAGTGGTTTTCAGTCTGTGGTTCACAGACCTTGGGGGGGTTGCAAATGGTGTCCAAGATTTCCCAAAGGGACTGCACCTCCACTGAAAAAATGTTAGGGGTCTGCAGATGATGTTGAAAACCATTGTTTTACAGAGTGTGTGATCTAAGTGTTCCCACTGCAGTGCTAGAATTTCCTGCAACTATTAGGGGACACACTGGGAACAACACTAACTGGAGCCTGCATTTTGACTGTCTGGGTTTTGTTTTTGTTTCTTTTCTTTTCCCAAGCACTTAAGTGAGTGAGAATATCTCTGTGGGTTCCATTTCAGAATCAAAGGAAAAATTATAGGTCGATAAATCAGAATTCAGTCACTAATTTCTCTGTTCATAGAGTTTAGAAAGTGTGACTTGATTATATTAATTGCAATTCTCACAGAACTTTAAATGCTTAATGGACTCAAAGAGCCAGGTTTAGTGCAGTATCGTACAAGACTATCATGTCATTTCCCCAAAGTGCTTTAAAATGTGTTGTAACAACTGCTTTGATATCCTTTGCTTGGGATGTCTCAGAGCAACAGTGAATTTTAAAATCCTTCCAACCAATGATTGAGTGACCTTTGCACTGTCAGCACAGGAGGTGGAGGCTGTGCTGATTGCCCCTATTAAGAAAAGGTCACTAGCTGGTTAGTTTCCAAACATACAATATTGCCCTTACTGCTGCTTTTTCATTTAAATTGAGCCAGTAGCTAATGTTTCAGATAAACCTGTTCCGTTACCAGAGCTGCAATGTCTGTAATCTGAAGACTTCTTGAATCAAAACTATATTTGACGTGGAGGTTCGCATTCCTGCAGGAGTGATCTCCCTCGGGACAGGAGAAGCCAAATACAAAGTGGTCTGTTGAGCCAGCGCACAGCACTGGAACAGCACCCAGCATCATTAACATACTTTCAGTCTTCAGTTTTTGTCTGACAGGCGAAAGGGACCCCAAGCGGATAAAATCAGTAACACTATTTTCTTTTGGCAGGGTATGACGTTCTAGAATCCAATGTCTATGCTCAAATGATCAATGCAGCTTTGGCCCAAAATGAGACCAGGCTCTCAATCTGCCCAACTGTATTTGGAGAAAGACACATACCTGAGCAGATGGCCTCAGTGACTCGTATCTCTGCTTCTGAGCTCTCTCTAGGTCACATAACCAGAGCTATGTGCCATGGGATCATTCAAAATCTGCATTCCATGTTGCCAATTCAACACCTGAAAGAGGCAGGAGTGAAGCGAATTCTAGGCAGTGGAAGTGCCCTTTCCAGGAATGAGGTGCTGAAGCAAGAAGTGGAGAAAATGTTTCCATTTCCGGTGATCTATGGAAAGGATGTGGATGCAGCTGTGGGTGCTGCGATGGTGATGTTGCACAGAAGAAGTCCATCGTTCAGGGTTGTCTGACATTGTGTTTTTCTGGACATATCAAAACTTTCTGTTTCCTCCTCATTCCTGATGTTGCTTTTAATCCACCATCCCACTCAGTGTGGAGAAGAACAGCTTGCATTAATGTCCCTCTCTGATTCCACAAGTACTTAGGGCTCTGCATGCCCTTATGTTGTCATTCCTAACTGTGCAATGAATTCCAATTATTGTATGAAATTTGACTGTGCAAAGGGAAAAGATCCATTAATTTTGAGTTAAAGATACCTCATCATAGGCTCATTTTCCTATTAGAAAAGAAGCTTAGGATAGCTAAGAAAAGCTAGGGTCTGTGGTAATAGCATCTGTAGCCTTTGTTAGAGATGTTTTGTGGTTAAACTATCTTTTACCCTACATATGTGCACCACAATGAAGCCGAGAAGTGCTACTGTAATACAAATAAAATAACAATTTGCCATATCTTATAGATTGAAGAGTTTCTCTTTGAAGGGTTGAACACCTTTTTTGCGTCTTAATCATAGAATCATAGAATACTAGGACTGGAAGGGACCTCGAGAGGTCATCGAGTCCAGTCCCCTGCCCTCATGGCAGGACCAAATACTGTCTAGACCATCCCTGATAGACATTTATCTAACCTACTCTTAAATATCTCCAGAGATGGGGATTCCACAACCTCCCTGGGCAATTTATTCCAGTGTTTGGCTACCCTGACAGGAACTTTTTCCTAATGTCCAACCTAAACCTCCCTTGCTGCAGTTTAAGCCCATTGCTTCTTGCTCTATCCTCAGAGGCCAAGATGAACAAGATTTCTCCCTCCTCCTTATGACACCCTTTTAGATACCTGAAAACTGCTATCATGTCCCCCCCCTCAATCTTCTCTTTTCTAAACTAAACAAACCCAATTCCTTCAGCCTTCCCTCATAGGTCATGTTCTCTAGACCTTTAATCATTCTCGTTGTTGCTCTTCTCTGGACCCTCTCCAATTTCTCCACATCTTTCTTGAAATGCGGTGCCCAAAACTGAACACAATACTCCAATTGAAGCCTAACCAGCGCAGAGTAGAACGGAAGAATGACTTCTCGTGTTTTGCTCACAACACACCTGTTAATGCATCCCAGAATCATGTTTGCTTTCTTTGCAACAGCATCACACTGCTGACTCATATTCAACTTGTGGTCCACTATAACCCCTAGATCCCTTTCTGCCGTACTCTTTTCCAGACCGTCGCTTCCCATTCTGTATGTATGAAACTGATTGTTCCTTCCTACGTGGAGCACTTTGCATTTGTCTTTATTAAACTTCATCCTATTTACCTCAGACCATTTCTCCAATTTGTCCAGGTCATTTTGAATTATGACCCTATCCTCCAGATTAGTTGCAACCCCTCCCAGCTTGGTATCATCTGCAAACTTAATAAGCATACTTTCTATACCAATATCTAAATCGTTGATGAAGATATTGAACAGAGCCGGTCCCAAAACAGACCCTCATGGAACCCCACTTGTTATGCCTTTCCAGCAGGATTATGAACCATTAATAACTACTCTGAGTACGGTTATCCAGCCAGTTATGCACCCACCTTATAGCAGCCCCATCTAAGTTGTATTTACCTAGTTTATTGATAAGAATATCATGCGAGACCATATCAAACGCCTTACTAAAGTCTAGGTATACCACATCCACCGCTTCTCCCTTATCCACAAGACTCGTTATCCTATCAAAGAAAGCTATCAGATTGGTTTGACATGATTTGTTCTTTACAAATCCATGCTGGCTGTTCCCTATCATCTTGCCACTTTCCAAGTGTTTACAGATGATTTCCTTAATTACTTGCTCCGTTATCTTCCCTGGCACAGAAATTAAACTAACTGGTCTGTAGTTTCCTGGGTTGTTCTTATTTCCATTTTTATAGATGGGCACTATATTTGCCCTTTTCCAGTCCTCTGGAATCTCTCCTGTATCCCATGATTTTCCAAAGATGATAGCTAGAGGCTCAGATACCTCCTCTATCAGCTCCTTGAGTATTCTAGGATGCATTTCATCAGCCCCTGGTGACTTGCAGGCATCTAACTTTTCTAGGTGATTTTTAACTTGTTCTTTTTTTATTTTACCTTCTAAAACTACCCCCTTCCCACTAGCATTCACTATGTTAGGCATTCCTTCAGACTTCTCGGTGAAGAATGAAACAAAGAAGTCATTGAGAATTTCTGCCATTTCCAAGTTTCCTGTTACTGTTTCTCCCATATAGGAGGGAAGGTTATTTTTGCATAGGTCACTGAGGTATATTGCTGCTGATCCAAGTTAGATTCATGACTAGCTCATATAATGATTTTTTATATACATCAATGCTCGTGCTTCAGAGCACAGATTGGTTACCAGCTGGTAGTCAGGAAGATACTTCTCTCGTTATGTTTTAATGCACAGTTATTTACATTTGTGTGTGTGGAGTTGAGCAGCCAGTCTGGGCAGAATATTTGATGGTTCATTCAGAGCTTTTCTTTCCTTTGAGAAAAGTTATAGTAACCCTCCTGACCGATCCAGTCCCCTCCCCTCTTACTACAATGTGACTGAAGTACAGTCAATTGCTGCTAGCGAGAGGTCAAACGTGCTCAAGTTTGTCAACCCAAGAACATCCTTTCTAGTTTCCTTGATACGTTCTAATTTAAAGAGTTTATAATTCTGTCTTTTATATATTGGAAGAAACTGAGACTTGACATAGCAACTTGCAGGCTGGTTTAAAATCTATCTTCAGTTTTAAACATTGCTCATATGAACTTGCCAAAAGTATTGCCCATGTGTCAAGATCCTAAAGCAGCTTGCTGATTATTCTACCTTCTCCTTTAAGGTGAAAGGGTTTGTACTGTATTTAATCATCCAGAAGTTGGACATGAAGAGAGGACATGGAGAGAGGGAAGTAAATAAAATGATTCCATATTATTTGGTTACAACTGTATTAACCAGAAGCATCTGTTTTAACTGAAATATGGACCTGCATTTCCATCTTGTTCATTAGCAGCATTGGGACTGACTCATATCATATTAATGAGAAATCTGCTTCCTATCCCAAAGCTCTAAATCCACGGACTGTAATTACAGTGATGGATTAATTCCCAGCCTCCTCATGACCCTCTGTGTTTCCCGATGATGCCAATGGCTCTTTACCTACCACATGGAACAGATTGAAGTGCAGAATAGTTGAAGATTATGGTAAAACACTCGATTCCCTAGCACTTTGTTTTCTCTTTGCTAGTTATGATGTATTTTTCCGTCAGCAGATCTTCTTTCCTTTTTCGAATGATACTTCCAGGGTTCAATAACATTTCCCCTTCAATAAGTAGGTCTTTGCAGGTGCGGCTCTACTAATCTTGAATCCAGCTGAGCCAGTTCCAGGGAGCTGATAAAATATGGAATATGGATCATTACTATGCTTCATCAAAACAAGAATTTCCATAATAGACTCATAGACTTTAGGGTCAGAAGGGACCATCATGATCATCTAATCTGACCTCCTGCATGTTGCAGGACATAGAACCTCACCCACCCACTCCTATAGACCCCTACCCTCTGGCTGAGTTACTAAAGTCCTCAGATCAGGGTTTAAAGACTTCACGTTGCAGAGTCCACCATTTACACTAGTTTAAACCTGCAAGTGACCTGTGTCTCATGCTGCAAAGGCAAAAATCTCCCAGTGTCTCTGCCAGTCTGACCTAGGGATAATTTCTTTTTGCCCTAAACATGGTGATTAGGTAGACCCTGAGCATGTGGGCAAGACCCATCGGTCAGACACTTGGGAAAGAATTCTCTGTAGTAACTCAGTCTTCTCCATCTAGTGTCCCATCACCAGCTGTGTTTGTTAAAGCCCCACACAGCTCTCTATTGTTACTTTTCTGTCTTCTTTTGCCACCTGATGAGGCAGGATGTTTGTCAGGGCTGTCCTAAGCATTTATGAGGCCCTATACAGTACTCTTAAACTGGTGCCCCTATGTCCAACAGCAGCCAAGGGGGAAAAACTATTTTTAGATATGTGATCTTATAATCTTCAGTAACACACTAATGACATATTTGTAAAGCAAATTTTAAACCAAGGTCCTGTTGACTAACACAGTAAATTCAGAAACTGACAGCATAGACCTGGGGTTGGCAAATGCCTGTTAAATGGTTTCATTACCATTTGAATGGCTCTTTCACAGGTTCAGTGTGCCGCTAATACGTCTGGTAGGCTTTTTGACTTTTAAGTTAACTAGAGCCTCTCCGGAGGAAGCAGAGCCATGGGACAGGAAGAGACAGGTGGGTTGGCATTAAGACTCTGTGGTCCCCCAAAGTTTTGGGTGCCCTACGCAACTGCATATTCTGCACATAGGTAAGGACGGCCCTGATGTTTGCAGAGTGAAATTAATTCCCATGTGCAGAGTGTACAGAACACCTAGGCAACATTTAATCCTTCATGGTGCCTCAGATGTATGTGGATCCCATTGGGTAAATTTCACCCATATGCTGCTGCAAGTATACTGATAACTCTCTGATACACCCAAACCAGGTCCCTGTCCACTCTAATCCAGACCAACCCAGTACTTAGGACAACAGATGAGGCATGGGAAGGCGCAGAGACCTCAGTAGGTGACACGTGAGCAGGGCAGTAGCATCTTTATGAGAAGGAGAGAGGAGGCCATTGATGCCCAGGAAATGGGAGGGGGTTCCAAAAGTGTGCATCTGTGGAGCAGGAAGGGTTAGAGAAGTTCTGGAGCCAGGAATGGGACATGGGGACACAAGAAGGCCTTAGCAAAAAGAAATGGAGAAAAGCCTAGAAAGAGAGAGGGGAGAAGGAGAGACTTGGCCACAGAGCCTCAGGGGTGTCGTTTTTTTGGAAGTAAAAGCCAGCAATAGGGCTAATTGAATTAGGCCTGAAAATCTAGCTATTGCAGCTGAAGCACTTAACTCTCCTTCCTCATAGTTCTGAAAAGCTGGATGTGATTATCTTAGTGAATAGCCCAGCATAATGTAGTTTACTGAATATTTATTTCACTGTGCATTGTAATGCTGTCATGTTGTGGAGACGGATTGCTGTGAGTCATCACAGCAATATGCAGAGCAAGGATGAGAGGAAGTATGGCCCTGTGGTGAGAACACTAACCTGGGACCCTATTTCGTTGTAGGTTTCTCGGGTAAGTCAGTGGATCTCTCTATTGGCCTGTGGTACGACAGTCATGGAGTCCATATAAATTGCTTAGCTTGACAGCATGTTGTACTTGCTCTGAAGATTCTTGTTCTCTGGTTATTACTTGCGTTGTAGGTAGATACTGGTAGGCTTGGAGCTCGCTGCTATTCTCCATTGTTCAGACATGGTAGGCCTGATTATGTACTTTCCCATGCTTTCTCCACCAATTGATTCAGCAATTGTGAGCTCATCATACATTGCTGGCCAACAGCCATTCCATTTCCAGAACTGTTCCTTTGGTTTATCTATGGAAATGTGGATTCTTGCATAGCAATCTGCTTGACAGAGACTGGGCTGCAAGATCAATTATGGACTTTATTTCCTTTGAGATGTGAATCTTTCCTATAGTGTATACTAGTGTCAATATTCAGGGATGGGCTTTTTGTTAATTGTTTATTTTTTTTCAATAGAGGATCAATTTTGAAGAAATTTTGCTGGGAATTTGCCTCTAGCAACTCACTAAGCGAGACATAATTCGGACAAACTGCAGGTCACAGATTGCTGCAGGCAAGCTTTGGTTCTGCAGTCTTCCTCGTATGTTATCCTTTTTTAAAAGTGTGTGTGTTGTCCCATCACTCCCCATCCTCTTCAGCTGTAGCAAACTGCCACTGGCTTATTTTCATCCTGTCTCTTGTTTCATTCACTCTCCTCTGGCTCCTTTGTGGATACTCTGAGACTTTCTGTTTCCAGGATGTCTGAAATCTGGAGATGTGTCTGCGACTGAATGTGGACACTGGGATGCCTCTTTTACACTTGTTTAACTCCATTGACTTCAAAATAAATTGCTCCAGATGTGCTGTTAGGCAAGCCAGAGCAGAATCAAACCCTGCTGACTAAATATAAACTCGAACTGTAATGGTCAGTGGTAGAACAGATGCTAAGTGCTCATCTTTCAGGAAATGCACATATTCCTACAGGTTGAACCTCTCTGATCCAGTACTCTCGGGACCTGACCAGTGCTCAACCAGCGAATTTGCCGAATCACGGGAGGTCAGTATTGTCTAGCAGCATTACCAGCCCTTCCACTGCTTACTGGGCTCTTAGACAATATCTAGGGGTAAATTAGAGCTAAATAACAGCCAAGAACACTGAGAGCCAGGACTGGTGGCTGTAAACAAATTTTATGGGACTGCAGGAAAGTTGGCCACACCTGTGATAAGTGGACATCCGGTTAACTAAAATCATGCTGGACCACGGATGTTGCCAGACCAGAGAGTGCCGGACTAGAGAGGTTCAATGTGTATGACCAACTATCAGAATACCTAGTTTTGTTATCAAGTCCAGCTCTGGGGATCAGTGGAGAAATTAATCAGAGTATTATTGAGTCAGATGCTCAGTGTAGATCCTTCTAGTAACACCAGCTGAAGAGCTTGCCTGTTGTTGAATTATATGTTGTACCAGGTTGCTTTACCCTGGGTCTCTCCTTAACCTGGCACCCCGGGGCTCCAGGCCTTGCTCCGCAGGCCCAGAGGCCAAATCACTGTCCCATAGGCCCTGAGGCCTAGTCACTGTCCTGCGGGCCCAGAGGCCAAATCACAGTTCTGCAGCAAGGGGTTGGGTAGGGGAGCCCAGGCTCTCCCTCTCCTCCGGGCCCCAGCCGAGGGCCCTATCAGTGGTGGGCGGTTCCCACCACTGGCTCAGCAGGGAGCTCTCCCCAAAACTCACTGAGCCCACTGGGTCACTTCCTGTGCCCTGCCCTGGGCTGCTTCCTTTCCCTCCTGAGGTCAGCCCCAACTGAGCTGCGCTGCAGGCTTTTATACCCAGGCTGCACTGGGAGCATGCCCAGCAGGGTCACGGGTAGGGTTGCCAGGTCTCCGGTTTTCTACTGGACAGTCCGTTTTTTGGGCCCAATGTCCGGTATTTTCTGGATTTCTGGCTGGGCACTGGACGGAAGCCTGGCGGGGACAGGGGAGTGGCTGAGAGGCGGGGGGCGATTGGCGCTGGGAGCCCTGGCTGCGTCTGATGCCTTGGGGAGGAGGAGAAGCCCTGTCCCTGCTTCCTGAGCGCGTGGTTAGGGGAGATCAGGAAGAGGAATGGGCCGGCGGGAAGCAGAGCTGGGGGGCGGTGCAGGGGGGCTAGCTGGGGAAGATCAGGAGGGGAAGTGGGGAAGAACCGGCCGGCCGGGAAGGGAGGGGATGTGAGCAAATCGGTCAGCACAGAGTGGGACTGACCCAGGCACTTGCAGATCCTGGGGCGCTGCCTGTCCCGCACAGGCTTCCCCTCCTCCTCCTCCTCACACTCAACCAATTGAGGGCTCCCAGCGGCAATCGTGGCCCCGCCTCCCAGCTGGGACTCCCAGCCGCTCCCCCCCGCCCACGCCAGGCTTCCGTCCGGTGCACAGCCGGAAAAATCAGAAAATACTGGACAATGCACATGTCCGGTATTGTCTGATTTTTTTTTACCGGCCAAAAAGTGCAAATACTGGACTGTCTGGTACAATACTGGACACCTGGCAACCCTATGTGTGGTGGAGCTGCAGCCGGACTCACTCGTGTTTCTCCGGACCGTGCGCAGGCCTGACAGCGCCCCAGGATCTGCACGTGCCCAGGTCAGTCCTGCTCCTTCCCCTGACCCTTCCCGACCAGCTCCGCTGCCCCTGACCCCCTCCCAGCCACCCCTGTTTTCTGCCGGCCGGTTCTTCTCCTCCCGATCTCCTTCGGCCAGCCGCACTGCCCCCGACCCCTCCCCCCCATCTCCCTGGGCCAGCCGCGCTGCCCTGACCTCCCGCCCCGCCAGCTGCGCTGCCCTGACCCCGCCCGCCAGCCCCCATCTCCCATGGCCAGCGCGCTGCCCCCGCCCCCTCCCAGCCAGCCCCGCCTCCTCCCGGCCGGTCCCCCCCCCACCCATCAAGCGTGTCCGGTATTTCTTCTAAACCTACCTGGTAACCCTAGTCGCAGGGGAGGGACGTATTCCCCCCCATGGGCGTGCTCTTCTTCCCCTTGTTCCATGCGGGGCTGGCCTGCCCTGTCACATATGTAAACAGGCATTTAATTTGCTTTGGATAAAATGTCATAGGCTGTGAATGTCATTACAATTTGCTGTGACTATTGCAACATGCCTTTTCATACATGCTAAGGCCATAGAGGGCCATTGTGATCATCTAGCGTGAACTGCAGAATGCAGGCCAGATATTTCACCCAAGTTCAAAGCTTTTGGCAGGGGTAAAGCACATCTTTTAGAAATGCATTGTCTTTCTAGCCCATTCCTTGATGTAGATATCTTAGGCTGAAGGACAGACTAATAAACCAGCTTGACATAGGTACGGAAACACTTCAAATATTAAAGCTGTACTCGATATTTCACAGCTGATTAAAATAAACAAGTATTATTTCAGTTAAATGTGGTGTGAAAACAGATTAATAAAATGGTGTTTGGATTTTTTTTTAATTGGTAGAACTCTGTGCGGCTACATTTTTTTTAATTTGTATCCACAAAAATGAGCCCGCGGATAGACGCAGCCATATCCAAGGGTGTGGATACCTGCAGACATAAAGTGAATATCTGTGGATTTGCAGGGCTCTATTTAGTGGTTATCAGCTTTCATCAACTCTGTTTAAAATCAAACTCTTCCTTTGATAGCATGTATATCCACATTATAATGACACTAGCAGCCACCGGAAAGATGAATGATCACATAAGAGTTACAGATATTCTACAAACTTTCACATTAAGTGATATGTGCAGCTGAACCACAAAAGCAACTGATTTTCCCAGGCTGAATGTATTTGTGAAGAGGAAATCTGAAAAGGAGTGTTCATTGCTAAATGTAATTTGAAAAAAATACTGGAATTCTTGTAAAGAGCTTTGATACACTCTCGGGAATAACTGCTATTGCTACTTCTGCTTCTAGTATAGTTCTTAATTATTATATTAGTCAAGTCCGTGTTCTTCTAGTGCACATCCTCTGACTGACAAAACCATCAGAGTGTAGAACAATCCTGCAGACAAATTGGAGCGGAGAACTGTGATGTTACTCCAGACAGATCACCTAAGAAGAGTGGACTCCTGAAGTTTATAGAGGAAAAAACTCCTGTAGATCAGAGAGTACTTACTGAGACTGGGTTATTTTGCAGAAAGTGGCATTTTTTGGAACTTTTGTAAGTCTTGCACGTATATTTCAACAGCATGCTTGTCCTTTGTTTGTAAACTATTCCATGGTATTTATAAGTAGGTGTGGTTCAGTTGGAGGCTGTTATAATCAGTATTGTTTTTTGTTGTTGTATAGGATTGACTCTTGATATTAATTGGATTAGGAGAGCCCAAATTAGGTACATTTTATATAGATAGCACATGAGAAATTTGAAGAAAAAATATCCAGTGAATGTTGAAGTCTCTTCTGGAATATGTTTACATCTTGCAAATTCAGACATGTATGAGGCTGTGTAGCTTTCCTGTCATTATTGAGGTTTCTACCAAGTGTTTTTTAAAACTAAAGCCTTTGGATTGAATAAAACTGGATTATGGCATATTGGCAAGGAGATGAGTGAAAGGCCATTGTGCTGCTGCCTTATTGGATCTATTCTGTGGAGAAACGAAGGACTCCAAGTTTCAGTCTGGCATTTTGTGCCAGATATATATTTGCTTAAAGGGGACATTTCCCCCCTTCTTAACAAACAAACAAAAAAACTCCCCATAGCCTCATGATTATTTTGTTTGTCAGTCTTTTTTCATTCTTTAAACCCATTTAGAAAATGTTCCCTGAAGTACTTGTTAAGTATTTTAATACCAAACTGTAAATGAAAAGTAATGTATTGCATTATTTCTCCTTATTTGCAGAATAATGTTAAGGTATTAGGAAATTTTATGTTCTACTTATTTCAATTTATTTTTGTGAGGGGATCCACAGAACTGGAAATTTAAGCAAAAATGCAGCCCAATGTTAAATTATGGTATTATGATTTCTATTTTGTTTTATTGTTGATGCTGTAAATGTACATTTATGAATATTTTAAGACTACTTAGAAACATAGTGGGTATAGTTATTGAAAATTCAAACAGATGTTGAGCGGTTAATGAATCCTACTGAACTGAAAATACCTGATATTATTTTATGGTTTTGCTAACTCTCTACCATAATATATTTGAAAGGAATAAAATAGACCTGAAGCACATTTGAGATTATTGGTGAGATATTATTTGTCTATATAATAATACTTAGCATAGGAATGTTTTTATAGCTCAGGGCACATTTTATTGCAGGGTTTAATAAAAACCTTATTTTTGAAGCATTATATTTTCCAGAGAATCTGGGATTTCAGGAAATGTTTCCTTCAAGGACATTCCACACATTCTCAAATCTGTCTAGAGGGGTACAGTGAATTTCTTTCGCTACTATTGATCCTCCAGAATATTTTACATCTACAATGATAGCAGCAGCAGTTCCTACCTGCATGTCACATTCTCCTTGATGTGTCAGTGTTTGCCTCTTTTCCTCTTGATCACACTGCATGTATACTTGGCTGTTTGAAACACTTTAATAAGAAAACAAATGTAGAAATATCGTGACTTCAGCATGGCAAGATGGACAAGGCAGTGTATTTTATTGTACCTATAAAAGATATTACCTCATCTACCTTGTGTGTCTAACATCCTGGAACCAACCCGGCTACAACACCACTTCATTTTAGTGCATTTGTTGTCCTTGTAAATCAAACAGGACCAAAGTGCTGGGCTTCCAAGATCCACCTGTCCAGTGGCTATCTTTACTGGAACCAGTTCTCCAATCTGTTAGCTCCATTATGTCAGTTATACACCACTGTGACTCCATGGAAGTCAGTAAGTGGTAATTTCCCATGTTAGCTGAATGTCTCTTGCTCCTATATTGCTGAGCAGCCCTCATGCACAGAGACATTTGTCGAGGCTCAGTCCACTGGCTAATAGATCAACCTTTGGAGTAATGGCCTTAACCTCTATCCACAAAAGATGAACTACTACCCATCTAGTTATGTGCTCTTAACAGGCCCGTCCACAAGAACTCAGCATCTTCTGAACAGTCCTGTCCTCTAAATCCCTCTCCGCATCAGACCCTTCAGACACAGACACTGGTTTCATTCATTTCTTTAGCACACCTCCTCTTGCCATCCCTTTCTCATCCGCTTTCCCTACTGTCGGCTCCTTACTTAGTCCTGCTTCTCTGGATTGATACTTATCTTGCACTAACACAACTTACTCTCTACCCTTATGTCCCCTGACTCTCATCAGATGGGCAAAGGTAGAATGAGAGAGCTTTGTGTGTGATAGAGGCCTTGGACCTAATTCTGCTGTCACTTACTGACCGGTGCAACTCCTTACATATAAATAAGCGACTCTTGATTTATCATGGTCTGAGAACAGAGTTTGCCTTGTTGTTTCCAAACAGAGAGAGAAACTTACTTTGAGCTTTAGTTATTCAGGTGCAAAGAGTTGTGAGTTGTTTTCTACTTGCCAGGGTTCTATGATGATCTGAGGTGATGTAGTTTGCACCCGTGATCCTGTGTAAGAATAATTTTCCATTTCATAGTTAGGCTTGTTGATTTATTAATTATTGTTGCTGCCTCTTGGCTGGATCATATCAGAAGGAATGTTGTGTACTGATTCCACATACTGAGACTCTTTCCCTCATGTCAGGAATTATTTGAGTGACCAGGTAAGAACCCTGGGGAAAACCCAAGCTGCCTGCCTAACACAATGCTAAAGGACAAGCTAGTGTGAGCTAAGGATCATGTTCTAAACAGTTGAGTGTTTCACTGGGTGGGGAGAAGCCTGTTTGCCACGAATGGCTCCATGGTTGATGAAGACAAGATCCTTCATGGTACATTTCTTCTCTTCATGTTTGTGGTAAAATAGTGAAAAAAAGTTTCATGAAAAAAATTAAAAATTACACAGATAGTGAAACTTCATGCTTCGAGGCATCAGTCGATTGCTGCAAGGGTGAAGAGGAAAATTTCTCTTCACCCTATAAGATGCTGCTTTTTAGTGAAGTTTTCATTTTAGATACTGCCTCGTCCCAAGACAGGATACCAGGACCTTACCAGATCAATGTGCCTGTGTAGCAGTCTGTATCTTTCCATAAGCTTTATAAGAGCTCCAGGTACCTTTGTTTCCTATTCCTGCCCTGCAGCGTAAGTACCCAACATCTGGCCATGCTTTCTTTCCCTCCAGGCATGTGTATTTTTTTAATTTGCTCCTGGCTTTGTAACACTCTGAAAGTCTGCCATATTATTTCCCACTGTCAGCCACGTACTGGCTAGTGGGAGTGTGGGAGAACCCCTGTTGTTGGTTTTCCTTTAAACCTTACCCCGGATGATGCGAATCGGATGCTTTTACTGAGAGTCAGAGCTTTGCGAGCCAAGAGAGGCTCAGTTTGTCTGTGAAACAGAATACCAAGTCAGCGTTTCACCAGAACAGGGTGGAGTTAGATGAGCAATGGACCATCTGACAGCTGTTGCAATGGGCTCATGTGAAATGAGTTGGAGGTGATAAGAATAGAAAAGAGACAGCCCGAGCTGTAGCGAGGAAGTGACTGCGTCACGGGAGCTGTGACCACAGCTGGCACCCATGGGCCTCTTCTTGGCAATCTCAGCAGTCAGGCTGAATTCCTCCCTTACCCAAAGCAGTGGTTGGTTGCTCCAGTTCAGGGATGAGGTCCACTGGCCAGGAGGAGCAGTGAGTAGAAAGCCAAGATGGCTGCTGTACGTACCCTACTGATACAGGATGCCTTCACTTAAAAAACCAAACCCATTCTCTGTTACTGGTACAGAGCTGTAAGGGAAGCCAGACTAAGCCCTCACACAGTTTATTAGGTGGCAGTATTAACGGCACTGGGTTCCCTGCAGCCTGCTGGCCATGTCCTCCATCCTGGGAAAGATGAGGAAACTTGGCAGTTCGGACGTGGAGGACTCTGAAGTCACGGATGAGCACACAGATGGTGAGGATTCCATTCTGGGAACCCCTGATAGTCTTCATAGCACCCAGAGCACGAAGGTCCAGCAGCTGCCCAAAAGCAACATCTTTGCGAGACGAGGCCGCTTTGGGATGGGGGACAGCGATAAGAACATGGCGCCAATGGACTCCTTGTACCAAATGGAACTGATGTCTGCTCCTGTCATCAAGTTTAATATCAATGTGGAAAGGGCAAAATTACACAGTCAATTTGCCAAGTAAGTTCCTGATACAGTAGATCCATATTATTAGGGCATTACCAAATTCATGGCCGTGAAAAATGTGTCACAGACTGTGAACTTTTGTGTCTCCCCCTGAAAACTGGTCTCTTGTGTACTTTCACCTTATACTATATTGATTTCACTAGGGAAACCAGAGTTTCCCAAATTGGAGTTCCTGACCCTACAGGGATTGTAGGGGTCACAAGGTTATTTTAAGGGGGTCACAGTATTGCCATCCTCACTTCTGCGCTGCCTTCAGAGCTGGGTGGCTGGAGAGTGGCGGCTGCTGATTGAGGGCCCCACGGCAATAATCTTGCAATCCCCCCACATCTCCTATTTAGGGGAGACCCAAATGACAATTTACAAAACACTGAAATTTCACATTTAAGTAGCTGAAATCATGAAACTTGCAATTTTTAAAGTCCTAAGACCATGAAACTGACTGAAGTGAACCATGAATTTGGTAGAGCTATGCATGTTATGATGTGGTTTGGGGCTGCAATCTCCTCTCACTCTAAGCATTCGCTCCTTGCACCACAGTGTTTGATTTTATAGCATACATTTCAGGATTTCCTATGCTCAATGGGAAGTACCCCAAATACTATAGTACATTTAATGACTATTTCCCATCCTGGAGCTGTATCTCTGAATACAATCTAATCTCCAGAGGAAGTCAACAGGAGGGTATTCAGGACAAAGCTGAGATTAAAACCCAGGCATTCTTGGCTCCCGGGGCATGATCCAGGTGTTAGAGACATAGTTGCTTCATTGGATTTGCTTCTCTAGGCCTTTATGATCTTACAAACTGTACGGTTCCATATATGTACTATTCACTAGTGTGCATGCCACTGAAAGCCAGTAATGGAAGGATAATCGTCTGATTGCTTTTAAGAGGCTTGCTTAATCCTTTCATTTCAGTAACTAAATTTATCCTCGTCAGGCTCCTATCTACCAGTTCCATTGCAAGCTGCTCAGAAAAAGCTTTCAAATTCTATGATCGCAGAAGGATCTTTGATGCTGTAGCCCAAGGTGACACAAGTGATTTGGATGACCTGCTGATCTATCTCCATGAGACCCTGAAGCATCTCACAGACACTGAGTTCAAAGGTACCTGGTAGTGTCTGATGCATCCAAATACCGTCTCCCTCTTCCAGCTGTGATGCTGAGATTAAAAGATCAGCCTGGTGGTAACTTAAATACACATCAAGACGTTGGAAAGGGCTCTGGCTCATGCAGTATCTTCCCGTAGACTGGGCAGTTCTCTTTGAAGTTAGTGAAAGTTTCAGAAAAGTGTGAAAGAATGTTTGTGACACTCTGAATGTCCCTGGGTTCTTCCATCCAATCAGAAGATCCCAGATCCCTTGTGATGACTGCATGTCAGTGTGTCTGAGAGCAGGTATGTTGTGCCTCTTTTTACAGCTGTAACTCTTTGTGTTACAGAGCCAGAAACTGGGAAAACCTGCTTATTGAAAGCCATGCTGAATCTGCATGATGGGAAGAATGACACCATTCCCCTGCTTCTGGAAATTGCGGAGAAAACAGGCAATCTGAAAGAGTTAATTAATGCAGAATATACCGACAACTACTACAAGGGTAAGGCAGCTGGGAGAATGTCTGGCTTTGCTTAAGCCTAAGCCTATACAGAAAGGTTATGAATAGGCTACACGGGACTGTCTGAGCCCTCAGATGTTCCTCTGTATCTGACCAAGACTGAAGCTCTGGTTTTGGGAAAGCAGAACCACAAACTGCTAGAGAGCCTGACTTGTAGTCGGTGCTCGTGTTCTTGAAATACCTGACTCACACCTGCCATTTATGCCAGTGACATGCTTAGTCAATGTGGTATAATGCTCTTACCCCTCTAGAGGCACTTTGGTGGGATAGGGTTGGGGGCACATTGGCAGGGGAGCAACGAAGCCTGCATTTGCCTCCATTGACGAATAGAACATTGCCATCTCCAGGGCTGTTCAATTTGTCTCTTTTCACCACTGCATTAGCCTCAGAAGAATGCACCAGTAGTGTCCAACAGCTGTTTCTCGGTGTTATGTGACCTGAGAGTTCCACAGGCTGATGAGTGTTTCCCTAGGTCAGACTGCTCTCCACATTGCCATCGAGAGGAGGAATATGTACTTGGTGAAGCTCTTGGTCCAAAATGGAGCAGATGTTCATGCACGAGCCCATGGGGAATTCTTCCGGAAAATCAAAGGAAAGCCTGGCTTTTATTTTGGTAGGGAAAACGAGGAGCATGATGCTTGATTTCATTCACTGGTCAACTTACCAAGAGACATGATTCAAATGTGAGCTGTTCAAGTTGGCTGTTATCACCCAAGAAAGAGATCTAGGAGTCAGTGCGGCTCTGAAAACGTCCACGCAATGTGCAGTTAAAAAAGCAAACAGAATGTTGGGAGTCATTAGAAAAGGGGTAGAGAATAGGACAGAAAATATCTTAATTGCCTCTCTGTAAATTCATGGTGCATACAGGGTATGTCTACATTGCAGCGTTTGTTTTTTCAGAAAAAAAAACCCTTTGCCTTTTGAATTACCTGTGTATTTTTTTTATGCGTTTGAATCCTTATTAGAGGTAGCTTCTAGTGCTGCACTCAATATTTCTGTAATAATCTATTTTCAATGGGCTGGGGATGCTATAATCCAGTCTTAAAAAATTGTTCCTGCCTAAAACTTAGTGTGAGAGATCCCAGCACGAAAAGTCTCTTTCTGGGGAAACTCTCCTGGCACATTCAGTCCTTTTAATCAAAATGCATAGGTCCCAGTTTATGTGCATTTCTAATCTGATAATTCTGTTTTTTCAACTCTCCATATGTTGGGCCCACATAACCTCAGTGTATTGATCAGCAAGGTATGAACATGTTGACTAAGGGATGAAACTCACCCATGTGACTGGTGCAGTATTTGAACCCACCACCTTGTGCTCCCTAGGTGGTTGCCCTAGCCCCTAGTCCACACCAGAACCCACCCTACCTCTCTACCTTGAGGGCATCCCTTATCCTGCCTTCCTGGTGTCGGAGCCAGGTGCTTAATCCCATCGGAAAATATTTTTTTTTACAGTGAGACTAGGATTTGGTACAGTATTTGATGGAGAACTGTTCTCCCTATCCAGGCATGGTGGGAGGTGTGGACTTTACATTTTCCTTCCCCTTTAAGCTCATAAAGGTGACTTTTGTTCATATGATGAGTTTTCTGACCAATGGTTCATGTTGCTTGCCATTAGGTGAACTCCCGCTTTCCTTGGCTGCCTGCACCAACCAGCTAGCCATTGTGAAATTCCTCCTGGAGAATCCGTATCATCCAGCCAATATAGCTGCCCAGGACTCCATGGGCAATATAGTTCTGCACGCCTTGGTAGAGATTGCAGATAACACCAAAGATAACACCAAATTTGTAACCAAGATGTACAACAACATTTTGATACTTGGTGCCAAAATTAACCCAATGCTGAAGCTGGAAGAGATCACTAACAAGAAGGGACTGACTCCTTTAACCCTGGCTGCAAAGAAAGGGAAGATAGGGGTAGGTGGACACATACTGTTACCATTTCAAATAACACACACTATAGTTAAAACATTTACATAGGGAACATGTCATTACTTGCTGCCTGGGCTTAGCGGACCAAGAGGGTGGAAAATTTTATAGGACTTAACCCTGGAGATGGAAAAGCAAAGCTTCTTTGGCATAGTCTAGGTTATGTGGCCCAAGAGAGTCCTGCAGTTCCAAATCACATCTGTCAGCCTAGATGGAAACAGTAGAAGTGCTCTACCTGCTCTCTCAGGTGGACTAGGTAGCACATTTTTGACTGGCTGACATGGCCAACTCCAAAACATTTCCCCTTCACCAGGACAGTGACCTCAAAGGAGTATGAAAGAGGTGTCGAGAGGCCAAAGACAGCCACAAATCTTAACTGGTAGAGACACGAGAGGCACTTTTGTGTTGCTGCATTGGCCTGTTTGCTACATTTGTATTACCCTGTTCCCCAGAACCCAGTGTGATCACTGGCTGGTGGATATTGCAAGCTGTGATCTATACAGTATCCTAATGGCTTGAGTTCAGTGAAGTTAAGCCAGGGAAGAATCAGGCCTCCTATGTCATTGAGGAACTGAGTAACAAAAAATCTACCACGGCTGAAATGTTGGTCATGCGTCATTCTTTTTTGATTAGATTTTCGCCTACATCCTTAGACGAGAGATCAAAGAGCCTGAGCGTAGGCATCTGTCGAGGAAGTTCACTGAATGGGCCTATGGCCCCGTCCACTCATCTCTTTATGACCTGTCCTCCATCGACACTTGTGAGAAAAACTCTGTGCTTGAGATCATTGCATATAGCAGCAAAACACCAGTGAGTATGAAACCTCCTCTACACTTTGTGTTTGGGTTCAGTGGTGAGCTGTGATGTGTGCAGTGTATCTCTCCCTTGCACCATGGTACAGAGCAGTGATTTAGTTCTTGGCATGGGTATATTCACTGATGCTTCTTTTGCCACCTGACTTTGGAAGCTGACCCCAGGACTTTCTATTGCAAATTCTCCCCATTGGCTTGAAGCCAACAGTACAATTCACTGGAATGCTTGCTCAGACAAGTAAAAGTGTTCCACAGTCATGCCACACTGCATGTCTGTGCTGTATGTCTTTCCCTGCACTCCTTGGGGCAGGGTACTGGGTGACAGGCCTCCTGGCTTCTGTGTACAGCTCTGTTCCTGCTTCTCTGTGCAGCTCTGGACAAATCACTTGGCTGTAGGGATAATGACACTTCCCTGCCTGCTGAGAATTGGAGACTGTTTGTTGCGGGCAATGACATTTCACTCACCATGTGCAAAGCCCTTTGGCAGGTGCGATCTCAGCATATGTGTGTACTGGCTTCCTTCTCTCTCTCCCCACTCTTGCAGAATCGCCATGAGATGCTGCTGGTGGAGCCCCTGAACAGGCTGCTGCAGGACAAGTGGGACCGATTCGTCAAACGCCTGTTTTACTTCAACTTCTTTGTTTATACCATGCACATTGTCATACTCACCATGGCCGCCTACTTCAGACCAGTGGAGAAAGATAAAAAGGTACTTTCCTGGTCATGCTCATCGGTGCGACCATCCCGGGTCTGAATTCCCAGGCCTGCTTGCCATGTTCACAATGCCAGACTCTACAGAGTTCTTCCTTCTGTCCCGAGTGATGGGGACAGTAAGCACAGGGGAGAGGTTGCTCCTTCAGCCCCCTCCTTGGAGAATGGAGAAAGCTGTGCTTTTAAGGACCAATCCTAGGGGAAGCTAAGCACCTTCAGCTGCTCAGCAGATAGCAGTGTTCCCTGTAAGCTGGGCCCTTGTGCAGTTTCCCAGGAGAGATTCACACTCTTTCCAGCTGATTAGCAGAGCGCCCACAGCTAGGTCTTTGGTTGCTACTGGTGGTGCACATTCGCACACGCCTCCATGCACATAAAACATATATTCTGCACATGGATGGAGAAGATTAGAGGGAACGTTGGGAGACAAGTTGTTTTCCATCTCCAGCTGAGCTGACCCTTTGCACCTATGTTCTGCAGCCTCCCTTCAGATTTGAATACACTACCGGGGAGTATTTCCGAGTCATCGGAGAGATCCTGAGTGTGCTGGGAGGTCTCTATTTCTTTTGCAGAGGGGTAAGAGCTTTGAAATTTCTTCTTCAAGCCACATGGATGAGTGGGAGCCAAAAATAGGTGTCATTCCCCTGGTTTGGGCTAGTTGCTATTAGAGTCTGTCTCTCACTCGAAAGCTAGAGCTAGTTTTTAATGGCACGGCTGGGATCTATCCCATTCCTATTGAGCTACAAAGCTAAAGTGCAGTTGCCTGTCATACTACTGTATGAGAGGAAAGTCCCTACAAAGTCTACATGTGCCTGAGCATGGATACCAGCCAAGACAAGGCTCAAGGGGGTACTGAATATAGCCAGGGCCTGCACCATTAAGAACTTAAGAGCTCTTCAGTTCCAGGTTGGAGACAAACAGCGACTGTATTGTGGCCAGTGTAAAGAACGCACCGCAAGTACAATGTGAGCACAGTTGCTCAGTGAGTGAGTGGGCTGCTGTCTCCCGCACAAGCCGCAAGATCCAATCTAGCCCTGCCCTGAGGGGATAACCATAATTGAGGCCTGTGCTTCCTGGACTGCATGTTGCTATTAAGAGGTCCTTGTGGACTAACTTGGGCTGAGCTGTTTTCCAGCTTGGACCCAACTCAGCAGACCTCCCCAGCACTTAGGGGCAGCAGTGGCAGCAGCAGCATTTTCAAACAGTTTGACCCAGATAACAGTCAGGACTTAGATACAGAGCGAGGGTCCCCTTGGCAGCTGCACAGCAGAAATGTACTTGCAACCTGAAACTGGCCTTTCGTCTCCCTTTTTTGCAGGTACAATATTTCCTGCAGAGGCGGCCATCCTTAAAGACTCTGCTAGCTGACAGTTACAGTGAGGTTCTTTTGTAAGCTTCTCAGCAACTTCTTGCTCTGTGTTTGAATGGGGCTTTTAGGAAGCTACGGGACTCATGGGCTCGAGCCAGGCATCACATGTACAGGCTTTGCAATAAGCATACTGAGCACAGGGCTTTCCATCCCTACTTCTCCTGGCACTTTGCACAGGGGGGCTCCAGGTTATTACCTTACAGGTGGAGAAAGTGAGCGCTGAGAGGTTAACTGTCTGGTCCCACAGCAGAGCCAGGAATAGCTCCAGGACTCCCGACTTACAGCCCGATGCTCTGTGCACAGGGCCATGCTGAACCCTCTCCTGTCCCCAGTGGCACCTTCAGCCTTATGCTGCTGGAGCCCTCTGCCCTCTCCAGTTAGAAGGCTGCTCTGCAGTGCAGTGCCCTGAAAGGCTGCCAGTTCAGTGGTAAGAGGAGTGCCAGGGACAGCCCCCTCGAGGATGGCACAGGGAGTTGTGGCTGGTCTTGCTGGCACCCTGCAAGGCAGTAAAACAGCAGTGGGTTGAGAAAACGGGAGTGTGGGAAGCTTGGGAGTTAAAGGGAAAGGAACGGAGTGGGGTGCAGAAGAGAAGTGAGGAGGAAAGGGAAGGAGTCTCTCAAGGGATGGAGGCTGGCCTAGGAGAACATGTCTACCTGGGTTCTTATGAGCTTGCAGGGAATCCTGATGCCACTGCATATGTCTTCCCTCCTTTCTTGCCTGCCTGGGAGGATCTGCACCCTATGCTTGGACCACGCTTGTCTTTCAGCTTTGTCCACTCACTGTTCCTGCTGACTTCGGCGGTGCTGTACTTCTGTGGCCAGGAGCTCTACGTAGCATTCATGGTGTTTTCCTTGGCACTGGGCTGGGCTAACATGCTGTACTACACCCGAGGCTTCCAGCAGATGGGAATTTACTCTGTCATGATTGAGAAGGTCAGTCTAGGGAGCAGCTGCAAGCACTGCTGAATTTGCCCAGGCCTGAGAAGTGCCACCACTGGCTCACCCCATGGTTTAAACCAGGGAGAGCAGATTTATTTTCACCTTGGGGGATAATCTACCTCATTGCTCCCAGTGAGTCTGAAAAGGTGCATGTCCGTTAACTCTCCTCTCCTCCATTATTTTCAGACCTTCTCTGCAATGAAATCAGACCTCTTCATGTGGTCTAACCAACTAGCCCATAGAGGGGGACACAAAGCCACATTGTCTTAACTTGGTTCACATGAAAAGTTGAAAATATATTTGGCATTAGATAGATTACATATGGATGAAATAGGCTTTAGGAATAATGCTAAGGGTTTGGTTGCCTATATTGACAAGGAAACTTGATCATGGCGTAAGACAAGGGCACTGAATTCACACTATAGGGTGCCTTTCTGGAGCCAGACCTGGACTTTCCACCACTCTTGGTTGTAGCTTGTGTTAAATTCTTATGAAATGTTCTGTTTCAGATGATCCTGAGGGATTTATGTCGCTTCATGTTTGTCTACCTAGTATTTCTCTTGGGATTTTCCACAGGTAATAACACCCTGGGGGTTATTTATTCCTGTTTCTTTCTTAGAGAATCACGTTTAGCAAAAATCACCTTTTCAGTTAATTTAGAATTCCCTTTATCAACTAAAAACCTAAGAAATCTACATTATGTCCCGGAACAGAATCTCTAGTGCACAAAAAATACAACTTAGCATTTATGTGGGGCCTTTTACCCATAGATCTCAAAGCGGCTGCCCAAGCACATTGTTCCCATTTTACAGATGGAGAAACTAAGATACTACATTTTCAAGGAACCTCTGATTTTTGGATCTCTCCATGTTCAGTGCCCAACTTCAGAATCTTGGAGACTGATTTTTCAGCATTTCTGACTTCCCACAACTTCTGCCTGCAGTTAGTGGCCATAATGATATCATGTCTAATCAGATTCCTTTTTGCAAGTTTTTCAGTGTTTGCAAAACGAGCGTGGTCTCTGAGTATTTTTTTCTTGTGTACATTTGCAACAGCTGTGGTGACTCTGATTGAAGATGACAACGAGGGACAAGAAAATGAGTGTTCTCCCTGTGCCCGATTAAGCCAGGTGAAGCGTGGCTGCTTGTCGTACAACAATCTGTATTACACCTGCCTGGAGCTGTTCAAGTTTACCATCGGCATGGGAGATCTAGAGTTCACTGAAAACTACAGGTTCAAGTCTGTCTTCGTCATCTTGTTGGTCCTCTATGTCATCCTCACCTACATTCTGCTGCTCAACATGCTTATTGCACTGATGGGGGAAACTGTGAACAAGATCGCACAAGAGAGCAAGAGCATCTGGAAGCTCCAGGTTTGTTGATCACCCAGAATTCTGGTCGTCTTGTAGGAAATGGAAAGAGAACTTAGGGGAGAAGAGCTGTGAGGGGAATCTGGAGGGACTGGCATGTTTCTAAACTTGCAGATCTTCATGGCTTTCTATCTCCTGATTCCTTGTGCATGAGGGACTGTCCTTGGCCCCGTTCCTCATTTAGTGTATGATGCACTGTTTAAGCAGATGTTCTCAATAGGCACCAAATAGTTCACAGATGTTTGCAGTTTAAGAAAATATTTGTATTATCAGACAATAACAGGCTCAAAACCAGGTGGTGTTTAGGCTCTTGACAATGGAAAGCCATGATCAGACTGTGAAAAGACATTCTGCATTTGAAGAAAGCAAATGCCTTCCACCAGGCTTGCAGGCAATGCCATGTCAGCTTTTGTGTAAGAAAAGAAACCCTGTAGTTTAACTGCATAGCAGTAATCGTCCATCATTTTAAAAAGCAAACTTGTAGAGAAATTGTGTATCTTGTGGGTGGTATGATCATTGCCCTACGCTGGGAATGCAGGTGAACCTTTGGGGATTTTTGTTTTATAAAGATAGGACTTGCCTTCTGTATAAATAGAGTTAAACACAGCTGTTCCCCATTCCCCTTGCTTTTTTCAATTGGTAGCGAGCCATTACCATCTTGAATATCGAAAATAGCTACCTGAACTGCATGATAAGCTCATTCCGATCTGGGAAGCGAGTCTTAGTGGGAACCACACCTGATGACAAGGATGACTATAGATGGTGTTTCAGGTAACCTGGTTTTAGCTTCAATAGATAGTCTTTTACAGATACATCTTGACAGGCCTGGTAATTGGATGTGGGGCTCTGAAACTGGGTGACCAAAAATTGCACTAAGTGATGGCAGTTCAGTGGCCTGCGTGAAACGGGTGCTTAGTCCGATTTGCAGCAGACTGGCTCCAGGCTGCTGGGTCTGCGATGCTACAATGCTAAGGAGACCTTCTATATTAAACTAGCAGCATTGTGTCCTGTTTAATACTAAAGACTAGGACTTTTCAGCTTGGAAAAGAAGAGACTAAGGGGGGATATGATAGAGGTCTATAAAATCATGAGTGGTTTGGAGAAAGTGAATAAGGAAAAGTTATTTATTTGTTCCCATAATATAAGAACTAGGAGTCACCAAATGAAATTAATGGGCAGCAGGTTTAAAACAAATAAAAGGAAGTTCTTCACACAGTGCACAGTCAACCTGTGGAACTCCTTGCCTGAGGAGGTTGTGAAGGCTAGGACTATAACAGGGTTTAAAAGAGAACTAGATAAATTCATGGAGGTTAAATCCATTAATGGCTATTAGCCAGAATGGGTAAGGAATGGTGTCCATAGCATCTATCATTGCTATCAGACTCAAGGAAACTCATAGCTCAATTATTCATGAGCATATATATTGCAGCTGAGCCTTTTCCTTTCCACGTTGCTTTACTTCTTGGGCCCTCATGATGCAAATTTCTCAGTGAGGAGAATCCTGCCTGAGTGTAGAGGACGAGTATCTGACTTGTGCAGTGGAGATGTCTATGACGTTTCCTTGGCAAACCATGAAGCGTTGGCAGAACTGTTACACAGCAAGCCAGTGGGAGTCTGAACTCTTCCTTGTGTGGTGCTTGGCCAGTGGATCTGCATACTCATGGATTCCCAAGCTCACAGCCAACCCCTTTGCCCTGGGACTCAAGGACAGAGTGTAACTGGGGAGATCCTTCGGTGTTTCTCTGCATCATATGAGATGACTTTGAGCCGGGAGGGTGCCTGCTCAGGAAACAGTACTGAATTCACTGTGCGAAATTGCCACTCTCCATCATGCTGAGAGTGACCTTTTGCAAATATCCAGTAGATGGAGAATTGTATTTGGGATATTAAGGACATTAATATAGAGCATTAAACCCACAGGGAGCTTTAATCCGTCAGGAAGATTAGGCCAGCACCATTCTGCAATACTTTACTGCACAAAAATTCCAGGGTCATTGCTGTGCACTTTGAGTACTTCAAGACTAGTACTTATGGTCTACGTGTGACTTGTCCCCACAGAGAACTGGTTGAGTAACAAAGTTATACCATGAGTGCCTTGAGACTCTAGATCCCTTTCTGCAGAATAGATGAGATCCCCTTTTCAAGCTGAAATCCCTCTTGTTGTTCTCTCTCCAGAGTCGATGAGGTGAACTGGTCCACATGGAACACTAACCTGGGCATAATCAACGAGGAGCCTGGCTACAGCGCGGGCTTGAAGCGAAACTTGAGTTTTTCTTTTAAGTCTAGCAGAGGTGAGGAATCCAGGCATGTAAACACGCTGGTTCTTTCCATAGTCTGGTATTAGATTATACATTTGGGTTATAGAGGCAGCATAATGTAGTGCAATTTATACATTTCTCAGGGGAGACTTCAAAAGCTACATGAACAGCCGCAGAATGAATACAGTGAGCAAAAGAATTAAAATGAACTAGCCCCTTATTCATTGTCCACTTTGATTCCTGGAACACTCTAGCTCCCTCAGATTCCTCACTCTGGATGTTTGGCTAGTGTGTAAGGAGAGGCACTTCTTGGTGATGGCAGCAGAATACCATGGGAGTCGCCCTTAGAGGGCCCCGACCCCCCCAATGTAGTAGCCCACTAGCCAGTGCCGAAAAACCCAACTCCTACATCAGTGGGCATACTTGTCAGCTTAAAAGAATGGGAAACTAACAGAAAAATAAAACTCTTAATAGAATAAATTCTCTACTTCTGCTTTATGTTTACACCAGCTTCCCTCTGTGTTGGCAACCAGGAATGTTCTAATCTGTTTCTATAGGAGGAAAAACAATAACAGCCACTTTTCTGAAAAGTTTCAGGGAAAAACTGGAAGACCTTGGTTCCACTTTTGAGAGATGGGAGCAGGCGAGATGACGCGCAGAAACAGCCAGAAGAAGCCAAGTTAAAACCCATTTTGGAACACGATTGTGAGCCTGAAGGCTCTGAGGCAAGGAAGGATTCACTTCCGAAGTCGGTGTAGATTTTTATTGTTGTATTTTGTTCTTAAGAAGGTGGCTAAGTATAATTGTTTTTAAGTGTATTGCCTGTATTCACAGACAATGGATTCTGAGTCCTTTATGTGAACAGGGCATTATGGCTAAAGGACAGAGGACGTTACTGTTTGTAATGACTTGTTAAACATGCTGAGTAAACAGCGTGTTGGTTAAGGCCATGTTTCCATGGTTATTTCCAACATGTCTGCCAAAAATTGGTCATTAAGTCTCTGTGATTAGTTAGATATTTACTTCCAGATCAACACCAGAAGGCTCTTTTGAACTTTCTACAGTACTTCACACAGGCTGGTTAAAAGCAGGAAATAAAGTAAGTATTTTTGCCCACACAGAGTTTTCCTCATCTCCCAGTGGAAAAACTACAAATGGCCTAGACGAGGGGTCGGCAACCTTTCAGAAGTGGCGTGCCAAGATTGAACTTATTCATGGATCTGTGTGCCAGGGGAGAGAGCTAGGGGGCAGAGGCAGGCAGTATACAGTGACTATATTTTCTGAACCAGCTGCAGCTAGGGAGAATGGTTTAATTTAAATTATTAAACAGATTAAATGTTTTAACTTTCTCATGTTAGTTTATCAAACTTCATTTTAAATAAAGTAAAGTATTACATCCAACACAAAAGGTTCCCATGTTTTTTTATTTATGGCAGGGGTTGGGAACCTTTCTTTAGTCGGGGGTCACTGACGCACAGAAAAATCAGTTGAGGACCACACGAGTGAGAAGCAAAAAAACTCCTCCAAAAAAACCCCAACCCTCACTGATGTGGCCCCCAACTGAGACACCTCACTCCTATGGTGCTCCAGCCTCACAGAGCGAGGGGAAGGGATAGAGAAGACTGAGGCTTAGGGTTTCCCATAGGCCAGATTTACTTTTCTGGGGTGCCAGAGTTAGTGGATTTTATGGACCCCTTAGACGAGTGGTCTCCAACCTTTTTACACCCAAGATCACTTTTTAAATGATAGAACAAGCAAGATCTACTGCCCCGCCCCTTCCTTGAAGCCCTGCCCTCTCTATTCTCCTCCTCTCCATCACTTGCTATCCCCAACCCTTATACTGCTGCTTTTTTCCCCAATTCTTCTGTAGGAAGAGGTTTTTCCAACATTTGGCCTGTCTAGACTGGACCAAATGTCAGAAAAAACCCTTCTTTTGGCAGCTCCCTTATTCCTCGTGGAAAGAGTAATATAGAGGTGACCAAAAGATCATGTTTGCTCTTCTACTAAAAAAAGTGGAAGAACAAACGCATCCCTGGATGCAGAAGAGTTTTTCTGGGATATCTCTGGAATCCTGAAAAACTCCTGCAGTCTAGCCGTTTGCTGGGTTGAGACAGGATGTGAGGCTCTGGGGTGGGAATGAGGGATTTGGGTGAGGGAAGGAGTGAGAAGTGCAAGCTCTGGGAGGAAATCTGGATGCAGGAGGAGGTGGAGAAGGGGACGCTGGCTTGGGGAGGGAGCTCCAGGCCAGGCAATGTTGGGGTCAGATGGAGGGTTGAGGTACTAAGCAAGCCACAGGCTTGTGGATGTGAGGGTTCAGGAATTTGGTTTGGGGTATGTGAGGGGCTCAGGGCAGAGGGTTCCAGTGTATGACGGGCTCAGATCTAGGACAAAGGGGGGTGCAGGAATGTTATCATGCTGTGATCAGATGGGGGCTTGGCCCCAATTGGGGGTTTGTTGGCCAGGCTTCATTTTTAAATAAAATACTATGTCAAACACAGAAAGTTTCTGCATTCTCTTTATTTCTGAGAAGGGCGGGGAACCTGTTTTGAGTCAGGGGTCACTGACCCACAGAAAAGTCAGTTGGGGCCACACAAGGGAGATGCAAAAAAAACCCAAACCCTCCTCCAACCCCCCCTCCCCACAGGCCTCACTAATGTGGCCCCAACTGTGCTGGTGGGAGCAGGGGACATGGTACTGGGGAAGGGTGCTAGTGGGTGCTGGGGCAGGGGACAGGGTGCCAGTGAGGGCAGGGTTCTGTGGCTGGGGGCAGGGGAGAGGGAACAGGGTGCCGGGAGGGCAGGGGACAGGGTTCTGTGGCAGGGGGCAGGGTGCCAGTGGGGGCAGAGAGTCTCCTGCACCCGCCTCCTCTCAGGATTCTGCCCCCCCCAGAGGAGGGAAGCCCTGTTGCACACCCCCTCTGGGCCCGACTGCCCCCTCCCGCGGAGGAAGGAAGCCCTGTCGTGCACCTTCTCCGGGACCGGCGTGAGCCTGCCATGGAGCAGGGAAGCCCCCGTCGTGTGCCCCCTCTGGGCCCAACTCCCCCCTCCCGCAGAGAAGGGAAGTCCCAGCGCACGCCTCTTGGGACTCACCCGCTAAGTTCCCAGCACGCCAGAGACCTGGGGCAAGGAAGCAGCCAGCGCATTTCCGGAACCCCCGGAAGTGACGCACAGCTGCAGAACTTCCGTCCACCCCACGGGCAGCTCCACTGTCGCTCGAGGTAAGTAGTGGGACTTCTGGGGGGTGGGGGGAAATGAGGGGCCCGGGCTGCCTCGCGATCGACTGGTCGAGGCCTCGCGATTGACCAGTCGATCGTGATCAACTGGTTGGTGACCACAGCCTTAGGCTCTGGTGTGAGGACAAAAATGAGGAGTTCAGCGTGCAAGACAGGGCTGCCATCAAGTGGGATAGGGATGGGGTGCAGGATCTGGGAGGGAGGTGGTGTGCAGAAGGGGGAGAGGTTGCAAGGTCTGGGTGGGAGGTAGGGTGCAGAAGCAGGCTGGGAGCAGAGTGTCTGGCCAGGTGGAGGGTGCAGGAGCAAGTGAGGGTGTCAGGGCAAGCTGGGGGGTATGGGGTCTTGTCGGGGTAAGAGCGGTGAGTGAGGGAATTGAGTGTGGGGGTTTGGGCATGGGGGGATGCTTACCTGGCTTTGCACCCCCCCTTGCAGCAACTGCCATGGCCACAAGGCCCCGGGCTGCCCCAGAGGAGCTGCTGCTACAGCCACATGGTCCAAGAGAAATCACAGCGAAGTGCTCAGAGATCTCAGGTGCTGAGAAGCTTTGCATGAGAGCAGCAGAAGGTGGAACTTAGAGAGACGGGAAAGTCGGAACTAGAGCTGGGATGTTGGATATTAGAAAGACTATTTCACTAGGAGAGTGGGGAAGCACTGGGATGGGTTCCCTAGGGAAGTAGTGGAGTCTCCATCCCTAGAGATTTTTAAGTCTCGGCTTGACAAAGCCCTGGCTGGGTTGATTTAGTTGGGATTGGTCCTGCCTAGGGCAGGGGGGTGGACTTGATGACCTTCTGAGGTCTCTTCCAGCTCTATGGTTCTATGATTCTATGGCAGCAATCACCGCATTGTTTTGGTTATTGGATAGAATTTATTATCCGTTCCCTGAGACAAGGGATGTTAAAAAGCAATTAATTAAGTATCCGTGTAACTGCTGAAAATCTTAGTGGCTACATGCTGCGGACTCCGTAGTGTAAGTTTTATACTGCAGAACCTTCAACGTGCCTGGCTCCCCGGGAGCAGGAGCGATATACTGCAGAGCCTGCAGCGTGGGGTGGCAGCTGGCACCTCCGGAGCCGGTGTTCATGAAGCCAGCTTTTAAGTTAGCTCCTGGCAGGTACCAACTCCCACCTTCTAGCCCCGCTCCTGGAGAGTGGGCTGCTCCCCCTTGCTCCTGCATCTGAGACAGAACCAACGGAGTGGGGTGGCAGCCAGCTCCCTGGGAGCAGTGCCAGGAAGTGGCATGTGACTGGTAACTAATTAAGCTCATGCTTATTGGTTAATTGTTTAAACAGTTATTGCATTGCATCCCTACCTGAGACACAAACAGTCACCAAAACCTAACATGCATTATGCCAGTATAGTATGAAATAGCGGAGGATGTGGTTTGTACAGTTCTGTGTAATACAAAATTTACATCTGTGGATCTAAATCCATATCTGCATAGAGTTCTGCACTTCTAGCTTCTCCAGTATGGCTGTTGGGGTGGCAACAGGCTCAGTGGCAGCTGTTCCTGTGGGAAGGTGCCCCGTGGGCTGGGCTGGGGATGGCATAGCCCTGCCAGAGGAGTTATCAGTGCAGGCCGCTGGCTCCTGGGAGTGACAACCTGACAAGCTGCTGCTTTGGCCCCTGTCACTCCTGGTAGAGCCCTGCAGATCTGTGGATACTGATTTACAGGGCTTGTCAAGTGGCGGCGAGCCCTGCTCGCCAGCCGCACGGTTTGGCATGCTGCGAATGCGCAGACCACGCTGCGCATGCACTGACCGCGCCGCACGGCCGCACCGGGCTAAAATCTACTCGCCACAGGCGAGTAGATTGCCCTAATTGTCGAGCCCTGCTGATTTATGTCCACAGGTATCCACATCACTGGATATAAATTTTGTATCTGTGCAGGGCTCTACATTTGTGTCAGAGTTATAGTCAAGTTTATAATTAGCTGTTCTAACATGTTATGATATGCAAGAGAAAAGAAGAGTATAAATGTCTATTTAGGGCGGTACAGACTATATTTATATTTACTTGCATCCTTCTCCTTCACTCTACAGTTCAAAGTAAAAGCAGAGGGAGTCTGACTTGCCCTGAACGAGTATACACATGTAAGAACTTAAAGAAACCAACACAGAAACCTGATAGGCCGCATGTGGCCCACCACTATGTGAAGCTACAAGACATGTTGTTTACCGTTGCTCAGCACACCCTGAAAACTCTAAAGCTATGTCTAGACTGCTGCTTTTTTTTTTGGAAAAAGGTATGCAATTTGCATACCTTTTTTCGACTGTTTTTTCGGAAGAGGCTTTTTTGAGATTTGGCCCGTCTACATTGGGCCAAATTTTAGAAAAACCTCCTCTTTTGGAAGAGCCCTTCGGAAAGAGCACATCTGCTCTTTCGCAGAAAATGTCAGAAGAGCAGACATGTTCCCCTGGATGCCATGGAGTTTTTCCAGGATACCAGAGGTATCCTGGAAAATCTCCATAGTGTAGACATAGCCAAAGTGTGCGAACTCAGTTAGTAAAACTACCCTGTCCTGGGAGACCATCTTGGTTATGACAGTTTTGCAGCCCATTGAGATGGAGGCCACTCATGCAATTCACTCACTAGCCTAAGTTGCCCATCGCTGAACTGACACCTCTTCAGATATCAATTTATGTACTGAGGTGTTTTCTTCAGGTTCCCTTTTTTCTACCACGTCTCTCCTCGAACCTGGAAAAGAAATATGGAGAAGGTGAATCTGCTGGCATGAGAAGCAGCAGCCAATAGTCTCTGCTTAGTTTGGGTGTACTTTGGAGAAAGGAGTCAGTTTGCTGTTGGAGTTCTGGGTTTGTCTCAAGTGAAACTGACAAAAATCCAATTAAAAATAATTACAAGATCAGGAAGAAAAAAGCTATCCAACAACCACCTACGTTTTAGAATTTATCTTCAAAATTCTATCTGCTCTAACCTCCAAAAATAATGACATTATTGTCATTGGCAGCACTTTATTTAACATCACAAAAAATACCCAGAGACCTGGTAGCAATAGGACAGTATCGGTAAGAAATATTAAGTTACTTTCATTGCTGCATCTATTATACCTGTAACTCTGTAGCTCTGTAACATCTACAGAACCCATACTATTGGTGAAATCCTGTCTCCAATTAAGTCAATGGGAATTTGCCATTGATTTCAATGGGGTCAGGTTTCCATCCAATGTAATTAAACACTTATTTGTGAGAGATGAAGTGACTTAGAACTTCCAGTTTTTCACATCTCATCAGAACACAGAGCTTCACTGGGCAGAAATAACTGTGTCACGGCCTTTCAATATCCTGAATGCCCCATCCTGGAATTCTGATTTGAAATTCCTTTTGAAGTCCGTGGGAGTTGTGCATGAACAAGGACTTCAAGATTTGCCCTCCGTGTAATTGTAAGTCACAAAGCTCCTCTGTTCAACACTAGGCTAGTCTTGGAGGTGGCTGACATGGTAGCTAGTCATAGGTCCATTGGAATTATTATTGAGGTTTAAGGGCAATAAAAAGTTCTCCTACAGTTAAAAACAGGATCTCAGCCATTACCTTCTTTCTTTTCCTTTGCAAAGGGGTTAGGATCTTCCTTCATGTTCTTTAGTGTGTTACTCCAGTAGGTTTTGTTCACTTCATTCACCCTGTTCATTTTAAGCAAACATATCAAGAGGAAGCTTACCAATCTGAAGTTTATTTTTATTCATGTAAAAGCTGGGTTCACAGGGATGGCTTTCTCCTTAGTACCCAAGAGCTTTCCACAAAAAGTAAATACAAATCTCTCTGTCCTGGCCCTGATGTTGTGGATTGCTGCCCTTCTCTGTTTTCTTTGATAGAGGGATTAACTTCATCTCCACAGTCTCTGCAAGGCCCACTGACCCCGGAAGGGTCTTCTGGCATGCATGTGTGATAAGCTGTATCAGGGAGCCACACAGAGCTCAGGCCCATCACATTTAGGCATAATGAAATAGCTTAAATCATGCTTTTATTAAATGGTTAGTTTGATCTCTAGAGGTCTCACTGTACGTACCGTAAGCAAGTTCTCTGATCTTTCTTGCCATCAGGGGTATAGCCAACTAGCATATTGGGGTGAATTTTTTTCCTTTGGAGCCATTTTCTCCAGGATGCTGGCAAACTTCTTTCCAGATCCAGTATCGTCATGGCTTTCTGTGTATAATCAACATGATGGCAAACAATGAATCATTCTGGGGATGTTCTTGCATATGGCTCTTACTGCATGCGGCATGTTTTCACTGTCTGCAGGTCTTTCTACCTGCCCAATGTTTTCAAAGGATGCTCTTTTGAAAGTCGGCAGAAGGTATGAGTGCTCTTGGAGTGGGATTTTCCTGTCCGTGCTCTTAACTCTGCGCACATTGAAGGTAATGGTAATGTATCAGCTGAATACTGTGTTCCTGGCCATATTACATAATAGCCTTGGATGGACCTATCCTCCATGAACTTATCTACAGTGTGGGCAGCATCAGGCCATTGTCTGAAAGCTTTTGAAAAGCTCACATACAACTGTACAAATGTAACCAATGGTAGGTGTTTCCTGGTGTGACTTTCTACCATTTTTAAAAAGCACTTCATGCTTGCACAGCCGACTTCACATGGACAAATGGCGACATCTAGTCACCACATAAGGCCATTGCAGATGAATGATTGCTATAGATACTCAGTGGGCACAGTAGTTTAGATTTTGCCTATTAAAGGGAAATGCTCTGTATTCAGGTTGGATAATATGGACTCAATGAATGTGTTGTGTCTCACTAGTGCCATGCTGGAAAGCTTTCCTACTGGAACAGCCCTGAGGCCTGACAATGATGCAGCCATTTCCAGGTATTGTTACCTGTAACTGCAGTGTGAAATACACGTTTCATTTTTCCGAGGTTCTTGGGAGGGTTAAGAAAAATGTGAAAGAATTGACAGGTAGATGAGACACGGGTATGCCAACTATTGGGCATTTCTGATCACATTACAGTGTCTTGTCACTGAGTTTGAACTGCTAAAGGCAGGAGCCTCACCTGGAGCTTCCAGATTTTCTCACTTTCTTGGGACACTGAATTGACCGTCTCCCCCATGAGTGCGATCAGCATGTTTAAGAGGAGCACAAAGGTGAGTATCACGTAGCAGATGAGCAGAAGCATGAAAACCTTCGGGTACTTGGAATGCTCATGCCCTGAGAGGTCCCCGAGCCCTAAGGTAAGCGTAAAGAGCTCAAACGCTGCAGAGTGAAAGCTGTGGAATCGGCTGCACTCTGTGTCCTGGGGGCAATCGTTCATCAGAGAAGCAAGACCTGCAGGGTAACAGAAAACCAGCGTCAGACTTTAGGAAAAGGACAGAACAATCAGTGAACTGACAGAAGAAAATACTGAATTTCTATTGTCTGAGCTACTGGTACTAGGTACCAGAGGCATTTCCTTGTACAAATTGAGATTTGATTTTGTCCAGATTGTTTTCTGATATTGCAAATTTAGTTCTCACTTTGTTTGGCCTGTGTTGCACATAACTGTGTAATGACTCTACTGTTCCTGGGCAAGGACCACTATGAAAGCCCAGGACTCGATCCAGCTAATCCTTTATTGTGATTTGTTGCCTTTTCCGCCACATTTCCTGGGCTCTTATTGCATATTTAAAATGTAATGTCCCACCTCTTACTGCATAAGCTCACATTTATGTTCTCCGTGACATATGCTCACCCCAAATTCACAGCCCATGAATAGAAAAGGTTTGAACAGCTCTAGATTTAAGTAAAATGAGGGGCTGCCTAGGTAAGCAGTGGTAGTGATGCTGGATGCTTGCAGACTCCAGAAACATAGGATTGATTTAATTTCTTGTCCTTTTCATCTTTCCATATCATTAAAATCAAATTAATATTTACTCTAATTGCATGCACTGATATGAAAAACTTCTTACCTGCTCCAAAACCTATCAGGAAAACCCCATAAACCAAAAGGAACCTGGAAACATTCACTAAAATCATCTGAAAAATCATGGAAAACATAGAAATTTGTAGAAAATGACATGAAACCTCTTCAGTTTGCTAATATATCTATGTCTGGAGTTTGGCAGTATATAATCTTATTGTGTATAGGTATAAAGACAATTTAAGGTCATAGCAGCATATCCAAATACTTTCAGATCTTTTAAAGTTGCACACAATATAATACAGTAAATCTGTCACATTGTGATAGCTCAGGGTTTGTATAAAGCATGGCTAAAGTAAAGCAAACCAACTTCAAGGCAAATTTAAGTGAACAGGAATAGTTTAGCATGTTTTTCTTCTGGTTGGTTGAAACATGCCAGATTGGAGCAAAGAGAGATGCTATGGTCAATATTTATATTCACAATCCAAACACAGGAACATATTTTTGGGGAATACCTTAGCAATAGGTCCTTTCCAGCTTCTGGGGTTAAAATTCTCCACACTCACATGAATTAGTTATGTTGTGTTTTTATACCTACCTGTATTAGCATGCTTTTAATATGTAAATATATATCCGAGGTTTTGAGCCTACCTTTTGAATCATTACAGTGTAAATGCCAGTGATTCTGAAGCCTCTGAAATAGTACAAGATATTGAACCATCCCAAAACTAAGGCTGAGACCCTCATTATAACATAACTTTCCATTTGCATGAAGTACAACATATGTGCCCATATCACAAGCAGTGCTTGGATGAAACTGGGGGGAAAAAAAACATAGTCAAAACATAGAGATATTTCCCATCAGTTGTTGCAGAAATATATATACAGGTTGAACCCCTCTAGTCTGGCACCGTCAGGACCTGATCGATGCTGAAAATGAGAATTTGCTGAACCACAGGAGGTCAATATTGTCTAGCAGTGTTACCAATGCTTCCACTGCTTACTAGGCTCTTAAAAGACATTTTGGAGTAAATTTGAGCTAAATAGCAGCTCTGTACACAGAGCCAGGACTCTAAACAAACTTTACCATGGGGAAATTTGGCCATGTGCATTGTAAGTGGACATCTGGCTAACTAAAATCATGCCAGACCATGGATGTTGCCAGACCAGAGATCACTGGACTAGAGACATTCAACCTGTATTTATTAAATACATGCAATGCCATTTCAAATAGCTAAAAAGTCTAGCCTGACTGGCTTACAGAAACACAAGACACTAGTTCCATTGGGACAGGGTTTAACACTATTATATTCAGAGGGGACAAGAAGAGCAAAACTTACAAGAGAACGTAGAAATAGTTAATCTGAAGAAGAGAACAAAATGTGAAAGGCCACATCCAGAAGATCTCTAAACCCTGAAACACAAAAATGTGGATCAAATACAAGCCCTTCCGCTTAACTTAGTTAACACTTAGAAGCTTAGTCAACACTTTTAAAAATGTGATTTTGAAATATGTTCCTGTTCATTAACTTTGCTACCTACAGTCTGTTGGACATAATCCCTCTATGACCCTCTGAAAGGACATTAGTGTTTTGCACTGAAGTTTCCTGGGAAACCATGTTCTTTGCTTAGCTCACTAGGGTTGAAATCCCCCTCTGTATAGAAGGTCAACACAAGGCCAATGCACCCCATATATCTCACTAAATGTTAAGATCTAAGTGCATAAGTCTTGTGTTGGTCCAATGCGGGAAGTGAACTGCCCCATAATGCCAGTGTTTAACTTATCATAACAGACATCACTAACAGGGTTACAGTTAAGGAGAAATATTGTGATGAGCTTTATTATTGTGGAGCAGCAGCTCTGCTATAGTTAAGATTAAGAGTCTTTGATTGTGTGAAATACATTAGTGTGTACACTTTTAACATAGCAAAAGAAAACGTGTATGTCTGTATTCTATTCTGTCTTTGTCAGAGAGCCCTCATGGACTTCAATTGTATCATATTCCAGTGGCTAGAAGTGTGGTTCTACTTACACTCTTAACCAACAAGGAAATGGCTGCTATTAAAGTGTAAATTTGCGCCACAAGAAGCCATGGGTTTCCACCGTTTGCATCATGGAGATCCTGCTGCAAAATACGTACAGTTGTGTTGGGAGATGCCATCAGCTGAAAGGAACAGGGAAGAAAACAGGACAAAAAAAGTAGTCTGAGGCTATGCCTATACTTGTGGAAAGATCAATGCTATGGCAATCGATCTTCCAGCATTGAATTTAGTGGGTCTAGGAAAGACTCACTAAATCGAACGTGGAAGGTGTCGACTGTGGTCCTCCTTGCTTCTCCCAAGCCCGCAGTGCAATACCAGCCAAGACTCATGGCCAGGATTTTGCATTGCCGAGTATTATCTCTCATAAACATAAGAACAGCCACACTGGGTCAGATTAATAGTCCATTTAGTCCAGTATCCTGTCTTCTGACAGTGGCCAGTACCAGATTCTTCAAAGGGAATGAATAGAACAACCTCTGGGGGACAGAGACTGGCCAAGGGCTGCTCTTGAGTAATCTCCCTCACCTAGGGCAGGCAGGTGGTCCAGGACTCCCTGGATTGCTCTTACCACTGCCTGGCTCTGCCTTCCCTTCTGGCCACCAAGAGGGGCAGAGCCTCATGATCCTCCCCAACTTCTACCAAGGTTCTTGCACTCCTGCTCCCAGGATCTGGCAGCCAGAGGCTTAGGGACATCTTGGCTACTGACCCATGATCAACCTGTCCTCCATGAACTTTTCTCATTCTTTTAAACATCCATTTCTACTTTTGGCCTTCACAACATCCCCTGCAGTGAGTTCCAAAGGCTGACCATGTAATTTGTGAAGAAGTACTGCCTTTTGTTTGTTTTAAATCATATGAATCCAAACCTCTTTCTCGAGTGGCTGCAGTTAATTTAGAGCCCATCATTTTGTATGTACTATTGTGTATATATCTACAGTTCATGGAGACATAACTGCACACACACAACACTTCCTGATGCTGAAACGATGGTGACCTGTGTGCATGAGGCACACCCACATCAGGACCTCTGGCAGAGTTCTAGTTCTGCTGTCCAGCTAGGGGTGGTATCTGGCAATATACGTTAAACATATTAAATAGCTCCATGCAGAGAGCTTGAATCTTTCCAGAAATCTTCACCTGGTTGATCTGGGGTTGGTATGCAGCCAACACAGTGAAAATAGTGATATACAGCAGATACAGGGCTGTGCTGATGCCAAACATCACTGCTGCAAAATTTCTCCATTTTATATCAATCAGCTCTTTCAGAGGCTCCACATCTAGCATGTCATAGTGTTTCTGCAAAGGGGAAGAACACTTGTTAACTTCTCTCTCATGGACAGAGAGAGAGAAAGTAAAGTGTCTAAAAGTGAGGACTGAATTCTTAAGATATTCATAACCTCCTCCCTCTCCCCCGGAATTGCACTCTGCATTAATTTCTTAGCTCCACATCTTTCCTTTTTGTTTAGCGCTATTTGTAAAATGGTGAAAATCTCCTTTGTAAAGTGCTTTGAGATTCTTGGCTCTACTGATGAAAAGGGTTGTATAAGAGCTATGTACTATACTGCAAGAACATTATGGGACTCAAGTCTAAGGGAAAGGGGTTCCATATTGGAAAATATGAAAATGGAGCCATGTGGCAACAGGGATCAACATTTAATGAGACCGTTCTTAGCAAACTGTAGCTTTACAAATTAAGTGACTGAGGTTATGATAAAGTAACTATTATTGCAAACACAGAAGAAGCAAACTAATCTTGGCAAGTGTTGAGAAAATCCTTGTGGATTCTGAGGCTCCCATGGGGCGTGGGTGACAGTAACAAATAAAGGGGAAAAGCAACCTTGATGGTTTGTAATGTTTATGGGCATCTGATTTTTGTATGGTGGGCTGGTCTTTATTAGCACTTCATAGTATTACAGGACAGAGTGCCATTTCGGGAGGGCAGAGGGGACAGTAGCTGTGTGTACCGGGACACTGCTCGTTTTGCTTCCCATTTCCCCGACGTATTGGGGAGTGAGTGAGGTGGAAATTACAAAGCATGTATGCGTGCCTCTTGCTCCTGGCTGGTGAGGGGAGGGGCAGAGAAGTAATTCACAAAAATCTGTGTACTTTTCCCTCGCTTCCTGATCACCATGGGAACAAGAAGAAAAGCAAGCAGTGCTCTGGTACTCATGACTGCTGCCTCCCCTCCTCTCAAAATGGTGCCCTTGCTATGCATTCTATGGCTGTCAGCTGGTGGTGATCCAGGAATCATCAGTTGCAACGCACACACTTTTACCACTTGAAGGAGAAACTCCATTTGCTGGCAATAGCAGGTCAGCTGCTGAAGGGACATGACTCACACTTTCTCAATGTGTTCCCAAGGCAGTACAATCCTTTGTTTTTAATTGTTCCAGCTTTCTGGCACATACCTCATGGTTGGTGTTATACACCACAATCTTCAGGGCAGAATGGCGCTCTCCTGTATCTACTTCTGATAAATCATATAAGGAGCAGCAGACCGGGCCAAATGCCCATTCCTTAAACTTCCTCGAGAGATGAGCCATTGAGTGTTTGCCTTCACGTGGGAAGGATCTTCCTAAAATATGCTGGAAAATCTATTTAGCAGCAAAATAACCCAGAGGGAGAAAGAAAATCATTGCAGGGTTCTGGATCTGTGACATTGCAGTTCTTATTTCTTCCCTGTCAGAACTTCTAAGACTGTTTGAGGGTCTGAAAACTCCCCATTCGCCACTTTACTTCCACCAACCTTTGACAAGGTTCTCCCCATGCCATGACACACTCCCCTTCACATGACAAACCCCCCTTCTTTTATTAGACAGCTGAGGTGACTGTACCTTGATCTTTCCATATGTCGCAGCTAACTGTAGTGGAGTGAGTCCTTCTTTGTTCAAGATCTTTTCCAGGTTCTTCTTTGACTCATTCTTAGTTTCAGTGAATTGTTTTTCACTCGCCTTCAGAATTTGGTCATATATTTCTGTCACAAATGCTGTATTTTCCTCAGAGTCATCAGCTACCATTACCAGAGCGTGAAGGACTGTATTTCCCAGGGAATCTTGGGCATAAGGATTTGAAACTTTATCTAACAGGAACTCCACTAACTTTGGTTGGTTTGTGCAAGCAGCCTGTGAGAGTGGATATTCTCCTGTCAACAACATTAAAAGTTGCAACTGAATCTCTATCCAAATGGCTATAGCTTATTCCTCAACAGCACTTCCCTCTTGCCACAGTTTAAGTAGTATCTGAGTGAGAAAATATAGGTCACAACTCCAAAGTTATCCCTCATCCTCAACAACCAATCCAACTATTGCAGGTCTGGAAGGGGTTCAGGGAAGAGTGATGAGAATTATCAAGGGTCTGGAGAATCTCTAATATAGAAACAAACTAGAAGATTTATCCAGGGTTGCTCTTTAACTCAATTTTTGTTTTTCTTCATTTAAATCATGGCTCTGGGGTGGGGTGGGGATGAGGGGTTTAGGATGCAGGCAGCCCTGGGGAAAGAGGTCTACCCCAGACCTCTCTCATCACAGCAGCTTGAGGCCAGGTGAGAAGCACCTCTCCATGGCCATTGTACCTCCAGCGGGCGCAGCCGGGGTAGGATGCAGGTCCAGGTTCATCTGGCCCCTCGGCTCCCCAGCCAGAGTGAAGCAAACTGAGCACTTTCCCCTCACTCCCTGATGAAGGGGAACAGCCAGCAATGATCCCGTATGAATCAGGGGCAAAGGAGGAGATTCAGCTTCAGCCCACCTGCCCTCTCTAAAGGGCACCTGAGGGGTGGGAGGGAGACCTTTGGTCTGACCCTGTGTGGCCGTTCTTATGTTCCTATGTTCTTATACAGATTACAAAATATCCAGCATTTCATAATTTAATATAATTTTGAAAGGACTATTAAACCATCAGAGACTGGATATTTGGCCAGATGATACAATATGGTCATTCTTATGTTCTAAGGTTGAGTTTCTTACACACAGTAATACTAGTCCCTGTAGAACAGAGATGACAGAGAATGGATCTTATTCACGTGAAAGAGCCATTAGGTTACCAAGCTGGCCTGTCCAAAGAGTGAAATTGACCCAGGTGTAGAGGGCCCTCACAAGGCCCTGCCAAAGCTCTTGTACTTCCCAAACACAGGTTAATGTCACTCCAAATAATTCAACATTGTTTTGGGGCCAGATGTACCATAAGGATGAAATCTGGGCCCTACTGAAGTCAATGGGAGTTTTGCTGGGGACTTCATTAGGGCTTGAAAAGGACATTTTCACAATGTACAGGAAGAAAATCAACCCCTCCCCTTCTACCATTGTGGAAAGGAACAAGCTCAAGACAAGTGGGTAATGGCTTTTGTTCAGTGGGAATGATCCATGAAGTAGAATTACCAAAATAGAAGCAGTCATCTCTGCATTTAAGTGGCTGGAAGAATGTTCCTTTTGCTTGGATATGAACGTCAGCTCCATTTTCAACTAGGCGCTTAACTATCCTGTCCAGCCTTTTCTCAATGGCAATGTGCAGTGCTGTCTGCCCTGCAGGGAAGAATGAGCAAAGCACAGATGTTAACTTTGTGGGGGGAAGGGAAGATGAAAATGGTAAAAGAAAAAATAATTCTGAGCCCCAGAAACTGAAGTCTTGTTCTATACCAGAATAATTTCTTACCTTCATATTCTTTAGCAGTAAAAGACACATCCAACAGCTTCTTCAAACACCCAGAACCTTTTGCACACTCCATCAACGATGTAACGATCTCTTCAGTAGTCTCCGGGGAATTGTTCATTGGATTCAGCAACGCTTTCATCAAACAGGTTTTTCCAGTTTCTTTTTCTGTAGAAATGAGCTTTCATTTTAATTCTCCCATGAACATGCCTGTCCCTAATATTATGGCACTTCTAAAATCAGAGCAAACAGATATGTATAACTAGCTGCATTTCAAACAACTACAATTAATAGCCTAGTACAGGGGTGGGGAACCTAAGGCCTGGGAGCCGGATGCAGCTCCTGGGTTGCCTGGATCCGGCCCCTGAAGCTTAAGGCCTTCCCTAGCATTGGGGAGCCCACGCTGGCACTCCAGCCCCATATTTCACAGTTCCTGCGTTTAGTATTAACACGACTTGTGAGCCCACCACCGACAAATTGATTGCAATGTTCGACACACTGCTACATCAGGCGAATACCCCGCAAATCTAAGCAAACAGAAGCGAACTATATTTACCTGCACACACCCAGAGTCTCATTCTTTAAACTGAGAGTGTCTCCCTCTTTTGAGCCAGGTTAAGCACAATTTCAGCTGGTGGTAAATCTGCAGAGCTTGCTGAAATCAGTGGGGTCACGTTTTTAGCTAGTGTACGGAATTATGCTGATTTACGCCTCCTGGGGATCTCAGGCCTACAGTCCCTCCAAGGTGCACTCTGGGCGGCCACAAAGGAGGCTACCAAGAGCCATGCACATTGCACTCAGGGGCGTGGCTACAGGTGGACCTGGAAGTTGGCAGTGGGGTGATTCAGGAAGAGGAGGGAGGCAGTGGGGAATAGTGATGGGGGAGCTTGGGGCATGCAGGGATGCAATGACTTCCCCAGCTCTGTGGTTGTGGTAGACAGGCACCTCTCTCTCACTCCAGCCCCAGCCTTGTTGCAGTGGGGAGAGGCACCTCTCCCCCAGTCTAGGTGCTGCTGCAGGAAAAGAGGGCTGGGGAGAGTCCTCTCTCTGCGCTGTAGTCCCGGGCAGCCTGCACACAAAACTTCTCAACCCTGGTCCCATCCTAAAGCCTGCACCCCCAGCCACCTGCACCCCAACCCTCTGCTGTAGCCCTGAGTTCCCTCCCTTACCCTGGCCCCTCATCCCTGGCCCCATCCCAGAGCTGGCACCCCCAGCCACAGCCCTTAGCCCCCTGCACCACAACCCTCTGTTCCAGAACTGAGCCCGTCCCATTCTCCAAATCTTAAACCCCCACAGGGAATTAGTGACTATACCTATACCCTCCTTTATTTAATTAAGGCAATACTCTAGTAAAGTGCTTAAGTGTGTGAGTATCCCATTTACTTCAGTGGAACAGCTCATGTACTTAGGCTCCACTCTAGCAAAGCTCTTCAGTGCACCAGCAATAAGAGTTTGCCATCTCAGTCTTTCCTAAACTCTCCATCCCGTTAGTTCCTTATTTCCTTGAAGATAGCTCCAATAATTAAAGAGACAGTGCTCCATTATTGGAGTAGTAATTTCAAGCTACTGCAGTGTAAAATAGATCAGAAGTTGGTGCAGTGTGATTCCTGTATGCTTGAATGGGAACTGACACACATTGTACCTCTGAGCTCATCCATTTGCCACCCATTCCTTTGGATTGTCGAGAGCCAGGTTTCTATTTCTGGAATTTCTCCCTTAGCAATATCATCAAAAAAGTCTGGTATGACCCTGTTAAAGAGGAAACAAACAAACAGCACAGCATAATGAAACACTGATATGAAGATCCCCAGTGCACAGCTCACGGCCTAAGGTAGGGGTGGGTGACAATTTTTGATGGGAGCCATTTTGGTAAGCGGTCAAGGCGTGCACTTTTCCATGGACAGTGTGCAAGGTCTGGGAGGGAACTGTGACCTGGGAGCGGGGGGTGCAGAGGGTTTGGTTGGTGACCTGAGGAAGGGAGTTGGGGTGTGGGAGGGGAGGGGTGACAGAGGTAGGCTCTGGCCAGGAGTTTATCTAGGCAGCTCCCAGCCAGCAGCCCTGCAGGATTCCAAGGCAGGTTCCATGTCTGCCACAGACCCAGGCTGCTCAAAAAGGCTCTCTGCTCAGGGGGGTGGAGGTGAGGGGGAAGGGAAGGCGTTCCATGCGGCTCCCACTCCCAGCACAATTTCTCAGCTTCTATTTGCCAGTTTCCTATTGGCTTAAAGCAGTGTGGGGCTGCTTTGTGTCTGACGGTCCCATCAGCGCGGCCCATGGGATGGATCCAGAAGCTCAGCAGGCCGGACCCAGTCCAAGGGCTGCATCTTGCCCGCCCTGGCCTAAGGGGACATACTAGGATTAAGGATCGCAATTTTTCATTTCTTCTTGTTGTGCTTATTTTAACCCTCCTGTGAAATCCTGGGTTTATTACTGTTTCAGATCAATAAGTCAATGTATAATCATGCATCATAATATTTTCCCCTAAGATTAATGATTTTGAAGAAACAGGATTTGAACTCCTGTGGGTTTAATTATGAAGAAAAATAGAACAAGCCAGATACAGAAATAACATTTATGGGAGAGAAATAAAATGTCTGGATTACTTAGGCCTGCAACACAGATGCATGCTCGCTAAACTGAGCAATTTTTCAGATTTGTGGCTAAATGAAAAAAATCCAATTTTTTTTCAAGTCAACTCAAAATTGATTTTTTTGTTTTGTTTTCTCGGAGAAAAAAGCTGAAAAAAAATGGTCTCAAGGGTGGTGTGTGCTCCACTGTAGGTGTCGGACTCATCCCAGCGCTACAGATTGGAGATTTGTCAGCAGTCATCTACCACACCGCGCATGCGCAATGGGCGCCTCGTGCCGTTCACGCTGTTTCTTAGAACGTGCTGTCTGGCTCCTGCCAGTTCCTCGTAAACGAGATGTGTGTCCCCGTGGGTGCTCCACTACCCACTCTCCTTTCTGCTTTGGAGTTTCTCCTTTATGTTTTTTTCAAATACTTAGCGTTTAGGAGGACTGGCAGGAGCTGGACTGCACTCTCTAAGAAATGGCGCGAACGGCACAAGGCGCCCAACACACATGCGCAGTCCGGTAGATGACTGCTGACAAATCTCTAATCTGTGGCACTGGGACAAGCCCGACACCTACAGTGGAGCACCCACGGGGACACATATCTCGAAGAACCATTGTTACTGCACCAAGGTGAGTAACTTTCTCTTCTTCATCTAGTGATGTCCCTGTGGGTGCTCCACTGTAGGTATAATAATAAGATATAATTAGAGGACCGCATGGCAACTCTGCAAATGTCACCTAGGGGAACTCCCTTTAGAAAGGCTGTAGAAGTTGATACTGCCCTGGTAGAATGGACCCTTGGTGTTTTTGGCAGAGGTGTGTTCTATAGTGAATAGCAATGAACTATACATGAAACAATGAGTTTGGAGATGTGCTGTGCAGAGAGAGACTCGCCTTTAGAATGGTCAGCCATGAAAATGAGCAGGCACTGAGACTTCCAGAAAGGTTGTGTTCTATCAGTGTAGAAGGCCAGTGCCCTGTGTACATCTAATGTGTGAAGCCTATCCTCCCACTGGGAGGAGTGGGGCTTGGAGTAGAAGGTTGGAAGGACAATCGGCTTGTTGATGTGAAACTTGGAATTTATTTTTGGTAGGAAGGTTGGTTGAGGTTGGAGTATCACCCTGTGACTCGTACACACTGTATAGGGAGGTGTAGCAGAGAGAGCAGTGAGCTCCCTTACCCTGCATGCAGATGTTATTGCTAGTAAGAAGGCAACCTTGGTGTTTAACAATGGTAGCAGGCAGGTTGCCAAGGGCTCAAAGGAAGTTCGCATTAGGGCATCCAGGACCAACTCTACATTCCATGGCTGAGGCAGGTCTCTATGTGGTGGGCACAGATTTGCCAGCCCTTTCATGATTCTTCTGGTTGTCAGGTGAGCAAACACTGAATAGCTACCCACAGTATGCTGAAAAGCGGTAATCGCAGCAAGGTGGACCTTGAGAGATGACAGGGATAGGCCGGACTGCTTTAAAAATAGTATATAATCAAGTATGTGATGGATCGGAATAGAGGTTGGGTGTAGGCTGTTGTCCATGCACCAAGAACAAAACCTGAGCCACTTATGCAAGTAAGTAGTCCAGGTGGTTGGTCTTCTGCTTTGTAGCAGGATCAATTTGATCTCCTGGGAACAGTTCATTTCTGCCTCCTGAAACCAATTAGGAACCATGCTGTCAGGTGAAGGTGATTGGGTTGAGGATGTACTAGGGTTCCCTGATTCTGGGTCAGGAGGTCATGGCATATCAGCAGAGGGTAGGCTGGGTGATGAGACATACAGAAGAGATAGGGGAGCCACGTTTGGCAGGGCCAAAATGGGGCTATGAGGATTACTGTTACGTTGTCTCTGGTGGCCTTCTCTAAGGGTTTGTCTACACTAGTCCCCTAGTTCGATCTAGAGAGGCTAATGAGGGTGACCGAAATTGCAAATGAAGCGCGGGATTTAAATATCCCGCACTTCATTAGCATGTTCCCGGTCGGTCGCCATTTTAGAAATTGACTAGCCCGAAGTAACTGCCTGCGTCTACAAGTGGCAGTGAAATGGAATTCAATTAAAGCCCTAAATCGAATTAGCTGGTAAACCTCATTGCAGGAAGAATAACAGCTAATTAGATTTAGGGCTTTAATTCGGAATCCTGTTTCACGGCTGTGTGTAGACGCGGGCAGTTACTTCGGGCTAGTCAATTTCTAAAATGGCGACCTGCTGGGAATATGCTAATGAAGCGTGGGATATTTAAATCCCACACTTCATTTGCAATTTTGGTCGCCCTCATTAGCCTCCCTAGATCGAACTAGGGCTAGTGTAGACATACCCTAAGACTCTGGGGATCAGAGGAGTCGGAAGAAAAGCATAGAGCAACTGAGTGCTCCAATCGAGGAGAAAGGCATCTCCCAGGGATCCCAATCCGATTCCCGCTCTTAAGCAGTAAAACTGGCATTTTGAATTGAGATATGTCGCGAATAAATCTATGATGGGGAAACCCCAGAGATGAAAGATACCTTGTAGTACTCAAAGGTGTATTTCCCACTTGTGGTCCCTGACAAAGTATCTATAGAGAGCATCGGCAATAATGTTGTCCTTGCCAGGCAAGTATGATGCCAGGGTTGTTATGTTGTGTAGGATGCACCAGTTTCACAGGCGTATTGCCTCTGCACAGAGGGAACACGATTGAACTCCTCCCTGATGGTTTATGTAGAAGATAGTCATGTTGTTGGTAAGGACTCTGATGGTGTGGCCCTGGATAAGAGTGGTGAAGTGCTTGCATGTGTTGAAAACCACTCTCAATTCTAGGAGGTTCATATGATGAGAGGTTTCTTTTATGGACCAACAGTTCTAAATTTGATGGTCGTTGAGATGTGCTCCCCAGCCTACCAAGGAAGCGTCGGTCGTAATTTGCATCGTGGGTTGAGGGCGGTGGAAGGGGACACCAACTAACATGTTTGTAGGGATGGTCCACCATTTCAAGGATCCTACTACTCTCGATGGCACCAAAACACGTCTGTGACTGTCATGCTTCCCAGGAATATAGATGGAAGCGATCCAATGCTGGAGACACAGCAGGTGGAGTCTTGCATGATCTACAACATATGTGGTAGCTGCCATGTGCCCCATGAGCTGGAGACAGGTAAGTACAGGAATCGTGGGGCTCGTGGATAGTATCTGTATAAGATCTTAGATGGCTTGAAATCTGTGTAGTGGTAGATAGGCTTGGGCAGTGTTGGAGTCTAGATGTGCGCCAATGAATTCCAGGGACTGTTGTGGTGTCATGGACGACTTTGGGAGGTTGATTATAAGACCAAGAGCTTTGAAGACTGCTCTGTCATAGTGGTGGATTGGAACATGTTGGCAAAAGATGGGCTTTTGATCAAACAGTCATGGAGATAGGGGAATATGATAACCCCGGCCCTATGTAGGTGTGCCGTGACAACTGCACGTGTCTTCAAAAACACCCTTGGTGCCGAAGACAGGCCACAGGATAGTACTCGGTATTGGAAGTGTTTGGCTCTGAGGATAAATCTCAGGAAGCACCTGTGTGCCGGATGAATTGTGACAGATGTGTGTCCCCATGTGTGCTCCACTACCCGCCCTCCTTCCCACTTTGGAGTTTCTCCTTTGTTTTTTTCAAATATTCAGTGATTAGGAGGAACTGGCGAGAGCCGGACCACTCACTCTAAGAAATGGCGCGAATGGCATGAGGCGCCCAATGCACACGTGTGGTCCAGCAGACGACTGCTGACATATCTCTGATCTGCAGTGCCAGGACAAGCCCGACACCTAGGCTACGTCTACACTGGCGGCTTCTTGCGCAAGATCTCTATTGCGGAAGAGTTCTTGTGCAAAAATCTTCCAGAAGAGTGCATCCACACTGCCATGTGCTTTTGCGCAAGAGATGTGCTTTTGCGCAAGAGCATTCATGGCAGTGTGGTTGTTCTCTTGTGCAAGAAAGCTCTGATGGCCATTTTAACCATAGGGGCTTCTTGTGCAAGAAATTGATGTTGCCTGTCTACACTGTTCTCTTGTGGAAGAGCTCTTGTGCAAGAGGGCTTATTCCTCGTGGGGAGAGGAATAACTCTTCCAGAAGAAGCCCTGTTTTACAACGCTGTACTGTAAAGTTACTTGCGCAAGAACGCTTGTGCAGTGTAGACAGCAGATAAGTTTTTGCGCAAGAACGGCTGTTCTTGCGCAAGAAGCTGCCAGTGTAGACATAGCTCTAGAATGGAGCACCCATGGGGACATGACTCGAAGAAGAATTATGTTAAATTTATAAACAAAATGTTTTGTAATTAAAAGTCAGTTTTAAAAAAAAATATATGTAACATTTCAATTTTTCCCCATCTTTTCCTCCCGCCAAACAAGCTGAGTCGAATTCAGCAAATGGTTTTCGTTCCTCCAAAACTGATTTTTTCAGCCAATAAACTATTCATGTGAAAAGTTTCACTCAGATCTACTCCCTGTCCTTTTAAATTTCCTTAAGCTCAGCCTGATCATGATCATGACACCATCTACATGTTTTGTTAGTCTCTAAGGTGCAGGAGCAATGGTTCTCAATCTAGTTACCATTGTGAGCCACATGTGCGGCTCTGTGTGTTATATGGGCCACAGCCACACAATATATGTATACATGACCCACATGGCCCTGAGGATGTTTCATGCGCTGCAGCTATGTGCTGAGTGGGCTGCAAGTGGGCTGTGATTTGCAAGTTGAAAGCTTCTTCCCCAGTGCCACACACTTGCTATGAGTAAAGCTGGTTTTCAGCCCTCTTTGGCTCTTTCTCTGCATATGCTCACTGTAAATCTAACCCTAACCCTTTAATTATATACATTTTACATTCACAATATTTTACATTACAAATCCTCTGCAGGTTTCAGGTTTTACTTCTTGGGAGTGGAATAGATTCACTTCAGGTCTGTCATCAGGTGCACAATTTAGAGTAGAAAGTATTTAAAAATGCCTCCTAGGAATATTCCTTTTCCCCCCAAGAGGGGGCAGATTGCAACAGGACAGTACCTGTAAGAAATATAAGTTACCTTCACCTCTGGTTTCACAATAATTTACATTACAAATCCTCTGCATGTTTCAGGTTTTACTTAGGAGTGGAACAGATTCTAAAAAATTTACTGGCTGGGAGGAGGGGGGTGGAAGTGATAATGCATATAGTCTATAGCATTAACTGATAAGCTTTTGCTTAATGGTTAATAGGTTAATCGACTACACTATTACATCCCTACAAGGAGGAAGGAGAAAAATTACTCTCCTTAACTCCTGGTGATAGGGCAAGAAACAATGGGCTTAAATTGCAGCAAGGGAGGTTTAGGTTGGACATTGGGAAAAACTTCCTAACTGTCAGGGTGGTTAAACATTGGAATAAATTGCTTAGGGAGTCTGTGAAATCTCCATTTGAGATAAAGAGCAGGTTAGACAAACACTTGTCAGGGATCGTCTAGATCCATGGTGTCCAGCACGCTAGCCACTAGCCACATGTGTCTATTTGGCCAGTTGAGTGTGGCTAGTTCGCTATAGCAGTAGTCACTAGAGCGATTAGTGGTTCAGAATTGGTGGAACACTAACACCATGGGTCTAGAAGGCAGTTGACCCTGCCATGAGTGCAGGGGACTAGACTTGACCTCTCAAGTTCCTTCCAGTTCTGACTTTATGAAATTCTGGCTTCCTCTGTGCAATCGATATAGAATAAGGCAGGGGTGGCCAACCCGTTACAGGCAAAGAGCCAAAATAGTTGTGAATATAGTGCAAAGAGCCAGGGGGGAAAGTTGTCGCACAATAAATAAATAAATAAATAAATAAATGAAAGGACTGCCACTTTAAAAGGTGCCCCCAGCCGTGTTTGGTCAAGCAGTCAAACAAACAAACAAAAGACTGCCCCCTTTAAGAAACACATTGAGAGGCTTTTTGGTCACATCAGGCTCCCGCTGGCCGACACCATCTTGAAGATGCCATTTTTAATGGCTGTGCCAGACGGCTCCCCTGCCCCAGTGAGCACAGAGATGCAGGGGTGGCTTCATGAGCCGCGGCGGCAGCTTCACAAGCCGTACCCGGAGGGGGAGGGGACGGGTAGAGCCGCACGCAGCTTGCGAGCTGCGGGTTGCCCATGGCTGGACTAGGGTAAAAGCATATAAAAGACCACACTTCCTAGTTTGTGATGTGTTTTTCATGGCTGTGAACATGGTAGGCCCCTACTTATAGTAAAGCCCGTCTTTTCCCTGCTTTCTCTTACGTGTCTATTTTTTTTATTCTGGGCAGGGCATTTAGGGTTTTTCACTTTAGCCTGTCTTCTTATCTCAGTTACTTCCCAGTAAGTACATCCACTCAGAATTTCTCTTTGGGGTCTTGTTTGACTTCATTAGCTACATTTTCACCAATACTGGTTTTCAGCATAGCTTGCTGTACCACTGTGATGAAGACTCATAATGCTGACCCATTTTCCAATCCAGATAAAAATTTAACACTTATCATCCCCTTTGATTCTATTCTTAATTTGCTTCTTGACAACATGACTGTACAGCACTTGTACAGTAGGCTCATCCACTCTCGCTTTGGCACCCTGTGCGTGCAACCCTGAACCCTCATTCAGTTCCTCATCTCCACCCTAGTGGCTAAGACTCTGAGTAGAGGGAAAGAAGGGAGGGTTGTGGAGGACCCACAGGGACACACACCTCAAAGAGCAGTCATTACTACACAGGATGAGTAGCTTCCTTTTCTTCTTCAGGTGATGTCCCTGTGGGTGTTCCACTGTTGGTGATGACAAAGCAGTACTCAACCTGGATGGTGAGAATCAGATTCACTTGCTTGGCGGCTGAAGATAGGACTGCAGTAGCCACTGCCGTATCTGCTGCTAGTTGAGGCATTATGGCATAGTGTCTTGCAAAAGTGTGGACTGATGACCAAGTGGCAGCTTGGTAAATGTCCTTAAGGGCCCCATTGCTTAGAAAAGCCATGGAAGTTGCAGTGGCCGTGGTGGAATGTGCCTTCAGTGGAACTGTCAATGTTTTGTTGTGGAGGGCATGTCAGTACAGTATACATGATATTTATTTTTGGAGATATGTTGCACAGAATTTGAACGTGTTATGATGGATATGAATAGGCATGGGGACCTCTGTAATGATTGTGTCCTGTCTATATAAAAGGCCAGATCCCTGCGGACGTTAAGGGTATGGAACATCGTGTCCCTGTCGAATGCATAAGGCTTGGGAAAAATGTTCTTATACTATGGGCTCGTTGACATGGGAAGGCATGCTGACCTTGGGTAAAAATGTTGGGTGCAGTTGTAAGGTCACTTTGTCCTTGGTAAAGATTGTATAGCAGACCAACCATGAGGCTCCTATCTCACTAATCCTTCTTGCAGGGGTGATGGCTGTCAAGAATAACACCTTCATTAGTAGAAATGGGAGTGGACAAGTTGCTGTGGGCTCAAAGGGAGGTCTCATGAGACAGTCCAGAACCAGGTTCAGGTCCCAGGAAGGGGGTGGAACTCTATGTGGACGTTAGATGTTCTGGAGACCTCTCAGGAACCTCCTTGTTGTGGAGTGTGTGAAGACAGATGATCCATCTATTCATTCGTGGATGGCCATTATTGCTGCGATGTGTACTTTGATGGAGGAGAATGATAAGTCTCTAGTTTTAAGGTGGTATAAGTAGTCAAGAATATGATGGATGGTGTGTTGTGAGGATCAGTGTGGGCCTGCTGACACCAAGAAGAGAACCGCTTCCATTTCTGCAGGTAAGTGGCTCTGGTTGATGGTCTTCTACTCTGTAGAAGGACAGATCTCACTTGTTCTGAACATAGGGATTCTGTACTGTGGAACCAGACAGGAGCCATGTGTGCAGGTGAAGAGTGTGAGGTTGTGGATGAAGCAGTTTGCCTCTGTCCTGAAAAAGGATGTTGTGACAGGATGGGAGATGATAAGCCTTTGCTATGGACATCAAGTATAGGTATAGAAACCAGGTTTGCCTGGCCCAGGATGGAGCTATCAAGATGACTAGAACTCTGTCCATCTGGATCTTGTGTAGAATTCTGGGAATGAATGGGATGGATAGGGAGGCACAGTGTAGGGGCTTGTCCCAGTGGATCAGGAACGCATCTCCGTGGGATCTCTTGCTCAGTTCCACTCATGAACAGAAATGGGAGCACTTGGCATTGCTGGGGGTCGCAAAAGAGATCTATGGAAAGATATCCCCAATGGTGAAAGATGAAGGTAAGCCATGAGGCCCTTCTCATTATCACTGGCATGGCTGTTGCCCTGGCTGCTGTATCAACTACATCTATTGAGGAAAGATGGGCTGTACATGCAATGGTATGTCCTTCAGAAATGATGGAGTTGAGTATGGGTCTTTCGGAATGTGGGAGATGTTCCACGAGCTCAGCAAGTTTGGAGTAATTCTCAATATCATGGGTTCGCTACAGTGCGGAGTAGTTAGCAATTCTTTGGCTGAAGAATATACCTTTCTTCCCAATAGGTCTAACTTTTTGTGCTCCTTGTTATTAGATCCTGGTCTGGATTGAGGGACTTTTGCACAGTGATTGGCAGCATCCATGACTAGAGAATTTGGTTGCAGGTGTGAAAAAAGGAAATCTAAGTCCTTTGGAGGGACGAAGTATTTCCTGTCGGCCTTCTTACATATTCGTTGGATAGAAGTGGGCATTTGCCAAATTTCATCTGAGACTTCTATAATGGCCTCATCGATGGGCAGTGCAATCATTCCTGCAAGGAGGGATGGATGCTCTTTAGGAGATGGTGTTGTTTCTCCTTAACTTCCTGCAGCTGGATTTCTTAGCTTGCAGCTGTCCTTTTGAAAAGCTCTTGGAATAGCTTCAAATCATCTGTCAGGTGAGTATCTTTTGGTATTACAGCTTCATCAGGGGATGATGATGAATTATCATCCGGAAAATGTCCATGGTCTTGACTTTCTGTGTGTTCATCCGGGACTTGACCCTCCTCCTGGTCAGAGTCCGCATTGGTTGCCATGCTACAAGATGGCAAGGGTGGAGGAGGTTTCCTTGCCGGAGTGGATGGGGCTGTGGACCGTCTTCTATGGGGACCACAGTGGTCCCATAGCGACCAACAGGGAGGGTAGTGGGGTGGAGGATATGGCCACTCTGAATACCAGGGTGGATGCCTTGGTTTACACTATAGTATTAGTAGAGATAACGAGAAGTAATGGGGGAGGAGTGTTGTGATGAGAAAACACTCCTCTGATCATCATCGTGAAACGTAGCATGCTCAGAAAGTACAGGAGACCTCACGTAGTGTGAGGAAGTGTACGGTGAGAATGGCAGTGAGGAAGCGTCCCTGGAAGGAGCAGGGGAGCGCCCTGCCTGCTGCTCATCTTGGGTGCCAGCAAAGCGTGTTGTGCCTGCTCCTGGGGTCTCTGAGGGTGTCAGCATTGACTCAGGCGCTGAGGAGCACAGGTTTGATGTGAGCCTCTTATGTACGGGCTGTTTGTTTGATGGTACCGCTTTTGTTGGTGCCACATCTCTAAGTTTTGCCGGCACCGGTGTGGACGTGCGCCGGTGAGAGCTCTGCGGTGCCGATGCTGCTCTTATTGGCACCGGGACTGTGCGCAGTGTGGCAGTATCAATGCCAAACTGACACCTAGCCTCTGTGGTGCCAGAGGTGCTCGGTGTGTCCCCTTTGGCCACCCTGGGAGACAAGGTGGGAGGCGATGATTTTGAGGGTGACGGTCCCTTTTTCAGGCGTTTATGGTGCAGCAGGGAGGCAGCTCTTTTTCTAGGTGCCTGTCCCGGAGGCAAAGAGGATTGTGAGTCCTCAGCCGGTTGTATAGCTTTCTGAAACAAAATCACTCGGAGCCGGAGCTCCCTATCTTTTCTGGCTCTGGCTGTGAGACTGCAGCAGTGATCACATTTTTGGGGCACATGAGCTTCCCCTGAGCAGCGAATGCAGGCTGAATGTGTGTCTGAGATCGGCATTGGCTCCTGGCATGTCTTGCATTTCTTAAAGCCAGACGAATCTGGCATTGTGCAGTCAGTGTGCAACGCAGGGGTGTTAACTGAACCTCCTGTGGTTTCTGTTGCCTTCTTTTGTTTCCCTGTTTGCTCTTACTGCTTTGTTATTTTCTCTTCCTCTTTTCTCGTCTCTCTTTTTATAAACGAGGGAAGGAAGGCGGGGGCCGGGGGCGATATTCAATTGCTTGAGGAAACTGGTGCTGGAGCTGCCAGTGGCTCCGTTAGACACTGACAAGAATTTTTTTTTAAAGGAATGGAGAGACAAATCACAACAATAATAAATCTGAAGAAAAGGGATAAGGCTAACTAATTTTCTCCATGGGGAGAATGAAACGTTGAGGAGAACGAAGAGCTCCATCCATGACCGAGGGTGGTAGAAGAGGAACTCAAAGGGATGGATTGGGCCGTGCGCACAGGGCGCCAATGCGAGAGTGGTGCAAAGTGCTCTTCATGCACGTGCAGTCCGCTGACAACTGTTCAAAAAGCTCTGCTCTGCATCTGTGGGACATCCCGTCATGAACAGCGGAGCATCCACAGGGACATCACCCAAAGAAGAAAGACTAGATGAAATTCTCATAAGTCAGTGCTGGGGAGAGTAGAGTCCAGCCCTAGTGGAAAAAGTAGATGTTTTAGGAGGTCCTTTCCAGTCCTCCCATCTATGGCTCTGTGATAACATAAATAATAAGTGATCCAACACTGTAAGCTGAAATTTTGGAAGACTAAAGCTGCTCAAATTTAGATGAAAATGAGCTGCTGGAAATGTAACAGAATTAGTCAAAACTGGACTTTTTACTAAAAGAAAAGTAATGTTTTCACTGAAATGCTGCAAGTGAAAAATCTTTACCTGCTATCCCATCCTGAAGCGTCTATGGCTGAACCTTCTTGGTCAGATCCTGTAGCCAATAGAAACTTTTTACGATGCCCTCTGGAAAAATCAATATAGATCATCAGAAAAATATTCTGTATCCAGTTGCTAGTTTTTAAATATTGTAATGAATACCCCGATAACTGCATTCCATTCCTGGATGGTATTTACAGTCAGGGGTAGAATTGTTCTATGTATTTTTTTCTTTGCTGTTTCATCTGGCTGAATGCACATGATTGTCTAGAAAAAAAAAAAAAAGGCAGAACTCCTTGATTTCAGAGGCCTGGCCACATTTTGCTAATGCAATGCAATTGGTGCCTGCAAAAGTTGTACCTACATTTTTGTGCCTGCAATTCATTCTGGTGCTAAAAGCAGCACTTGTACACATAGGCACTGGCAAGCCAGCTTCTCAAGAGACTCCTTAAGGGAAGCAGTTTTTAAAGCAGGTGAAGTTCTGTTCAGGAGTCCCTGTTTCAATGTTCACTGAGAACCCCATATGGCCCTGAGCAAACCCTGAATTCAACTTCAACTTGACCCCCAGTCTGACAGTAAAAGGCAAATTAATCCTCGATCTTGCCAGCATTTATACATAAGCTTAATTTTACAGAAATGAGTAATCCTATTGAAATCAATAGGATGATTCATGTGTGCCAAATCATGCATATACACAGTATTTGTAGAAGCTGGGCCTAAAAGAATGAACAATTTGGGCATTCTTATTTCGGTACAAAGAACACTGGGGAAAGAGAGTGGAGCTAGTTCACCACAGACTATTATCCTGAGTTATCTGTTAGATTCCCCATCATACCCCAAAGATCAATTTTCACATACATTTAGTGCCAAGTTCTGTTCTCAGTGTCTCCCTAACTTGTGAATATGCTGTAAAAGAATTACAATGGGAGAACATCCATGGAGATCACCAAAAGTCTTACATAGACTAAAATCACAATTCAGTGATTTTTTTAAATAAATTTCATCCAAACCCTCAATTTCCTTGATATGTTAGTTGTAGGGATTCCTAGTCTGTAAACTAAACATTACATCTTATTTATGGGTAACTTTTATGGAAAAATCCCCATTTAGAACTAGATTAAAAAGAAAGTTCCTTCCCTTGAGGCCTCACACAAATTTGAATTCAGGTCTCCAGAGCGGAAAAGCTGTCCCCTAGACCAAAGCACTTTCCCTGCTCGCAGACTGGTATATATGAGATGTTCAAAACATTCCATGAGATGTTCAAAACATTCCACAACATGTATCATAGCAGTTATTCTACTCTATCTCACTGCTAAATGGTAAAGTTTAGTGGAAGATGTGAACCATTATTTTTAAGATGCCATGATATAAAGCAATGCAATAGAAGATTTACAACATACCACTCTCTCGATTGTGACAGTAGAACTCCAATAAATTATATCAGCTGTCTTCTCAGAACCAGAATTACTTATCTGGAAGCATCTTCTATTTTATTTGAGTGCTCGTTATTATCAGCTCAATCGGTATAGAATAGGGTAAAAGCACATAAAATACCAGATTTCCAGGTTTGTGACGTGTTTTTCAGGGTTGTGAATTTGGTAGGTCCCTACAAATAGTAATGCCCTTCTTTTGCTTGCCCTTTGTTCAGCATCTAGTTTTGAATTTGGAACAGGGCATTTAGAGTCTTTCACTTCAGCCTCCCTTATCACAGGCATACCTTCCCAGTAAATACATCCACTCAGAATTTCTGTTTGGGCTCTGGTTTGAATTTAGCTTCATTTTGATCAGTTACTGGAATTCAGCATCGCTTTCTGTGCCACTGAATGCAAGACTCATACTGTTGACCCATCTTCCAACTCAGATCAAAGCTTAGTACACTAAGTATTCCCTTCTAGTCTATTTTTAACTTGCTTTCTTGACATCATGACTTTGTACAGTTGTTGTGTTCTTATAAGACTTTGTTAAACGTTAACACTCTTTTAATTTAATACTGTCAATTAATAGTTCACTGTGGGAGGCATGGGTGTCTGGTCTGTAAGGCAAAACAAGGCACAGTCTACCCAAAGCTAAGCTGTGCTGGCCCCACCTCTCCCCTTTCCTCCCTGCCTCCAACTGCCAGGTGGGGTTACTGTCGAATGTTTAGTGTTGTTCAGGCAGGTTCCAGAGCGACTGGGAAGGCAGAGTAGCAGGGAGCCTCCTCAGCAGCCCGCCCCCGAACCTGCCTGGAACAGACACAGAATTGGCAAAGACTCCAATTACACTCACCTGGTTCTCCCAGTGGTTTTGCAGCCTGCGATTCTATTCATCTCACTGGCTCCAGAAGGATTGCTAGCCCTGCTGTGCTGGTTTGTTCTCCTGCTCAGCCCCTCACCCCATCCAGCCACTCCCTGCATCTTGGCCCAGGGTGGGCAAAGTGGGGTTCCTCCTTGTTGCCCCCCTTCTCCTCCTTTCCACTCTCCATTGGCCCTCCCCGCTGCTACTGTGGAGCGTGGGGGTGGGTTTGGTTTCACTTTCCTAGCCTAGTTGCTACTGAGCCTGCTGCTTGGAATTCTTCTCCCCTTGCCCTCTCCCCACATGCATTCCCCATAGACCTCTCCCCCGTGCTAGTGTGTGCAGTGGTGGGGGGTGTTGCCTAGCACAATGAGTACCACATAGATAGCTGCCTGGTTCCCGTCCCCTTCTTGCCCTCTCTCTACAGGCTCCTTGTTTTCTGTGTTCTGCAGTGGAGTTGGGTGGGAGTGGGAATGAGGGAAATGGGGGTTGAGGAGGTGGGGGGAAGAGGCAGTGGGGAAGGAATAGGAGAATGAGGGAAGGGGGTGAGCAGTTGGGAGAAGAGGAAGTGGGGAATCATAGAATCATAGAACATTAGAACTGGAAGGAACCTCAAGAGATCATCCACTCCAGTCCACTGCCCTCACGGCAGGACCAAGCACCTTCTAGACCATCCCTGACAGATGTCTATCTAAACTGCTCTTAAAAATCTCTAGTGATGGAGATTCCACAACCTCCCTAGGCAATTTATTCCAGTGTTTAACCACCCTGATACTTCGGAAGTTTTTCCTAATGTCCAACCTAAACCTCCCTTGCTGCAGTTTAAGCCCATTGCTTCTTGTCCTATCATCAGAGGCCAAAGAGAACAATTTTCCCCCCTTCTCCCTGTGACACCCTTTTAGATACCTGAAAACCGCTATCACATCCCCTCTCGGTCTTCTCTTTTCCAAACTAAACAAGCCTTGACTCATAGCTTATGTTTTCTATACCTATAATCATTTGTGTTGCTCTTCTCTGGACCTTCTCCAAATCTTTCTTGAAATGTGGTGCCTAGAACTGGACAAAAAACTTCAACTGAGGCCTAATCAGCTCAGAGTAGAGCGGAAGAATGACTTCTCGTGTCTTGCTCACAACACTCCTGTTAATGCATCTCAGAATCATGTTTGCTTTTTTGCAACAGTGTCACACTGTTGACTCTTATTTAACTTGTAGTTCACCATGATCCCTAGATCCCTTTCTGCAGTACTCCTTCCTAGACAGTCGCTTCCCATTCTGTATGTGTGAGACTGATTATTCCTTCCTACGTGGAGTACATTGCATTTGTCCTTATTAAACTTCATCCTATTTACTTCAGACCATTTCTCTAGTTTGCCCAGATCATTTTGAATTTTGACCCTACCCTCCAAAGCACTTGCAACCCCTCCCAGTTTGGTATCATCCACAAACTTAATAAACACACTCTCTGTGCCATCATCTAAATCGTTGATGAAGATATTGAACAGAACCAGTCCCAAACGAGGCATAAAGGATCTGAAGAGAAAGGGATCTGGGGTCGGCTGATCTCCGTCTAGACTACCACGCTGTGCCAACAATCAGCTGATCGGCACAGCGCGGCGGCCATTTTGATGTAAATGAAGCGGCGATTATTTAAATCGCGGCTTCATTTCCCTTTGCCGAATACACTCATCTACATGGCTCCGTCGACAGAGCCATGTAGTCTAGACATACCCTAGGTGACTATGAAGCAGTGTGTCCGCTGGAGGCGGGTGCTTTGGTCTGCATTGTGTCTTTATGGACAACCGTCAGGGTGGAGTGGCTGAAAAGGGTTCCCCTTGACGGGTATGTGTTGAGTGCATAGTGGATTGCGAAAATATGGATGGACGACCAGGTAGCTGACTTACAAATATCTAACAAGGGGATGCCCTGGATGTATGCGGCAGCCGTGGCTCTGGTGGAGTGTGCACGAAGTTGTGGAGGCGGATCTTTGCCAAAGACTGAGTATGCCAGTCTTATACACGCCTCTATCCATTTGGAAAGTCTCTGAGAGGAGATGGGAAGACCCAGAGATGGTTCTGTAGTCAAAATGAATAATCTGTTGGTTTGGCGGATTCATGTGGTTCTATCTATGTAGAATGCGATGGCCCTGCGGAGATCGAGGATATGAAGTATTGCCTGCGTCTCATTGTCGTGAGGTTTGGGAAAGAAGACAGGTAAGTTGATAAGCTCATTGCAGGGGAACGCGGAGGAGAACTTTGGCAAGAATTTTAGGTGCGGTCTAAGTACCACCTTGTCTTTATGGAAGTCCATAAAAGATGGGTCGGTCATGAGGGCCACAATTTCTCCCACCCATCCGGTAGATGTTATAGCCACCAGGAAGGCCACCTTCATGGAGAGGTGGAGCAACGAGCATGTTGCTATTGGTTTGAAGGGCTTTCTCGTTAGGGTCTTAAGAATGAGATTGAGGTCCCAGGTGGGGACTGGTGGTTTGACGGGAGGATAAGTGTTTCTCAGGCCTTTGAGAAACCTTTTAGTTGTGGGGTGTGTAAACACCAATGTATTGTCTATTGCAGGGCTACTCAACAGGTGGCACATGGCCTGTTTGTTTGCAGTCCGTGGTGCGGTTTGGGTTTACGCAGTGCTCAACACGCGGCCCATAGGTGGGATCCTTTGAACATGGCCTCCACTGGGAACACGCTCCACAACGGTGAGGAGTCTCCCGGGCAGGGTGAGCATTGAAAGATGCAAGCGGACGGGCTGGCTAGAACAGATGGGTACAGGGTGTCGGCATTTCTAGCCGTCAGGGAGGAGGTGCCGGGAGTGCCAGGGCATTGTGGGAAGTGCTTTGTATTTATGCCCATCAGTGTGAAAGAAGCTATTTGCATATATTTGCCTAGATATTTGCATGTATATGCAATCACACTTTAGTTGAGGCCCTTGGCATGTGCTGTATCATTGTGGCCCTGGGGCTTTCAAAGTTGAGTAGTCCTGAATTGGTTGGTGTAGAGCCGTGATTGCAGTGAGATGGACTTTAAGGGAGCTTAGGGAGAGGCCCAAGTTCTTAAGTTCCATGATGTATTGCAGGATTGCAGGTAATGGAGCTGAGGCTGCATTGAGGTTGTTTCTTTGGGACCAAGCAGAGAAGCGCCACCATTTGTACAGGTAAGATTTTCGAGTAGATGTTCTGTGGCTATTGAAAAGAATTTCTTGGACTTGGTTTGTGCATTGTGTTTCTAGTGGAGTGAGCCACTGAGGAACCGTGCTGGGAGCTGGAGTGTGCGGTGGTGTGGGTGATGGAGGCGACTGCAGTGCTGGGTGAGGAGATGCGGGAGCTGAGGGAGACGCCAAGGCTGCTTAGACGACATTTGGAGCAGGTAAGTGTACCAGGTTTGTCTGGGCCAGTCCGGGGCTATGAGAATAACATTGGCCTTGTCTGATTGGATCTTGTTGACCACTTGATGGAGAAGAGGTATCGGTGGAAAGGCATAGAGGAGTGCTATGCCCCAGTGGATTGTGAATGCATCTCCTAGTGAGTGTGAGCTGATGCCCACACATGAGCAGTACGGCAGACATTTCTTGTTGGTCTGGGTCACAAATAGGAAAACCCCAGCAGTGGAAGATTTGGTGCAAAATGGTGGGATCTATTTCCCACTTGTGATTGGAGGAGAAGTTCCTGCTGAGAGAATCTGCTGTAATGTTGTCTTTGCCTGCAAGGTGTGAGGCAATCAAGGTTATATTGTGTGCAATGCACCAAGTCCAGAGATGGACTGCTTCCTTGCAGAGGGGGTAAGATCTGGCCCTTCCCTGCCTGTTGATGTAAAACATTGCAGCTTGGTTGTCTGTAAAGATCTGCACCGTGGAATTGTGAGACCATGTGGTCTCGGAAATGCCGGCAGGCGTAGAATACCGCACGGAGCTCGCGGATATTGATGTGCAGAGTGGTCTCACAATTGCACTACACAAGCCTGGGTGACCAGCAGGCTTGTGTAGTGCAGGTGCCAAGGTGGCTCCCCAGCCTAACTGGGATGCGTCTGTGGTGATTGTGAAAGAGGGGGCTGGTTTATGGAAGGGGACCCCAGCACACACATTTTGTGGATCCGACCACCATTGGAGTGACTTTCCTGACGGTGAGTGGCACTGAGACCAGCTTGAGGAGTCTGTTTCCTCGGCCTGTAGACTGTGCTGAGCCAGTGTTGTAGTGGCCTCATATGCAATCTGGCATGAGGGACCACAGTGGTGGCTGCTGCCATGTGGCCTAGGAGCTGGAAACATGCTCTGGCAGGTAGCTGGGGAGCTGTGCAGTGAAGTTAAATAAGTTCCCGTATAGCTAGGAACCTGTGGTGGGACAGAGATGCAGTGGCAGTGGTGCAATCTAATCAAGCCCCTATGAACTCCAGTGTGGGTGCAGGAATAAAGGGGGTCTCAGCGCTGGATCTGGCCTACAGGGAGCTGAAGGCAGGATCCAGACATAAGATCCTGCCTTCATAATTCTCCGCAGAAACTCAGCTTGCAAGCAAGACGACCCTCAGCTGCATGGGGGCCCCTGTGTAACAGGAAAGAGAGCAATACAAGGATTGCCTCAGGAGTAGCGTCCTCTCATAAATTAAGCCACAAAATTCCCTAATTTGGGGCCTTCCCGTAAGTTAGGCCATCCAGTTACCCGATCTGCTGCCAGTAAAATAAGGATCCAAAATGCACCATATAAGGAATCAATAGGTAAGGTCCGGGGAAAGCCTCTCCATATTAGGAAGCAAAGAGGTCAGGTCCAGGAAGGGGTGATCCTCACCATATTAGGAAACAAAAGGATGATTTGGAAAGAAAGGGATAGGGCGGGTACCAAGAGAAGGGTAGGGATAAAAGATGCTGTAACCATAACTCAGGGCTCACTTCATTGATCGCGAGGCGAGGGGAACGAGCAGTCTGGATGCTGTAACCGAATAAATCGCCTCTTACACTCCACCCGGATTCGTCCATCATTTGGCCCTGCAACATCCAGCACCTGGACTGGCTGGAGTTGGCATCTGGAGAGGTTTATCTGGAGGTCTAGGGATCGAAAGAGATCCATGGTGGTATGGACTGCATGAGGGCATCCTCCAGAGGCGAGGAGGACAGCTGAATTGGCGGGTGTAATGCATCATTTAAGTCATCATCACCAAAGGGATGATCAGAGTCAGTTTGATCCCCAGATACATCTAGGGAGGTCACTGAAGTGTGTCTTGAGTGAGTCTGACTAGCGTGCTGGTATTATTGCTGCTGTTGGTGCATTCTAAGAGTTGCCCAGGGGTCCCAGTAGGACCAAGCAGGAGGCATGCGCATGAGAGGCGGTAGCCCCTGGCCGGGGTGCCACTGAGGCATCATTGGTTGTGGCAGAGGTGTCCTCCTCCTAGGGGAGGAGTGCCTGGGTGAGACAGCATTTGAAAGAGACACAGCTGCCTCCTCTCTATACAAAGGAGGCGCAGGAGCTGTTAGATTTGCTGGAGAGAACCTGGCAAGTGTCGGAGAGGCATCAGTTCCGAAAGGTGGAGCAGTGGTTACTGAGGTAAACTTTAGCTGGTCCATAGATGCAAAGGAGTAGGTTTGAGGCATAGGCAACAGGGAGTACTGTGGCTGTGAGCCTCTTGCCTTGCCAGGCTGTGGGATACGTGCACACGCTGATAAAGTTGAGCATGGGGCTTTGGTAAACCCACTATTTTTATCAGTGGCAGAGTGTGAGGTCTGCGCAGGTGTTGCCATGGCTGTCTCGAGTTTTTGTGCCACACGGGGCTCAGGCTTGCTAGGCTGTGTCAGCATTGTAGCCAGGTCCTGGGACCCTCGGGGTGCAATGGGTGATCGCAACCCCAGCAAGCTCTTGTGCAGAGCCCCCATGGAGGACAGGACCGGCTTGGAATTGTGGGATCTGCCTTTCTTGGGTGAAGGGGATTCCCTGCTAGCATCTGCATTTATCCTCTTGGATTGATTAGAGGTTGCAGAGCTCACAGCTGAGGCAGCTGCAGCCGCTTTGACTGACATCGTCGCTGAGAGATTGTAAGCAGGGATGCAGGAAAACCCCAGAGATTGCATCTGGGTCAGATCTCTGTCCAAGCAAAATAGCTCTCTTGCTGTATTTGCTCCGGCAATCAGGGCTGTGTGAAGAACGCCTTGAAGTACTCCGTGTTCCCCCTTCAGGCAGCAGAGATAAGTGAACGCCCGTCTAGGCGGGAAATATACAAGCGGCAAATAGGTGGCATCTGATCACCGGCCGCTGCTGTGTATGCCTGTGGTGGGTGTGTGTGTGTGTGTGTCTGAGGAGGACGTTGTAGATGATCTCCTCAGGAGGATAAAAGATTAAAAGAATAAAAATAGTAAAAATCAGTAAAAACATGGAGGGGAGAGCCCGTGCAGGGTGATCCCCACAAGGGGAAAGTAGTAGGCAGTGAGCCTCCGCTTATTTGTGGTTTCGCAGTTTGACGCAAAGAAAACATTTTTTTTTCTCTTCTGAGTGAAGGAGAATGGTTTGAAAAGGCTAAGTCTGACTAACTGCTAAGGTAAAAAGGCTATCTAGCTAATTGAGGAGCTCAGTGCAGAGCACACTGCGGGTTCCGACCGGGGCCGAAGGCGGCAGAGGAGGAACCGAGGGGATCAGGACTCACGCATGAGCATTAGCGGCCTGGCGCGTGAGGGTTACTGCCCATGTGCGAACAGGCTATCCACAAGCACTGCTATAGAAATCTTCCGGCCAGGTGCGCTGAGGCGCCCAACACCTAAGGTGGAGCACCCACAGGGACAGCCTCAGAGAAGCTGGGGTTTCAGGGTGATCTCCCCACCTCAATGCAGCCAGTGACGTGTGCTTCCCTCTTCTAGGAATGTGAAGATGAGGGGTTTTCTTCATGGCCTTTCCAGTATGACATTGGGCCCATCATTTAAGGTGTCAAGGAGAGTTTTTCCACTGATTTTTTTTTAAAAAACAACAACAACAACAGAGGATAAGGAACTTAATTACCCTATGCCTCAGTTTCTTCATATGAAAAAAGGGATACTAATAATACTCGCGTGCCTCACAGAAGTCTGTGTAAATTCATTGGTTTTAGTTTAGTGTTTGGGTGTCATCAGATGGAAAGTGCTGAGAAGTGCAATTCTGCGAAGCACTTTTTGCAATTTCAAAATCTTTCTGCATTATTCATGCAGTAGCCACTGCTCCCGGATTATAGGAGAATTTCAGTTTGGGACTTTATGGGATGACTCTTCCTCCCATTGTGTGATGTTGGAGCAATTTGCCCAAATTTAGTGCTGTTAATTAGGTACCTTCTGCATGCCTGGCACATAGTACAAAACATGTTCCATTTTGTTGAGAGAGAAATTGCAGAAAAGTGGAGGGTTTTTTCAAAAATAATTTGCTTGGGTTCAGGGATTTGCTGGAAGGGTACAAGCAGGTAGTTAGCAGGGACACAGGATGTGCAGGGAAGAGAGGAGGGAAACAGTGGGAAGGAGGTGTGGCCTGGGCAGGGAAAGGGGCAGTGCCTGGGTTTGGAAGGGGGCAGGGCCTGGGCTGGGAAGCTACTGCCTCCCCAAGTTGAAGCTTCACAAACCACCCATGATAGGAGACCTTGTCATTAAAGAGGGTCAATAAAAGACTAGATAAAATGCTGATGAGTCAGTGCTGGGGAGACTAGAGTTCAGCTGTAGTGGAGGAAGTAGATATCTTAGGAAGTATCTCAATAAGGACAAATGCAAAGTGCTCCACTTAGGAAGGAACAATCAGTTTCACACATACAGAATGGGAAGCGACTGTCTGGGAAGGAACACTCTGGAAAAATCAACACAGATCATCAGAAAAATATTCCATATCCAGTTGTTTGTTTTTAAATAATGTAATGAATACCCAGATAACTGCATTCCACTCCTGGATGGTATTTACAGTCAGGGGTAGAATTGTTCTATGTATTTTTTTTTCTTTGCTGTTTCATCTGGCTGAATGCACATGATTGTCTAGGAAAAAAAAAAAGGTGGAACTCCTTGATTTCAGAGGCCTGGCCACATTTGCTAATGCAGTTGGTGCCTGTAAAGGTTGTACCTACATTTTTGTGCCTGCAATTCATTCTGGTGCTAAAAGCAGCACTTGGACACATAGGCACTGGCAAGCCAACTTCTCAAGAGACTCCTTAAGGGAAGCACTGTGGGTATGTCTACACTACAGCATTATTTCGAAATATCTAATTTCAAAATAGTTATTTCAAAATATCTTATTTTGAAATAACGCGTCTACACACAAAATGCATTTCGAAATACCTTTTTGCTCTTTTGAAATAGCGCGTCCACACTGATTGGACGCTGAATCGCATTTAAGGCCAGCCGGAACTGGGGCATCAGGTCAGAAGTTACTTTGTGGCCAGGGCGGCCAGCAGGGCACCCTGGGAAGGGCTGGAGGCCCCCTACTTCGAAATAAGCGTCTACACAGCGCTTATTTCGAAATAGCAATTTCAAAATTGGCGCTATTCTTCATGCAATGAGGTTTACCAATTTCGAAATAAGCCCTTCGCTATTTCGATTTAATTTCGAAATAGCAGTTGGCTTGTGTAGACGCTAGCAAAGTTATTTCAAAATAACGGCTGTTATTTTGAAATAACTTTGTTGTGTAGACATGCCGCAGAGACAGGAACCACAACAGGTAATTCTCACATGATCCCTTTCCTGTCACCCATTTGCAGACAAACAGAGGCTAGGGACACCATTCCTACCCATCCTGGCTACTAGCCATTGATGGACCTAACCTCCATGAATCTATCTAGGTTTTTTTTTAACCCTATTAAAGTCCTAGTCTTCACCACATCCTCTGGAACGGAGTTCCACAGGTTGACTGTGCGCTGAGTGAAGAGAAACTTCATTTTGTTTGTTTTAAGTCTGCTGCCTATTAATTTCACTTGGTAACCCCCTAGTTCTTATATTGCAGTAATAAGTAAATAACTTTTCCTTATTCGCTTTTTCCACACCACGATGATTCATGTGTGCCAAATTATGCATACATACAGTGTTTGTAGAAGCTGGGCCCAACACAATGAAATATTAGTACATTCTTATTGCAGTACTAAGGACACTGGGGAACGAGACTGGTGTTAGTTTACCAGAGACTATTATCCTGAGGTATCTGTTAGATTTAAATGACAATTTTTATAGAAACACATCAAACTCCAAAGATGAATTTTCACAGAAATTTAGCGCCAAATTCTGCCCACAAGTTGTCTCTAATGGAATTATTTTGGGTTTATACTGTTGTCTCTGAGAGCAGAGTTTGACCCTAAGCAGAGCTCCAATTATGGAGCTTTTCTCTCAACTTGTGAAAATTCTGTATGAAAATTACAATGGGACTACATCCATGGAGATCGCCACAAGAATCACAACTCAGTGATTTTTTCAAAAATTCACCCTAACCTGCAATTTCCTTCATATTTTTATGTAGGTATTCCTTGCCCAGAAACCAGCCTTTGTGTCCATTTTTACACTTTTATGGGTAACTTTTATGGATAAATCTCCATTTAGAACTAGATTAAAAGGAAAGTGACAAGAAGACTCCAGTAAATTATATCAGCCGTGTTCTAATAGCCACAGTTACTTCCCCTGGAAGCATCTTCGCTTGCGTGAGTGCTAGCTGTTTTCATCTCAACCTCTAGGACAGCGGTTCTCAAGCTGTGGGTTGGGACCCCAAAGTGGGTTGTGGACCCATTTTAATGGAGTCACCGGGACCAGCATTAGATTTGCTGGGACCTAGGGCTATAGCTAAGCCTGAGCTCCACCTTCACGCAGTGCAGCAGGGTTTTGGCTGCAGCTGCCTCCTCCTCCTGTGTAGCAGGGCTCTGACCCCCATCCCCAAGTGTCATGTATTATCTTCACTGTCAGAAAGTGGGGTCGTGGTCAGTGGGGACTGCTGGGGAGGGACACAAGGGGGGCACCGACCACCTGACTGCCCCCAAGTGATGCTTCCCCGTGAAACCGCTCGCTTGGGAGATGGCCCCACCTCTTCCTGCCCTTTGCACTCAGGCTCCATCTCTTCCTGCCTCATCCTCACTCCAACCCTTCATTCATGCCCCTCCCATGAGTGACGTGGCCGAGGACTGGCAGGGAGTCTGAGGCTGGCAGCAGGGTTTGAGCCCCCTATGCTCACTGGCTATGGCAGGAAGCGGAGCAACCTGGCCCAAGCCTGTTTCTCTCTCCCAGCTCCCAGCTGGCTTGCCAAGTTTTTGCAAATCTATCATCGACTAATTTCAGGATATATCAAAAAACTTGTGACTGATCTTTTTATTCCCAAAGTTAATGCTTTTAATTAGATACCTTCTGCCTGTCCCGTCCGCAGAATCTGACATGCAGTGGGAAACATGTTCCATTTTCTTTGGAGAGAAATCATAGAAGAGCCTTTTTTTTGTTTTCATGTCATTTGCTACATTTGGATTCAGGGATTTGGCTGGAAGGGGTGACCCGAGAGGGGAAGGGGCGAGACAAGGGAGATAGTGGGGCGCGAGAGAGGCATGGCACAGCAGGGATGGAATATGGGCAGGCACACGGGCTAGGGAGCTGGCTCCCCAAGTAGCATCTTCACTCATTGTCCAATACATATAAATAGAAAACACACATCTCGGCGATTACAAGCTTTCCAATGATCAGTTACATGCATTGGTTTGCATGAAGCATCTTTGAGCTGTTCATATTCATAGGCACATTTATATAAAGAATATGGGGCGCAATATCACACTAAAGTTTTAATTCAAAGAAAATACCTGAAATTGGACCCATAATTCATAGAGAAAGGAACATCAGTAAGTGGAAGGGCTGCAGTTGGGGACACATACTCAACAGGCCACACTTCCATTTGAGTTTCACAGCACAAGTTACATGGCTCCATTTCAGGTCTGCAAACAAGAAAATATTTCATCCATCAAAATGACTTCCTTCATTGTCCGACAGCGCAGAATCACACAGATTACGTTGCCAGTTGCAGAAGGAAAGCAGTACCCAGTGTTGTACGAAGAGGGCTTGAAACATAAACCCATGCATCGGAGACCTGGGACCTGAGCTAATGTAGTCAAAGCTTTGCTGCTTTGAAGCAAAGTCAGGCTGTGAGCAAGAGACAGGCCCCGCTCAGTGAATTTGGCAAGCTCAGGGCTGATACTGCAGAAACACGTATGCCTAAGAAAGGACAGGCCCAGAGCACTCACGCAAGCACATTCCAGAAGGGTGGTACCAAAAAGCATATTTGAGTTAGATCATATTCACAGGCAAATTTATATAAAAGAATAGGGGGTACAACATCACACTAAAATTGTAAGGAAAAACCTGAAATTTAATCCATAGTTCATAGGGAAGGACAATAGCAATAAATGGAAGGGCTGTGTCTCGTGTTACATACCTGTCATCAAAGAACATTTCCACTCTTGTATCACAGTTCAGGCTAGAGTCCACTAGGGTTCATTCTCCAAACAAAAGCTTCAAGTGATCTTAAAAGAAGAACATGGTCCATTCACAGTCCATTTTGGTCAATTTCACAGTCAGAGGATTTAAAATACCATAGCTTTCATTATTTCAGCCATTTAAATCTGAAACTTCATGGTGACTAATTTTAGGGGTTCTGACCCATAGAGGAGTTGTGTGAGGATTGCAAAGTTATTCTAAGGTTCAGGTTATCAATTTGGAACAGGGCATTTAGGGTCTCTCACTTCAGCCTCCCTTTTAGCAGCATAACTTCCTGTAAATACATCGACTCAGAATTTCTGTTTGGGGTTGTGTTTGACTTTATCTACATTGTTACCAATTACTGGATTTTAGCATGAAACAAAGAGAGGACTATGCAGCACTTTAAAGACTAACAAGATGGTTTATTAGGTGATGAGCTTTCGTGGGCCAGACCCACTTCCTCAGATCAATATGTGGAAGAAAATTGGCACAACCATATAAACCAAAGTGATACAATCAAAAAAAAGTGAACACATATAAAAATGACGAATCAGGTTTAAGAACAGAGGAGGGGTAAGGGGGGAAGGTTAGTGTCTGTGAGGTAATGACATTAGGGGTGATAGTTGGGGAAGCTATGTTTGTAATGGGTGAGATAATTAGCATCTTTGTTAAGACCCGTATGCAAAGTGTCAAATTTAAGCATGAATGACAGTTCTGAGGCGTCTCTTTGAAGTCTGGAGTTAAAATCTCTTTGAAGCGATATGCATGTTTTAAGGTAATTGAGAGAATGGTCAGCCTGGTTAAAATGGCAAGCAACAGTTTTCTCTCTGGGAGAGAGCCTGATGTCTGTTTTGTGCATTGATTCTTTGGCGAAGTGTCTGAGAAGTTTGTCCAATATACATAGCAGACGGACACTTTAGGCACATGATGGCATAAATTATATTTCTGGATGAACAGGAATAGGTGTTCTTGTTCTTGCAACTGGCATGGTTAGGTTTTTAACTCATATTGTTGACCCATTTTCCAATTCAAATCAAAGCTTAATGCTAATATACCCTTTGAGTCTATTCTTAATTTGCTTCCTTGACATCATGACTTTGGACAGTAATTGTATTCTTTAAAAAGCAGTTTGTTAAATATTAATGCTATTTGAATATGATGCTGTGAGTTAGACATTGCAATAGTTTGCCATGGGAGGCCTTGTCACTACAGATGGTCAAGAAATGATTAAATGAAATGCTCATGAGTCAGTGGTGGGGAGAGTAGAGTCCAGCCCTGGTGGAGGAAGTAAATGTCTTAGGAGGTCCTTTCCAATCCTCCCATCTATGGTTCTCTGATAACACAAATAATAAGCAATCCAACATTATACGTTGAAATTTGGGGAGACGTCAGATGCTCAAATTGAGATTAAATTGAGCTGCCAGAAATGTAACAGAATTAGGGTGCGTCTACACAGCACCCTAAACTCAAAAGCGTATCTTATTTCAAAACTATATCAAAATAGCTTATTTTTAAATTTTGTGCATCTACACAGTGCCAAATTTCAAAATAACGCGCTATTTTGAGCCATCCCTTATCCCTCATGCAATGAAGTTTACTGGGATGGTGAAATAGCATGTTCGTTATTTTGAAAAATATTTCAAAATAATGGGCAGCTTGTGTAGACGCAGGGTAGCTATTTCGGGATACCTCCGTTATACTGAAATAGTCATGCAATGTAGACGCGTACCCTGGAAAATAGAAATATAAAATATAAAAACTGGAAAATAGATCTTTTTACAAAAAGAAAAATAATGTTTTCACGGAAATGCTGCAAGACATAAATCTCTACCTGCCATCCCATCTTGAGGCGTTTACTTCTGACTCTACTTGGTCTGGTCCTGTAGCCAATGAAAGCTCTACATGATGTTCTCTGGTAAAACCAGCACAGATCATTAGAAAACCCCCCCACCAAATCCAGTTGATTGTTTTTAAATATTGTTGTTAAAACCAGAGAAGTGCATTCCAGTGCTGGATGGTATTTACAGGTAGGTGTGGAATTGCACTATGTACTTTTTTGTTTCTTGTTTCATCTAGTTGAATGCACATAATTGTCTAGAAAAAATAAAGATGGCGCTCCTTGATTTCAGAGAACTGGTCACCTTTTGCTAGTGCAATTCTCACCTGCAAAGGTTGTACCTACTTTTTTGTGCCTGCAATTCATTCTGGTGCTAAAAGCAGGACTTGGACACATAGTCACTGGCAAGCCAACTTCTCAAGAGACTCCTTAAGGGAAGCAGTTTTTAAAGCAGGTGTAGTTTTGTTCAGGAGTACCGGTAAGTTAGAGGCCCAAGTTAAATTATAGCCTTATAAAACACACAACAAAACCAAAGATCGATTTAATGCCAAATTCTGATCTCTCTGTGTCTAGACTACATGGCTCTGTCGATGGAACCATGTAAAATAGTTTATTCGGCATAGGCAAAGAAGTGGGGATTTAAATAATCCCCGCTTCATTAAAATAAAAATGGCCGCCGCCACGCTGTGCCGATATTCAGCTGATCCGCACAGAGGGGCAGTCTAGACGTGCCGTGGTCGACAAGGGAAGCCTTTGTCGCACCGGCTTCTGGTATGCTACTCGATGCCACCATAGGAGCCATAGCCTAAAGGAATTACTTCGATTTATAATGTTTCCTTCAACTTGTGAAGATGCTGTAAGAAAATACAATGGGGAGCACATCCATGGAGATCATCAAAAGTCTTACATGGACTAGAATCACTGTTCAGTGATTTTTTTGAAAACTTCATCCAAACCCTTAATGTCCTTGATATTTTAGTTTTAGGTATTCCTTGTCTGGTAACTAACCATTGCGTCCAGTTTTGCACTTTTATGGGTAACTTTTTTTTTTATAAATCTTCATTTAGATCTAGATTAAAAGGAAAGTTCCTTCCTTTAAACAAAAGACTGCCCCCTTTAAGAAACACATTGAGAGGCTTTTTGGTCATATCAGGCTCCCGCTGGCCGACGCCATCTTGAAGATGCCATTTTTAATGGCTGTGCCAGACGGCTCCCCTGTCCCGGTGAGCACAAAGATGCAGGGGCGGCTTCATGAGCCGCGGGGGCAGCTTCACAAGCCATACCGGGGGAGGGGGCGGGAAGAGCTGCACGCAGCTTGCGAGCTGTGGGTTGCCCATGGCTGGACTAGGGTAAAAGCATATAAAAGACCACACTTCCTAGTTTGTCCTGGCTGCTGTATCAACTACATCTATTGAGGAAAGATGGGCTGTACATGTGATGGTATGTCCTTCAGAAATGATCGAGTTGAGTATGGGTCGTTTGGAGTGTGGGAGATGTTCCACGAGCTCAGCAAGTTTGGAGTAATTATCAAAATCACGGTTCGCTAAGAGTGCGGAGTAGTTAGTGTGACGTAGTGGGGGTATCTGGCTAGTTCCTATGCTGGCTCTGTGGTAATCCCCAATGGCTGCCATCGGTACCACAGCCCAGAAGGATGAGTCATTATGCAAAGAGGGTCTCTCAACCTGTCTGACCAGCTACCCCCCAAGGAGAGAGACAAAGGAAGGTGGATTGCTGCCTGGCTGGGGCAGGGCTGGAAGAGTTAGTTTAGTTGCTGTCTGGGATCATGGAGGAACCAGCCTAAGCCAGGGGCTGGGATTTGGGGCCCAGTCTCCCCCATCTCAAGGGGGGCTGAGGCATCCTAGACCTGCCCTGTAACCAGATTACATCGGTGCTGTGCTGTGCTGTGCTGTATCCTGGAGAAGGAATAAACTCCCTCCATTCTACGGGCTGGTGGAGTCTGTTCGTGCCATTACGGGGGTGCAGGAGTCAGGGGACCCCAACGCGTCGTCACAGTTAGCAATTCTTCGGCTGAAGAATATACCTTTCTTCCCCGTAGGTCTAACTTTTTGTGTTCCTTGTTATTAGATCCTGGTCTGGATTGAGGGACTTTTGCACAGTGATTGGCAGCGTCCATGACTAGAGAATTTGATTGCAGGTGTAAAAAAAGGAAATCTAAGTCCTTCAGAGGGACGAAGTATTTCCTGTCGGCCTTCGTACATATTCGTTGGATAGAAGTGGGCATTTGCCAAATTTCATCTGAGACTTCTATATGGCCTCATCGATGGGCAGTGCAATCATTCCTGCAAGGAGGGATGGATGTTCTTTAGGAGACAGTGTTGTTTCTCCTTAACTTCCTGCAGCTGGATTTCTTAGTTTGCAGCTATCCTTTTGAAAAGCTCTTGGAATAGCTTCAAATCCTCTGTCGGGTGAGTATCTTTTGGTATTATAGCTTCATCAGGGGATGATGATGAATTATCATCCGGAAAAGAAAGAGTTACTCACCTTGGTGCAGTAACGGTGCTTCTTCGAGATGGGTCCCCGTGGGTGTTCCACTCTGGGTACTGGTGCGTCCTTGCACCGGCGACCAGAGACTTTTTCCAGCAGTTTCTGCCACGCCGCGCAGGTGCCGTAGCGCCCTCTAGTGCCGTTGGAATTGTTGGGCGCCTGTGCAGCGCGGCTCCTCCGTTCCTTCTCTACCCACTAGAGTACAAGGCTCCAAAGCAGGGGAAGGAGGGAGGGTAGTGGAGCACCCATGGGGACCTATCTCGAAGAAGCACCGTTACTGCACCAAGGTGAGTAACTCTTTCTTCTCCTTCGAGTGGTTCCCGTGGGTGCTCCACTCTGGGTGACTACAGAGCAGTTGTCGGCTCGCGGAGGTGGGTTTGGAGCCGCGTAGTAGTCACTGTGGACAATACTGCGTGTCCCACCGCCATGGATGACGCTATAGAAGAAGAGTGTGCATAATGCCATGCAAAAGTGTGGTCGGATGACCAAGTGGCGGCGTTACAAATATCTTGGAGTGGAACATTCTGAAGGAAGGCGGCTGCGGAAGCCACGGCTCTGGTGAAGTGAGCTGTGATGTTGTCAGGTAAGTGTTTATCGTATAAGGTATAACAAGTTCGAATGCAAGAAGTAATCCAATTCGAGATTCTCTGAGATGAGATCGCTTATCCCCTAGATCTTTTGGCGTAGGAGATGAAAAACCTCGGTGAGGCCCACCACGGCTTTGTGCGGTCAACATAAAATGCCAGAGCACGTCGGACGTCTAAAGTGTGCCATGCTGCCTGGATTGGGTCAGCATGAGGCTTCAGAAAGAAGGCGGGTAAGTGTATGGGTTCATTCACATGGAAGGGTGAAGGTACTTTGGGGAGAAATTTCAGGTGGGGTTGGAGTATTACCCTGTCCTTTGTAAATACGGTATATGGTGGGTCAGCCATCAAGGCTGCCAGTTCGCTCACCCTCCTGCTGGAGGTAATTGCGACGAGGAAGGATACCTTCATGGATAAGAGAGACCAAGAACAGGTAGCCATCGGCTTGAATGGTGGCTTTGTCAAACTTTTTAGAACGTGATTCAAATCCCAGACAGAGACCGGTGGACGGACCGACGGGAATGTGTTTTGTAAGCCTTTAAAGAAGCGTTTGGTCAATGGATTAGCGAGGAAAGACGCGGCATCTGTAGGATGATGAAAAGCCGCTATAGCGGCAGCGTGGACCTTGACACTGCTGAGTGCGAGGCCTGACTGCTTGAGGGATAACAGATAGTCCAGCAAGGTAGGTACAGAGGCCGACTGTGGAGGAGTTGCATGTAGCCAACTATACCAGTGGGAAAATTGCTTCCACTTGTATAAGTAAGCTCTTCTGGTAGAATGCCTTCTACTGTTAATCAGTATGTCCTTCACCTGTTCTGAGCCGGTAATCTCGGCATCCTGGAGCCATGAAGGAGCCAGGCATGAAGGTGAAGCTTGCGAAGGTCCGAGTGGAGAGTCCTGCCGTGATTCTGGGACAGGAGATCGTGATGCAGAGGGAAGGGATGCGGGTCCGTCAGCATCATCTTGATAAGGTAGAGGGTACCATGTCTGTCTGGGCCATGCAGGAGCCACTAGTATGACCTGCGCTTGGTCTGTCCTTATTTTGTTGAGGACTCTGTGCAGGAGCGGGAAGGGAGGAAACACATAGAGGAGAGGGGCGTTCCATGTGACGGAAAACGCGTCTCCTAGGGAATGTCTTCCCAGGGCTCCTCTGGAGCAATACTGATGACATTTCCTGTTGTTCCTCATGGCGAAGAGGTCTATGTCTGGCTGGCCCCACCGAAAGAATAGTAGGGTTAGGGCATGTCTGTTGAGCTCCCGCTCGTGCTGATCTTGGAATGTTCCACTTAGGGCATCTGCTGTGACGTTGAGGATGCCCGGGAGTTAAACGGCCAATGGAGTGACTTGGTGTGTGAGACACCAATTCCAAAACTTGACCGCCTCCGAACAGAGGGAAGGGGATCAGGCCCCCTTGTCGGTTTATGTAGTACATGCACGTAGTGTTGTCTGTCATGATGGTAATGGACTTGTGCATTATGTACTGTTTGGAGTGTTGGCACGCATATCTGACCGCTCGTAATTTGAGGCGGTTGATATGGAAGGTTTGCTCCGTGAAAGACCATTCCCCTTGGCCTGTGATGTTTCCTAAATGGGCTCCCCAACCCATAAGCGAGGCGTCTGTTACAACTGTGAGTACGGGAGGAGGTCGCTGAAAGGGAACGCCCTGTAGCATGTTGTGTGGAATTGTCCACCAAAGCAAGGAGCTGAGGATGCGTGGTGGGATAGCAACGAGCTTGGAAAGTTGGTCTCTGGAGGGCTTGTAAACCGTTGCGAGCCACGACTGAAGAGCTCTCATGTGGAGCCTGGCCAAGATGACGACGTAGGTCGTGGAGGCCATATGCCCAAGGATCTTGAGACAACTTCTGACCGTCACGGTCGGAGTTGATTGCACCGACGAGATCAATTCGCGAATGGTGGCAAACCTGTGGTCGGGAAGCGTAGCTCTCGCCGTAGTTCTGTCGATGAGAGCGCCTATAAATTCTAGCCTCTGAGTTGGGAGTAAGGTGGATTTTGCATAGTTTATGTGAAAACCGAGGCTGAGTAGAAGGGCTACTGTATTGTCCGTCATGGTTTTGGTTTCGTGGAAAGACGCGCCTTTTATAAGGCAGTCGTCCAGGTACGGGAATATTATGGTCCCTCGTCGGCGCAGTGATGCCATTACGACTGCTAAGGTCTTGGAAAACACTCTGGGGGCAGTTGATAGGCCGAACGGGAGTACCCGGTATTGGTAGTGTTGGTTGCCCACCGTAAACTGTAAGAAACGTCTGTGAGCAGGATGAACCATAATGTGAAAGTAGGCATCCTGGAGGTCGAGAGCCGATAGCCAATCTCCTTGATCGAGTGGGGATGATTGTTGCTAGAGTAACCATCTTGAAGCAGTGGTATGCCACGTGCTTGTTGAGCGCCTGAGGTCTAAGATGGGTCGCCATCCTCCGTCTTCTTCTGGGTTAAGTAGGTTGAATAAAAGCCCGGCCGTGGAATTGAGGAGGTACTTGTTCTACTGCGCCGAGTTGAAGAAGAGGTGCAACCTCCTGTTGGAGAACTGCCTCGTGAGATGGGTCCCTGAAAAGGGACAGGGTAGGAGGGTGGGTAGGAGGGATGGAGGTAAATGGGATAGAATAACCGTACTGGATCAGTTCCAAAACCCACTTGTCCGAAGTGATGAGAGACCATTGGTGGAAAAAGGCCCGGAGGGGTTGGTGGAACTGAGCGGTGTCGGTTGGCGATAATTGTGGATTGGCTATGCGGCTCTCGACCTGACTTTCAAACCTGCTGTTTGGTTGCTGGTGGGTGGGTTGTGAGGTGTTGTTGGTGTTGCCGTTGGGGTCTACGCCTCTGCGATCTTTGTCTCAGGCGGAAGTCGGTTCTGGGTTGCTGTCTGAAGGTGTCTCTCTGGCGTTGGTATGGCTGATATCTAGTTCTCTTGAATGAAGTGTACATTCCCAGTGTCCTGAGAGTCGTCACGAGTCCTTCATTGAATGGAGCACTTCATCCTGTCTTTGCGCGAAAAGGTTGGCTCGATCGAAGGTAGATCCTCAACCTTTTGCTGCAGATCCTAGATGCGCCAGATGCCTGTAGCCAGGATGCTCTGTGGAGGACCACCGCAGAGGCCGTCACACGCGAGCTGCGGTGTCGCTCGTCCATGGAGGACTGTAGGGCTGTCTGCGATGTTGTGACCCTCTTGCATGATGTTAAGCAAGGTTGGCCTCTTGTGCTCTGGTAGGTGTTGGAGCAGATCCTGTAATTTCGAGTAGTTGGTGTGATCGTAGTCTGGTAGCATAGCTGTGTAATTCGCAACTCTCAAGAGTAGCGTGGCTGATGAATAGACTTTACGCCCCATAATGTCCACCTTTTTATGGTCCTTATCCTGTGGGGTGCACCTGAGATTGGGTTGTTTGCCCTTGTGTCGAACCGAATCCACCACCAGGGAATTCGGAGGTGGGTGCGTAAAGAGGAAGTCCATATTATTAGAAGCAATAAAGTATTTACGATCTACCCTTTTGTTTGTTGGAGTGATGGATGCTGGAGTTTGCCAGATGTTATCGGCCGGGTCCATAATAGCCTCGTCCATGGGGAGGGCTAATCTGGAGGTGGTTGTAGTGTGCGAAGAAGGAAATATTGTTTCTCCTGCACCTCCTGGAGATCCCTTTGTTGAGCTATAGCCACCCTTTTGAAAAGGTCTTGAAATTTCTTAGTGTCATCCCCAAATGGTGCAGCTTCTGGTGTGACCGCTTCGTCTGGAGATGAGGACGAGATGTCAAGCGGTGATCTAGTCTCTCCCTCAGAGAGAGAGTCATGTGCTTCCGAGGGGGTTGGAGAGTTTGGCTCAGTGGCAGAAAGCGTGGCGGCAGGCGTGTCAGGAGGAGGAGGCCTAGAAATGGTCGAAGGCGCTCGATGGTGGCCCTTTTTCGAACGTCGCTCCCAGGGTTGCCATGGGGTGGCGTATGGCGGTGGTGGGTAAGCATATTGTTGGGCATACCATGGGTGTGGAGGAGGAGGATATGCATACTGAACCACCGCAGGCTGCCAGGAGGGAGGTCTATGCTCTAGGCTAGAGTGCTGCGAGGAGAATCTGCTCCTTGATTCGGTGCCGATCTCACTGGGGGATCGAGAGACGACCGAAGAGCGACGGGACCTCCCTGAATGAATGGAAGATCCCGGAGAAGGTGGTGCCGAGGACGTGCGGCTCCGGGTCGGAGATCGGTGCCATTCGTGCCTCCCGGTCGGTGCCGTACGGTGCGGTGTAGGCAGTGCCGGGGTCGGGCCCGATAATGGTGGAGATGACGGTGCCGAAGTACCAGGCGGTGGCATGTCAGTGCAGAGCTTCTTCGGCGCTGGGCCCGGTGCCGGCGTCACATGGTGCTTCGGCCAATCCTTGTGGCTGCCTGTCGGTGCGGTCAGCACCGAGGGTGTCTCCGGAGCCGAACCAGTCGGTGCCGCCGATACCTGTGTTGTCTCAGAGTGAGCTCTCTTATGCGGTGCCGATGGTTTAGGCAGCGCCGTTCCCGAAGTTCCTGGCCTGGCCTCGGTACTAACCCGTGCAGCCGACGGCGCCGAGGGCCGCGATGGGCTCGGGGTTAAACCCGTTTTTGAGGTCGCGGGCCCAGAGTGGGTAGAGGGAGGATTTTTGTCCATACCCTTACTCAAATGAGCTGATGTTGAAGCCGTAGGAGAGTCCTGGGAAGATGGGCGAAGAGACTTCTCATAGAGCAAGGTTTTCAGTCTGTTGGCTCGGTCTCGTCGTGCCCGCGCTGTTAATTTTGAGCAGTGGGGGCACTTTTGAGTTTGATGCGCCTCCCCTAGGCACTTAATACATTTGGAGTGCCCGTCTGAGGCGGGCATGGCATCCCGACATGACTCGCATCTCTTGAAGCCCGGGGAACCGGGCATGAGAGGTCGGGGAAAAGCGGCAAGCGCAACAAGGAAAATTTTTTTTTTTTTTCAACTGACGGGGAGGAGAGGAGGGCTAAAAAACTTGGACTATGAGGAAACTATAGGTTAAAATGCGGTTTTTTGTCTATTTTTAAACAGGGATAAGGAGAACAGTTGGCTCCGTCTGCTGCCGAGGATGGTAGAGAAGGAACTGAGGAGCCGCGCCACGCAGGCGCCCAACAATTCCAACGGCACTAGAGGGCGCTACGGCGCCTGTGCGGCGTGGCAGAAACTGCTGGAAAAAGTCTCCGGTCGCCGGCGCGAGGACGCACCAGCACCCAGAGTGGAGCACCCACGGGGACCACTCGAAGGAGAATGTCCATGGTCTTGACTTTCCGTGTGTTCATCCGGGATTTGACCCTCCTCCTCGTCAGAGTCCACAGTGGTTGCCATGCTACAAGATGGCAAGGGTGGGGGAGGTTTCCTTGCTGGAGTAGATGGGGCTGTGGACTGTCTTCTACGGGGACCACAGTGGTCCCATAGCGACCAGCAGGGAGGGTAGTGGGGTGGAGGATATGGCCACTCTGAATACCAGGGTGGATGCCTTGGTTTACACTATAGTATCAGTAGAGATAACGAGAAGTAATGGGGGAGGAGTGTTGTGATGAGAAAACTCTCCTCTGATCATCATCATGAAACGTAGCATGCTCAGAAAGAAAGAGTTACTCACCTTGTGCAGTAACGGTGATTCTTCGAGATGTGTCCCCGTGGGTGCTCCACTCTGGATGCTGGTGCGTCCTCGTGCCGGCGACCGGAGATTTTTCTAGCAGTTTCTGCCGTGTTGCGCAGGCGCCGTAGTGCCCTCTAGTGTCGTTGGAATTGTTGGGCGCGTGTGCGGCACGGCTCCTCCGTTCCTTCTCTACCCGCGAAAGTACAAGGCTCCAAAGCAGGGGAAGGAGGGAGGGTAGTGGAGCACCCACGGAGACACACATCTCGAAGAACCACCATTACTGCACAACGTGAGTCACTCTTTCTTTCTGAGCATGCTACGTTTCACGATGATGATCAGAGGCGTGTCCATAACAAGGAGGTTCCTGAGAGGTGTCCAGAACATCTAACGTCCACATAGAGTTCCACCCCCATAAAAGTTTATGGGTAACTTTTATGGATAAATCTCCATTTAGAACTAGATTAAAAGGAAAGTGACAAGAAGACTCCAGTAAATTATATCAGCCGTGTTCTAATAGCCACAGTTACTTCCCTGGAAGCATCTTCGCTTGCGTGAGTGCTAGCTGTTTTCATCTCAACCTCTAGGACAGCGGTTCTCAAGCTGTGGGTTGGGACCCCAAAGTGGGTTGTGGACCCATTTTAATGGAGTCACCGGGACCAGCATTAGATTTGCTGGGACCTAGGGCTATAGCTAAGCCTGAGCTCCACCTTCACGCAGTGCAGCAGGGTTTGGCTGCAGCTCCTCCTCCTCCTGTGTAGCAGGGCTCTGACCCCATCCCCAAGTGTCATGTATTATCTTCACTGTCAGAAAGTGGGGTCGTGGTCAGTGGGGACTGCTGGGAGGGACACAAGGGGGCACCGACCACCTGACTGCCCCCAAGTGATGCTTCCCCGTGAAATCGCTCGCTTGGGAGATGGCCCCACCTCTTCCTGCGCCCTTTGCACTCAGGCTCCATCTCTTCCTGCCTCATCCTCACTCCAACCCTTCATTCAAGCCCCTCCCATGAGTGACGTGGCCGAGGACTGGCAGGGAGTCTGAGGCTGGCAGCAGGGTTTGAGCCCCCTATGCTCACTGGCTATGGCAGGAAGCGGAGCAACCTGGCCCAAGCCTGTTTCTCTCTCCCAGCTCCCAGCTGGCTTGCCAAGTTTTTGCAAATCTATCATTGACTAATTTCAGGATATATCAAAAAACTTGTGACTGATCTTTTTATTCCCAAAGTTAATGCTTTTAATTAGATACCTTCTGCCTGTCCCGTCCGCAGAATCTGACATGCAGTGGGAAACATGTTCCATTTTCTTTGGAGAGAAATCATAGAAGAGCCTTTTTTTTGTTTTCATGTCATTTGCTACATTTGGATTCAGGGATTTGGCTGGAAGGGTGACCCGAGAGGGGAAGGCGAGACAAGGGAGATAGTGGGCGCGAGAGGCATGGCACAGCAGGGGGAATATGGGCAGACACACGGGCTAGGGAGCTGGCTCCCCAAGTAGCATCTTCACTCATTGTCCAATACATATAAATAGAAACACACATCTCAGCGTTACAAGCTTTCCAATGATCAGTTACATGCATTGGTTTGCATGAAGCATCTTTGAGCTGTTCATATTCATAGGCACATTTATATAAAGAATATGGCGCAATATCACACTAAAGTTTTAATTCAAAGAAAATACCTGAAATTGGACCCATAATTCATAGAAAGGGACATCAGTAAGTGGAAGGGCTGCAGTTGGGGACACATACTCAACAGGCCACACTTCCATTTGAGTTTCACAGCACAAGTTACATGGCTCCATTTCAGGTCTGCAAACAAGAAAATATTTCATCCATCAAAATGACTTCCTTCATTGTCCGACAGCGCAGAATCACACAGATTACGTTGCCAGTTGCAGAAGGAAAGCAGTACCCAGTGTTGTACGAAGAGGGCTTGAAACATAAACCCATGCATCGGAGACCTGGGACCTGAGCTAATGTAGTCAAAGCTTTGCTGCTTTGAAGCAAAGTCAGGCTGTGAGCAAGAGACAGGCCCCGCTCAGTGAATTTGGCAAGCTCAGGGCTGATACTGCAGAAACACGTATGCCTAAGAAAGGACAGGCCCAGAGCACTCCAAGCACATTCCAGAAGGGTGGTACCAAAAAGCATATTTGAGTTAGATCATATTCACAGGCAAATTTATATAAAAGAATAGGGGGTACAACATCACACTAAAATTGTAAGGAAAAACCTGAAATTTAATCCATAGTTCATAGGGAAGGACAATAGCAATAAATGGAAGGGCTGTGTCTCGTGTTACATACCTGTCATCAAAGAACATTTCCACTCTTGTATCACAGTTCAGGCTAGAGTCCACTAGGGGTTCATTCTCCAAACAAAAAGCTTCAAGTGATCTTAAAAGAAGAACATGGTCCATTCACAGTCCATTTTGGTCAATTTCACAGTCAGAGGATTTAAAATACCATAGCTTTCATTATTTCAGCCATTTAAATCTGAAACTTCATGGTGACTAATTTTAGGGGTCCTGACCCATAGAGGAGTTGTGTGAGGATTGCAAAGTTATTCTAAGGTTCAGGTTATCAATTTGGAACAGGGCATTTAGGGTCTCTCACTTCAGCCTCCCTTTTTAGCAGCATAACTTCCCTGTAAATACATCGACTCAGAATTTCTGTTTGGGGTTGTGTTTGACTTTATCTACATTGTTACCAATTACTGGATTTTAGCATGAAACAAAAGAGAGGACTATGCAGCACTTTAAAGACTAACAAGATGGTTTATTAGGTGATGAGCTTTCGTGGGCCAGACCCACTTCCTCAGATCAATATGTGGAAGAAAATTGGCACAACCATATAAACCAAAGTGATACAATCAAAAAAAAGTGAACACATATAAAAATGACGAATCAGGTTTAAGAACAGAGGAGGGGTAAGGGGGGAAGGTTAGTGTCTGTGAGGTAATGACATTAGGGGTGATAGTTGGGAAGCTATGTTTGTAATGGGTGAGATAATTAGCATCTTTGTTAAGACCCGTATGCAAAGTGTCAAATTTAAGCATGAATGACAGTTCTGAGGCGTCTCTTTGAAGTCTGGAGTTAAAATCTCTTTGAAGCGATATGCATGTTTTAAGGTAATTGAGAGAATGGTCAGCCTGGTTAAAATGGCAAGCAACAGTTTTCTCTCTGGGAGAGAGCCTGATGTCTGTTTTATGTGCATTGATTCTTTGGCGAAGTGTCTGAGAAGTTTGTCCAATATACATAGCAGACGGACACTTTAGGCACATGATGGCATAAATTATATTTCTGGATGAACAGGAATAGGTGTTCTTGTTCTTGCACCTGGCATGGTTAGGTTTTTAACTCATATTGTTGACCCATTTTCCAATTCAAATCAAAGCTTAATGCTAATATACCCTTTGAGTCTATTCTTAATTTGCTTCCTTGACATCATGACTTTGGACAGTAATTGTATTCTTTTAAAAAGCAGTTTGTTAAATATTAATGCTATTTGAATATGATGCTGTGAGTTAGACATTGCAATAGTTTGCCATGGGAGGCCTTGTCACTACAGATGGTCAAGAAATGATTAAATGAAATGCTCATGAGTCAGTGGTGGGGAGAGTAGAGTCCTGCCCTGGTGGAGGAAGTAAATGTCTTAGGAGGTCCTTTCCAATCCTCCCATCTATGGTTCTCTGATAACACAAATAATAAGCAATCCAACATTATATGTTGAAATTTGGGGAGACGTCAGATGCTCAAATGGAGATTAAATTGAGCTGCCAGAAATGTAACAGAATTAGGGTGCGTCTACACAGCACCCTAAACTCAAAAGCGTATCTTATTTCAAAACTATATCAAAATAGCTTATTTTTAATTTTGTGCATCTACGCAGTGCCAAATTTCAAAATAACGCGCTATTCGAGCCATCCCTTATCCCTCATGCAATGAAGTTTACTGGGATGGTGAAATAGCATGTTCGTTATTTTGAAAAATATTTCAAAATAATGGGCAGCTTGTGTAGACGCGGGGTAGCTATTTTAGGATACCGGAGGTATCCCGAAATAGTCATACAATGTAGACGTACCCTTAATCAAAACTGGAAAATAGATCTTTTTACAAAAAGAAAAATAATGTTTTCACTGAAATGCTGCAAGACAAAAATCTTTACCTGCCATCCCATCTTGAGGCGTTTACTTCTGACTTTATTTGGTCTGGTCCTGTAGCCAATGAAAGCTCTACATGATGTTTTCTGGTAAAACCAACACAGATCATTAGAAAACCCCCCCACCATATCCAGTTGATTGTTTTTAAATATTGTAGTTAAAACCCAGAGAAGTGCATTCCAGTGCTGGATGGTATTTACAGGTAGGTGTGGAATTGCACTATGTACTTTTTTTGTTTCTTGTTTCATCTAGTTGAATGCACATAATTGTCTAGAAAAAATAAAGATGGCGCTCCTTGATTTCAGAGAACTGGTCACCTTTTGCTAGTGCAATTCTCACCTGCAAAGGTTGTACCTACTACTTTTTTGTGCCTGCAATTCATTCTGGTGCTAAAAGCAGGACTTGGACACATAGTCACTGGCAAGCCAACTTCTCAAGAGACTCCTTAAGGGAAGCAGTTTTTGAAGCAGGTGTAGTTTTGTTCAGGAGTACCGGTAAGTTAGAGGCCCAAGTTAAATTATAGCCTTTATAAAAACACACAACAAAACCCAAAGATCGATTTAATGCCAAATTCTGATCTCTCTAAGGCTATGTCTAGACTACATGGCTCTGTCGATGGAACCATGTAAAATAGTTTATTCGGCATAGGCAAAGAAGTGGGGATTTAAATAATCCCCGCTTCATTAAAATAAAAATGGGCCGCCACGCTGTGCCGATATTCAGCTGATCCGGCACAGAGGGGCAGTCTAGACGTGCCGTGGTCGACAAGGGAAGCCTTTGTCGACCGCTCTGGTATGCCTCGGTATGCCGTCGACGGAGCCATGTAGTCTAGACATAGCCTAAAGGAATTACTTCGGATTTATACTGTTGTCACTGAGGGCATAATCTGACCCTTACTACTTGTATAGTCTTTCCTTCAACTTGTGAAGATGCTGTAAGAAAATACAATGGGAGCACATCCATGGAGATCATCAAAAGTCTTACATGGACATCTGTTCAGTGATTTTTTTTTGAAAACTTCATCCAAACCCTTAATGTCCTTGATATTTTAGTTTTAGGTATTTCTTGTCTGGAAACTAACCATTGCGTCCAGTTTTGCACTTTTATGGGTAACTTTTTTTTTATAAATCTTCATTTAGATCTAGATTAAAAGGAAAGTTCCTTCCTTTAAGGCCTTACCCAAATTTGAATTCTGGTCTCCAGAGATGAAACTGTTCCCTTTCCCTGCTTTGAGACTGGTAAGATATGAGATGTTCAATATATTCCATGACATGTATCAGAGCAGGCTTTTCTACTCTCGCTGCTAAATTATAACATTTAGTGAAGATCTAAATGCACAAATAGCACCATTATTTTTAAGATGCTATGATATCAAGCAATGCAATAGAAGATTTACACTACACCACTCTATTATAACTCTCAATAGGATTCCACGAAATGATATCAGTTGTTGTTTGAGGACCATAATTACTTACCTGGAAGAATCTTCTACTTGCGTCCTGGTTATTATTAGCTCAATACATAGGACAGCGGTTCTCAGACTGTGGGTTGTGGTCCCATTTAAATGGAGTCACCAGGCCAGCATTAGACTTAGGCTGTAGCTATAGAAGAAGTTACTCAGCAGGTGCAGTAATGATGATTCTTCGAGATGTGTGTTCCTGTGGGTGCTCCACTTAGGTCTCAGTGTGCCCTTGCACCGGGATTAACTGAGTCCACCACCAGAGAGTTTGGCTGGGGGTGTGCAAAGAGAAAGTCCATGTCCTTTGCAGTGACAAAATATTTTCTGTCTGCTCTGCGGTTTGTGGGCAGAACAGAGGCTGGATTTTTCCACAAAGCATCTGAAGGTTCAAGGATAGCTTCACTGATAGGTAAAGCTCTATGAGGATGCTGTGGGTTGTAATATTGTGAGTAATTTATATTGTTTATCCCGAACCTCTTGTAAAGTGATGTGTTGGGATTGGGCTACCTGTTTAAATAATTCCTGAAATTGTTTCAGGTAATCTGCCAGTGGAGAAGGTGAGATCTGGAAAACTGCTTCGTCCTGCCTGGACCTAGGTTTGTGTGAGGAACTCTCTGAATCTGAGTAAGGTAATTTGTTGTGCTCATTAGAACCTGCTTGAGAGATTACTGAGGGTGGGCAGGCGAGGAATGTGCAGAAATTGTGGGTGAGTGCATCAAAGTGTGCTGTTGTTGGGATGTAGGGGCTGTGTGCCACGAGTGGTAGGCATGGGAGGAATGTGGTCGGTACCCTTGCCAGGCATCCCAAGGGGCCCGTTGAGGCTGGAATTGATGTGGGGGATACATCCATGGCTGGTTAGACCACATGGAATGCTATTGATTTCTGCCTGAATGCCAGGAAGACAGTGATAGAGAAAAAAAGGAGTGGCTCGACGAGAACCTGCTCCTATGCCCACTGCCGTACTCAGATATTGGTGTAGGTATGGGAGGGGCATCTTGTGGCATAATAGTGTATCCCTGTGTTGTTGAGCGTGGCGAGCAAGCTACCGCTCTTGTCAGGCTGAGGAGATTTTTTGTAAATGCTGCGTTTTGCTCCGCGCCTTATTATGCTGCGGTGCTGGGGGTGATCAAGGTCACTCTGCCCCATTTGTTCAAGCACCAAGGGAGAAATCCCAGGAGCTGATGGTAGAGGCATATGCGGCTTCCTGTCATAACGAGGAGAGCTGACCAGCACCTGGTGACTAAGGAGTTAACTCTGTCTCTAGCCAGGTATTTGGTCAGTCAATAGCAATGCAGGTAGGGACAAAGGTGACAAAGGAATCTTTATCTTTCCCTCCTTTGTATGAGAGTCAAAGTGTTTTCTTCCAAGACTGAAGGAGATGGGAGGCCCGTCTCTCTCCCGAGAAAAGACTTCTTATAATGTGTAAGTAGGGCAAAGTTTAGATAGTCTGTCAGGTTTATTGTTTGCCTGGTTTGGGAATCTGGAACTGATGTCTGAGCTGTTAAAGGTGTTTTTTAATCTCTTGTAACTAAAGTTCTGGCCCAGGGAGGGTCACCCTGAGTATCTAGATCAATTGGTGGCTCTTCCCATCTAGCCAATTTATTATGCTTGCAACTATAGTTTTGTTTTGATAATAAAAGTTTGTTTCTTTTTCTAATTAACTGGTATTGGTTCATTTTTGTGTCCTGGAAGGTCTGTCTGTCTGCGACTGACTGAGGGGTCAGCTACCACAGACTGCAGCTTGTTTTTCTCTTTTCTCAAGCTCTTTTGGGGAAAAAGAGCTTGGGGTACCCCTGGGTTTTTAAGAAGGAAATTTCCCAAGTGATTTCTTCCTTGATTTTTCATGGAATTACTTTGGGGGGGGTGCCAGCGGATTTTTGCCAAAAACTGGGTAATAGGATTGGGGGTGGGGGGAAGTTTTTGTACCAAAGCCTCTAGAGACAAGGTTTGGGGGGGCTCTTGCAGGCCCCCACTTCTGCATTTGTCATGCCAGAGTGAGGAACAGCCTTGACGGGGTGATCAAGGTCACTCTGTCCTGTTTGTTCAGGCACCAAGGGAGAGCTCACAGGAGTTGATGGTGGAGGTATATGTGGCTTCACTGGGGCTGCTGCCTCATTGGCACCAGTTGGAGTGGTGAGTTTAGACTCTGCCTCAGCTCTCCTGGCTGAGGCTGACTTACGTTTCTCCATGGTGCCAGAGACTGATGGCACCGGGAACGCGAGGCTCTGGGCAACACTGATTAGGAGCGTGCCGGGGAAGCCCTTGCAGCTTGAGAGCCTTTGCGGGGTGGCTGCCCTATCAGAGGGCTTTTGCTGTCTCCATGTCTCCTCTGGGAAAAGTTGAAGAGACTTTTCCTAGAGAAAAGTTTTAAGCTGCATTTAGCAGTCTTTTCTGACCCTAAGGCAGTGAGGGCACTTATGTTCTGCATGAGACTCCCCGAGGCATTGAACACAGGACACATGGGCATCTGAGGTCAGTCGGCATCATGTCTCTGCAGGAATCACATTGTTTAGAGCCCGGGGAACCCGGAATACTGAAGAGAAAAAAAGCTGCCACCACAGAAGCTGCCGCTTTTTTTTTAAAGCATAGCAAACATTGAAACAAGCTGTAAGTGATTAAACTATGAGGTAAAAACCTAAAACTAATTATAAAATTCGTATTTCCTGTCAGGAAGAAGACTGCTGCTCTGACTCCATCTTCAGCCGAGGAGGGTTGTAAAGGAACTGACGGGACTTACTCCACAGAGACTTGGTGGGATAATACATATGACTGGAATATTGGTATAGAAGGGTACAGCTTGCTCAGGAATGATAGGCAAGGAAAAAAGGGAGGAAGTGTTCACAAAGATGAATACACTTGGACTGAGGTAGGGATGGACATAGAAGACAGACTTGTTGAGAATCTCTGGGTTAGATTAAAAGGGATAAAAAAAAATAAGGATGATGTCATGCTAGGGGTCTACTACAGACCACCAACCAAGGCAGAAGAGGTGGATGAAGCTTTTTTTTAAACAACTAACAAAATAATCCAAAGTGCAGGATTTGTTGTTAATGGGGGACTTCAATTGTCCAGACATATTTTATGTTGGGAAACTAACACAGCATGGCACAGATTATCCAACAACTTCTTGGACTGCATTGGAGACAATTTTTTATTTCAGAAGGTTGAGAAAGCTAGTAGTGGGGAAGCTGTTCTAGATTTGATTTTAACAAATAGGGGAGGAACTGGTTGAAAATTTGAAAGTGGAAGGCAGCTTGGGAGAAAGTAAGCATGAAATCATAGAATTCATGATTCTAAGGAATGGTAGAAGGGAGAACAGTAAAATAGAAACAATGGATTTCAGGAAGGCAAATTTTAGTAAACTCAGAGAGCTGGTAGGTAAGGTCCCATGGGAAGCAAGACTAGGAGGAAAAACAACTGAAGAGAGTTGGCAGTTTTTTAAAGGGACATTATTAAGGGTCCAAAAACAAACTATTCCACTGCATAGGAAAGATAAACACTATGGCAGGAGACCACCATGGATCAACCAGGAGATCTTACATGATCTAAAAATAAAAAAGGAGTCGTATAAAAAGTGGAAACTAGATCAAATTACAAAGGATGAATATAAACAAACAACACAGGTATGCAGGGGCAAGATAAGTAAGGCAAAGGCACAAAAAAACTAAATCTAGCTAGAGGCATAAAGGGTTATAACTTATAACCCTTATAAGAAGATGTTCTAGAAGTATATTAGGAGTAAAAGGAGGCCCAAGGACAGGGTAGGCCCATTGCTCAATGAGGAGAGAGAAACAATAACAGGAAACTAGGAAATGGCAGATGTGCTTAATGACTTCTTGTGTAGCTTATTCCAAGTTTAAGTCAAAAGAGCTTATTTTGAAATTTGGCGCTGTGCAGATAGTGCCAAATTTCAAAATAAGGCACTATTCCAACAAATCCCTTAACCCTCATTCCATGAGGGTAACAGGGATGATGGAACAGTGGGCCCACTATTTTGGGAAATTGTGGGAGCATTTAAAGACCTGGTGTTGCTATTTTGGAATACTTTTGGTATCCTGAAATATCACTGCAGTCTAGACATACCCTAAGAGGCATGTTTTTGAGCCCTTAACAAAGGTTCCATGAAGCCTTTTGTGTCTAGGCACTTACCCGCTGGACTGCTCTGCAGTGGTTGGGTTCTGGCTTAACATAATTTGCTTTCTAAGGAGAAAGAGAAAAAAACATAATACATTCCAAAATCATAGCTAGGGACCTGGAAATGAGATCAAAGGTTAGGAGGGCTTCCTAGATTCAAATGAACAGCTCCTTGGACAGAATAGGGGAGGGAACATAAATATTACATTCTATAAAATGACTCATTTGTCCAACAGTGCAGAATCACACAAATTGTGTTGCTAGGGGTATTCATCCCATCTTGAGCCAGCAAGATCTGAACTGCTACCAGTTGAAGCTCAAGTTTCCCATGGTCTCCCTGGCTTTGGTCATCCCTGACCTGGATTGAGGGGATTGGCATGCTGCCCTCAACCTTAAAGATGCATATTTTGTCATCATGATCGAGGAGTGTAGTTAGGAGCATTTACTGCCATGGTGTCCTCACACGTCTCTGGCTCCGTCGATGAAGATAACCAGAAGGCTGCTTGCATGTGTGCTCAATGATGTGGGCCCAATGACCACAGCAGACCCTGTGAGGGCCCCCCAAAGACCCCAAAACCAGGTACGGATTGAAAGTGCCAGGCCAGGTTTATTGTTAAGCGAAATACAGTAACAGTCGTCAGCAGACTCCACTCCCCCACTTGGTTTTTGGTATTAAAAATAATGAGAGTAGAAGCCGCAGTTTCTGTAATGGGGCAGTATCTCCTTCACCACTTTCATACAGAGTTTCTCCTCTACCTCCTGCTCAAGAAGTTTCTTGTAAAAGGGGACCCTGAAGAGGGACATGGAAGGGGGGTTAGATGATAGATGGAGGGTATAGCCATGTTGTACCATGGCTAGGACCTTATGGTCCGTTGTGATAGTTCTCCAGATTGGGAGGAAGGAGTGAAGGTGGGTCAAAATCAGACAGGGAGGACTGGTCCGAAAGGTATGTCACCCTGGCGCACCAGAAAAGGGGCATTTGCCAGAGGACTTAGCATGGCTGGAGGGGGTTGAGAGACAGGGTTCATCCAGGGAAGAAGATGAGGAGAGGATCGGGGATTGGGCCAATCACTGAACTCTGCACCTACAGGGTCTGGTTGTGCTGGTAAAAGCTGTGCCACTGGAACCCCTGGTGCCCTAACTAGTACTGGTGCTGAAAGGAACATCAGTGATGGGGCTGAAAACGGTTTCAAAGTGGTCACTGGTGCCAGTGTAAAAATAAATGGTCAGTTTTCTGAGTGGAGAGGGGTAACTAGTGGAGTCCCCCAAAGATCTGTCCTGGGACCCATCCTATTCAACTTATTTATAAATGATCTAGAGAAAGGGGGAAACAGCAAGGTGGCAAATCTGTTGAGGTGACCAGTGCCAGTGTTGGTACAGGCATTGAAGTTAGATCCTCAACTGTCATGGGTACCATGACGGACGCCTGGGCATAATGAAAGGCTGTGCCCATAGACATGGAGCGATCCCACAGCACCACAGAAGGTGCTGATATTGCCATCAGCATCCATAGTGACTGGGTGATTTGAAAAACCTCTGGTACAAAGCAATGAAGGCTGATCTGCTCAGGGACCTTGTGTTGGACATTGGTCCTGATGGTAAACCCAAGGTGACCAGAAAGGCTATTGCAGTGGGTTCCATGCGGGTGGCCACTGTCCTAAGGGGGGATGGTAGTGGCACAGAGAACTTGACTTCCTACTGCTGAATCTCCTCGATTATTTATTTATTTAAAATATTTTTTCCCCGCTTCTCTATTTAAAGTATTCAAGGCGGCTTACAAAATTTTTAAAACAAAACATATATGAACAATTAAAATATGACCCCAAGGGGACATAAAGCCTGCTAAGACATCTCGAGAGCAGGACACACACACACACACACACACACACACACACACACACACACACACACACACACACACACACACACACACCAATAAAAGCATGAGTAAAAAGGGTGGCTTTAGCCTGACGCCGAAACAATGCCAATGTTGGCACCATGCAAATATCCCAGGGGAGAGAATTCCAGAGGCTGGGAGCGAAAGCTGAGAAGGCCCAGCTCTGCATAGATGTTAATCTTATCTCCACAAGTGGAGGAACACAGAGCAGAGCCTCCCCAGCTGACCTCAATCCCCGGGCAGGTTCGTATAGGAGAAGACGGTCCTTCAGATATCCCAGACCCAACCCATTTAGGGCTTTATAGATTATAACCAAGACCTTAAATTGTGCCCTGAAACATACCGGAAGCTAGTGCAGCTTCCGGAGCACTGACATAATGTGCTCCGTATAACGAGTATTAGTTAAAACTCGAGCGGCTGCATTCTGGACCAGTTGAAGTTTCCGAAGGCTCCTCGGAAACAGCCCCACATAAAATGCATTACAATACAGCCAATCCCCGACTTATGAACGCATTGACCTACGACCATCCGCACTTATGACCAACCTCCCATTAACCCCATTACAGCCGGTCCCCGACTTACGAATGCACCATCCACACTTACGAACAGCGCAGCTATATGTAAAAGCATGTATTTCCGACTTACGAACAAATCGAGTTGCGACCAGGTGTTTGGAACGTTCGTAAGTCAGGGACCGGCTGTAATCCACTTGGGATGTAACAAGAGCATGGATCACTGTGGCCAAGTTATGCTTGTTCAGGAAGGGTCACAGCTGGTGGATCAGCCAAAGCTGCCCAAAAGCACTCCTGGACACCGAAGAGATTTGGTTCTCAAATGTTAAGAAAGGGTCCAGGAGGACTCCCAAGCTGCGTACTTGTTCTTTCAGGGGGAGAATGACCCCGTCCAGAACAGGAACTATGCCACATTCCTGAACAGATGGCCTCCTGATCCACAGGATGTCAATCTTATCTAGATTCAGCTTCAGCTTATTTAACTTCATCCAGTTCATCACTGCCTCCAGACACTGGTTTAAATCAGTCACTGCCACACCTGGTTCTGATGTCACAGGGAAACAGAGTTGGGTGTCATCTGCATATTGATGGCACCGTCCTCCAAAACTCCTTAGGACCTCTCCCAGCTTTTTATAAATGTTAAACAGCAGAGGGAACAAGATGGAACCTTACGGGACCCCGTAGCACAATCGCCACGGGGTCGAGTAGCAGCCCCCTAGAACTCCACCTTCTGAAAGCGTCCCGACAGGTAAGACCGGAACCATTGCAAAACAGTGCTTCCGATACCCAGCTCCACCAGGGCGCTCCAGAAGGATACCATTAGCAGGAGTCTGCATCTGATTCAGTTGTGGAAACTGAGGACCAGTGTTTCCTGTAAACTGACTGCTTGGCTTGCACCTTGGAGAGATTCAGGTGCTGCCCAGCTAATTAGCAGAGCGCCCAGAGCTGGCAGCATGTGTTTCTACTGGTGGTGCACATAAAATTTATTCTGCCCATGGATGGAAACATTAGAAAGAACACTGCAGAGAACCCTGTGGTACTGAGTGGGGCCGAATGATTGGACACCAGAGATCTGTACAATGACTAACCTGCACTGGGGAAGTCTGCAATAGAGCTGGTAGGGGGAAGGGCTTGCCAAGAGATGGCACTGGCTGTTTAGCCAACACAGATGCCTCTTCCCACCTGTGGCGGCAAGGGCCATGCTGTGTAGCCACCAGCTGCTCCCCAGGGCTGAGGCGCTTGCCCTGTGATCATTCAGGAGTATAACTGCCCCTGCTATCACAGTCCTCCCTTTCTGTTTGATGAGAAGCAATCATATTCCACACACATCCCATTGTCCTGGCACAACAAACCCTGCCCTTGCTTTAAATTATGATAAAAGGAAGCAGCCTCCCAAATTTGGTGGTCTCACAGTTGGCTGCAAAGACAGAGAGATGCGCAAACTCTCTCAAATATATAGGACTATGTAGCACTTTAAAGACTAACAAGATGGTTTATTAGATGATGAGCTTTCGTGGGCCAGACCCACTTCCTCAGATCAAATAGTGGAAGAAAATAGTCACAACCATATATACCAGAGGATATATATGGTTGTGACTATTTTCTTCCACTATTTGATCTGAGGAAGTGGGTCTGGCCCACGAAAGCTCATCATCTAATAAACCATCTTGTTAGTCTTTAAAGTGCTACATAGTCCTGTATTTTGTTTCAGCTACACCAGACTAACACGGCTACATTTCTATCAAATATATAGTGAGTGAAAAGTAAGATTTAAGTGACTGCAAGTGAAAAAGAGACAGATCAAAGTAAGTTACTGTGCTAAAATAAACCAAACATGACAATTAAGCCTCATACGCAAAGAGAGATTGTTACAAATGTATTTCTCACCCCTCTGCTTGTTTCAGATAAATTCCTTCTAGTCAGAGATGATCTTTTCTCTGGCCTGGTTCTAAGTGCTTCTTGAGTTTTCTCTTGGAGTGGACAGGCAATTTTCAAAAACCAGCTGAAGACTATGTTGACTGTTTTTTATCCTGACTCTGAGAAGTGAATGGGGGTTGTTACCTTGTAAAACCTGATTTTGCCCTCCCACGTATGTTGCTGTTGTGTGCATGTCAAATTGATTGCAGGAGTTCCTTCTTCCCTCCCCCCCGCAGTTTACTGTTTTTGGACATCATATGTTATTGCATCAATTCTCAGTGTTAATCTGCTAAATTTCCATTTTTTACTTTGAAATTCTTTCCTCTTTGCTCCTTGGTGATCAAGTTGTAGCTCCTGTTAATTGTTCCATTTTTTTCCTTCATCTGATTTCCCAATCCAGTGGAAGTATTGCTTGCTACCTTTTCTTCTGTGCCCTGACTTGTCCTGTTCTGACAGGCAGCAGTCTAGATCCTCCTTTACCTTTTACAGAGCCTGTCTTCTTTTGTAAGGAGGTGTTCATTCTGAAAGAATACTCATGTACGCACATACTAGAAGGGTGGTACCAGAACCCTTCGATCACAGCACATTCCCTATAAATAACAGGAACACGCTGATCTATCCTAAAGATGGGGTCAGGATGACAGTGATGATTGGCGATGTTTTGATTGAACCAACAAGTATAAGGTAACAGAAGGCTCTTAGATACATCAATGGGTGATACCCTAATATGTCTGAGGATGCCAGCAGATACATCAGGAATGATGCATGTGTATATAGATATATCTCAGAGTGGCTGTCTTTGTTTGACCTGAGAGCAATGGAAAGTCCTGCCACTGACTCAGCTGATCCATGTTCAAGTGGCCCATGTTCTTAGTGTTTCTATAACCCTTGAGACGACTCTGATTGGCAATAAATCTGAGTGCTTTCATCTTGTCTGATTTTTGTCTCATGATCTGCTACTCTGGCTATCTGTGCAGAGCCAAGGAGGCACATAGAGGGAAGGCACACATGGACAGCAAAGTATCTATTGACATTTAACAGACCACATTGGTAATAATTGTTGACACTACAATTGTTAACAACAAGCAATCTCAGAAAAGTCACTTACTGCCATACTGTTGCTGACCATGGTGTCAAGGACTCATTCAAGTTAAAGGACATGCTGTGTGGGAGGAAAAAGATATTTTCAAACTGGAACAGAAAAGAAGCTCCGTCCAGAAATGAAAGTCCCTAAAGGACCAATCATATATTATTCTCACCAAGACTGGATTCACATGAGGGGATTGGAATTTTTTTTTAAAGTGAATCCTTTTGCTTTCAACAATTAATATCCCTGTCATAAGCAGAGTGAAATCTAAAAGTTAATGTAATGTAATGTATAATAATAACATTTTTAAAATATCACAATTAAAATAATCTAAAGAATTAGCTTTCCCCAACAAATAACATAGAATGTATTCATTTACTGTCTAGTTTTGAATATGAAGTACACTGACACGAATTTTTTCAATGAATCATTGATTGTGAAAAAATACTTATTTCACAGAATCATAGAACTGGAAGGGTCCTCAAGAGGTCATTGAGTCCAGTCCTCTGGCCTCATGGTGGGGCCAAGCACTGTCTAAACCATCCTTGACAGGAGTCTGTCTAACCTGCTCTTAAATATCTCCAGTGATGGAGATTCTACAACCCCCATAGGTAATTTATTCCAGTGTTTAACCACCCTGACAAGAAGTATTTCCTAATGTCCAACCTAAGCCTCTCTTGCTACAATTTAAGCCCATTGCTTCTTATCCTATTATCAGAGGCCAAGGAGAACAATTTTTCTCTTTTCTCCTTGTAGCAGACTTTTAGATACTTGAAAACAGGGGTGGCCCTACCATGAGGCGAACTGAAGCGGCTGCCTCAGGTGCCAGACTGTGAGAGGGGCGCCACTAAGACCCAGAGTGTAGAAAATTGTGTATGTTGCTGGTGCATATGTAGGTAGCAGAGCAGTACCATGAAAGGAGTAGAACAGGAAGAAGGCAGAATTGAGACCTTTCAAAGTTTTGGCCCAAGCGAGAGGGCATGGGGGCATCATTTGAGGTCCCTGTCTCAGGTGCCAGAATGTTATGGGCCGGCCCTGTTTGAAAACCGCTATCATGTCCCCTCTCAGTCTTCTCTTTTCTAAACTAAACAAGATCATTTCTTTCAGTCTTCCCTCATGTTCTCTAGACCTTTAATCATTTTTGTTGCTCTTCTCTAGACCGTCTCCAATTTCTCCACATCCTTCTTGAAATGCGATGCCCAGAACTGGACACAAGACTTTAATTAAGACCTACTCAATGCAGAGTAGAGCGGAAGAAAGACTTCTCGTGTCCTGCTCACAGCACTCCTGCTAATGCATCCCAGAATCATGTTTGCTTTTTTTCAACAGTGTATCACTGTTGCCTCATATGTAACATGTTGTCCACTATGACCCCTAAATCCCTTTCTGCAGTACTCCTTCCTAGACAATCACTTCCCATTCTGTATTTGTGAAACTGATAGTTCTTCTTCAAGTGATTGCTCATGTGCATTCCAATTAGGTGTGTGCACGCAGTGTGCGTGCCTCATCGGAAGTTTTTCCCTCAGCAGTACCCTTAGGGCCATCCACCTTCTGCCTTCCAGTTTGCAGGGCAGCTGCAACCCTGGCCCAGGCTCCAGACCACGTGCCAAACCGAGTGGTGCAACACTGGGCCGTGTGGTTTTTAAAGTCCTGGACCGTGACATCACTCCACACCCAAGCGTCCCCTCTCAGCCGTTGCGCGGCGTTTCAGCACACCGCACATGCGCTCCCTCGGCCCCACATGGCCTGTACTAGCCAGCGCCGTGGAATTTAAAGTGCAGGGCTGTGGCGCCCTGTCACAATCCCTCCTCCTCCAGCAGCCGCCAGCCAGCCCTTTGGCAGACGGCCCACCGGGAAATTCCCGGTATCCCACGGGCCAGTCCGCCCCTGGCGCTGGCGCGGGGTCTACTGAAGCGCGGGGCCCAGGGGAGCTGCCCCGCTCACCCTGCCCTATATTGCCGCTGGGCTCCAGTGAGCCAACCTCCCCCACCCTCGTCTGCTGGCACACCACAGGATATGGCACTTTCGGGAATATCTGTCGGAGAAGTCCAAAAGGGATCATCGTCCTCCCCTGACGAGGCTCTGGGAGACCCTGGACCATCCATGGCCTCTATGGATGCCAGGGCCCACCAGGACCTCCTCTGATGCCTGGCCCAAAGTTTGGGAGTCCAGATGGATAGGGTGTCCAATGACTCCGATCCCACGGTAGACATCCTCCACGCGGACGCCCCCTCTAGAGTGGCCCTCCTGATTAACAAAACGGTGGCCAAGATCTCCAAAGCCTTGTGGCAGACTCCCACGTCCATCCCCCCCTACTGATAAGTGGGCCAAAAGGAGATAGTTTGTCCCACAGGAGGGTAATGAGCATCTTTTTTCCCACCCCCCCGCTGGGCTCTCTTATGCTGCAAGCCATGAACCAAAGAGAAAGGCAAGGTCAGCCTGCTGTTGTCCCTAAGAACAGGGAGGCCAAGAAAACTGACCTGCTAGGCCAGAAAGTCTATACGTCCGGTGGTATCCAGTACCGCATCGCAAACCAACAGGTCCTCTTGTCCCAGTATGCTTTTAACACCTGGGCCTCGATGGACAAATTCATGGACCTACTTCCCCAAGATTCCTATGCAGAATTCAAAGCTCTCCACGAAGAGGGGAAAGCGATTTCCAGGGCAGCTCTCCAGGCGGCTCTAGATGTCCGCCACTGCTGCCTGAGTAATGGCCTCTGGGGTGGTCTTACGCTGAAGTTCCTGGCTCCAGGGTTCCAGGGTTCCCCCAGAGCTCCAGAACACCACACTAGACCTCCCTTTTGAAGGCCCCTCGCTCTTTTCTGAGCAAACTGATCAGAGGCTCCATGGCCTGAAAGACACCCGTGCTACCCTAAAATAATTGGGCATACACACCCTGGATACCCAGAGGCGCTCCTTCCCCATTAGGAATGTTCCTAGAGCACCTCCCGGGTCCACATACCGACTTCTCCCGCCATAGGAGTAGAAGCGGTAACAGCAGGAACAATAGGCGCTGTCCTCGCCCGACCCCAGATCACAACCAGGGGCCCCCCAACAAGCCCTCCGGTCCACGTCAGAGGTTTTGACAGGACCTACGAGGGCAACCTTCCAGTCTCCCTAATTCTCTTCCGGGACCTTTTATCCCACTTTACCCCAGCCTGGCGGTCTGTCACTTCGGACCAGTGGGTGCTCAAGATAGTGGAAAGGAGTTATGTAATCCCTTTCCACTCCCTTCCTCCTTCCCAACCCCCTACACTGTCCCTTTTCAGGGACCCCTCTCACGAGCCTCTGCTTCAAGAGGAGGTCCAACACCTCCTTACGATAGGGGTGGTAGAATGCGTTCCCGCGTGTTTCGGGGGTTCTATTCCAGTTACTTTCTGGTCCTGAAGGCCAAAGGAGGCCTGCGTCCCATCCTAGACCTAAGAGCCCTCAACTCCTTCATCGCCAAAGCAAAGTTCAAAATGGTAACATTGGTGTCCATAATTCCCTCACTAGTCCCTGGAGACGGGTACGCTGCCCTTGACTTAAAAGACGCTTACTTCCACATTTCCATCACCCCCACCACCTCAAATTCCTCAGATTTACTGTGGGCCCGGACCACTAACAATTCACGGCCCTCCCATTTGATATTTCCACGGCCCCTTGGGTCTTTACCAAATGTATGGCAGTGGTAGCCACTGCGCTCAGGAAAAGGGGTATCCAGGTGTTCCCCTATCTAGACAACTGGCTTCTGAGGGGGGACTCGGAGTCGCATGTGCGAACCCACATCACTGTAGTGCGCGTACTTTTCGACGATCTAGGTCTTTTGTTAAACATGGACAAGTCACCCTGGACTCTACCTTGGCAAAAGTCTCCCTACCCAATTCCTGGTTTCTCACGATAGAGACAGCAGTCAGGGAACTCCAGAACTTTCCACTGATCACCGCCTGGACTTGCATGCATCTCCTAGGCCTCATGGCCGCCTTCACTTATGTAGTGCAACACGCCAGGCTGCGCATGAGCCCGCTACAGATGTGGTTATCATGAGTCCACAACCCGGTCGTCCATTCATGGGACAGGGTGGTGATGGTCCCGAGCCCCGTCCTTCTTGCACTGAACTTGCTGGACCAACCAGGCAGAGGTCTCCGCGGGGGTACCATTTTCCAGGCCGGTACCGTCCACCCGCCTTGTCATGGACATGTCGGACACCTGGCTGGGGAGCCCACCTGGGAGACCTTCACACGCAAGGTATGTGGTCTGCAGATGAGATCTCCCTGCATATCAACATCAGGGAGCTCCGGGCAGTCCGACTGGCTTGTGCGGTTTTCCTTCCCCACCTCAGGGGCAAGTCTGTCCTCATCCTATCAGACAACACGACAGTGGTGGCGTATATAAACAAGCAGGGTGGGGCCCGTTCCCCTCGCCTGTGCTTGGAGGTGATTCACCTGTGGGAACTTTGCATCAGGGCGGATATCCACCCGATGGCCTCGTACCTCCCGGGCACCCAAAACATCCTGATGGACAAACTGAGCAGGTCCTTTGCAGGAAATGAATGGTCTCTGAGGTGGGATGTAGCCCAATCTATCTTCCGTGCACGGGGGTCTCCCCATCTGGACCTCTTCGCCACAGGGCAGAAAAGGGAGTTACTCACCTCGTGCAGTAACGAGTGTTCTTTGAGATGTGTGTCCCCGTGGGTGCTCCACTGTAGGTGAAGGGTTGCCCTGAGCCGCAGATCGGAGCTTTGTATAGCAGTTTCCCCTGTTGAGCCACGCATGCCCAGGAGGCGTCTCGAGCCCTTCCCGCCTCCTGAGGAGCGTGACTCAACCCCCTCCCTTTCAGTTCCTTGTCTCCGCCCGAGAATTTTGACTCCGAGCAGAGGGGAGGTAGGGAGGTCGTGGAGCACCACGGGGACACACATCTCGAAGAACACTCGTTACTGCACGAGGTGAGTAACTCCCTTTTCTTCTTGAGTAGTGTCCCGTGGGTGCTCCACTGTAGTGACTACAAAGCAGTATTCAATGTAAGGCTGGAGGGCCGGAGTCATTGTTTAGCAGTAGTAGAGTGTACTGCTGTGGCAACTGCTGAATCACTATTGAGTTGTGGAAGGATAGCGTAGTGTTTAGCAAAGTATGGTCTGAAGACCATGTTGCTGCCAGTAGATGTCTCTTAAGGGGACATTGCCCAGAAAGGCTGTAGAAGCGGCCGTGGCTCGAGTAGAATGCGCTCGTGGTGGGCGTTGTGGCGGTCTATTGCCCAGAGAGTGGCATTTGATTATACATGTCGATATCCACTTTGAGATTCGTTGCGATGATATTGGTGTCCCTTTGGATCGTTCAGCAATGGAGATAAAAAGTCTTTCAGATTTCTGAAATGGTTTTGTTCTTTCTAGGAAGAAGGCCAGAGCCCTCCGGATGTCCAGAGTGTGCAGGCTGGCGTCTGTCTGCGAAGAGTGCGGTTTTGGGAAAAGGTAGGTATCTGATCGGTTCGTTGAGATGGAATTCTGTACAGACCTTTGGCAAAAACGTGGGGTGGGGTCTAAGTATGACCCTATCCTTTGTGAAAACTGTGTAAGGAGGTTCTGACATTAATGCTCGAGTTCGCTCACCCTCCTGATGGAGGTGATGGCTAGAGGAAGCAGACTTTCATAAAAGAAAAGGAAGTGGTACTGTTGCCAGTGGCTCAAAGGGAGGTCTGGTGAGGCAGTTCAAAACAAGATTTAGGTCCCACAAAGGGGTGGAGCCTTATGTGGTGGGTACACATTCTGGAGTCCCTTGAGGAATCTCTTTATAATAGGATGGTTAAAAATGGAGAAGCCGTCTACTGAGGTATGAAATGCTGCTATTGCAGAGAGGTGTACTCTTAGAGAGGAGATTGACAGTCCTGATGCTTTAAGGTCCAGAATGTAATCTAGGATGGTATTTAGTGGTGAGGCACGGGGCTCCACTTTGGCTCGCTGACACCAGTGACAGAAACGTGTCCATTTCTGTTGGTAAGTTTTCCGAGTAGACTGTCTCCTGCTATGGAGGAGGCGTCTTTTACTCGCTGGGAGCAGCGCTCTTCTACCTCCGAGAACCAGAGAGAAGCCATGCGTGAAGATGCAGGGTATTGAGTTGTGGATGCAGTATCCTGCCGTCGTCCTGAGATAGTAGGTCTATCCGGTATGGTAGTGGGTGGGGAGGCTGGACCGCTAGCCTGTGAAGGTATGGGTACCAGGTTTGGCGAGACCATGATGGCGCAATCAGGATGACTAGGGCTTTGTCTCTCAGGATCTTGCGCAGAACTCTTGGGATGAGCGGTATGGGAGGAAAGGCGTAGTGTAGGGGGGCTGTCCATTTGATTAGGAAGGCATCCCCCAGAGAGTGTTTGCCAAGTCCCGAGCAGAATTGGGGACATTTGGTGTTCTGGGTAGAAGCAAAGAGGTCTATCAATGGCCATCCCCATTGGTAGAAAATTGAGTTTGTCACCTCCGTATGTAACTCCCATTCGTGGTCTGCGGTGAAGTTTCGGCTGAGGAGTCCGCTTTGGTATTGTTCCTCCGGGCAGGTAGGATGCTATGAGGGTGACTTGGTTGCGGATGCACGCGTTCCACAGGCGAATAGCCTCCGCGCATAAAGAGCGGGAGCGGGCTCCACCCTGTCTGTTTATGTAGAACATCGTGCAGATGTTGTCCGTTAGGATGCGGACTGTGTGATTGGCGATGTCGGAGGCAAAGTGTGCACAGGCATTCCTTACTGCCCTCAATTCGAGGAGATTGATATGTAGAGTGTCTCGTTTGGGGACCACCTGCCTTGAACCGTGACCATCCATATGTGCCCCCAGCCGAGCAGGGAAGCATCTGTGGTGATTTGGATAGTGGGTTTGATTTGTTGGAGCGGAACCCCCATGAAGATTGTTTGTCACTGTCCACCATCGTAAGGATCACGAGCACATCTGGTGGGATAGTAACCGTTTTGTTTGGTGTCGTGATGGGATATAGCGGTTGCAATCCAGAGCTGAAAACATCGAAAATGCAGGCGAGCATGGTGGACTACGTAGGTGGTGGAAGCCATGTGTCCCATTAGTCGTAGGCATGTAAGTACTGTGGTGGTAGGAACTGTGAGCATCCCGTTTATAATTTCTTGCATGGTTGCAAAGCGTTGCTGAGGTAGGTATGCCGGGCTGTAACTGAGTCCAGGAGTGCGCCAAAGAACTCTATATCTTGAACCGGGTGCAGAATTGATTTGTCTTGGTTGATTAGAAGGCCTAGACGACTGAGAAGGGCCGTGGTTGTATGTATCATAGAGGCGGTTTCTGCGTATGAGGATCCCTTTAGAAGGCAGTCGTCTAGATAGGGAAATATGATGACGTTCTGCCGTCTGAGATACGCAGTTACGACCGCCAGTACCTTCGAAAATACCCTCGGAGCTGATGAGAGACCGAAGGGAAGAACCTTGACCTGGAAATGGTCTAGCCCAACGTGAAGCGTAGGTAGCGTCTGTGGGAGGGGTGGATGGTTACATGGAAATAGGCATCTTGGAGGTCGAGGGCTGCGAACCAGTCCCCTCGATCTAGCGCAGGAATGATTGCGGAAAGAGTGACCATCTTGAAACGTTGTCTCTTGAGAAATTTGTTCAGTTTGCGGAGGTCAGTATAGGTCTCAACCCCTGTTCTTTTCTCGGTCAGGAAATAGTTCGAGTAAAACCCTCTCCCGTGGAACTCTCGGGTACCCTTTCTATAGCCCCAATGACAAGGAGCCGATTGACTTCTTGTTTTAGAAGGGTTTCGTGAGTGGTCCTGAAAAGGGACGGGGTAGGGGAAGGGTAGGGGATAGAAATAAAAGGGATGGTATAGCCCACTCGAATTATCTCTAGGACCCAGCGGTCCGATGTTATGGATTCCCACTGTGGGAGGAAGGCATAAGCGGTGGTTGAATAGATGGCCATGTTGAGGTGCTAGATCGAGCAGGAGGTCTTGCAGACCCTCGACCAAATGTTCAAATTTGCTGCTTAGATGGTTGGTTAGCCAGCGGGCGAGCTTGGTTGGGTCGCCTTCTGGGACCTCGCTGTCTTGGTCTGTTGTCTTCATAAGGCCTCTGTGGTCGATTGTATTGTCCATACCAATATCGATTATATGAATTATATGGGGTGTATCGCCTGCGTTTATAGGGTGGCGTGCACATACCTAGCGTGTGAAGTGTGGACTTAGAATTTTTGCTGTTGTGGAGCATTTCATCCGTAGTGGCTGCAAATAGCTTTTGTTTGTCAAATGGCAAGTCCTCCACTTTGGGCTGAAGTTCGCGGGAACTCCAGGCGACTGGAGCCAAGCTCGCATCACCACCGCTGTAGCTGTAACTCGGGCTGCAGTGTCAGCTACATCCATTGCCATTTGGAGGCGGTGCGGGCGATCATATGGCCCTCATGAACTATTGATTTTAAGATGGGTCTTTTGGAGTCGGGGAGATGCGCCATTAGTTCTCCCAGTTTTGAGTAGTTGTCAAAGTTGTGATTTGCTAAGAGAGCAGAGTAATTTGATATTCTGAGTTGTAGGGTTGAAGAGGAATATACTTTCTTGCCAAAGGAGTCCAACTTTTTGTGGTCCTTGTCTGCATTGCCCGTCCTATATTGTGGAAGCTTCGCTCGTTGTTGTGCTGAGTCCACGACTAGTAAGTTAGGTTGTGGGTGAGTGAAGAGAAAGTCGTTGTCTTTTGAGGACAAAGTACTTTCTGTCAATTTTCCTGTTAGTTGGTTGGATGGATGCAGGTGTCTTCCTCAGATCTTCTGAGGTCTCCATGATTGCCTCGTCTATGGGTAGGGCAATCTTGCCCTGTAGTGTCGGATGTAGATTCTTTAACAATTGGTATTGTTTCTTCTGCACCTCTTGCAGGGAGACATTCTGGCTTGTCGCTACTCTCTTGAATAGTTCTTGGAACTGTTTTAGATCGTCAATCGTTCCAGTGTCTGATGGTACTACGGCGTCCTCTGGTTGTGCATCAAGGGCATCAGAGTGTGTGACGTTTACTGACTGAGTATCTGAGTCATTGTCTGAGATTTGTTCCACCTCGTCCTCCGAAAAACTTGCTGGAGGTAGGGGTTGTGGCCGAGCAAACTTCTCCGGGATGCAGTGGAGCGAGGTGGGAGCGGTGTCCATATGGCTCCCAGTGTTCCCACGGTCCCCATTGCGGTGGATAAGGTGGAGGTGGGTAAGGCCAGTATGGGTGCCATGGGCCATGTTGTGGCGGAGCCCTATAATGGTGGGAGCGAGGCTTCCCAGGTGACGGATGTCGCGAGGAATAGACCGTGCAGTGGTCATCATCAGGAAGGGCGTCGTGAAGAGACAAAGGTGATATCGACCTGGGAGGATTGCCTTGATGGAGACCTCCCAGGAGAGTAAGAAGTAGAGGGCAGGCACAGATAATGATGCCTGCTGTATGGATCAGTCTCTTGTTGGGGCTGATCCTAGCAGCCTCATCTGGCTGCTTGTCTGGCTGTGGGAGGACCAGAGCATCGGCTGGTGCCAGTGGCCGGAGGCTGCCCATCCTTTTGCTGCGGTGCCGTGACTTTAGAGGCACGCGCGGCAGCGTGGTGTAGCTTTCGGCGCCGCAGAGGCGAAGTGGCGCCGGGGCTGGAGGCGGTGCGCGCTTTCAGCGGCACCGCAGTTTGAATCGGCGCCCGGCTTTTCATGCCGTGCTGGCTGCTTAGGCGCTCCCGGGGCCGCTCAGCTGTTGAGTGCCCGAAGCCGCGCGGATGCCCGAAGCCTTAGTGGCAGGGGACTTCCCAGCCTGGTGTGCCTCTCCTCTGTGTTTGGGAGAGGAAGAGGCTGGAAGAGAGTGGGATGGAGAGGCTCTCGGTCTCAGGGCATTTTTGGAAGGCGGCGGAGGCTCTTGCCGCAGTGCAGATTGTTCTCCCGTAGGCTATAGAGCTTTTTCAAATAAAATCATCCTGAGGCGGAGCTCACGGTCTTTTCTGGCTCTCGCTGTCAGGGAATTGCAGTGGGCACAGTTGTGGGGAGAGTGGGTCTCCCCCAAACACCGTATGCAGTCCAGTGGCCATCTGAAGCCGGCATTGGGTCCCGGCATTGACCGCACTTTTTAAAACCTGAGGAGCCGGACATTGCGGGCTCTCTCCCTCTTGAAATTATTATATTTATCTTCTATATTGTTATAGTTTATGTGGTTTTGCTTCTTCTTCTTCTTTTTTTTTTTTTTTTTAAAGTCTTTATGTGTTTCTTGTTTTGACAGGCGGGAGAAAGCCGGTTCACGAGTCGGTCTGAGGTAAGTTCAAGCCCCTGAGAGGATTTAATTAAGTCTATTTTTCCTATTTCTAGTTTTATTTAAAAAAAACCAAACAACCAAGGAAAGAGTAACTTGGATAAAACAGGGGAAGCTAACTATGCCTAAATAACTAAGGGGAAAGTAGTCAGATAGTCTGACAGGAGCTCCTGGCTGCTCCGTCTGCTGACGAGAGGCGGTTAAGAGGAACTGAAAGGGAGGGGTTGAGTCACGCTCCTCAGGAGGCGGGAAGGGCTCGACGCCTCCTGGGCATGCGTGGCTCAACAGGGGAAACTGCTATACAAAGCTCCGATCTGCGGCTCAGGGCATCCCTTCACCTACAGTGGAGCACCCACGGGGACACTACTCGAAGAAGAACAGGAAGTGCCACCGATTCTGCTCCCTCATGAGATAGGGACAGGGCTCCCTGGGAGATGCTCTCCTCCTCCCCTGGCCTCAGGGCCTACAATATGCCTTCCTACCATTCCTGCTAATCCACAAAGTCTTACTCAGAGTGCGGGAGTTCAGGGCATCCCTGATTTAATCACCCCAGCTTGGCCCAGGCAGCACTGGTTCCCAACTCTCCTCAACCTGTCATGCGAGAGACCCAGGACCTTCCCGCTGCTCCCGGACCTGATTACTCAGGACTCAGGCAGGCTCTGCCACCCGGACCTGCACTCGCTGCATTTGACAGCGTGGAAGTTCCGTGGCTAATGGCCAAGAAACTTCAGTGCTCGGAACCGGTCCAGGAAGTCCTGCTGGGTAGCAGGAAGCCCTCCACTAGGACCACATACCTGGCTAAGTGGAAACGGTTCTGTATCTGGATTGCCCAGAAGGGGGTACACCCAAGGGGAGCTGCAATCCCCTTGATCCTGGATTACCTGTTAGACCTCAGGCTCCAGGACCTCTCTTCCTTCTCCATCAAGGTTCACTTGGTGGCTATTTTGGCCTTCCACTCGGGGGAAGGGGGAAAACTCTGTTTGCTAACCCATTGGTCAATAGGTTTCTGAAAGGGTTGGACAGGCTCTACCCACACGTCCGCCAGCCCGTCCCCCAATGGAACCTAAATCTGGTCCTTTCCAAACGTATGGGACCCCCATTCGAGCCTTTAGCAATGTGTTCCCTTCTATACCTATCTTATAAGGTGTCTCTCCTAGTGGCACTCACATCTGCCAGACGGGTATCTGAAGTCAGGGCACTCACCTCGGATTCCCCCTACACTGTGTTTTTCAAAGACAAGGTTAGACTCCACCCCCACCCAGCTTTTCTGCCCAAGGTGGTATCTTCTTTCCACACCTCCCAGGATATTTTCCTGCTGGTCTTTTACCCCAAGCCACACATGTCTGGGAAAGAACAGGCTTTACACACTCTAGCTGTGCACAAGGCGTTAGCTTTTTACTTAGGACAAAACCATTCAGGAAGTCATTGCAACTCTTTGTGGCCCTCGCCGAATGGGTGAGGGGTCAACCCGTATCCTCCTAGCGGAACTCCTCCTGGATAACCGCTTGTATCAAGGTGCGCACACACCTAATTGGAATGGACATGAGCAACACATCTCGAAGAATCACAGTTATGAGGTAAGTAACTGTTCTTTCCTTCCTAAGTGGAGTACTTTGTATGTCCTTATTAAACTTCATCCTGTTTGCCTCAGACCATTTCTCTAGTTTGTCCAGATCATTTTGAACTTTGACCCTATCCTCCAAAGCACTTGCAACCCTCCCAGTTTGATATCATCTGCAAACTTAATAAGCACACTCTCTATGTCAATATCTAAATCGTTGATGAAGATATTGAACAGAACTGGTCCCAAAACAGACCCCTGTGGAACCCCACTTGTTATGCCCTTCTAGCATGATTGTGAACCATTAATAACTTCTCTATGAGAACTGGTTATCCAGCCAGTTATGCACCCACCTTATAGTAGCCCCATCTAGATTGTATTTCCCTAGTTTATTGAGAAGGTCATGCAAGACTGTATCAAACGCCTTACTAAAGTGTAGGTATACCACATCCACTGTTTCTCCCTTATCCACAAGACTTGTTATCCTATCAAAGAAAGCTATCAGATTGGTTTGACATGATTTATTCTTTGCAAATCCATGCTGGCTGTTACCTATCACCTTATTATCTTCCAGATGTTTGCAGATGGATTCCTTAATTACTTGCTCCATTATCTTCCCTGGCACACAAGTTAAATCAACTGGTCTATAGTTTCCTGGGTTGTTTTTATTTCCTTTTGTATAGATGGGCACAATATTTGCCCTTTTCCAGTCTTCTGGAAACTCTCCCTACTTCCGTGTTTTTTCAAAGATGATAGCTAAAGGCTCATAGCCCTCCTCTATCAGCTCCTTGAGGATTCTAGACATTTCATCAGGCCCTGGTGACTTGCAGACATCTGACTTTTCTAAGTAATTTTTAACTTGTTCTTTTATTTTAACTTCTAAGCCTACCCCATTTCCACTAGCATTCTCTATTTTAGGCATCCCATCACCATCCATCTTCTTGACAAAAACCGAAACAAAGACGCCATTAAGCACCTCTGCCATTTCCAAGTTTCCTGTTATCGTTTCTCCCTCCTCATTGAGCAATGGGCCTACCCTGTCCTTGGTCATCCTGTTGCTCCTAATATACTTGTAGAACATCTTCTTATTACCCTTTATGCCTCTAGCTAGATTTAGATCGCTTTGTGCCTTTGACTTTCTAATTTTGCCTCTGCATACCTGTGTTGTTTGCTTATATTCATCCTTTGTAATTTGACCTAGTTTCTATTTTTTATACAACTTCTTTTTGATATTTATTTGTTGAAACCAAAAAGTCAGTGGAAAAGGGCCAGATATCAAAAATTTTCCAGCACAGAATAAAGAAAGTATTTAAATTGTCACAATGTTTTGTTCAGTGGACGTTGACATCCTTCAAGTGCAATCAGTGTTGTTGAAGAGATGAGTAGGTCCAAAAAGCCTTACACCGAGGGCCTGTCTGCACTATGAAATAAGGTTGAATCTACTATGGTCGATTTCTGGGCACCTGATGTTAGGAAATTGAAGGTTCACGTCCTCATTACAGGGAAGAATCGCATGTTGTCCAAAGTTATGCATCCCCATTATGGAGACTGTTGTCAGCTCAGAGCGCGATGCACCGTGGATAGCTTTGCAGTCTAGGCTATGCTTCTGATGGCTACTGGGACCAAAACAGGGCACCGGGGGTTAGGGACTCATGTTGCCAGTGTCCCATTATGCACTCATCTAGTCCCTCCCCCCTCACGTGAGATAAAGGGGAGGCAGTGTGCTCATGCCTTTTTGTTCCCTGATTGGCTGCGCAGACGCCAAATCAGCGAGTGCATGCAGCCCAGTTTCCAACAAGCCACAGTCATGTTCATGTGTGGTGTGTGTGCCTAATGGCGCAGTACTTAGAGAGCGTACACATGGCGCTCGACCAGGAAAAGGACAAGGACTAAGCTCGGTGTGGCATGGACATGCTCCTCAGGCAAGTCCTCGAGCTCATGCTAGCGCAGCTGCCAGTCAGTCCTTTGGACACGGTGCAACGTTGGTCGTGAGACAAGCTCAGACTGTTGGGACCTCATTGTGATGCAGAGCTGGGACGATCAGCAATGTCTACAGAACTTCCGACTGTGCAAGGAGACGTTCAACAAAAGGCTGAGCAAGTGCAGAATGGTGGTGGAATGTGCATTTGGATGTTTAATGTGTAGGTTTAGGAGATTGCTAATCTGGTTGGACCTCAGTGAGTGCAACATTCCCTTTGTGGTGTCATCCTGTTGTGTGCTCCATAATCTGTGTGAGAACAAGGGTTGTGTGTGTGTGTGGGGGCTAAGGCAGAGCACCCAGCCAGAGTTTGAACAGCCAGACACCAATGTGATAAAAAGAGCACAGCAAGGGGCAGCACAAATCGGAGAGGCCTTGAAGGACAGTTTTATGCATGGCCTGTTTGGAGATTCTTCCCCTGGCTCTCAACAAGTTGCCCCTGCATTTGCCAGTACTGTATCCAGTATCTGCCTGCCCCCCATCCTGTAAGATCTAACAATAATACAAAGATTGCAAGGGTACATGGCATTATTGATACACACCAGAAAGAATATAGTAACTCCAAGTCTTTCCTTGTGAGACATATTTTGACAGGTGCACTCTGCATTGTGATACTGCACCAATCAGAAGACCCTACTAGATAACTTCTTTTCGTATCCTTCCCTTTTTCTGTCCTATGAGCTGTTCAATTGAATCTAAAAAACTCTCCTAATATTTCCTCCCATTTTAGGGACCCTAGCTATAATTTTTGAATGTATCATGTTTTTTCTGTGTCCTTAGCAAGCAATTTATATTCAGCCAGAACTCAGTCATCCCTGTGCCGTAAGTAATCAGTATCTAGTCATGAAAATCTTCATGCAACCGTTATCATGGGCTCAAAAACATGCCTCTAAAAGGATGATATTTAAAATCTGATCCGAGGCTCATGTAATTTCTTGTATGCTTTAGCTTCTTTTCCACTATTTGTACTAACTAATCATCTCCAAGCATGAAAAAAAAAAGAATTCACATGGGATGGTGTCAGGGTAATATGTGGCTCAAGCATGTTCAGGGGTAAATTTTGCAGTGAGTTTCCGGATGGAGCTGTGTGGGAAATGGTTTCCCATCCCATTAATATTTTTGATTATTTGAGTTTTTCTTCCCATCTCAAATCAGGATAAAAAGTTGAAATCTCACAAACTAACAAACTGAAAAGTTTTTCTTTTTGGATCAATTGAAGCTTTTTCTTTAGATAATTTCAGAACCTTTCATTTAGAGTTACATCCTTTTTAGATTAATTAGCTTAAATTTCAAAACAAAGTTGATTCACACTGGAAAAAATGCAATCAACATTTTTTAGGAAAATAACTAAAAAGTACAAAAGGAAATCAAGATTAAACTTGAGGATTTAAATTAAGAGTTTCTTCTTCCTATATTAAATTATCATTTCAGCAGATGATTTAAATGGCTGTCATTGAAAAATCAGCTTAGTTGTGCCTCTGGCCTTCCACTGAATTTCATAATTTAGTAATGAGACAGAATAAAAGTTTCATTTTTTTGATATTATCCTGCATTGCTGAATGTAAAACAGGAAGCAATTATTGCATGAGTGGCAATAAAATAGTTTGATACATGCTGTAAAATATTGAAAACCTCATGTCTTACCAGTATGCATGGAGAGGAAGGTATATTGAACTCAAAGGCAATTTTTCATCTCTGACACTGAGATACAAATTTTGGTGAGCTTAAAGGGGATGCCCCCTTCCTTTATGGCTAGTGCTAAGTAGAGTGTATTACCATAAAATGAGCACAATGTTTGTGCTAGTTTGGAATAAGAAATACCTAGAACTAAACTAGCAGGGAAATAAAAGATCAGGATAATAAAAAAAATTACCAGAATTATTCTTCCATAGTAGACATTCTAGGGACCACTGCGAAAGTTTCCATTGTAATTATATGAAAATTTGGTCCTGCAGTACTTTTCTGTACAGAATATTTCTTCCATACATGATAGTAATTTAAATATTTTAAGCATCACAGTAGTTGCCATCACCATTGACTTGTTCAACAAGTGAGTGTCTGCGGTGGCCATTATGGGCTTGAGTCTCCTCTTATTTCCCAGAAATAAACTGAGTGCTTTTGCCCATAAGAAGCTTTTCTTACCTCTCAGTGGAAAAACTACAAATGGCCTAGACCTTGACGCGCTCATTTGGATTTCACTGCTTGCTCCCCAGTTCCACATTGTAATAGACCCTTGGGAGGCTTCTCAACTGCTGGAAGAAATGTCCTAGAGCAGCCTTCAGCCCCTGGGGCTTGTGTGGGATAGACAGGGTCACCCCTACTAACACAGCTACTCAGGCTGCAGTGAGCTTGATGTAAGTTTTCAGTCAACAGAATGTAGCTCTGATACAGAAATATGATTTTTATTGATAATGAGATTTATCTTAATTATTACCACACCCAGAATGGCAGCAATCACCTTGTTGTTTTGGTTATTGGACAGAATCTATGATCAGTTCCCTGAGAACAGTTACCAAAAGTTAACATCCATTACGTCAGCACAGGTATAAAATATCAGAGGGAATGGTTAGGACAGCCCTGTGTGGATACAAAATTTATATCCGTGCATCTAAATCCATATCTGCACAGAGGTCTGCACTGCTAGCTTCTCCAGTATGGCTACTGGGATGGCAACAGGCTCAGTGGCAGCTGTTCCTGTGGGAAGGCGCCCCAAGGGCAGGGCCGGGGGCAGCACAGCCCTACCAGAGGAGTTATCAGTACAGGGCGCTGGCTCCTGGGAGTGACCACCTGACAAGCTGCTGCTTTGGCCACTGTCGTTCCTGGTAGAGCCCTGCAGATCTGTGGATACTGATTTATGTCCACAGGTATCCACATCACTGGATATAGATTTTGTATCTGTGCAGGGCTCTACATTTGTGTAAGAGTGATAGTCAAGTTTATAATTAGCTGTTCTAACATGTTATATGATATGCAAGAGAAAAGAAGAGTATAAATGTCTATATTTATTGAGAGAGGAGCAGACTATATTTAGTTACATCCTTCTGCTTCACTCAAAAGTAAAAGCAGAGGAACTCTGACTTGCCATGAAAGTATATGCATGCAAGAAGTTGAAGAAGCCAACAAAGTGGAGGGCCACATGCGGATTCTACGTGCAGCTGCAAGACATCTGGGCTACGTCTACATTGGCAAGATTTTGCGCAAATACTCTTTAATGCAAGAGTTTTTGCGTTAGAGTATTTGTGCAAGAGAGCGTCTACACTGGCATGTGCCTTGCGCAAAAGATGTGCTTTTGCGCAAGAGCATCCGTGCCAGTGTAGACGCTCTCTTGTGCAAGAAAGCTCTGATGGCCATTTTAACCATAGGGCTTTCTTGCGCAAGAAATTCATGTTGCCTGTCTATACTGGCCTCTTGCGCAAGAACAGTTGTGCAAGAGGGCTTATTCCTGAGCGGGAGCGTCAGAGTTCTTGTGCAAGAAGCCCTGATTTCACACATTAGAACGTCAGTGTTCTTGTGCAAGAACTCCCCGCCAGTGTAGACAGGCAGCATGTTTTTGCGCAAAAGCGGGCGCTTTTGCGCAAAATCATGCCAATGTAGACACAGCCCTGGATTCTACGTGCAGCCATAAGACATTTTGTTTACTGTTACACCCTGCAACTTCTAAGTATGCAAATGCAGATAGTAAAACTGCCCTATCCCAGGAGAACATCTTGGTTATGACAATCTTGCAGACCATTGACATGAAGGAGGCCACTCATGCAGCCTACTCACTAGCCTAGATTACCACCTGCTGAACCAACACCTCTTCAGATATCAATTTTATGTACTGATGTGTTTCTTTCCTCAGGTTCCCATTTTCATACCGCATCTCTCCTTGAACCTGGAAAAGAAATATGGAGAAGGTGAAACTGCTGGCATGAGAAGAACAAGCCAATCATCTCTGTTTAGTTTGGATGTACTTTGGAGAAAGGAATCAGTTGCTGTTAGAGGTCTGGGTTTCTCTCAAGTGAAACTGACAGAAATCCAAACACAAGTAATTACAAGATCCGGAAGAAAAAAACCTATCCAACCACTACCTATGTTTGTAAATTAACTTAAATTTTGGAATTTATCTTCAAAATTTTATCTGCTCTAACCACCACAAACAATGACATTATTCTCATTGGCAGCACTTTATTTAACATCACAAAAAACACCCAGAGACCTGGTAGCAATAGGACAGTATCTATAAGAAATGTTAAGTTACTTTCACTGCTGCATCTATTATACCTGTAACTCTGTAGCTCTGTAACATCTACAGAACCCATAATATCAGTGAAATCCTGTCTCCATTTAAGTTAATGGGAATTTGCCATTGACTTCAGTGGGGTCAGGTTTTCATCCAATGTAATTAAATGCTTTTTTGTAAGAAATGAAGTGACTTAGAACTTTCAGTTTTCACATCTCATCAGAACACAGAGCTTCGCTGGGCAGAAATAACTGTGTCACTGCCGTTCAATAACAGTCCAGTCCTCAAATTCTGATTTGAAATTGCTTTTGAAGTTAACGGGAGTTGTGCATCAACAAGGACTTCAAGGGGCCCCTGTGTAGTTCTAAGCCACAAAGCTCCTCTGTTCAACACTAGGCTAGTCTTGGAGGTGGCTGACATGGTAGATAGTGTAACTCTAGTCATAGGTCCATTGGAATGATTTTTGAGATTTACGGGCAATAAAAAGTTCTCCTACAGTTAAAAACAGGATCTCAGCCATTACCGTCTTTCTTTTCCTTTGCAAGGAGGGCCTGGATCTTCATTCATGTTCTTTAGTGTGTTACTCCAGAAGGTTTTGTTCACTTCATTCACCCTGTTCATTTTAAGCAAACATATCAAGAGGAAGCTTACCAATCTGAAGTTTATTTATATTCATATAAAAGCTGGGTTCAGCATGGCCAAGCCCCATATAACTTTAGGGATGAGGGGCATCAGAAGGTTCAGGCTTACGATGAGTAACTAAAGTATCTAACACCATGGATAATTCACCATCAATGTGACCTTGTGTTATATGCAACCTCCCTTCAACTCTATCTGTTGTCACAGGGGCCTTTCTCCTCAGTATCCAAGAGCTTTCCACAAAAAGTAAACACAAATTTCTCTCTCCTGGCCCTGATGTTGTGGCCTGCTTCCCTTCTCTATCGTCTTTGGTAGAGGGATTACCTTCACCTCCACAGTCTCTGCAAGGCCCACTGACCTCTGAAGGGTCTTCTAGTGATAAGCTGTATCAGGGAGCCACTCAGAGCTTGGGCCTATCACATTTAGACATAATAAAATAGTTTAAATCACACTTTTATTAAATGGTTAGTTTGATTTCTAGAGGTCTCACTGTACATACCGTAAGCAAGTTCTCTGATCTTCCTTGCCATCTGGGGTATAGCCAACTAGCATATGGGGGTGAATTTTTTTTCTTTGGAGCCATTTTCTCCAGGACACTGGTAAACTTCTTTCCAGATCCAGTATTGTCATGGCTTTCTGTGTATAAGTAACATGATGGCAAACAATGAATCATTCTGGGGATGTTCTTGCATACGGCTCTTACTGCGGCATGTTTTCACTGTCTGCCGGTCTTTCTATCTGCCCAGCATTTTCAAAGGATGCAGTTTTGAAAATCTGCAGAAGGTATGAGTGCTCTTGGAGTGGGATTTTCCTGTCGGTGCTCTTAACTCTGCACCCACTGAAGGTAATGGTAATATATCAGCTGAACGTAAGGGCCATAGCATGAAAACCAATGGATGGACCATCCTCCATGAACTTATCTACAGTGTGGGCAGCATCAGGCCATTGTCTGCTTTGGCCACATACAACTGTACAATCCAGTCCCAGGCTCTGAAAGCAGGAGTTTAGGGACATCTGTCAAATGGGGCTGTATTTATGACCAACTTACCCAATACTAGGAATGTTAAATATTAGTTAATTAAATGGTCAAGTATACTCATGAATTCTTATCAGTTAATAGACTATTCTATAGTCCCTGGGGGCCGGCAGCCAGTGCACTCCAGCCTCACCCCCTGCCTCTATCAGAGGCAGCAGCGCTGGATGCCAGGCGGCAGCTGATCCACGAGGGGAGCCAATTTGAAAACCACCTCTCTTGTGGTCTGGCTGCCTGTCGCAGTGTGTTGCAGCCTCTGATAAAGAGGTAGTAGCATGAGGTGGCAGCAGCCCCTGTCTAAGGGGGTCTGAGCTCCTGGACTTGACATGAGCTGGAACTGAGCTGGGCTTCCTGCCCACCTGGCTCCTAATACACTTTAAATGCAGAGCCTGGCATGAATCAGGACAGAGCTAGGCTGCCTGCCCACCCAGCTCCTAATACACTTTTAATACAGAGCTGCAGCAGGGATGGGTCCTGGACCTGTTGCAAGCCAGGACTGAGCCAGGCTGCTGGCCAGCCTGCTAAAAAATGTATTGGCAGACGGGGGAGAGGGAAATGTGTGTAGTCTACAGCATTAACCTATAAGCGTTTGCTTATTGGTTAGTCGATTACACAGTTACATCCCTACCCAATACCCATGGATGGACCTATCCTCTATGAACTTATCTACAGTGTGGGCAGCATCAGGCCATTGTCTGAAAGCTTTTGAAAAGCTCACATACAACTGTACAAATGTAACCAATGGTAGGTGTTTCCTGGTGTGACTTTCTACCATTTTTAAAAAGCACTTCATGCTTGCACAGCCGACTTCACATGGACAAATGGCGACATCCAGTTACCACATAAGGCCATTGCAGATGAATGATTGCTATAGATACTCAGTGGGCACAGTAGTTTAGATTTTGCCTATTAAAGGGAAATACTCTGTATTCAGGTTGGATAATATGGACTCAATGAATGTGTTGTGTCTCGCTAGTGCCATGCTGGAAAGCTTTCCTACTGGAACAGCCCTGAGGCCTGACAATGATGCAGCCATTTCCAGGTATTGTTACCTGTAACTGCAGTGTGAAATACACGTTTCATTTTTCTGAGGTTCCTGGGAGGGTTAAGAAAAATGTGAAAGAATTGACAGGTAGATGAGACACGGGTATGCCAACTATTGGGCATTTCTGATCACATTACAGTGTCTTGTCACTGAATTTGAACTGCTAAAGGCAGGAGCCTCACCTGGAGCTTCCAGATTTTCTCACTTTCTTGGGACACTGAATTGACCGTCTCCCCCATGAGTGCAATCAGCATGTTTAAGAGGAGCACAAAGGTGAGTATCACGTAGCAGATGAGCAGAAGCATGAAAACCTTCGGGTACTTGGAATGCTCATGCCCTGAGAGGTCCCCGAGCCCTAAGGTAAGCTTAAAGAGCTCAAACGCTGCAGAGTGAAAGCTGTGGAATCGGCTGCACTCTGTGTCCTGGGGGCAATCGTTCATCAGAGAAGCAAGACCTGCAGGGAAACAGAAAACCAGCGTCAAACTTTAGGAAAAGGACAGAACAATCACTGAACTGACAGAAGAAAATACTGAATTTCTATTGTCTGAGCTACTGGTACTAGGTACCAGAGTCATTTCCTTGTACAAATTGAGATTTGATTTTGTCCAGATTGTTTTCTGATATTGCAAATTTAGTTACCACTTCGTTTGGCCTGTGTTGCACATAACTGTGTAATGACTCTACTGTTCCTGGGCAAGGACCACTATGAATGCCCAGGACTCGATCTAGCTAATCCTTTATTGTGATGAATGCCCAGGACTCAATCTAGCTAATCCTTTATTGTTGCCCTTTCTCCTACATATTTCCTGAGCTCTTACTACATATTTGAAATGTAATGTCTCACCTTTTACTGCATAAGTTCAGGTTTATGTTCTCAGTGACATATGGGAAATAAAAACAGGCTCACCCCAAAAGCACAACCAATGAATAGAAAAGGTTTGAACAGCTTTAGATTTAGCTAAAATGAGGGGCTGCCTAGGTGACGAGTGGTAGTGATGCTGGATGCTTGCAGAATCCCACAATCATATGACTGATTCAATTTCTTGCCTTCTTCATATTTCCATATAATTAAAATCAAATTAATATTTACTCTAATTTAATATATTGATATGAAAAACTTCTTACCTGCTCCAAAACCTACCAGGAAAACCCCATAAACCAAAAGGAACCTGGAAATATCCACTAAAATCATCTGAAAATGTATAGGAAACATAGCAAGAAGTGTATTACTGGAAATTTGTAGAAAATGACATGAAAGTGCTGTAGTTCATTAATATATCTAGGTCTGGAGTCTGACAGTATATAATCTTATTGTGTATAGACATAAAGAATATTTAGGGGCATAGCAGCATATCCATATACTCCCAGATCTTTTAACGTTGCACTCAATATAATAAAGTAAATCTGTCACATTGTGATAGCTTAGGGTTTGTATAAAACATGGCTTAAGTAAAGCAAACCAATTGCAAGGCAAATTTAAGTGAATAGGAATAGAATCATAGAATACTAGGACTGGAAGGGACCTCGAGAGGTCATCGAGTCCAGTCCCCTGCCCTCATGGCAGGACCAAATACTGTCTAGACCATCCCTGATAGACATTTATCTAACCTACTCTTAAATATCTCCAGAGATGGGGATTCCACAACCTCTCTGGGCAATTTATTCCAGTGTCTGACTACCCTGACAGTTAGGAACATTTTCCTAATGTCCAACCTAAACCTCCCTTGTTGCAGTTTAAGCCCATTGCTTCTTGTTCTATCCTCAGAGGCCAAGATGAACAAGTTTTCTCCCTCCTCCTTATGACACCCTTTTAGATATCTAAAACTGCTATCATGTCCCCCTCAATCTTCTCTTTTCTGAACTAAACAAACCCAATTCCTTCAGTCTTCCCTCATAGGTCATGTTCTCTAGACCTTTAATCATTCTCGTTGCTCTTCTCTGACCCTCTCCAATTTCTCCACATCTTTCTTGAAATGTGGTGCCCAGAACTGGACACAATACTCCAAACTGAGGCCTAACCAGCGCAGAGTAGAGCGGAAGAATGACTTCTCGTGTCTTGCTCACAACGCACCTGTTAATGCATCCCAGAATCATGTTTGCTTTCTTTGCAACAGCATCACACTGCTGACTCATATTCAACTTGTGGTCCACTATAACCCCTAGATCCCTTTCTGCCATACTCCTTCCCAGACAGTCGCTTCCCATTCTGTATGTATGAAACTGATTGTTCCTTCCTAAGTGGAGCACTTTGCATTTGTCTTTATTAAACTTCATCCTATTTACCTCAGACCATTTCTCCAATTTGTCCAGGTCATTTTGAATTATTACCCTATCCTCCAGATTAGTTGCAACCCCTCCCAGCTTGGTATCATCTGCAAACTTAATAAGCGTACTTTCTATACCAATATCTAAATAGTTGATGAAGATATTGAACAGAGCCAGTCCCAAAACAGACCCCTGCGGAACCCCACTTGTTATGCCTAAAGCTAATAGTTTAGCTTTAGCATATTTTACTGCTTGTTGGTCGAAACATGCCTGAATGGAGCAAAGAGAAATGCTATGGTCAATATTTATATTCACAATCCAAACACAGGAAAATATTTATGTGGAATACCTTAGCAATAAGTTCTTTCCAACTTCTGGGAAAATTCTCCACTCTCATATGAACCAGTTATGTTGTGTTTTTATACCTATATTAACATGCTTTTAATATGTAAATACATATAAAAGATTTTGAACCTACCTTTTGAATCATTACAGTGTAAATGCCAGTGATTCTGAAGCCTCTGAAATAGTACAAGATATTGAACCATCCCAAAACTAAAGCTGAGACCCTCATTATAACATAAACTTCCATTTGCATGAAGTACAACATATGTGCACATATCACGAGCAGTGCTTGGATGAAACTGGAGGAAAAAAGAAACCATAGTCACAACAGAGATATTTCCCATCAGTTGTTACTGAAATATATGTACAGGTTAAACCTCTCTAGTCTGGCACCCTCAGGATCTGATTGGTGCAGAACATAAGAATTTGCTGAACCACAGGAGGTCAATATTGTCTAGCAGCATTACCAACACTTCCACTGCTTACAAGGCTCTTAAAAGACATTTTGGGGTAAATTTGAGCTAAATAGCAGCTCTGTACACAGAGAGCCAGGACTATAAACAAACTTTACCACGGGGAAACTTGGCCACATGCATAGTAAATGGACATCTGGCTAACTAAAATCATGCCGGACCATGGATGTTGCCGGACCAGAGAGCACTGGACTAGAGACATTCAACCTGTATTTGTTAAATACATGCAATGCAATTTCACATAGCTAAAAAGTCTAGCCTGACTGGCTTACAGAAACACAAGACACTAGTTCCACTGGGACAAGGTTTAATACTATATTATATTCAGAGGGGACAAGAAGAGTAAAACTTACAAGAGAACGTAGAAATAGTTAATCTGAAGAATAGAGCGAAATGTGAAAGGCCACATCCAGAAGATCTCTAAACCCTGAAACACAAAAATGTGGATCAAATACAAGCCCTTCCGCTTAACTTAGTTAACACTTAGAAGCTTAGTCAACACTTTTAAAAATGTGATTTTGAAATATGTTCCAGTTCATTAACTTTGCTAACCTACAGTTGGTTGGACATACGGTAATCCCTCTATGACCCTCTGAAAGGACATTAGTGTTTTGCACTGAAGTTTCCTGGGAAACCATGTGCTTTGCTTAGCTCACTAGGGGTGAAATTCTCCTCAGTATAGAAGGTCAACACAAGGCCAATGCACCACATACATCTCACTTAATATGAAGACCTAAGTGGTGCATGTCTTGTGCTGGTCCTCTGCAGGAAGTGAACTGTTCCATAATGCCTGTGTTTAACATATCATAATAGACATCACTAACAGGGTTATAGTTAAGCAGTAATATTGTGATGGTTTTATAATTGTGGAGCAGCAGCTCTGCTACAGTTAAGAGTCTTTGATTGTGCGAAACACATTAGTGTGTACACTTTTAACATAGCAAAAGAAAACGTGTATGTCTGTATTCTATTCTGCCTCTGTCAGAGAGCCCTCATGGACTTCAATTGTATTGTATTCCAGTGGCTAGAAGTGTGGTTCTACTTACACTCTTAACCAACAAGGAAATGGCTGCTATTAAAGTGTAAATTTGTGCCACAAGAAGCCATGGATTTCCACCGTTTGCCTCATGGAGATCCTGCTGCAAAATATGTACAGTTGTGTTGGGAGTTGCCATCTGCTGAAAGGAACAGGGAAGGAAACAAGACAAAAAAAGTAGTCTGAGGCTATGCCTATACTTGCGGCAAGATCAACGCTATGTCGGTCAATCTTCTGGCATTGAATTTATTAGGTCGAGTAAAGACCCAGTAAATCGAACACTGAAGGTGTCAACCTTGGTACTACTCACATCTCCCAAGCCCACAGTGTAATACCAGCCAAGACTCATGGCCAGGATTTTTAATTGCTGAATATTATCTCTCAAAAACATAAGAACAGCCACACTGGGTCAGATTAATAGTCCATTTAGTCCAGTATCCTGTCTTCTGACAGTGGCCAGTACCAGATTCTTCAAAGGGAATAAATAGAACAACCTCTGAGGGATAGAGACATGGCCAAGGGCTGCTTTTGAGTAATCCCCCTCACCTAGGGCAGGCAGATGTTCCAGGTCTCCCCGAGTTGCTCTTGCCACTGCTTGGCTCGGCCTTCTGGTCTAGCCACCAAGAGGGGCAGAACCTCATGATCTCCCAACTTCTACCAAGGTTCTTGCTCTCCTGCTCTCAGGATCTGGCAGCCAGAGGCTTACGGACATCTTGGCTACTGACCCATGATCAACCTGTCCTCTATGAACTTCTCATTCTTTTTAAAATTCATTTCTACTTTTGACCTTCACAACATCCCCGGCAGTGAGTTCCAAAGGCTGATCATGCAATTTGTGAAGAAGTACTGCCTTTTGTTTGTTTTAAATCTATAGATTGTTAATTTTATCAGGTGACCCCAATTCATGGATCATGTGAGATGATAAATAATTTTTACTTACTCCACACCATTCATGATTCTGTAGACCTCTATCATATCCTCCCTTGTCTCGTTTCTAAACTAAATAGTTTCAGCCTAGTTAATCTCTCATATGGAAACTGTTCCATACCTTTAACCATTTTTGTTGCCCTTCTCTGCACTGTTTCTAATACATCATTTTGCCAATGGGGAAACCAGAACTTCATGCAGCATTCAAGGTGTGAGCATTCCATGGATTCATATGATATTATGGCACTTACTATCTTATCTTTCCTTTCCCTAATGGTTCCTAATACCATGCTAGCTTTTTTGACTGCTGCTGCACAGTGAGCAGATGTTTTCAGAGAACTCTGAAAACAATGACTCCAAGCTCTGTCTCGAGTGATTGCAGTTAATTTAGAGCCCATCATTTTGTATGCACTAGTGTGTATATTTCTACAGTTCATGGAGATGTAACTGCACACACACAAGACTTCCTGATGCTGAACGATGGTGACCTGTGTGCATGAGGGGACACCCACAGCAGGGCCTCTGGCAGAGTTCTAGTTCTGCTTTCCAGCCAGGTGCGGGATCTGCCAATATAAGTTAAATATATTAAATAGCTCCATGCAGCAAGCATGCATCTGACGAAGTGGGTCTTTGCCCACGAAAGCTTATGCTCCTACACTTCAGTTAGTCTATAAGGTGCCACAGGACTCCTCGCCGCTTTTGCAGATTCAGACTAACACGGCTACCCCCTCTGATACATGCAGCAAGCTTGAATCTCTCCAGAAATCTTCACCTGGTTGATCTGGGGCTGATATGCAGCCATCACAGTGAAAATGGTGATGTACAGCAGATATAGGGCTAAGCTGATGCCAAACATCACTGCCGCAAAATGTCTCCATTTTATGTCAATCAGCTCTTTCAGAGGCTCCACATCCAGCATGTCATAGTGTTTCTGTAAAGGGGAAGAACACTTGTTAACTTCTTTCTCATGGAGAGAGAAAGAGAAAGTAAAGTGCCTAAAAGTGAGAACTGAATTCTTAAGATATTCATGGGCTATGTCTACACTACAAGGATCTATCGGAAAAATTTACGCAAAATGCGCTCCACAATTTGTGTACCTTTTTCTGATATTTTTTCAGAAGAGGCTTTTCCAAAATTTGGCCAAATTTTTAAAAAAACCCTCTTTTGGAAGATCCCTTCTTCCTCATGGGAGGAGGAAGACAGGGCTTCCAAAAGAGCAAGTCTGCTCTTCCGCAAAAAAAAGCGGAAGAGCAGACGAGTTCCCTGGATGCGGTGGAGTTTTTCTGGGATACCTCTGGTGTCCCGGAAAAACCCTGTAGTGTAGACACAGCCATAACCTCCTCCCTCTCCCCCGGAATTGCACTCTGCATTGATTTCTTAGCTCCACATCTTTCCTTTTTTGTTTAGCTCTATTTGTAAAATGGAGAAAATCTTCTTTGTAAAGTGCTTTGAGATTCTTGGCTCTACTGATGAAAAGGGTTGTATAAGAGCTATGTTATATACTTCAAGAACATTATGTTTGTGCATTCACAGGACTTTCGAATCTAAGGGAAAGAGGTTCCATATTGGAAAATAGGAAAATGGAGCCATGTGGCAACAGGATCAACATATAATGAGGCCGTCCTTAGCAAACTGTAGCTTTACAAATTAAGTGACTGAGGTTATGATAAAGTAACTATTATTGCAAACACACAAAGAGCAAACTAATCTTGGCAAGTGCTGAGAAAATCCTTGTGGATTCTGAGGCTCCCATGGGGCTTGGGTGACCGAAACAAATAAAGGGGAAAAGCAACCTTGATGGGTTGTAATGTTTATGGGCATCTGATTTTTTGTATGGTGGGCTGGTGTTTATTAGCACCTCACACTACTCCAGGACAGGGCACCATTTCAGGAGGCAGAGGGAGCAGTAGCTATGTGTACCGGGACACTGCTCGCTTTTCTTCCCATTCCCCTATTGGGCAGTGAGTGGGGGGAAATTACAAAGTGTGTGTGTGCATGCGTCTCACTCCTGGCTGGTGAGGGGAGAGGGCAGAGGAGTAAATCACAAAATCTGTGTACTTTTCCTCACTCCCTGGTCTTCAGGGGAACAGGAAGAAAAGCAAGAAGCATCCTGGTACACATGGGTGCTGCCCCTCCTTGTCCTTGCTATAAGTGCAATGACTGTCAGCTGGTTATGATCCTGAAATAGTCAGTTACAAAGCACACACCTTTACTACTTGAGTTAAAGGAGAAACTCCATTAGCAGGCAATAGCAGGTCAGCTGCTGAAGGGACACGACTCACACTCTCTCATGTGTTCCCAAGGCAGTACAATCCTTTGTTTTTAATTGTTCCGGCTCTCCGGCACATACCTCATGGTTGGTGTTATACACCACAATCTTCAGAACAGAATGGCTTTCTCTGGTATCTACTTCTGATAAATCATATAAGGAGCAGCAGACCGAGCCATACGCCCATTCCACAAACTTCCTCGAGAGATGAGCCATTGAGTGTTTGCCTTCACATGGGAAGGATCTTCCTAAAATATGCTGGAAGATCTATTTAGGAGCAAAATAACCCAGAGGGAGAAAGAAAATCATTACAGGGTTCTGGATCTGTGACACTGCAGTTCTTATTTCTTCCCTGTTAGAACTTCTAAGACTGTTTGAGGGCCCTGAAAACTCCCCTTTCACCATTTTCCTTGTCCCAGCCTTTGACAAGGTTCTCCCCATGCCATGACACACTCCCCTTCACATGACAAACTCCCCTTCTTTTATTAGACAGCTGAGGCAACTGTACCTTGATCTTCCCATATGTCGCAGCTAACTGTAGTGGAGTGAGTCCTTCTTTGTTCAAGATTTTTTCCAGGTTCTTCTTTGACTCAGTCTTAGTTTCAATGAATTTTTTTTCACTCGCCTTCAAAATCTGGTCATATATTTCTGTCACGAATGCTGTATTTTCCTCAGAGTCATCAGCTACCATTACCAGAGCGTGAAGGACTGTATTTCCCAGGGAATCTTGGGCATAAGGATTTGAAACTTTATCTAACAGGAACTCTACTAACTTTGGTTGGTTTGTGCAAGCAGCCTGCGAGAGTGGATATTCTCCTGTTGACAAAATTAAAAGTTGCAATTGAATCTCAATCGGAATGGGTATAGCTTATTCCTCAACAGAACTTCCCTCTTGCTACAGTTTAAGCAGTATTTGAATGAGAAAATATAGGTCACAACTCCAAATTTATCCCTCATCCTCAACCACCAATCCACCTATTGCAGGTCTGGAAGGCGTTCAGGGAAGAGTGATGAGAATTATCAAGGGTCTGGAGAACCTCCAATATAGAAACAAACTACAAGATTTATCCAGGGTTGCTCTTTAACTCAATTTTTGTTTTTCTTCATTTAAATCATTGCTCTGGGGTGGGGCTGGGGGGGAGGGGTTCAGGATGCAGGCTGTCCAGAGGAGAGAGGTCTACCCCAGACGTCTCTCACCACAGCAGCCTGGGGCCAAGTGAGAAGCACCTCTCCATGGCCACTGTACCTCCAGCGGGCGCAGCCGGGGGAGGATGCATGTTCCCCGGGTGGGGCAGGTCCAGGTTCATCTGGCCCCTCTGCTCCCAGCCAGATTAGGGAATGCAGGAAACTGCACACTTTCCCCTCACTCCCTGATGAAGGGGAACAGCCAGCACTGATCCCGTATGAATCAGGGGCAGAGGGGAGAGATTCAGCTTCAGCCCACCTGCTCTCTCTAAAGGGCACCTGGATGATAGGAGGGAGACCTTTGGTTTGATCCAGTGTGGCCATTCTTATACAGATAACAAAATATCCCGAGTTCTCATAATTAGTATAATTTTGAAAGGACTATTAAACCATCAGAGACTGGATATTTGGCCGGATGATACAATATGGTCATTCCTATGTTCTAAGGTTGAGTTTCTTATCCACAAGACTACTGGTACCCTATAGAGCAGAAATGACAGAGAAGGGATCTTATTGACATGAAAGAGCCACTAGGTTACCAAGCTGGCCTGTCCAGGTGTCATTTTCAAAGAGTGAAATTGACCCAGCTGTAGAGGGCCCACACAAGGCCCTGCCAAAACGCCTTGTTCTTCCCAAATACGGGTTAAGTTCACCTCCAAATAATTCAACATTGTTTCAGGGCCAGATGTATCATAAGGATGAAATCTGGGCCCTACTGGTCAATGGGAGTTTTGCTGGGGACTTCTGTAGGGCTTGAAAAGGACATTTTTCACAATGTGCAGGAAGAAAATCAACCCCTCCCCTTCTACCATTGTGGAAAGGAACAAGCTCAAGACAAGTGGGTAATGGCTTTTGTTCAGTGGGAATGATCCATGAAGTAGAATTACCAAAATAGAAGCAGTCATCTCTGCATTTAAGTGGCTGGAAGAATGTTCCTTTTGCTTGGATATGAACGTCAGCTCTGTTTTCGACTAGGAGCTTAACTATCCTGTCCAGCCTTTTCTCAATGGCAATGTGCAGTGCTGTCTGCCCTGCAGGGAAGAATGAGCAAAGCACAGATGTTAACTTTGTGGGGGGAAGAGAAGATGAAAATGGTAAAAGAAAAAATAATTCTGAGCCCCAGAAACCGAAGTCTTGCTCTAAACCAGAATAATTTATTACCTTCATATTCTTTAGCAGTAAAAGATGCATCCAGCAGCTTCTTCAAACACTCAGGACCTTTTGCACAGTCTATCAGCAATGTAACGATCTCTTCAGTAGTCTCCAGGGGATTGTTCATTGGATTCAGCAACGCTTTCATCAAACAGGTTTTTCCAGTTTCTTTTTCTGTAGAAATGAGCTTTCATTTTAATTCTCCCTTGAACATGCCTGTCCCTAATATTATGGCACTTCTAAAATCAGAGCAAACAGATATGTATAACTGGCTGCAAACTTGAGTTACATACCACCTCAAACTTTACTGAAAGGTCACCCAGGATTTTACTCTACTTTTAAGTGTTGTTTACTGGATTTTGTACTGTAATATGTCCTCTGTCCAAAGCCAGGATGCGCTGCCCTGGATTAGAATCATTTAACATTAATTTATACCATTCCAAACAACTCAGATTACAATTAATTGTCTAGCACAGGGGTGGGGAACCTAAGGCCTCGGGGCTGGATGTGGCTCCTGGGTTGCCTGGATCCGGCCCCTGAAGTTAGGGCCTTCCCTAGCATTGGGGAGCCCACGCTGGCACTCCAGCCCCATATTTCACAGTTCCTGCATTTAGTATTAACACAACTAGAAAATTGAGTGCAATGTTCCACACAGTGCTGCATCAGGTGAATACCCAGCACAGCTAAGCAAACAGGAGCGAACTATATTTACCTGCACACACCCAGCATTTCACTCTTTAAACTGAGCGTGTCTTTTGCTTTTGAGCCAGGTTAAGCACAATTTCAGCTGGTGGTAAATCTGCAGAGCTTCGCTGAAATCAGTGCGGTCAAGTTTTTAGCTAATATATGGAATTAGGCTGATTTACGCCTTCTGGGGATCTCAGACCTACAGTCCCTCTAAGAAGCACAATGGGCAGCCACAAAGGAGGCTACCAAGAGCCATGCACATTGCACTCAGGGGCATGGCTACAGGTGGACCTGGAAGTTGGCAGTGGGGTGATTCAGGAAGAGAAGGGAGGAGGTGGGGTGGGGAATAGTGATGGGAGAGCTTGGGGTATGCAGGGATGCAATGACTTCCCCAGCTCTGTGGTTGTGGTAGACAGGCACCTCTCTCTCACTCCAGCCCCAGCCTTGTTGCAGTGGGGAGAGGCACCTCTCCCCCAGTCTAGGTGCTGCTGCAGGAAAAGAGGTCTGGGGAGAGTCCTCTCTCTGCGCTGTAGTCCCGGGCAGCCTGCACACAAAACTCCTTATCCCCGGTCCCACCCTAAAGCCTGCACCCCCAGCCACCTGCACCCCAACTCTCTGCTGTAGCCCTGAGTTCCCTCCCTTACTCTGGCCCCTCATCCCTGGCCCCATCCCAGAGCTGGCACCCCCAGCCACAGCCCTTAACCCCCAGCACCACAACCCTCTGTTCCAGAACTGAGCCCGTCCCATTCTCCAAATCTTAAACCCCCACAGGGAATTAGTGACTATACCTATACCCTCCTTTATTTAATTAAGGCAATACTCTAGTAAAGTGCTTAAGTGTGTGAGTATCCCATTTACTTCAGTGGAACAGCTCATGTACTTAGGCTCCACTCTAGCAAAGCTCTTCAGTGCACCAGCAATAGAGTTTGCCATCTCAGTTTTTCCTAAACTCTCCATCCCGTTAGTTCCTTATTTCCTTGAAGATAGCTCCAATAATTAAAGAGACAGTGCTCCATTATTGGAGTAGTAATTTCAAGCTACTGCAGTGTAAAATAGATCAGAAGTTGGTGCAGTGTGATTCCTGTATGCTTGAATGGGAACTGACACACATTGTACCTCTGAGCTCATCCATTTGCCACCCATTCCTTTGGATTCTCGAGAGCCAGGCTTTTATTTTTTTTAAGATCTCCCTTAGCAACATCATCAAAAAAAGTCTGATATGACCCTGTTGAAAAGGAAACAAACAAACAGCCAGCACAATGAAACACTGATATGAAGATCCCCAGTGCACAGCTCATGGCCTAAGGCAGGAGTGGGTGATAATTTTTGATGGGGGCCATTTTGGTAAGTGGTCAAGGGGTGCACTTTTCCATGGAGAATGTGCAAGGTATGGGAGGGAGTTATGACTTGGGGCGGGGGAGGAAGGGTGCAGAGGGTTTGGTTGGTGACCTGAGCAAGGGAGTTGAGGTGTGGGAGGGGTGGGGTGACAGAGGCAAGCTCTGGCCAGGAGACATTTATCTAGGCAGTTCCCAGCCAGCAGCCCTGCAGGATTCTGAGGCAGGTTCCATGTCTACCACAGACCCAGGCTGCTCAAAATGGCTGGCTGCTCCCTGTGGCTCTCTGCTCAGGGGGGTGGAGGTGACGGGGAAGGGAAGGCTTTCCACACATGGCTCCTGCCCCCAACACAATTTCTAAGATGCTATTTGCCAGTTCCCTATTTGCTTAAAGGAGTGTGAAGCTGCTTTGTGTCTGACAGCAGCACGGCCCTCGGGATGGATCCAGCAGCTCAGCAGGCCAGATTCAGTCCAAGACCTCATCTTGTCCACCCCAGTCTAATGGGATATACTAGGGTTAAGGATTGCATTTTTTCATTTCTCTCTGTTGTGCTATTATAACCTTCCTGTGAAATCCTGGGTTTATTACTGTTTCAGATCAATAAGTCAATGTATATCATGCATCATGATATTTTCCCCTAAGATTAGTGATTTTGAAGCAGGATTTGAACTCCTGTGGGTTTAATTATGAAGAAAAGAAAAAAAGAACAAGCCAGATACAGAAATAACATTTATAGGAGAGAAATAAAACTTCTGGATTACTCAGGCCTGCAACACACATGCTCCCTAAACTGAGCAATTTTTCAGATTTGTGTCTAAATGAAAAAATGCAGTTGTTTTCAAGTTAATTCAAAATTGATTTTTTTTGTTTTCTCAGGGAAAGCTGAAAAAATTGCCTTGAGGTTTTTAAAAATTTAATTTCATTTAGTCTTTTAATGCTTTCTAGCCTTCTAAAAAACTATGCCTAATTTATAAACAAAATGTTGTTTTGCAATTAAAATTCAAAGTTTTTTTAAAAAATGTCAAAATGTAACTTTTCAATATTTTCCCCATCTTTTCCTCCAGCCGAACAAGCTGAGCAGAATTCAGCAAATGGTTTTTGTTCCTCCAAAACGGAATTTTTCACCCAATAAACTATTCATATGAAAAGTTTCACCCAGATCTACTCCCTGTCCCTTTAAATTTCCTTAATCTTAGCCTGATCATGATCATGATACCATGATTCTACCATCTACATGTTTTGTTAGTCTATCAAGTGCTACCAGACCATTCATTGTTTTTTTCTACATGTTTTGTTCATCTCTAAGGTGCTGCAAGACTATTTGTTGAATTATATGTTTTTTTAGTTACAGACTAACACAGCTCCCCCTCTGAAACTTTTAAGTCTCAGGAAGACTTTACTGAGTTTTACTCAGAGGTGAAAGCAAGGGGGGTGCGCCCCGGTGCACAGCTCCCACCATAGCTGGCTGAGTTGAGGCAAAAGACAGTAGGGGGGATATTTAAAGAATTAGCAGGAACCTATTTAAAGAGCTGACAGGGATTCTCTAGTTATTTAAAGAGGAGGGAGCTATTTAAAGAGCTGTTAATGGGCTATTTAAAGAGCAATTAAATACCTATTTACAGGGGAAAAAACAACAAATGGTCTGGTAGCACTTTATAAACTAACAAAACATGTAGATGGTATCATGAGTTTTCGTGGGCACAGCCCACTTCTTGGTCATCTGAAGAAGTGGGCTGTGCCCACGAAAGCTCATGATACCATCTACATGTTTTGTTGGGCTATAAAGTGCTATCAGACCATTTGTTGTTTTTTTTCTGTAACAGACTAACTCAGCTATCTCCTGAAGCTCCTATTTACAGGGGCTCTCTCACACTGCTGCCAGTTTCGCAGAAGTGCCCCCACACAGACATATCACAGCTCCCTTATGGACAGGTAAGGTTACCTGGCTCCAACTCCTTCCTCCTATGATCGCCCTGTCCCGCCCCCGCCAGGGGACACTACATCAAGGGAGGATGTGAAGCTGACAAGTGCACCTGATTCAATTTTTCCCCTTTCTGGCCCCCATGTTTCCCCTTTCCCAACCTATGCCCACAACTATTCTCCCTTCCCTTATCTCTCATCCCCATTTATCTCTCTTCCCACCCTGAAACCGCAATCCCTCCCCACATATTCCTCTGCTCCCTAATTCCCCCTCCCCCCAGCAGGTGTCTGTATCTGTAGTTAGTGTACTTTTAAAAAAATTTCTTTAGGGCTATCTGAATATTCTGCTCTACTCAGATTACATTTCCCCAAAATACAAAACCGTTTTAGCAGAAGCAGACTGTAAGAACATGCTTTTTCATTTCAGATTTCTACTTATAGTAAGATAGTGATGGAGATGCAGCCGTGTTAGTCATTATTGGACCTAACCATGCCAGATATAAGATTAAGAACACGTATTCCTGTTCATCCAGAAATATAATTTATGCCAACATGTGCCTAAAGTGTCCGTCTGCTATGTATATTGGACAAACTTCTCAGACCTGAGGAAGTGGGTCTGGCCCACGAAAGCTTATCACCTAATAAACCATCTTGTTAGTCTTTAAAGTGCTGCATAGTCCTGTCTTTTGTTACTTACAGTAGGGCTTGAATTCATAATGCCTGGGTGATGAGCAGGCTGAACAGACACAACATTGCTGCAGAGCAGTGGTTCTCAAGGGGAGCCAGTGGAAGGATGCAAAGAGACAGGCCAAGCAACAGGCAAGGAAAATGAAAATTTCTGCAACATTTTAGATGCATATAAGGGAGGCAAGATTGCATTTGTTGAGAGTAGAGAAAAGGATGTTGCAACAATTGAAATGAGATATGAGCCTTAATGAGAGTTTTAGCAGTGTGGATAGATAGGAAAAGGTGTATTTCTGATAGTTTGCTGACTTCTATCCTATCCAAATTGCACCATACTAAAGATCATGCTATTTATTTGATTTTTTCCAGTTTTCTCCTGATTCTGGTGTAGATAGGATTTTCCAATCAAATTCATGGTCCATGTTGGTCAATTTCACAGTCACAGAATTTTTAAAATCATAAATTTTATTATTTCAACCATTTAGAACTGAAATTTTATAGTGATTGTAATTTTAGGGGTCCTGACCCATGGAGGGGTTCTGTGAGGGTTGCAAGATTATTCTAGGGTGGTTGCAGTTCTGCGACCCCTACTAAAGCGATCTGGCTGGAGGCTGGCAGGTGGGGAGTGGCAGCTATTGCCTGGAGCTCACCTCTGAAGGCAGAGCCACTGCCAGCAGCACAGAAGGAAGGATGGTCTGGCATGGTATTGTCACCCTTACTTCTGAGCTTTGACCTGCAGAGTTGCCAACACTCTCCAGCCACTGGGCTCTGAAGGCAGATGCACAGAAGTAAGGATTGCAATACTGTGACACCCCCACACACTAAAATAGCATTGTGACCCTCCAGCAGCTTCCTCTTCCATCAGTTTGATATGACAGGCCTTATCACTACAGATGGACAAGAAAAGACTAAATGAAATGCTCATGAGTCAGTGCTGGGGAGAGTAGAGTCCATCCCTCAAGGAGGAAGTAGATGTCTAAGGAGGGCAGGATTGGAAAGGACATCTATGGTTATGTGATAACACAAATAATAAGCAATCCAACATTGTAAGTTCAAATTTCAGAAGACTTCAGCTGCTCATACACATGGAATTGAGATGCCAGAAATGTGAGAATATCAACAGAACTACTCAAAATTGGAAAGCCAATATATATAAAGAGAAGTTCTGCAAGACAAATATCTCTTACTTGTTATCCCATCCTGAAACTTCTTTTTCCGAATCTACTTGATCACATTCTTTAGACAATAGACGGAAGCCTCTGTGTGATGTGCTCTGTTAAAATAAACAGATAATTAGAAAAAAATTATTGTGTCCAGTTGATTGATTTTCTTTTAAAAAAAATTGTAGATTAAGTCCAGATAACTACATTCCACAATTGAACTGCATTTACAATAGAGTGTAGAATTGTACTTTGTACTTTTTTCCTTATTGTTTCATCTGGAGGAATACACCTGTTTGTCTAGGAAAAATAAAGATGGCACTCCTTGATTTTATGAGGCCTGTACACATTTTGCTAGTGCAATTGGTGCCTGTAAAAGTTGGCTGATTTATGGTCTACTCTTGAACCTGGGGTTACTAATCAAAATCTAATCATTGCGTGAATGTTTATGGTGGTTCATATTTAGGGGTGGGAAATCTCCATTTAAGACTAGATTTGAAAGAAGATAAAGTCACTTGTAACTTCATCCAAATTTGTATCCAGATCTCTAGAAATGAAAAATTGCCACATAGTCCACTGGACCTTAGCATATGTGAAAGCTGACATGAGGTATTTAATATACTACAGTGAACGTCAACATTAACTGCTGTGAAATACAGTTGCAGTCTGTTTTATGTCCAGCAATTTCAGAGAATGTTTCAACACCAGATTGATTCCACTGTATCTCATTGCTAAATTATAAAATTCAGTGGAAGGCCGAAGCTTTAGCTTTCAATGAGGCCTTAGCGTAACTTTGTCTCAAAAGAATACCATGTAAGGGAAATACAGCCTCCCTACATTCTCAGCGAGGTTTAAGAGGGAAGGTTGGAAGACCAATCAGTTGGGTCATGTGAAGTAGGGAGCAACCATATACATGAATTTTGAATGTGGCCTGAGTATAACTTCGTCTCACAAGAATACCATGTAGGGGTAAGTACCATCAGGCCTTTGTTTTACTATTGTTTTGCTTTTCTATGTTTTAGTTCTTTTCTAAATGAAAGTTGGATTCCCAATGGCTTGCAATAGTGAATAGGAAAGATGAGTAAGTAGCCCTCCATTCTGCCTCATCAGGGGCTTTAGCACTAAGGACTGCAATTAAAGACCAATTCTTTGTTCTTTCTTTTCAATCTACTTTGTTCTGATATTTTATTTCAAAGGCAAAAAACTGAAATGAAAGCCATAGACCCTAGGGAAGGGTAATAGCAAGGAGTGGAAGGGATGCAGTAGGGCAGTGGTCCCCAACCTTTTCGGGTTGCCCGGCACCCGGGGGCGGGGTCGCTCATGCACTGCGCGCCCAGGGACGGGGCCGCTCACGCACCGCACGTCTGGGGGCGGGGCTATGCATGTGCTGCGCATCCAGGGCTGAGCCACGAATGTGGCACGTGCCCGGGGCTGGCGCCATGCATGTGCCGTGCTCCCGGGGTAGGAGCCATTCATGCGCCATGCGCCCGGGGCCGGGGCCGTGCATGCGCCGCGTGCCCGGGGCTCAGAGCGCAAGAATGGCTTGGGCTGGCCCTGGTCACTCGGCGGGCGCACATAAATGCCCCGGTGGGCGCCATGGCGCCCACGGGCACCACGTTAGGGACCACTGCAGTAGGGGATACATACCTATCAAAAGGGACACAATCCAACTGAGTGAAAAAGCACATTTGTGATTGCATCTGTTCATGTCTGGAGAGAAGGAGAAGTGATTTCATCAAACAAAAGGACTCCATTGTCGGACAGTGCAGAATCACACAGATTACGTTGCAAGTTGCGGAAGGAAAGCAGGAACAAGCAATCACAGAAAAGGCACCTACTGCCTCAGTGTTGCTAAACTCTCTAGCCATAACCTCAAGGGCTCATTCTACTCCTCTAGGCATGCTGTGCTGGAGGAAAACAATATTCTAAAAATCAATGAGAAAACGAGTTCTGTCCACAAAAGAGTGCTACAGGACCAAATTCTGATATAATTACAATAGAAATATTCATAGAGGTCCTTAGATTGTCTTCTAGCATCTAGTCCAAAACTTCCTCTAGATATATCCCACCCTCATAGAAGAATAATTCTGATTTTTTTTTATTATTCTGACCTTTTATAGCCCTGCTTCTTTAGTTCTCAGTTTTACTTATCGAAAACTAGCCACTGTGCCTGATTTATGGCAGTTCACGTCTATGGAAGGAGGGGCTTCAGATGTGGATGGTGGACGCCTGTCCAAAATCAGAACACTCCTCCTGCACTCCAAATTTCTTAATTCAAGACCAGATCCTGCACCCCAATCCGCTACCCCCTGCCTGGTGAAAGTGAGGGAAGATGGGGGAGGGAAGAAGGATGGAGTGAGCAGTTGTGGGGGACACAAAGGAGGCGGGACAAAGGTGTTTGGGTTTGAGGTAGATCTTGGATTTACCTTAAATTCAAAAAGTGATCTCATGCTTAAAAAGGTTGGAGACCACTGCTGTATAGTATAGGGTAAAAGCACATAAAATACCAGAGTTCCAGGTTTGTGGCGTGTTTTTCATGGCCGTGAATTTAGTAGACCCCTCCTGATAGTAAATGGCCTTCTTTTGCCTGCCTTTTCTTCAGCAACTAGTTTTCCATTTTGAACAGGGCATCACTTCAGCCTGCCTTCTAACCTGAGTAATTTCCCTGAACATACATCCACTCAGAATTTCTGCTTGGGGTCTGGTTGGACTTTATTATCTACATTTTTACCAATGACTGGTTTTCAGCAAAGCTCGCTGTACCATTATGATGCAAGACTCATGCTGTTGACCCATGTCTCAGTTCAGATTAAAGCTTCATGCTTATTATGCCCTGTGCTTCTTTTCTATACTTGCTTTCTTGACATCATGACTTGTATAGCAATTGTGTTCTTTTACAACACTTTGTTAAATGTTAGCACAATTTGAATTTCATACCATCAGTTAGACATTGGAATAGTTTGCTATGGGAGGCCTTGTCACTACAGATGGTCAAGAAAAGATTACAGGAATTGCTGATGAGTCAGTGCTGGGGGGAATAGACTCCAGCCCTAGTGGAGGAAGTAGATGTCTTACGAGGTCCTTTCCAATCCTCCTATCTATGGTTCTGCGATAACACAAGTAATAAGCAATCCAGCATTGTACATTCACATTTGGGAAGATGTCAGCTGCTCAAATGTAAAGGAAACTGACCTGCCAGAAATGTAACAAAATTGGTCAACACTGGAAATTAGATATTTGTAAAAAGAAAAGTAATGTTTTCACTGAACTTCTGCAAGCCAAAAATCTCTACCTGTTATCCCATTCTGAAGTTTCTATTGATGAATCTACTTGGTCATCAGATCTGTTAGTCGATGGAAGGGAAGGCTCTCTGCGACGTCCTCTGGTAAAATCAAAAGAGATCATTAGAAAAACATTTACTGTATCTGGTTGATTGTTCTTCTTCTTTTTTTTTAAATATTGTCATTCAAACCCAGATAACTGCATTCCACTCCCTGAGAGTATTTACAAGCAGGGGTAGAATTCTACTTTGTACTGTTGCTTTGTTGTTTCATCTGGCTGAAAACATACGATTGTCTAGGAAAAATAAAGGAGGCACTCCTTGTTTAAAGAAGTCTGGCTACATTTTCCTAGTGCGATTGATACCCGCCAATGTTTTACCCACATTTTTGTGCCTGCAATTCATTCTGGTGCAAAAAGCAGCACTTGGTCACGCAGACATTGGCAAGCCAACCTTCCAGAAGACTCCTTAAGAGAAACAGTTTTTAACAGCAGGTGTAGCTCTCTTCAGGAGGAAGTCAGAGGCCCAGTTTTGACATTTCCTGAGAACCCCATATGACCCCAAACAAATCCTGAATTCAACTTCAACCCGACCCCAGTCTGACAGTAAAAGGTAATTTAAGGATCTCAGGACAACTCAGTATTAAATAGCAGTTACTCTGTTGTGTTCTAAACTCCATCATTCTAATTTTTTAATTCAAAGAAAGTTCAGCATGCTACAGTGAATGTCAAAATTAATTGCTCTTAAATAGAATTTCTGCCCAAGCCCTTTAAATCACCACTGGAACCCCAGGCAGAACACTCCAGGCGGTATTGAAGGTCTGGCTGGGGTCGGTGCCGCATGGTCTGAACAATGCCGAGGGCTGCCCCTAGCTCTGCCTCCTCCATGCAGGATCATGGCCCTGCTAGGAGCGCATAGCCAGGCCCATGCCTCCCCCAGCCCTGCCCCCGCCCTGCCCAGGGTCAGTTGCAAATGACACTGTGGAGCCGAAGATGGCAAATGGAGGCAATATCCCCAGTTGTTCTGCAAGAATGGAACTATGCCCTTGTCGCTTCTCTATAGATGTCTTAGAAATGGACATTCCTGAGCAAGGCGACAGATGAGGAGACTGATCTTGTCGAGTATGTACAAACAGCACCTCGAGGGGTCACACTGAGAGCTTGGTAACATAGTCTTGATAGTTTGGGAGCCACTTGAAAAGGCTTTGGGCTTTTATTGCCAAGCCTTTGGCTCTTTCTGCACTGGAGAGTTGACTTTGTCAGAAATTTTTCAGTGAATCATTCATTATTAAAAATCCCAATTTGTGGAAACCAGGAAATAGGGTCAAGTTCTATGATTTCTCCAGATCAAATTAAAGGGAAATAAACCCTGAATTTGTCACACTTCTAGTGAACCTTTATATCCTTCCTCCGCAATCAGCGTTGCTTCAGACACAAGCGGGTCCGATACCCCTTTCACTGACTGTGCAATCTAGGAGCGACTCCAGGGCTATAAGAGGGGAATCCGGCCCAGCTCTGCCACCTCCACGCAGCATAATTAAGTTTCTCAGGACAGCTCAGTATTAAATAGCAGTTACAATATTTTGTACTAATCTAGATAGTTCTAATTTTTTAATTTGAATAAATATAAAAAGTAAAATACAATAGCAATAACTGAAAGAGCTACAGTAGGTGACACGTACTCATCCAAAACTTTGGTATCCATTTGAACTGGAAAGGATGATTTAACAACAGCCATTCTTGGTTGCTCTGAGGGCTCATCCTCTTCACGTCTGCAGAGGAGACGTTATTTCATTAAACAAAAGGACTCCATTGTGAGACAGTGCAGAATCACACAGATTACACTGCTGGTTGCAGAAGAAAAGCAGCAACAGGCAAACACAGAAAAGTAACCTACTGCCATTGTGTTGCTTTTCTATGTTTTAGTTATTTTCTAAATGAAAGTTGGATTCCCAATGGCTTGCAGTAGTGAATAAGAAAGAAGAGGAAGGGGCCTTCCATTCTGTCTCATCAGGGGCTTTAGCACTGCGGGTTACAATTAAAGACCAATTATTTGTTCTTTCTTTTCAATCTAATTTGTTCTGATATTTTAATTCTAAGATAAAAAACTGAAATGTAACCCTTGGAGTAGGGGAGGGTAAAAGGTCCTCTGTGGGCTGGATCTGGCCTGCCAAGCTGGTTGATCTGGCCCGCAGAGGCCCTGTCACTCCCCTGCCCCCAGGCCAATTAGGGCCTTGGGGTGGGGGGGGAAATGCGCAAAGTTTCCTCTGCACTGCCAGGAGCATGTGGCGCTTTCAAGTGCCATGTGCTCATGGCAGGATGGGAGGAGGGCCCCTGGCAAAAAATTATTCGCACGCTCCCCCGGCCCCAAGCTCTGATTGGCCTAGGGGTGGGGAAGCATGGGAAATCTCCTCTCATCTCCAGGGGCATGGGTACTTAAGGTGAATTTGGGGGGGTGTTAAAGGGGCACCCCCACCCGTAAACCAATCCCCACCCCTTCTGTTTGAGGCTCCATCCCTTCTGGTGTGAAGTGGCCCCTGGCAAAAAGTTATTGCCCATAAATCCAACTGAATTTCAAAGGACATTCTTGGTTTTTCCTGTTCACATCTGCAGAAAAGAAGTTATTTCATCAAACAAAGGGACTCCATTATCAGACAGTGCAGAATCACACAGATTACGTTGCTAGTTGCAGAAGGAAAGCAGCAACAGGCAATCATAGAAAGGTAGCCTACTGCCACTGAGTTGCTAAATATTTTAGACTTGTCCTCAGGGCTCATTCAAGTCTATGGGCTTGCTGTGCTGGAAGAAAATGGTGTTTTCAGAATGGAAAAGAAAAGGAGATCTGTCAACAAGTGGTAATCTCTACATGATCGGTCTTATCTTATTTTCATCAGGACTGAATTTGCATAAGCACGTGTGCGAACTTTTTTAAGGGGACATCCTTTTGTTTTGAATTATTATTGTCCTTGTCATAATCTACTTGAGTGAAATCTACTCGTTAACAGAAGTGGACATTTCTAATCAGGTTCCACGATTTTTCCAGTTCAAAATAAAGACAATGATGTCGGCAACTAGAGATATAAAAAATATATAAAAATATTAATGATTAATGTTAACTGCGAGGTAACATACACAAGAAAGATATCCTGACTGTACATGGAGCGTGGAATGCAACCGTGGGTACTGATGCATAGGTAGATTGGTGAGTTTATTGTGGCCCTATCTACAGCATGATAACCAATGAAAGAGAACTGTAACGTTTGGAGTTTGAAAGCTATGACACTCTGGTTCTTGCAAACATATTGGAAGCACACAAACCAGTCACACAATCAATGCGGTATCCACCTGCTGGTCTACCCCACAGCTAGAGCAAATACATCATGGAGCAAAACTGAAATTGTTCTGGGATCAGCAAGTCTAAACCAAAGAACTTCTCCAGTGCTGATACAGGATGTGATCACATTCTTGTGATGCTAAGCTTTTGGCTCCTGCTAAGAAAAATTGTCAGGCCAAAGTTCTCCAGAATCAAGTTTGACTTAGAAAGACTCAGAGACTGAAGCATTGCAGAGTGATTTCACGCAATGATCGGCAGAATATTGGCTCCACTGCTTGCTCTAGAGAGAGACTGGAAAACCTGAAATGTAACCACTAGTTCACAGGGAAAGTCAATAGCAATATGTGGAAGGGCTGCAGTAGGTGACACATACCTATGAACAGAGAACATTTCTATTTGAGTTTCATAGCACATTTTCGGTTGCTGTAGCACTTCATCCTCTTTACATCTGCGGAGGAGAAGTTATATAATCAAACAAAAGGACTCCATTGTCAGACAGTACAGAATCAAACAGATCACGTTGCTAGTTGTGGAAGGAAAGCAGCAACAAGCAATCACAGAAAAATCACTTACTGACATAGTGTTGCTAAACACTGTAGCCGTGAGTTCAGGGACACATTCAAGTCCACGTGGCTATTGTGCTGGAAGAAAATATTTTCAAAATGGAATAGAAAAAGAGGTCTGACCACAAATGGACGTCTCTAAACAACCAATCTTATTTCAAATAATGGGCTTTCACTAGAGGCGCACTACATTATTTCGGAATAACTGACGTTATTCTATAATAGCGCTGTTGTGTAGACACAGACTACCAAGCCTATTATTTCAAAATAATGGGACATGGAATTAGAAATCTGTACTCCTGCTTTTCAAGAGGAGCAATGCTAACTCCAAAATAGTTATTTCTGAAATAACAGTAACGTGGATGCTCTGGTGCTACTATTTTGAAATAATTACTCCCCAGAGTAATTTGAACTAATTATTCCCCAGTACTTCCTGGAGCTCTAAGTCCAAGGTAGTGCATCCACATTAACTAATTTCGAGGCGTCTCCATAGTGTGGACTCGCTAGTTTGAATATGCTAAATCAAGAGTTATTAAGTCAAATTTAGTAATTACAAAATACTTTCCTACTGTAGACATAGGCTAATAAAATTATGATAAGAAAAAGCAAATTTTTTCTGGTGTAGGCTGTACATTGAAAAAAAAAATACTAACTTTAATAACTCCTTTAAAGAATAATAAAAAGGTAAACATGCAGAATATAATCAACTTTCTATGATAACACAATCCATGATAAGTCAAAGTGAGTTTGAACTGGTTACTTATTTTTCACATTTAGCCAGGCATATCTTAAAAGCCTGACCTCTATCCACTGGAGTATCAGTTCTCCACAAAAGTACGGTTGTTCTTGGAAATGAAGTGTTGATATTTAAGGGCTCAAGGCAGGTGATTAATACTGTAAAAACCGGTAAATACGCCACACCCACTCTGTGCAGAACAGTGATTTTCTTCGGAATCAGAGTTCAAGTAAAGGGGCACCCTATCAGCAGGCAGCCAGCCAATCTCTGCTTCTTAGGGGTTATTTCTCAATTTAGGCTTCACGGTGATAAACTTTCAGTACAATGACTCCATGGACAATGCACAGTAGAAGTGGGAAAAGAACGGTTACTTACCTGTAACTGTTGTTCTTCGAGATGTGTTGCTCATGTCCATTCGATTCCCCCCCTACCTCTCCTTCGTCGGAGCATCCGGCAAGAAGGAACTGAGGTGGGGGAGCGCCGGCAGGGGTACTTATGCTCCGCCATGGCGGTGCCACTCCAGGGGGCGCCCTGCCGGCGCTACGGGTACCGCTAGGGAAAACGCTCCGGAAGACGCGGTGCATGCTGTGCGCACACCTGATTCGAATGGACATGAGCAACACATCTCGAAGAACAACAGTTACAGGTAAGTAACCGTTCTTTTCTTCTTCGAGTGGTTGCTCATGTCCATTCGAATCAGGTGACTTCCAAGCCAACCCCACTTCAAGGAGGAGGGGTCGGAGCACTCAGAAACAGAAGTCCACGAAAGTTGAACAATTCAAAGATATTTATTCAACTAACCGAACACAGAAAACTGTAGAAAAAGTGCAATGTGTACAAATAAACCAACATATCTACAATACAGAGCTGAGGACCACAGATCCCACCCCTGCGTCCTCCCTAGTCTGCTGTGCCAGCGCGTAGTGCGCCGTAAAGGTATGGACCGACGACCACGTGGCCGCCCTGCAGATTTCAGTGATTGGAACCTGCGCTCCAAAAGCTACAGAGGACTCCTGCGCCCTGGTGGAATGTGCTGTAACCCGGGGCGGGACCTTCCCAGCCAAGGCATAACACTCCCTGATACACCCTGTGACCCAGTTGGACAACCTTTGGCTCGATATGGGAAGTCCTTTCATTCTGTCAGCGACAGCAATAAACAATTGTGTGGATTTACGAAAAGGCTTAGTCCTGTCAATATAAAAAAGCTAGCGCACCTGATTCGAATGGACATGAGCAACCACTTGAAGAAGAAGAAAGAAAAATACGTCTGAACCTAAGGCAGGGAGAATAAATGTCTGCCCCACCACTCCCTAATCAGGGGCCTGCAGAAGAGGAGGGAGCATCTTTCTTTCATTAGTATTTTGCTACGAGGGTCATCTTCCATTCTTCTTCTGCTCGTCATATTTAATGGGTGTTGTTGAGACTGACTCATCCCAGTATTTTGTAACTGGTAGTCTCTTTGCATTTCTTTTCTGAATTACTTTTTGGGAGACAGACTCACTGATGCAAAGAGATTTCTGGACACAGGGAAATTCTGCCACCCTTTGTTCTAGGAAGACAATAGCTTTAGGACTGTTCCACATTTGTTATCAGAGGAGATATTCTTGCATAAAATATATATTTGTGCCTACTGATTTTCTGAAGGCTGTAGAGCCTGAGATAATTTTGGCCTGTGACACGATGGCCCCTGGGATATTAAAAAGCAGAAAGCCATTTAGAAATGTTATTTATACAAAAAACATTTCAAAATTTGGTTTCTCAAGACATATAGAATTAGAGCTAAATTTATCTCCTATAACTATCCCATCTTATATTTTATAACATTTATTGTACACAGCTGTAATTTATTGTACACAGCCAAATGGACACTGCTCCTGAAGTTCTCCCATCAGCAGTACAGTGGAGCATTCACAGGGACACTACTCAAACAAGAAACCTTGTTTTAAATCATTGATTTTAATCTTGTTTTTCTTTTCCACGGTTTGCTACAGTGCATGGAAATAGACCCTTCAGTGGCCCTTTAGGTCTCTCTCCTGTGGGGCCTTAATAATAAAGGTTGCAATTGAAGACCAGTTCTCTTTGTTTTCACTCTACTTTTTCCTAACATATTAATTCAAAGGAAAATTCTGAAATGTAACCAATAGTTTATGGTAAAGGGAAATAACAATAAATGTAAGGGCTGCAGTAAGTGACACGTACCCATGAACAGAGAACTTCTCCATTTGAGTTTCATAGGACGTTCTTGATTGCTCTAGGGGTTCATCCTCTTCACGTCTGCAGAGGAGAAGTTATTTCATCAACCAAAAGGACTCCACTGTCAGATTACATTGCTAGTTGCAGTAGGAAAGTAGCAAGAAGCAATCACAGAAAAGTCACTCTCTGGTATAGTGTTGCTAAACATTCTAGCCATGAGCTCGGGGCTTCATTCAGTTCTATGGGTATTTTGTGCTGGAAGAAAATGATATACTCAAAGTGGAATTGAAAAAGAGCTGTGTCCAGAAGTGAAAGTCTCTCAGCGGCCATGCAGGTTTCATTGTCTCCAGGACTGGATTCGCATAAGCAGAAATGTGAAAGTGAGAAGGCACTAATAGGGAGTAAGTGCAGCTGTGCTGATTGGCCTTTGTGGAGCGACAGAAGTAGAGATAGCACAGGTGAGGGCCCAACAGACACTGCTCCTGAAGTTCTCCAATCAGCAGTAAAGGGATACCAGCGCACCTACAGTGGATCACTCATAGGGACACTACTCAAACACGGAACCTTGTGTTAAATTATTGGTTTTAATGTTGCTTTGCTTTTCTCTGGTTTACAATAGTGAATGGGAATAAACCCTTCAGTGGCCCTTCAGTTCGGTCTCCTGAGGGGCCATAAAACTCAGGGTTGCAATTAAAGACCAGTTTCTTGTTCTTTGTTTTCAGTCTACTTTGTTTTGCAAGGAAAAACCTGACATCTAACCAATAGTTCATAGTGAAGGTCAATAGCAATAAGTGGAAGGGCTACAATAGGTGACACACACCCATGAACAGGAAACATTTCCATTTGAGTTTCATAGGACCTTTGTTATCAGCACCATAATTACTTATGAGGAAACATCTTCTACTTTCAGTCACCTACTCCCAAAGTCTTACTAAATGTTCTAGCTATGAGCTCAAGGAGTCATTCAAGTCTATGGGCATCCCGTGCTGGAGGAAAATGATATTTTCAAAGTGGAATAGTAAAAGAGATCTGTCCACAAAAGCAAGCCTCTAAATGAACAAACATTTCATTGTCACCAGGTCTAGGTTAGTATAAATAGGCTTGGGAGGCTAGCATGCATGTGCTGATTAGCCTTGTCACAGTGCAGGGGTGGGCGAAATGGACACTGATCCTGAAGCTCTCTGATCAGCACTACATGCACGCCAGTACACCTAGAGTGGAGCACTCCTAGGGACACTCCTTGAACAAGGAACCTTGTTTTAAAGATTGGCTACAGTGAATGGGAATAGACCCTTCAGCGGGCCTTCAGTCTCCTCATGGGCCTTAACACTTACAGTTAGAGACCACTTCTCCTTTTGTTCTTTGTTTTCATTCTAACTTGTTCTAATTTTTTAATTCAAAGGAAAAACCTGAAAGGTAACCAATAGTTCAAAGGGAAAGGCAACAGCAATAAGTGGAAGAGAAGCAGTAGGTGGCACATACCCAAGACCAGAGAATGTTTCCATTTGAGTTTCATAGGATGCTCTTGTTTGTATTAGGCATTCATCCTCTTCATGTCTGCAGAGAAGTTATTTCATGAAACAAAATGACTCCATTGTCAGACAGTACAGAATCACACAGATTACGTTGCGAGTTGCAGAAGGAAAGCAGTAACAGGCAATGGGCATGCTGTGCTGAAGGAAAACAATATTTTCAAATGGGACAGAAAAAGAGATCTCTTCTCAAATGGAAGTCTCTGAATGACCAAGCATATTTTATTCTCACCAGGACTGGATTCCCATCAAGGAGGCATGTGAAATTAGAATAGAATTGTGCTTGGATAAAAAGTGGTATCATATGTACACATACATACTATACATATATACCCATACACTACAAATATATAGATCAGATCCATATTATTCATATATATTAATTACATGGGAATGCCTCTAAGGCTCAAACATATAATTATATTCCTCATTCTAAAGCCTGGGGCCTAACATTCCTCAGCCCACCATAAAGGACTAGACACAAATGGGAATTAAAATCTGTCCAGTCATACGAAGGAATGTACAGTCTAAGAGACAGAGGGGGCATGAATATATAGATGGTAAAGTAAGATGACCTTATAACAGTGTTTAGCCCACTGAGGCTATGTCTGGGCTGCGGAGATTTTCCGTAGGTGTCCTGGAAAAACATCGCCGCGTCCAGGGAAAGAGTCTGCTCTTCTGACATTTTTTGTGGAATAGCAGATGCGCTCTTTCAGAAGCCCTGTCTTCCTCGTGACACGAGGAAGAAGGGCTCTTCTGAAAGAGGAGGTTTTTCTAAACTTTGACCCAGTGTAGACGGGCCAAATTTCAGAAAAGCCTCTTCCAACAAAACTATCGGAAAAAGTTACACGAATTGTGGAGCACAATTTGCGTACCTTTTTCCGATAAAAAACAGCAGTCTAGACGTAGCCTGAGTGATCTTCAGTCCAAGCATTATGCTTCTCCGGGACAATGGGAAAACACCCTTATTCCCCACCAATAAGAGGAGTACTCTGACCCATCCTAAAGATAGGATCAGGATGAAAAAATGATGAATAGGGATGGTTTAATCAAACTTATACGTACAATATAACAGGAGTCCCTTAGATACATCACTGGGTGGCACCCTAATGCATCTAAGTGTGACACATTGACTCATCAGGAGTGATGCATAACTTGTTTGTATCTCTGTATAAAGATGTATCTCAGAGTGGCTATCTTTGTATGGCCTAGGGGCAATGGAAAGCCCTGCCACAGACCCAGCTGGTCCATTGTCAGAGGGCACACATTCGTAAGATACCTGTAACCTTTGAGACAGGACACTAGGACTGTGCTTCAATAGGAAATAAATCTAGCCCTGTGCTGTCAACAATTATCTGATTTTGTGGGAACTGGGTCAGTCACTTGAAGTCTGCTTTGCTAGCTGTTTACAAAGAACTGAGGAGGTACGAGAGGGAACACACACACACACACACACACACACACACACACACACACACACACACACACACAAACATCTATTGACATCTAACAGAACACCACATTGCTAACAGACACTGTGCACTAAATAGCCAGGGTGTTGTGTGTGGGTTCCTGGTGTGGCATTGCTCCAGGGTAATGTCCAAAGTGCTCCATCTCCTGATTGTGCTGTGTAACCCTGTCAAGGAGCCCCAGAATGCAGGGCCTTCGCCCTGCCTGAGAAACATCATTCTGATTCGAAAAAGGTCTAACACTACAGGGCAGAATGAGCATGTGCAGTAAAAGATGGGTGATATGTGCCTAAATGATACAGGGCTTGTCTATAGAAGGGTGACAGAGAGAGGCCCTGGGTTTGCAAAGGTTTGAGTGTCCATCCTGCCTATTGTCCATACATTTAAAATGTCTGGATCTGACATTGTTGTGAGCAAAACACGAGAAGTCATTCTTCTGTTCAGCTCTGCGCTGATTAGGCCTCACTTGCAGTATTGTGTCCAGTTCTGGGTACTACATTTCAAGAAACATGTGCAGAAATTGGAGAGGGTCCAGAGAAGAGCAAAAAAATGATTCAAGGTCTAGAAAACATGACCTGTGAGGGAAGACTGAAAGAAATGGGTTTCTTTAGTTTGGAAAAGAGAAGACTGAGAGGGGACATAATAGCAGTTTTCAATTACCTAAATGGATATTGCAAGGAGGAGGGAGAAAAATTGTTCCCTTTGTCCTCTGATGAAGACGCAGTGATGAGCACATGCAGGGAGATACGGTGAGCCAGGAGTAGATGTAAACCTGGGGCAGAGCTGTGACAGTGAGAACACGGGGCCAGTGCCATAGGATTAATCACCGTGGGTTTTTTTTCCTAAATTATTCTCCTTGACCTCTGAGGATAGGACAAGAAGCGATGGGCTTAAACTGTAGCAAGGGAGATTTAGGTTGGACATTAGGACACATTTCCTAAAGGCCCGGATGGTTAAACACTGGAATAAATTGCCTTGGGGGGTTGTGGAATCTCCATCACTGGAGATATTTAAGAGCAAGTTGAATAACCATCTATCAGGGATGATCTAGATGGTGCCTGGTCCTGCCGTGAGGGCAGGGAACTGGATTTGATGACCTCTCGAGGTCCCTTCCAGTTCTAGTGTTCTATGACTCTATGAACTGACAATGTGGAGAAATCCCTGTGATATTATACTTTGTATTAAGATCTTGTCCTTTTAGATATATCTTTAAGTGTTCGTATAGAATCTCTGTAACATTTCTCCTATAACTTTGTATTAAGATATATAGATCTTGTAAGAAAAAATGTCTTTTGAGCTCTCCCCTTTCCTTGATTGCCCTGTTGAAATGAATGAGGTGTGAATGGAGACTGAAAGGGGAGCACCTCCAGCAGCAGTTGCAAGGGTGGAGAGGGTCTGGGAGCCAGATCCAAGACAATACCTGTAAAGTGAGCTCATTAAGAAGACTAGACATACAGACGCCTTGGGAGTCAAGTAGCAAGTGCCTGCCCTTGGAAGAACTCTCTTTGAAGCAGCATTAAGAAAGGCAAGGTGATGGCTAATTGGCTGCATGAGAGGGATAAATAGGAGGCATCTTGCAGAGGGACCCCGGGTTTTTGTCTTGTCAACATGGGAGCATCGATCCGGATCGGCAGAAGCCGGCTCCACCCTCCCCATCTAACTCACCTGGCCAGTGCAGTTAGGGGAGCAACTTTGCAACAACAAGATGGAGTGTGCTTGTGTGTATGTGAGAGTGCATGAGTGTCATGTGTCATATGCATATGATAAGTATTGATTATTCTATGTGTGTTCAATAAATGTGGCGTGTTGCCTTATCCCCCTGAAAAAGATCCCGAGTACTTCTTTTAAGTACAACATCGACACTGCAACAGTCAACAACAAGCAATTTCAGAAAAGTCACCTACTGCCATACTGTTGCTAAACATTCTGCCCAGAATGTCAAGGACTCATTCAAGTCCATGGGCATGCCATGTGGGAGGAAAATAGTATTTTAAAAATGGAACAGATTTTAACAATTAAAATAGTCTAAAGGATTCGTTTTTTCCTTATAAATAGCATGGAATGGGATCATTTACTGTCTAGTCTTGAACATGAAATAAACCTGATCAGAAATTTTTCAATTAATTCTGAAAAAAAATGCTGATTTGTTGAAACAAAAAGGGTCTGTGGAAAAGGATCAGGTTGCATGATGTAATAAATTGTGGGGAAAAAGTTTTGAAATTGACACAACATTTTGTTCATTGATCCTCAGAAGAGAAAAATTGCCTTTGAGCGCAATATATCTTCCCCTCCATGCATACTGGTAAGACATGAATTTTTCAACATTTTACAACGTGTATCAAGTTGTTTTATTGCCACCCATGCAATAATTGCTGCCTGTTTCACATTCAGCAGTGCTGGATAATATTAAAAAAATGAAACTTTTATTCTGTTTCATTACTAAATTATGAAATTCAGTGGAAGGCCAGAGGGCACAATTAGGCTGATTTGAAAATGACAGCCATTTAAATTACCAGCTGAAATCATAATTTAATTTAGGAAGAAGAAATTCTTGATTTAAATCTTCACATTTAATTTTGATTTCCTTTTGTACTTTTTAGTTATTTACCTTAAAAAAAAGTTGGTTCCGTTTTTTCCAGTGTGAATCAACTTTTTGTTTTAAAATTCAAGCTAATTAATCAGAAAAAAGGTATAAATCTAAATGAATGGTTCTGAAATTATCCAAACAAAAAGCTTCAATTGATCCAAAAAGAAAAACATTACAGTTTATTAGTTTGTGAGATTTCTACTTTTTATCCTGATTTGAGATGGGGAGAAAACCTCGATCAATCAAAAATATAAGTGGGATGGGAAACCATTTCCCACACAGCTCTATCCAGAAACTCACTGCAAAGTTACCCCTGAATGTGCTTGAGCCACATATTACCCTGACACCATCCCAAGTCAAATTTATTTTTTTCATGTTTGCAGATGATTAATTAGTACAATTAATGGAAAAGAAGCTAAAGCATACAAGAAATTACACGAGCCTTCAATCAGATTTTAAATACTATCATCCTTTTAGACTTAGAGGCATGTTTCTGAGCCCATGACAAAGGTTACATGAAGCCTTTCATGTCTAGGCACGGATTACTTACCCCACAGACTGCTCTGGGGTGGTTGGGTTCTGGCTGAACATAATTTACCTTCTAAGGAGAAAAGAGAAAACATTATACATTCCAAAATCATAGCGAGGGACCGTAAAATGGGAGGAAAGATTAGGAGAGTTGTCTAGGTTCAAATGGACACCTCATTTGGACAGAAAGAGGATAGGAATAAGAAGAGAAGTTATCTACTAGGGTCTTCTGATTGGCACAATATCACAATGCAGAGTGTGCCTACCTGTCAAAATATGTTTGACAATGAAAGGCTTGGAATAATTATTACTTTTTCTGGTATGTATCAATAATGCCATGTACCCTTGCAATCTTTACACTAGTCTTAGATCTTACTCTATGGGGCAGGCAGATACTAGATACATTCTTGGCATATAATACTCTAATTACTTTTTATTAAATTGCAAAATGAACCTCATTCACTCCATATTTATACCCCAAATTATACTACACCAGAGTCCATGGTCAGAAGTTCCAATTGCCACTCGGGGTTCAGTCCAATCACAAGGCACAGGGAGTCCACAAACATCACACCATATCCAAACAGGGCTTTGGATTACTGAAAGATGCCAAACTGCAAATGCGTGAAGCTAAATTTATAGTTCACTTCATGACATCATTAGTCTTTTATCTCGGTTTCCTTTCACCCACACAATTCCACTTAAACAGTCCTGGGTGGAATGCCATGATCCAAGTTGTGCTATTTCCACCAATTCTTATATATGTTTATAGCTGTCCATTTGGTGTTCTTTCCCCATCTGCCATTTCGTCTTATAGTTTCCTAGTCCATAATAAAGTTGTTTTGTACAAATACTTCCTGGCTGCTTGAAACTGAAAGTCCCTGCTTCAATTGCCAACACACCATGAACACGCTCATGTCCAAACACACTCTAGCTATACTAGATACCCATCTTACATAGCTATACGGATATGTATATATCCCAGCACAGAATGAATTTTCAAGTCAACCTCTTATTTCCTTTACGAGTTATCATCATTTTTAAATTCGTCCCTACCAAACTTTGAAAAATGTATTTGAAGTTGAGAATGGTCTCCAAAGAGATGCCTCAACTGAACACTTCTGGCATGATGACAAGCTGAGAAATAAAACATTTTTTCCAGTCTCAGGGGGGTAGCTGTGTTAGTCTGTAACTAAAAAAACAACAATGGAATTATAGCACTTTAGAGACAAACAAAAATATAAATAGTATCATGAGCTTTCATGGACACAACCCACTTCTTGTGCCCACGAAAGCTCACAATACTTTTTATCCAGTGTGGGCCATAGGCTAGCCAAGCAAGATGTTGAAAAAATACTAACTTTTACAACTATTTTAAAGATTAATAAAACAGTTATGTATGCCATATAAAATCAAAGTTTTATGATGATACAGTCCATGCTTAATCAAAGGGAGTTTGAGCTAATTACTCATTTTTCACCCTCAGCCATGGATATCCAAAAGGCCTGACCTCTACTCACTGATGTGAGTGTGAGGTCCGTTTCCCTCAGAAGTACAGTAGCACTTGGAATGAAGGGTTGATATTTAGAGCCTGAACCAAGTGATAAGACTTGGGCTACCCCTATTCTGAGTAAATGAGCTTTTATTAACGGATTGGTAAATATGCCACCCTCAGTCTGTACACAATTGTGATGTGGAAATGTTTTTCAGAATCAGAGTTCAAGTAAAGGTGCTCCCTGTTAGCTTGCGAACAGGAACTGCTAACAGGGAGTTTGGAGAGGGAGTTCTCCAGGTAAAAGAGGAGTAAAGGGGACCCTTGTGGTAAGTGGCTGTCTGGAGTGTGTGTTTGTGTGGGGGAGTTATTTGCTGTGTGCTGAGCTTGTGTTTGTCTGTTTGGTTGGTTTGTTTGTTTGCTTGAAGGAGCTTCTAAAAGGTTTGAAATCTAGAAGCCTCTGTTAATTGGCTGAGCCTCAGTCAGGGGGAGGGGCTACCAGAGCTATATAAGCCTGTGACTCAGCGACCAGGAGAACAGGAACTGCTAACAGGGAGTTTGGAGAGGAGTTCTGAGGGGAGGTTAGAGGGCACTAGTGACTTCTGGCTTTCTTTAAAACATAACTCTTATCATAATCTATATTCCAGAGGTTTAAAAAGAATCCCAGTTTATACTTAAACTTATTCATTAGAAAATGGAGACAGAAGCCCAGCAGCAGAGTGGGGCTATCCTGTTTATTGCGCGAGTGTAACATGTATGATTACCTGCCCTGTGGGCGGCTTGCGTATGTGTGCACCCGTTGCAGAAGGAGCTCCTGACCTCAGAGACCGAGTTCGGGCTTTGGAGGCCAGGGTGGCTGAACTGGAGGAGCTAAGGGAGGTAGAGAGATATGTGGATGAGACTTTCTGGGACACTGTAGTACTGTCCCACCTCCAGTCTGAGAGCCCCAGTGCTCTTAAGGAGGATGAAAGTCTCAAGGGAACAGAGCATTCAATGGGAGCAGAGGGAAACCATCCCGTAGTTGGGACCCTCCTCCCAGAGGATGTTGCGGTATCCTCTCGCACTGAGGATACCTCTGAGGGGAGGGAATGCCAGTTCGGAAGAGGCAGGTGTTAGTAGTGGGTGATTCGATCGTTAGAAACATAGATAGTTGGGTTTGTGATGACCGGGAGAACCGTATGGTCACTTGCCTGCCTGGTGCGAAGGTTGCGGATCTCTCGAGGCATCTAGATAGACTTATGTGTAGTGCTGGGAGGAGCCGGTGGTCGTGGTACATGTAGGTACCAATGACGTAGGGAAGGGTAGGAGAGATGTCCTGGAGGCCAAATTTAGGCTGCTAGAAAGAGACTGAAATCCAGGACCTCTATGGTGGCATTCTCGAAATGCTTCCAGTTCCACGCGCAGGGCCAGGTAGGCAGGCAGAGATTCAGAATCTCAATGCGTGGATGAGACGATGGTGTAGGGAAGAGGGGTTTGGATTTATTAGGAACTGGGGACACTTTTGGGAGAGGGGAGCCTATACAGGAAGGATGGGCTCCACCTAAACCAGGGTGGAACCAGACTGCTGGCACTAAACATTAAAAAGGCAGAGAGCAGTTTTTAAACTGAGAGATGGGGAAAGCCGATTGGTGTGGAGATGCACGTAAATCGGAGGGAGACTTCTCTTAGAGGAGAATCCATTGATAGAGATTCTCTAAGCTGTAGTCAGAAAGAGAGGAGGGAGAGGGCAAACCATGGGCCAGAGCAGACAAAAACCGCACAAAGGAATCCAATGCATCAGGGAAGGGCAGACAAATAAGCAGTGGCAAATTTTTAAAGTGCTTCTACACAAATGCTAGGAGTCTGACTAATAAGATGGGTGAACTAGAGTACCTAGTATTAAATGAGGAGATTGACATAATAGGCATCACTGAAACCTGGTGGAATGAGGAAAATCTGTGGGACACAATCATACCGGGATATAAAATATATCGAAAGGATAGAGCAGGCCGGGTGGGTGGCGGAGTAGCACTGTATGTGAAAGATAATGTAGAATCAAATGAAATAAAAATATTAAATGAATCAACATGTTCAATAGAATCGCTATGGATAGTAATTCCATGCTCCAAAAATAAGAAATTAGCAGTAGGGATATATTACTGACCACCTGACCAGGACAGGGATACTGACATTGAAATGCTGAGGGAGATTAGAGAGGCTACCAAAACAAAGAACTCTATAATAATGGGGATTTTAATTACCCCATATTGACTGGATACATGTCACCTCAGGAAGAGAAGGAGATAAAATTTCTCAATGGCTTAAATGACTGCTTCTTGGAGCAGCTGGTGCAGGAACCCACAAGGAGAGGCAATTCTCGATTTAGTCCTGAGTGGAGCGCAGGATCAGGTCCAGGAAATAACTACAGGACCGCTTGGGAATAGTGACCATAATATAATAACATTCAACATTCCTGTGGTGGGAAGAACACCTCAGCAGACCAGCACCCTGGCATTTAATTTCAAAAAGGGAATTACACAAAAATGAGGAGGTTAGTTAAACAGAAATTAAAAGGCACAGTGACTAGAGCCAAATCCTGCAAGCTGCATGGAAACTTTTAAAGACACCATAATAGAGGCCCAACTTAAATGTATACTCCAAATTAAAAACATAGCAAGAGACCTAAAAGAGTCACCATGGCTTAACCACCATGTAAAAGAAGCAGTGAGGGACAAAAGGCATCTTTTAAGAAGTGGAAGTCCGATCCTAGTGAGATAAATAGAAAGGAACATAAACACTGTCAAATCAAGTGTAAAAATGTAATAAGAAAAGCAAAAAGATTTTGAGGAACAGCTAGCCAAAAACTCAAAAAGAAATAACAAAATGTTTTTAAGTACATTAGAAGCAGGAAGCCTGCTAAAAACCTGTGGGTCCCCTAGACGATCGAACTATAAAAGGCGCAATCAAGGACGATAAAGCCATTGTGGAGAAACTAAATGATTTCTTTGCTTCAGTCTTCACGCTGAGGACGTTGGGGAGATTCCCAAATCTGCACCGTCCCTTTGTGGGTAATGAATCTGAGGAACTGTCCCGGATTGAAGTGTCATTAGAGGAGGTTTTGGAACAAATAGAAAAACTTAATGTTAACAAATCTCCGGGACCGGATGGCATTCATCCAAGGGTTCTAAAAGAACTCAAATGGGAAATTGCTGAACTATTATCTGTGGTTTGTAACTTATCCCTTAAATCGGCTTCCGTACCTAATGACTGGAAGGTAGCCAACGTGACACCAATATTTAAAAAGGGCTCTAGAGGCGATCCGGGCAATTATAGACCAGTAAGTCTAACTTCAGTACCGGGCAAATTAGTCGAAACAATAGTAAAGAATAAAATTGTGAAGCATGTAGAAGAACATAATTTGTTGACAAAAGTCAACATGGGTTCTGTAAAGGGAAATCCTGTCTTACTAATCTATTAGAGTTCTTTGAAGGGGTTAACAAACATGCGGACAAGGGGGATCCAGTAGATATAGTATACTTAGATTTCCAGAAAGTTTTGACAAGGTCCTCACCAAAGGCTCTTGTGTAAATTACATGGCCATGGGATAAGAGGGAAGGTCCTTTCTTGGATTGAGAACTGGTTAAAAGACAGGAAACAAAGGGTAGGAATAAATGGTAAATTTTCAGAATGGAGAGGGGTAACTAGTGGTGTCCCAAGGGTCAGTCCTAGGACCAATCCTGTTCAACTTATTCATAAATGATCTGGAGAAAGGGGTAAGCAGTGAGGTGGTAAAGTTTATGGATGATACCAAACTGTTTAGGATAGTCAAGACAGAAGCAGACTGTAAGGGACTCCAAGAAGATCTCACCAAACTGAGTGATTGGGCAACAAAATGGCAAATGAAATTTAATGTGGATAAGTGTAAAGTAATGCACATCGGGAAAAATAACCCCAACTATAATGCATACAGTATGATGGGGGCTAATTTGGCTACGACAAATCAGGAAAGAGATCTTGGAGTTATCGTGACAGTTCTCTGAAAACTTCCACACAGTGCAGCGGTGGTCAAAAAGGCAAATAGGATGCTAGGTATTATTAAGAAAGGGATAGAAAATAAGACCCAGAATATCTTACTGCCCCTGTATAAAACTATGGTACGCCCACATCTTGAATACTGTGTACAGATGTGGTCTCCTCACCTCAAAAAGATATTTTGGCCTTGGAAAGGGTTCAGAAAAGGGCAACTAAAATGATTAGGGGTTTGGAACGGGTCCCATATGAGGAGAGGTTAGCGACTGGGACTTTTCAGTTTAGAAAAGAGGAGACTGAGGGGATATGATAGAGGTGTATAAAATCATGAGTGGTGTGGAGAGGGCGGATAAAGAAAAGTTATTTATTAGTTCCTAAATAGAAGAACTAGAGGACACCAAATGAAATTAATGGGTAGCAGGTTTAAAACTAATAAAAGAAAGTTCTTCTTCACACAGCGTGTAGTCAGCATGTGGAACTCCTTGCCAGAGGAGGCTGTGAAGGCTAGGAATATAACAGAGTTTAAAGAGAAGCTAGATAAGTTCATGGAGGTTAGGTCCATAAAAGGCTATTAGCCAGGGGATAAAATGGTGTCCTTGGCCTCTGTTTGTCAGAGGCTGGAGAGGGATGGCAGGAGACAAATCGCTTGATCATTGTCTTCGGTCCACCCCCTCTGGGGCACCTGGTGCTGGCCACTGTTGGCAGACAGGATACTGGGCTAGATGGACCTTTGGTCTGACCCGGTACGGCTGTTCTTATGTTCTTATGTTCTATCTTCATACATTATAGTTTTTAAAATATATTCTTCAAAAAAATCCTTTTCTAAAATACACATTTTAACAGTAATTACTATAGTAACAAAAAAACTTGCTTCCAAAGTCTCTGTCCCTTCTGTCCATCCCTGCAGTAATCTCTCTCCCTTCCTTTCCCTGTTGAAGAGAGCCCTTAAAGGGACAATATCCCTTTTCTTTCAGATAGCTGGACAACTTAGTTTCCCTTTCTTTACTTCTGACTATTTGTGAAGTAGTTTTAAGAAAGCCCTCCACCAAAATCAGTAACCTAGTAAGATATAAAATCCTTTGTTATACCTAAAATCTTTGGAAACATTTTTAAACATAAATATCATAAACATGTCTATGTCAGCACACCAGGATACAGTCCCAAGGGGTCCTCTGTGATCCAGCCTGTCCTGCTGCTTTATTGCCATTTCACAAAAAACGGAGCATTGGGAAAAAATGGAAAATTTTTCAGTGTAAATTAAGCAATGTTTGTGGTAGGAAACCTCATGTTTATTTCCTGACAGCAGGGAAAGATCCCAGATGGTCATTGATGAGTGTTCATTCCTCTTGATCCCAACTGGGGAGGGGAGAGAGAAGTAAGCTATTCAAGCTGCATGCATTTCTCTCACTCTCTGCTAGTGAGGGAAAGGGGACAGGAGCAAGCAGCATCCTGGTACAAAACGTAGGGGGGCTTTGGTGCCCTTGACCAAAATGTGTATCCTAGTGTTCAGAGATTAAAAGTTGCCCTCCAGCTCAGTATACATTTCCCTCAATGCAAATTTACAAGAGGCGAGATTTTCAACATTCTATATTGGATGTCATGCTGTTTTAATGTAACCCATTTGATAGCTGCTGCCTGTGTTTGTCAAGCACTTTTGGATAATATCAAAACACCAGATTACTATTTGTCTCATTGCTAAGTTATAAAATTCAGTGGAAGGCCAAAGGGCACAACTAGGCTGATTTTAAACTGACAGCTCTTTAAATCACCAACTGTAATCATAATTTTAATTTAGGAAGAAGAAACTCTTGATTTAAATCCTCAAGTTTAATCTTGATTTCTTTTCCGCTTTTTCATTCTTTTCCTATAGAAAGTTTGAGTCCATTTTTTCCAGCGTGAATCAACTTTTTTGTTTTGAAATTTAAGCTAATTAATCTGAGAAAAAGTATAAATCTAACTAAAAGGCTCTGTAATTATCAAAACAAATAGCTTCAACTGATCCTAAATTAAAAACATTTCAAGGTGTGAGATTTGAACTTTTTCTCCTGATTTGTGGTGGGGAGAAAAAAATAAATGGAGCAAATATATTAATGGGATGGGAAAACCATTTCCCAACTGCTCTATCCAGAAATTCACTAAGATCTCTATGGACAAAATTACCCCTGAATGTGCTTGAGCCATATATTACCCTGGCAGCATCCCAAGTCAAATTTTTTTTTGTCATGCTTCCAGATTTCTTAGTGCAATTAATGGAAAAGAAGTAAAACATACAAGAAATTACATGAAATTTAAACACCATCATCCTTTTGGAGGCATGTGATGTCAGTTTTCCACAGAAGTACAGTAGTGCTTAGAAATGAGCGGTTGATAATTAGAGCCTGAACCAGCTGATAATAGGGCTACGTCTAAACTACAAGCCTCTTCCACAAGAAGAAATGCAAATGGAGCGCTCATTTGCATATGTCACGCTGTCATTTGCATTTCCTCCTCGGATCCCTTTTGCACAAGAGGTTTTTGTGCAAAAAAGCACTGTGTAGAAGAACGGCTCTTGCACAAAAGGGGGTTTTTGCGCAAAAACCTCTTGCGCAAAAGAGATCCAAGGAGGAAATGCAAATGAGAACGTGACATATGCAAATGAGTGCTCCATTTGCATTTCCTCTTGCGGAAATGGCTCGTAATTCTGACGTATCCCAGCTGTGCAAACCCCATTTTGGAGGAAAAAGAGCTGTTTGTAAATGAAAGGGTAAATGTCCTGCCCCCGAGCTGTGAACAACAGTATTATGGAATTTTTCTTCAGAAATAAGAGTTCGGGCAAGATCTTTCAGTCACGGAAAAATGTAGTTTGTGTCAACTGAAATTATTTGTGAATGTGGGTCAAATTCAGTTTATAGTATCAGATGAACTATGTTTTTTTGGGTTTAATATTGACGTTTTGGAAACTAAATGTTGTTTTTACATTAAGTTTCAATGTAACGGCCTTGAGCTTTGATCCCTTCCTCACCTGGGTTGCTGAGGCTCAGGCTTTGACCCCTCCACTCATGGCACTAGGACTCAGGTTTTCATCCCTACCCCCACCCCCACTCCTGGGGTTGTGCAGTATTTTTTGGTATCACAAGGAGATCGCGGTGCAATGAATTTTGATAGCCCCTGCATTAAGCTAAAAAAAATGATATTCCTTTATGCCATACCAATCATGCTGCTAACCATACTGCACATGTACAGTCTAGATGGGTTAAAGTTATCTGAACTTTTGCATTTCCCAACGTTAGAATTTTTAGAACGGTTTTGTATTTCAATTTCTCTTTTGTTTAAAATGGCAGCAAAAATAGATTACCTGTTTGTAGTTCTGTTCACAGAGCTTTCCTCTTTCTAAGTGCATAGCACGTCCTATTACTTGTATTTCTTTCACAAGTGCCCAATCTGGTGTGGATCCATGGGGTGGAGCTTGTAGAGTTGAATGAACGTGAAATACAAAGGTTTTATTTACTGTAGATTTTGAGATTGTTTGCATGTCTAGAGGAAGTTGCTGCAAAGAAAGGCACAAATGCACAGTTTTAAGCACATACCAGAGGTGAAAGTAAGTAGGTCCGGCAAAAGCTGGCTGAGCTATGGCAAAAGCCCAGAAAGGAGCTATTTAAAGAGCTGGCAGAGACCTAGGTTGCAATAGGACAGGACCTATAAGAAATTTTAAGTTGGGCCAGGTGTGTGCTTAAGCGTTTTTCTGGGCTGGGGCCAGTGTGCTCAGAACCTTCCAGGACTGATTTCAGAGTCCTCAGCTAATGATCTATCAGAAGATTTTGATTAAGGAATAAAAATCATACACGTCATTGTACAGGTTGAAACTTTCTTAACTGGGAATCTCTGGTCCAGCAGATCACAGATGTTCCAGGACCAGAGAGTCCTGGTGGAGAGCTAGCACCAAGGAGCCCTGCAGGCTGGCAGGACAGTGGGAGCTCAACACACAGGAGCGGGGCTTCCTGACAGGGTAGTGGGAGCCCCATAGGCAGAGGTGGGGCTGCCCAGTAGAGCAACGGGGAGCCCAGCATGCAGAGGCAGCAGGGCTACCCCGCGTGGCAGCACAAGGTGGGCGAGGCAGTGGGAGCCTGGTGAATGCAGAGGTGGTGGGGCTGCCAGCGAGAGGGGAAAGCTAGCCAAGAGGCCAGAGGTTGGGCCAGTGTAGGAGGTGTAGCCTGTCACTTTGACACCTCATTAATATGTATGTTTAGTTATGATTATGTATTAGCTGTATTCATATTCAGTTAGAAGGTTCTAGGAATGTTGCACACGGCACGCAAGTAGCTGCATGTGTCACGCTGTGCTGCTGCACGCAGCACACTGATCCAGGCTGTTACAGCTTGTTTATCAAAGCACCCAATCAGGGATCCTTGTTTTCCCTGTGCAGGATCCAATGATTTTAAATTAAAGATCATCAATATTTATGAGAAGGGTGTATACAAGGCCTGGCTGACAGTTGTCTGTGTCGCTCGCGCCACTTGTTCCTGCTTGTCCCCTGTCTGTTTATGTCAGTCTATAGTTAGTTAGGTTAGCTAGATTTCGCCATCGAGTGTGTCCGTTAGGATTAGTGCGTCGGTTCACCGCATCAGCGGCCGGGTACTTGTTCGTGACGGGAGCGTCGAGTCTAGCTAGTCAGGTTTTGTTTCCAGGTATTAGGGATAGGTAGCTGTCAATCATTGGTTCCTGCTGAAGAACAGAAGCCACCTGAAGATCAGCGCCAGGCAAGTCTCCACCAGTGATTCCTGCGCCTAGGAGCGAAGGCCCCAGACGAGGATCATCACTACCCGCCTGCACCACACCGCCCCCAGGGTCACCGAGGATCGCCTCTGTTCCTCGCTAAGGGCTCGGAAGGAGCCTAAAGCTTGAGGTCGAGAGCACCGCAGAGGGTCACCGCTGCGAGGGATCTCCTCCTTGCCTTTCACCAGAGGCTTTCAATTAGCCAAAGGTTTGAGAGACAGGAGCTTCTCGTCCATCGTCGACACCTGGAATTGTGTAACTATTGTTTCTGTATACCTTGTGTTTGTGGGGAACTTTTCTATCACCTTATCTTTCTGGGGTTGGGAAATATTACTGTTTACCTGTCTTCCTTGTTGTACCTTTAAACTTTTACAATATATGGTTTGGCCCCTTTAAAGTGAGCAACGTTTTTTTTTTTACTGCGGCGTATTTGAGTCAGCAAACACCTATGATAGATGAGGTCTGGTGTCGACTGCAACTTCCACTGAGGCCTTAATTGACTTAATCAGATGCAAATTTAGGTACAAGTTTTCCTCAGTGCAACAGAGGGGAATGTTGGAAGGGGGGCCAGAAATGACCTCCCCTCGTCCAGCAAAATTCCTCATCCGGGACCAGTTAAGTCCCCAGGGCGGTCCAACCTGTAGTTGAAAAATGGGAATTTCAGATGGATCAACAACAAACAAATTATTTGGTACGTTGGGTAAACAGAACAAACAGAAAATTAAGCAGACTTTTGAAATACAATTTTCTGCAATAAGACCTACAATGTGGATAAGTTTAGGAATATGCTGTCATATTCCATTTTTAAAGGACAGGAGTTTATATAGTTATTTTTCTGTGTGTCTTTATTCTCTGCTGGAAAAAATATGTTCCATCCATTAGAGTACATATCTGGTTCCTCAGTTGGTTAAGATACAAATTCTCATCTCACATACTTCAGCATAATCCTCTCCCGCAACTTACAAAAGATATAATATCCACTCATTTCTAGTTATGAGACAAGGTATAAATGCCTAGAATTGTAGCATTAATTCATTATTGCTTATATCTTCCTACTCAACACTTAAAAATTCTCTCTTATAGTATTAATATTGAAAAATTAATTTTCTTATAGTTTATGGGTTTTTTCTGCTAACCCATGTGGTCTCCACAAAGTCACATTGTGTTTAGATAGCTGCTATCAAATGCTCACCACCTAGAGGTTCCTGGTTTTCTTATGTCCTGTTCCTTCTTTTGATGTCTGAAACTCTGCAAGGTCCAGTGTCCCATCTATAGTTATTCTCCTCATGCTCTGGGAAACACACCTGCAATGCTATATTGGCTGTCCTGAACTTACGGGAATGGGTGGATGAAGCTGTTTAGAATGATCTCTAGACAATGATTGTCTCAGTATACATGGAAACATTCTGGGAAAACTAGACCAAAAATGGCCATCCCAGACCAATGTGGGTGCTCACTCTACAACATATTATATCCCAGAAAGAAAACTCCAGGTAATGATCTCCAATTTTTTTATTACGTCTGTTGTGACTCAGAAGCTGTAAGTCACCACCTCATCACCTAAAAATATTTTAGAGCCTTCTAAATAATTTGTTAGTTGAAAACAGTAACATTCACTAAACCTGAGCAAGCAAATATGAAGACAACTCTACACAAGTGTCCTTGTTTCTATAACCTGCTTTGCCTAGTCTATGATGCTGTATCAGTTCTTGATGTTGTCCGTGTAATGTGTTGTTCAGTGCATATTGTGAGTTCTCCTCTTGTGTTTTATTCACAGTTCCCACCTGTAGGAATAAATCCTGTCACTTAAGTTGTAAGAGCTAAAGGATATCCATTCCCCTCCAAAGAAGGCACCGCAACCACAACCACTGCAGTTACCAGGAAAAGTATGGCATCCATTCCTATGGCTTCCACCCATGTTTCTGCCATCTGCTTAGCTAGGCTGGGACATGGACCATGTATAGAGCCCAATAAACTGTTCCTTCAATGCCACAAGCAATGCACACTCAGCCACCATCATCATCCATCCAGCCTCCATGTGAAGCCCCCAAGATGATATGGAAGACATAGCGGAGGACCCTGAGGGAAACACCATGCCTCCAACACACTTATTGTCATCCTCTCCAGACAAGACAATCACGCCCTATCCCCAATTACAGGGGACGATTTTAAATCTTTTCAAGACCTCTTCGAGAGGGAGGCGGACTCGCTGGATATTTCTCTACGGGTGTGTCTACACTGCAGGGTTTAACTTGAAAGAAGCTACACAAATTGAGCTACGTCAATTGCGCAGCTTATTTCAAAATAGCTTATTTCAAAACAGGGAGCATCTACACAGCACTTATTTCGAAATAGAGCACTCTTCCTTGGACTTCCCTTACTCCTTGTACAATGAGGGTTACAGGAGTTGGAGAAAGAAGTCCTCCAGATTGATGGTATTTTGACACTATTTCGAAATAACTGCCTGCTGTGGAGATGCAGACTAAGTTATTTTGGAATAATGCATCTCTCCCAGACTCAAAAATTGGAATTCATCAGGGCCAACTTGGACTTTATTCAAGCATGAGCCACTCTCCTGCACCATCGTTTTGTGTCCCTCGTCACTCTCACCACAAAGGTAACAGCCAGGCAATCCCTTCAGCTTCTCGGCCATATATCAGCAACAACTTTTATTGTCAAACACGCCAGGCTACACATGCGCTGCCTCCAGAGGTGGTTCTGAACCTGTTTTACCCCCCACAAACACCCATTATCCAAGTCCCTCAACATACCCACCACTCTCTCCAGTGATGGTTGCAACACTCAACCTATGTTTGAGGGTCTCATTCCATCAAACGGCTCTTACACTAATGCTAACCATAGACACCTCTCTTGAAAGATGGGGTGCTCACCTCAACAATCACACCATTTAGGGACGATGGTTATCACATGAGAAGTATGAGAAGCTGTTACACATCAATGTACCTGAAATTTGAGTGGTCTGACATGCACGTGACCACTTCCTGCATTTCCGTACCTCAACCAGATGGCGATAGCACTGTGTCTCCATCTTCCTTCATTAGGATGCAGGGAGGATTCTTCATTCAGACATCGCTCTTGTTTACCTCAAGGTGTGGCTCCTGAAGGTCTAACCACAACGGACCAACTCTGCTCAAATCAAGTCAAGCATATTCTCCTCAATAGCCCAAAACCCAGTACAAGACAGATGTACACTCAAAAATGATGGTATTTTCGCATCTGGGCAGTACATCAATTTATTTCACATCAACCAACCTATCTACTTACCTGTATTCTACTTGAAATCCAACTCAGATGCCAATGTCACGTGTCTTCATATTCTGGATGTGGATAGGCGGGATATTTCGAATTGAGTTCTGTCGCGAATAGATCTAGCGCCGGAAATCCCCATCGAGCAAAGATACCACATCCATGCGAATCTCCCACTTGTGGTCGTGTGGAAAACGCCTGCTGAAAGAGTCCGCTATTAAGTTGTCGACACCTGGGAGATACGAAGCTGTTGGAACGGTGTTGTTGTTGATACACCAATTCCATAAACGGATGCTCTCTGCGCAAAGAGAACGGGATCGGGCACCTCCTTGTTTGTTGATATAAAACATGGTCGCCACATTGTCCGTTAGAATCCTGGTTGTTGTATTCTGAATATGCAACTGGAAATGCTTGCAAGCATGCCACACCGCTCTCAACTCGAGCACATTGATATGCAGCAGCATTTCTTGTGTCGACCAGTGTCCCTGGACCATGAGATTGCCCATGTGAGCTCCCCAACCCGTCAGGGAGGCATCCGTGTAGTAGGTTGCGGGCGATGAAATGGAACACCCGTGAGAAGATTGGTTGGGTTGGCCCACCACTGTAAGGATTCCCGGACATACTGTGGCACCACTATCGGCCTGTGAACACTGTGTTTCGACGGAATGTAAACCGTGGCTAACCAGTGCTGGAGGCAACGAAAACGTAACCTTGCGTTGCGCACTACGATGGTGGCAGCAGCCATATGCCCCAACAGCTGTAGACAGACACGTGTGGGAATTGTTGGAGCATGCACCACAGTGTGTACCAGGTCTTTGATTACCATAAAACATTCCGTTGGTAAATATGCTCGCGCCGTGGTTGAATCGAGTCGTGCACCTATGAAAACGAGGTTTTGGGATGGAACTAGTGACGACTTCTTTACGTTTATGAGAAGGCCCAGAGCAGCAAATTCCGGATACTGTCCGAACCATATGGCACGCTTTCCATATCGCGCGTGCCCTGAGGAGACAATCATCTAAATAGGGAATATCGTCACCCCAGTCTGCGCAGGTGGGCCGCGACCACTGCTAATGTTTTGGTGAAAACCCTGGGAGCACACGCTAGTCCAAATGGTAGAACCCTGTATTGATAGTGCTCGTCCCCTAATTGGAAGCGAAGAAAACGCCTGTGAGCCACGTGAATCGCTACGTGGAAATAGGCGTCCTGCAAACCAATCCCTTTTGTTCAACGACGGAATAATAGTTGATAAGGTTACCATCTTGAAACGATGCTTTCGAAGGTGCCGGTTTAGCTTCCGAAGGTCTAGAATGGGTCTCCAGCCTCCCGACTTCTTTGGTGTGAGAAAATACCGGGAATAAAAGCCTTTTCCCCCAGAATTGCTTGGGAACTCTCTCTATCGCCCCGATGGTGAGCAAACGTTGAACTTCTTGCTTCAGCAGTTGCTCGTGAGAGAGGTCCCTGAAAAGGGACGGGGTAGGGGGAGTGGTAGGGGGAATAGAGAGAAAGGGGATGAAGAGGCCGGACTGTACTACCTCTAGCACCCATCTGTCCGTGGTGATGTCGGACCACTGATGATAAAATGATCGTAAGGCGATGGTGAAAAAGATGAAGAGTTTCGTTTTCCGTGTTGATTATGGGCGGTGGGCTTGCATCCTCGACAAGCAAGTCAAATCTGCTGCTTAGTCGACGATTGATTGGTCGAATGGCTCTGTTGTGGCCACTTGCGCTGCGGGCGTTGCCTAGGACGTTGGTTGTCGAAGGGACGTGCTTGCTGTCTAGAAAAATTAAAATCATATCTCCATTGGTAAGGGAAATAACGTCTACATTTGAAGGAAGGTGTGTACATCCCAAGTGTACGTAGAGTGGCGCGTGAGTCTTTTCCCGAGTGAAGGACTTCATCGGTGTTTGCCGCAAAGAGCTTAAGCTTGTCAAACGGTAGATCCTCAACCTTGTTTTGCATCTCCCTTGGAGCCCCTGCTGACGAAAGCCATGATGATCTCCTCATGGCGATACCTGTAGCAGTGGCTCGAGCCGCTGTGTCAGCCACATCCATGGCAATCTGTAGTGCTACATGATGCGTACCCTTCTTGTACTATTGCTTTCAGGAGTGGTTTCTTGTTGTCTGGGAGATGGTGCAGTAACTCTGCTAGTTTTGAATAATTATTGAAATTATGGTTCGATAGATGGGCCGAATAGTTTGCAATGCGTAGTAGCAGTGTGGCTGAGGAGTAGACTTTCCTACCAAAAATATCTAATTTTTTATTGTCCTTGCCCGGAAGCGTATTTCTGTACTGTGGCGCCTTACTCCTACGTTGCGCTGCGTCCACTACCAAAGAGTTAGGCTGCGGGTGATTGAATAAAAAGTCCAATCCTTTTGCCGGTACAAAATATTTTCTGTCGGCCTTTTTGCTCGTAGGTGTAACCGATGTTGGGGTTTGCCGTATCTCATCCGCCACTTCCATGATCGCGTCATCAATCGGTAAAGTGACCTTTGCGCGTTGTTGTGGGCGGAGATTTTTCAAAAGATGGTGCCTTTTAACCGGAACATCCGCCAGCTGTATTTCCTGTGTGCCTGCCACTCATTTGAAGAGATCCTGAAAGTGTTTCAGATCATCCGGTGGGGAGATGTCACCTGGGCATATCGCCTCATCCGGGGAAGAAGAGGAGCAGTCTGCTGGAGAAGTTTCCGGTTTAGGGTCTTCTGCTTCAAACAACTGTCCCTCTTCCGGTTCGCATTGGTCTAGCTGAATCTTTGGACTCTTAGCTGGAGAAGGTGAGTCTAGGTGTTGTGATCGGTGAGGTAAGTATTCTGCTGTTGGTGATGGCAGATGCAGGAAGATCCCCTATGCGATGATGGTGTGTGGTCACGCTGGGGACGATCGTCATATGATCTATGACAGCGCTCATAATACCGCTCAGAACGTGACGGGGAGGAGTGTCGAGAGGAGTGTACACTGCCATGTTGGATATAATAGATGCGACATGGAGAGCGTCTAACAGACCCGTACCTTGAGAATCGGGAGGGTGAACGAGATCGTGAACGGGACCGACGTGCCTCTAAATACACTGCGTCCCTATAATTACGCCGGCTATACGTGATCCGTGAAGGAGAAACACTATAGTCACGGTAGCGACCATGCCTTGCTGGTGAAACAGCTGAAGAAAAAGACCTGTCTCTATAATGGGTCTTTGACAATGACTTCCTAGGTCTTGAAGCCTCGTCCATCCCCACAGCCACAGGGGAGCCAGGCACCGAGTGGAATTGAAGCGGTGCCGGGGAAATCAGCTGTTGCTGCGCTGATGCCGGTGCCGGTAGAATGCCCGGTGCCGGGGTTAACTACGGTGCCGAGTCTGAGGCATTGGAGTGTTCTGCCTCAGATACCGGTGCCGGAGGGGACGGTGCCATCATCATCATCGGGGCCGGCGAGGTAGGCGCCGTTACAGCGGGTGCCGCTGAAGCCGGTGCCGAGCGGCTGGTCAATTGCGGCACCGGCGCCTCTGTCAATTTCAGGGAGCGCGCAGCTGAAGCCGGTGCAGACTTGCCGGCCAGCTGCGGCACCGCTCCCGATGCCGGCGCTGAAGCCGCTCTCACTCTCGGCGGTGGGGGCTCTCTCATGCCAGCCCCAGCAAGTTGTCCGGACCCCCCGGGGGTCACCTTGGAAGCCGCTGCCGATGTTGTGGCTGCTGCAGGGAGAGAGCGCCTTGGGGACGGCTTTGATGTTTTTGAGACAGCTGGTCCCGGAGAAGCCGCTCTCCTCTTACGCGCGGAGGTTTTTGTGGCTGCAGGAGGGATCGGGTCAGGCTGCACCGTCTGAGGAGAAAGGGGGAGCTCCGTGTGCGACCCAAGGCGGATGAGAGGAAACTGGCGGGCGCCAGACCGCGCGCGGCAGATGAAAGGCGCGAAACCGGCTCGCGCACGCGCGGTCTGGCCGAACACAGCTCTGGCAAGCTCCGATTTGCGGCGCCGGGACCAGCCCGACACCAGACGTGGAGCACCCACGGGGACTACCCGAAGAAGAACATTAACATCCTTGTCTTCATCTCCCGCTCCCTCCGGGCTCCTGAGGGTAGCTTGCGACAACGGGTGCACTTTTTGGGGACATGAGTTTCCCCCAGGCACCTGACACAAGTGCCACGGCCGTCAGCCGTTGGCATGGCTTCACGGCACACTCAGCCTTTTTTAAAGCCCGTTGTTCCAGGCATTGTCAGCACAGTTAGAGAAACCGAATGCCTGTGTAATCCCCGTTGCGGGAAGTCAGTTTCACCACTTTGGCGCTTTGCTGCAGCGCTTGTCAAAGAAAAACGGTTTTGAGAGAAAAACTTCTTTTTTTTTTTTTTCTTTTGAACAGAACAACAAGTAACAGGAACACGACTAACACTAAGCTTTAACTATTTACAGATAGGAAACTATCTCACAACATCACTGAGGGAAGAGATCAGGGAGCTCCCACCGCGACCTGAGGCGGTTGAGAGGAACTGACGGCGCACGCGGCTGATCAAAGGCGGGAACGCTAGCCTGGGGAAGCACGCATGCGTGAGCCGGCGGAGCACGGCTATGAAAAGTCTCCGAGCCGCGGCGCCGGGACGGGACCCGACACCTAGAGTGGAGCACCCACGGGGCCACTCGAAGAAGAACATGTAGTTACAGTAAACAATGCACTTCCGGTAAGTGGCCACTGGTCGACGATTCCTCACTGCAAAAAGCTAGCCTAATGCTCGTTTATAGGACTGCTTCCTGATGCCAGATTTTGAGAGCATTTTCATCTGTCTTTCCTTGCTTTTCTGTTGCATTTTTATAGTATATTGACTTGTTTTTTCTCTCCATGTGGCATTGTGGCAGTTATGTGAATATATGAGAGCAGTTCTTTGATTCCTAGAGAGCTGTGCTATATTGGATCTGGAAAGAAATCTGTCAAAGAATGGTTTCATAAAGGGAAGATTATACCCAATAAACTATAGTTGCCTTTACACTGATGGGCAGGAAGAGTGAAGATGTTTAAGGTGGGCCTTTTGAGTTTCATATCTTTAAAAAGATTTATGTGCTTGCCATAAAGGGAAGATTATACCCAATAAACTATAGTTGCCTTTACACTGATGGGCAGGAAGAGTGAAGATGTTTAAGGTGGGCCTTTTGAGTTTCATATCTTTAAAAAGATTTATTACTACCTGGAGGTTACAACCAAGATAGGGACCTGACATGCTAGGAACTCATCACAGTACATATGTAGTAAGAAACACTTGAAAAAAAAAGTGGCTGTGTGGCACCTTCGGCATGTCTACACTAAGGAGTTATTTTGAAATAACAAGCAGAGCACCCACGATACCAAACCCATTATTTCAAAATAAGGGGCTGGTTATTTCAAAATAATAACTCTTACTTTCCTTGGGGAATAAACTTATTTTGAAATAGATATTTCAGGAGTTATTTCAAAATAAGTTATTTCGAAATAATGTCCTAGTGTAGACATGCCCTTAGAGACTAACCAAAATATATAGAATCATGGCCTTTTGTGGGCATAACCCACTTCATCATATGAACTGGAGACTGTTTACCTTGAAGAACTTAAAAATTTATATAAACAAGAGACACAAAATGTAAGATGAAGAAAGTGTGACTCCCATTTTAGAGATGGGGAACTCAGCCACAGAAAGATTAAGTGACCTGCCCAGGGCTCAAAGGAAGTCTGTGGCATAGTCAGGAATTTAATCCAGGTCTCCTGTGACCAAAACCAATACCTTGATGACAACATTATCCTTCCTACTATGCATGTACTCAGGCCTGCTCACGGTGGGGGAGCAAATGGGACAGTTGCCCTGGGGCCCAGAGATTCAAAGGCGCCCAGGACTCCTGGTCTCTGCTACTGTGGCAGGGGCGGTGGCTGGAGCCCCAACCTCTTTACACTGCCAATGGAGGGGCGTGCCACGTGCTCCATGCAGCACTAGAGTACTGGCTGCCCTCGGCCGTACCCCTTCTACCTGAGACTCTGCTCTTTCTGGGATCCACCTTTCACCTGGCCCAGGGGCCAGCAAAGGCTATTGGCCCTCTCCCTGCATAAGCTCATAAAGTCCACATGGCATATTAGAAAAGCAGCAGACAAGTGTGGAAGTGACTCCACGATGTCTGTGCTACAAAATGACTATTGGAACCAGTAACTGTAATCATAGTAATAGAGATAGAGTATGAGGTCACAAACACAGGATTATGGGCTTGATCTGGCAAACACTTGGCATACAAAATTCCCGATAGGAATAGGCCCTGTGGCTATGAATGAGGAAGATGAAAAAATTGGAATAGGAGAAGGAAAGCTCTTATTTCAGCATAAACACTGACAAGAAAGGGAATTAAGAAAATGATTGTCCAAAGTAATGGATTGCTAGTGCTCTCTTTTCCTGCTCTAGGCTCCAGTGTAAACTCACTTTTTACTACATGCAGGGTGAATGAAGTGAACTGAAATGACTGGAACATCCAAGTAGGAAACATTCATGAGGATCCTGTGTCACATATGCAAGAAGGTTTAATATATTTCTGGTATTTACTGTATTATACTGAGCCCTAATCTTATTGATAATGTCAGGTCAATATTCTGTCTTGATTTATATCTATGCATCTTCCATAGAAGTTATTGGGCTTGCATTAGTAACTCAGACTAAAATTTAACCCTGTCTTTAATTCCCATGTAAACATGCTACTTTCTGCTTCTAAGTGCCTTAACAAAAAACCCTATACTGACTTGTTACTATACTTATTAATAAAAATGTGATTTGCACTAAAACTCACAATGAACACATACATTAATATTAGGCCATGATTAAAAATTTAAATGCCTTAAAGTTGTGTAATAAGGACTGTACTGACTTAATCTTGAAGTTGCCAACATTATCTGGGAAAGCAAATGCAAATTTCTCACTTAAAAAAAAAAAGCTACTACTAACCATACTATATTATTGCTCCTTTTCTACTACGGGACCTATTCAGCAGAAATTAATTTTCCTCAAGTGCCGGCCATGAAAACTCCATTGGCTTCAACTTGATTCTCTTACACACTAATTCTGATTCAGTAGGCAAAACCTCTGTGCTGTGTATTGCTTACTTTATCTTTCTTTAGCCACATCCAACAAATTGTTTCAGAATATGAAACTGTAGTAGGAAGAGAGCATAGACATAAGTCCGTGTATCAGAGGGCAGGTATGAGGCAGAACCTGCTCAGTCTGGCAAGAACAGAGCTAGCATTGCAGAAACGCACATTCCTAGATCTGCTAGTCATGAGCAGGGATGTAGAAAGTTGTTTAAAAATGTAACCATTAAACAGATAAAAATCATAGTGGTTACACATGCTGCTGGCTCTGCAGTATAAAACTTAAATAAGCTTTATACTGTAGAGCCCACAGCGAAGCCCCCTGGGAGCGGGGCCAGAGACCCAGTGTGTAACCTGCAGTGGCAGGGCCAGGTCCCGCCGCAGATAAGTGTTGCTGCAGTGGGCCCCATGGGGCTGAAGCCACCCCATGCCCAGGGCAGGCGGGGAGCTGTTCCAGACCCTACTGGTTAACCAGAACCAGTAAGCCTCACCCATTAAGGGTGAGGCTTACCAGTTAACGGGTTAACCGTTTACATCCCTAGTGATGAGCACTTATGCAAGCACACCCCAGTATCAGTCGTGCCAGGACATCCTAATATCAAACATGGCACAAAAACATCCCCCAAGATAACAGGAATACACTGACCGCTCCTAAAAATTAGGTCAATATAACAGTACATAATAAAAATGTGTTAATCAAATGAACATATACAAGGTGATTAATAATTAGCCACATCAGAGGACAGTAACTACAATAACTGTCAGAGAGGCAGTACTAACTTGTTTGTATCAGGGTATAAAAATGTACATCAAAGGGAGTATCTTTGTCTGAACTAAAAAAGCAGAAAGCCTCACCATTCTCTGATCTGGTCCATTGTTATGGGCATCCATGTATTAGTAATCCAGTGGAGTCTGCAGGATACTAGTACTAGGATTCATTGAAAATAAACCTGGCCAAGTGCCTTTGTACCTTAATGGATCTTGTGGTCATAAGGCGGGGGGGGGCATTGCTCAAGGTCTGCTATGCTAGCTGTCTGTGCAGGGCTGGGGAGGCATACAGGGGAATGCGCACATAGCCAAACATCTGTCAACATCTAAGAGCAGAAGGCGTGTCCCTCCTCTTTTAGTCTAGGGAAGGTAACTCCTCTAGAAGATGTACCAATCACATATTCGTAGGGCGGAGGGCAGACCTACTATGCACAAGGACACCTTACAGGAAAATGCATAGCAAGATAGTACATATCTACTATGAGAATAGGTATTCCCTGTGCATCTTGATGGTCACAACCAGCTAGGCTGACATTCTAGCCAGCCTAGTCATAGGGAGAAGAATGAGAGGAGATTAGTTTGTTGCAAAATTTCTTTTCACTCTTTGGCTGTCCTTGGGAGGTACCATTAAACTTTGCTACAGTATTTTCTAAAGCCCATCACTGTTTTCTACTAACAGGATAATCACAGAGGGTACGTCTACACTACAGCGTTAATTCGAGTTAACTTAATTCGAAATAGTTAATTCGAATTAAGCTAATTTGAATTAATGCATCTACACAGAAAACCTATTTCGAAATAGCATTTTGCTATTTCAAAATAGCACGTCCACACTGAGTGGACCCTGAACTGAAGTTAAGGCTGGCCGGAACCAGTGCTGGCAGGGCATCAGGTTAGGACTTAGTGTGTGGGGCTGCTGCCTGAGGCTAACTGAGCTCCGTGCTTAAAGGAACCCTACCCCCACCCCGGACAGACAGTTCTCAGGGTTCCCCACTTGCTTGTCTACCTCGATGAAGGATAGCAAAGCAGTCCTGTCTTGGAGTGCCCTGAGTGCCCACACTCGGGACACCACCGCACTCGGCCACATGGAGCCAGAGCTGCCCCTGGGCATGCCGGTGCATCTCGTGGGGTCATTGCCATCAGCCTGGCTGCACTTGCTGCAGGCTGCCATCTGGGGGCTCCATCGGGGGGATGTCAGGATCCAGGAGGCCCTGCAGGAGAGCATCCACCCCGAGGAGCCCTCAGAGCCACCCCGGTCCTCCCCACCGGGGGCTTGTGCCCCATTCCTCCCTCATGTCCTTCCACTTACCACTCTCTAGCCCCCCTTCCTGATGTCAAATCAAAGACACGTATGTTCAAAAATAGAAACTGGGTTTATTGAACAAAACTTGGGGGGGGGATGAACCTCTGGGGAGACTGGGAAAAGGAAGTGGGAGAGGGGAAGAGAGAAGGTGGGAGAGGGAAAACCTGGGAGGAGGGAGCTAGAAGGGGGAAGCAAGGGGAAGAAGGAGAAGGGGAAGCTCAGGGCCCAGGGTTGGGGGTCTCGCCGGACCAACTTGATTTTCATGCAAACCTGCTTCTGGGTTCGCATGTGGCCTTTGATGGCCAGGCTGGCAGCTATCCTGCCATAGACGGCTGCATTCCTCCATCTAGTGCGGAGATCATGGAGTTGGGGGCATCCCCCCAAACCTGAATAAGGTCCATGATCTCCACCCTGGACCAGGAAGGCGTCTGCCTTCTCCAGCCCGTCAGGCTCCTGGGAGCTGGCAGACAGCTCCTAAGGAGCGGTGGAGGGCTGGCTGCCAGTGGCTTGCTGGCTTATGTTTTGGGGCCACTGGGTCAGGGGCCCCGGGGGCCACTGCTGACTCTGGGCTGGCAGGCTTGGAGCTGGCACAGGCACTGTGGCCAGAGTCTACCCCTTTAATGGCTCTGGGGCTGGGGGAGAGGAGAGTAAGTTTTCCTGGTTGTGCCCAGAATGGCCACCAGGGCTCCCTGGGAAGGGCTAGAGGCCCCCTATTTCGAATTAAGTGTCTACACAGCACTTAATTTGAAATAGCTATTTCGAATTTGGTGTTACTCCTTGTAGAATTAGGTTTACCAAATTCAAATTAAGCGCTCCGCTATTTCAAAATAATTTCGAAATAGCGGTTTGCATGTATAGACGCTATTAAAGTTAATTCAAAATAACGGCTGTTATTTCGAATTAACTTTGCAGTGTAGACATACCCATACAGAATGCAGATGAAGTCTGTTGTCTCAGGGAGCTTCTTTAATGTAAAATTTGTATATTATTATCATTGAATAGGATCCTATGACATTACCTTGTTCTTGCTGGAACTACTATTATGAAATCTAGAACCCATTATCACCTGACAATTATATTTTTGTTATGTAATATCTTCACTAGGTGTTTACCTCAGTGGAGGTGCATTTACCGTAATTGCACCTTATGCAGTCACTTCTTAAATATTTTGTTATCTGCACCCAATTAAATCAATGCCAGCTAAAATAATTCCTTATTAAGTGGCTACAGGTAACGTGACTGCACCATAACTATCACCAGTCATGGTGAAAACTGCCTACAAGTATTTGAAAAAAAAAATAAGTGGAAGAACTATGCTGAGATTAGATTAAGATATGGAAAATTCAGGCGTAATGTTATTAAAAACTTCCATTAGGCTGTAACAATCTACCAAAGGGAATAGTAGAACCTCCATAACTCAAAGACATTTTAAATTAGGCTGGAAAAAGCACAAGAAAATACCCTATGTTGCCTAAGGGATAGACTCAATGAATCAGTGGAACTTTTCTCTCACTAGTGTGTCTATGATTCAGTGAATAACCAGATCATTAGTAACACTCCCTAGCACTTATTTAGCCCTTTACACCTACGCAGCCCTGTGAAAACATTAGCTAATTAATATCCAAGATCAGCTGAAAAATCCCAGGTTACACAATCATTGCGGAAGTGGCAGAGTGCTCCCACCATTGTGGCAACCCTTCTGGCTTCTGCACTTCTCCAGTGGAATGGGTCGCGAAAGGAGCTGAGTCCTTGTCCCCACGTCCTTTCCCCAGAGGCCTGCCCGACCTCAAGGAGTCTCCTGCGTGACAGAGTCCCTGGAACCCTGACGAAGCTGGGCCCAGCATTCCTGAGGGGCTCGCCCCTTCCCTTGTCATGGCCAGGACAAAGGCTCTCCCCAACTTCAAGACACTTCCTCTGCTCCGGATGCTTCCCTGATCGTTGCCTAGCGTTCAAAGCAAATGCACGTGATTAAGCAGCACCCAGATCAAAATAAGGAAGAAAGGGGAAATGTTAAAGGAAAACCCCAGCCTGGGGCACGAACAGCCACCTCTGGAGAGCAAGGGCAGTTCAGTCAGTTCCTCACACCTCTGGCCTAGGCCCAGGCTGTGCTGCAGGGATGCCACGGTCAGACACTCTCTTTAGTGATGGCCACCTGCCCTCAGGATCTAGGAGGCAGGGGGGCCCTTTTCCCCAGGGTTGGTCCTTCCATCGGGGCTATGAGCTGGGGCTGGTGGTGTCTCCCTGTGCTAGGCCCTCTGCCCAGGGCCCCCCTCACTTCCTTGGCTGCTCACTGCCCCAACTTCCCAGGCTGCCCCTCTGCCTGGCGTGGCTCTGCCCCCTCAGCTCAGGCTCCGGCTCTCACTTTACCTCAGCCCTGCTCAGGCCCAGGCAACGAGAGTTCACACGGAGGACGGGACCTCCCCAACATTCTGACTCCTTCATTGGCCTGCCTGCTCTGTCCATCAGGCTGGCCTAGAACTCTGGCCTCTCCTCATTGGTCCTGAGGACTGTCTGTCTCAGGGTCCTGGTTTCTCACCAGCCCCCAGCCCCGTTTTCTTCTGGCACTGGAGTGGCCAACTGACAAACCCCATTGAGGGTCAGTAAAGCTACGTCTAGACGGCAGGCTTCTTTCGGAAGAAGCTTTTCCAGAAGAGATCTTCTGAAAAAACTTCTGAAAGAGCGCGTCCACACTGCCAAAGCACATCGAAAAAGCAATCTGTGATTTATCGTGTAACCCCCTTTTTTCTCCCCGGGTTACTCGGGAGCAGGTCACATTCACAGGTGTACCTGGGCACCTGATGGTTTTAACATAAAAGGAGATCCTGAGTACCCCAACCAGCCAATGCCAACCAGCATTTTTTCATTCAGCACTAAACCAGGTGGCTCCATGGCCACTGATATGGTTAGAAAATGAACTGATGGGCTGCAAGTGATAACAAACCCAAAAGGAAGCCTCCCAGGGGCTCACCTAGTAAAAGCAGCATTCAGCCTACCTCAGCTAAAAGGAAATCATTCTTTTCAAATCCGATGCAGTAGGGTTAGCCCAGGCCTTTCCTTTTATTCCAAAGGCGACACACATGGGGAATCACATAAAGCAAAAACATTACTCAACTTGCCTGTCATTAGCAGGCAATTAGTCAGAGATGAAAAACCCGTAGTGTATAAATGGGGTTTAGGAAGGTTCTGAGAAGCCATCTAATTTTGTACTGTGGGGGACCAAAGGTAGAGGAACATTATATTTTTAGAGAGGGTTATTAGAATCTGGTCATTCCAGCAGAGTCAAGTGTGCAGTTTGTTATTAGAGACACGATGGGTGAGGCAATATCATCTACTGGAGAGAGACAAGTTTTCAAGCTACACAGAGCTCTCAAAAGCTTGTCACTCTCATCAACAGAATTTGATCCAATACAAGATCTCATCTCACCCATCTTGTCTCTCTAACATCCTGGATTGGACAAAGCTACAACTACACCACATATAGTCTGTGATTGTCATTCTTCTGGTTACAGTCACTGCATTTAAGAATCTCAGAAATACTAATTAGGCAGGGATCTCACACGCTTTACATGTGAAATCAGACGAAACACCCAAAAATAAGTTAATGCCAGGTTTTTAGCATGCATCAAAGTTTATCATCCCCACCCTTCTCCATTTTTGTAGTTAAAAAAAATGCCACATACTTCAGGATGTTTAACAGAGCCACAAATAGGAGGCTGATAAAATTGAAACATTTGTGAGAAAATCAAGAGCGATTTAGAAGTCTTCTGTTTTCACTAATTTTGTTTATTTTCACTCCCCACATATTGTTTCTCTGTTCTCCCTAGTATGGCAGAATTGACAAAGTGTATGGACAGATTTACAAATTAATAAATCATTTCACACATCAAGCAACTGCAGTCACTTCTCCACATCAAGGAACTTGCTATAAAGTTTAGGAAAGTTAAGCAAATTGCTTTCTGATAACACAGTCTTTGCTCACTCTATGAAAAGATTACTATAACCTCTTGGGCAGGAATATTACTTTTGTTTTAGAACAGTGTTACTGGTAATCCTGAAAGGGATTTAAGGGTGAAAATGGAAAGCAAATTATACATACATTTGCAATATATTGTGGTATCAAAAAGGGCAATGTAATTTTGGGCTAGATATTCTGAGGTGTCATGTTGGAGAGTAAAGAGAGAATAGTCCCTTCTCAATACATCTCTGCTGGGATACTGTACTCAAAGGCAGGTTCCTCATTACTAGAAAGATACTGAAAACTGAAGCGAGTTCAGAAAAGGGCAAGAGAAATTTTGATGGGACTCGAGGGACCAATTTGTAAGGACAAAAGAAAAGAGTTATTCATTATTTTGTTCTACACCAAAAAGAAATAAGTCTCATAGTAAAAAGACCCTTTAATTAGTAAGAAGATGACATTTAAATAAGCAAATGTAGCCTGAAAATATCATGTAATTCAGACGTGTATATTGAGAGCACATGCTTGATTGGTCTGTGGAATTAATTACCTTTGGAAATGGTGGAAACTCCATCTTTCAGCACATTTAAGCAAATATTGTTACTATTGTCATCAATGTTCCCTCCAATCTTTGGCATCCATGTGTGGATTTTTTCCATCCACATGCAGAATACATTTTATGTGAACCAAGGCACATGTGAATGTGCACCACCAGTAGAAACAAAAAGCCTAATTGCGGGCACTCTGCTAACCAGGTGGGCAGCATTTGAATCTCTCCTGAGTGGCCACAGGAGTGCACAGCTTACAGGGAACACTTATTGTCACATCTGTGGTTGCTTGGGACGCACGTAAATTTCAGTTCTGTGGCAAAGTCCTCGCCCAAGCCCGTCACCCGGGAACTCCTTCTTCAGCCACAAATCACCTGAGACCTTCTCTTGTGCAATCCCGGGCCTTTTATTATCTGTGCCAATTTCCCACCACCTCCTATTTACAGAGCTTTGGTTGTTCCTTCCTGCAGCAAACTCAGACAGCCTCTCCAGGTGGCTGGGGAACACACTCAGCCACTCTCTGGCTCCTCCCCTTCCACTGCCTCTCTGGCTGCCTTATCTAGCCCTTTGGCTAAGGAGGCCCAAAGCTGTTTCCCATTAGTCCCTCAGGCATGGGCTTGCTTAGCTGATTTCAGTTGTGCTTTTCAGCCAGGCTGTAATGGCAGAGCTCTGGCTTAGCCAGCAGCTTATCACACACCTCCCCCCCCTTATGAACTGCCAGATTTGGGCAGGCCGCAGCCCTCCCCAAGGTCCCTACCCTGATGCCTCAGCGCCTCCCACAGTTGAGCACATAGGGTGGCCTGCCAGTCCTTAAAGCTCTCCACTCCTGGGAGTGGCCCGACCCCCTTTGTCCTGGGGTCCTTGTGGGGCAGTCCCTCAGTTGGGGCTGGGCGATCCCTGGGGACCCTTTTCAGGGGTTCCCCCCGCCCTGGGCCACACTGGCCCTCACTAAGGTGGTCCCTTCAGGGCAAACCCCCGTTTGTGCCCATGCAATCCCTAGGGACTTCTCCGGGAGGCTCCTTTGTTCCTTCCCTGTAAAAAATTACAGTGGCAGGGCCCTGGCCCATAAAATTCAGCCCTCGCCCACAGGTCCTCACACCAGTCACACCCCCATCAGGCCCTCTGGTCCCTCCTTCACCCCCCTTCCTTCAACCTGAATTGGGGGGTCAGGGGCCTGCCCCCCTTTGTGCGATACCATTTGGGCCTCAGTTTCCCTCATCTCCCTAACTGAGGTCAGCATCTCCTCCCCTAGGGGCTGCTCTGGGAAGAGATCCGGTTGTCCCCCCTCTCCTTGGGAGGAGCTAGGGCCACCCATCTCCCCCAGACACTCTTCCCATCTGTCTGTCCCCATGGGGTTAGGGCACTGCCCCGATTTGTGCCATAGTTCCCTACACCCATAGTATGAATAGCTACATTGAAAGGTTGGGGGGAACTTCTTAGCTTTCCCTGAGGCCTCTCTCTCTCTCTCTCGGTGGTGGGCCGGTCCCAGTCCTGACCTACCACCACCTGATACAGTAGCAGGACAACTATCCCAACCCGCTTCCATCAGAAGCTGCCCCTCACTTTCAGCGGCACCTGGACTGCTGGGCAAGACCTCTTGTCCCCCTGGGTGCTTTCTAGCATCACCTGTGCTCCGGGGACCATCCAGTGCAGCCTCACCAGCCCCTTCCGCACTAGCGAGTGGGCTGACATGCAGTCCATTAGTTTGTGCAGGGCCTTTCTCCCCACCTGTGTCGGGACAGTGGGCAGACTCTGCCTCTTACCAAGTTCTCCCCTCCTGAGTCCACCCACAGAACCCCACATACCCACAGTCCATGCTGTCTGGGCAGTCCCGCTTCCTATGCCCTGCCCTTTCGCACTGCCAGCAGGTCATTGTGCCGGCCTCCCAGGTGCTCCTCAGGGTGCCTCCTTCCTCTCCAGGCCTTTCCTAGAAAGGGGCTCCTCCAGCTTCCTTCCTGGACCCTTGTCCCTGTAGGGTTGGCCTTCTCTCTGGGGAACCTCCACCTCAGGATACTCCTCCGCCAACCTGACCGCTGCATCCACTGTTGCAGGCTGGTGGCGCCTGACCCACACGCAAATAGTCTCCAGTAGGGCTTGCAGCAACTGCTCGAGTACAAGCATGTCCTTTATTTCCTGCACCATCTGTGTCTCCGGCTCTGTAACTTCAGAGCAAATACCCGGGGCCTCACTGCTGCTGTCCATCGGGTTGACTGAAACTTCTGGAGATATTTTTCCATGGACAGACTCACCTGGTCCAAAATGGCCACCCTCATTGCCTCATAGTTACAGGCTTGTTCATCCCCCAAGGCCATGTAGGCTGCTTGAGCCTCTCCTGCCAAATAAGGAGTCAGACATAGGTCCCAGGTAGTCCTCTCCCATCCAGTGCAGATGGAATCTTCTAAGGAGCTACCTGCTCTAAAATCCCCAGAAGCATCTGGGTCATCTGCTGGCCCCATTTTACAGAGTCCCAGGCATGGTGGCCATGTCCCATCCCCTGCCCCGGGACTCACCACTTGCTGCAGGAGTTGCTGCTGTGTCTTGCTCTGTTCCTTGATAAAGTTCTGCAGGTTTTGCTGCTGTTCTGCCTACCAGGTTAACAAGGCCTGTCTCTCCGCCTGGTGGGACTGCTAGAAACTTTGCAGGGCCTGCTGCACCTGCTCTTGCTGTTTGACAAGCCACTGCAGGGTCTCCTCCATCTCGGGGCCAGGCGATATTGTTTGGTCTGTACCTCTGCTAGCTATACATCCTGAGACTCAGCAATTCATTTAAACAGTTCCTGGAACTGTCTCAGGTCATCCGGGGGGCACATATCCCCAGGGAAGACCACCTCATCGGGAGAAGATGAAGACTGGTCTGTCGGTGACATCTGCTCAGGTTGATCCTCGGCTTCAGATATCTGTCCTTCCTCAGGTGTGGACTGTTGTGGTTGTGCCTGAGGACTTTTCGGAGGCGGTGAGGCAAGGTATTCCTTTTGTTGTGTATGTGATACTGCTGGAACGTGCCGATAGCCTGGGGAGTGGCAGCAGCATGTAGGTCGGGCATAGCAGCGGGACCTGTAGTAACTGTGCGATCTATGGTAGCGATCATGGTAACGGTCAGTGTAAGTTGGGGAGGACCGCCTGGAAGATGTTATGCTGCCATGTCATCTATAATAAATTGTGCAGGGAGAGCGCGTTGGTGAGCGCGGTAAGCGAGGCGAACACCTTCCAGATGATGGTGGTAACAACGATGTGTATCTGTGAGCACGTGACCCGTGGTGTTGCCGCCAGCTCCCGGTGTGGTGATCTGGGGCTGTGTCGGGGTAAGACGCCCGAGCGATGTGGTATGGTCGACCCCCGTGTATGGGGGAATAGTGTATAGAAGGCGAGGGAGACGGTGCCGGGGAGAAAGTCGGAGATGGGGAGAGTGATGGCAGACGCGTGGTTGTTTTGCGAGTGGCTTTTCTCGGTGCCATAACCGCGCTGCTGTCCGACTCTGTGTGTTCTCCATTATCAGGCACTACCAGTGCTGGAGTCTGATCTGGTTCCGTGCTGTGCGGTGCCGGTGCATACGGTGACATCAGAGTGGTTGCTTCCACCGGTGCCAGTGCCTCTATCGCCGGTGCCACTGGTGCCGCCGGTTGTGTTGCCGGTGCTGAGCCCTCTTTGTGAGTGGCTCTCGGTGTCGGCGCCGCCTTCCATGCCGGCAGGGCACTTGTGCTCGGTGCCGGGGTGGCTGATTTTTTGGATGCAGCTACCGTAGCTGTTTTCGGAGCCACGGGAGTGGTTCCCGACGTGCCTGGCTTGTCTCCTCTTCTGACCCTTGCCGTGGGTCCAGCAGGTAAAGAGTGAATGGGGGATGCTCTCACTCTCTTTGTTGCGGGCGGCCCAGGGAACGAAGTGATCCGCTTGTGTGCCCCCGTAACGTTTGAAGTTGGCGGTGGAGTGCCACTTGAAGGTTGCAGGGCTTTCTCAAATAAAATAATCTTTAGACGCAACTCCCTATCCCTGTGCGCCCTGGTCGTAAGTTTCGACTAGTGCTCACATTTTTGCGGATTGTGAGCTTCCCCCAGGCAGCGGATACAAGCTGCATGGCCGTCCTATGCCGGCATAGCCTCCCGGCAGAGGAAACACTTTTTGAAACCTGGCGAGCCAGGCATGTTGGGGTTCCATCAACTGGTGCGAACCCGCAATTAATTTTAAAGTAACGAAGGAACTAACTATTTAACTTTTTTTAAAACTAACTATCTACTAACCAACAAACTAATAACTATTATCATAACAAGAACTCTAACTACAATTAAATTGTGAATTTCTACACAGAAACTACGCTTCACTGAGGAGAACAGAGAAGATCCGCCAGCAACTGAGGATGGTTGAAAGGAACTAGTGGGAACCGGACCATGAGATCAAAGGCATGAACGCTGCAAGACGCTAACCGCACATGCGCGGTCTGGCTGACTACGGCTACTGAAAACCTCCGACTAGCGATCCCAGGACAAGCCTGACACCAAGAATGGAGCACCCACGGGGACCACTAGAAGAAGAAACAAACTTTATGGGACCACGGGAAACTTGGCCACACCCCTATGACAAGTGGACATCCAGCTCACTAAAATCATGCTGGATCATGGATGTTTCCAGATCAGAGAGTGCTGAACTAGAGAGGTTCAACCTGCATAAGAAGAGATAGAATGAAACACTTTTTTTATCTTTTAGCAACCCAGCTGTTATAGGGAATGAATGCTATCTAAAATCTAGAACTAGACGTTTCCTTTTTTCTCTTCTTTTTAGACTTTTGGCTGTGTGAACCCATTTGTCTTAGGCCAGGGGTGGGGAACCTTTTTTGGGTCAGGGGCTGCTGACCCACAAAAAAATCAGTTGGGGGCTGCACACAAGTGAGAAGCAAAGAAAGAGTGAGAAGGAGAAAGACACTCCCCAGATTCCCCTTGCACACCAGAGCCTAGGGGGACCCAGGCTAGTAGATTTTGTCTGCACCAGCTCTGCAGGCAGGTGGCTGGGGGGCTGGACCGCCAGCGTAGGCTCCCCAATGCTGAACCTTGGGGGCCAGATCCAGGCAAGCTGGAGGCTGCATCTGGCCCATGGGCCTGAGGTTCCCCAGCCTGTCTTAGGCTATAGGAAGATTGGTTTTAGAAACTAGCAGCTGATCAGGGTGCTTTGGCCACAGCTAGTTTCTGTCACTGGTTGGTCAGATATTTTTAATAGGTTTCAAGGTCTGAAGGGACCATAGTGACACAAACGGAATGCACTAGGCTCACATTCAGTTCTTATACTTTTAGCTTGTTTCAAGAGAAACTTGGTCATTGTTGCTGCTTTCTCCCCAAGACAGTTACAAAAAGGTGTAGCTGAGGGAAGCACGGAGAGCAAGTAAGTGCTAGAATCCTCGCAGAACATTCTCCACTCCTTAGTGAATAGCGGTTTATAGTTTTGTATTTGTGGTAAAAATTATTGAGAAACAACACCTAAAAGTACAGGTGCTACAAGGCTATGCCAACAATATTGGTAGGATTGCACAAAAAAGGTAGATATTATCCGAATTTAAGATTTCCCTAGAGTTTGTCTCTTACTCTATAAAACTCATACACACAGAGTGCAATGTCTACTTAGCTGTGAAAAGTAAAATGCTATTGTCTCTGCCCAACCACAACAGAAAAACAGGGCCCTATGGGGGTGCCTTGTTATCCTAAACATTTTTCAGAATGGAACTTGGTCTCACAGCTCATATTCATGAACAGATTCCTCAGTATGTGCCAATATTATTCAGTTGGTCGGGGTGAAAAGCTCTTCAGATGTGTCTGGTGGTATCAAGATTTGATCATATGAGAATGAAATTAATAATGTGGGGCTTATGAGAGTTTTGCAATAGGGAGAATGTTACTAAAGTTACATAGTTAATGCATAAGCAAGTCTGTGTTATTTTCATTCTTCTGATTGCAGTCACGGAATCTAAGAATGTATTAAGTGCTAGTTTGCTGGGGATTTCCTGTAATATATATGTCAGAAAGTCTGAAGCACCCCAAAACAAGTTCAGTCCAGATTTTTAGTATTCCTCAAATTCCCTGGTTACTCTCCACCCTTTCAAACAAAAAGACCCAAATAATTAGTGGGACTTTCAAAAGGGGGTAAATGGGGCAAAAATTGATGGAAATGAGTCAAGTACTACATAAATGTGTGAAATGAACTTTTCTTTTATTAGAGGATGTGTATATTATTGATGTGAGAAACTGACTGCCAAGTGTTTTGATAAATCAAAAATATTATTTGCCAGGGAAAAGCTGAATGCATCTCAGCAGGAATTCAAAGGAATGCACACATTGCGTGCTTGGAGTATTGAGAGACCGAACCACACACAGCAAAAATCCTCTACTCTGTTTCAAGCCAGATATATTCCTATTGGATTGAATCATTCATTACACTGTTTTAAGGGAAAATGAGATGTTTAACAATGTTCATTTATATAATACCTCCTTTTCATTATATTTTTTCCCTTAAAAAGTGGGTGTAACATGCCATATGAAGGAAAGTGTGGGGAGCAAGATAACTTTGACAGTATAGGATGGGATGACATATGTCCAGCCACTACTGTATTTTCTGATGTCACAAAATAAAAGGTTCTTCTGTTATGGGAGACAGCTGGCTGCTTATACCACAGTTGTCTAGTGAAAAATCAATCACATGAATCCCCTCAGCATTATAGTGGGACGTGTCGCTAAGAAAATCTGAGTCCAAAGATCAAGAAAAGACTGTTACCTTTTCTGTAGTAACTGGTATTCTTCGAGATGTGTTGTTCACGTCCATTCCAATCAGGTGTGCGTGTATCGCACGAGCCTCGGAAACTTTTTCCACTAGCAGTTCCCCTCCAGGTTAATTGCTTTAAAGTTAGTGGTTACTTAATAATTAGGTAATTGTACTTTTAAAGTTATGATCTGAAAGGAATTTTTTTCATAAGGGATGCCGGAATAATTATTCATGGTACTATGTCATTTAGCTCATCATCACTTGTAAGTTGTAAAGAGAAAACAAGTGGGCACAGGCAGGCAGATGCTGCGAAAGTACAAAGAAACAATGAGACAATATGGTCAGCATGATAAGCTATGGTCTCTGCATACTACCAGCCTAAATGTTGCGATTTTTTTCTGTCGGGACCTCAGCAAAGGAGAGTATTAAGAAATGATTTGAAGGACGATAGTGAGTTGGTTTTGTAGAGGTTTATGGGGAGCTCCTTCCAAGCATGAGAGGAAGGATGGGAGAAAGGAGAAAGGAGCTGTTTGAAAATGTAACAAGTGTGTGGTAGAGGCTGGTCCCATGGTCCCATCTAGGTAGGAGTTGACATTTTGATAGGGAATGAGAGAGAGTGGAGATAGGCCAGGAGAGAGAGTCTTGAAAGTGAAGCCAAGTATCTTATAAGAACATAAGAACAGCCATACTGGATCAGACCAAAGGTCCATTTAGCTCAATACCTGTCTTCTGACAGGATACTTATGTCTGATGTGCTAGGAAAGGGGAAACCAGTGGAGAAATGTGAAATCATTTTTCAGGCCTCAAATGTCTAATTCCAGGAGTTAATTTCTTAAGCCATTCATAAGCTTCCATTTCCAAATCCACTCCATATTTGCTTTTTGTTTGTTTTCCAAACTTCTTATGCCTTCCAGCTGCCTTTTATAACATGAACTGTTGGTCCATTAGACTCACCTTGTTAAATACACAACTCCCAAGATCCAATGGAGTTGTTAATTGAGAGAATCTTAAGCATATCTTCTAGGCATGGCTACATATCTTATACACACAAACTTTTTAAAATACTGTTCTCTGATAAAGGTAAAATCAAGGGAAGGAGAGGAAAACTTGAGGCCACACTCTGAGGCTTTGTCTACACTCCGAGTGGGTTTTTCTGAAAAAGATACGCAAATTGTGAAGCGCAATTTGCGTATCTTTTTCCGCTTGTTATTTCAGAAGAGGCTTTTCCAACATTTGGCCTCTCTACATGGAGCCAAATGTCGGAAAAACCTCCTCTTTCAGAACTTCCCTTATTCCTCATAAAATGAGGAATACAGGGATGCCGAAAGAATATGCCTGCTTTCTCAGAAACTGTTCCGAAAAAGCGGATACATTCCCTGGACGAGGCAGAATTTTTCTGGAATGCCTCTGGTATCTTGGAAAAACTCTGCAGTCTAGACATAGCTTTATAGGTGCCAGGAGGAAATAAGTCCATTGTGTTAATTATTACTCCACTAGGAGATTTACCTGATATTGCTTGGGTCCTTAAACTCAATTAATTTTAGTTTTTCTTCATTTGAATCATAGCTCTGGGGGAGCCTGGAGGTGAGGGGTTCAGGATGCAGACTGCCCTGAGGAGAGAGGACTTCTCCAGCCCTCTTTCATGGCAGCAGTTTAGAGCCAGGTGAGAAGTGCCTCTCCATGGCTGATGCAGCTCCAGCAGGCACAGCCAGGAGAGGGGTACATGTCCCCCAGCTGGAGAGGTCCAGGTTCCTCTGCCCCCTGTGCTTCCTAGCCAGAGTGAGCAATGCAGCAAACTTTGCAATTTCCCTTTGCTCCCTGATGAAGGGGAATAGCCAGCAATGTTCCCATCTGAATCGAGAGAGCCTCCCCCCGGCTCTCCGTAAATGGCACTTGGGAGCGAGAGGTTTGAGGCTGGGGCAGTCCTGAACCGAGGAGGGCACACGCACAGCCAGCCCTTGTTACCCACCTGGTAATTCTGTATCTTTTCTGTATGGTTTTATGACACACAATCCCATTCCAGGCACATCCCATTTTCCAGGCACAACCAGATCCTTACCTTGCTTTAAGTTACGATAAGACGAAGCCATATACAGAATTTGGTGGTCCTAGCTCTTACGGTTTAGGAGGAGTTCTTGAACAAACAGACAGACCCACAGACTCTCTCAACTATATAGCAAATTGTGAAAAACAAGCAAGGCTGCAAAATTCCATTTCCTTGGAACTGGCATTACACAATGCATTGAAATTAGTGTTGTTGATACAAAACATGCAAATTCATATCCTCATGAAGCCTAAAGATACATCTTTTTTAATCCCTTTAAAGACAGGAAATGCTTTAAAACATCTACAGTCTCCTCGCTATTTGGAAACAAATGGTGCTCTAAACTCTCTATGTGTTATGAAAGCAATTAACTATCAATGTCTTTGCTTTCTGAGTCTCTTTTTGGAGACAATTGATCTTTTCACGTCTGTTTAGTCTGAACAAGGGGATTTGCCACACCAGGAGAGGTCCCCTGCTATAGACCTCCTAACCCTCTGCCCCTCCCTACTGCTGGCTGCTTCTGGCTATGCTTGGACCTCGGGCCCCAGCCTCCCTGCCGCTGGCCCAGCTGGGGCTCTCTGGGGCTGGAGCTCCCTGGCCCTTGGGTCAGGAGCTGCCGCTGGAGCCAGAGCTCCCCAGATGCTGGAGCTCCCCATTGTGACACCGCTACGCCCTGCCAAGGGGCTCCCCAGCCAAGTCGCCTCCCCCCCCACACACACGCTGTACTCCTGCCCGCTGCCAGACCTTCCTTTCCCTGGGCTCTGTGGTCCAGGAACATCCATGGTCCTACTGAACCACAGATGTTGCTGGACCAGAGTGTCCTGGTTTAGGGGAGGTACAACCTGTACAACAAATGAAGCGTGACATAACATGATTTACTATATCAATGGATATATTCTTACTAATACAGACCATAGAAACTAAAAAGCTATGTATACCCTTGACTCAAGCGTCATTGCCTCATCATTAAGTGACTCAGATTTATTAGCAACAATTTTAAATATATAATTGTTGGCAGTGTTTTATCTCCCAATATTGTGAGCAGTGCAGTGAAGGAATTGTTGTCTAGTAAGTGTGTCTGTCACTTGTTCAATTTCAGGTGTAATCCTGAGGTGTTGCAATTTTAAGTACTATAGTCAAATGGAAACTGCACCCAAACAAACTAGATGACACGGGAAGGGTGCCTCACATTTTTAGGATGGTTTTAACCTTCAGGAAACATTTTTTTGTTTATTGTGCTCTTTCGCCTTCTTGGATACAATAGCAACATTGGCGGCAACGACTTTGGAGTTCCTTCTGACAACCATAAGTCACCTTTCCGATACATGAATGGGAGCTTCCTAACCAGGGTAAGTCATCTTAGCGCTTATCTGGATGCGGATTGCATTATGGTACTCATATGGAGATTGAGGACTTTATGTGACTCTGCCATTCTTTAAAAGGCAAAAGATAAAAGAGTTCCTTATTTTTAAATGTAGTAAAGTTTTTTGTGGTTTATTAAACCAGAGCTTTGTGACATGACAAATCTTAATTCCCTAAGTATGTAGAAGTGAAAACAGATAAAGTGTTTTTATGTATACTTATCTGATCCATGGTGACATTTTATCATTTATAATCTAGCAAACAGCTGTTCACAATTCTGTTGGAGAAAAACTAAATTTAAAAACATTTCCATCTTTTTCTGAAGGACTCAGATGTTACATTCACTTCCAGAAGCAGAATGGTAGTCAGATCAGTTCCTTAGTGTTTCTATAATGCTAAGATCTATAAAGAAAAGAACTCTGATAGATAAATCCTGTATTCTTTAGGGAAGAGATTATTTTTCACAGAGGATTCCTTCAATTTGTAAAAACAGTTTTTCATGGGAAAACTCATTTTTCTATTGGGAAAAATTAAGTTATAGTTTAGTGTCACATCCCCAAAATACACATACCTCCCCCCACCCCAAAAGCGTGAAAATATTAAGGGAAGAGGATAAACCAGATTCTTTGCTCTTTGGGGGTTGCTTTGCACATTTTTACAGTTTATGTCAGTCGGTCACATATTAGAGAGCTGCAACTTATTAAAGGGAGTGTGAATATTGTGCAACACCTAGCATACAGGAGTTGTGGGTTTTATAGATACGATGGTATAGGTTGAACTTCTCTAGTCTGGCACGCTCTGGTTTGGCAACATCTGTGGTCTGGCATGATTTTAGCTAGCTGGATGTCCACTTATCAGGGATGTAGTCAGGTTTCCTGCAGTACCATAAAGTTTGTTTGACCTGCTCTCAGTAAGTAGTGGAAGTGTTGGTAATGCTAGAAAATGCTGCTAGAAAATGTTGACCTCCATGGTTTGGCAAATTCTCTAGTTCTTCCCTGGTCAGGTCCCAAGGATGCTGGACTAGAGAGGTTCAACCTGTAGTACAAATAATAAAAAGAACTGAAGAACAGAAAGAACACCTTTATGGCAGAAATGTTTTTTTTTTAAACATAGAATGGAAATCATTACAGGTAGTTATTTGGTTTTTGTTTGTTTGTTTGTTTTTGAGAATTAAGAAAGGAGAAGAGGATTCTACGATTCCATTCTGCCCCACTTCACTGTTTTGGTTTTTTATTTGTTTGTTCTCTATGTCTTAACCAAGATGATTGCTATTACATTACAATTGGTAAGGTTACTCAATGTGACTGCTTGCAGGATGAGGTACTACTCACTGTAAGGATGGGATCATCCGATCTTGGTATAGTAAATTATGCCCTTACATCATACATAAAGTACAAGATATATCTACTATTCTCTAGATGCATTCACTTTACACTTCATATTATTTCTTAATGCTAAGAACCAGCACAATATTTTATTGTCAGATTCAATACTGCAAATAGGTCATGAAAGAAGTGGCTGATAAATAATGACAGAATAGCTGGTTGGCGTAAAAATAGAAGTGCGCAGAGAATGTGGAGCACATCCTATCAGTTTATGACAATAAAGCAACCCAACTTTAGTTTGTATAGTGCACATCATACATCTCAAATCACTTTAGAAGATCAGAATGATGTAAGATACTGGAGAGAGTCTGGTATAAATGATAGAAAACAGCAGAGCAGAGGAAGGGTATTGAATGATGAATAGATTATCATTCAGTCATTAGACCAATTACACAGAGAGGGAAAAATTAAGGATACACAGGCATCTCAGAATTAATGATACATACATTAAATGTCCACTGTCTTCAGTGAAAGTTGCATGGATATATCTAAGAAAAGAATTTAGTTCTATGGGGCATATTTTCAAAGTCCCAAACCTGTCCACTAATTTTTGTGTTTATTTTCAGATGATGCAATTAAATATGCACACTAATGATGATAAAATGTAAATCTTTAACAATCTATCACTCGGGCAGTTAGATATTTCCATTCTACCATTTGTGCTGCATTCAATTGCTGGTGCAAAATTAGAGCCGTCATTTAAAAATGTGGCCCTATGGATGAGACTAACCATCCAGAACTCCCAAATAACTTTGACAATCATCAGATGAGATTTCTAGAAATTTTGTCTCCTCTTTCCTCCCAGATTCTTTCTTCTGTCTCCTTGCTTTAGCATCACTGAAAATGTCATTATCCTCCCCATCACCCAGATATACAACCTCAATATCATCTTTGAATCCTCACTGTCCTCTTCTCCATTTCCTTATATTTTGGCTCTTGCAAAAAACTAAAATCACTTCTAAGGGTGAGTCTATACAGTTAACCACTGTTAAAACCTGTCCTTTCCTCTTTAGGTTCCTGGCTTAGTTAATTTCCACCTCACCAAGCGTACCTGCCTCCTTGTATCTTGCCTTTCATCTCTCCAATCCATACAGAAATCCATTAGTCATCTTGCTCTTCTGACCTTCTAACATAAATCACCCTCTGTTCCCACTTTTTCATTCCTCACGGGAACAAAACCAAAACCTTTCAGACATTTTTGTGAAACAAAATTGTGTTGAAATGGCTGGTTTTGGTTTGAAAACCCAACCGATTTTATTTTGTTTTTTGGGGGTTTCTCTCTCCTCTTGAAGTGATCTGAGAGTCTTTTCTGGATCTTGGAAACCTTCTCAGCTAAAATTTCATCGGAATGAATACATCTCGGTGAAACATTTTGGTTTTGAAAAAACAGCACAATATAATTTTAAAAGTCTGTCAGAAATGTACCAGGCAGTTCTATTCTACAGCATTTTGCCTGTACTCTTACTTCCTCCTACTTAGTCTTATTCCCATGGCTGCTCTTTGTGTGCTTCTCCCACTATGTCTTCTACTTCTTTGTCGATAAGAAGTTCTTTTTACTTCCAGTGCCTCCTTAAAACTGTTTCTTTTTTGAACCTTTCTAATGCTAATCTCCTTATTTGTCTTTTCACTAACTCGTGTTTGATTTATTCATTCCATGTGTCATATTAGTCTGCTCCTCTGGATAAGGATCACGTGTTTTATGCATTCATAAAGTACTCTGCATTCTTATGGCACTCTGGAATAGATAAATAACAATATTATTTATGAACTAGACAAGACAGTAATCATTTGCTCTTGGCTGAGTTAAGACCAAAGTATCAGTTTAATAACTGATAAATAATGTATCTGAGGTCTACAGAATATACTACATTTGCAAGGTGATAGACAATTTTCCCCCTCAGCTATATTCTCTGAGCGCTCTGTTCTATTCCTATGCACCTTTAGTACAGCGAGGGAGACTGTGTTGTTTATATAATAGAAATACTAAATAAGTTGTCCTGCCATTGCTCTTTATGAATGAGTTCTATGCAGGTATGATTTGTATTTATGATACTTATCCAAATATTGGGGTTTTTTGAGCTGTGTTTGTTTGACTAAACATTTTTCCTATAAACATATATAACAGCAATATACAATACTATTTGATTTCTGTTTGAGTGTTTTAAACCAACGCCTGCTGGGGCAGGGAGACTACTAAGCATTTCTGAGTTCTTTGACACGCCAGGTAAAGACAAAAGAAGCAGCAAAAAGAGTTCATTGACAGGCGATAGCATTTGTCACCGCTGTGTTCCCTGCACGTGCTGAATGATAATATCTCCACACACAAATGCAGCTCTACCACATACACCTATTCATGCATGCCACATGCACACCTTGTTTATCATTCCAGCCATCTTCAGTTTTCATGCATTCTCTTCAATCTTATTTTACCATGTTGTTATTTCTATGTTAGAGAATCACAACGCCGAAGGAATGGACTCACAGGAATGTAAAATCCGTCTGTACTCCCATCTAGTCATGGAGGCTTGAAGTCAAAGGTTGTGTAGAAGAGATCTTCTGTAGGTTCTTCAGCACCATGGAACTCTGAAATGAAACCAAGCCATTATTTGTAACTCATGTTGTCCATCCCTCGCCAGTCTATTTTCCCTACAGTACATTCTTCTTGACTACCAAGGGTTTTTCACCACTTTCCTGGAGAAGCTACTCAGTTACATCATTGAACTTTCTATTTCTATTTACAATAAAAGCATATCTTAAAAGTTCCTAAAATTAACATCTTCATTTGAAACTATCCTTAATGATTGTAAAAGGCAACAATTTTTAGGGCATTAATGTTCTAAATGTTGATGGGCAGGTGCAAGTACCAAAGTCCTCATGCTGTGTAGGGTAATGAGCATTCTTCATATATAACAGGGGATAACTTTTCTTCTTCTCTCTTGTACTAGTCTTGTGGGAGTGGCACCAGATCTCAGGAAACCCTGGCTGTCCAGGTAAAAGACTTAATTTTTAGTTGAGCTCTGCGCCTGATGTCGATATTGTCTACCCAGACATTGTTTCTACTGATCCTGCACTTTGCAGAATTTCTGGTTTCATCTGCCTTCAGCACCTTTAGTGTCTGGCACTAAGCTTCCTATATTTGCTTGACTAGATTTAATATTGCTTGATTGCTGGATCTTATTTGTTTTCTAAAGTTATCTGGGTTGAGGTATAGATTTTTACATTAATAGCAGGGCTGCAAAACCCTCAGTGTCATTGTCAGGAGATCGTCAGGGCTAAGCCCCAGCTTTCGGGGCCACTGCCCCTTGGGACCCCTCCTACTTTTACCTCGCCATGAAGGGGGGGCTGCGCCTGCAATGTGGTGACCAATGTCCCCTCAGGCGACCCCTTCTCCCTCAGGAGTAAAGGTACAGCCCGCGGCCCGGTGTTCCCTGCTCGCCCCTCCCCACAAGGGGCTCAGGGTTCGCCTAATAGGGTATGTCGACCTCCAGCAAGGGGCCACAGTTCACCCTTTCTATATCTGAACTAATAGAGGCTCACACCCCAGGGTCCACAGTTCAGCCTATGAATATGTCTAGCTATAATCCTCAGCTCTGTGGTTCACTGTTAGGTTACACTCTGGAGGGCCTTGAGGCAGACAGAGAGCTCTCTCGTCTTCCCCCAGGTGGAGGTAGGGGGACACGGGCCCTCCCTCTCCACCAGGTCCCAGGCCAGGGCCCTAAGGATAGGGACAACCGCCGCTACCTGGCTGGCGGGGGCAGAACCCCGAAACCCGCCAACCTCTCGGGTCCTCCCTGCCCTGGGCCACTTCCTACCGGCACTGTGCCTACCTCGCGATGTCAAGCGGGGGGGCCGGGGGGCCACCTTCCTCGGGCTTACCGACATCCGTCTTCCCAGGCCGCAGGGGCAGCCTTAAGCTCTCTGGGGGCGAAGTCCCTGGAGGGGGCGATTCCGGTCCTTCCTGGTCCGGGGAACTGGGAGTCACGGTTGGCTCCAGTGGGTGGAGCCGCAGCGAGGGGCGAGAAACCACCCTCCCTTGTGGCCTGCAGCAGCATCTTCTCTGCTGGTGCTGATCCGCCCCCGCTTCCTCCCCCCGTCCTTTCAGCGCAGCCAGTGTTTAAATCTCCCGGCACGCAGAGGGAGCATGCGCAGCAGCACCGGGGACGGGGGGGAAGAGGAAAGGGCTCGCCTGCCCCGCCTCACGGGCTCTTCCCCTGCTCGAATGCGGGGCAGGAGCGCCTCGTCACAGTCGCTTATAAAAATGTTCCTTCTGATACTTAAAATAATATCTATTGCCTTATAAGTGGATGGACTCTCTTCAATTAAATACTGAGAATATACCTGAATCTGTCCTTTTCCTGGATTTGTGTTGTCACATCATCCTTGATTTTGCTCATGTTGGAACCTAATTTAATCGAAGATAGCCCAAAATATGAATCTCAGTCCCCAAGATATTAAATAGTACAGCTGTGTTTAATCTTTTGTAAGGAGGAATCTTGAAAAAATTAATTAAGATTTGTGTTTGTGTGTGTAAGGAGTAGAAATAGGCAATCTGATCATGTGGCATGTTCAAATGAAAAGAGGGTTAAACAACTATGAATCCATCTATTACAGAAACAAGATTAAAGATAAAAAAAGAAAATATTCCACTCATGGACAAGAGAACAAATACATTAGGTCCTCCTCCTACCAACAACCAGGAGAAAAAGCCGGCTGAAAGCACCCCCACAAAGAAAAGGTAGAACATCATAGCTTCACAAGACCAGCCTTAGACAATTTATTAGAAATGACAGATTTGTGCTATTTGTAAACCCTTTTATTATCTGTCATACAGCAGATGCTAACATTGAAATAATTGATAACAGCACACATGCAATGTTTGAATAAGAAAGTGCTAATGAATGGAATGTATGTTGAAAAAGTTACGGATGAATCAATATGATATTGATTACAATACTAATATTATGTTATTAATAACAAACATTTATATGCTTGTAGGCTTTATATGCTGTATAGTTCTGAAAATGTATACCGTGCTTTAGGAAATATGCACAAAGACATATTGCTTGCTCTGAAGAGCTTGCACTCTCAGGCTTCCTACTAGAGATGTTAAATATTGGTTAATTGAACAGTCGATTAACCTCGTGAATTCTTATTGGTTACTCATCTATTCTATAGTCCCCAGGGGTGGGGCCCACAGCCAGTGCACTCTGGCCCCACTCCCGAGGAACCCCCTGCCACTCCACACTGCTGCCTCTGTATCAGAGGCAGAAATGCGAGGTGACAGGTAGGAGCTGGTCTTCAAGGGGAGCTAGTTTAAAATCCAGCTACCCTCACGGACCGGCTGCCTGCTGCCTCACGCTTCTGCCTCTGATACAGAGGCAGCAGTGCAGGCTGGCAGCAGCCCCTGTCCAGGGGGAGAGCTGAGCTCCCAGACCCAGCATAAGCTGGAACTGAGCCAGGCTGCTGGCAAGCCTTCTAAGGGGAGAGGGGAATGCATGTAGTCTATAGCATTAACCTATAAGATTTTGCTTATCGGTTAATTGGTTAATTGACTACACTAATACATCCGTACTCCCTACCTGGGTAAGCCCATGCCTCATGTCAATGAGGGTCATTCTCTGTAGGCACTGGCATCAGCCGGCTTGTATGAGCTTGCAGGATTGAGGCCTCACAAAGAACAACAGTTCAAATATGGGAAGGATTGTAATGAGACATTTAGGGAAAATCTGTGGTTTAAAGAAGCATTTAAAGAAGAGAGCAAGGTTGGCAGAAAAGGAATGAGAGGTTCTCCCAAGTATAGGGTCATATGGATTGATAAAAGATGGCGTGAAGAAAAAGTGGAAGGAGACAGGGAGAGTAGTAAGGGGTGTAGCATATGGGGTGAGAAGTACATAGAAAAATGTTCAGACAGAGAGATTTTTAGTAAAATGGTCAATTCACTCTATTTTTCATGCTTCCATCTCTCCCATATATTTATGCATATTTTATATTAGTTCAATAATATTCTGATAAAGATTTTGTCTACTATTAATGGAGAGATATACTACAAGTGGCTAGATTTTTCCTTGATGTAATGGCACTGAAATCACAGAAATCTAGAGATTAATTTGGCTTATAAACTTTAACTCTGCAACTGATTCTTTTTATTTTGTTGACTGCTGTGCAAACACAAAATATAGTCCAATCAGAAAGCCTTAGGCCTCAAGAGAATTTAATATTGGTTTAGTACCCAGGATAATTGTGTTAATTATTTGAGCGATTTCCTTACGCAGAAGTGATACAAGCAGCTGTCACAATCTGAAAACTCAGGGATTGACCTGACAACTCCCTCTGTCATTAAGTGCAGAAGGAAGTTGATCTTGTTCCACTCCTCCTTCTTTTGGCGTCCTTGGCCCTCCAAAGTAGAAGTGTGGTCCTATATACATCTAAATTGGAATCAAAGTGTTTGTAGTACAATGTGGGCAACAGGAAGGCTGTCTGAATTGGTCACAATATATACACCTAGTGTTTCAAAATTGAAGCAAATTTGCAGAAGACTGGCAAGTTACAGCAAATAGGTGTGGCCATTAATCATAAGTCATTTATGTTCATTTACCAGACTCAGGCTTTTTGCATCTGTAGAAAAAAAGTACCATGGGAGGGCTGCACCATCTTACCATCTTAGGAGCTAGGGTGTGTAAGAAACAAAAATCACATGAGTTTTAAGTACAAACATTATCATATTCTATTTAATTATATGTTTCTGTATTGGTATACATCTAATGCTTTTCAACATTTCATTCCCTGAATATACCATTATTGGCAAGCTGAGCGGTGATTTCATTCTGACCTAAAGAACATGTCTCATTCTCTTATACTTTATTTTGGCAACATATATTGTAAAAAGTACCATTTATTTCTACCTTCTTTAACTCAAGGGCATAGGCATTAACTAAAGGCACATAATTAAGTACAGGAAGAGCTAGAGGTGGCCTGGGAGGAGCGCAGCAATGAAGTTTGAGCGTGACTAGGTTGCTTTCATGGTTAGTGTTCCCTGTAACATGGTTTGAATATGTAAGCACGTAAGTATTGGTTGGCAGTTACTCATTTTTTACTCATGGTATGTCCCAGAGAGGCCATTTCCCTGATAAAAGAGAGAAAAGGCTTCGGGCATGCACGTTATGCCAACCTCCAAGATACGTGTGACCCAATTCATCACTGCCTTGTGGCTTGTTTGTGCTAGGCAGATTGCCATAAAGGAGTTGTGAAGACAGCAGATCCTGCCCTGGGGAATGCCCCAAGCTTAAGGCAGTTCTCTCCTGGTGTTGAGCTAACATAGTCTGCCTTAAAGGAACTCCAACTCCTCCCGCCCAGTTCAGAGGCTGTGTCAAGGACAGGGTGCTATGTGGATTGGGCATTCCTGTCTGTCCTCCAGGTTCATTGGGGCCATACACAATTGGCTGCCAGCCAGGGCAGACCAAAGACATCCAAAGACATGGGGCATGGAAGAGTGGCATAAAAGTCATCTTTCTTCCACCGCCCCTTCTCAGCCTCTGTGCCAAGTTCAGACTTCCATGGAGTTATACTGATTTACACATGGTGTGTACATGTAGTGGGTTGGAGTGGCCACTCACTGACCCCGAAGGGGAGGCACCCCTCTCAGAGCCTTGGTGGGACACACCTGGCCCTAATGAGCCACCTGACCGGAAGCCAAGGGGCAGAGCCAGAGAGGTAAATGCCTGCCAGCCAGGCCAGTGAGGCGCCAACCCCTGAAGAGGCTAGAGGGCTCCTCTGCACCTCAAGGAAGGGACCTAAGGCGTGGGGAAGTGGAGAGCTGGCGTGGGCCACCGGGGACCCTGCTGCATAGCGGCCCGGAGGAGCAGCTGAGACCAGAGGGCTCCCCTGCACGCCACAGAGAGGAGCAAACACCTGTGGAGGTAGAGAGCTGGCGTGGACCGCCGGGGCCCCTGCTGCACAGCAGCCCGGAGGAACACCAGCCTTCCCTGGACTTCCCAAACAGCCTGCAAGCCGCCGAGGAGTGGCCTATGGACCTCGACCCCCCGGACACTGCGGGAGGCCTGTGTGACTATGAGGTACAAGCTGAGGGGGAGGAGGGAAGTGGCCCAGGGCACAGCATGGACATCGACATGCCCGGATCAGTGTGTTTTGGCCTGGAGCCCTCGCTGATCCAGCAGCAGTAAATTGCTGCCTCTAGGGCCCTGGGCTGGGGCACAGTGGAGTGGGCGGTCCTGTGCCCCCCCTGCCACCCACCGCTTGGGTGGTAGCCTCCCCCTCTCCGCCATTGCCGGCGAGCGGCCTGCCACCCTCCTGAGCAAGGAGACCTAATCGTAGAGGTTGTTTACAAACTGTTTTCCTGCGGCCCCACCCTGAACCAGGGCAGGGCCTTGATTGCCTGTTTGGGCTAATAGACAGCTTTGCCTGCCGCCTGGCCCTGACCAAGGGCTGGCTCATAAACTGTGGTGCTTGCTGCCCCGCCCTGACCAAAGGCAAGGCTCTGAACTGTTTACCGGCGGCCTGCCCTGGACTAGGATGGGGCCCTCTTTACCATAGACTTGGCAGCCCGCCCTGAACTAAGGCCGGCCCTCTGCCTATCATTACTGGCCTGCCTAGACCCAGGCTGCCCTTGTTATTATTTACCGTTTGTCCACCTGCCCTGAGGTAAGGGCCGGGGAACCCTGGACTGCCTGTTTTTGTGTTAATTCCCCTCAGAGACTGATCCGGGTGTAGTGGGTTGGAGTGGCCACCCACTGACCCCGAAGGGGAGGCGCCCCTCCCAGAGCTGACCAGCTTACACGTGGTGGAGAACGTGGGTACTGAGCCAACCCGACGGCAAGGGGTTTAGCCAAGCCTCGTTTAAAAAAAAAAAAAAAAAGAGAGTTAATATGAAGATATATAAAGAAATCCAGAGAAAATGGATCTGGAACATTTTTTTAAGCAGTGGACTAAGAGCCAGCAGAAACAACACCAGCAGTTAATGCAACAGCTGAGTATGCAGCAGGAGCAGCAGCAGCAGTTCCTACAGAGGCTGGCTACTCAACAGCAGGAACTCCAACTACAAGGGTTCCAGCAGTTGGCTTCCCTATCGGCCCAACCCGACCGCCAGCCCCCTGGGGCTACCGGAGAGCCACTGCGGCCCACCGCACCCGTACGGCTTGCTAAGATGGGGCCGGGTGATGACCCAGAAGCCTTCTTGGAGACCTTTGAGCGGGTGGCAGTGGCCACCGGCTGGCCACCGGAGCAATGGGCCATGTTGCTGGCCCCCTACCTCGTGGGACCCTCCCAGACTGCATATCGAGGACTCCCTATAGTGGAGGCCTGAGACTATGAACACGTAAAAGCTACGATCCTAGACACCCTGGACATCACCCCTGAGACCTTCTGGCAATGCCTTCAGGGGGTTTGCTATCCGGCTGGAGCCCGACCCAAGGCGGTCGCCCACACGAGTCGGAGCCTCGCCCGATGGTGGCTGTGTCCTGAGCGGAAGTCCGCCGAGGAAATTGTGGATCAAATTACTTTAGAGCAGTTTCTCCAAACCCTCCCAACGCGAGCCCGGGCGTGGGTTCTGCGACACCGCCCCGCGACCCTCCAGGCGGCTGTTACCCTCATGGAGGACTACTTGGCCACAGAGGGGCTAGTGGGACTAGTGGCCCATGGCCCACCTCCCCAGGGGAGGGTAGTGGCCCCCGCAAGTCCCCCATAGACACGAGGGGACTCGGACCGCCAGCCAGGGACCCGGGAGTCCAGGAACCAGATACAAGGAGGAGGCCGGCCGACCAGCCCCTGGGATTGCCGACCTCAGGGACCCCACCAGACAAGCAGAGGGAGGGTCCCAAAGCACCCACCCCCGGAAGCTCCTACCTGGCCAACTTGCTCAAACCTGGGACCCTGTTTTTCCTGTGGCCACCTGGGACACCTCCAGCGTGATTGTCCTGAGATGGACTGTAACTATGGGCGGGTGTACACTGGGGAAGCTCGGGCCAGTCAGTCGGGGCCGCTCAAGCTGACAGTACCAGTAATTGTGGGTGCCCAGGAGGTGGAGGCTCTTTTTGACTCCGGCTGTGGACAGACTCTGGTTCGCAAGGATGTAGTCCTGGGGCCAATGGTGGCTGATGGGGAGCTGCAGCTGCAATGTATCCATGGGGACGTCAAGACCTACCCACGTACCTGAGTGGCTCTGACCATAGCCGGCGTAACTGAAGAAGTGGTAGTGGGGGTGGGCCCCACTCTCGCATACCCCATTATCCTGGGCCGAGACAGGCCAGGATTTATGGACCTCATCCACAAAGTCTGCAACCGGTCCCCTGCCACTCAGGACATCCCCTTAGATGCAGAGCTTGCCGCAGAAGGGGAGGAGCGAACCGAGGGAGCCGGAGGATCTGAGGGCCCAAGCCAGATGGAGGGACCCACGGAAGACACCCTAGAACCCATTCTCCACGGGGACTTTCCCCAGGACCAGCGAGAAGATCCGTCCTTGCGGTTTGCCTATGACCAAGTGGCCCCCATCAACGGGGCTGTCATGGAGGCCTGGGTGGCTGAGCAGTGGCTGCATTTTGAACTGGTATCCGACCGCTTGTATCGGGTGAGCTGGGACCCACAGACCAGAGAGGTCCGGTCCCAATTAGCCATCCCTTGCTGCCATCGGAGAGCCGTCTTGAGGCTCGCACATGACATCACTGCCGCTGGACACCTGGGCCAGAACAAAACCTTGGCCCGAGTCTTGTCCCGGTTCTTCTGGCCCGGGGTATATCAAGAAGTGGAAGACTATTGCCAGTCATGCCCAGAGTGCCAGCTAGCTGCCAACCAGGGGGTTCCACGGGCCCCCCTAGTGCCCATGCCTGTAGTGGGCAACCCATTTGAACGTGTTGCAGTGGACCTGACTGGCCCACTTCCCAGGAGCAAGACAGGGTTCACACAAATTCTGGTTCTGGTGGATTATGCCACTCGTTTCCTAGAAGCCATCCCGCTGCAGAGTACGACGGCCCGCACAATCGCGGCGGAGTTGGTGAAAGTTTTCACCCGGGTAGGTCTGCCCCGAGAACTGCTCACCGACCAGGAGACGAATTTCACCTCCCGGTTGCTCCGAGAGGTCTGTGCGCTCCTGGGCATCCGCAAACTCCAGACTTCAGTATATCACCCGCAGACGGATGGCTTAGTAGAACGCTTTAATCGAACTCTAAAGGAGATGTTGTGAAAATTCTCCCCGGAAGAACTGCAGCAGTGGGACCAGTTGCTACCGTCTTTGCTATTGGCCATCCGGGAAGTGCCACAGTCGTCTACCCAGTTCTCCCCATTTGAACTCCTCTATGGTCACTGGCCTCGGGGAGTGTTGGACTTAATGAGGGAAACCTGGGAGAGCACCCCTTCGGCCTTGCAAGGCCTCCTCCAATATGTGTCCCAATTGCAGGAGCGACTGGCCCAAGCCGGGATGTTGGCTCGCGAGAACGCACAGGAGGCTCAAGCAGCTCAGGGGCGATATTACAATCGAGGAGCCCAGGAAAGGAGTTTTGAGCCTGGGGACTGAGTCCTTCTCCTCCTCCCTTCAAAGGAATCTAAGCTCCTTGCCCGGTGGCAAGGCCCATATGAGGTCACACGGCGGATGGGGCCAGCGATGTACGAAGTGAACCAGCCAGATCGACAGAAGAAAAAGCAGATCTACCATGTGAACCTCCTCAAACCCTGGCAGGAGCGGGAAGTGCTGCTCATTAATCCATACCCACCAGAACCTGCTCTAGGGCCCCAGGTGCCAGACTCAAGCGACAATGAAACCCCGCGGTTGGGGGAGATGCTGACCGAACTGCAACAAAAGCAAGCCAGGTGCCTGCCGAAGGCCTTCCGAAAGACCTTTACCACACTTCCCGGACAAGCCACCGGGGCGACCCACGTAATACAGACAACGCCCTGCCAGGTAGACCAGGAGGGCAATTGCCCCCTCCCCCAACAGATGAGGGAGGTGGTGGGAAAGGAAGTCCAAGCAATGTTGGAGCTTGAAGTGATCAAACAGTCTAGAAGTGAGTGGCAAAGCCCTGTAGTGTTAGTGCCGAAGCCTGACGGTAGCATACGGTTTTGCATCGATTTCCGGAAGGTGAACGCCATCTCTAAGTTTGACGCCTACCCAGTGCCCCGGATTGAAGAGCTGCTGGACCGTCTGGGAACCACCAACTATATTACAACCCTCGATTTGACCAAGGGGTACTGGCAAATCCCGCTAGATCTGCCGTCCCGGGAAAAAACAGCCTTTATCACCCCGGCCGGCCTATTTCACTTTGTCCGGATGCCCTTTGGCCTTCACGGCACTCCTGCAGCATTCCAGCGCATGATGGACAGCTTGCTGAGACCCCGCACACAGTATGCCGCCGCCTATTTAGACGACGTGGTCATTTACAGCCAACAGTGGGACGAACACCTCCTCCAGGTCACTGCTGTGCTTCGGACTCTGCGAGATGCCGGTCTTACTGCCAATCTAAAGAAATACAGGATTGGTTGGCAAGAAACCACCTACCTAGGGTACCAGTTGGGTCATGGGCTAGTACGCCCCCTCATAGACAAAGTCCAAGCCATAGAAAACTGCCCCATACCTACAACCAAGAGGAAGGTGCGACAATTTCTGGGCCCAGCGGGGTATTATCGTCGCAACGCTTCGTTACCCAATTTGCGGCCATTGCAGCCCCGCTCACCTCGCTCTTAACAAAAGACAGTCCCCAGAGGATACACTGGACACCCGAGTGCGAGGCGGCATTCCAGACTCTCAAGGAGCGGCTGTGCTGGGAGCCAGTGCTGTTTAGCCCTGATTCCAACCATCCCTTTGTGGTTCAGACAGACACCTCAGAAATGGGGTTAGGAGCTGTGCTGTCTCAGAACATAGAGGGAGAGGAACATCCGGTCCTGTATATAAGTAGAAAGCTTTTCCCAAGGGAACGTAACTACTCCGTGGTGGAAAAGGAGGCCCTGGCCCTTAAATGGTGCCTTGAGGTACTACCTCTTGGGCCACCCTTTCGAGGTGGTGATGGACCATGCACCCCTCAAGTGGTTACATACCATGAAGGACAACAATGCTAGAATAATGAGGTGGTACCTCACCCTCCAACAGTATGCGTTTACAGTCCGGCACCGGCCTGGGAAAGAGAACGCCAAAGAGGACTTTTTATCACGAATCGGAGAAAGTCAAGAGTCCAGCCCCGATACCCGGGCGCTGGAGTTGAGGGGGTGTGTGTGTACTGGGTTGGAGTGGCCACTCACTGACCCCGAAGGGGAGGCGCCCCTCTCAGAGCCTTGGTGGGACACACCTGGCCCTAATGAGCCACTTGACCGGTAGCCAAGGGGCGGAGCCAGAGAGGTAAATGCCTGCCAGCCAGGCCAGTGAGGCGCCAAACCCCGAAGAGGCTAGAGGGCTCCTCTGCACCTCAAGGAAGGGACCTAAGGCGTGGGGAAGTGGAGAGCTGGCGTGGGCCACTGGGGACCCTGCTGCATAGCGGCCCGGAGGAGCAGCTGAGACCAGAGGGCTCCCCTGCACACCACAGAGAGGAGCAAACACCTGTGGAGGTGGAGAGCTGGCGTGGACCGCCGGGGCCCCTGCTGCACAGCAGCCCAGAGGAACACCAGCCTTCCCTGGACTTCCCAAACAGCCTGCAAGCCGCCGAGGAGTGGCCTATGGACCTCGACCCCCCGGACACCGCGGGAGGCCTGTGTGACTATGAGTACAAGCTGAGGGGGAGGAGGGAAGTGGCCCAGGGCACAGCATGGACATCGACATGCCCGGATCAGTGTGTTTTGGCCTGGAGCCCTCGCTGATCCAGCAGCAGTAAACTGCTGCCTCTAGGGCCCTGGGCTGGGGCACAGTGGAGTGGGCGGGCCTGTGCCCCCCCTGCCACCCACCGCTTGGGTGGTAGCCTCCCCCTCTGCCATTGCCGGCGAGCAGCCTGCCACCCTCCTGAGCAAGGAGACCTAATCGTAGAGGTTGTTTACAAACTGTTTTCCTGCGGCCCCACCCTGAACCAGGGCAGGGCCTTGATTGCCTGTTTGGGCTAATAGACGGCTTTGCCTGCCGCCCCGCCCTGACCAAGGGCTGGCTCATAAACTGTGGTGCTTGCCGCCCCCCCCGACCAAAGGCAAGGCTCTGAACTGTTTACCGGCGGCCTGCCCTGGACTAGGACGGGGCCCTCTTTACCATAGACTTGGCAGCCCGCCCTGAACTAAGGCCGGCCCTCTGCCTATCATTACTGGCCTGCCTAGACCCAGGCTGCCCTTGTTATTATTTACCATTTGTCCACCCGTTTATTACCTGAGGTAAGGGCGGGGAAACCCCGGACTGCCTGTTTGTGTGTTAATTCCCCCCAGAGACTGATCCGGGTGTAGTGGTTGGAGTGGCCACCCACTGACCCCGAAGGGGAGGCGCCCCTCCCACAGCTGACCAGCTTACACTACGTAATGGCAAAATAGGTTGGTACTTCCTGTGCTACCAACAACACTTATCCTCAATATGATTTCAGATACACATTCCTGTCAAATATAATGGATATTTTAATCTTTGTGTGTGTGGAATAACTCACATGTACATAGGAAATGTTAAAAGGTCATTTAAGTTTAAAATACCACATGCAGCATATTAACACTTTCCTCCTTCGAAGATGGAAGCTATGTTAACCAGAGATGATATTACGCCACACTATTTTTGGCATACGCCCCCAGGTTGCTAAGCAGCAGCATAGCAGCATGGTGTAAATTGATACTAGGGTACTTGTTTCAACTGCCCTGAACATTTTAAGAGGGGAAATTAGAAAAAAGAAAGGAGAAATAATTAGTACCTCACTGAGTACACCAGAATGTGAACCAGAATATTTTTCAAGGTGACTCTCAAAGCATTTTAGAGATTTAGAAAGCCAGTGTACAAACAATAGCCCACATAGAATGTCATTTCATCCACCAATAAAACTGAGCCATCGTGCGTGAAATGTGACAGCTGTTTGAATGGTGCATAGTAACATCAACCATTTGCTTCTGCCTACCATCTCTCCATGCTTTTAAAAACCTGGTCATCACGGTTCCTCATAAACCTGTATGCCAGGTTTTTCAGCATTTCATTTATCTTTCTCACTTCTCTCTCTATAAACAGCAATGCAGTAGCTGAACATAGAAAAGTTTCATTTTCTGAGGTGGGCACATTTCAGTCCTAGATGGTGGCAAGGCCCCATGTTATTTAACTTGTGGTCTTTCAACTTTTATGGTTCATTAGGTGTTCATCAGTGTCAGTGGACTGAGGTGGGGTTCCTCCCCACTTCTTGGATGGAAGGATGACAGCTACAATGCAAAGGCTGCAGAGAGCAGATTAGAGTGTGCCTGTGTAAATATTTTGTGTATGTGTGTTCTTTGGAGTTACACTAACTTTTTGTGGAGTGCACAAAATCTGGATACAAAGGCGTCTCCTGGTTGCAGTGGTGCCTCTGATAATGTCTGGATTTGGTACCATATGTCCTAAAGACATCTCAGGATCTTTTTCCATGTCTGCCAACACAAATGATTTAATGCTTGATTGGCAATGCATGTAGAGGTAGGGCTCTTCCAGTACCTAGAACCACAGTTCCACCTTCCACTGTGGCTATGTCTACACTCGCAGCTTCTTGTGCGAGAAATATGCAAATGAGGCTAAGCGTGGAATATCGCTGAGCCTCATTTGCATACCTAAAGAGCCACCATTTTGCAAAAATGGGGACTCATTAGGTATGCAAATGAAGCTCAGCAATATTCCACACTTAGCCTCATTTGCATATGTCTCGCTCAAGAAGCCGCGAGTGTAGACAATGCCTGTGTGAGTCGGGGTGCCTGGGGCAGCTCTCACTGGAAATGCCAGGCTGCAAAAGAGAGGTACTCCCAACCCTGGTGGTTAACATTGAAATTAGACTCCCCAACCCATCACAAACTGTGCGTCTCATGTCTAACACTGGTTATCAAGAAGCTGAAAAAAAAATCACACAGCCCCCTTTATTGCATTCCAGTCTCTAGTTACCAGTCAGTGCCTAGCTCCAGTACGGGGAGAAGTTATTTAAAACCTCTGTTCACTTGTACAAAATGTTCTTCTGACCCCACAGCCAGGTCAGTATAGATTGGATCTTACCCAAAATACCATGCCATCTAGTATCTAAAACTAATGGTTTATTATAAAGACAAAAAGGAAAGAACAAAAAGGGAGATGTTGAATGGTAAAGCAGTTAGATAGATACAAAGACTTCAAAGTTCGTATACCAGCTTTCTAGCAATACTGGCAAGTTTGCAGACTTGAAAGACCCTCTGGAATGCAGCCACAGCTTAGATGGGTCATTCTGTCCTTTGGTCAGGGCTTTTTTTGTAGAAAGATTACTCTAGAGGTAAGTAGCCAGGCTGAAGACAAAATGGAGAAGGTGCTGCTGCCTTTTATAGTCTTTTACAAAGTGTCTGGCATTTCCTTTATTCCAGACACAAGCTGTCCAGCCCCTACATGCCTTGCTGAGTCATGAGACGTATCCCTGGCCTTTTCTCAATGGGCCAGTTGAATAGCTGACGGGCCTTGTTGAGTCATCAAGGAGGCTAGGCAGTGCATTACCAAACTGTCTGTGGGTGTCATCCAGAAGCATAGCACACGTTCTGTAATACAGAGTACATCCATAACCCCAAATACAAAGCTGATACAAACATTTCCATGAGGTTATAACATTTTTTGCAGATATCTTACATGGCATATCTGGCATAATTCATTGCCATTCTATAATATTGATATTCATAATATCCTAAAGTGTCCCCCCAAATTCTAAACAACATCACATGCTGTTTCAGCCCCTCCATCAGAAGTGATGCCATGCCGCATATCGCCTGTACCAAAAAGCTGGTCCTAACTAGGCATCCGCACAGTTTGTTTGTGTTATGGTTATGTTATGTTTTTACTTCATTTCCCACTAACAAACCTTCAACACGATGTATTCAACAGTTCACAGTTTTTCTTAGAAATTGAAGGCTTTGAAAGCAATTCATCTCTGAGACAGACATCGCCGCCGGTATTTTCAAAACCCATGGATTCAAATATTCGCCTATGGTATGTATAATATATGATATATTCCTTAGTCACATTGCACACATGGTTATGTTTGAACAACTGCTTGAAAGTTCTGCCTAGACAAGGAGGCTAAAATGTTAAAGGGGGCCTCTCATTTTGATTGCCTTAAGGTCAAACTCCTGTTGACTTCAGTCAGACAGCCCTTCCCCTGCACTTACTGCCTTAAAGACGAACTTTCACATGATAGCTCATGATCCCATCTACATGTTTTGTTAGTCTATAAAGCGCTACCAAACCATTTGTTGTTTTTTTCTGTAACAGACTAACTCGGCTACCCCCTGAAGCTCTTTCACACTTCTGTCATTATTTTAAAAGGATCACAGCTAAATAATTTAGGGCCATAAGTTGACCGGTCTTAAAATTAATATAGTCCCCTGTAGTCTGAATGTTTTTTTCTTTTTAGCACCTTGTTTCTAATTAAGATGGGAAAAACCACACTATTTACTTGGTTAAGTTGGGCTTGTGGTAACCTGGGATTTGCTGCAGAACCAGCAGAGGGAGCACAAGTAAACAAAAATCCCTATTAAATCTATTCTGTCCTCATCTGTATTGATGACAGCCCAAAAAATGTTTCAAACACATGAGAGACATGACTGTTTGTGCTCAGGAAATTGAAAAAAAAAACCATTTATGACAAATAGATAAGAAAAATAAGAGGAGAAAGCCTCATTCTATTTTCAAGGTTTTCAGTGGTTGTTTATAGTAGGTATAAATGGGACTAATTTAAAATTATGAAAAGGGAGGCTGGAAGGCAACATATTAATCAAATCAAAGCAAAGTTAATAATGACCAATTGTTTTTCCAATGGCTGTTTGGTTGTTGATGTGGAATTAGTTGAGAAGCTTGTTTTATTTTCTAAAGGACTGAGCCCAAATCATCAACAAAAAATAAATTAAAAAATCCATCATATATTCCTTGTATTTTTTAGCAGAGAGATCAGACTGAATGGGAATAGAATCTGAACAATCATCTTTATTTTAAGTGTGTTCCTTCTAGATTAGGGCAGAAGAACATTGGTAGGGTAATGTGGGTTACACTATTATCTACGTATCCATTTTGTAGATAAATAGCGGTTTTTAGTCTTCTAAGTTTTTAGGCTGAGATGTTCCATCAGTGTTCAATTTCTAACAAAAACAAGCTAAAGAGAAACCCAACCTATGAAAAAGTAATTGACAGTGGTCCTTTATGTCAGACCAACACTGAGAAAAGCTGGAAAGTATATACAATAGCCATTGTTGCAAACACATATGTAGCTTCTGGTTTTGAACTGCCTATAAGCAAAGCTTCCTTCAAAGTCAGCAGTAATGATTGAATTAGCAACTGCCACAGAATACTGCATAGTAAATCTTTTCTGTATTTCAGTTCTATTGTGTGCATATGTAACCCCCGCACAATATCACTTTCATATTTGTCATGAACATATTGAAAAGGAAGAGTATAAGGCTACGTCTACACTGCAAGGCTTTTCCACAAGAGGAAATGGAAATAGAGAGCTCATTTGCATATGTCGCACTTGTATTTGCATTTCCTCCTTGGATCCCTTTTGTGCAAGAGGTTTTTGCGCAAAAAGGAGCTGTCTACCCAGCTCTTTTTTGTGCAAAGACCTCTTGCGCAAAAGGGATACGAGGAGGAAATGCAAATGAGAGCGCAACCTATGCAAATGAGCGCTCCATTTGCATTTCCTCTTGCGGAAGAGGATCATAGTTTAGACGCAGCCTAAGCTTTACAATGTAGTATCAAGAGTGATGTGATTAAAACAGAGTGAAAAATGAAAACTATAATATTAGGAGCCTGAGTGAAATAACATGGAAAAACACAAAGTAGGGTTTCGAATATGAAACTTGTTAACATGATAAAATCCCAAAAGTCTTTTCAATTTTGGCCTATACTCTAAAACACAAAGTGAGTTAAATGATGGTATGAAAAGTCACATTGTCAAATTAAATGAATTTCAGCTCTTTTGTTGATATTGCCTCCCATTAATCGAAAGAGTCTTAGTGTAATTTGCGAAGATGTCCACCTACTTAAGCACTCAACCTTTTCTGTATTTTCTACAGTGCTTCTAGAAATGGGGAAGATATGGATTCCCCACAATCGTTTCATGATGATATTACTGAGTATGCCACAAATGTAGACAGTTATTGGTAAGTGGAGACATAATGTATTTCTGCAGTGTGTTGTCTATGGATTAAGTGTATGACAGAGTGGATTTACTGATTTTTCCTTGTCGTGGTTTAAAAATGAGCCCATAAGACTGCAGGAGACATTGATTTATACATTTGAGCCTCATCACCAATAAATAAATTCTTTAGAAAGTATATATCATGTATCCTCATATTAAATATCCAAGATCAGAGAAAGGCAAAGTCTATAAAATCGCTATTTCCTAGTTCACTAAAGAAAATGTTGCACCTAAATTCCATATACATTGAGCAATAAGCTAGTCCAGTGCTTGAGCACCACTACTCTTTGTTGGTAACTTAACGTTTTTCATTTTAGAGTCCATTTTTAAAAGAATGCTGCATTAAGATGTCATCTACATAGAAAACTGATAGTTTGGGTGGAAGATATGGATGTGGACCCAGCAGCAAAATGAGGAGAGACACATGCATAGAGTTAAGCAGCAGGCCACAACTTTTATTAAACTTTTAATACGAGGGTCACTGCCCACCCATAACCATAGTCTCCTGTATCAGTCATTTAACTGGTCCCAGTTGGCCCCCGGGAGGGAAAAAAATTCCTTCCTAGGCCCACAGCATCTTTCAGGCTAGATTCTCATTCCTAATTCAGGTAGGGTGCCAAAATCCTGGAAGCTCGGGAATGCTGTCCAGTCAGCTCAGCTCCCCGTTCTCCCAGGTGGCCAGTGAGTGCCATAGAGTCCCAGGAAAGGACTTATTGTCCCTAGGAAAGTTCCTCCCTTCCTTGCTACTGGGACTGTTTCTCTTTCACCATCAACCCCATCAGTTTCCCCTATCCAACTAATGCAGGTGGGTGGCATTTGCCCTTCAGTTCAACCATCCTGAGAGAGAGTGGGAGAGAGAAATGGATGGGAGGATGGAACAAACAAAACATATTATTTAACTATTAAAGACTTTCTGCTTATAATTGCTGAGCTAATTTTGGAAAACGTCATTTGTAGGAATGGGCTTAGTCAGCAATGTAACAGGAAACCTCCTACGATATTTCAGAGCGCTGAAGGAAGAGTAGTGTTGGTGATTCAATAGGTGGCGCAGTACTGATCTTCTAGAGTGGTATAAGGAACATTTGTGTCTAAATCTGAAACCCTAACTTTGGTCACTAACAAGTCCATGTTGCTTTTTGCACAATAGAAATATTAGCCACAGAATTGGCCAAATCAAAATTAGGCCAACTAATGTATCCTGCTAACTTAAATTTCCCTTGAATTTGCACACGGAAAAGGCATTCCATACTACTGTGTGTCCTAAACTGTAATATAGTGTTGCTGCATGCTGCTAAACAGCTGCCACATTCCACCCCACAGGCAGCTGTATTTCAGTGGTGGGTGAAGTGATCCCTGTACATGTAGTTTGTAAACAGCTTTGGGATCTTTCGGGATGAAAGACACTATATAAATGTAAGTTATTATTTTAAAATAGTCTAGTTTAGCTATAGATAGGCACTAGATATAGAAAGAAATACTATGAGTTTCTTTTCTCTTTAATCATGAAGTACAAGATTAATCAGTAAAAACAGGACTTCTGGGATTTTATGTACTGAATTTGATACTATATTCTTGAAGATAGCTTGGATAATCTTGGAACAGAGATCAGATAGATCTAATAATTTGCAAGGCCATGTCTTCACTAGGAAACTATATAAAAATTAGTAAATTCAACTTAATAACTCCCAATTTAACAAATTCAAACAAGCATGTCCATACTACAGGGAAGCCTCAAAATTAATCCAAGGCAAGTTCCGTTAATGTGAAGCCACTACCTCAGACTTACAGCCCCAGGAAGCACTGGGGAGTAATTAGTTCGAATTACTTTGGGGAATAATTATTTCAAAATAGCAGCACCAGAGTGTCCGCACTACCATTATTTCAAAATAACTACTTCGGAATTAGCGTTACTCCTGATGACAAGCAGGAGTACACATTTTGAATTCCATGGCCCATTATTTTGAAATAATGGGCTTGGTAGTGTGGACACTCCACTTATAAATTCGACCTGGGGGGGGGGGTGGTTATTTCAAAATAAAGTCCTAGTGTAGACCAAGGCTGACAGAAAATTGTCATAATCTGCAAAATAGAAGGACCAACCAAGTGATTCATCCAAATTTCAACCACATTGGAGTGCATATGGGTGAAAACAGTCCATGGTCTGAGATAGTCTCATTCAGGATAGCAGAATTGAACACCGAGATGAACTTAGTATGAATAGAGTCACAATGCTAGTGGAAATGTATTTCTCATTGATATAAAATGTCATCCAACCATCCCAGTTTCGTAATAACATGTTCAGTAAACATTATGAAAACTGGTGAAATTTCCTTCCACCATCTCAATAGCAGAACAAATACTTTGTGTAAAGTAGAGTGGCAGTGCAAGAAGGACTCTGCATTCACTTTACTGGAGATGTGTCAGGGAAGAGGCTATTGAATCTGTACTTATGTGGAGGCAGTAGGCCAACACTCCTGCATAGGGGTTGCAAAGAGGCAAGAGCCAATATATTCTATATTCTAGTCCGGAGCAACAGTTTGGTGGGGCTGCACCACTGCCCTCATAGAATCATAGAATCATAGAACCATAGAGCTAGAAGAGACCTCAGAAGGTCATCAAGTCCAACCCCCTGCTCTAGGCAGGACCAATCCCAACTAAATCAACCCAGCCAGGGCTTGGTCAAGCCGAGACTTAAACACCTCCAGGGATGGAGACTCCACTACTTCCCTAGGTAACCCATTCCAGTGCTTCACTACCCTCCTAGTGAAATAGTTTTTCCTAATATCCAACCTGGAGCTCTCCCACCACAACTTGAGACCATTGCTCCTTGTTCTGCCATCTGTCACTATTGAGAACAGCCTCCCTCCATCCTCTTTGGAACCTCCCTTCAGGAAGTTGAAGGCTGCTATCAAATCCCCCCTCACTCTTCGCTTCTGCAGACTAAACAGACCCAACTCCCTCAGCCTCTCCTCATAAGTCATATGCTCCAGCCCCCTAATCATTTTGGTTGCCCTCCGCTGGACCCTCTCTAATGCGTCCACATCCTTTTTGTAGTGGGGGGCCCAGAACTGGACACAATACTCCAGATGTGGCCTCACCAAAGCCGAATAAAGGGGAATAATGACATCTCTGGATCTGCTGGCAATGCTCCTCTTAATGCAACCTAATATGCCATTAGCCTTCTTGGCTACAAGGGCACACTGTTGACTCATATCCAGCTTCTCATCCACTGTAACCCCAGGTCCTTTTCTGCAGAACTACTACTTAACTGGTTGGTCCCCAGCTTGTAACTATGCTTGGGATTCTTCCATCCCAAGTGCAGGACTCTGCACTTGTCCTTGTTGAACTTCATCAGATTTCTTTTGGCCCAATCCTCCAATTTGTCTAAGTCACTCTGGACCCTATCTCTGCCCTCAAGCGTATCTACCTCTCCCCTAGCTTAGTGTCATACTTGCTGAGGTGCAATCCATCCCCTCATCCAGGTCATTAATAAAGATATTGAACAAAACCGGTCCTAGAACCAGACCTTGGGGCACTCCGCTAGAAACTGACCGCCAACCTGAAATCGAGCCGTTGATCACTACCCGCTGGGCCCGGCCTTCTAGCCATTTTTCTATCCATCTTACTGTCCATTTATCCAATTCACATTCCCTTAACTTGCTGGCAAGAATATTGTGGAGACCGTATCAAAAGCCTTGCTAAAGTCAAGGTATATCACATCCACTGACTTTCCCACGTCCACAGAGCCAGTTACCTCATCATAGAAGCTGATCAGATTGGTCAGGCACGACTTGCCCTTTGTGAATCCATGCTGACTATTCCTAATCACTTTCCTCTCTTCCAAGTGCCTCAAAATGGATTCCTTAAGGATCCCTTCCATGATTTTTCCAGGAACCGAGGTAAGACTGACCGGCCTATAGTTCCCTGGATCGTCCTTCTTCCCTTTTTTTGAAGATGGGCACTACATTTGCCTTTTTCCAATCATCCGGGATTTCTCCCGATCTCCACAACTTTTCAAAGATAATGGCCAAAGGCTCCTCAATGACATTTGCCAACTCCCTCAGTATCCTCGGATGCATTAAGTCCAGACCCATGGATTTGTGTACGTTTAGCTTTTCTAAATAGTTCCTAACCTGTTCTTTACCCACCACGGGCTGTCCATCTTCATCCCATCTTGAGTCACTTAGTGCAGAAGTCCAGGAGCCGACCTTGTCCGTGAATACAGAGGCAAAGAAAGCATTGAGTACTTCAGCTTTCCCCACATCATCTGTCACTAGGTTACCTCCTTCATCCAGTAGGGGCCACACCCTCTCTGATCACCTTCTTCTTGTTAACATGCCTGTAGAAACCTTTCTTGTTATCCTTCACATCCTTAGCCAGTCGCAATTCCATTTGCGCTTTCGCCTTCCTGATAACCCCCCGGCATTCTCGAGCTATACATTTAAACCCCTCCCTGGTCATTTGTCCAAGTTTCCACTTTTTGTAAGCTTCCTTTTTGTGCTTAAGTTCACCAAGGATTTCCCCGTAAGCCAATCCGGTCTCCTACCATGTTTGCCTCTCTTGCTTCGCGTCGGGATGGTTTCTTTCTGTGCCTTCAATAAGGCTTCTTTAAAATACTGCCAGCTGTCCTGGACTCCTTTCCCCTTCATGTTAGCATCCCAGGGGATTCTGTCCATCAGATCTCTGAGGGAGTCAAAATCTGCTTTTTTGAAGTCCAAGGTGTGTATTTTACTACTCTCTTTTCTTCCTTTGGTCAGGATCCTGAAATCTACCATCTCATGATCACTGCTTCCCAGTTTGTCACCTACCTCCACTTCCCCTATTAGTTCCTCCCTGTTTGTGAGCAGAAGGTCAAGCTGCGCACGGCCCCTGGTCGGATCCTTCAGCACTTGTGTCAAGAAGTTATCCCCAACATTCTCCAAAAACTTCCTGGATTGCGTGTGTACTGCCGTATTGGTTTCCCAACAGATGTCAAGGTGATTAAAGTCCCCCACGAGAACCAGGGCGTGCGATCCGGAAGCTTCTCTCAGTTGTCCGAAGAAAGCCTCATCTACCTCATCCACCTGATTCGATGGCCTGTAGCAGACACCAACCACAACATCACTGCTGTTGTTTGCTCCTTTAAACTTAACCCATAGACTCTCAACAGGTTTTTGTCCCTCTTTATACTGGAGTTCAGCGCAATCATAGTGCTCTCTTACATATAGTGCAACTCCTCCTCCTTTTCTCCCCTGCCTATTCTTCCTGAACAGTCTATACCCTTCCATGACAGCGCTCCAGTCATGCGAGTCATCCCACCAAGTCTCTGTTATCTCAATTAAATCATATTTCTCGGACTGGGTCAGGGCCTCCAGTTCTTCCTGTTTGTTGCCCAGGCTTCTCGCATTAGTGTACAAACACCTCAGGTAACCAGTTGATCGCCCTATCTTCTCCATTCAAAACAGGGGTCCTCCTTTCTTGCTCGTTCCTCTCTGCATTTCTTCCCGGTATCCGACTTTCCCACTCCCCTCAGGGTTTTGGTCACCGTCCCCCGACGAACCTAGTTTAAAGCCCTCCTCACTAGGTTTGCAAGCCTGCTCGCAAAGATTCTCCTTCCTCTCTTGGTTAGGTGGATCCCATCTCTTCCTAACAATCCTCGCGCCCGGAACAGAGTCCCATGGTCGAAGAAACCAAAGCCCTCTCTGCGACACCACCTGCGCAACCACACATTTACGTCCTCAATTCGACGATCCCTGCCCAGTCCTATCCCTTCAACAGGGAGGATGGACGAGAACACCACTTGCGCTCCGAGTTCTTGGATCCTTCTTCCCAGCGCTACATAATCCGCAGTAACCCGCTCAAGGTCATTCTTGGCCGTATCGTTAGTTCCCTATTCTTGGCCGTATTGTTAGCCCTCTATTCTCCCCTTTGCTGTAGGATTTTAATTCCACTCTTTGTCCCTCCTGACTGTTCCCCAGAAAGCCAACTTACTTCAGCTTTGAGTGCGAAGGGCTGAATTCTCATTACACAAGAACAAAAGAAATCACTTGGGAAAGGTTAACTGTATCCTTCATTCAGTTAAAAATTGCTTTAATAGCCATTTCTCCCCAAATAAATGATTTGTAACAATATTTTTGGAGAAACACACAAACATTCTTTTGTAATAATGACACATTAACCTGAGGTATGTAATAACGTTTATTTTTCTAAATAAACAAGAGGAGATGGAAATGAAAATAAACACTTTGGTATGAGCTAAATTTAACCAAGAATTATGATTTTTTGTTTGTTTGTTTGTTAATTCAGCACAAACATGTTGCAAGGAGATCACCAGAACAATGCCCAAAAAAACCTGAAGAAGTATATGTTCAGGGCAGTGTCTGAGGGGAACACAGAGGAATTACAATATCTGCTTATGGAAGTGAAAGAAAGGTCAAATGGATGTAGAAATATGACGGTGCAAGGTAAGCTGTATAATGTATCAACACTCTCTCATTTTGTACCATCTAGATGCTAGAGAATTGAGAAATATCTCTAGTGGAGATATTTGTTCATGAATATATATCCCTTCACTTAGTATGTATGGAATATAAAGATGAATTAATAGAGTGAATAGATGAAGAGTAGTTTGGCAAATAGTCTAGATGCATGTTTCCCAATAACATATGAATGGAATTCTTCCTATTCCCCTTTAGCCATAATAAAATCCACTGTAATTTAATTATAACATTCACTTTTGTAGATTATCTGATGAAAAAATTAACAGATTCAGATACTGGTAAAACCTGTCTGATGAAAGCCCTTTTGAACATCAACCAGAACACAAATGAAATAGTGAAAATGCTACTCTCCTTTGGGGAAGAAAATCATTTTTTGGAAAGGCTTATCAATGCAAAGTACACAGAAGAAGCGTACAAAGGTATTTCCCTCTAGTAGCCATTTAGAGTATATGTTTGTATGTATTTTAATCCTCAACATACATTTAATATTTTCTGAATACATTCTAAAGACAATTACAATGCTTATTTATTACTATTATTAATGCTGTTATATGTATCATAATTGAGCTTAGCACTGTACAAGATACAAAAATTGGACTTTAAACTCTAACAGTTCATGTCTATTTTGTTCCAGGCCAGACAGCACTAAATATTGCTATTGAAAGAAGACAATATGATATTGCTCAGACCCTCATAGAAAAAGGGGCAGATGTCAATGCCCATGCTCAGGGTGTGTTCTTTAACCCCAATCGCAAGCATGAGGGATTTTATTTCGGTAAGTGAAATGTGATCTCCATGGAAAAATTGAGTTGGGATGCTAACGGTACGTCTAGAGTGTGGGGTTTTTCCGGGATATTAGAGGCATCCCAGAAAAACTCCGCCGCGTCCATGAGGAAGAAGGGATCTTCTGAAAGAGGGCGATTTTCTGAAAAGCCTCTTCTGAAAAAAAATGCAAAAAACAGTAGTGCAGACCTAGCTTAGGAAAAGGAAACATTCAGTCAGTGCAGTAGCTTCAGGAATGCAGAACACAGGTCTTTCAAACTCACACAAGATATAAAAATGTCCATGGGATTAATTATGTAGCTGGAGCTGAAGTATCTTAAATGCATTTTGGTGCCGTCCACACACAGTCTGTGTCTAAACTATATCCCTTTTTCGAGAAAGGGATGTAGATTAGGCACGTTGATATTGCAAATGAAGCCGGGATTTAAATATGCCACGCTTCATTTGCATAATGGCGGCTGCCGCTTTTTTTTTCAAAATGGGGCTTTTTTTGGAAAAAAACAGCAGTTTAGACGGGGAGATTTCGAAAATTAAACCCTTTATCGAAAGCTCCTGTAAACCTCATTTTTTGAGGAATACAGGATCTTTCGAAAGAGGGTTTAATTTTCAAAAGATCCCCCTCTAAACTGCCGTTTTTTTCCAAAAAAGCCCTGTTTTGAAAAAAAGCAGGAGCCGCCATTATGCAAATGAAGTGCTGGATATTTAAATCCCGGCTTTATTTGCAATATCGACGTGCCTAATCTACATCTCTTTCTCGAAAAAGGGATGTAGTTTAGACACAGCCAGAGGAGCAGGACTACTGGCACTGATGGGAGTGCCTTCTCAGTTCGAATTAGTGGGTCTTCATTAGACCCAGTATTTCAAACCCTGGAAGATCAACTACAGCAGTATCGATCTTACGTGTAGCGTAGACAAACTCCTACAGAATTACAGGAGGCCCCTGAGATGTGACCACCTGAGTTCCAACCCTCCGCACTTGCAACCATTTTTGTAAGTGCTGAAGGGGCCAGAAAGCCCCGACTTACAACCTTGGCCCACATTTATGACGGCACACGGTGCCTACCGTAAATGTGGGTTCGAGTTACAACGCCCCCGACTTGTGACACTTCCTCTGGAACGAATCACGTTGCAAGTCGGGGGCCTTCTGTAAATGCAAAACTAATTTAATTACCTTTTCTTTCTGTCAATAAGTTTCTTGTACCCAATTCACCCACTGTCTTTCATGCACACACAATACAAATTATAAATTAATTGAATAATTTCCCCTAAACAGAAAGAAAAAAAGCAAGAGTGATATTATTATTCATAAGATGCGCAGATTCCACAGTGATTCACACAACATAAGCAGATAGGTTAATAGCAACCCAAACTACATCTATTGTACATACAAAACTAGACCAAAAGCCCACTGAAGTCAATGGGAATCCTTTCCATTAATTTCAATGGACTATGGAGCAGATGCACAGTTAATAGAAATACATGTCAAAGAGAAATTCCAGCAACCCTGCAATGCAGAATCCTGAAGACTAGTTACTGTTCGTGCTTTCAGAATGAATATTTGCATGAGAGGAGAGAAATTGATGAATTACTTACACAGAGTACAGTTAGTGGGTATACAGAGTGCAGGGAAGCTAAAATATTCTTCTCCATAATTCTATGCACATCACATAATGACATGAAAGTGTGTATGTTTATCTTGTTTAATTGAGCATTTAATGTAAGTGCTGAAATAACATATCAAATATTGGGAAATGTAGCTTGCAGTAGCAATTGTATTATAAATTACAACATAGTAAGTAGAAAGCAGTTTTCCACAATACATTAAATTACAAATATACAGAAATAGTTGACAGGCAATTGTTTGTAAAAACTGAAATTGTAAATAAAAATGTATTATTGTGCAACTGTAGCCATTTCAATACTTTTTTGATACTCATAATAATTGTAAATTAATAGTTATTGTGCACTGTATTTTGTTAGGTGAAACTCCACTGGCATTAGCTGCATGTACCAATCAACCAGATATAGTTCAACTGCTGATGGACGATAGGAGGACTGACATTACCTCCCAAGATTCCCGAGGAAACAATATACTGCATGCATTAGTCACTGTAGCAGAGGATTTTAAAACGCAAAATGACTTTGTAATCCAAATGTATGACATGATTCTATTGAAAAGTAAGAACAGAACTTTAGAGACAATGAAGAATAAAGATGGTTTAACTCCATTGCAACTAGCTGCAAAAAGTGGAAAATTAGAGGTAAGGCTCTATTCTAAAATCCAATGAAAGAAATTAAATAGAGAGACAGAGTCTAGGTTGCTATGTGTGCACTACAGGTGCACAAATTTGCAGTTCACCATGGTGATTGTCTTCTACTGTAAAAATTGAGTAAATTTTTTTTTGTAAACCACTCCTCCATTATTTCTATTGTTTCAGTTTCTCAGATTCTCACACCTTTTCCTCAATATCCCATTACTAAAAAATACAAATGCTATTTAAAAATGCAATCTTACAAACCCTTGCTGATTGCATATCTTCTTAAGAAGCATAATTATCCAACAGGAGTCCAAGCTTATTACACATAGGGAACACTTGCAGAAAGATTCTGAAATAGTTGGAAGTATAGCACACCTTATGATGTCATGACTCTTCCAATAATAGAAATACTTTAATGGTATATAAACCAAAACCTGTTTTGCTTGAATTTAAACTTTACCCTGCAGTATTTGCAACTTAAGCACCAGAGTTCTGCACATGATAACCAAAAACTGGAACTAAAGAGTCTGTTTCTGCAATCTGAGCCGAAATACAAAAACTGAACCAATAACATAGCAGAAATGGTGATCAGTAATTTTTGTAATTTCTTTCTTTTTAAAAATGTAATTTGCGTTATCAAGGGCTGAATTCTGTGATGTTCTCTCTTACACAGTTTTAACTCTAGGGAAATACATGGAATTAGTCTGATTTATAATAAAGAGTAGAATCTGGACCTCTGAAAGCAAAAGCTTGGCGTACCTGGTTAATGATTCACAATGGGTAAATGAGAAAGTCACTAGTTAAAGAAAAGTTATAGCAAAGTATGCAGTGGAATTCTTTCAATGGGAAAAAAGTGCAGATCCAATAGAAAATTCAGGGCAATTAAAGAAAACTGTATTTGTTTCTCAGGGATGGGTCATCTGTAATGCCTCCCCTCAATTACCAAAAGGTTAATTGAATTACAAAGTAAATTTATTGTGCCATTTTGGCATGTGTCAGTAAAAAAAAAAAAAGCACATTTTGGCAAGTGTGCACTCACTCTTGCTTCCATTTAGAAGACTTAATTAACTTACATGTGATTCTGTTAATGTTTTAGATTCTGAAATACATTCTCAGTAGAGAAATAAGAGACAAGCCAAACAGAAGCCTTTCCAGAAAATTCACAGATTGGGCTTATGGTCCTGTTCAGTCTTCCCTTTATGACCTGACAGAACTAGACACGACTGCAGACAACTCATTACTGGAGATTATTGTTTATAACATAAATATTGGTGTAAGTTGCCTGTCATTAAAGTCAATACATTTTCTAGCAATACATTGACCTAGCTTTTTTAAACCTACAAATTACCTGGAGAACTTGATAAACTAGTAAAAATATAAATTTTAGAACTCAGTCTTTTAGCAGGCAGCCGCTAATGTGAAAACCTTGTGCTTATGCAAAGTCCCATTAGGACTATAGTGGGTCTAGATCCGAAAGAAGGATTGGAACTTTAGTTTGGCCAACTTTTGGGACATTAGTTTGTTGTACTGTAGTTTAAGTTTTCTTCTTGGGACACCTAAAATGGTCTTAGACTAATGGTACAACACACTTCATTTTGTCTCTAAGATAATCACTTGATATAAAATATCTCCATTATTTAAAAGAAAATAGTATTGGGAGGTAAGGATACTATAATAAGCAGTAAACTTTAAATTTACTTTACACATAGGTGTTTTATGCATAGAAGCAGTGCATTATCAAGGAATTTTCAATATTTAAAAGCAGAATTTGGCATATTGCTAACATTCAAATTATTGAAGTGACAATTCCTGAAAAAATAACAGTTTGTTAGAAGACTGGTATAATACAATCATATTTTCAACAGATACAATTAATTTGGCCTATAATCATCTCAGGCAGATTCTCATGCTGGGAACTGGTATAGCACCACTAGGTTCAGTAGACCTATGTCTACTGATACCAGCTAAGGAACTGGCCCAAGGGTCTTTGAGCAAAGCGGTATTTATAGACTGACAACAAGAGACCATGAAATGAAATGTTTAAAATACGTAGTTGATATTTTTTATTTGCCCTACCTTCAGTTTTCTCACAAGTCACAAATTTGACTTTCTCTTCGTTTTTTTCTATAGAACCATCATGAAATGTTGACTTTGGAGCCTCTGCATTCACTACTGCGAATGAAATGGAAAAAGTTTGGAAGACACATGTTCTTTATGTCATGTTGTTTTTATTTCATATATAACATAATGTTAACTTTGGTTTCCTATTACAGACCCTGGAGAGGTGAGGTATGTGCAGCAATTAAAAATCTCATCCAATTTTGTTTTCAAAATGCAGTAATATTCCCTAAATCAGATTTAACGTGTTTAAATATAAATGGAAATTCTAAGATGAAATGTTGCCCTATTGAAGGAAATGGGAGTTTTACCATTGACTTCAATAGGGCCAGAATTTCCCTCCATGGGTTTATCACATGAAGAGATAGAGAATATTAAGGAGAGAAGAGAAATTCATTTGAGTTATGAAACAAAGAAAATACTGTTTATGTATACCAGTGTGTGGATCTGCCTGTTGTTTAAAAAATTATATTTTTTAATAATTGGGAAAGAATAAGTATATATTGTAAATAATCTTACTTTATTTTGAGTCTGATCCTGCAAGTCCTTTATGCAGAGCACATAACTGAATTCAGTAGAATTTCTGCACACAGAGGGTTACAAAGACTGGATTCTTTGTCTGGGACCTTTTCCTTTATTGTGCCTTCAAATAACTAGCTTTAAACTCCCACTATTCATTTCTAACCTTTTTTCCAGGCTGCGCCCTATCCACTAGCTTTGACACATAATTTGGGATGGCTGCAATTGCTGGGACAAGTGCTTATTATGATAGAAGCAATATTTTTAGCCATAAAAGAGGTGACACACTTTCATAATTCAAATAAAATAATTGTATGTATAAAGGTGTTTTGTAGATTTGTAAAAACTGACCATTTTGATAATCATTTTATAAATTATAAATAGTTATATGCTGTATAACTTATATAGGGGGAAACAGTACCAGGAAATTTGGAAATGGCAGAGATGTTTAATGACTTCTTTGTTTCGGTCTTCACCGAGAAGTCTGATGAAGGAATGCCTAGTGGGAAGGGGGTAGGTTTAGAAGATAAAATAAAAAAAAGAACAAGTTAAAAATCACTTAGAAAAGTTAGATGTCTGCAAGTCACCAGGGCCTGATGAAATGCACCCTAGAATACTCAAGAAGCTGATGGAGGAGGTATTTGAGTCTTTAGCTATCATCTTTGGAAAATCATGAAAGACAGGAGAGATTCCAGAAGATTGGAAAAGGGCAAATCTAGTGCCCATCTATAAAAAGGGAAATAAAAACACCCTAGGAAACTATAGACCAGTCAGTTTAACTTCTGTGCCTGGAAAGATAATAGAGCAAGTAATTAAGGAAATCATCTGCAAAAACTTAGAAGATAATAAGGTGATAGGGAACAGCCAGCATGGATTTGTAAAGAACAAATCATGTCAAACCAATCTGATAGCTTTCTTTGATAGGATAACTAGTCTTGTGGATAAGGGAGAAGCGGTGGACGTTGTATACCTAGACTTTAGTAAGGCATTTGATATGGTCTCGCATGATATTCAATAAGCTAGGCAAATACAACGTAGATGGGGCTACTATAAGGTGGGTGCATAACTGGCTGGATAACTGTTCCCAGAGAGTAGTTATTAACGGTTCACAATCCTACTGGAAAGGTATAACAAGTGGGGTTCCGCAGGGGTCTGTTTTGGGACCAGTTCTGTTCAATATCTTCATCAACGATTTAGATATCGGCATACTGTGTACGCTTATTAAGTTTGCAAATGATACCAAGCTGGGAGGGGTTGGAACTCCTTTGGAGGATAGGGTCATAATTCAAAATGATCTGGACAAATTGGAGACATGGTCTGAGGTAAACAGGATGAAGTTTAATAAGGACAAATGGAAAGTGCTCCACTTAGGAAGGAACAATCAGTTTCACACATACAGAATGGGAAGCGACTATCTAGGAAGGACTATGGCAGAAAGGGATCTAGGGATTATAGTGGACCACAAGCTAAATATGAGTCAGCAGTGTGATGCTGTTGCAAAAAAAGCAAACATGATTCTAGGATGCATTAACAGGTGTGTTGTGAGCAAGACACGATAAGTCATTCTTCCGCTCCACTCTGCGCTGATTAGGCCTCAGTTGGAGTATTGTGTCTAGTTCTGGGCACCACATTTCAAGAAAGATGTGGAGAAATTGGAGAAGGTCCAGAGAAGAGCGACAAGAATGATTAAAGGTCTAGAGAACATAACCTATGAAAGAAGACTGAAAGAATTGGGCTTGTTTAGTTTGGAAAAAAGAAGATTGAGAGGAGACATGATAGTGGTTTTCAGGTATCTAAAAGAGTGTTGTTCTTCCTGGCCTCTGAGGATAGAACAAGAAGCAATGGGCTTAAACTGCAGCAAGGGAGGTTTAGGTTGGATATTAGGAAAAAGTTCCTAACTGTCAGGGTGGTCAAACACTGGAATAAGTTGCCTAGGGAGGTTGTGGAATCTCCATCTCTGGAGATATTTAAGAGTAGGTTAGATAAATGTCTATCAGGGATGGTCTAGACAGTACTGGGTCCTGCCATGAGGGCAGGGGACTGGACTCGATGACCTCTCGAGGTCCCTTCCAGTCCTAGTATTCTATGATTGTATGCTTCTATGATAATGTCTTGCATTGTACAATTACTAGGTGAATGGCTAATTGTGGATAAAGGTGATAATCCTTCTTGATAGTCCTAAATATATATTAAAATAATGGAAAGATATTATCTGAAATTGATGTGAGGCCTTTCTCTTCGAAAGACTAGAAATAAAATGGGATTTTAAGTATGGTGATCATACTAAATTCTTACCCTTATCCAGCAATATACTTAAACAATGTACTTCAAAGTCATGACGTGAATAGGATTGTTCATGTGCTTAAAGTACTGTACAGCTGGTCCCTGAGTTGCGAACGGTCGACTTATGACCGTTCGCAGTTATAACCGAAGCTGTTGTAAATGGCGGACCCCAAGTTATGAACGCGATCTGTGCTTACGAACAGCGTTGTCGCATGTAACTCTATGGGGTCCGACTTACGAACAAACCGAGGTACGACCAATTGCTTGGTCCGTAACCGGTTCGTAAGTCAGAGAGAGGCTGTATTAAGTACATTTTTAATAAGGATGTATATCATAAAGGACAAGCACAGATGACTTACTTTCCTTTAAGACATTTAAGGTTATTTATTAGTAACATTAATTAGTAAAGTTAATAGTTAAATTATTTTAAGTACAGCAGAAAATGCAGAAATGTTTTTAAAAAATCTGAAAAAGCATATCTGAGGCACAAACAACATAGAAAATTATGAAATTTTATATACTATAGCTGGTTTTAGTAGACTACTTGATTTTTAATTTTCATTCACCTTTAATTTTTTACTATTTTTAATCTGTTTACATATTTCTGTCTACACAGAGTGTAGCCATCTTTCTGCTAAGACCCTCAGATCTTCAATCAATTTTGTCAGGTGCATGGTTCCACTTTGCATTGTAAGTCTGGTATATAAATTGTTGTTTCTGAAATAACATGCAGTCTGTCAGTTACATTACCTTGCTTCACAGAAAATGAATTTTTAACAGTTATTCACTTGTTATTTTACACTGTCAGTTGTCTGAGGTAAGAACATAATTTTATATGTAGTTTTACTGTAAGGAATCAGGTATATCTCTGGCATTACATAGTAATAGTTTCACTGATCAGTAACAGTATTGTGGATTGGTACATGCAAACTATTTTTATCTTTGCAAGTACTGCAAAATAGAGACTTTTAATTTGTTTATAAAAGAAACAAGTTAGCCAGATCTTGATGCCCATTACATCCTTGATGAGTTGCAATTTAATCAGTTGATAGGGATGCCACCAGTGGCTAAGAGCCAGCATAGTTGGCCTTATAGTACCGCCTCCTGTTCCTGGCATAGAAGGTATGACTGCGGAAAGAGGGTGTAGTCACAGTGATGCTACGTTTCTGTGATCCCTGACTCTGGAATGACCATTTGGAAGACATTGCACAAGAACAGTCCTAAAATTGCTCTACTTGACACTAGGGACTAGCCTGGCCTTAGGCTGACCCCACAACTGAGGAAAACAAAAGGTGACATAGAGCAACCTTTATAGCTTTTCCAGCTACAACAAGCACAGTTTGGACATAGTGTGGAAAGTAAAATTAGAAGTGAAATATGAAGAAATAAGGAAGTTCTGCGTAATATTTCCCACTATATTTTGTACACTTTTGTGCTGTGTAAAAGAGTATTTACAATATTTGTGGGTTTTTTTTCAACAGTTTTATACAAGCAGTGCTTGTAATCTTCTCCATCTTCTTGTACTTATTTTCCTACAAAGAACACCTGATCTGTCTTGTCTTAGCAATGGCACTAGGATGGGCAAATATGCTGTACTTTACCAGGGGTTTCCAATCCATGGGCATTTATAGTGTCATGATCCAAAAGGCACGTATACAATTTTTTTCTCTTGTTATATTATTCTATTTATCATTATCTAATTCATGTACATTCTGAAATTTAGATGTTGCTTATATTATAAGTAATCCATACTGAAATTTCCAGTTTCTTTTCTTTAAGATTTGTTTTATTTCAATAGAATGAAGTATGCATATGTAATTTTAAAAAGTAATAGTGATAACTTGATAATTTGTTCAAATTATGCAACATATTTTACATCTATAAATCATATGGTATTTTTCAGCTAATAGAGTTTTGATATTTATTTGAATCAAACAGTATAATGTTTACTAGCTTCATAGTTATATTTGTCCCTCGATTAATGTGTTTAGCACAGATAAATGTATAAGACAAGGAGTCAAATCATGGAGAGTGACCAAATAATGTTTTAAAATGTCGCACTTGCTAATGTGATCACTTTTTAAAATGTAACTACTCTCAAAGGGTATGTCTACACAGCAAAGTTATTTTGAAATAACAGCCATTATTTCGAAATAACTTTACTAGCATCTACACAGCCAAACCGCTATTTCGAAATTAATTCAAAATAGTGGAGCACTTATTTCGAATTTGGTAAACCTCATTCCACGAGGAATAACGCCAAATTCGAAATAGCTAATTCAAAATAAGTGCTGTGTAGACGCTTATTTCGAAATAGGGGGCCTCCAGTCCTTCCCAGGGTGCCCTGTTGGCCACTCTGGGCCAAACCAGGAAAACTCCTCTCCTCCCCACCCAGCCCCGGAGCCTTTAAAGAGGTAGACTCTGGCCACAGTGCCTGTGCCAGCTGCAAGCCTGCCAGCACAGAGCCAGCAGTCGCTGCCCCTGGCCCTGCATGAGCCAGCAACCCACTGGCACCCAGCCCTCCACCGCTCCCCAGGACCAGTCTGCCAGCTCCGAGGAGCCTGCCAGGGGCTGCAAAAGGCGGGTGCCTTCCTGGTCCAGTGCGGAGATCGTGGACCTCATTCAGGTTTGGGGGGAGGCCTCCAATGTCCATGATCTCCACACTAGATGGAGGAACGCGGCCATCTACAGGCGGATGGCTGACAGCCTGGCCAGCAAAGGCCACATGCGCACCCAGGAGCAGGTGCGCATGAAAATAAAGGAGCTGCGGCAGGCCTATGCCAGGGCCACAGGGGGCAGCTCCCAAACAGGGGCTCACCCAGACCCCTGCTCCTATTATGATGCCCTGGACCGCATCCTGGGGGGTCAGACGATCCGTGCCCCCCAGGTGGTCATCGACCCTGGGGCAGAGGACCCTGACCAGGGCATGGAGGAGGAGGAGGAGGATGGCCAAGAGTCGCAGGAGCCTGGAGGGAGCGTGGCACTCACCCAGGACCCCGAGGTGTCACAGCAGCCATGTCACCGGTGTCGTCTGAGACTGGGGAGGCCTCGACATGTGAGTGCCATCACTGTCCCCTTATGTGGGGCGGAGGGGCGGGGGGAGAGGGAGACCAGGGACCGCGCGTGTGGGCCTTGCTGACAATGGAGCACGCAGCAACCTGTGCATGTGCTGTGCCACCCTGGGCATGTGGCCCCGGCTGGCTGCCACACAGGGGCCCTGGCCTGTTACCCACACGTGTGTATGTATGAAGGCACATGACATGCTCCTGACCCCAGGGAGGGACATTGCATGATGCCCTCCCTCCACAAGCCCCCTCTACGCAGAGGCAGGGCACATCTCCCCTCCCCCCCACACCCACACTATATACAACACAGGGGCATGGGTGCAGTCCCGGGTCAGCTCCCACTCCCGGGGATAGCAGGACATGCCAAACATGGCCTGTGTGCAAGCACATCAGCTCTGATGGTGCAGAGACCTGCCGTCCTCGCCTTGCAGAGGGGGGCTGGACTTCACCCACTGTGTCCCCAGGGATAACTGATCACTTCTCTTGTTTCTCCACAGCCACAGCAGCTGCGAGTACAGGGCGCACCACCCTGCCCAGGGTGGCCCGGAACCAGGAGGAGTAACAGCGGCAGCACCTGGGGATCCTGTGAAGGCAGGTCCGCATCCTGGAGCACTGGGTGCATGAAGACCTGCAGCTGCGGTGGGAGAGCTGGCCTGAGCTGCTTGCCCAGGGCCATGCCATCTGTGACCACCTGCAGACCCTAGTGCAGAGATTGGTGTCTCCTGCTGCTCCAGCCCCTGCTGCTGCCCCAGCTATTGCTTCTCCTCCCACTCTTGCTCCCCCTCCCGCCTCTTCCTCCCCTCCCCACCCACCGCACCCTCCATATCTGCTCCCCCCCGGGGACGCCGAGGCCCCTGCACCCGCAGTGCTGGGAGACAGGTGGACCAGCAAAAACCCCAACCCTGAGCTTCTCCTCCCTTCCTCCCCTTGCCACCCCCTTCCAGCTCCCTCCTCCCAGGTTTACCCCTCCCTTCTCCCACCCTCTCGCCTCATTGCCCCTCCCCCCAGTTATGTTCAATAAAGAGAGTTTGTTTTTGGCAACACTCGTGTTTTTATTTTACATAGGAAGGGGCGTTAGGGAGGGGAAAGTGGAAGGACGTGAGGGTGGAATAAGGCACAAGGCCCCAGTGGGGCACGCCAGGGAGACTTCACTCCTCCTCCGTCTGGAAGCTCTCCTGCAGGGCCTCCCGGATACCAACAGCCCTCTGATGGGCCTCCCGGCTGGCAGCCATGCGGGGCTGCGCGTACAGGCCAGCCAAGTGGTCGGCCTCTGCCATCCAGCCTGACTGGAAAGCCTCCCCCTTCCTTTCACACAAATTGTGCAGCACACAGCATGCTGCCACCACATGTGGAATATTCCTCTCGGAGAGGTCCAGGCGGGTGAGGAGGTATCTAAATTGGACCTTCAGCCGGCCGAAGGCACCCTCCACCACAATGTGGGCCCTGCTGAGCCTGGCATTAAAGGCCTGCCAGGAGTGGTTGAGGTGTCCCATGTAGGGCTTCATGAGCCAGAGTTGTAGTGGGTAGGCCGCATCCCCCACCAGGCACACAGGCATGTCCACGTCCCCGATCCTGATGTGGCGGTCAGGGAAGAAAGTCCCAGCGTGCAGCCTCTGACACACGGAGGAGTTGAGGTACACCTGCGCGTCGTGTGCTTTGCCGGACCAGCCCACATTAATGTCCAGGAAGCGGCCCCGGTGGTCAGACACAGCCTGCAGCCTCCTCATCCCTTCCAGTTTATATATAGGGAGGCCTGGTGGTCTGGGGCACGGATGGGGATGTGCGTCCCATCGATTGCCCCCCCGCAGTTGGGGAAGCCCAGGGTGCCAAAGCCCTTGATGACCGTGTCCACATCAGTGAGGCGGATGACTCTGCGGAGCAGCACTCTATTGATGGCCTTGACCACCTGCAGAGGGACACACAAAACTAAGAGTCAGTGGGGTGCCAAGGTGGCTGACAGTGCTCCTTCCCCGCCACTGCTCTGCACCCCCTTCCCAGGAGCAATCCCCCCTGCAATCCTGGCCACTGCGGGCAGTCCGTAGTGCAGCTGGGACAGAACAAACCCTCCCAGGGAAGGGACTTGCACCACCTCCCCCACTTTTCCCTGGGGCAGCCCATCCCCTCTTTGCCACCCACCTCCAGGCACAGTGGCTGGAAACTGCCATACCTGCATGAGCACTGCTTCAATGGTGGATCTTCCCACGCCGAACTGGTTCCCCACGGATCGGTAGCTATCCGGCGTGGAGAGCTTCCAGAGGGCGATGGCCACACGCTTCTGGAGGGGACTGGCGGGCCTCATATGCGTGTCCCGTCGCTGCAGAGCAAGGGCGAGCCACTCACAGAGCTTGAGGAAGGTGTCCTTCTTCATTCTGAAGTTCTGGGTCGATTGTTGGTCTCCCCAGCGCTCCAGGATGATGTGGTCCCACCAGTCACTGCTGGTGTCCAGACACCAGATGTGGCAGGGCACGTTGGCATCCAGGCACTGCTGCTGCTCCTCCTCATCCCCCAGGAAGGTCCAGAAGAGAGGCTGGGGGTTGGGCTGCAGCACATGCTGCGAGGCAGCCTCCAGCAATTGCTGCCAGGCTTGCAGCAAGACATCCAAAATGAGCACCAGAGTGCCCAGGGGCAGCTCTGGCTCCCTGGTGTTGAGTGCTGTGGTGTCCCGAGTGAAGGCAACCAAAGCAGGCAGAGAAAAAAATGCTTTGCTGTCCCTCAGCGAGGTAGGCAAGCAAGCAGGGTAAGCTGAGAACCGACTGTCCAGGGGGGTTCCTTTAAGCACAAGCCTCAGATAGCCTCAGGCAGCAGCCACACAAAGTAACTACTAACCTGATGCCCTGCTGGAACCGGTTTCAGCTGGCCTTAAATGCGATTCAGCATCCAATCAGTGTGGACGCGATATTTCGAAATAGAAAAACGCTATTTCGAAATGCATTTTGTGTGTAGACGCATTATTTCGAATTATCTTATTTCAAATTAACTCTTTCCAAATAAGATATTTCGAAATAACGCAGTAGTGTAGACGTACCCATATAGACTGTGGTACATCTTCATCACTGCAAAATATGTAACTGTAAAGAGAACTTTTTGCAACTGTACTAATCATAAATATTTTAACTTTTAGGTGATCTTACACGATGTGATAAAATTTTTAGTTGTATACATTGTGTTTTTGCTGGGATTTGGCGTAGGTAAGTATAATGTATTGACTATTACTGCAGAAAAGCACTGATATATTGTCTGAGTAAAACTTTTTCACTCTTACAAATAAGAACAACATAGTTGTGGTCAGAACATTACTTCTTCCAAGATTGTCACGTGCTAATAGTGGATATAAAAAAAATCCATAACAATTTTTGTAGGCAAGTTTACATCTAGTGTTCTGGCTACATACGGATGAATATTATTACATTCTGTCTGTCTGAACTGTCCATAAGTTTCAATGAAAAATGGTATACTTAACTTTCTTTCTGAAATTGTCGTCTTTTGTTGCTGTGTGTTGCTAGACATTTGCAGTTGCAGCATCTGCTGCATTTTCTTTGATACAGAAGATATTATATAACTGTGCAATATTATGATAACTAACAAGGATTTTTCATTTGCTTCTTATATAGCTCTTGCTCCGTTGATTGAAAAATGTCCCAATGACAGTAAATGTCATTCATACAGCAGTTTGGGTACTGTTCTTATGGAGCTTTTTAAACTCACCGTAGGACTGGGAGATCTGCAGATGCACCAAAAATCAAAATATCCTGTCCTGTTTCTTCTTCTACTCATAACTTATGTATTATTGACTTTTGTTCTCCTTATGAACATGCTGATTGCATTAATGGGAGAAACAGTGAAAAATATTGCTAAAGAAAGTGAACACATTTGGAGACTCCAGGTTTGTTTGCAATATTAAACTATAGATGGGGGTAAACAACTACTTTTTTTCAGGGTCCAAATTTCTGAGTTAAGATATAGTGAAGATGCAGAATCCAGAGAAAATAAATAATAATAATAATAATAATAATAAACAATAAATAATAATTATGTTCTCATCCACTCAAAAGTCTCTGGTGATCTGGATTTAGCCCTGGTCTGCCTATTGACTACCCCTGCCATAGACCTTAATACTCTTTGGCTTAGTCAAAACCCAGGCATTTTTACTAAGTTTCACTCTGAATTTAGAAAATATCATATCATGATGACTATATTTAAAGTTTAATTTGACAGGCATCTCACCAGCCACACAGTCTTGTTCTTACTTACAAAATAGATGCAGTAAGCCAGATTCACCTCTAAGCTACACCAGGTTAAACTTGGAGTCCTGTAACTGAAGTCACGCCACTTAAGGTACATCTACACTACGCGGAAGATCGATGCTCCAGAGGCTGATCTTCTAGCATTTGATTTAGTGGTTCAAGTAGGGTTGCCAGGTGTCCGGTATTGTACCGGACAGTCCGGTATTTGCGCTCTGTCTGGTAAAAAAAATCAGAAAATACCAAACATGTGCAATGTCCGGTATTTTCTGATTTTTCCAGCTGCGCACCAGACGGAATCCTGGAGGGGGCGGGGGGAATGGCTGGGAGTCCCAGCTGGGAGGCGGGGCTGCGATTGCTGCCAGGAGCCCTCAATTGGTTGAGTGTGAGGAGGAAGGGAAGCCTCCTCCTCGTCGCGTCGCCGGGAGCCTGCGTGGGACAGGCAGAGAGTGCCCAGGTCAGTCCCGCTCCCCGCCGGGCAATTTGCACCCTCCCCCCCCTTCCCGGACAGTTCTCCCTCACTTCCCCTCCTGATCTTCCCCGGCCAGCCTCCCTGCACCGCCCCCCAGCTCTGCTTCCCGCCGGCCCGTTCCACTTCCTTTTCTCCCCTGGCCAGCGCCGCTGCACCTCTCCCCGGCCCCGCCAGCTCTGCTTCCCGCCTTCCTCCCGGCCCCCTGCACCTCCCCGTCAGCTGTGCTTCCGTTCCCCCTTCCTCCCGGCCCCCTTCCTCCTGGCCAGCGCTGCTGCACCCTCCCGCCCCACCAGCTGTGATTCCCGCTCCCCCTTCCTCCCGGCAAGCCCCGCCCCCTTCCGGCCATTCCTCCCCGATATCCCACGGCCAGCCCGTTCCACCCGCCCCACGACCAGCCCTGCTTCCCGTTGGCCCCCGCCACCCCATTAGCTGTTCCCTGTCCCCCAAGCTTGTCTGGGTTTTGTTTTTGTTTTTTTAAATGATTACCTAGTAACCCCTAGCAGTGATCCAGGTTCTCGGAGGTTTTTTTTTTGCTCAACAACTTTCATAGAATCATAGAACCATAGAGCTGGAAGAGACCTTAGAAGGTCATCAAGTCCAGCCCCCTGCTCTAGGCAGGACCAATCCCAACTAAATCAACCCGGCCAGGGCCTTGTCAAGCCGAGACTTAAACACCTCTAGGGATGGAGACTCCACTACTTCCTAGGTAACCCATTCCAGTGCTTCACTACCCTCCTAGTGAAATAGTTTTTCCTAATATCCAACCTGGACCTCTCCCACCACAACTTAAGACCATTGCTCCTTGTTCTGCCATCTGTCACTACTGAGAACAGCCTTTCTCCATCCTCTTTGGAACCTCCCTTCAGGAAGTTGAAGGCTGCTATCAAATCCCCCCTCACTCTTCGCTTCTGCAGACTGAACAGACCCAACTCCCTCAGTCTCTCCTCATAGGTCATCCGCTCCAGCCCCCTGATCATTTTGGTTGCCCTCCGCTGGACCCTCTTTGGTCTCCCCCCTCCCCTTTTATTTTCCTGCAACAAAATTTTTTCCCGGTGGGGTTTTTTTTGGGGGGTGGGGGGTGTTCGGTATTTTTCTTTCAGCCATCTGGCAACCCTAGGTTCAAGTATGGAACTGTACATCGAACACTGAGGGCAGCTATGGCTAGCATCCAGTATTCCTCCTTTTGTGAGGACCAAGGGAAGCTGAGGGGAGCATTTGCTTCCATCAGCCTCCCGCTGTGTGGATGGCGCAGAAACATAATTTAAGATACGTCAACTTCAGCTACGTAATTAACATAGCTGGAGTTGTGTATCTTATTTTGACCTTCTGCTGTAGTGTAGACCAGGCCTTAGAGACCACAGAGATAGATAGTATATGGACAGGCTGGACAAAAATCATTGGAGTACTCAACATTTACGCTAGTTTAACTGTGTGAAGTATTTGGTCTTATAATTTGGCATAAGCTACTATGAACAAAAGTTTAATAGTTTTATGGCACAGATTTTAATGCTGTAAATTCCCATTCAACTATTCACTTTAATTCTTGATGTGCCAGCCATTAGGCTTTATCTGGTAACTATTATATAATGTCTCCTTCCACCTTTATTTTAGAACCTACATAATATACAGATTTACCTTGATTTCATGTATATTAGCTTAACCTCTAACCCAGAACCACCTGTATAATTTTCAGAGTCCTAAATTACCTAAAAGGAGAATGACACGGTTTGAATTGTTTCTTCCCCAACACCAGTGTTGGGAGGGTTAAAAGGGTCCAGTAGTAAGTTGCTTCCTGTCTTTGTAGTCCTGCTACCAACTAACATTGACACTGAAGGGATGTTGTACTGGTTCTTCAGTGCCTTATCTAGACTGCCGGTATTCTACGTACATCACTCCCTGATAGGGAGGTCCTGCTGTCCCAGAGAGTTGAAAAGATTAATTATGAATGTGGTCAATAACACTGCAATACTGTTACTATTTATTATTACTAGAGAGCCAGAACCATTTTGGAATTTGAAAAAATGTTACCAAAATATCTGAAGAAAAAATTCCAATTGGGAGAACTGTGTAAAGTGGCTGAAAATGACACGAGAGTGTGTTTAAGGTAATACTACACAAGAACTATTTGGTGAGTCTGCTGTGAATGTACATTCAGGGTTGTCTGTTCATAATTGCCACCGTAAAATACTTTTCATTTAAATGTATAAAATCATTTTTTCTTCTTCTTGGGTTTGGATTTTTGTAAGCCAAAACAAAATTGGTAACTGTGTAAAAATTCAGCTTGGGATATTCTGCAGTGCACAATTGCTAATAAGAGATAGTAATATATAGTTTTATAAAAACACAATTCAACTTTTTGTAGGCAAAAAGGGGAATTTTCTCATATTCATATTTGATTTTAATACACAATAACTTTTGCAGTAAATGTTAATTTGCTGTAATCTCTTATAAATGTTAATTTAAAATTAATATTTACAAATGGATTGTTCTTTAACATAATTAGCATACTGCAAAATAGTACCAGAATATTTTGTTCAAAATGTATGCTTGTAATGAATGAAAATATAAAGTAGCTCAATAAGCAACATTCTTGGCTAAATACAATGAATAACACTGCAAAATACATAGATAATTTCCATACTAGTAAAATGTGTATTGATGGTGTATTATAACAATTCAAAAAATAATTAAGAAACAAAAGAGGAAGTGTAGCTCTGAAACTGAAGATAATTCATGCTAATAATACAATTTATATACAATATAAACAGGATTAATGAAGTGAAATGGACTGAATGGAAAACACATGTTTCATTTATTAATGAAGATCCTGGGCCAACAGGTATTGTTCACTTAAAATCTTATTTGGATTAATATGCTAAATGAATCAAGAAAGCATTTTTGTTATTAGAACCTGAACATGTATTTTACGTCTTTAAACTTAAATGTTGCTAAAATGAAAATTCTATTAATGCTGAGAGGAAAAATATATACGATATAAGCAAACAAGAATTTAGTAAATAAGATGTACTGACACTAGTATTTTGGACAGGTGAAATTCAAAGGAAAATTGCCTGTTCACAACAAAATACAGGATTAAGATCATAAATATGTATGGGCCAGATTTTCAAAGATATCTGGGTGCCTAAAAATGCAGATAGGTTCCTAGAAGAATTTACAAAAACACCTTAAGTAAGTTAGGCGTCTTGCTCCAATTGAAATTTAATTTAGGTGCCTATGAAAATCTTCCTCTGGGCCTCTTGAAAACATTTGATGAACAGGCCAGCTCATGCTTCAAAGGAAAAAACCCACAATATCTTCAGTTACTTTAAATACATTTTCATAAAAGGTTAGAACATTTTGCAACAGGTAAAGACCAACAGCAAATGCAGTATACAAAATTAGGTGGGCCAGTGGTCTGTTTCAGTATGGAAATTCCTAGCTTCCTTACTATTGGCTTAACCTTCTAACCAGTTGGCTTCAGATTTCAGTATGTGAATACATGAAGGTTAGAAATTAGGTCTGTTAATTAATCATAGTTAACTCACACGATTATCTAAATTACAGTTTTAAAAAATTAATCATTGATTAATGGCACTATTAAAATACTAGAACACCAAATGAAATGTATTACAAATTTTGGATGCTTTCTTGCCTTTTCACATATATTGATTTCTATTGCAACATGGAATACAAAGGTGTACAGAGCTCACTTTATAATATGATTTTATTACAAATATTTGCACTGTAAAAACAATAACAGTATTTTTCAGTTCACCCCTGTAAGCCGGTTAGGCGGTTCCTTAGCCTCTGGGTCAGTGGGCAGCCACTCCGGTGCTCCACTACAGAGAAGGAAGAGCAGGGTGTGGCTGCTGCTCCTCTCCTCTCCTTTGCTTCTCTCCCTCTCTTCCCTGCCCTGCCTGCTGCTGGGAGCCCTCCTGAGCCTGCCTGCCGCTGCTGAGTCTCTCCAGACTGCTGCCGCCACCACCAGCCACAGCTTGCTGCTGCCTGGGGAGCGGGGCCTGCCGGCTTGCCCCCCTACCATCCGGAGGGAGAGGCGAAGAGGACCCCACCAGCACCCACCACCCAGAGGCCTTCCCTGGTTGGCTGCCACCCGCCCGCTGCTGCTGCTGCTGCAACACCTGCACCCCGTCGAGGAGGAGGAGAAAGAGGACCACCACCGGGACTTGTGGAAGGGGTTTGCTTTCCAGGACTGAGCCTTTAATATCTGCGCTCCAGGGGTGGTGGTGAACTGAGTTGTTAACAGGGGGTTGGGGGAGAGGTGCAGAGCCCTCCACACAGTCCAGCTGCCCCCATTGCCACCACCTCCTCCACCAACCCCCTTGCACCACCTGGACTTGCCCCTCGGCGGGGCTAGCTACTTCCCCCCTTTTTTTCCACCTGGGTTTGTTTCGCTTCAGCAGCGGGCGAGGACTGAGCCCCCCACAAGCTCTCGTGGGCGTGCTCCCTTCCCACCCCCTTGGACTTGGCCCCCCTCCCTCAGCTACATTTGGCTGGGGGCCCCCCCCACCCTTGCTCACCCCTTCTTGGCCCCCACCACAGCAGCTTGCCTCCTTCCCTACTGCCTCCCCACCCTGCTAGCCCAATTTGTTTTCTCCCTCCCTCCCTGAGTCTGCTCACTGGCCCCGCCCAGCCCCAGAGTTTGTTTTTTGCCTGCCCCGCCCTGGCTAGCCTGCTATAGTGTGTGCCCCACCCCTCAGCTGTTGTTTTGTCCCACCCTGCCTGCTACTCACCCAGCACTTACTCCTTCCCCCAGCGTCCCACTAGCCCTCAGCCACTGCCCTGTATGCCTTGGTCCTCGCCCCAAGCACTTGTGCCCCTTCCCTCCCCTTTTAGTTAGTCCCCCTTGTATACTGCACTTCCTTTGATGGCCCCATAGTTTCCTCCCTGTACCCCAGTGCAGCTGGAGGAGCCAGCCCCCATCCTGCACCCGCTACCGCGTCCCCTGTCCTGTATTGCCAGCACCCTCCTCCTCTGCCTCCAGCCTTGCAGGGAGGATGGTTGCCGGTTCCTGACCCCTTCCCTTGTTAGCGCCCTCTCTCCCTGCAACAGTCCAGCGGGAGGGAGTGGCTGCTTTTCCCTTCCCCTTTCCTCTCCAGTTGCAAATCCCCCACCCTTGTGTCCCCACCCCTCCCTTTAGCACCCCCTCCTTTGCTGCATCCTTCCAGGGTGCACCCCCGAACAACAACTACGCCCCCGGCCTTGCTCTTGCCGACCAGCCCTCCACATTCACCTAGGAGGGCTGGACGCTTGTCCGAGGGAAGTGCCGAGCCCGCACTTCGCAGGCTCAATCTCTCCCCTCCGATTAGGAGGGTGGGAAGGCCCCCCTCCAAAAGATCCTGAGGGGGACCGGTGCTGCCGAGAACGCCCCCACTGAGCATCAGCAGGAGACGCCGGCCGAGGAAGCCGTGGCAGTGAGGAGGGACGACACTGTCCCCCCACGGAGCCCATTCATGAGGAGGCCTCGGGTGAAGCTCCCCAGGCCCTAGTACCAGCTGAGCTCCCCGTTGCCACCGCCGAGGTAATTGTTGCCTCGGCAGTCGGTGGGGAGGGCTCTGGGGCCAAGGGGATGGAGCTTAGTTCCATTTTTGAGGAGATCAAGGCCCTGGGTTTGAACCTGCTCACCCAGGTGGAGGACGACCCTCTGCCAGCGGGCCCCCTGCTGTGCTGACCCTGCTGTGCTGCCCCTTCCTCTCCCCACCCCTACGCTCCAGCTGGCCGACCCTGTCCTCACACTCGGGGCGCCCCTAGTGTTGTCCATCTGCCTGGCCGACTCGGGTGCTGGAGCTGAAGCTGCTGAGCCCTCGGGGCGACAGCTAGCACCGAGCGGCCAGGTCCTAGGCTCGGGGGTGCCCCTTCTTCCACAAAGGAGGTGGGGTGGTCATCTTCCCTTCCTGTTGAGGGCCCAGCAGAGGACACCCCTTTAGCCAACGCCATGGTTGCAGACTCTGCTCATCCACCTGAACCCGGCATCGGCGCGGGCCCCCTTCCCGCTCCTGCCCCACCAGTCCCGATTCGGGAGGCACTGCAGCCCGGTGGCACAAACCCGGGGGATATTCCCCCTGACCCTACCCAAAATTCTGGTCCCCTTCCCTGTCCCGATCCTCCCCTCACCCCCCTTCATGCCCTTGGCCCCGATCCTGCCCTCTACAAACCCATTTCCAACCCCGAGTCCTCCCCCATTCCCGACCCCTCTCCTGTTGTTACCGTTACCCCTCCCCGCTCCTGACCCACCGCGGACCTGAGCCCACCCCTCTCCTTCCCCATCACAACATCCACTTCCCTGTCACCCTCCCCTCATTCTCCCCCCACTCCTGCCCCTGCGGTGATGCCTGCTCCCCTCCCCCTCCAGCGACCCCACATCCCATTGTCATTGCCACCCCCGCGAGGGCCCGCTAGCTGTGGGCAGCCCTCAGGGGCTGGTATTTGTGTCCTGAGTCCCCAATCCATTGGGGGCTGCCTTGTTCCCTCCGCCGCCCCTTTCCTTGCCGGGGTCGGGGACGGGCAGCATGGCGCCATCGCTCGTGGCGCTGCACCGGGGATCAGACCCCGGTTTGCCCATCTCCGTGGCCCGCGGGGGTCCATCCAGGGGTTCAGATGGAGGAAAAGCTTGGTACCCCCTCAGTACTGGAGGCCAAGCTCCGCCAATTCCTCACGGACACCAGCAGGGCTAAAGGAAAGGTGGAGCTAGCCCTTCAGCACTGGGGGGATTTCCATTCCATCCTGGGGGCCACGAGGGCCCTTTTGCAGGAGGGGAGAGGGACCAAGAAGCAGGACATTGTGGCCTACCAGTGGACCCACAAATTCCGTGACGCTCTCCTTGCTTTCAGGTCGGGGAGCGGCCTGTTGTGGGGCCTGCGGGAGGCCGACAATAACCCTGCCCGCGAGGATCCACCCCAGCCCTCATCATGAAGTACACCACCATCACGACGTTAAATGCCCGGGGCTGTAGGGCGGGTCTCTGCAGGAGTCGGGTGCTCTCCTTCCTTCGGGGGAGGGGGGTACTCAGTGATTTTCCTGCAGGAGACCCACATGACTCCAACCGTCGAGGCTGGCTGGTGGCTGGAGTGGGGGGACGGGGTGCATTTTAGCCACGTTAGTGCTTACGCGGCTGGGGTGGTCACCCTGTTCTCCCCTTGTGACGTAGTGGGGGGTATCTTGCTGGTTGCTATGCTGGTTGGTGGGCTGTGAGTGACCCCCACTGGCTGCTGTCTGCAGCACGGCCCAGCAGGGCAGGGGATGAGTCATTATGAAAGGGGGCTTCGAAACTCATCAAACAGGTATCTCCCATGGAGCGGAACAATGGGAAGAAGGGGAGTGGAGCCCTGGCTGGGGGGCAGGGCTGGAAGTGAGGGAGTTAGTTTCTGTCTGGGATCATGGAGGAGACAGCCTAGGGAAAGGGGCTGGAATTTAGGGGCCCAGTCTCCCCCATCTCAAGGGGGGCTGAGGCATCCTAGGCCTGGTTCCTGTAACCAGATGACATCTGTGCTGTGCTGTATCCTGGAGAAGCAATAAACTCCCTCTATTCTACTGGCTGGTGGAGTCTGTCCGTGCCATTACGGGGGTGCAGGAGACGGGAAAACCCCAACGCGCCGTCACACCCCTGCCCTACAGCCTGAGGTGCTGGGGACTGCCAAGGTTGTCCCGGGCCTCCTGCTGCATGTCCAGGCCCGCGTGGAGGGGCTGACATTGAACTTGGTCAATGTCTATGCCCCAAACGCAGGCCCGGACTGGGTCACCTTTTATCAGTGGGCGGCCACCTTCCTCGGCACCCTGGATCCTTGTGAATGCTTGGTCCTGGGCAGGGATTTCAATATTACCCTTGAGGACCGGGACCGTGCAGGAATCGAGAATTGCCAGGCTGCAGCAGGCGTCCTCAGGGAGATCATGGACCATCACTCCCTGGTGGATGTCTGGCAAGACCACCACCCGGACGACACCACCACCTTCACCTATGTCCAGGTGGGGGACGATCAGTTGAGCCACTCCCGGTTGGACCGCATCTATTTATCCCGGTTCCATCTGGCATGAGCCCACTCCTCCAGCGTCTGGCTGTCCCCGTTCACGGACCACCATTTGGTGGCCGTGAAAGCCTCTCAGTTCAGAGAGGCTGGGGTCAGCCTATTGGCACTTTAACAATAGCTTGCTGGAGGACGTGGGCTTTGTGGCGGCCTTCCGGGAGTTCTGGCTGGCCTGGTGGGGGCAGCGGCCCGCCTTTCCCTCAGTGCGGCAATGGTGGGACGTGGGGAAGGTGCGTGCCCGGCTCTTCTGCCATGACTACTCCAGGAGTGCCAGCCGGCGGAGGGATGCAGCAATAGAGCAGTTAAAACAGGAGGTTTTGAAGCTTGAGACACACCTGGTATCTGACCCCAAGGATCTGCTCCCTGCGAGGCGTACCAGGAGAAGCGGGAGGAACACCAGGCCCTTGAGGACCACCGGGCTCGGGGTGCCTTCATTCGATCCCGCATCCGTCTCCTCCGGGAGATGGATTGCGGCTCCCACTTCTTCTACACCCTGGAGAAAAAGAGGGGGGCTAAAAAGCACGTCACCTGCCTTTTGGCAGAGGACAGCACCCCCTCACGGATCTGGAGGAGATGCGTGGAAGGGCCAGGGCCTTCTACGCCAGTTTGTTCTCCCCGGATCCGACTGAAGCCGACGCCTGCAAGGTGCTCTGGACCGAGCTCCTGACTGAGTTCTTGGAAGCCCTCCGACTCATGCCCACCAATAAAACCCCGGAAATGGGCGGGCTGACCGTGGAGTTCTACTGCATGTTCTGGGACGTCCTCGGCCCAGACCTCGTCACCGTCCGGGCCAAGTCCTTGGAGAGTGGGGTCCTCCCTCTATCGTGCAGGCGAACGGTGCTCGCCTTGCTTCCGAAGAAGGGGGACCTCTGCGACCTTCGGAACTGGCATCCCGTCTCGCTTCTCAGCGCGGACTATAAAGTCGTAGCAAAGGCCATCTCACTGTGACTGCAGTCTGTACTGGCGGACGTGATCCACCCCGACCAGACCTACACCATCCCAGGCCGTAGCATCTTTGACAATCTGTACTTGGTCCGGGATCTCTTGGAGCTTGGGTGTAGGGACAGTCTGTCGTTCGCCCTCCTGTCCCTGGACCAGGAGAAGGAGTTTGACAGGGTGCACCACGGGTATCTCCTGGGCACTCTGCAGGCCTTCAGCTTCAGGTCCCGTTTTATGGGTTTTCTCCAGGTGCTGTACACCCTCGCGGAGTGTTTGGTCAGGCTCAACTGGACCCTGACCGAGCTGGTCAGCTTCGGGCGGGTGGGTACGTCAGGGGTCTCCGCTGTCGGGCCAGTTGTATGCTCTAGCAATCAAGCCCTTCCTCTGTCTCCTCCATTGGAGGTTGATGGGGTTGGTGCTCTGAGAGCCAGAGCTGTGGCTGGTTCTGTTGGCGTATGCCGATGACGTGCTCCTTGTGGTTCAGGACCCAGGCAACCTGGCACGGGTGGAGGCCTGCCAAGTCATCTACTCGGAGGCCTCCTCCAGCCAGGTCAACTGGGTCAAGAGCTCTGGCCTGGTGGTCGGGGACAGGTGGCGGGCAGGCTCCTTTCCACCCGCGCTTCAGGCCATCAGGTGGAGCGCGCGGGTCCGCTGCTCTATCTGGGCGTTTATTTATCCGCCGTGCATCCTTCTCTGCCGGAGAACTGGCAAGGTTTGGAGGCCAGGGTGGGTGAGCGGCTGCAGAGATGGACAGGACTGCTCCAGTGTCTCTCCCTTCATGGGAGGACGCTGGTACTAAATCAGCTGGTCCTGTCCATGCTCTGGCACCGACTCAACACCCTAAGCCCAGCCCCGGAGGCCTTGGCCAAGCTCCAGAGGATGGCCCTGGAGTTCTTTTGGCCAGGACTGCACTGGGTCTCTGCAGGGGTTCTGTCTCTTCCCCTGGAGTAGGGGGGCCAGGGCCTGGTCTGCTTGCGCAGCCAAGTCTGGGCCTTCCGCCTCCAGGCCCTGCAGAGACTCCTCTATAGTGCAGGTAGTCCAGCGTGGAGCACTTTGGCGCACGCCTTCCTCCGCCACCTCCGATATGACCGGCAGCTCTTTTTTTATCCACTCGAGGGATAAAAAGTTATTCTCAGCGACCAGGTCCATTGTGGTCACTGAGGGAGCAGACCTCCTCATGGAGCCCCTGCTCCATAATCCAGCCTTGTGTGTGCAGATGGCAAAGTCTCCCTCGGTGCGCCGGAGGCTGATCCTAGCAGAAACCACCAAGGTTCTAGGAGGTTGATACGATGAGAGGTTTCTTTTATGGACCAACAGTTCTAAATTTGATGGTCATTGAGATGCAGGGCTCGACAAATTCAGCCGCGTGCCCCGTTCATTCGCGGCCGGCGCGCGCATGTGCAATGCAGCTCTTGCGCATGCGCAGTACGGGACCGGTGAGCGGTTTTTGCCACCGTTTGTCAAGCCCTTTTGAGATGTGCTCCCCAGCCTACCAAGGAAGCGTTGGTCATAATTTGCATTGTGGGTTGAGGAAGGGGACACCAACTACCATGTTTGTGAGGGCAGTCCACCATTTCAAGGATCCTACTACTCTCGGTGGCACCAAAACGCGTTTGTGAATGTTGTGCTTCCCAGGAATGTAGATGGTAGTGATCCAATGCTGAAATTACCACAGGCGGAGTCTTGCATGATCTACAACATACGTGGTAGCTGCCATATGCCCCATGAACTGGAGACAGGTAAGTACAGGAACCGTGGGGCTCGTGAATAGTATCAGTATAAGATCTTGGATGGCTTGAAATCTGTGTAGTGGTAGATAGGCTTGGGCAGTGTTGGAGTCCAGATGTGCACCAATGAATTCCAGGGACTATTTTGGTATCATGGACGACTTTTGGAGGTTGATTATAAGACCAAGAGCCTCGAAGACTGCTCTCATCATAGTGGTGGATTGGAGCATGTTGGAGAAAGATGGGCCTTTGATCAAGCAGTTGTCGAGATAGGGGAATATGATAACCCCAGCCCTATGCAGGTGTGCCGTGACAACTGCAAGTGTCTTTGAAAACACCAGTGGTACTGAAGACAGGTCAAAGGGTAGTACTCGGTACTGGAAGTGTTTAGCTCCAATGATAAATCTCAGGAAGCACCTGTGTGCTGGATGAATCGTGACAGATGTGTGGCCCCATGGGTGCTCCACTACCCACGCTCCTTCCCACTTCTGAGTTTCTCCCTTATGTTTTTTTCAAATACTTGGCGATTAGGCGGAACTGGCAGGAGCTGGACCGCGCACGCTAAGAAACGGCGCGAACGGCACAAGGTGCCCAATGCGCATGTGCATCCAGCACACAACTGCTGACAAATCTCTGATCTGCGGTGCCAGGACAAGCCTGACACCTATAATGGAGCCCCCATGGGGACATCACTCGAAGAAGAATTATGCTAAATTTATAAACAAAATGTTTTGTGATTAAAAGTCAATTTAAAAAAAAGATATGTAACATTTCAATTTTTCCCCATCTTTTCCTCCAGTTAAACAAGCTGAGTAGAATTCAGCAAATGATTTTTGTTCCTCCAAAACTGATTTTTTCAGACAATAAACTATTCATATGAAAAGTTTCACCCAGATCTACTCCCTGTCCTTTTAAATTTCCTTAAGCTTGGCCTGATCATTATCATGACACCATCTACATGTTTTGTTACTCTCTAAGGTGCAGCAGGACTATTTGTTGTTTTTTAAGTTGTTTCAGTTACAAACTAACACGGCTCCCCCTCTGAAACTTTTAAGTCTCAGGAAGACTTTACTGAGTTTTACTTAGAGGTGACAGTAAGGGGGTGCACCAACATTGCTGCAGAGCAGTGGTTCTCAACCTAGTTACCATTGTGAGCCACATGTGCAGCTCTGTGTGTTATGTGCGCCACAGCCACACAATATATGTATACATGGCCCATATGGCCCTGAGGATGTTACATGCGCTGCAGCTATGTGCTGAGTGGGCTACAAGTGGGCTGTGATTTGCAAATTGAAAACCACTTCCTCAGAGCCACACACTTGGTATGAGTAACACTGGCTTTCAGCCCTCTTTGGCTCTTTCTCTGCACATGCTCACTGTAAATCTAACCCTAACCCTTTAATTATATACATTTTACATTCACAATATTTTACATTACAAATCCTCTGCAGGTTTCAGGTTTTACTTCTTAGTAGTAGAATAGATTCACTTCTGGTCTGATGTGATGTATCCGTACTGTCTGGGCCTCACTCATAGACAGTAAAAGTGGATCCTCTTGCAGAAGTAAAGCAGTTTTATAGTGAGTGCATAAATGGAGATTGGGACAACATCCACCACCCTGATTAGATTAGTGTGTCATATCAGGTGCACAATTTAGAGTAGAAAGTAATTAAAAATGCCTCCTAGGAATATACATGTCCCCCAAGAGGGGGCAGGTTGCAAGAGGACAGTACCTGTAAGAAGAAAGAGTTACTCACCTTGTGCAGTAACGGTGGTTCTTCGAGATGTGTGTCCCCGTGGGTGCTCCACTCTGGGTGCTGGTGCATCCTCGCGCCGGCGACCGGAGACTTTTCCAGCAGTTTCCACCATGCCACGCACACGTCGTGACACCCCCTTGTGCCGGTGGAGTCTGTTAGGCGCGCGTGTGGCGCGGCCCCTCCATTCCTTCTCTACCCGTTAGAGCATGGGGCTCCAAAGCAGGGGAAGGAGGGAAGGTAGTGGAGCACCCACGGGGACACACATCTCGAAGAACCACCGTTACTGAACAAGGTGAGTAAGAAGAAGTTACTCACCTTGTGCGGTAACAATGGTTCTTCGAGGTGTGTGTCCCCATGGGTGCTCCACTGTGGGTGTCGAGCTCGTCCCAGCGCTGCAGTTCGGAGATGTTTAGCTGTTGTTTGCCGGACCACGCATGTGCGGCGGCCATCTTGTGGCTTTTTGCGCCGTTTCTGGCTGAGCGGTCCGGCCCCGCCAGTTCCTCCCAACCGTCGAGGTCTGCAAGACAAAACAAGAGACTCCAAAGAGGGGAAGAGGGCTGGTTGTGGAGCACCCATGGGGACACACACCTCGAAGAACCATCGTTACTGCACAAGGTGAGTAACTTATTCCTCTTCTTCAGGTAGTGTCCCCGTGGATGCTCCACTGTGGGTGATTCCACAGCAATAGCCGACCTAAAGAGGATGGTCGGAGTCAGTGTGGTGCTGCCAAAGAGAGGACGGCATTGGCTACTGCTGTGTCGGAGGCGATGACTCTGGAAAGCGCATAATGGTTCGCAAATGTAAGTTCAGAAGACCATGTTGCCGCTCAGCAAATGTCCTTCATAGGGACCCCTTTAAGGAAGGCTGTTGAGGATGCTACTGCCCTGGTGGAGTGGGCCCTGATCGTATGGGTAATGTGACCTTTCTCATTTGGTAGCACTTGGTGATGCATGACACAATTATCTTTGATATTCGCTGAGATGATAACGGACGGCCTTTGGTGCGGTCATCTAGTGAGATGAACAGATGGTTTGTTTTCCGTATTTCACGAGTTCTTTCTATATAGAATGCGAGTGCTCTATGGACATCTAGCGAATGGAGTCTAGCATGGTGTTCAGAGGTGTGCGGTCTAGGGTAGAACACCGGTAAAATGATAGGTTCATTTATATGGAAGCTGGAGTTGACCTTGGGTAAGAACGTTGGTTGTGGTCGTAGGATGATTGCCTGTGGCATGAAAATCTTATAAGGAGGTGATGCTGACAAGGCTGACAATTCCCCTACCCTGCGTGCAGATGTAATTGCTAGCAGGAACACAACCTTCATGGTGAGAGAGTTAAAATCGGACGTGGACAATGATTCGAAGGGTGGCCGCATCAGTGTACCTAGAACCAATTCAGGGTTCCAAGGATCTGGGGGTTGTTTGTGCTCAGGGAAGAGGTTGTTTAGGCCTTTGAGAAATCTTTTTGTGATTGGATGCGAGAAAATGGTATAGCCCTTGACCAGCTGCCTAAAGGCTGTGATGGCCTCTAAGTGGACTTTCAGGGATGATAGGGAAAGCGCACTACGTTTGAGGTGTAAAACGTAATCTAGAATGGAGTATAGCGGCACTCCATGGGGGTCCATGCCCTTGTGTGCACACCATTTGGTGAACCTTTTCCATTTATGCAGGTAGGTATTTCGGGTCGAAGTTTTTCTGCTATGTAGGAGCATATGGTCGACCGCTGCTGAGCCCCCTAATCTTTCTTGTTGGCAGGTGCCAAGGAACCAAGTGGATAGGGTGAGGTGAGCTGGTTGTGGATGAAGTAGTTTCCCCCGTTCCTGTGTCAGAAGATCGGGCCGACTGGGAAGGCGATATGGGGGATGAGACGACATATGGAGGAGGTAAGGGAACCACATCCGGCGTGGCCAGAATGGAGCTACTAGGATTAGTGTTGCTCTGTCCGCTATTGCTTTCTCTAGGACCTTGTGTATTAGGAGGATGGGTGGAAATGCATACAGCAGTTGTTGGCCCCAGTGGAGGAGGAAGGCATCGCCCTTCGATGCTCAGCCTATGCCCGCTCTGGAGCAGTAGTAGTCACACTTCGCGTTGTACTGCGTGGCAAAGAGGTCTGTAGTTGGGTGACCCCAGAGTTGGAATATGTTCTCTAAAACCTCGGGGTGTAGCTCCCATTCGTGCTGCTGTGCAAAATGTCAGCTGAGCATGTCTGCTGTGGTGTTGTCATCCCCCGGGAGATATGCTGCGGTAATTACGATGTTGTGTCATATACACCATTTCCAGAGATGCACAGCTTCTCTGCAGAGCATACGGGAGCGGGCTCCGCCTTGTTTGTTATAATAGACTGTTGTCATATTGTCTGTAAGAACTTGTACCCTCTGGTTGCGTATCCAGGGAAGAAAGTGGTTGCAAGCATTGGATACTGCCCGTAACTCCAGAAGATTTATGTGGCAGAGCGATTCTTGTGGCGACCAACAGCCTTGTACTTGTTTGTCGTGCATGTGGGCTCCACAGCCAAGGAGGGAGGCGTCTGTGGTAACCTGGACGGTAGGCTGGGGGCAGGGCCGGACTGAGGCATGGGCGAACCAGGCAGCTGCCCGGGGCGCCAACCGATGGGGGCCGCCAGATGGCAGCTGTAAGGGGCGCGTGGTGTCCCTTACAGCTGCCATCAGGCGCCGTGCACGCCCGGCTCCCGCAGTGCTGGCCCTGCGGTGCCGGCCAGCAGCGCCCTTCCCCCCACAGCTGCGGGGCCCTGCACGGCCCAGTGCGCACGCCAGCAGCGCTGGCCAGGCCGGGCTGGGCAGCGCATGTGCTGTGCACCCCGGGGGCGGGCCCCGGGCTGCGCGCCAGCGGCCGTGGCCGGCCCACGCATGTGCCGTGCACCCTGGGGGTGGGCCCACGCACCCTGGGGGGGCAGGCCCATGCCCCACGGGCGGGCCCACGCATGCGCCGTGTGCCCGGGGGCAGCGCCGCACGCCCGGGCCCAGGGCGCCAAAAGGGCTCGAGCCGGCCCTGGCTGGGGGGTGTAGAACGGGATACCCTCTAACATATTGTGGGGGATTGTCCACCATTTCAGAGACTGCCTGACCGCGTTTGGTACGGGAGCCATTCTGTGCACGTCGCGCTTGTGAGGTGTGTAAACAGTTGATATCCATTGTTGCAGGCATCTGAAATGTAGGTGTGCATGCATGACGACATAAGTCGTGGCTGCCATATGCCCCATCAGTTGCAGACAGGTGAGAACCGGAACTGTGGGACTGGTAGTAAGGACGTGAACCAGATCTTGGATCATGCTGAGTCTGGTGTCAGGAAGGTAGGCGCGTGACGTCACAGAATCGAGGCGGGCGCCTATAAAATCTAGTCTGTTGAGGGATGAGGGACGATTTCTGGATATTGATTATCACACCTAAGCTGTCAAAAAGTGATCTTGTCGTGGAGACCGCGATAGAGGCCTCGTCGAAGGACCAAGCCCTGAGGAGGCAGTCGTCCAGGTAAGGGAAGATTATAATTCCTAGGCGTCGCAGGAAGGCCGCCACTACAGCAAGTGTCTTGGAGAAAACCCTTGGTGCTGACGAAAGACCGAACGGCAGAACTTTGTATTGGTAGTGTTCGGAGCCTGCGAGGAAGCAAAGAAAACACTTGTGGGCGGGGTGGACTGTGACGTGAAAATAAGCGTCTTGTAAATCGAGAGATGCAAACCAGTCTTCTTGCTACAATGCCAGTATGATGGTGGTGAGAGTAACCATCTTGAACCGTTGCCTCTGCACGTATTGGTTGAGACTGCGGAGGTCTAATATGTGTCTCCAGCCGCCGGACTTTTTCTGTGTTAGAAAATAGCAGGAGTAATACCCTCTGCCGTGGAAGGGTATAGGCACCCTCTCTATAGCTCTAATACTGAGGAGATGATCCACCTCTTGTTTGAGGAGGAGCTCGTGAGATGAGTCCCTGAAAAGGGACGGGGAGGAGTGGTAGGGGGACAGGATGTGAAGGGGATTATGTAGCCCATTGTTATGAGCTGCATGACCCATTTGTCCGTTGTTATTGCGGCCCAACGATGTTGGAAGGGCTGCAGGTGGTGGTGAAAGAGAATGGTGTCGGTATTCACAGCAGAAAGAGTTGGAATAGTCTGCAAACCCTCGAGCAACACGTCAAACTTGCTGTTTGAATTGTGGTTGAGTTGTAAGTCTGGGAGCCTGTGGACGTCGTCTTTGAGGATGTTGCTTAGGGCGTTGCTGTTCGTATTGTCGTGGCTGTGCATAGGCGGGCGGTATCTGTTTCTGATAGGGTGTATACTTTTTTCAGCAATATGGCGGCGTATACATACCTAAGGTTCTCAAGGTGGTACGTGAGTCCTTACTGGAATGGAGAAGTTGATCTGTTTTCTCCGCAAACAGACCTTGGGTGTCAAAGGGCAAGTCCTCAACCTTAGATTGAAGTTCCCTCGGGACTGCCGACATATGGAGCCACGAGGCCCTGCGCATAACGATGGATGTTGCCATCGTTCTAGCTGCCACGTCCGCCATGTCAAGGGCTATGTTCAGCGCTGAGCGGGAAGCCGTGTAGCCCTCCTGGAGAATGGCCTTGAGCAGCTGGCATTTTGTGTCTGGCAGGTGTTCCAGTAGCTGGACTAACTTCGTGTAATTGTTGAAGTTATGGTTGGCTAGCAGCGCAGAGTAGTTGGCCATTCAAAGGATGGAGGTGGCCGAAGAGTAAACTTTCCACCCGAGCAGGTCAAGGTGTCTGTTATCTTTGTCCCCAGTCGTTGCCTTGTACTGGGGAGCTTTTGCACGTTGTTGCACCATGTCCACGACCAACGAGTTTGGTTGGGGATGTGTGAACAGGTATTCCATCCCCGTGGCCGGGACGTAATATTTCTTATTAGCCTTTTTATTCGTTGGTGGGGCCATGGCAGGTGTCTGCCAGATGGCGTTGGCAATCTCGAATATAGCCTCATCCAGAGGCAATGCGACCTTGGAGGCATGGGAAGAAGGATGTAGATTGCGCAACAGATGGTGTTGTTTCTGTTGGACTTCCGTGAGCTTCACGTTCTGTGTGTCCGCTACCCAGTGAAAAAGGTCCTGGAACTCCTTGAGGTCATCGGAAGGTGACGTATCTCTGGTGAGGATGGTGTTGTCCGGAGAAGAGGAAGCCACGTCTGTGGGGGAGAATTGCTGTGGTGCTTCTACTTCTGAGACCTGTGGCAGTACAGTGATGGGCTGTTGCGTAGGAGGTAAGTTGCCGGATGGAATAGGTGGTCTGGCTGCTGCCAGAGTAGAGGATCTACTCCTGCCGTGAGTGAGCCGTGATGGAGCTGATGATGGTGAAGAACGAATCGATTGGGAATAACGGTGTCGATGGTCGTGATGTGGGTGCCAGCGGTCATCATATCGAGAGTGGTATGAGTGCCTGTAGTCGTCCCTATATCTGGAATCTCAAGAATAGGAGGGGGTATCTTGGTGACCTGGATCAGAAGTGAGAGCAGCAGGGAGATGGCAATCGATAGTATCTGTAATAACGGTGTCTTGATGGGGGGGAGATACTGTGTCTTGGTCGCCGGTGATGTCAAGGTGGAGACAGCGGTTCCGGGGAAAACGATGTCGGTCCTGGGCTTACTGGCGGTCGCTTGCTCGTCGAGGAAGGGGACGCCTGCATCAGAGGTGTGGGTGGAGATTCACTCGATGTGGAAATCCTCCAGGAATATGATGGAGTTAGCAAGTGTCTCAGCGGTGCCAGGGGTTCCAGTGCCACGTGTGACGACGCGGTGTGAAGATGTGGTCAGGATGTCGGTGCCGACTGCATCGTTTGTGCTGATGACGGTGCACGTTCTGGCGGTGGGGCCATCGGTGCCTGCGCAGAGCTCCCATGCTGAGCCGTCAATTCCCCTGGTGCTTGCCTCGGTGCCGAGGGGCTGGGCACTGTGTGCACTGTTGTAGTCAGTGCCGAAGGTGTTACTGGGGGGTTGGGTGCCGGAAGTGCTGGGGTTGGCCTCACCGGCTTCGGTGCCGGGTCGGCTTCGGTGCCGGGGTCGGCTTCGGTGCCGGGTCCGGCTTCGGCGCCATGTGTGCCATTGAGCTGGGTGCCGATATACTTCACACCAGCTTCTCTTTGTGCTGCTTTCGAGCTGCCGCTTTATAAGAAGTGCCCGGCTTGTCCCCGGAGCTCACCCTCATCGCTGGCAAGGAGAGCGATGGGGAGCGACTTCTTCGAGAGCTCGTCACCACAGGGGAGGGCTGACTAGATGCAGCTGCTTGTTCAGGCCTGCATAACTCGGAAAGCGATGAGGGCCCTTTTTGCTCCAAATAAAACAGCTGCGGGCCGCAAGTAGGGATGCTCTCCCAAAAAATACCAAACACACGGCTAAAAATTTTTGTTGAGCAAAAAAAAAACCAAAAAAACCCCCCACCGCGTGTCTCCACTTGGCCCCCCTGGCATTTCTCTCTTCTTCACGGCGTCACACCAGCGTCCCGTCCCTCCGTCTGGCAAAGGCAGCCCGGTGGCGACAATCGTCACACTTCCCCCTCCCCGGCGGCGCTCCGCTCCTCCGCCCGGCCAGCAGATTGGATGGGGCTGCGCCACCCATACTTGTCACGGGCCGCACAGTGAGCCCCTGCAGGCCGCATGTTCTTCAGCTCCTGTCTGCAGCCGGAGTGCCTTATGAAATAGGAGCATTTTGAGGCGCATTTCATGGTCGCGCCATGCTCTCGCTGTCAGCCTTGAACAGTGCTGACATTTTTGGGGAATATGGCCTTCCCCAAGGCACTTGATGCAGGAAGAGTGCCCGTCTAACGTGGGCATAGAGTGCCGGCATGTCAGACACTTTTTGAAGCCCGGTGAGCCGGGCATGGTTGAAGAACAAGAAATAATAATAAAATCTTTTTTTTTTTTTAACTTACTGACTAACTAACAACTAGAGAACTGCAAAGAACTAATTAACTAATAAACTAACTAACTATGTACAAAACTCTCCTCTTTCTCAATCCTGACAGTAAAAGAGATAGCGAGAGGGAGCTATCTCTCCGTCTGCACCCGAAGACGGTCAGAAGGAACTGGTGGGGCCGGACCGCGCAACCAGAAACGGCACAAAAAGCTGCAAGATGGCCACCGCACATGCGCGGTCCAGCAAACAACAGCTAAACATCTCCGAACTGCGGCGCCGGGACGAGCCCAACACCCACAGTGGAGCACCCACGGGGACACTACCCGAAGAAGAACTCTTTCTTCTCCTTCGAGTGGTGGCCCCATGGGTGCTCCACTCTGGGTGACTACACAGCAGTTGTTGTCCCGTGGAGGTGGGTATGGAGTCCTGTGTTAGTCACTGTGGACAGTACTGCTTGTCCCACCGCCCTGGAAGATGCAATTGAAGAGGAGAGAGCATAATGCTGTCAGAATGTATGGTCAGATGACCAGGTGGCAGCATTACAAATGTCTTGGAGAGGGACGTTGCTGAGGAAGGCGGTAGTGGAAGACATCATCCTGACTGAATGCGCTGTGATGGTTTCAGGTAAGTTTTTATCATAGAGTGTATAGCATGTCTCAATACAGGAGGAGATCCATTTTGAGATCCTCTGAGATGAGATTGCTTGTCCCCGGATCATTCTGCATAGGACAGAAACAGTCTAGGGGACGCTCGCCAGGCTCTGGTGTGGTCAATATAAAACGCAAGTGTTCTGCGGACATCAAGAGTGTGCCATGCAGCATGCACCAGATCAGCGTGCGGCTTAGGAAAAAAGGCAGGTAAGTGTATAGGTTCGTTGACGTGGAAGGGGGAAGGTACTTTGGGGAGGAACTTCGACTGGGGTTGAAGTATAACTCTGTCTTTGGTGAACATCGTGTATGGGGATTCAGCCATCAACGTGGCGAGCTCGCTCACCCTCCTACTGGAAGTTATCACAACGAGGAAGGACACCTTCATCGATAGATATGACCAAGAGCAGGTTGCTAGTGGTTCAAAGGGTGGTTTTGTCAAGCTCTTGAGTACGTGGTTCAGATCCCAGACTGGAACTGGTGGACGGACGGGTGGGAAAATGTTCTGTAGACCCTTAAGGAACCTTTTGGTTATCGGGTTTGCGAGGAAGGAAACCCCTTGTTCGGTGCAATGAAACACTGCTATGGCAGCCGTGTGTACTTTAATGGTGCTAAAAGCAAGGCCTGACTGTTTCAGGCATGATAAGTAGTCCAACAGGATGGGGAGGGGGGCGGATTCCAGGTGTGTCGTATGTGAGCATTTGAACCAGTGAGAAAATCTGTTCCATTTATAGAGGTATGTTCTCCTGGTGGATTGTCTTCTACTGTTGGTCAGTATTTCTTTCACTGTTTCTGAAGAGTTGTTTTTGGCATCCTGGAGCCATGAAGGAGCCAGGCGTGGAGATGAAGCTTGTGGTGTTCTGGATGGAGATTGCTCCCGTGGTTCTGCGATAAAAGGTCGTGATGGAGTGGGAAGGCATACGGGTCTACCGTCGCCATCTTGTGAAGGTAAGGATACCAAGTCTGTCTGGGCCACACTGGTGCCACTAGTATGACTCCAGCCTGATCTGTCCTGATCTTGTTGAGGACCTTGTGTAGGGGTATGTCTACACTAGCTCGTTAATTCGAGCTAGGTAGGGTAATGAGGGCAACTGGAGTTGCAAATGAAGCCCGGGATTTAAATATCCGGGCTTCATTAGCATGTTCGGGCACCGCCATTTTAAATCCTTAGTCGAACTAACTGCCATGATTTGCGGCAGTTTAAAGTTAATCGAACTAAGTCCTTAGTTCGGATTAATGTTACTCCTCATTCCACGAGGAGTAACAGTTAATCCGAACTAAGGACTTAGTTCGGATTAACTTTAAACTGCAGCGTGTAACCATGAGCAGTTAGTTCGACTAAGAGATTTAAAATGGCGTGCCGAACATGCTAATGAAGCCCGGGATATTTAAATCCCGGGCTTCATCTGCAACTCCGGTTGCCCTCATTACCCTACCTAGCTCGAATTAACGAGCTAGTGTAGACATACCCTAGGAGAGGAAAAGGAGGGAAGGCGTAAAAGAGAGGAGCATTCCACCTGATAGAAAAGGCGTCCCCAAGGGAGTGCTTCCCTAGGGCTGCTCTGGAGCAATAGAGGTGACACTTCCTGTTGCTTCTTGTGGCAAAGAGGTCCATGTCTGGTTGGCCCCACTGGTGAAACACTAGATCGAGTGCGTGCTTGTCTATTTCCCATTTGTGCTGGTTGTGGAACATGCGGCTTAGGGCATCCGCTGTGACACTGAGTACTCCAGGAAGGTAGGAGGCTACCGGGGTGACCTGATGTACCAGGCACCAGTTCCATCATTTGATGGCTTCCGTGCAAAGGGATGGGGATCGTGCACCTCCCTGTCGATTGATTTAGTACATGCAGGTGGTGTTGTCTGTCATTATAGTAATGGACTTGCGAGCTATGTACGGTTGGAAGTGTTGACATGCATATCTGACTGTCCACAATTCGAGGAGGTTGATATGAAGTTTGTTCCATAAAGAACCATTTGCCTTGAGTTGTGATGGTCCCTAAATGGGCTCCCCAACCCATGAGCAATGCGTCGGTCATCATTGTAAGTGTGGGGGAAGGCCGCTGGAATGGTATGCCGTCTAGCATGTTTTGCGGGATTGTCCACCATTGTAGGGAATTGAGGATGCGTGGTGGGATAATAACTAGTTTGGAAAGTTGATCCCTGGAGGGCTTGTAGGTTGTGGCCAACCATAACTGTAGGCCCCTCATGTGGACCCTGGCCAACTTGACGACATATGCTGTAGAAGCTATATGCCCGAGGATTTTGAGGCATTCGCGTACCGTCATGGTCGGAGCTGATTGTGCACTCGTGATAAGATCGCGTATGATATTGAATCTGTGTTCGGGCAGAGTAGATACCACCGTTTAGATGAGGGCCCCTATAAACTCCAACTTCTGGGTTGGGTATAGCGTGGATTTTGTATGGTTTATATGGAAGCCGAGGTTGACCAGAGAGTCCATGGTAGTGTCGATCATGGCCTTGGTTTCCTGAAAGGACGACCCTTTTATGAGGCAGTCGTCTAGATATGGAAATATCATGACTCCTTGATGCCGTAGTAAGGTCATTACGACTGCCAGAGTTTTGGAAAATACCCTGGGGGCAGTTGAGAGGCCAAAGGGGAGCACTCAGTACTGGTAGTGTTGGGTGCCCACCATGAATCGTAAGAAGCGTCTGTGTGCAGGATGGATCGTGATGTGGAAGTAGGCATCCTGGAGGTCGAGAGCCGAAAGCCAGTCCCCTTGATCCAATGCGGGAAGAGAATGGTTACTTACCTGTAACTGTTGTTCTTCGAGATGTGTTGCTCATGTCCATTCGAATGAGGTGTGCGCGCGCCGTGTGCACGGTTCTCTTGAGCATTTTTCCCCTAGTGGTACCCATAGCACCAGCAGGTCGCCCCCTGGAGTGGCGCCGCTATAGTGGAGCATAAGTACCCCTGCCGGCGCTCCCCCTCCTCAGTTCCTTCTTGCTGGACACTCCGACGAAGGAGAGGTAGGGGAGGAATCGAATGGACATGAGCAGCACATCTCGAAGAACAACAGTTACAGGTAAGTAACCGAAACAAAATACAGGACAGGACTACGTACAGCTACGCCAGACTAACACGGCTACATTTCTATCAGGTAAGTAACCGTTCTCTTCTTCTTCGAGTGGTTGCTCATGTCAACAACTATTTTAAAGATTAATAAAACAGTTATGCATGCCATATAAAATCAAGGTTTTATGATGATACAGTCCATGCTTAATCAAAGGGAGTTTGATCTAATTACTCATTTTTCACCCTCAGCCATGGATATCCAAAAGGCCTGACCTCTATCCATTGATGTGAGTGTGAGATCCGTTTCCCTCAGAAGTACAGTAGCACTTGGAATGAAGGGTTGTTATTTAGAGCCTGAACCAAGTGATAAGACTTGGGCAACCCCTATTCTGAGTAAATGAGCTTTTATTAATGGATGGGTAAATATGCCACACCCAATCATTACACAATTGTGATGTGGAAATGTTTTTCAGAATCAGAGTTCAAGTACATGTGCTCTCTATCTCCAGGCAGCCAACCAATTTCTGCTTCTGAGAGGTTGTTTTCCCATTCAAGGCTGACAGTCTTAAACGTTCAGAACAATGACTCCATGGGCAGTGCACAGTACAACGTGGGAAGGAGGAAATATATGTCTATATCTAATGCAGGGAGAACTAATGTCTGCCCATGTGTGGTGGGTATAAGAGGCAAGGGAAGGCAAGGCCACCCCTGAGTCTTAGTGCTGAACTTCTTTTCTCTTTCTATTCCTATTCTGATCATTCCTGCAGGCTGTTGCAGCCTGGTGAATCTTCCTGGGGGTGAGGATGATATAATAACTTAAAAGTGAAAAGCCTTACAAGTTACCAGACCTATTAGCATAACACTGAACCAGTGAAAGAGCCATTAAGTGGCATTAAATGAAAGAGCCATTAAATGGCAACAAGCATGTGACAACCCGGTGGTTTATACTGTCAGTGTCTGAATTTACTGACATAAACAGTTGTGCATTACTGCAATATGTCTACAGGAGCTTAGTTTAAAATTTGCTTTAACTACTGCATTAGTTTGTTGCTGAAGATTATAAAATCACATCTCTAAAAAATCCTTGCATCCATTTAGGTGCACAATCTGAGTATTCAGCTTTAGTCTTAACTGCATGTATCTTCATACATTATAGTTTTTAAAATAAATTATTCAAAAAAACATCCTTTTCTAAAATACATATTTTAACAGTAATTACTATGGTACCAAAAACATTTGCTTCCAAAGTCTTCCTGTCCCATCTGTCCATTACTGCTGTAATCTTTCTCCTTTCATTTCCCTGTTGAAGAGAGCCCTTAAAGGGACAATACCCCTTTTCTTTCAGATAGCTGGACAAATTAGTTTCCCTTTCTTCACTTCTGACTGTTTGATGAAGTAGTTTTAAGAAAGCCCTCCACCAAAATCAGTAACATAGTAAGATATAAAATCCTTGGTTATGCCTAAAATCTTTGGAAACATTTTAAAACATAAATATCATAAACATGTCTATGTCAGCACACCAGGGGTATGTCTAGACTACACTGTTTTTTCAAAAAAAGTTGCCTTTTTTCTAAAAAACTGCACCTGCGTCTACACTACCGCCTCATTCTTTCGAAAGTACATTGAAAAATCGCGGCAGTTTTGTCGACAATGGTAAACCTCATTTTATGAGGAATAATGCCTTTTTCCTCAGCGTTCTGTCAAAAAAAGGCGTGTGTGGACACGGGGCTTTTGGTTTTTTTCTTCGAAAAAACAGAGCTCCAGGGAAAAGCACTGGTGGACCGTCCATCTGCAGGGAAAGCCTCTATAGTTCCTGTCTGTAGCCATGTTTTAAAGGCACGGGCAGCCATTCTGGCAGGAAGCCAGCCACAGAGGAAGCCTCTGAGCACACAGCTCTTCCTGCCTCTCTGCCAAGTGGTCATGGCACAACCCCAAGACCCCCAAGGACCTGCCAGGGAGCCATCCCAGCTGCCTTCCAGGGAAAAGATGAGAGCTCCAGCCTGGTCAGGGCCAGAGGTCCTGACCCTGTTAGAACTGTGGGGAGAGAAGGAAGCGCTCCAAGCTCTGTATACCCGTCCCAGGAATGCTGAGATCTACGCCCGCATGGGCCAGGGGCTGGCCAAAAGAGGACACCACCTCAGAACCTTAAACCAAGTGCAGGCTAAGGTTAAGGAGCTCAGGCAGGACTATGCCAAGGCCCGCGAGCGCAACTCCACCTTGGGGGACGTGCCTCACCACTGTACCTATTTTCAGGAGCTGGATAGAATCCTGGGTGGTGGGGAGCCCGTCTGCCCCGGTTCTGGTACAGACGGGGTTGCAGACACCGGTGCAGGGTTGCCAGGAAGGGGCTGAGGAGACTCATGAGCAGCTGCTAGATGAAGAGGAGGAGGAGAAGGAGGAGGACCCCAACCGCAGTGTGGTCACCCTGACCCTGGAGCTGATCCCTGAGACCCAGGAGGCCTTGCAGGCATCCTCTGATGCTGGCGAAGGACCATCAGGTTAGTGCAGTCAGGGTCACACACAGAAGGGGGGAGGTGGGAGCACCGAGGATGCAGAGCAATCTGCACATCATGGTCTTCCTGGACAGCTTGCATCTCTCTGTGCATGTGCAAGCATGTTCATTCCCAGGGCTCACACGGGCAGCTTCTCACAGCTCAGGGAGGGCCCCACACATGTCTGACCCCAGGGAGAATAGTGACAGAAATGTAGCCGTGTTAGTCTGGTGTAGCTGAAACAAAATACAGGACTATGTAGCACTTTAAAGACTAATAAACCATCTTGTTAGTCTTTAAAGTGCTACATAGTCCTGTATTTTGTTTCGACCCCAGGGAGGGCTGTCCTCCCCCTGCCAGGAACTGCAGGAAGCAGGCTGGTCACAAGGGTGCATGCACGACACCACACAGACCACCGCAATTGTCATACATAGCACTTGGGCATGTATGCACAAGTGACACAACAGTCAGTCCCGCAGACAGTGCTGCCACGGGCAGGTGGTGGGTGTGTGGGTGGGGGCTCTGGGAGACCCAAGCTGCTCCAGGCCCCTGTCCTACGTCTTGTGACCCATTGTGGCTGCATACTTCCCTGGGCTGTATGGCCATGGTGTGTGTGTGGGGGGGGGGGGCAACATTGCCCTAGCCACCTTGGGGCCCCTGTGAGGCCGGGGGCGGCTGGCAAGGCCAGACATGGGCTTGTAGTGACAACATTCCCATCCTTTGTTGTAAGGACTTATTCACTGAGCACAAGCAGGGACAGTATGTGAATTCATAACACTGATCGCTTCTTCTCCTCCACAGCCGGACCTGCCGGATCAGAGCGCCGTGCAGCACCCGTGCCACCACCCACCCAGTCCCACGGAAGCCGCAGGCATTGGCAGGTGTACAACGAGTTCCTGTGGAGGCATGTCGAGGCCCTAGAGAGGATGGAGGAGACCATGGCTGAAAGGGCACAGGAAGAGGCTCGCTGGCACAACCGGTTGCTGGATGATTTCCTCCCGCAGTGGACGGCTATGTGTGGGAGTGTGAGAGAGGCCCTGGCTGTCCCAGGTCCTGTCCCCATTGCCACTCCTCCCGCTCAACCTGCTCCAGCCCCCTCTGCCCCCCTTCCTCCCCCGTCCGCCCCTGCCTCCTCCCCCTCCGCCCCTGCCACCCCTTCCCCCTGCCACCCTCTGCTAGCGCAGAGCCAGCTGCAGCCCCCGGTCCCCACTGTCCCAGGTCCCACTCAACCCTGAGGACGGTTAGGCCCACAGACCCGAGGCAGCAGAGATTTGCAGCCCAGGCAACACCCTCATGAGACCTAAACTGCCTGCCTGCCCTCCCTCCCTCCTCCAGGTTGACATCCCTCCTTCCCTCCCTCCCCCCCTTCTCCCCAATTTGAAAAACACTTTGCTAGTTGCACAAGAAAGTTTATTTTTGAATACATTTTGCACACAGTTTTATTTTGTTACAAAAAATTATTTATTTGCACATAGTTTGTTAATAAACATAACATTGTTTATATTAAACCTGGTGTGTGTGTTCACTGTCCGGAGACTGGTGCAGGGATGGGTTGTGGGAAGAAAGGTTTTGGGCCGGGGGCCCAGGCCCACAGGCCCCACTGGGGAGACCCTGGGGAAAGTCATTGGGCTCCTGCTGTGAATCTCTCATGAAGAGTCTCCCGGATGCAGACCCCCACCTAATGGGCTTGGCGGACGGCAGCTGTCCGGGGCTGCTTGAACTGCCTCCCCTCCACTTCAGCCCGTGTCCCCCACCCTGGGAGGAAGGGCCTTCCCTTTGCTCTCCACCTGGTTGTGGAGCATGCAACATGCGCCACCACCTCTGGGATATTGCGTTCCCCCATGTCGAGGTGAGTGAGTAGGCACCTAAACCTTCCCTTCAGCTGGCCAAAAGCACATTCCACCTGCAAGTGCGCCTGTGTCAGGTGTGCATTAAATAGTTCCCTGCTCGCGTTCAGATGCCCAGTGTATGGCTCCACGAGCCAGGGCATGACGGGGTACGCTGCATCAGCCACAATGCAGATTAGCATCTCCACGTCTGCAACAGCAAAGTTTCACTGGGGGAAGAAGGTTCCAGCCTGCAGCCTTTGGTAAAGGTATGAATTTCGGAAGATCTGAACATCATGTGCCCGGCCCAACCACCCCACACAAATGTCAGTGAATAGTCCACAGTGGTCAACCAGAGCCTGCAGCACCATGGAGAAGTACCCTTTTCTGTTGATATATCGGGCTGCTTGATGGGGCGGTGCACGGATCGGAATGTGAGTTCCATCGAGCGCTCCTCCACAGTTTAGGAATCCCAGCCCAGCAAAACCGGCCATGATGGTGCCTAGGTCTCTGAGGTGGACAATTCTGTTCAGGAGCTCCAAGTTGATGGCCCTCACCACCTGCAGAAATAGACACATACAAACACACAGAATAGGAAGTTAGAGGGGTTGCCCGAGTCCTTTGGAGGTTCCCCTCTCCCCCCCCTGCCAAGACCCCAGGACCCCACCCCACCCCAACGGCCGCTCCCAGCAGTAGGGCAGAGTGAGGCCAGGAGCCCTCCACCACCTCCACTCCATTGCCCCCTCCTGCCCTTTCCTGTTACAGTCCCCCTACCCCTCATGGACTGTCCCCCCAGAGGGACTTACCTTCATCAAAACGGCGCCAACAGTAGATCTCGCCACGTCAAACTGGTGTCCTACCGAATGGTAGCTGTCAGGGGTGGCCAGCTTTCAGAGGGCAATAGCCATCCTTTTCTCCAGCGGGATGGCAGGATGCAGGTGGGTGTCCTGTCATTGCAGGGCAGGGGCGAGCCAGGTACACAGCTCCTGGAAGGTGGACTTCCACATCTGGAAGTTTCAGAGCCAAGCCTGGTCATCCCACTGCTCCATTATGAGCCGGTCCCACCAGTCTGAACTTATCTCCAGCCTCCAAAATCGCCTCTCATGGAAAAAGTTCAGTGGTAAGAACAGTGTTGCTGTAGCCTGAGCAAGGGGCTGAAGGCTGGGTTCAGAATCCAGACCTGGCATGAACATCATGAAGGTCTCATGAAGTTGCAGCAGAACTTGAAGCACTACAGTGTGGGGCCATTGCCTGCCAAAGGGCAGCTCTGTGGGGATAATTATCCCCTGAATGTACCTTAAGCAGCAACCTCTCCCTCCCCCTCGCCCCGCCTCAGCAGCCCTGCGCCTATTGGTGTCACAAGGGGCTCGTTGCTGCCATGCTTTGTAACATATCAACATGGGAAGGTGAATGGCTGATCCTCATGAAATCTGCATCATACAGATTCGGGCCTAAGACAGAGCTTCCTTTCCCCACCACTCTGAACATGCTTGTTTCAATGAATTTGAAAAAAGTGCTGAAGAAACTCCCAGCCTTGCCAGATACACTTCTATAGTCCTACTGGCTGAGAAAAGACTAGCAGCCCAATGAAAGGGGCCAGGAGAAGAGTGAGGGAGTAACTTTTTAAAGCAGTGTGGCTGAGCACAGCGGGAGAGAGGAATAAGAGGGCTAGCAGGAAGAGGGGAGAAGCGTAAGGGAGACAAGCAGGGTGACTGCCACTGTCACATATACGTTTTGCATTTGCTGCTGCAGTTCTTGCCAATCAGGCACTGGAACCAGTATCTCTGTTCAGATTCTAACCCTGCTGCTCCTGATTTTCATGTCAGCCAGGAGCCATGCAGGACTTTGCATTGGCTGTATTGGATCTTTTGTTCTGCTTGATGAGTGTTAATTCCTCTTGCTCCTGGCTGGAGAAGGGAGAGAGGAGTAAGCAACTCAAGCTGCATGCATTCCTCTCACACCCTGCTAGTGAGGGAAGGGGTACAGGAGCAAGCAGCATCCTGGTACAAAACGTAGGGGGGCTTTGGTGCCCTTGACCAAAATGTGTATCCTAGTGTTCAGAGATTAAAAGTTGCCCTCCAGCGCAATATACATTCCCCTCCGCGCAAACTGACAAGATGCGAGATTTTCAACATTCTATAGTAGATGTCATGCTGTATTAATGTGACCCATTTGATAGCTGCTGCCTGTGTTATGTCAAGCACTTTTGGATAATATCAAAACACCAGATTACTATTTGTCTCATTGCTAAATTATGAAATTCAGTGGAAGGCCAGAGGTCACAACTAGGCTGATTTTAAACTGACAGCTCTTTAAATCACCAACTGTAATCATAATTTTAATTTAGGAAGAAGAAACTCTTGATTTAAATCCTCAAGTTTAATCTTGATTTCTTTTCCACTTTTTAGTTCTTTTCCTATAGAAAGTTTGAGTCCATTTTTTCCAGTGTGAATCAATCTTTTTGTTATGAAATTTAAGCTAATTAATCTGAGAAAAAGTATAAATCTAACTAAAAGGCTCTGTAATTATCAAAACAAATAGCTTCAACTGATCCTAAATGAAAAACATTTCAGGTGTGGGATTTGAACTTTTTCTCCTGATTTGTGGTGAGGAGAAAAAATAAATCGAGCAAATATATTAATGAGATGGGAAAACCATTTCCCACACCACTCTATCCAGAAATTCACTAAGATCTCTATGGACAAAATTACCCCTGAATATGCTTGAGCCATATATTACCCTGGCAGCATCCCAAGCCAAATTTTTTTTGTCATGCTTCCAGATTTCTTAGTGCAATTAATGGAAAAGAAGTAAAACATACAAGAAATTACATGAAACTTAAACACCATCATCCTTTTGGAGGGTTTTTGCGCAAAAAGAGGGTTTTTGCGCAAAAAGGCGCCATCTACACAGCACTTTTTTGTGCAAAAACCTCTTGCGCAAAAGGGATCCAAGGAGGACATGAAAATGAGAGCGCAACATATGCAAATGAGTGCTCCATTTGCATTTCCTCTTGCGGAAGAGGCTCATAGTTTAGACATAGCCTAGCTGTGCAAACCCCATTTTGGTGGAAAAAGAGCTGTTTGCTAATGAATGGGTAAATGTCCTGCCCCCAAGCTGTGAACAACAGTAATATGGAATTTTTCCTTCAGAAATAAGAGTTCGGCAAGATTTTTTTCAGAAGAATCTTTCAGTCACAGAAAAATGTAGTTTGTGTCAACTGAAATTATTTGTGAATGTGGGTCAAATTCAGTTTATAGTATCAGATGAACTATGATTTTTTTTGGTTTAATATTGATGTTTGGAAGCTAAATGTTGTTTTTACATTAAGTTTCAATGTAACGGCCTTGAGCTTTGACCCCTTTCTTACCTGGGCTGCTGAGGCTCAGGCTTTGACCCCTCCACTCATGGCACTAGGACTCAGGTTTTCATCCCCATCCCTACTCCCACCCCTGGGGTTGTGCAGTATTTTTTGGTATCACAAGGGGATCTCGGTGCAATGAACTTTGATAGCCCCTGCATTAAGCTAAAGAAAAATGATATTCCTTTATGCTATACCAATCATGCTGCTAACCATACTGTACATGTACAGTCTAGATGGGTTAAAATTACCTAAACCTTTGCATTTCCCAACTTTTGAATGTTTAGAACAGCAATCTCAATATCACATTTTAGAACGGTTTTGTATTTCAATTTCTCTTTTGTTTAGAATGTCAGAAAAAATAGATTACCTGTTTGTAGTTCTGTTCACAGAGCTTCCCTCTTTCTAAGTGCATGGCACGTCCTATTAGTCCTATTTCTTTCACAAGTGCCCAGTCCGGTGTGGATCCATAGGGTGGAGCTTGTAGAGTTGAATGAACGTGAAATACAAAGGTTTTATTTACTGTAGATTTTGAGATTGTTTGCATGTCTAGAAGAAGTCGCTGCAAAGAAAGGCACAAATGCAGTTTTAAGCATATACCAGAGCTTTATGGTTTTTTTTCTGCTAACCCATGTGGTCTCTACAAAGTCACATTTAACTTCATTGTGTTTAGATAGCTGCTATCAAATGCTCACCACCTAGAGCTTCCTGGTTTTCTTATGTCCTGTTCCTTCTTTTGATTTCTGAAACCCTGCAAGGTCCAGTGTCTCATCTATAGTTATTCTCCTCACACTATGGGAAACACGCCTGCAAGGCTATATTGGCTGTCCTGAACTTATGGGAAGGGGCGGATGAAGCTGCTTAGACTGATCTCTAGACAATGATTGTCTCAGTATACCTGGAAACATTCTGTGAAAACTAGACCAAAAAAGGCCATCCCAGACCAATGGGAATGCTCACTATACAACATATTATATCCCAGAGAGAAAACTCCAGGTAACAATCTCCAATTTTTTTTATTACATCTGCTGTGACTCAGAAGCTGTAGGTCACCACCACATCACCTGAAAATATTTTACAGTCTTCTAAATAATGTTAGTTGAAAACAGTCACATTCACTAAACCTGAGCAAGCAAATATGAAGACAGCTCTACACAAGTGTCCTTGTTTCTATTACCTGCTTTGCCTAGTCTATGATCCTGTATCAGTTCTTGATGTTGTCTGTGTAATGCATTGTTCAGTGCATATTGTGAGTTCTCCTCTTGTGTTTTATTCACAGAAGGTGTTTCAGCTCCCACCTGTAGGAATAAATCCTTTCACTTAAGTTGTAAGAGCTAAAGGACAGCCACTCCCCTCCAAAGACGGCACCACAACCACAACCACTGCAGTTACCAGGAAAAGTATGGCATCCATTCCTATGGCATCTATTCCCATGCTTCTGCCATCAGCTTAGCTAGACTGGGCCATGGGCCATGTATAGAGCCCAGTAAACTGTTCCTTCAATGCCACAAGCAATGCACACTCAGCCACCATCATCATCCATCCAGCCTCCATTTGAAGCCCCCGAGATGACATGGAGGACATAGTGGAGGACTCTGAGGGAAAGACCATGCCTCCAACACACTTGTTGTCATCCTCTCCAGACAAGACAATCACGCCCCTATCCCCAATTACAGGGGACGATTTTAAATCTTTTCAAGACCTCTTTGAGAGGGAGGCAGGCCCGCTGGATATTTCTCTACGGGTGTGTCTAGACTGCAGGGTTTAACTCGAAACAAGCTACACAAATTGAGCTACGTCAATTGCGCAGTTTGTTTCAAAATAGCTTATTTTGAAATAGGGAGCGTCCACATAGAACTTATTTCAAAATATAGCACTCTTCCTCCGACTTCCCTTACTCCTCGAACAATGAGGGTTACAGGAGTTGGAGTAAGAAGTCCTCCAGCATTACGGTATTTTCACACTATTTCGAAATAACTGCCTGCTGTGTAGACGCAGACTAAGTTACTTTGGAATAATGTATCTCTCCCAGACTCAAAAATTGGAATTCATCAGGGCCAACCTGGACTTCATTCAAGCATGAGCCATTCTCCTGCACCATCCTTTTGTGTCCCTCGTCACTCTCACCACAAGGGTAACAGCCAGGCAATCCCTTCAGCTTCTTGGCCATATATCAGCAACAACTTTTATTGTCAAACACACCAGGCTACACATGCGCTGCCTCCAGAGGTGGTTCTGCACCTGTTTTACCCCCCCCGCCAAACACCCATTATCCAAGTCCCTCAACATACCCACTAGAGTCAAACACTCTCTCCAGTGGTGGTTGCAACACTCAACCTATGTTTGAGGGTCTCATTCCATCAAACGGCTCTTACACTAATGCTAACCATAGACACCTCTCTCGAAAGATAGGGTGCTCACCTCAACAATCACACCATTGAGGGACGACGGTTATCACATAAGAAGCTGTTACACATCAATGTACCTGAACTTTGAGCGGTCTGACATGCATGTGACCACTTCCTACCACTCATCTGCATTTCCGTACCTCAACCAGATGGCGATAGCACTGCATCTCCATCTTCCTTCATCTTCCTTCATTAGGATGCAGGGAGGATTCTTCATTCAGACATCGCTCTTGTTCACCTCAAGGTGTGGCTCCTGAAGGGCTAACCACAACGGAGCAACTCTGCTCAAATCAAGTCAAGCATATACTCCTCAATAGCCAAAAACCCAGTACAAGACAGATGTACACTCAAAAATGATGGTATTTTCACATCTGGGCAGTACATCAATCTATTTCACATCAACCAACCTATCTACTTACCTGTATTCTACTTGAAATCCGACTCAGATGCCAACGTCACACGTCTTCATATTCTGGATGTGGATAGGGCATTAGCATTTTACCTAGAAAGGACAAAATCATTTAGAAAATCCCCTCAATTCTTTCTTTCTACTGTGGAGTACTCAAAAGGGCAAGCTATTTCCAGTGAAAACCTTCCAAATGGTTATCACTCTGCAGCGGACTCTGCTACAAAAATAGTGACACTCACTCTTATTTCTATATGCGCTCACTCCACAAGAGCAGTGGCCATTTCTATAGCTTTTTTACAGAATGTACCTTTTTCTGACATATGCAGGGCAGCCACATGGACTTCAGGGCTCACATTTACTAAACACTATGCCATAGAAAAACTCGCTATTCAGACACAAATTTTGGCCTTGCATTACTCTCTAATATTTAGACACGAATCCCCTAGCCCCTTCTTCCACCGAAAGACGCTGCTACCATGGAGCACCCACAGGGACACACCTCAAGGAAAACGTGGCAGTTACTCACCTTGTGCAGTAACTGACGTTCTTCAAGGTGGTTGTCCCTGTGGTAGCTCTACAACCCTCCTTCCTCCCCTCTGCTTCGGAGTTGCACTGATTCTCCACGGAAAAGAAGGAACGGAGAGATGGTTGGCGGTGCATGATGTTCCAGTGCCTATAGCGTTGCAAGACATTGCCATGCACACAACGCCAACCAGGGTACTGCTGCTGTAAATCTCTGACGATAAGTGCAGGGCACCAAAACATCTACTCACAGGGACAATCATCTTGAAGAATGTCAGTGACTGCACAAGGTAAGTAACCACCTGTAACATGGTGCGAGTCGCCGTTGTTGCTGGGGGAGGGGAGGATGACGTATGATATAATTTATGTGGGTATGGCTTGCCAATCTGACTAGAAGGTGCCAGGTTTGCCCTCCTTCCCCCAGATGCCTGTGCACTCGGAGATACTCTACAGGTCCTTCATTCCCTGCATCCAGTATTACCATTGGAGGTGCCTTGGCTCCAGTTACTGGTGCTATTGATGAAGGGACCAATTGTAAAAGTTCACATAAAAGAGGATGCTGATCCTTCAGCGCCTCTGTCACCCCTCTCCTTCTGAATCTGAGGTCACTGGAAGAACGCCTGAGTCGGACCCCCACCTCTGAGTCTGTGTCCCTTAGCTCCTCCTTTGGCACTGTAGCCAGAGGTCTTCAACATGTGCTGTTTTAGCCCATTTGGTTTCCTTCTTAAATAATCTTTCAGCACATTCTAGGAAGGGAAATTCTTTATCCAGACAGTGGCAATCTAATCCCCTTCAATCATTTGTCTATGAAGTCTGTGGAATGGACCTATGGCTCCATCTGGTGTTTTCTTAGTAGAAGCGAATGCAGTGGGCCATTTTAGTGAGCTACAGATATTTAATATTATCGACCATGCACTTCTAAATCTATTGAGATTTGCAAAATATCTACATTTCCAAAAGTTAACAGTATTTGAGAACAAACTTCCTTTTCACTGGAAAATAAGCTGGCAAAAGTCACGTTCTCTTTCCCTGCATATGCTGCCTCTCTGACAAGTTAGTACCCCAGAACACACCATGCAGTCCACCTCACAGCTTTTGCTCTGCAGCCCTGGAGCACTTCAAGCTTATCTAAGATTTTGGGGACTCCTTGTCAGGTGAAGAGTCCAAGGTATTTTGAGGTTTTCAAGTTTTTCCCGGTCTCCTAAGTACTAGTCTCCTTTGTGCTCCTCTTAAGCTTGTATTGATGTGAGAGACAGTACAGAGTCCCAAGAAAGAGAGAAAATACAGAGGATAGAAGTGAAGCTCTTTCCTTGATTAACTAGATTGTCCTAGTTAATATGAACACAGCAGCACCAAGTCGCAACAATAGTAGTAAGGCCTACATCAGTGGCTGCAGGCCACATATGACCATCAGGGAAATCCACTTGCAAGCCACAAGACATTTTACTGATATTGACCATCTGCAGGATTTCCCCTCCCCACCAGGTTCCACAGGATACATTTCGCTCTACCCAGCCAATGAGAGCTGTGGGAAGTGATGGCCAGCACTGCAGACTGCACCGTTTCTTGCAGCTCCCATTGGCAGGGAACCGCAAATTGCAGACAGTGGGAGCTGCAAGGAGCTATGCCTGCAGACAGTTAACATCAGCAAAATGTCTCGTGGACCACCAGTGAATTACCCTGATGGGCCATGTGCTGGAGGTGCCCACCACTGACCTACATCCTAAAAAAGTATTTAGTTATCTAATGGTACGTCTGCACTACAAAGGTATCTCAAAATAAGTTATTTTGGAATAATAACTCCTGAAATAACTATTTCAAAATAGCATATCCACAGGACAGGGAAGCCTCGAAATTAGTCCGAGGCAGGCTACCTTGATTTAGAGCCCCTGGAAGCACTGGGGAGCAATTACTTTGAATGGCCCTGGAGGGAGCTATTTTGAAATAGCAGAAGGGGAGCGTCCACACTACCACTATTTCAAAATACCAGTTTCAAAATAAGCATTATTCCTCATGAAATAAGGATTTATCATTTCAAAATAAGAAGCCCATTATTTTGAAATAATTTCGAAATAACGGTTTTTCTGTCTGGACACTCACCTGTTATATTGAAATAACTCTGTAGTGTAGACATGCTCTAGCTTCCAATGGTGTTCAGTTGAAATCTAGCCCATGTCACGAGGAAGAAGAAATTTTTACCACCCAGTACTGCCCATTAGCCTATAATACACAGTTTGGGGATGGGGCAAAACTCTGTCCAGTTGCTAGGAGGCTGTTAAATCAGAAACCATCACTGCACCTGGTAATCTCATTCAGTGTCTCAGCAGAATGCAAGCACCAAAACTATGATTCATAAAACTCTTCTGCACAATGAAGTGCTTTGCTGAGTTGAGATGGACTTAAAAGACAAACTTTTGAATTCACCAAAATATTTGAAAAAATTCATTATTTGTTTCTTGCAGCTCTAAACAGATCTATTGGTACTTGTGAATTGTTTTAAATTTGAAGAAAGGCTTGAGTTTTAGGAAATCATGTAATTACAGCAAACAATGCACTTCTGGTAAATGGCCACTGGGTGATGCTACCTCACTGCAAAAAGCTAGTATAATGCTTTTATAGGACTGCTTCCTGATCCCAGATTTTGAGAGCATTTTCATCTGTCTTTCCTTGCTTTTCTGTTGCATTTTTATAGTATATTGACTTGTTTTTTCTCTCCATGTGGCATTGTGGCAGTTATGTGAATATATGAGAGCAGTTCTTTGATTCCTAGAGAGCTGTGCTATATTGGATCTGGAAAGAAATCTGTCAAAGAATGGTTTCATAAAGGGAAGATTATACCCACTAGTTGCCTTTACATTGATGGGCAGGAAGAGTGAAGATGTTTAAGCTGGGCCTTTTGAGTTTCATATCTTTAAAAAGATTTATTACTACCTGGAAGTTACAACCAAGATAGGGACCCGATATGCTAGGAACTCATCACAGTACATATGTAGTAAGAAATACTTGAAAAAAAGTGGCTGTGTGGCACCTTAGGCATGTCTACACAAAGGAGTTATTTTGAAATAACAAGCAGAGCACCCACGCTATTAAGCCCATTATTTCAAAATAAGGGTCTGGTTATTTCAAAATAATAACACTTGCTTTCCTTGGGAAATAAACTTATTTCAAAATAGTTTTTTCAGGAGTTATTTCAAAATAAGCTATGAAATAATGTTTCAGTTTTGAAATAATGTCCTAGTGTAGACATGCCCTTAGCGACTAACCAAAATATACAGAATCATGATCTTTTGTGGGCATAACCCACTTCAGATGAACTGAAGACTGTTTACCTTGAAAGAACTTACAATTTACATAGATAAGAGACACAAAATGTAAGATGAAGAAAGTGTGACACCCATTTTAGAGATGGGGAACTTAGGGTTCAGCCACAGAAAGATTAAGTGACTTGCCCAGGGCTCAAAGGAAGTCTGTGGCATAGCCAGGAATTTAATTCAGGTCTCCTGAGTCCTAAACCAATGCCTTGATGACAACACTATCCTTACTACCATGCATATACTAAGGCCTGCTCATGGTGGGGGAGCAAGTGGGACAGAGATTCAAAGGCGCTCAGGGCTCCTGGTCACTGTAACTGTGGCAGGGGCGGTGGCTGGAGCCCCAACCTCTTTACACTGCCAATGGAGGGGCATGCCACGTGCTCCATGCAGCACTAGAGTACTGGCTGCCCTCGGCCGTACCCCTTCTACCTGAGGCCCTGCCCCTTCTGGGATCCACCTTTCACCTGACCCAGGAGCCAGCAAAGGCTATTGGCCCTCTCCCTGCATAAGCTCATAAAGTCCACATGACATATTAGAAAAGCAGCGGACAAGTGTGGAAGTGACTCCACGATGTCTGTTGCACAAAATGACTATTGGAACCAGTAACTGTAATCATAGTAATAGAGATAGAGTATGAGGTCACAAACACAGGATTATGGGCTTGATCTGGCAAACACTTGGCATACAAAATTCCTGATAGGAGTAGGCCCTGTGGCTATGAATGAGGAAGATGAAAAAATTGGAATAGGAGAAGGAAAGCTCTTATTTCAGCATAAATACTGACAAGAAAGGGAATTAAGAAAATGATTGTCCAAAGAAATGGATTGCTAGTGCTCTCTTTTCCTGCTCTAGGCTCCAGTGTAAACTCACTTTTTACTACATGCAGGGTGAATGAAGTGAACTGAAATGACTGGAACATCCAAGTAGGAAACATTCATGAGGATCCTGTGTCACATATGCAAGAAGGTTTAATATATTTCTGATATTTACTGTACTATACTGAGCTCTAATCTTATTGATAATGTCAGGTCAATATTCTGTCTTGATTTATATCTATGCATCTTCCATAGAAGTTATTGTGCTTGCATTAGTAAATCAGACTAAAATTTAACCCTGTCTTTAATTCCCATGTAAACATGCTACTTTCTGCTTCTAAGTGCCTTAACAAAAAACCTATACTGACTTACTATATTTACTAATAAAATGTGATTTATACTAAAACTCACAGTGAACACATACATTAATATTAGGCCATGATTAAAAATTTAAATGCCTTAAAGTTGTGTAATAAGGACTGTATTGCCTTAATCTTGAAGTTGCCAACATTATCTGGGAAAGCAAATGCAAAGTTCTCACTTAAAAAAAAAAGCTACTACTAACCATACTATGTTATTGCTCCTTTTCTACTATGGGACCTATTCAGCAGAAATTAATTTTCCTCAAGTGCCGGCCATGAAAACTCCATTGGCTTCAACTTGACTCCCCTACACACTAATTCTGATTCAGTAGGCAAAACCTCTGTGCTGTGTATTGCTTACTTTATCTTTCTTTAGCCACATCCAATAAATAGTTTCAGAATATGAAATAGTAGTAGGAAGAGAGCGTAGACATAAGTCCGTGTATCAGAGGGCAGGTATGAGGCAGAACCTGTTCACCATCTGGCAAGAACAGAGCTAGCATTGCAGAAACGCACATTCCTAGACCTGTTAGTCATGAGTAGGGATGTAGAAAGTCATTTAAAAATGTAACTGTGAAACCACTAAAAATCATAGCGATTACACGCACTGCTGGCTCTGCAGTATAAAGCTTATTTAAGCTTAAATAAGCTTTATACTGCAGAGCCCACAGCAAAGTCCTCTGGGAGCGGGGCCAGGGAGCCAGTGTGTAACCTGCGGTGGCAGGGCTAGGTCAGGCCCACCACGGATAAGTGTTGCTGCAGTGGGCCTCATGGGGCTGAAGCCACCCCCTGCCTAGGGCAGGCGGGGAGCTGCTCCAGCCCCTATCAGTTAACCGGAACCAGTAAGCCTCACCCATTACGGGTGAGGCTTACCAGTTAACGGGTTAACCGTTTACATCCCTAGTCATGAGCACTCACGCAAGCACACCCCAATATCAGTCGTGCCAGGACATCCTAATATCAAACATGGCACAAAAACATCCCCCAAGATAACAGGAATACACTGACCCCTCCTAAAAATTAGGTCAATATAACAGTACATAATAAAAATGTTTTAATCAAATGAACACGTACAAGGTGATTAATAATTAGCCATGTCAGAGGACAGTAACTACAATAACTGTCAGAGAGGCAGTACTAACTTGTTTGTATCAAGGTATAAAAATGTACATCAAAGGGAGTATCTTTGTCTAACCTAAAATAACCTGAAAAAAGCAGAAAGCCTCACCATTCTCTGATCTGGTCCATTGTTATGGGCATCCATGTATTAGTAATCCAGTGGAGTCTGCAGGATACTAGTACTAGGATTCATTGAAAATAAACCTGGCCAAGTGCCTTTGTACCTTAATGGATCTTGTGGTCATAAGAAGGATTCGCTCGAGGTCTGCTATGCTAGCTGTCTGTGCAGGGCTGGGGAGGCACATGGCGGAACACACACACACACACACACAGCCAAACATCTGTCAACATCTAAGAGCAGAAGGTGTGTCCCTCCTCTTTTAGTCTAGGGAAGGTAACTCCCCTGGAAGATATACCAATCACATACTTGTAGGGGGAAGGGCTGATCTATGCAGAAGGACACCTTACAGGAAAATGCATAGCAAGATAGTACATATCTACTATGAGAATAGGTATTCCCTGTGCATCCTGATGGTCACAACCAGCTAGGCTGACATTCTAGCCAGCCTAGTCATAGGGAGAAGAATGAGAGGAGATTGGTTTGTTGCAAAATTTCTTTTCACTCTTTGGCTGTCCTTGGGAGGTACCATTAAACTTTGCTACAGTATTTTCTAAAGCCCATCACTGTTTTCTACTAACAGGATAATCACATGCAGAATGCAGATGAATTCTGTTGTCTCGGGGAGCTTCTTTAATGTAAAATTTGTATATTATTATCATTGAACAGGATCCTATAACATTACCTTGTTCTTGCTGGAACTACCATTATGAAATCTAGAACCCATTATCACCTGACAATTATATTTTTGTTATGTAATATCTTCACTGGGTGTTTCTCTCAGTGGAGGTGCACTTAATTGCACCTTATGCAGTCACCCCTTAAATATTTGGTTATCTGCACCCAGTTAAATCAATGACAGCTAAAATAATCCCTTATTAAGTGGCTACAGGTAATATGACTGCACCACAACTTTCACCATGACTGGTGATAACTGCCTACGAGTATTTGAAAAAAAACAAGGGGAAGAACTATGCTGAGATTAGATTAAGATATGGAAAATTAAGGCTGAACGTTATTAAAAACTTCCATTAAGCTGTAACAATCTCCCAAGGAGAAAGGTAGAAGCTCCATAACTCAAGACATTTTAAATTAGGCTGGAAAAAGCACAAGAAAATACCCTATGTTGCCTAAGGGATAGACTCAATGAATCAGTGGAACTTCTCTCACTAATGTGTCTATGATTCAGGGAAAAACCACACCATTAGTAACACTCCTTAGCACTTATATAGCCCTTTACACCTACGCAGCCCTGTGAAAATATTAGCTAATTAATATCCAAGATCAGCTGAAAAATCCCAGGTTACACAATCATTGCGGAAGTGGCAGAGTGCTCCCACCATTGTGGCAACCCTTTCTGGCTTCTGCACTTCTCCAGTGGAATGGGTCGTGAAAGGAGCTGAGTCCTTGTCCCCACGTCCTTTCCCCAGAGGCCTGCCCGACCTCAAGGAGTCTCCTGCGTGACAGAGTCCCTGGAACTCTGACGAAGCTGGGCCCAGCATTCCTGAGGGGCTCGCCCCTTCCCTTGTCATGGCCAGGACAAAGGCTCTCCCCAACTTCAGGACACTTCCTCTGCTCCGGATGCTTCCCTGATCGTTGCCTAGCGTTCAAAGCAAATGCACGTGATTAAGCAGCACCCAGGTCAAAATAAGGAAGAAAGGGGAAATGTTAAAGGAAAACCCCAGCCTGGGGCACAAACAGCCACCTCTGGAGAGCAAGGGCAGTTCAGTCAGTTCCTCACACCTCTGGCCTAGGCCCAGGCTGTGCTGCAGGGATGCCACGGTCAGGCACTTTCTTTAGTGACGGCCACCTGCCCTCAGGATCTAGGAGGGCCCTTTTCCCCAGGGTTGGTCCTCCCATCAGGGCTGGTGGTGTCCTCCTGTGCTAAGCCCTCTTCCCAGGGCCCCCTCCCCCACTTCCTTGGCTGCTCACTGCCCCTGCCTCCTGCCCCAGCTCCCCGGGCTGCCCCTCTGCCTGGCGTGGCTCTGCCCCCTCAGCTCAGGCTCCGGCTCTTGCTTAACCTCAGCCCTGCTCAGGCCCAGGTAGCGAGACTTCACACGGAGGACGGGACCTCCCCAACATTCTGACTCCTTCATTGGGCTGGCCTAGAACTCTGGCCTCTCCCCATTGGTGCTGAGGACTGTCCATCTCAGGGTTCTGGTTTCTCACCGCCCCCCCCCTTTCTTCTGGCACTGGAGTGGCCAACTGACAAACCCCATTGTGGGTGTGTCTAGACTACATGGCTCTCTTGACAGAGCCATGTAGATTAGGCAGGACGGCAAAGGGAAATGAAGCTGCGATTTAAATAATCACCGCTTCATTTAAATCAAAATGGCCGCCACGCTGTGCCGATCAGCTGATTGTCGGCACAGCGCGGCAGTCTAGATGGGGATCTGCCGACCCCAGAACCCTTCGTTGGCAGATCCTTTATGCCTCGTGAAACAACAGCTGATCAGCACAGCGCGACGGCCATTTCCCTTTTTCGCGTAAACTAATCTACATGGCTCAGTCGACAGAGCCATGTAGTTCAGACGTACCCTGAGAGTCAGTAAAGCTACGTCTAGACTGCAGGCTTCTTTCGGAAGAAGCTTTTCCAGAAGAAATCTTCCGAAAAAAACTTCTTCTGAAAGAGACCATCCACACTGTCAAAGCGCATCAAAAAAGCAATCTGCTTTTTTAAAAGATAGTGTCCATTCAGTGTGGACGCTAGCTCGCATTTAAGCTGATTACTATGGCCGGAGTGTCCATCGGGGCACCTGTGCTTTTTCCTCTTTCCTCTTTTTTCAGAAGAACTCCCTCTTCCCCGTCCACACACGTTTTTTTCGAAAGAGCTCTTTTGGAAAAAGATTTCTTCCTCGTAGAAAGAGGTTTACCAATGTTGGAAAAAACCCCTCTTCTTTCAATTTTCTTTTGAAAGAACACGATTGCAGTGTGGATGCAAGTGACGTTTTTTCGGAAAAACGGCTGTTTTTCTGAAAAAAACTCTGTAGTGTAGACATACCCTAACGGACCAACAATCACCTTCCAATTGTATGTTTTAGAATGAAGATATAGCCCACCCTCACTATAACTCGGGGCATTTTTAGAATTACCAATAACCTAAAGCCGTGTTTCTCAAACTGTGGGTCCTGACCCCAGAGGGTCCACGAGCAACTTGGGGGAGGGGGCGCGGTATCACAAAGTTTGAGAACCCCGCCCTAAAGTGAACAGAAAACTCCTTTGCCACGCCATTCTCCTCACACAACGCAAACCAGCATTTTTTCATTCAGCACTAAACCAGGTGGCTCCCTGGTCTCTGATATGGTTAGAAAATCAACTGATGGGCTGCAACAAACCCAAAAGCCTCCCAGTGGCTCACCTAGAAAAGCAGCATTCAGCCTACCACAGCTAAAAGGAAGTCAGTCTTTTCAAATCCAGTAGGGTTAGCCCAGGCCTTTCCTTTTATTCCAAAGGCGACACACATAGGGAATCACATAAAGCAAAAGCATTACTCAACTGCCTGTCATTAGTAGGCAATTAGTCAGAGATGAAAAACCTGTAGTGTATAAATGGGGTTTAGGAAGGTCCTGAGAAGCCATCTAATGATAAAGTAATTTTGGACTGTGGGGGACTAAAGGTAGAGGATCATTATATTTTTAGAGAGCGTTATTAGAATCTGGTCATTCCAGCAGAGGCAAGTGTGCAGTTTGTTATTAGAGACACGATGGGTGAGGCAATATCATCTATAGGAGAGAGACAAGTTTTCAAGCCACCCAGAGCTCTCAAAAGCTTGTCACTCTCATCAACAGAATTTGATCCAATACAAGATCTCATCTGACCCACCTTGTCTCTCTAATATCCTGGGTTGGACAAAGCTACAACTACACCACATATAGTTTGTGATCCTAACCAGAAGAATGACAGTCACTGCATTTAAGAATCTCAAAAATACTAATTAGGCAGGGATCTCACCGTTTTACATGTGAAATCAGATCAAACACCTCAAAATAAGTTAATGCCAGATTTTTAGCATGCATAAAAGTTTTTCATCCCACCCTTCTCCATTTTTGTGGTTAAAAAAAATGCCACATACTTCTAGATGTTTAAGAGAGCCACAAATAGGAGGCTGATAAAGCTGAAACATTTGTGAGAAAATCAAGAGCAATTCAGAAGTCTTCTGTTTTCACTAATTTTGTTTATTTTCATTCCCCACATATTGTTTCTCTGTTCTCCCTAGTATGGCAGAATTGACAAAGTGTATGGACAGATTTACAAATTAACAAATCATATCACACATCAAGGAACTCGCTATAAAGTTTAGGAAAGTTACACCAATTACTTTCTGATAACACAGACTTTGCTCACTCTATGAAAAGGTTACAATAATCTCTTGGGCAGGAATATTACTTTTGTTTTAGAACAGTGTTACTGGTAATCCTGAAAGGGATTTAAGGGTGAGAGTGGAAAGCAAATTATACATACATTTGCAATATATTGTGGCATCAAAAAGGGCAATGTAATTTTGGGCTAGATATTCTGAGGTGTCATGTTGGAGAGTAAAGAGAGAATAGTCCCCTTCTCAATACATCTCTGCTGGGATACTGTACTCAAAGGCAGGTTCCTCATTACTAGAAAGATACTGAAGACTGAAGTGAGTTCAGGGAAAGGCAACAGAAATTTTGATGGGACTCTTGAGGGACCAATTTGTAAGGACAAAAAGAAAAGAGTTATTAATTATTTTGATCTACACCAAAAAGAAATAAGCCTTTAATTAGTAAGAAGGTGACATTTTAAATAAGCAAATGTAGCCTGTAGTTATCATGTAATTCTGACGTGTATATTCAGAGAGCATGCTTCATTAGTATGTGGAATTAATTACCTTCAAAAATGGTGAAAACTCCATCTTTCAGCACATTTAATCAAATATTGTTACTATTGTCATCAAAGTTCCCTCCAATCTCTTCCACCCATGTGTGGATTTTTTCCATCCACATGCAGAATACATTTTATGTGTCCCAAGGCACATGTGAATGTGCACCACCAGTAAAAACAAAAAGCCTAATTGTGGATACTCTGCTAACCAGCTGGGTGGCATTTGAATCTCTCCGGAGTGGCCACAGGAATGCATAGCTTAGGGATTACTGATTGTCACATCTGTGGTTGCTTGGGACGCACATAAGTTTCAGTTCTGCGGCAAAGTCCTCACCCAAGTCCTTCACCCGGGAACCCCTTCTTCAGACACAAATCAGCTGAGACCTTTTCTTGTGCAATCCCATACCTTTTATTATCTGTGCCAATTTCTCACTACTTCCTATTTGCAGAGCTTTGGTTGTTCCTTCCTGCAGCAAACTCAGACAGCCTCTCCAGGTGGCTGGGGAACACACTCAGCCACTCTCTGGCTCTTTCTCTTCAACTGCCTCTCAGGCTGCCTTATCTAGCTCTTTGGCTAATGAGGCCCACAGCTGTTTCCCATTAGCCCCTCAGGCATGGGCTTGCTCAGCTGGCTTCAACTGCCCTTTTCAGCCAGGTTGTAGTGGCAGAGTTCTGGCTTAGCCAGAAGCCTGTCACAGTTCTGGTGAACCAAACTCAGTGGCTTTTGTTTGAATTTGCTAATGTTCACCTGGAATTATTCATAGATTCCAAGGCCAGAAGGGACCATTTTGATCATCTTCCTGACCCCTTCACCACAGGCCCAAGAACTTCCTCAAAATTATTTCTTAGATCAAATCTTTTAGACAAAAATCCAATCTTGATTTTAAAATTGTCTTGATCCACCATTGTATGACTGTCCATGGGAGGGATAGCAGGGCCTTTTTTCGGAGGAGTTGGAAATGAGTGTACCAAGCATGACGAATTCTGTGAAGATTTTTGCTTCCCGCTTGAAACATGAAACCAGATACGTTTTTCTTGGCTTCAGATTTCAACCAAAACGTTTTTTCAGCTCTAAACAATTTTTCACAATGGAAGGACCATTCCAAAGGTTTAGGGGGAAGGTGTGTGTGTGGGGGGGGGAGAAGGCAGCTACAAAAACTAGGTATTTTATTATCTCCAAAGCAACTGTGTTACCAGTTGAAACCCAGATTATCCTCATTTCTGATGCCCACTCCTATTTTTGGTTATCATCATCAAAAGGTGGCTTGAGTCAAATGGTAGTAGACTCATTCTGGAGAAAAAAGCAGCAGACAGCAAGGCGGGGCACATCCTGCTTGTGTGTGGCACAATCCCATGAGCAACTGATTATTGCTCAATTCTTGACTTTTGCCAAACATACAAAAAACTGAACCCCACAGTGAAGGTTTACCAGGAGTATGGAGTCGTGTTGTCACAACTGCGATTTGGTACATTGCATGTGAGATTTGGGATATCCAAATATAGCGGATGCTTTGAAAGTCAGATTCTATTGCCTGTCCTAACCACATCTGATGAATAGTTTTGGGGGACTGGCTAAATATGTTTTCAGAAGCTAAGGAAAACAATGGGCTGTACTTGTCAAAGTGATTTGTTTTTATTTGTCCCCGAAACAGAAGCATCCAAAATCTTGAGGCCAAATTTTCAAAAGCATGCTTTCAGATTTAATGGTACACCCTGATGGGTTCTACCATAAATTATAGTTCCATCTGCACAAGTTGGATGCACATAATAGTTTGTATGTTATTCGATGTGCATATGTTTAAATATTGGCCCTTGATGTCTGCAGAAGGGCACGACGTTTCTCCCAAAAATCAGGCGAAGGAAGCACACTTTATTTATTTACTCAATAATGCCCCAAATGTGCTAAGTGCTGTACAGACGTATATGAAGACACAGTCTCTGCTCTAAATACTATGCAATCTAAAAAAGACAAAAAACAGACAAAGGAGAAAGGGAAACACCTGGCAAGCAGCAGCTTTGTCAGGTACAAGTCTTGTTAATTCCACGTTATTTTTATGATGTGAGGACAGAGGGAATGGTGTGTGCATATGCGTGGGGAGTTAAAAAGAACAAAGAACTTGGAGAAAAAAAAAACAGGATTAGCAGAATAACTGCTGCCATTGTTTATTATTTATTTATTATTATCCTTGGTTCATTCAGTTCCCAGGCAGTGCTTGATGGAGTAAAGGTTAAAAACAACTTCAAATCAAATCCTGGTGCCATAAATGTTAATGGAAATTTTTAGCATTGCATTCAATTGAGCACAGGATTGGTAATAGGTGCCTGGCCTCATTCCAGGGATGGCATTGGAGTTCAGCGATGGTGTGGGAATGGCTCTGGTCTCAGATTCGGATACTTATTCCAATAGGAAGGAGAAACAATACAGGCTGAACCTCTCTAGTCCGGCACCCTCAGGACCTGACCAGTGCCGAACCAAAGAATTTGCCAAACCATAGGAGGTCAATATTGTCTAGCAGCATTACCAACTTACCAACTTCCATTGCTTACTGGGCTTTTAAAGGACATTTAGGGGTAAATTAGAGCCAAATAACAGCACAGAACACAGAGCCAGGATTGGCGGCTGTAAACAAACTTTATGGAACCGCAGGAAACTTGGCCACGCCTATGACAAGTGGACATCCATCTCACTAAAATCATGCCGGATCATGGATGTTTCCAGATCAGAAAGTGCTGGACTAGAGAGGTGCAACCTGCATAAGAAGAAATAGAATGAAACACTTTTTTTTCTTTTAGCAACCCAGCTGATATAGGGAATGAATGCTACCTAAGATCTAGGACTAGACGTTTCCTTTTTTCTCTTCTTTTTAGAATCTTGGCTGTATGAACCCATTTCTCTTAGGCCGAGGGTAGGGAACCTTTTTTGGGTTGGGGGCCGCTGACCCACAGAAATATCAGTTGGGGGCTGCACACAAGTGAGAAGCAAAGAAAGAGTGAGAAGGAGAAAGACACTCCCCACATTCCCCTTGCGCACCAGAGCCTAAGGGGGCCCAGGCTAGTAGATTTTGTCTGCACCAGCCCTGCAGGCAGGTGGCTGGGGGGCTGGAGTGCCAGCAGAGACTCCCCAGTGCTGAACCTTGGGGGCCAAATCCAGGCAAGCTGGAGGCTGCATCTGGCCTATGGGCCTGAGATTCCCCACCCTGTCTTAGGCCATAGGAAGATTGGTTTTAGAAAGTAGCAGCTGATCAGGGTGCGTTGGCCACAGCTAGTTTCTGTCACTGGTTGGTCAGATATTTTTAATAGGTTTCAAGGTCTGAAGGGACCATAGTGATACACAGGCCACACCATCACAACACAAACTGAATGCACTAGGCTCACATGCAGTCCTTATACTTTTATCTCGTTTCAAGAGAAACTTGGTCATTGTTGCTGCTCTCCCCCCAAGTCAGCCACAAAAAGTGTAGCTGAGGGAAGCACGGAGAGCAAGTAAGTGCTAGAAGGTATCAGAGGGGTAGCCGTGTTAGTCTGTATCTGCAAAAGCGACAAGGAGTCCTGTAGCACCTTATAGTCTAACAGATGTATTGGAGCATAAGCTTTCGTGGGCAAAGACCCGCTTCATCAGATGCATGTAGTGGAAATTTCCAGAGGCAGGTATAAATATGCAGGCCAGAATAAGGCTAGAGATAATGAGGTCAATTCAGTCAGGGAGTGTGAGGCCCACTTCTAGCAGCTGATGTAGAGGTGTGAATACCAAGAGAGGAGAAACTGCTTTTGTAGTTGGCTAGCCATTCACAGTCTTTGTTTAATCCTAAACTGATGGTGTCAAAGTGCTAGAAGCCTCGCAGAACATTCTCTACTCCTTAGTGAAGAGGGGTTTGTGGTTTTGTATTCATAGTAAAAATTATTGAGAAACAAAACCTAAAGGTACAGGTGCTATAAGGCTGTGCCAACTATATTGGTAGGATTGCATAAAACGGCAGATATTATCCGACTTTAAGATTTCCCTAGAGTTTGTCTCTTACTCTATAAAACTCATACACACAGAGTGCAATGTCTACTTAGCTGTGAAAAGTAAAATGCTATTTTCTCTGCCCATCCACAGCGGAGAAACAGTGCCCTATGGGGGGGCCTTGTTACCTTAAACATTTTTCAGAATGGAACTTGTTCTCACAGCTCATATTCATGAACAGATTCCTCAGTATGTGCCAATATTATTCAGTTGGTCGGGGTGAAAAGCTCTTCAGATGTGTCTGGTGGTATCAAGATTTGATGTATGAGAATGAAATTAAGAATGTGGGATTTATGAGAGTTTTGCAATAGGGAGAATGTTACTAAAGTTACATAGTTAATCCATAAGCAAGTCTACGTTATTTTCATTCTTCTGGTTGCGGTCACTGAATCTAAGAATGTATTAAGTGCTAGTTTGTTGGGGATTTCGTGTAATGTCTATGTCAGAAAGTCTGAAGCACCCCAAAACAAGTTCAGTCCAGATTTTTAGTATTCCTCAAATTCCCTGGTTACTCTTCACCCTTTCAAGCAAAAAGAACCAAATAATTAGTGGGACTTTCAAAAGGGGGTAAACGGGGCAAAACTTGATGGAAATGAATCAAGTACTACATAAATGTATGAAATGAACTTTTCTTTTATTAGAGGATGTGTATATTATTGATGTGAGAAACTGACTGCCAAGTGTTTTGATAAATCAAAAAATATTATTTGCCAGGGAAAAGCTGAATGCATCTCAGCAGGAATTCAAAGGAATGCACACATTGTGTGCTTGGAGTATTGAGAGACCGAACCACACACAGCAAAAATCCTCTACTCTGTTTCAAGCCAGATATATTCCTATTGGATTGAATCATTCATTACACTGTTTTAAGGGAAAATGAGATGTTTAACAACGTTCATTTATATAATACCTCCTTTTCATTATATATTTTCCCTTAAAAAAGTGGGTGTAACATGCCATATGAAGAAAAGTGTGGGGAGCAAGATAACTTTGACAGCATAGGATAGGATGACATATGTCCTGCCACTACTGTATTTTCTGATGTCACAAAATAAAAGGTTCTTCTGTTATGGGAGACAACTGGCTGCTTATACCACAGGGCTGTGTCTACACTGGGCCACTTATTCCGGAAAATCAGCTGCTTTTCCGGAATAAGTTGCGAGCTGTCTACACTGGCCCCTTGAATTTCCGGAAAAGCACTGACGATCTAATGTAAGAAATCAGCTGCTTTTCCGGAAAAACTATTCTGCTCCCGCTCGGGCAAAAGTCCTTTTTCCGGAAAACTGTTCCGGAAAAGGGCCAGTGTAGACAGCACAGTAGTCTTTTCATAAAAAAGCCCCGATTGCAAAAATGACGATCGGGGCTTTTTCCGAAAGCGTCTGATACACGGATGCTTTTCCGGAAAAAGGGCTTTTCCGGAAAAGCATCCTGCCAATGTAGACGCTCTTTTTCCCGAAATACTTATAACAGAAAACTGTTCTGTTTTAAGCATTTCCGGAAAATCATGCCAGTGTAGACGTAGCCCAGTTGTCTAGTGAAAAATCAATCACATGAATCCCCTCAGCATTATAGTGGGACGTGTCGCTAAGAAAATCTGAGTCCAAAGATCAAGAAAAGACTGTTACCTTTTCTGTAGTAACTATGTGTTGTTCACGTCCATTCTAATCAGGTGTGCGTGTATCGCATGTACGAGCCTCAGAAACTTTTTCCACTAGCAGTTTCCTCCAGATTAATTCCTTTAAAGTTAGTGGTTACTTAGTAATTAGGTAATTGTATTTTTAAAGTTACGATCTGAAAGGAATTTTTTTCATAAAGGATACCGGAATAATTATTCATGACACTCTGTCGTTTAGCTCATCATCACTTGTAAGTTGTAAAGAGAAAACAGATGGGCACAGGCAGGCAGATGGGAAAGTACAAAGAAACAATGAGACAATATGGTCAGCAGGATAAGCTATGGTCTCTGCATACTACCAGTCTAAATGTTGCGATTTTTTCTGTTGGGACCTCGGCAGAGGAGAGTATTAAGAAATGATTTGAAGGACGATAATGAGTTGGTTTTGCAGAGGTTTATGGGGAGCTCCTTCCAAGCACAAGAGGAAGGATGGGAGAAAGGAGAAAGGTGCTGTTTGAAAATGTAACAAGTGTGTGATAAAGGCTGGTACCATGGACCCATGTAGGTAGGAGCTGACATTTTGATAGGGAATGAAAGAGAGAGGGGACAGGCCAAGATAAAGAATCTTGAAAGTGAAGATAAGTATCTTATAAGAACATAAGAACAGCCATACCGGGTCAGACCAAAGATCCATTTAGCTCAATACCTGTCTTCTGACAGGATACTTATGTCTGATGTGATAGGGAAGGGGGAACCAGTGGAGGAATGTGAAATCTTTCTTCAGGCCACAAATGTCTAATTCCAGGAGTCAATTTCTTAAGCCATTCATAAGCTTCCATTTCCAAATCCTCCTCATATTGGCTTTTTGTTTGCTTTCCAAACTTCTTATGCCTTCCAGCTCCCTTTTATAACATGAGCTGTTGGTCCATTAGACTCACCTCGTTAAGTACACAACTCCCAAGATCCAATGAAGTTGTCACTTCAGTGAAGTTAATTGAGAGAATCTTAAGCATATCTTCTAGGCATGGCTACATATCTTATACACACAAACTGTTCCCTGATAAAGGTAAAACCAAGGGAAGGAGAGGAAAACTTGAGGCTACACTGTGAGGCTTTGTCTATGCTGCCGGGGGTTTTTCAGAAAAAGATAAGCAAATTGCGAACCGCAATTTGCGTATCATTTTATGCTTGTTTTATCAGAAGAGGCTTTTCCAACATTTGGCCTGTTTACATGGAGCCAAATGTTGGAAAAACCTCCTCTTTCAGAACATCCCTTATTCCTCATAAAATGAGGAATACAGGGATGCCGAAAGAAGGCGCCCGCTTTTTCGGAAACTGTTCCAAAAAAGCGGATGCCTTCCCTGGATAAGGCAGAGTTTTTTTGGGATACCTCTGGTATCCCAGAACAACTCTGCAGTCTAGACATAGCTTTATAGGTGCCAGAATGAAATAAGTTCATTGTGTTAATTATTACTCCACTAGGAGATTTACCTGATGTTGCTTGGGTCCTTAATTAATTTTTGTTTTTCTTCATTTGAATCATAGCTCTGGGGGAGCCTGGAGGTGAGGGGTTCAGGATGCAGACTGCCCTGAGGAGAGAGAGGACTTCTCCAGCCCTCTTTCATGGCAGAAGTTTGGAGCCAGGTGAGAAGTGCCTCTCCATGGCTGATGCAGCTCCAGCAGGCACAGCCAGGAGAGGGGTACATGTCCCCCAGCTGGAGAGGTCCAGGTTCCTCTTCCCCCTGAGCTTCCTAGCCAGAGTGAGCAATGCAACAAACTTTGCAATTTCCCTTTGCTCCCTGATGAAGGGGAATAGCCAGCAATGTTCCCGTCTGAATCGAGAGAGCTTCAGCTCCCCCCCCGGCTCTCCCTAAACTGCACTTGGGAGCGAGAGGTTTGAGCCTGGGGCAGTCCTGAACCGAGGAGGGCACACGCACAGCCAGCCCTTGTTACCCACCTGGTAATTCTGTATCTTTTCTGTATGGTTTGATAAGACACAATCCCATTCCAGGCACATCCCATTTTCCTGGCACAACCAGATCCTTACCTTGCTTTAAGTTACGATAAGACGAAGCCATTTACCGAATTTGGTGGTCCTAGCTCTTACGGTTTAGGAGGAGTTCTTGAACAGACAGACAGACAGACCCACAGACTCTCTCAACTATATAGCAAATTGTGAAAAAAAGCAAGGCTGCAAAATTCCATTCCCTTGGAATTGGCATTACACAATGCATTGAAATTAGTGTTGTTGATACAAAACATGCAAATTCATATCCTCATGAAGCCTAAAGATACAACTTTTGAATCCCTTTAAAGACAGGAAATGCTTTAAAACATCTACAGTCTCCTCACTATTTGGAAACAAATGGCGCTCTAAACTCTCTGGCTGCGTCTAGATTGGCAAGTTTTTCCGCAAAAGCTTTCGCTTTTGCGGAAAAACTTGCCAGCTGCCTATACTGGCCCCTTGAATTTGCGCAAGAACACTGATGATCTGATGTAAGATTGTCAGTGTTCTTGCGCATAATACTATGCTGCTCGGTTCGGAAAAAGCCCTCTTGCACAAATGTATTTGCGCAAGAGGCCAGTGTAGACAGCTCAGGATTGTTTTGCGCAAAAAGCCCGGATGGCCAAAATGGCGATCGGGCTTTCTTAAGAAAACCATGCCTAGATTGGCACGACGCTTTTCCGCAAAAAGTGCTTTTGCGCAAAAGCGCCCTGCGCTAATCTAGACGCCGCAAATGCTTTTAACGGAAAAACTTTTCCGTTAAAAGCATTTGCGGAAAATCATGCCAGTCTAGACGTAGCCTCTATGTGTTGTGAAAGCAATTAACTATAAATGTCTTTGCTTTCTTTGTCTCTTTTTGGAGTGCTCTCAGTTGATCTTTTCACTTTTGTTTTGTGCTTTTTGAATAGGTAACATAGTTACATATTACACAGCTTGGACTAACTTGGTCCGGCACCCTCAGGACCTGATCAGTCCCGAACAAGGAGATTTGCCGCACCAGGGGAGGTCCCTTGCTATAGACCTCCTAACCCTCTGCCCCTCCCTACTGCAGGCTGCTTCTGGCTATGCTTGGCCCTCAGGCCCCAGCCTCCTTGCCGCTGGCCCAGCTGGGGCTCTCTGGGGCTGGAGCTCCAAGGTCGCTGGGGCAGGAGCTGCCACTGGGGCTGGAGCTCCCCAGCCACCATTGGGCCCGGAGCTCCCCAGCCACCATTGGGCCCAGAGCTGCCCTGATGCTGCAAGAGCCAGAGCTCCCCATTGTGCCATCACCACCCCCTGCCACGGGGCTCCCCAGCCAAGTCGCCTCCCTCCCACCCCGCTGTACTCCTGCCCCGCTGCCAGACCTCTCTGTCCCTGGGCTCTGTGGTCCAGGAACTTCCATGGTCCTACTAGACCACAGATGTTGCTGGACCAGAGTGTCCCAGTTTAGGGAGGTACAACCTGTACAACAAATGAAGCGTGACATAACATCATTTACAATATCAATGGATATATTCTTACTAATACGGACCATAGAAACTAAAAAGCTATGTATACCCTTGACTCAAATGTCATTGCCTCATCATTAAGTGACTCAGATTTATTAGCAACTATTTTAAATATATAATTGTTGGCAGTGTTTTATCTCCCAATTTTGTGAGCAGTGCAGTAAAGGAATTGTTGTCTAGCAAGTCTGTCTGTCGCTTGCCCAATTTCAGGCGTAACCCTGAGGTGTTGCAGTTTTAAGTACTATAGTCAAATGGAAACTGCACCCAAACAAACTAGATGACAGGGGAAGGGTGCCTCACATTTTTAGGATGGTTTTAACCTTCAAGAAACATTTTTTGTTTATTGTGCTCTTTCGCCTTTTTGGATACAATAGCAGCATTGGCGACAACCGCTTTGGAGTTCCTTCTGACAACCATAAGCCACCTTTCCGATACAGGAATGGGAGCTTCCTAACCAGGGTAAGTCATCTTAGAGCTCATCTGGATGCAGATTGCATTATGGTACTCATATGGAGATTGAGGACTTTATGTGACTCTGCCATTCTTTAAAAGGCAAAGGATAAAAGAGTTCCTTATTTTTAAATGTAGTAAAGTTTTTTGTGATTTATTAAACCAGAGCTGTGTGACATGACAAATCTTAATTCCCTAAGTATGTAGAAGTGAAAACAGATAAAGTGTTTTTATGTATACTTATCTGATCCATGGTGACATTTTATCATTTATAATCTAGCAAACAGCTGTTCACAATTCTGTTGGGGAAAAAACTAAATTTAAAAAACATTTCCATCTTTTTCTGAAGGACTCAGATGTTACATTCACTTCCAGAAGCAGAATGGTAGTCAGATCAGTTCCTTAGTGTTTCTATAATGCTAAGATCTATAAAGAAAAGAACTCTGATAGATAAATCCTGTATTCTTTAGGGAAGAGATTATTTTTCACAGAGGATTCTTCAATTTGTAAAAACAGTTTTTCATGGGAAAACTCATTTTTCTATTGGGAAAAATTAAGTTATAGTTTAGTGTCACATCCCCAAAATACACATTCTCCTCCCCCCAAAAGGGTGAAAATATTAAGGTAATAAACCAGATTATTTGCTCTTTGGGGGTTGCTTTCCACATTTTTAAAGTTTATGTCAGTCAGTCACATATTAGAGAGCTGCAACTTATTAAAGGAAGTGTGAATATTGTGCAACACCTAGCATACAGGAGTTGTGGGTTTTATAGATACTCCGGTACAGGTTGAACTTCTCTAGTCTGGCACTCTCTGGTTTCGCAACATCTGTGGTCTGGCATGATTTTAGCTAGCTGGATGTCCACTTATCAGTGGTGTACTCAAGTTTCCTGCAGTACCATAAAGTTTGTTTGACCTGGCTGTCAGTAAGCAGTGGAAATGTTGGTAATGCTAGAAAATGCTGCTAGAAAATGTTGACCTCCACGGTTTGGCAAATTCTCTAGTTCTTCCCTGGTCAGGTCCCCAGGATGCTGGACTAGAGAGGTTCAACCTGTAGTACAAATAATAAAAAGAACTGAAGAACAGAAAGAACACCTTTATTGCAGAAATGTTTTTTTTTAAACATAGAATGGAAATCATTACAGGTAGTTATTTGGTTTTTGTTTGTTTGTTTGTTTTTGAGAATTAAGAAAGGAGAAGAGGATTCTACGATTCCATTCTGCCCCACTTCACTGTTTTGGTTTTTTATTTGTTTGTTCTCTATGTCTTAACCAAGATGATTGCTGTTACATTACAATTGGTAAGGTTACTCAATGTGACTGCTTGCAGGGTGAGGTACTACTCACTGTAAGGATGGGATCATCCGATCTTGGTATAGTAAATTATGCCCTTACATCATACATAAAGTACAAGATATATCTACTATTCTCTAGATGCATTCACTTTACACTTCATATTATTTCTTAATGCTAAGAACCAGCACAATATTTTATTGTCAGATTCAATACTGCAAATAGGTCATGAAAGAAGTGGCTGATAAATAATGACAGAATAGCTGGTTGGCGTAAAAATAGAAGTGCGCAGAGAATGTGGAGCACATCCCCTATCAGTTTATGACAATAAAGCAACCCAACTTTAGTTTGTATAGTGCACATCATACATCTCAAATCACTTTAGAAGATCAGAATGATGTAAGATACTGGAGAGAGTCTGGTATAAATGATAGAAAACAGCAGAGCAGAGGAAGGGTATTGAATGATGAATAGATTATCATTCAGTCATTAGACCAATTACATAGAGAGGGAAAAATTAAGGATACACAGGCATCTCAGAATTAATGATACATACATTAAATGTCCACTGTCTTCAGTGAAAGTTGCATGGATATATCCAAGAAAAGAATTTAGTTCTATGGGGCATATTTTCAAAGTCCCAAACCTGGCCACTAATTTTTGTGTTTATTTTCAGATGATGCAATTAAATATGCACACTAATGATGATAAAATGTAAATCTTTAACAATCTACCACTCAGGCAGTTAGATATTTCCATTCTACCATTTGTGCTGCATTCAATTGCTGGTGCAAAATTAGAGCCGTCATTTAAAAATGTGGCCCTATGGATGAGACTAACCATCCAGAACTCCCAAATAACTTTGACAATCATCAGATGAGATTTCTAGAAATTTTGTCTCCTCTTTCCTCCCAGATTCTTTCTTCTGTCTCCTTGCTTTAGCATCACTGAAAATGTCATTATCCTCCCCATCACCCAGATATACAACCTCAATATCATCTTTGAATCCTCACTGTCCTCTTCTCCATTTCCTTATATTTTGGCTCTTGCAAAAAACTAAAATCACTTCTAAGGGTGAGTCTACACAGTTAACCACTGTTAAAACCTGTCCTTTCCTCTTTAGGTTCCTGGCTTAGTTAATTTCCACCTCACCAAGCGTACCTGCCTCCTTGTATCTTGCCTTTCATCTCTCCAATCCATACAGAAATCCATTAGTCATCTTGCTCTTCTGACCTTCTAACATAAATCACCCTCTGTTCCCACTTTTTCATTCCTCACGGGAACAAAACCAAAACCTTTCAGACATTTTTGTGAAACAAAATTGTGTTGAAATGGCTGGTTTTGGTTTGAAAACCCAACCGATTTTATTTTGTTTTTTGGGGGTTTCTCTCCCCTCTTGAAGTGATCTGAGAGTCTTTTCTGGATCTTGGAAACCTTCTCAGCTAAAATTTCATCAGAATGAATACATCTCGGTGAAACATTTTGGTTTTGAAAAAACAGCACAATATAATTTTAAAAGTCTGTCAGAAATGTACCAGGCAGTTCTATTCTACAGCATTTTGCCTGTACTCTTACTTCCTCCTACTTAGTCTTATTCCCATGGCTGCTCTTGTGTGCTTCTCCCACTATGTCTTCTACTTCTTTGTCGATAAGAAGTTCTTTTTACTTCCAGTGCCTCCTTAAAACTGTTTCTTTTTTGAACCTTTCTAATGCTAATCTCCTTATTTGTCTTTTCACTAACTCGTGTTTGAGTTATTTATTCCATGTATCATATTAGTCTGCTCCTCTGGATAAGGATCACGTGTTTTATGCATTCATAAAGTACTCTGCATTCTTATGGCACTCTGGAATAGATAAATAACAATATTATTTATGAACTAGACAAGACAGTAATCATTTGCTCTTGGCTGAGTTAAGACCAAAGTATCAGTTTAATAACTGATAAATACTGTATCTGAGGTCTACAGAATATACTACATTTGCAAGGTGATGGACAATTTTCCCCCTCAGCTATATTCTCTGAGCGCTCTGTTCTATTCCTATGCACCTTTAGTACAGTGAGGGAGACTGTGTTGTTTATATGATAGAAATACTAAATAAGTTGTCCTGCCATTGCTTTTTATGAATGAGTTTTATGCAGGTATGATTTGTAATTATGATACTTATCCAAATATTGGGGGTTTTTGAGCTGTGTTTGTTTGATTAAACATTTTTCCTATAAACATATATAACAGCAATATACAATACTATTTGATTTCTGTTTGAGTGTTTTAAACCAACGCCTGCTGGGGCAGGGAGACTACTAAGCATTTCTGAGTTCTTTGACACGCCAGGTAAAGACAAAAGAAGCAGCAAAAAGAGTTCATTGACAGGCATTAGCATTTGTCACTGCTCTGTTCCCTGCACATGCTGAATGATAATATCTCCACACACAAATGCAGCTCTACCACATACACCTATTCATGCATGCCACATGCACACTTTGTTTATCATTCCAGCCATCTTCAGTTTTCATGCACTCTTTTCAATCTTATTTTACCATGTTGTTATTTCTATGTTAGAGGAATCACAACGCCGAAGGAATGGACTCACAGGAATGTAAAATCTGTCTGTACTCCCATCTAGTCATGGAGGCTTGAAGTCAAAGGTTGTGTAGAAGAGATCTTCTGTAGGTTCTTCAGCACCATGGAACTCTGAAATGAAACCAAGCCATTATTTGTAACTCATGTTGTCCATCCCTCGCCAGTCTACTTTCCCTACAGTACATTCTTCTTGATTACCAAGGGTTTTTCACCACTTTCCTGGAGAAGCTACTCAGTTACATCATTGAACTTCCTATTTTTATTTACAATAAAAGCATATCTTAAAAGTTCCTAATATTAACATCTTCATTTGAAATTATCCTTAATGATTGTAAAAGGCAACAATTTTTTGGGGCATTAACATTCTAAAAGTTGATGGGCAGATGCAAGTACCAAAGTCCTCATCCTATGCTGGGCGATGACCATTCTTCATATATAACAGGGTCATAACTTTTCTTCTTCTCTCTCTTGTACTAGTCTTATGGGAGTGGCACCAGATCTCAGGAGACCCTGGCTGTCCAGGTAAAAGACTTAATTTTTACTTGTGCTCTGTCCATGATGTTAATATTGTCTACTCAGAGATTGCTTCTACTGATCCAGCACTTTGCAGAATTTCTGTTTTCATCTGCCTTCAGCACCTTTAGTGTCTGGCACTAACCTTCCTATATTTGCTTGACTAGATATAATATTGCCTGATTGCTGGAACTTATGTTTTCTAAAGTTATCTGGGTTGAAATACTTTTACATTAATATCAGGGCTGCCAAACCCCTAGTGTCGCTTATAAAAATGTTCCTTCTGATACTTAAAATAATATCTACTGCCTTATAAGTGGATGGACTCTCTTCAATTAAATACTGAGAATATCCCTGAATCTGTCCTTTTCCTGGATTTCTGTTGTCACATCATCCTTGATTCTGCTCATGTCGGAACCTAATTTAATCGAAGATAGCCCAAAATATTAATCTCAGTCCCCAAGATATTAAATAGTACAGCTGTGTTTAATCTTTTGTAAGGAGGAACCTTGAACAAATTAATTAAGATTTGTGTTTGTGTGTGTAAGGAGTAGAAATAGGCAATCTGATCATGTGGCATGTTCAAATGAAAAGGGGGTTAAACAACTATGAATCCATCTATTACAGAAACAAGATTAAAGATAAAAAAGAAAATATTCCACTCATGGGCAAGAGAACAAATACATTAGGTCCTCCTCCTACCAACAACCAGGAGAAAAAACCGGCTGAAAGCACCCCCACAAAGAAAAGGTAGAACATCATAGCTTCACAAGACCAGCCTTAGACAATTTATAAGAAATAGCAGATTTGTGCCATTTGTAAACCCTTTTATTATCTGTCATACAGCAGATGCTAACATTGAAATAATTGATAACAGCACACATGCAATGTTTGAATAAGAAAGTGCTAATGAATGGAATGTATGTTGAAAAAGTAACTGATGAATCAATATGATATTGATTACAATACTAATATTATATTATTAATAACAAATATTTATATGCTTGTAGGCTTTATATGCTGTATAGTTCTGAAAATGTATACCGTGCTTTAGGAAATATGCACAAAGACATATTGCTTGCTCTGAAGAGCTTGCACTCTCAGGCTCCCTACTAGGGATGTTAAATATCGGTTAACTGAATAGTCGATTAACCTCGTGAATTCTTATTGGTTACTCGTCTATTCTATAGTCCCCAGGGATGGGGCCCACTCCCGAGGAGTCCCTGCCACTCCACACTGCTGCCTCTATATCAGAGGCAGAAGTGCAGGGTGATAGGTGGGAGCTGGTCTGCAAGGGGAGCCAGTTTAAAATTCAGCTACCCTCACGGACTGGCTGCCTGCTGCCTCACACTTCTGCCTCTGAAACAGAGGCAGCAGTGTGGGGTGGCAGCAGCCTCTGTCCAGGGGGAGAGCTGAGCTCCCAGACCCAGAATAAGCTGGAACTGAGCCAGGCTGCTGGCAAGCCTTCTAAAAAATTTACTGGCAAAAGGGGAGGGAGAATGCATGTAGTCTATAGCATTAAGCTATAAGCTTTTGCTTATTGGTTAATTGGTTAATCGACTACACTAATACATCCCTACCTGGGTAAGCCCATGCCTCATGTCAATGAGGGTCATTCTCTGTAGGCACTGGCGTCAGCCGGCTTGTATGAGCTTGCAGGATTGAGGCCTCACAAAGAACAACAGTTCAAATATGGGAAGGATTGTAATGAGACATTTCGGGACAATCTGGGGTTTAAAGAAGCATTTAAAGAAGAGAGCAAGGTTGGCAGAAAAGGAATGAGAGGTTCTCCCAAGTATAGGGTCATATGGATTGATAAAAGACAGTGTGAAAAAAAAGTGGAAGGACACAGGGAGAGTAGTAATGGCACTGAAATCACAGAATTCTAGAGATTAATTCGGCTTCTAAACTTTAACTCTGCAACTGATTCTTTTTATTTTGTTGACTGCTGTGCAAACACAAAATATAGTCCAATCAGAAAGCCTTAGGCCTCAAGAGAATTTAATATTGGTTTAGTACCCAGGATAATTGTGTTAATTATTTGAGTGATCTCCTTACGCAGAAGTGATGCAAGCAGCTGTCACAATCTGAAAACTTTGGGATTGACCTGACAACTCCCTCTGTCATTAAGTGCAGAAGGAAGTTGATGTTCTTGTTCCACTCCTCCTTCATTTGGTGTCCTTGGCCCTCCAAAGTAGAAGGGTGGTCCTATATACATCTAAATTGGAATCAAAGTGTTTGTAGTACGATGTGGGCAACAGGAACTTTCAAAATTGAAGCAAATTTGCAGAAGACTGGCAAGTTACAGCAAATAGGTGTGGCCATTAATCATAAGTCACTTATGTTCATTTACCAGACTCAGGCTTTTTGCATCTGTAGAAAAAAAGTACCATGGGAGGGCTGCACCATCTTACCATCTTAGGAGCTAGGGTGTGTAAGAAACAAAAATCACATGAGTTTTAATTACAAACATTATCATATTCTATTTAATTATATGTTTCTGTATTGGTATACGTCTAATGCCTTTCAACATTTCATTTCATGAATATATCATTATTGGCAAGCTGAGTAGTGATTTCATTCTGACCTAAAGAACATGTCTCATTCTCTTATACTTTATTTTGGCAACATATATTGTAAAAAGTACCATTTATTTCTACCTTCTTTAACTCAAGGGCATAGGCATTAACTAAAGGCACATAATTAAGTACAGGAAGAGCTAGAGGTGGCCTGGGAGGAGGACCGCAATGAAGTTTGAGCGTGACTAGGTTGCTTTCATGGTTAGTGTTCCTGTAACATGGTTTGAATATGTAAGCACGTAAGTATTGGTTGGCAGTTACTCATTTTTTACTCATGGTATGTCCCAGAGAGGCCATTTCCCTGATAAAAGAGAGAAAAGGCTTCGGGCATGCACGTTATGCCAACCTCCAAGATACGTGTGACCCAATTCATCACTGCCTTGTGGCTTGTTTGTGCTAGGCAGATTGCCATAAAGGAGTTGTGAAGACAGCAGATCCTGCCCTGGGGAATGCCCCAAGCATAAGGCAGTTCTCTCCTGGTGTTGAGCTAACATAGTCTGCCCTGAAGGAACTCCAACTCCTCCCACCCAGTTCAGGGGCTGTGTCAAGGGCAGGGTACTATGTGGATTGGGCATTCCTGTCTGTCCTCTAGGTTCATTGGGGCCATACACAACTGGCTGCCAGCCAGAGCAGTCCCAAAACATCCAAAGACATGGGGCACGGAAGAGTGGCATAAAAGTCATCTTTCTTCCACCGCCCCTTCTCAGCCTCTGTGCCAAGTTCAGACTTCCATAGAGTTATACTGATTTACACCAGCTGAGAATTCGGCCCATGGCGTGTACTTAATGGCAAAATAGGTTGGTACTTCCTGTGCTACCAACAACACTTATCCTCAATATGATTTCAGATACACATTCCTGTCAAATATAATGGATATTTTAATCTTTGTGTGTGTGGAATAACTCACATGTACATAGGAAATGTTAAAAGGTCATTTAAGTTTAAAATACCAGATGCAGCATATTAACACTTTCCTCCTTCGAAGATGGAAGCTATGTTAACCAGAGATTATATTACACCACACTATTTTTGGCATACGCCCCCAGGTTGCTAAGCAGCAGCATAGCAGCATGCTGTAAATTAATACTAGGGTGCTTGTTTCAACTGCCCTGAACATTTTAAGAAGGGAAATTAGAAAAAAGAAAGGAGAAATAATTCGTACCCCACTGAGTACACCAGAATGTGAACCAGAATATTTTTCAAGGTGACTCTCAAAGCATTTTAGAGATTTAGAAAGCCAGTGTACAAACAATAGCCCACATAGAATGTCATTTCATCCACCAATAAAACTGAGCCATCGTGCGTGAAATGTGACAGCTGTTTGAATGGTGCATAGTAACATCAACCATTTGCTTCTGCCTACCATCTCTCCATGCTTTTAAAAACCTGGTCATCACAGTTCCTCATAAACCTGTTTGCCAGGTTTTTCAGCGTTTCATTTATCTTTCTTACTCCTCTCTCTCTAAACAGCAATGCAGTAGCTGAACATAGAAAAGTTTCATTTTCTGAGGTGGGCACATTTCAGTCCTAGATGGTGGCAAGGCCCCATGTTATTTAACTTGTGGTCTTTCAACTTTTGTGGTTCATTAGGTGTTCATCAGTGTCAGTGGACTGAGGTGGGGTTCCTCCCTACTTCTTGGATGGAAGGATGACAGCTCCAATAGAAAGGCTGCAGAGAGCAGAGTAGAGTGTGGATGTGTAAATATTTTGTGTGTGTGTGTGTTTTTTGGAGTTACACTAACATTTTGTGGAGTGCACAAAATCTGGATACAAAGGTGTCTCCTGGTTGCAGTGGTGCCCATGATAATGTCTGGATTTGATACCATATCTCCTAAAGACATCTCAGGATCTTTTCCCATGTCTGCCAACACAAAGGATTTAATGTTTGATTGGCAATGCATGTAGAGGTAGAGCTCTTCCAGTACCTAGAAAGGGTACACACTGTGTGACTTGGGGTGCCTGGGGCAGCTCTCACTGGAAATGCCAGGCTGCAAAAGAGAGGTACTCCCAACCCCAGTGGTTAACACTGAAATTAGATTCCCCAACCCATCACAAACTGTGCGTCTCATGTCTAACACTGGTTATCAAGAAGCTGAAAAAGAAATCACACAGCCCCCTTTATTGCATTCCAGTCTCTGGCTCCCAGTCAGTACCTAGCTCCAGTACAGGAAGTTATTTTAAACCTCTGTTCACTTGTACAAAATGTTCTTCTGATCCCACAGGATCAGCCACATAGCCAGGTCAGTATAGATTGGATCTTACCCAAAATACCATGCCGCATCTAGTATCTAAAACTAACGGTTTATTATAACGACAAAAAAAGAAAGAACAAAAGGGGAGATGTTGAATGGTAAAGCAGTCAGATAGATACAAAGACTTCAAAGTTCGTATCCCAGCTTCCTAGCGGTACTGGCGAGTTTGCAGACTTGAAAGACCCTCCGGAACGCAGCCACAGCTTGGATGGGTCATTCTGTCCTTTGTTCAGGGCTTTGTTTGTAGAAAGGTTACTCCAGAGGAAAGTAGCCAGGCTGAAGACAAAATGGAGAAGGTGCTCCTGCCTTTTATAGTCTTTTACAAAGTGTCTGGCATTTCCTTTATTCCAGACACAAGCTGTCCAGCCCCTACATGCCTTGCTGAGTCATGAGGCGTATCCTTGGCCTTTTCTCAATGGGTCAGTTGAATAGCTGATGGGCCTTGGGCCATCAAGGAGGCTAGGCAGTGCATTACCAAACTGTCTGTGGGTGTCATCCAGAAGCATAGCACACATTCTGTAATACAGAGACATACATGCACATCCATAACCCAAAATACAAAGCTGATACAAATATCTCCATGAGGTTATAACATTTTTTGCAGATATCTTACATGGCATATCTGGCATAATTCATTGCCATTCTATAATATTGATATTCATAATATCCTAAAGTGTCCCCCCAAATTCCATACAACATCACATGCTGTTTTAGCCCCTCATCAGAAGTGATGCCATGCTGCTTATCACCTCTACTAAAAGCTGGTCCTAGCTAGGCCTCCGCACAGTTTGTTTGTATTATGGTTATGTTATGTTTTTACTTCATTTCCCACTAACAAACCTTCAACACGATGTATTCAACAGTTCACAGTTTTTCTTAGAAATTGAAGGCTTTGAAAGCAATTCATCTCTGAGACAGACATCACCACCAGTGTTTTCAAAACCCATGGATTCAAATATTCGCCCATGGTATGTATAATATATGATATATTCCTTAATCACATTGCACACATGGTTATGTTTGAACAACTGCTTGAAAGTTCTGCCTAGACGACAAGGAGGCTAAAATGTTAAAAGGGGCCTCTCATTTTGATTGCCTCAAGGTCAAACTCCTGTTGACTTCAGTCAGACAGCCCTTCCCCTGCACTTACTGCCTTAAAGATGAACTTTCACACTTCTGTCATTATTTTAAAAGGATCACAGCTAAATAGTTTAGGCCTATAAATTGACTGGTCTTAAAATTAATATAGTCTCCTGTAGTCTGAATGTTTTTTCCTTTTTAGTACATTGTTTCTAATTAAGATGGGGAAAACCACACTATTTACTTGGTTAAGTTGGGCCTGTGGTAACCTGAGATTTGCTGCAGAACCAGCAGAGGGAGCACGAGTAAACAAAACTCCCTATTAGATCTATTCTGTCCTCATCTGTATTGATGACAGCCCAAAAAATGTTTCAAACACATGAGAGACATGACTGTTTGTGCTCAGGAAATTGAAGAAAAAAGCCATTTATGACAAATAGATAAGAAAAATAAGAGGAGAAAGCCTCATTCTATTTTCAAGGTTTTCAGTGGTTGTTTATACTAGGTGTAAATGGGACAAATTTAAAATTATGAAAAGGGAGGCTGGATGGCAACATATTAATCAAATCAAAGCAAAGTTAATAATGACCAATTGTTTTCCAATGACTGTTTGGTTGTTGATGTGGAATTAGTTGAGAAGCTTGTTTTATTTCCTAAAGGACTGAGCCCAAATCACCAACAAAAAATAAATTAAAAAATCCATCATATATTCCTTGTATTTTTCAGCAGAGAGATCAGACTGAATGGGAATAGAATCTGAACAATCATCTTTATTTTAAGTGTGTTCCTTCTAGATTAGGGCAGAAGAACATTGGTAGGGTAATGTGGGCCACAGTATTATCTACGTATCCATTTTGTAGATAAATAGCGGTTTTCAGTCTTCTGAGTTTTTAGGCTGAGATGTTCCATCAGCGTTCAATTTCTAACAAAAACAAGCTAAAGAGAAACCCAACCTATGAAAAAGTAATTGACAGTGGTCCTTTATGTCAGACCAACACTGAGGAAAGCTGGAAAGTATATACAATAGCCATTGTTGCACACTATTGTGTGCATATGTAATCTCCACACAATATCACTTTCATATTTGTCATGTGGAAGATATCACATTAATAATGAACACATGGAAAAGGAAGAGTGTAAGGCTACGTCTATACTGCAAGGCTTTTCCGCAAGAGGAACTGCAAATGGAGCACTCATTTTCATATGTTGCCCTCACATTTGCATTTCCTCCTCGGATCCCTTTTGCGCAAGAGATTTTAGTGCAAAAAAGAGCTGTGTAGATGGCTCCTTTTTGCACAAAAAGGGAGTTTTTGTGCAAAAAGGAGCTGCCTACACAACTCTTTTTTGTGCAAAAACCTCTTGTGCAAAAGGGATCCAAAGAGGAAATGCAAATGAGAGCACGACCTATGCAAATGAGCGCTTCATTTGCATTTCCTCTGGCAGAAGAGGATCATAGTTTAGACTCAGCCTAAGCGTTACAATATAGTATTAAAAGCAATGTGATTAAAACAGAGTGAAAAATGAAAAAAATACAGTATTAGGAGCCTGAGTGAAATAATATGGAAAAACACAAAAGTAGGGTTTCGAATATGAAACTTGTTAACATGATAAAATCCCAAAAGTCTTTTCAATTTTGGCCTATACTCTAAAACACAAAGTGAGTTAAATGATGGTATGAAAAGTCACATTGTCAAATTAAATGAATTTCAGCTCTTTTGTTGATATTGCCTCCCATTAATCGAATGAGTCAGTGTAATTTGCAAAGATGTCCACCTACTTAAGCATTCAACCTTTTCTGTATTTTCTACAGTGCTTCTAGAAATGGGGAAGATATGGATTCCCCACAATCTCTTCAAGATGATATTACTGAGTATGCCACAAATGTAGACAGTTATTGGTAAGTGGAGACATAATGTATTTCTGCAGTGTGTTGTCTATGGATTAAGTGTATGACAGAGTGGATTTACTGATTTTTCCTTGTCGTGGTTTAAAAATGAGCCCATAAGACTGCAGGAGATATTGATTTATACATTTGAGCCTCATCACCAATAAATAAATTCTTTAGAAAGTATATATCATGTATCCTCATATTAAATATCCAAGATCAGAGAAAGGCAAAGTCTATAAAATCGCTAATTCCTAGTTCACTAAAGAAAATGTTGCACCTAAATTCCATACACATTGAGCAATAAGCAAGTCCAGTGCTCGAGCACCACTACTCTTTGTTGGTAACTTAACGTTTTTCATTTTAGAGTCCATTTTAAAAATAATGCTGCATTAAGATGTCATCTACATAGAAAACTGATAGTTTGGGTGGAAGATATTGATGTGGACCCAGCAGCAAAATGAGGAGAGACATGCATGGAGTTAAGCAGCAGGCTACAACTTTTATTAAACTTTTAATACGAGGGTCACTGCCCACCCATAACCATAGTCTCCTGTATCAGTCATTTAACTGGTCCCAGTTGGTCCAAGGGAGGGAAAAAAATTCCTTCCTGATCCCCTAAACAGGTGGGCTAGGCCCACAGCATCTTTCAGGCTAGATTCTCATTCCTAATTCAGGTAGGGTGCCAAAATCCTGGAAGCTGGGGAATGCTGTCCAGTCAGCTCAGCTCCCCTTTCTCCCAGGTGGCCAATGAGTGCCAGAGATTCCCATGAAAGGACTTATTGTCCCTAGGAAAGTTCCTCCCTTCCTTGCTACTGGGACTGTTTCTCTTTCACCATCAGTTTCCCCTATCCAACTAATGCAGGTGGGTGGCATTTGCCCTTCAGTTCAACCATCCTGAGAGAGAGAGGGAGAGAGAGAAATGGATGGGAGGATGGAACAAACAAAACATATTATTTAACTATTAAAGACTTTCTGCTTATAATTGCTAAGCTAATTTTGGAAAACGTCATTTGTAGGAATGGGCCTAGTCAGCAATGTAACAGGAAACCTCCTACGATACTTCAGAGCGCTGAGGGAAGAGTAGTGTTGGTGATTCAATAGGTGGCGCAGCACTGATCTTCTAGAGTGGTGTAAGGAACATTTGTGTCTAAATCTGAAACCCTAACTTTGGTCACTAACGAGTCCATGTTGCTTTTTGCAGAATAGAAATATTAGCCACAGAGTTGGCCAAATCAAAATTAGGCCAACTAATGTATCCTGCTAACTTAAATTTCCCTTGAATTTGCACATGGAAAAGGCATTCCATACTACTTCGTGTCCTAAACTGTTATGTAGTGTTGTTGCATGCTGTTAAACAGCTGCCACATTCCACTCCCCAGGCAGCTGCATTTCAGCGGTGGGTGAAGTGATCCCTGTACATGTAGTTTGTAAAGAGCTTTGGGATCTTTTGGGATGAAAGACACTATATAAATGTAAGTTATTATTTTAAAATAGTCTAGTTTAAAATGTGCACTAGATATTGAAAGAAATATTATGAGATTCTTTTCACTTTAATCATGAAGTACAAGATTAATCAGTAAAAACAGGACTTCTGGGATTTTATATACTGAATTTGGTACTATATTCTTGAAGATACCTTAGACAATCTTGGAACAGAGATCAGATAGATCTAATATTCTGCGAGGCCATGTCTACACTAGGAAACTATATCAAAATAAGTAAATTCAACTTAATAACTCCCGATTTAACAAATTCAAACTAGCATGTCCATACTACAGGGAAGCCTCCAAAATTAATCGAAGGCAGGCTCCATTAATGTGGACACGCTACCTCAGACTTAGAGACCCAGGAAGCACTGGGAAGTAATTAGTTTGAATTATTCTGGGGAATAATTATTTCAAAATAGCAGCACCAGAGTGTCCACACTACCACTATTTCAAAATAACTACTTTGGAATTAGCGTTACTCCTGATGGCAAGCAGGAGTACACATTTTGAATTCCATGGCCCATTATGGTGTGGACGCTCCACTTAAAAATTCAACCTGGGGGGGTATTATTTCAAAATAAAGTTCTAGTGTAGACCAAAGATGACAGAAAATTGTCATAATCTGCAAAATAGAAGGACCAACCAAGTGAGTCATCCAAATTTCAACCACATTGGAGTGCATATGGGTGAAAACAGTCCATGGTCTGAGATAGTCTCATTCAGGATAGCAGAATTGAACACCGAGATGAACTTAGTATGAATAGAGTCACAGTGCTAGTGGAAATGTATTTCTCATTGATATAGAATGTCATCCAACCATCCCAGTTTCGTAATAACATGTTCAGCAAACATTATGAAAACTGATGAAATTTCCTTCCAGCACCTCAATAGCAGAGCAAATACTTTGTGTATAGTGGAGTGGCAGTGCAAGGAGGACTCTGCATTCACTTTACTGGAGATGTGTCAGGGAAGAGGCTATTGAATCTGTACTTATGTGGAGGAACTAGGCCAACACACCTGCATAGGGGTTGCAAAGAGGAAAGAGCCAATATATTCTACATTGTAGTCTGGAGCAACAGTTTGGTGGGGCTGCACCACTGCCCTCTATTCTCCCCTTTGCTGTAGGATTTTAATTCCACTCTTTGTCCCTCCTGACTGCTCCCCAGAAAGCCAACTTACTTCAGCTTTGAGTGCGAAGGGCTGAATTCTCATTACACAAGAACAAAAGAAATCACTTGGGAAAGGTTAACGGTATCCTTCTTTCAGTTAAAAATTGATTTAATAGCCATTTCTCCCCAAATAAATTATTTGTAACAATATTTTTGGAGGAACACACAAACATTCTTTTGTGATAATGACCCATTAACCTGAGGTATGTAATAACATTTATTTTTCTAAATAAACAAGAGGAGATGGAAATGAAAATAAACACTTTGGTATTAGCTAAATTTACCAATAATTATGATTTTTGTTTGTTTGTTAATTCAGCACAAACATGCTGCCAGGAGATCACCAGAACAATGCCCGAAAAAATCTGAAGAAGTATATGTTCAGGGCAGTGTCTGAGGGGAACACAGAGGAATTACAATATCTGCTTATGGAAGTGAAAGAAAGGTCAAATGGATGTAGAAATATGACGGTGCAAGGTAAGCCGTATAATGTATCAACACTCTCTCATTTTGTACCGTCTAGGTGCTAGAGAATTGAGTAATGGTTTTATACATGAGCAGCTAAGCTCTGCACCCCAAACTGGTGTTAAGTGAAAATTACGGATAGCATTACTATAGTAGCTTCAGGGGGTAGCTGAGTTAGTCTGTATAGGATAAACTTAAAAAAAACAACAAATAGTCTGGTAGCACTTTAAAGACTAATAAAACATGTAGATGGTATCATGAGCTTTGTGGGCACAGCCCACTTCTTCAGATGAAAGCTCATGATACAATCTACATGTTTTGTTAGTCTTTAAAGTGCTACCAGACTATCCGTTGTTTTTTAAAGTTGATGAATATAGTAGTGAGGCCAGGACCCCAATGAGCCACCTAGTGGCAAACAGTTGAAGCAACCTTGAAGTTTATTTCTGAGAGCACTGCAAACCAGGATGGTTATTTGTACCTTTTCAGGGTGGGTATGTCTGTATGCTTCAAAAGAAGTTAATTGAATAAAGCCAGCTTCTTTTCCCCCTTCATGCTGAACTGAGATGCATGTTGTCCTAAGGAATGAACCCTGAGCTGGGAGTTAGGAATTTCTGCATTCTCAACCCAGCTCAACCAATGAGAGTTATGACTGAATAAGGACTAAAGACTTCAAGGTTTGTTGTGTACTGGCAGAATTGTAGTATGTCATTAACGTATATATCTATCAAGTAGAGATGTTTGTTCATGAATATATGTCCCTTCACTTAGCATGTATGGAATATAAAGATGAATTAATAGAGTGAATAGATGAAGAGTAGTTTGGCAAATAGTCTAGATGCATGTTTCCCAATAACATATGATTGGAATTCTTCCTAGTCGCCTTTAGCCATAATAAAACCCACTGTAATTTAATCATAACATTCACTTTTTTAGATTATATGATGAAAAAATTAACAGATTCAGATACTGGTAAAACCTGTCTGATGAAAGCCCTTTTGAACATCAACCAGAACACGAATGAAATAGTGAAAATGCTACTCTCCTTTGGGGAAGAAAATCATTTTTTGGAAAGGCTTATCAATGCAAAGTACACAGAAGAAGCATACAAAGGTATTTCCCTCTAGAAGCTATTTAGACTATATGTTTGTATGTATTTTAATCCTCAACATACATTTAATATTTTCTGGATACATTCTGAAGACAGTAACAATGGTTATTTATTACTATTATTAATGCTGTTATATGCATCATAATTGAGCTTAGCACTGTACAAGATACAAAAATTGGACTTTAAACTCTAACAGTTCATGTCTATTTTGTTCCAGGCCAGACAGCTCTAAATATTGCTATTGAAAGAAGGCAATATGTTATTGCTCATACCCTCATAGAAAAAGGGGCAGATGTCAATGCCCATGCTCAGGGTGTGTTCTTTAACCCCAAACGCAAGCATGAGGGATTTTATTTCGGTAAGTGAAATGTGATCTCCATGGGAAAACTGAGTTGGGATGCTAGGGGTATGTCTAGACTGTGGGGTTTTTCTGGGATACCAGAGATATTCCGGGGAAAAAACTCAGCTGTGTCCAGGGAATGCGTTTGCTATTCCACTTTTTTTTGCGGAAGTGCAAATGCGCTCTTTTGGAAGCCCTGTCTTCCTCATTCCATGAGGAAGAAGAGATCTTCCGAAAGAGGGGGATTTTCCAAAATTTGGCCCAGTGTAGATGAGCCAAATTGTGGAAAAGCCTCTTCCAAAAAAAAATCAGAAAAAGCTGTAGTGTAGACCTAACCTAGGAAAATGAAACATTCAGTCAGTGCAGTAGCTTCAGGAATGCAGAAAATAGGTCTTTCAAACACACACAAGATATAAAAATGTCCATGGGATTGATTATGTAGCTGGAGCTGAAGTATCTTAAATCGCATTTTGGTGCCGTCCACATAGAGGAGCAGGACTACCAGCACCGTTGGGAGTGCCTTCTCAGTTAGAATTAGCGGGTCTTCATTAGACCCACTATTTTGAACCCTGGAAGGGTTCGAATCTTATCTGCAGCATCGATCTTATCTGTAGTTTAGACAAACTCCTGCAGAATTACAGGAGGCCCCCGAGATGCAAGCGCCCAAGTTCCGACCCCCACATTTACAACCATTTTTGTAAGTGCGGAAGGTGATAGAAACCCCCAACTTACGACGCTACCTACCATACTTACATGCCTACCGTAAATGCGGGTTCGAGTTATGACGTCCCCAACTTGCAACGCTTCCTCTGGAATGAATCACATCGCAAGTTGGGGGCCTCCTGTAAATGCAAAACTAATTTAATTACATTTTCTTTCTGTCAATAAGTTTCTTCTACCCAACTCACCCACTGTCTTTCATGCACACACATAACAAATGATAAATTAATCAAATTATTTCCCCTAAAGGCTCAAAGAAAAAAGCAGGAGTGATATTATTATTCATCAGATACTCAGGGCGTATCTAGACTATGGAACGGTCGAAAGAGGGTATGCAAATTCTGCAGGAATTTGCATATCTTTTTATGATCATAATTTCGAAAGCAGAGCTTTCGAAAGTGAAAGTAATTAATACGCGACTTTTTCGGCAAACCGCCCCCTTCGTCGAAGAGCCGCTCTTCCTCAAAAAAGGAGGTTTACATGGCTTTTTGACAAAGGGGGGAGGGTTCACCGGAAAAGCCACATCTTAATTACTTTCCCGTGGAATTTGCATATCTTCTTTCGACTGTTCCCTGTAGTCTAGATGAGCCCTCAGATTCCACAGTGATGCAGACAACATAAACAGATAGATTGATAGCAACCCAAACTACATCTATTGTACATACAAAAACTAGACCAAAAGCCCACTGAAGTCAATGAGAAACCTTTCCATTAATTTCAATGGACTATGAAGCAGATGCACAGTTAATAGAAATATATGTCAAAGAGAAATCCCAGCAACCCTGCAATTCAGAATCCCGAAGACTAGTTACTCTTCATGCTTTCAGAATGAATATTTGCATGACAGGAGAGAATTTGATGAATTATTTACACAGAGTAGAGTTAGTGGGTATACATAGTGCAGGGCAGCTAAAATATTCTTCTCCATAATTTATGCACATCACATAATGACATGAAAGAGTGTATGTTTATCTTGTTTAATTGAGCATCTAATGTAAGTGCTGAAATAACATATCAAATATTGGGAAATGTAACCTGCAGTAGCAACTGTATTACAAATTACAACATAGTTAAGTAGAAAGCCGTTTTCCACAATACATTAAATTACAAATATACAGAAATAGTTGACAGGCAATTGTTTGTAAAGACTGAAATTGTCAATAAAAATGTATTATTGTGAAACTATAGCTATTCCAATACATTTAGATACTCATAATAATTGTAAATTATTTTAAAAAGTGGAAGTCAGATCCTAGTGAGGTAAATAGAAAGGAGCATAAACGCTGCCAAATTAAGTGTAAAAATGTAATAAGAAAAGCCAAAAAGGAGTTTGAAGAACAGCTAGCCAAAAACTCAAAAGATGATAACAAAATGTTTTTTAAGTACATCAGAAGCAGGAAGCCTGCTAAACAACCAGTGGGGCCCCTGGACGATCGAGATACAAAAGGAGCACTTAAAGACAATAAAGTCATTGCAGAGAAACTAAATGAATTCTTTGCTTCAGTCTTCACAGCTGAGGATGTTAGGGAGATTCCCAAACCTGACCCGTCCTTTGTAGATGACAAATCTGAGGACTTATCACATATTGAAGTGTCATTAAAGGAGGTTTTGGAATTAATTGATAAACTTAACAGTAACAAGTCACCGGGACCAGATGGCATTCACCCAAGAGTTCTGAAAGAACTCAAATGTGAAATTGTGGAACTATTAACTATGGTTTGTAACCTATCCTTTAAATCAGCTTCTGTACCCAATGACTGGAAGATAGCTAATGTAATGCCAATATTTAAAAAGGGCTCTAGAGGTGATCCCGGCAATTACAGACCGGTAAGTCTAACGTCAGTACCCAGCAAATTAGCTGAAACAATAGTAAAGAATAAAATTGTCAGACACATAGAAGAACATAATTTGTTGGGCAAAAGTCAACATGGTTTCTGTAAAGGGAAATCATGTCTTACCAACCTATTAGAGTTCTTTGAAGGGGTCAACAAACATGTGGACAAGGGGGATCCAGTAGATATAGTGTACTTAGATTTCCAGAAAGCCTTTGACAAGGTCCTCACCAAAGGTTCTTACATAAATTAAGTTGTAATGGGATAAGGGGCACGATCCTTTCATGGACTGAGAACTGGTTAAAAGACAGGAAACAAAGGGAAGAAATAAATGGTAAATTTTCAGAATGGAGAGGGGTAACTAGTGGTGTTCCCCAAGGGTCAGTCCTAGGACCAATCCTATTCAACTTATTCATAAATGATCTGGAAAAAGGGGTAAACAGTGAGGTGGCAAAGTTTGCAGACGATACTAAACTGCTCAAGGTAGTTAAGACCAAAGCAGACTGTGAAGAACTTCAAAAAGATCTCATCAAACTAAGTGACTGGGCAACAACAAAATGGCAAAAGAAATTTAATGTGGATAAATGTAAAGTAATGCACATTGGAAAAAATAACCCCAACTATACATATAATATGATGGGGGCTAATTTAGCTACAACTAATCAGGAAAGAGATCTTGGAGTCATCGTGGATAGTTCTCTTAAGACCTCCACACAGTGTGCAGCGGCAGTCAAAAAAGCAAACAGGATGTTAGGAATCATTAAAAAAAGGGATAGAGAATAAGACGGAGAATATCTTATTGCCCTTATATAAATCCATGGTACTCCCACATCAGGAATACTGAGTACAGATGTGGTCTCCTCATCTCAAAAAAGATATAGTGGCATTAGAAAAGGTTCAGAGAAGGGCAACTAAAATGATTAGGGGTTTGGAACGGGTGCCATATGAGGAGAGATTAAAGAGACTGGGACTTTTCAGCTTGGAAAAGAGGAGACTAAGGGGGGATATGATAGAGGTATATAAAATCATGAGTGGTGTGGTGAGAGTGAATACGGAAAAGCTATTTACTTGTTCCCATAATATAAGAACTAGGGGCCACCAAATGAAACTAATGGGCAGCAGGTTTAAAACAAATAAAAGGAAGTTCTTCTTCACACAGCATATAGTCAATCTGTGGAACTCCTTGCCTGAGGAGGTTGTGAAGGCTAGGACTATAACAGGGTTTAAAAGAGAACTAGATAAATTCATGGAGGTTAAGACCATTAATGGCTATTAGCCAGGATGGGTAAGGAATGGTGTCCCTAGCCTCTGTTTGTCAGAGGGTGGAGATGGATGGAAGGAGAGAGATTGCTTGATCATTACCTGTTCAATTCAGTCCCTCTGCGACACCTGGCATTGGCCACTGTCGGCAGACAGGATACTTGGCTGGATGGCCCTTTGGTCTGACCCAGTATGGCCATTCTTATGTTCTTATGTTCTAAATTAACAGTTATTGTGCACTGTATTTTGTTAGGTGAAACTCCACTGGCATTAGCTGCATGTACCAATCAACCAGATATAGTTCAACTGCTGATGGACAATAGGAGGACTGACATTACCTCCCAAGATTCCCGAGGAAACAATATACTGCATGCATTAGTCACTGTAGCAGAGGATTTTAAAACGCAAAATGACTTTGTAATCCGAATGTATGACATGATTCTGTTGAAAAGTAAGAACAGAACTTTAGAGACAATGAAGAATAAAGATGGTTTAACTCCATTGCAACTAGCTGCAAAAACTGGAAAATTAGAGGTAAGGCTCTATTCTAAAATCCAATGAAAGAAATTAAATAGAGAGACAGAGTCTAGGTTGCTATGTGTGCACTACAGGTGCACAAATTTGCAGTTCACCATGGTGATTATCTTGTATTGTAAAAATTGAGTAAATTTTTTTCTGTAAACCACTCCTCCATTATTTCTATTGTTTCAGCTTCTCAGATTCTCACACCTTTTCCTTAATATCCCATTACTAAAAAATACAAATGCTATTTAAAAACTCAATCTTACAAACCCTTGCTGATTGCATATCTTCTTAAGAAGCATAATTATCCAACAGGAGTCCAAGCTTATTACAAATAGGGAACACTTGCAGAAAGATTCTGAAATAGTTGGAAGTATAGCACACCTTATGATGTCATGACACTTCCAATAATAGAAATACTTTAATGATATATAAACCAAAACCTGTTTTGCTTGAATTTAAACTTTACCCTGCAGTATTTGCAACTCAAGTACTACAATTCTGCACGTGATAGCCAAAAACTGGAACTAAAGAGTCTGTTTCTGTAATCTGAGCCGAAATACAAAAACTGAACCAATAACATAGCAGAAATAGTGATCGGTAATTTTTTAAATTTTGTAAATTTCTTTCTTTTTAAAAATTTGATCTGTGTTATCAAGGGCTGAATTCTGTGATGTTCTCTTTTACACAGTTTTAACTCTAAGGAAATAAATGGAATTAGTCTGATTTATAATAAAGAGTAGAATCTGGACCTCTGAAAGCAAAAGCTTGGAGTACCTGGTTAATGATTCACAATGGGTAAATTAGAAAGTCACAGTTAAAGAAAAGTTATAGTAAAGTATGCAGTGGAATGCTTTCAATGGGAAAAAAGTGCAGATCCAATAGAAAATTCAGGGCAATTAAAGAAAACTGTATTTGTTTCTCAGAGATGGGTCATCTGTAATGCCTCCCCTCAATTACCAAAAGGTTAATTGAATTACAAAGTAAATTTATTGTGCCATTTTGGCATATGTCAGTAAAAAAAAAAAAAGCACATTTTGGCAAGTGTGCACTCACTCTTGCTTCCATTTAGAAGACTTAATTAACTTACATGTGATTCTGTTAATGTTTTAGATTCTGAAATACATTCTCAGTAGAGAAATAAGAGACAAGCCAAACAGAAGCCTTTCCAGAAAATTCACAGATTGGGCTTATGGTCCTGTTCAATCTTCCCTTTATGACCTGACAGAACTAGATACGACTGCAGACAACTCATTACTGGAGATTATTGTTTATAACACAAATATTGGTGTAAGTTGCCTGTTATTAAAGTCAATATGTTTTCTAGCAATACATTGACCTAGCTTTTTTAAACCTACAAATTATCTGGAGAACTTGATAAATTAGTAAAAATATAACTTTTAGATCTCAGTCTTTCAGCAGGCAGCCACTAATATAAACCCTTGTGCTTATGCAAAGTCCCATTAGGACTATAGTGGGGTCCAGATCCCAAAGAAGGATTGGAACTTTAGTTTGGCCAGCTTTTGGGGCATTAGTTTGTTGTACTGTAGTAGTCTCGGACCTTTTCCTTTATTGTGCCTTCTTGGGACACCTAAAATGGTCTTAGACTAATGGTACAACACACTTCATTTTGTCTCTAAGGGTATGTCTACACAGCAAAGTTATTTCGAAATAACTTTACTAGCGTCTACAGAGCCAAACTGCTATTTCGAAATTAATTCAAAATAGAGGAGGGCTTATTTCAAAATTGGTAAACCTCATTCCACGAGGAATAATGCCAATTTCGAAATTGCCATTTCGAAATAAGTACTGTGTAGACACTTATTTTGAAATAGGGGGCCTCCAGCCTTCCCAGGCTGCCCTGGTGGCCACTCCAGCCTCAACCAAGAACACTCCTCTCCCTCCCCCCTTCCCGAAGCCCTTAAAGGGGTTGACTCTGGCCACAGTACCTGTGCCAGCTCCAAGCCTGCCAGCCCAGAGCCAGCAGTCACTGCCCTGACCCAGTGGCCCCAAAACATGAGCCAGCAAGCCACTGGCAGCCAGCCCTCCACCACTCCCCAGGACCAGTCTTCCAGCTCCCAGGAGCCTGCCAGGGCCCAGAGAAGGCGGGCGCCTTCCTGGTCCAGGGTGGAGATCATGGACCTTATTCAGGTTTGGAGGGGATGTCCCCAACGTCCATGATCTCCGCACTAGACAGACGAACACGGCCGTCTATGGCAGGATAGCTGCCAGCCTGGCCACCAAAGGCCACATGCGAACCCAGGAGCAGGTTCGCATGAAAATCAAGTTGGTCCGGTGAGACCCCCAAACCTGAGCTTCCCCTCCCCCTTTTTCCCTTTGCTTCCCCCTTCCAGATCCCTCTTCCCAGGTTTCCCCCTCCCTTTCCCATCCTCTCTTCTCCCCTCTCCCGCCTCCTTTCCCCAGCCTCACCAGAGTTTCATTCCAGTTTTGTTAAATAAAGAGAGTTTGTGTTCATGAAAATACGTGTATTTTATTTTACATCAGGAAGGAAGGTTAGGGAGGGGTAAGTGAAAGGACGTGAGGCAGGAATGAGGCACAAGCCCCCAATGGGGCAGACCAGGGAGGCTCTTCGTGCTCCTGAGGGTGGAAGCTCTCCTGCAGGGCCTCCTGGATACTGACAGCCCCCGATGGACCTCCCAGACAGCAGCCTGCAGAAAGTGCAGCCAGGCTTGCAGCAATGTGTCCAAGAGAAGCACCAGAGTGCCCAGGGGCAGCTCTGGCTCCATGTTGCAGAGTGCTGTGGTGTCCCGAGTGAGGGCAACCAGAGCACACAGAGACAAAATGCTTTGCTGTCCCTCATTGAGGTAGGCAAGCAAGCAAGGAAACCTGAGAACTGGCTGTCCGGAGGGGGGGAGGGGGGCGTCCCTTTAAGCACAGGCCTCAGATAGCCTCAGGCAGCAGCCACACAAAGTAACTCCTGACCTGATGACCTGGTTCCAGCTGGCCTTAAATGTGATTCAGCATCCACTCAGTGTGGATGCGCTATTTTGAAATAGCAAAAAGCTATTTCAAAATGCATTGTGTTTGAAGACGCGTTATTTCGAAATAAGCTATTTCAAAATAACTATTTTGAAATTAGATATTTTGAAATAACACTGTAGTGTAGACAAACCCTCCGATAACCACTTGATATAAACTATCTCCTTTATTTAAAAAAAATAGTATTGGGAATCAAGGATACTATAATAAGCAGTAAACTTTAAATTTACTTTATATATAGGTGTTTTATGCATAGAAGCAGTGTATTATCAAGGAATTTTCACTATTTAAAAGCAGAATTTGGCATATTGCTAACATTCAAATTATTGAAGTGACAATTCCTGAAAAAATAACAGTTTGTTAGAAAATTGGTATAATATAATCATATTTTCAACAGAAAAAGATACAATTAATTTAGCAGATAATCATCTCAGGCAGATTCTCATGCTGGGGACTGGTATATAACCACTGGATTCAGTAGAACTATGCCTACTGATACCAGCTAAAGAACTGGCCCAAGGGTCTTTGAGCAAAGTGATATTTATAGACTGACAACAAGAGAAATGAAATGTTTAAAATACGTAGTTGATATTTTTTATTTGCCCTACCTTCAGTTTTCTCACAAATTACAAATTTGACTTTCTCTTTGTTTTTTTTCCTATAGAACCGTCATGAAATGTTGACTTTGGAGCCTCTTCATTCACTACTGCGAATGAAATGGAAAAAGTTTGCAAGACACATGTTCTTTATGTCATGTTGTTTTTATTTCATATATAACATACTGTTAACGTTGGTTTCCTATTACAGACCCTGGAGAGGTGAGGTATGTGCAGCAATTAAAAATCTCATCCAATTTTGTTTTCAAAATGCAGTAATATTCTCTAAGTCAGATTTAACATGTTTAAATATAAATGGAGATTCTAGGATGAAATATAGCCCCATTGAAGGAAATGAGAGTTTTACCGTTGACTTCAATAGGCCCAGAACTTCCCTCTATGGGTTTATCACATGAAGGATAGAGAACATTAAGGAGAGAAGAGAAATTCATTTGAGTTATGAAACAAACAAAATACTGTTTATGCATACCAGTGTGTGGACCTGCCTGTGTTTTAAAAAATTATATTGTTTAATAATTGGGAAAGAATATGTATATATTTTAAATAATCTTACTTTATTTTGAGTCTGATCCTGCAAGTCCTCCATGCAGAGCACATAACTGAATTCAGTAGAATTTCTGCACGCAGAGGGTTACAAAGATTCTTTGTCTGGGACCTTTTCCTTTATTGTGCCTTCGAATAACTAGCTTTAAACTCCCACTATTCATTTCTAACCCTTTTTTCCAGGCTCCGCCCTATCCACTAGCTTTGACACATAACTTGGGATGGCTGCAATTGCTGGGACAAGTACTTATTATGATAGAAGCAATATTTTTAGCCATAAAAGAGGTGAGACACTTTCATAATTAAATAAAATAATTGTATGTATAAAGATGTTTTGTAGATTTGTAAACACACTGACAATTTTGATAATAATTTTATAAATTTTAAGTAGTTATATGTTTTATAACTTATAACTTTCATAATGTCTCGCATTGTACGATTACTAGGTGAATGGCTAATTGTGGATAAAAATGATAATCCTTCTTGATAGTCCTAAATATATACTAAGATAATTGAAAGATATTATCTGAAATTGATGTGAGGCCTTTCTCTTTGAAAGACTGGGAATAAAATGGGATTTGAAGTATGGTGATCATACTAAATTCTTACCCTTATCCAGCAACATACTTAAACAATGTACTTTAAAATCATGAAGTGAATAGGATTGTTCATGTGCTTAAAGTACTGTATTAAGTACATTTTTCATAAGGATCTATATCATAAAGGACAAGCATAGATGACTTACTTTCCTTTAAGACATTTAAGGTTATTTATTAGTAAAATTAATTAGTAAAGTTAATAGTTAAATTATTTTAAGTACAGCAAAAAATGCAGACGTTTTTAAAAAAAATCTGAAAAAGCATTTCTGAGGCACAAACAACACAGAAAATTCTGAAATGTTATATACTATAGCTGGTTTTAGTAGACTACTTGATTTTGAATTTTCATTTACCTTTAATTTGATATTATTTTTAATCTGTTTACATATATCTATCTACACAGAGTGTAGCCATTTTTCTGCTAAGACCTTCCGATCTTCAGTCAATTTTGTCAGATGCATGGTTCCACTTCGCATTGTAAGTCTGGTATATAAATTGTTGTTTCTGAAATAACATGCACTCTGTCAGTTACATTTCCTTGCTTCACAGAAAATGAATTTTTAACAGTTATTCACTTGTTATTTTACACTGTCAGTTGTCTGAGGTAAGAACATAATTTTATATGTAGTTTTACTGTAAGAAATCAGGTATATCTCTGGCATTATATAGTAATAGTTTCACTGACCAGTAATTGTATTGTGGATTGGTACATACAAACTATTTTTATCTTTGCAAGTACTGCAAATTAGAGACTTTTATTTTGTTTACAAAAGAAACAAGTTAGCCAGATTTTGATACCCATTACATCCTTGATGAGTTGCAATTTAATCAGCTGGTAGGGATGCCGCCAGTGGCTAGTACCTCCTCCTGTTCCTAGCATAGAAGGTATGACTGTGGAAAAGAGGGTGTAGTCACAGTGATGCTATGTTTCTGTGATCCCTCACTGTGGAATGACCATTTGGGAGACATTGCACAAGAACAGTCCTAAAATTGCTTTACTTTACACTGGGGGGCTAGCCTGGCCTTAGGCTGACCCCACAACTGAGGAAAACAAAAGGTGACATAGAGCAACCTTTATAGCTTTTCCAGCTACAACAAGCATAGTTTGGATGTAGTGTGGAAAGTAAAATTAGAAGTGAAATATGAAGAAATAAGGAAGTTCTGCATAATATCTTCCATTATATTTTGTACACTTTTGTGCTGTGTAAAAGAGTATTTACAATATTTGGGGGTTTTTTTCAACAGTTTTATACAAGCAGTGCTTGTCATCTTCTCCGTCTTCCTGTACTTATTTTCCTACAAAGAACACCTGTTGTGTCTTGTCTTAGCAATGGCACTAGGATGGGTAAATATGCTGTACTTTACCAGGGGTTTCCAATCCATGGGCATTTATAGTGTCATGATCCAAAAGGCATGTATACAATTTTTTTCTCTTGTTATATTATTCTATTTATCATTATCTAATTCATGTACATTCTGAAATTTAGATGTTGCTTATATTATAAGTAATCCACACTGAAATTTCCAGTTTCTTTTCTTTAAGATTTGTTTTATTTCAATAGAATGTAGTATGCATACGTAATTTTAAAAAGTAATAGTGATAGCTTGATAATTTGTTCAAATTATGCAACATATTTTAAATCTATAAATCATATGGTATTTTTCAGCTAATAGATTTTTGATATTTAATTTAATCAAACAGTATAATGTTTACTAGCTTCATAGAGTTATATTTGCCCCTCGATTAATGTATTTAGCACACATTAATGTATAAAACAAGGAGTCAAATCATGGAGATTGACCAAATAATTTTTAAAAATGTCGCACTTGCTAATGTGTTCGTTTTTTAAATTTAACCACTCTCATATAGACTGTGGTACATCTTCATCACTGCAAAATATGTAACTGTAAAGACAACTTTTTGCAACTCTACTAATCATAAACATTTTAACTTTTAGGTGATCTTACATGATGTGATAAAATTTTTAGTTGTATACATTGTATTTTTGCTGGGATTTGGCGTAGGTAAGTATAATGTATTGACTATTACTGCAGAAAAGCACTGATATATTGTCTGAGTAAAACTTTTTCACTCTTACAAATAAGAACAACATAGTTGTAGTCAGAACATTACTTCCAAGCTGATGTCATCGTGCTAATAGTGGATATAAAAAAATCCATAACAATTTTTGGAGGAGAGTTTACATCTAGTGTTCTGGCTACATACGGATGAATATTATTACATTCTGTCTGTCTGAACTGTCCATAAGTTTCAATGAAAAATGGTATTCTTAACTTTTTCTGAAATTGTCATCTTTGTTGCTGTGTGTTGCTAGACAGTTGCTGCATTTACAGTTGCAGCATTTGCTGCATTTTATTCTTTGATACAGAAGATGTTATATAACTGTGCAATATTATAAGAACTAACATGGATTTTTCATTTGCTTCTTATATAGCTCTTGCTGCATTGATTGAAGAATGTCCCAATGACAGTAAATGTCATTCATACAGCAGTTTGGGTACTGTTCTTATGGAGCTTTTTAAACTCACCATAGGACTGGGAGATCTGGAGATGCAACAAAAATCAAAATATCCTGTCCTGTTTCTTCTTCTACTCATAACTTATGTATTATTGACTTTTGTTCTCCTTCTGAACATGCTGATTGCATTAATGGGAGAAACAGTGGAAAATATTTCTAAAGAAAGTGAACACATTTGGAGACTCCAGGTTTGTTTGCAATATTAAACTATAGATGGGGGTAATCAACTACTTTTTTTCAGGGTCCAAATTTCTGAGTTAAGATATAGTGAAGATGCAGAGTCCAGAGAAAATATAATAATAATAATAATAATAATAAATAATAATGATGTTCTGGTCCACTCAAAAGTATCTGGTGATCTGGATTTAGCCCATGCTCTGCCTATTGACTACCCCTGCCATAGACCTTCCTACTCTTTGGCTTAGTCTAAACCCAGGCATTTTTACAAAGTTTCACTCTGAATTTAGAAAATATCATATCATGATGACTATATTTAAAGTTTAATTTGACAGGCATCTCACCAGCCACACAGTCTTGTTCTTACTTACAAAATAGATGCAGTAAGCCAGATTTGCCTCTAAGCTACATCAGGGTAAACTTGGAGTCCTGTCACTGAAGTCACGCCACTTAAGGTACATCTACACTACGCGGAAGATCGATGGTCCAGAGGCTTCTAGCACTCGATGTAGTGGTTCAAGTATGGAACTGTACATCGAACACTGAGGGCAGCTCTGGCTAGCATCCAGTATTCCTCCTTTTGTGAGGACCAAAGGAAGCTGACGGGAGCATTTGCTTCCATCAGCCTCCCGCTGTGTGGATGGCGCAGAAACATAATTTAAGATACGTCAACTTCAGCTACGTAATTAACAAAGCTGGAGTTGTGTATCTTATTTTGACCTTCTGCTGTAGTGTAGACCAGGCCTTAGAGACCACAGAGATAGATAGTATATGGACAGGCTGGACAAAAATCATTGGAGTACTCAACATTTACGCTAGTTTAACTGTGTGAAGTATTTGGTCTTATAATTTGGCATAAGCTACTATTAACAAAAGTTTAATAGTTTTATGGCACAGATTTTAATGCTGTAAATTCCCATTCAACTATTCATTTTAATTCTTGATGTGCCAGCCATTAGGCTTTATCTGGTAACTATTATATAATGTATCCTCCCACCTTTATTTTAGAACCTACATAATATACAGATTTACCTTGATTTCATGTATATTAGCTTAACCTCTAACTCAGAACCACCCGTATCATTTTCAGAGTCCTAAATTACCTAAAAGGAGAATGACACGGTTTGAATTTTTCTTCCCCAATACCAGTGTTGGGAGAGTTTAAAAGGGTCCAGTAGTACGTTGCTTCCTCTCTTTGTAGTCCTGCTACTAGCTGACATTCACACGGAAGGGATGTTGTACTGGTTCTTCAGTGCCTTATCTAGACTGCCGGTATTCTACGTACATCACTCCCTGATAGGGAGATCCTGCTGTCCCAGAGAGTTGAAAAGATTAATTATGAATGTGGTCAAGAACACTGCAATACTGTTTCTATTTATTATTCCTAGAGAGCCAGGACCATTTTGGAATTTGAAAAAATGTTACCAAAATATCTGAAGAAAAAATTCCTATTGGGAGAAATGTGTAAAGTGGCTGAAAATGACACGAGAGTGTGTTTAAGGTAATACTACACAAGAACTATTTGGTGAGTCTTCTGTGAATGTACATTCAGGGTTGTCTGTTCATAACCGCCACTGTAAAATACTTTTCATGTAAATCTATAAAATCATTTTTTTTGCTTCTTGGATTTGGATTTTTGTAAGCCAAAACAAAATTGGTAACTGTGTAAAAATTCAGCTTGGGATATTCTGCAGTGCACAATTGCTAATAAGAGATAGTAATATATAGTTTTATAAAAACACAATTCAGCTTTTTGTAGGCAAAAAGGGGAATTTCCTCATATTCATATTTGATTTTAATACACAATAAGTATTTGCAGTAAATGTTAATTTGTTGTAATCTCTTATAAATGTCAATTTAAAATTAATATTTACAAATGGATTGTTCTTTAACGTAATTAACATACTGCAAAATAGTACCAGAATATTTTGTTCAAAATGTATGCTTGTAATGAATGAAAATATAAAGTAGCTCAATAAGCAACATTCTTAGCTAAATACAATGAATAATACTGCAAAATACATAGATAATTTCCATACTAGTAAAATGTGTATTGATGGTGTATTATGACAATTCCAAAAAATAATTAAGAAACGAAAGAGGAAGTGTAGCTCTGAAACTGAAGATAATTCATGCTAATAATACAATTTATATACAATATAAACAGGATTAATGAAGTGAAATGGACTGAATGGAAAACACATGTTTCATTTATTAATGAAGATCCTGGGCCAACAGGTATTGTTCACTTAAAATATCTTATTTGGATTAATATGCTAGATGAATCAATAAAGTATTTTTGTTATTAGAACCTGAACATGTATTTTATGTCTTTAAACTTAAATGTTGCTAAAATGAAAATTCTATTAATGCTGAGAGGAAAAATATATATGATATAAGCAAACAAGAATTTAGTAAATAAGATGTACTGACACTAGTATTTTGGACAGGTGAAATTCAAAGGAAAATTGCCTGTTCACAACAAAATACAGGATTAAGATCATAAATATGTAGGGGCCAAATTTTCAAAGGTATGTGGGTGCCTAAAAATGCAGCTAGGTACCTAGAAGAATTTACAAAAACACCTTAAGTAAGTTAGGTGTCTTGCTCCAATTGAAATTTAATTTAGGTGCCTATGAAAATCTTCCTCTGGGCCTCTTGAAAACATTTGATGAACAGGCCAGCTCATGCTTCAAAGGAAAAAACCCACAATATCTTCAGTTACTTTAAATACATTTTCATAAAAGGTTAGAACATTTTGCAACAGGTAAAGACCAACAGCAAATGCAGTATACAATATTAGGTGGGCCAGTGGTCTGTTTCAGTATGGAAATTCCTAGCTGTGTTACTATTGGCTTAACCTTCTAACCAGTTGGCCTCAGATTTCAGTATGAAGGTTAGAAATTAGGTCTGTTGATTAATCATAGTTAACTCACATGATTATCTAAGTTACAGTTTTAAAAAATTAATCATTGATCAATGACACTGTTAAAATACTAGAACACCAAATGAAATGTATTAAAAATTTTGGATGCTTTCTCGCATTTTCACATATATTGATTTCTATTGCAACATACAATACAAAGTGTACAGAGCTCACTTTATAATATTATTTCATTACAAATATTTGCACTGTAAAAACAATAAATAGTATTTTTCAGTTCACCCCTGTAAGCCAGTTAGGTCTCCTGGGGCGGTTCCTTTGCCTCTGGGTCAGTGGGCGGCCACTCCGCCCCACTGCACAGACACTTAAAATAACCCCCCAAGTCAATAGTTCAATAACCCGGCCTTGTTCAGCTCAGGGCGAGAGGCACACTGTTCAGAGCCCTGCCCTGCTTCAGGGTGAGCAACAGGCAATCAGTTCAGAAGCCCTAGCCCCGGTGCAGGGCGGGCAGCAAAAAAACCCAGTCAGTATAGAAGCCTAGCCCTGGCTCAAGGCAGGCAGCAAGCACAGTTAGTCTATATACTCAGCCCTGGTTCAGGGTGGAGCAACAACCATGTACAGTTAGTAGCGGGGCCTGGCCCTGGCTCAGGGTGGGCAACAGACAGTAGTTCATAAACCCAAGCCTTGGTTCAGGAAGGGTGACACATAAACAAACACTGACAGTTTATTAGTTCAGGAGCCCAGGCCTTGTTTCAGGCAACACCAGTCAGTAAGGGGGCCCTAGCTCTGCTTCAGTGCGGGGCAAACAGTAGCAGTTTAAAGGCCTTAGCCATGGGTCAGGCAGGGCAGCCAACAAACAATCAGTTTTGTCTCCTGGTTCAGGAAGGGTAAAGGCAGCTCAGCTGCAGTGGCGGAGAGGGGGACCTGCCACACAGTAGGTGGATGGCAGGGGGGCGCAGGCCCGCCCACTCCACTGCGCCCCGGGTCCAAGGCCCTAGAAGCAGTATTGCAGGCTGCTGCTGGCTCAACGGGGGCTCCAGCCTAAAACATGCTGGCCTGAGGCCTTCAACAGCCCTCGCTATTCCCCTGGGCCACTTCCCTTCTCCCCCTCAGCGGGTACCTAGATGTCCGGCAGGTCACTCGGAGAGTCAAGGGTGGTCACGTCCAGCTGGGGTCCAGGCCAGTCCTCAGCCGTTGAAGGTCCAGCGGTCCCAGCCGGTGCTCTGGTAACAGCTGGAGCAGGTGTTCTGGCTGATCCTCTGGGTCAGGCTGATACAGGCATTCTGGCAGTCCAGGCCAGTCTTGGACCCTTGCAGGTCTGGTGGCCCCAACCAGTTCCTGGGTACAGGCTGGTGCAGGCGTTCTGGCAGGTCTTCCGAGTCAGATGCAGTTGAAGGCCCGGGCCAGGCCTCGGCCTCCCAGGCAGGGAGCACTGAGCAGATGGCTGGTTCCTCCGGGTCAGAGGCCCGGGCCAAGCCTCAGTCTCCCAAGCAGGGAGCACTGAGCAGGCCTCTGGTTCCTCCAGGGGCTGGGCCCAGACTGAGCTCTCAGGCTGGGTTCTTATAGTCCTGGCCACGCCCCCTGGCTTCCAGTCAAGTGACTGGGAGAGGCTATGCTGTGCCCAAAATGGCTTCTGGGGCAGTTCCTCCGCCTCCGGGTCAGTGGGTGGCCACTCCGCCCAACTACAACCCCACACAAATAGTTTAGTACAATCTCTTTATTATGAAAGTGTAACTTACAAATAAAGATTTTGAGTTACATAATTGCACTCAAAAATTAAAGTGTGCAAAACTTTAGAGCCTACAAGTCCACTCAGTCCTCTTTCTTGTTTAGCCATTCACTAAGACAAACAACTTTGATTACAATTGGCAGAAGATAATGCTGCCTGCTTCTTATTTACAATGTCACGATTTGCATGGCACTTTCATAGCCAACATTGCAAGGAATTTGTGCCAGATATGCTAAACATTTGTATGCCCCTTCTTGCTCCAGTCACCATTCCAGAGGACATGCTTCCATGCTGATGATGCTTGTTAAAAAATAATGTGTTAATTAAATTTGGGACTGAACTCCTTGGGGGGGAACTGTATGCTTCCTGTTCTGTTTTACCTGCATTCTGTCATATATTTCATGTTATAGAAGTCTCAGATGATGACCTAGCACATGTTCATTTTAAGAAGGTACCAATGTGAGATTTCTAAAAATGAGCACTGAGACGGACAAGGTGTGATGCATGCTTACAAAACACCTGTTTTCAGAACAAGAATAACAGTCCAATGTGGAAACTACTGAATCTGTATCACCCAAAAAGAAAATCAACTCTCTGCTGGTAGCATTTAACTCAGATGATGAAAATGAACATTCGCCAGCCCACTCTGCTTCATATGGTTACCAAGCAGAAACTGTTATCAGCCTGGATGCATATCCTTTGGAATGGTGGTTGAAGCATGAAGGGACACATAAATCTTTAGTGCATCTGGCATGTAAATATTTTGCAATGCCAGTTAAAACAGTGCCATGTGAATGCCTGCTTTCTTTCAGGTGAGATTGTAAACAAGAAGTTGGCAGCATTATCTCCTACAAATTGTAACCAAACTTGTTTGCCTGAGTGATTGGATGAACTAGAAGTAGAAATGAGCGGAGTTTAGGCTCTAAAGTTTTACATTGTTTTATTTTTGAATGCAGTTTTTTTGTATATAGTTCTACATTTGTAAGTTTAATTTTCATGATAAAGAGATTGCACTAGAGTACTTGTATTAGATGAACTGAAAAATACTAATTCTTTTGTTTTTCACACTGCTAGTATTTGTAATGAAAATAAATATAAAGTGTGCATTGTACACTATAGTCTGTGTTGTAATTGAAATTGAGATATTTAAAACATTAGAAAATATCAAAAAATATTTAGATAAATGGTATCCTATTATGTGTAACAGCAGGATTAGTCATGAGATTAATCATAATTAATTTTGTATTGCTTGAGAGCCCTATTAAAAATATTTATAATTACTTGGTGGGAAAAAAATCTCAATAACGGCCAAAGGGAGAAGCATAAAACAGTTTCATGAAATTATGTTATTAAACTATACTGTAATTATTAACAAATAAAATATTCAATTTTAAAATGTAAAAAGAATATATACAAAATTAGACTATTGAAAAAAATTATGTAAATACAATTTCTGCTATAGAAAGTTTTTAAAATATTTTATTTTGTAGGTTACAACAGATTTCAAGATACCTCAAGAAGTAATAGCAAAAATACCCTGAATACATTTGATGAAATGGATTATTTGTTAGAAACCACTGTTTAGTTACACTGTACTCAATATTTATTTGATATTTATTGAAATCCTACTTTTATATATGGGACAGCTGCCAGAAGTTTGATTATATGACTTCAACCCACATATCAAGAGAGAGAAGCCAAAGGAAAAGGGAGTATTGCATTTAGCTCTGTTTTGAGACTTTTGAACAAAACACATGGTGTCAACATTTATCTAGTGATGTTTAAATAAAGTTCTTTACTTTCTATTGGTTAAACAAGCAAAAACAAATGTAATATACAATATTTTCTCCTTTTGGAAAAATTATTCAGATCTCTTTGATGTCTAGTACTGTACTTTCTATACTGATCACTCTAATGCATAAAAATCATTTTATGTACTTAGAATAGTTAAGTTTTAAAAATATGAAAAAAGACATTTCAGGTTTGAATTAGAACCACAATGTAAAGTGTATAATTTAGAAAGTTCTGAATATAGTGGTGTTTTCATTTTGACTAGCAGTGTTATCATGGACCTCATTCTAAAAAGTGTGATCAACTTTCACTGAACCTGCAGGATCTGCTTTCTGATCTATAATGGCTAGGGTTTTTTTTCATTTGTATATATGCATTCCCTTTCATAAGAACAATAGGTCACTAAAATTAATTCATTTAAGAAGGGTTGCTGTTTGGATTTCTTTAAATGACTGGGTCTCTGGCCTTTTGCTATTACCATTTGAAAATCCACCTCTTGTCATGTTTTACTGCTTTAACAGAATAACTGTTACCTCCATGAGTGGTTTTTGTTGTTTGTTTTAAATTAATGCCTAATCCCTGCTACTTTGGGAAGATTAGCAGTAAATTTTTATCTGTGAAGAAATTATTTTTAAAAATCAGTTGAATGCAATGTAATTGTGAATTTTTAAACTCTTTTTCTCTATTGAGAGTATCACATGTTGCACTTTCTGTAGCACTTCTTATTTAATCAGTCCTCAAGACATGTAATTTTGAATTGTTTGGTTTTCTATTTTATGTACATGTGCATATATAAAAGAAATGTTTTTGCTTTACGTATGGTCAACATTTGTTATTGTATTCCTGCAGAATGTGCCTTAATCATCATGGATTCTGATCTAATATTTTCATAGTTACAGTCTATTTTAAGGAAACTATTCAAAAAAGATACAGCCAAATTTTGTTCTGTGTTTGTGTGGTAGTAAGAGATACATTAGATCCTAATAAATTGCATAAATTATCTCCACAGTGGATCAGCTGATCCACAAGACTACTGTATTAAGGGAAAAAAACATAAAGAACCTATACAGCAAAGAGCAGGGTGCAGAGCTATTTGGGATGGTAAATGTTGTTACTAATCAGATTTCTATAGATCCTGTATTGTCTGTCTCTTACTATGAACAGCCCCAGTACAGATGTCAAGTGAAACTGAAACAAACTCCTCAAAGTTGAAATCCTAAACAGCCAAGCTTACTTTTACTGGAGGAGATTCCTGTGTGGTATCAATTTGATGACTGAACCATGTTTGATCATCCTAGTAGCACATGTGAGTAAGGGTATGTCTACACTACAGTGTTATTTCGAAATAGCTTATTTCGAAATAACACGTCTACACACAAAATGCATTTCGAAATAGCGTTTTGCTATTTCGAAATAGCACGTCCACACTGAGTGGACTCTGAATCGCATTTAAGGCTGGCTGGAACCAGTTCCAGCAGGGCTCTAGGTCAGGACTTACTGCATGGGGCTGCTGCCTGAGGCTTTCTGAGGTCTGTGCTTCTCAGGTTTCCCTGCTTGCTTGCCTACCTCGATGAGGGACAGAAAAGCATTTTGTCTCTGCATGCTCTGATTGCCTTCACTCAGGACACCACAGCACTCTGCAACATGGAGCCAGAGCTGCCTATGGGCACTCTGGTGCTTCTCTTGGACGCGATGCTGCGAGCCTGGCTGCACTTTCTGCAGGCTGCCGTCCTGGGAGGTCCATCGGGGGGCTGTCAGTATCCAGGAGGCCCTGTGAGAGAGCTTCCACCCTGAGGAGCACTAAGAGCCTCCCTGGTTTGCCCTACTGGGGGCTTATGCCTCATTCCTCCCTCACGTCCTTTCACTTACCCCTCCCTAACCACCCTTCCTGATGTAAAATAAATACACGTATTTTCATGAACACAAACTCTCTTTATTTAACAAAACTGGGGGGGGGGGAATGAAACTCTGGTGAGACTGGGGAAAGGAGGCGGGAGAGGGGAGAAGAGAGGGGACGGAGAAACCTGAGAGGAGGGAGCTGGAAGGGGGAAGCAAGGGGAAGAAGGGGGAAGGGAAGCTCAGGGCTCAGGGTTGGGGGTCTCGCTGGACCAACTTGATTTTCATGCGAACCTGCTCCTGGGTTCGCATGTGGCCTTTGGTGGCCAGGCTGGCAGCTATCCTGCCATAGACAGCCGTGTTCCTCCGTCTAGTGCGGAGATCATGGACGTTGGGGGCATCCCCTCCAAACATGAATAAGGTCCATGATCTCCACCCTGGACCAGGAAGGCGCCTGCCTTCTCCAGGCCCTGGCAGGCTCCTGGGAGCTGGCAGACTGCTCCTGGGGAGCGGTGGAGGGCTGGCTTGCTGGCTCATGTTTTGGGGCCACTGGGTCAGGGGCAGTGACTGCTGGCTCTGGGCTGGCAGGCTTGGAGCTGGCACAGGCACTGTGGCCAGAGTCTACCCCTTTAAAGGCTCCGGGAAAGGCTTTAAAGGAGTGAGAGAAAAGAATGGTTACTTACCTGTAACTGTTGTTCTTCGAGATGTGTTGCTCATGTCCATTCGAATCAGGTGCGCTGCGCGCCTTCCGAGCGTTTTCCCTAGCGGTACCCGTAGCGCCGGCAGGGCACCCCCTGGAGTGGCGCCACCATGGCGGGGCATAAGTACCCCTGCCGGCGCTCCCCCACCTCTTGCCGGACGCTCCGACGAAGGGGAGGTGGGGGGGGAATCGAATGGACATGAGCAACACATCTCGAAGAACAACAGTTACAGGTAAGTAACCGTTCTTTTCTTCTTCGAGTGGTTGCTCATTTCCATTCAAATCAGGTGACTTCCAAGCCAACCCCACTCAGAGGAGGAGGGGTCGGAGCACTGAAAAGGAGATGTCCACAAGAGTTGAACAATCCAACAAATTTATTCAACTAGGCGAACAGCATAAAAAAACGTAGAAAGTGCTACAGTACAGGAAATGGCATGTTTACAGAACAGAGCTGAGGACTGCAGCGCCCACGCTTGCATCCTCCCTAGCCTGCTGTGCCAGCGCGTAGTGCACCGTAAAGGTATGGAGTGACGACCACGTGGCTGCCTTGCAGATTTCAGTAATTGGAACCTGTGCCCCAAAGGCTACAGAGGATCCCTGCACCCTGGTGGAATGTGCTGTAACCCGGGGCGGGACCTTTCCGGCTAAGGCATAACACTCCCTGATACATCCCGCGACCCAATTGGACAACCTCTGGGTCGATATGGGGAGCCCTTTCATTCTGTCAGCGACAGCAATAAACAATTGTGTGGATTTGCGAAAGGGTTTAGTCCTATCGATATAAAAAGCTAGTGCACGCCTAGCATCCAGGGAATGTAGCACTTGCTCCTTAGGGGAGGCATGGGGCTTTGGGAAGAACACCGGGAGGTAGATCTCCTGGGACAAATGAAATGGTGACACCACCTTAGGGAGGAAAGCCGGGTGAGGGCGGAGCCTCACATTATGATCGGAGAATACCAGGTAGGGCGGATTTACCGTTAGGGCCCTCAGCTCAGAGACCCTGAGAGCCGATGTAATGGCCACAATGAACGCAACCTTCATGGAGAGGTGCTTCAAGGAACAAGTGGCCAGCGGCTCAAAGGGGGGCGACACAAGTCTAGACAAAATGAGGTTAAGGTCCCACGCGGGGAGAGGGGGGTCTAACCGAGGGATACAACTTATCCAAACCTATAAGGAACCTTTTGACCACAGGGTCAGAGAACAGAGAAACTCCTGCCGAACCAACATGGAAGGCGGAGAGAGATGCCACATGGACTTTGATAGAGGAGGTAGAGAGGCCACTGGACCTAAGTTCAAAAAGGTAGTCCAGAATGGACAGGACCGGTGCACAGGACGGGTGCACTCCCCTTTGGGACGCCCAAGACGAGAAGCACCGCCACTTGGCAGCGTATGACCGTTTGGTAGATGGTTTTCTACTACTTAAGAGCACCATCTGTACCTCCTGGGAACATTGCCTTTCAGGTAGAGTCAACCACGGATAAACCAGACCGTTAGGTGTAGAGACTGGAGATTCGGGTGAACCATGGTCTCCCCGTCCCACGGTTGGGTCAAGAGATCCTGGGCTGGAGGGAGCGTTATAGGCTCCTTGGCGAGCATGTCCACCAGTATAGGGAACCAGAATTGCCTGGACCAGCAGGGGGCTATCGGGACAAGTGTGGACCCGAATGTCTTGGTCCTGGTCAGGACCCTGGGAATTAGGGGAAATGGGGGGAAAGCATAAAGGGTGCCCGCCGGCCATGGCACTGTCATGGCATCCCCCCAGGAGTGTTCCCCGAGCCCCAGCAGGGAGCAATAATTCTGGCACTTGGTATTGCGCTCCGAGGCAAACAGGTCTAGTAGGGGATAGCCCTACCTGCAGAAGACCTGGTGAAGAACAGAGTCCTTGAGAGACCACTCGTGGGCTCCGAAGGACCTGCTCAGAGCATCGGCCAGCAAATTTTTGCACCCCGGTAGGTTTTCTACCTGCAAAGCTATGTTGTGCTGCACACACAGGTCCCAGAGGCGTAGGGCCTCGCGACAGAGGGGAGGCGACCGGGCACCCCCCTGCCTGTTGATGTAAAATACAGCTGCCGTGTTGTCCAGGCGGACTAGAACGGAGCGGTGAGAGAGCTTGGACAGGAAGGTCTCGCACGCTCTCCTGACTGCTCTGAGCTCCCGTACATTTATGTGAAGGGCCCGCCTGCAGGGGACCAGAGACCCTGGGTCCTGTGGCACCCCAGGTGTGCTCCCCAACTCAGGTCCGAAGCGTCTGTGGCCAGAGTGAGCAAGGGGGGAGGCACGGAGAAGGGGATCCCGCTGCACACCACAGACTCCTGAGTCCACCACTGTAGCGAAAGTATTACCTCCGGGGGCACTGTAAGAACCACTGGATTGGTTGAATGCCCTTGCCAACCAAGCCTGCAGAGTTCTGAGTCTCATCCGAGCATGGCGTACCACGTACGTGCACGCCGCCATGTGCCCGAGCAACCTTGAGCAGACCCGGGCGGTCGTGATAGGGGACCGAGTCAGTTTGGAGACCAGCTCCACTATGGCCAGGAACCTGGCTCTGGGGAGAAACGCCCTCGCCAACCTGGCGTCCAAGAGGGCACCCACAAATTCGATGCGCTGAGAGTGGGACAAGGATGACTTTTCCTCGTTCAGCATGAGTCCCAGCCTTACGAAGAGGGCCCTTGTGAGGGACACGTGGGCCTCTACTTGTTCGTAGTAACGACCACGGATTAGCCAGTCGTCCAGGTACGGGAACGCGTGTATCCCTGATTTGCAGAGGAAAGCCGCCACGACTGCCATGCATTTCGTAAAAACCCTGGGTGCTGTAGAAAGGCCAAATGGGAGCACAGTAAACTGGAAATGACACCTGGAGACAATGAAACAGAGGAACCTCCTGTGGCAGGGTCTTATTGCCACATGGAAGTAAGCATCCCTGAGATTGAGAGTAGCGTACCAGTCTCCTAACTGTAGAACGGGAATGACAGAAGCCAGGGTTACCATTCTGAATTTGGATTTCACAACCGCCTTGTTGAGATCCCTTAGGTCTAATATGGGACGGACACCAGCCTTGGGTTTGGGGACTATGAAATATCGGGAGTAAAAACCCTTGCCCTCCAGGTGCGAAGGAACCCTCTCTACCGCTCCCTTTTGGAGGAGCGCCAGTAACTCCTGGCAGAGGGTGCCTTCGTGAGAGGTGTCCCTGAAAAGGGACGGGGAAGGTGGGTTGGACGGGGGCGAGCCCAAAAAGGGGATGGTATAGCCACTCCTGACTATGTTTAGAACCCAGGCGTAGTTTGTGATTTTTGCCCAGGCTTGAGCAAACCGGGATAACCTGGCCCCAAACAGGGGGCAAGGGTGGGAGGCTGGTGCACAACTGTCTGGGAGCCTGTCAAAACTGATGTTTTTGCTGTTGGGAGGGACCTTGGCCAACCCCACGGGGGTTGTCTCCTCTCGGGCGACGCCTATGCCCCCTTGAGGACGATGGACCCGCAGCCAGCCCCCGTACCTCCACCAGAAGCACGAGGACGGCGTCTCCAGTAATCCCCACGGGGGATCTGGGACTGCGGTCTCCCCTGCTGTCTGTAGGGCAACTGACGACGCTGAGGAGCCGGTGTGTGGATCCCCAAGGATCGAAGGGTAGACCTCGTGTCCTTGAGGGTATGGCGCCTCGAGTCTGTATGCTCCGAGAATAACGCCTTGCCGTCGAAAGGCAGATCTTGGATAGTAGACTGAACATCAGGAGGTATTCCAGAGACTTGCAGCCACGCACCACGGCGCATAACTACACCTGACGCCATGGTGCGGGCTGCAGAGTTGACCGCATCGAGGGAAGCCTGGAGGGCTGTGCGGGCGATGGCCTTACCCTCAGAGGTCATGGCCAGAAACTCCTGATGGGTCTCGGCAGGGAGCTTATCTTTGAACTTATCCATGGCCTGCCATGTATTAAAAGCGTAACGACTTAGCATCGCTTGTTGGTTAGCGATGCGGAGTTGCACCCCACCAGTGGCGTACACTTTCCAGCCCATTAAGTCAAGGCGCTTGGGCTCCCTAGCTTTCGGGGACGGCCCCGGCTGGGGGAGTTTTTCCCTTTGAGCCGCTGCCTGGACGACCAAGGACCCAGGGACAGGCTGGGAGTACAAGTGCTCGTGCCCCAACTGGGGAACATAGTAGCGCCTCTCGACACCCTTTAAGGTAGGGGTCAGGGTCGCCGGTGTTTGCCACAGGGCATTGGTAATTTTTGCCACCGTTTTATTAAGCGGCAAAGCCAAATGGGCGGGCGCGTCATCTGAAAGAATATCTATCATAGGATCCGTGTCCTCCACGACTGGCTCCACCGGGACACCCAGGTTGGAAGCCAGACGCCTGAGCAGCTCCTGATGCGCTCGGGCATCCATAGTAGGCAGCACCGGTGCAGGATCCGCCAGGGCTTCATCAGGAGACGATGATGACGACGACTCCTGTATGGGTGCCGGATGGAGCGCAGGAGCCGCGTGCGGCACTGTTTGGGCACACGGTACCGCCGGCGGGCACGGCTCCGGCACCGAGGCCTGTGCCTGTGCTACAGGGTCCGAAGTTGGCGGCCTCTGTGGGGAAGGAGGAGGTCGACAACGATGCCGATGGTTGCGTTTGGCGACCCAAAGCTCCTGACGCCACAGAGGGGGGCACGGGCCCCTGCCACTGGTGGTAAGCCCACGGTGTCCAGAAAGGCCACTGCAGATGAGGCGGCCATGTCTGCTGCACCTGTGAACGGTCACGTCGGTGCCGGGAACGGGATCTGTGGGCCGAAGAGGCTCCCGAGGATCCGGACCTGAGGGATGTCGCATCGGAATCTGACGAATAATCAGAGTCGGGCCAGGGAGGCGCCGATGAGGAGTGACCTGTAGCTGACGGAGGAGCAAACCTGGCCATGGACTCAGGCTTGCCCGCATGGGCACGGTGGGGACGTGCCGGTGCTGGTGCCGGCGCCGGCGCTGGTGCCTGCTGCGGTGCCGGGGGAACAAAAGCCTGCTGCGGTACCGAGGGTTGCAGTACCGGGAGCACCGATGGCTGTTGCGGCACCGGGGACCCAGTCCCGGTGCCGAAAGCATTATTGGCGCCGAAAGAGGTGCCGGTGGGCCCGGTGCTGGAGGTCCCGGTGCCGGTTGCATCTCCGGTGCGGAGCATGACGGTGCTGAGACGAACCCCGAAGAGGTTGACATCACCGTTGGCTGGGGCACTGGCAAGGTCCACATGGTCGGTGCCGGTGCATGCGACGGTGCCATGACGTGCGTCGGTGCTGAAGAGCCCGGTGCCAACACAAGAAGGGACAGTCCCGGAAGAGTACTCTGAGCCGGTGTCGAAGATGACGGTGCCGCAGACGCGCCACAAGGCTAGGTGGTATGGCACCGGTGCAGCCAAAAGGGGGCCGGAGAGATCCCAACACGGAGGTAGGCCGAACCCAGTCGGGTGCTGAGTAAGGCTTGGGGGCCGGCGTCGAGAACGGCGTCGATGCTGAGGCAAGCGGTACTGGTCCCACGAGGGATGGTGCCGTCGCATAAGTGGCCTGAGCCTGCCGGTCTTGCCAGTGCGGAGGCGAAGCCAGAGCCAACACGGCCTCTGGCGAAGGCGACCTCGACCCTTCCGCCTCAACTGACGACGGAGGGGAGGTGGTGAGACTGATAAGGTCCTGCGCCGCCTCAAACATGTCTGGCGTGGACGGGCGGTGCGGGGGCAATTGCCCTGGACTAGAGAGATGTTCCGCTCGCTTACAGCGCACCGTAGAGGATGTGTGCACCGGTGAGTCGGTACCGTGGTGCAGGTCCGGCGTGATTTTTCAAGACGGGGACCTCCCGCGAGCCTTTTTCGACTTCTTCGATGCCGGAGAGTGAGACCGGTGCTGAGTCCTCAATGCCGGGGCCCGGGCCCGGGGCGGAGCATCGTGCGTGGACACCGGTGCACTGTGCACCGCAGGGTGCCCTGCCAGTGCCAGCTGTAAAGCCGTCTCCATGAGGAGGAGTTTTAGGCGGGAAACTCTCTCCCTTTTAGTGCGCAGCTTGAAAGACTTACAGATCTTACAGGCGTCCGTAAGATGGCTCTCACCCAGACACTTCAGACAGCTGTCGTGCGGGTCTCCTTTGGGCATGAACTTCGCACAGACAGCGCACGCCTTGAAGCCTTGTGTCAGCCGACGGTCAGGGCAGTGTGTGTGTGTGTGTGTTTCTGAGAAAAGGTTTAACGTCCGTGTCTTTACTGCTAGGACCGGGGTCCCGTCGCAGAGGATAGCCAGCAGGCCAACAGATGCCCCTGTTTATAGGAAGAGCTTATTACACCTCAGATTTTAGCTGCTAGGATGCAAAAATCCCTTTGCAGCGGGCAGCCTAGGACAGACTGAGAGGTGCCCCAACGGACCTGTCACCTGTCAGCTCTGCCTGTATCTGTCCCTTATGACCGGCTGAAGTTCTTTTAAATTGTGCTTGGTTCTGTTACAGCAACTGAAGGAGTCAGGTTAAAACTTAAACAGTTACAGGTTTATTAAACAAGCTTATAAATCATATGGTTACAATGGCTATTGCTCTATTTCTTAACTGCTAGCAAATATAGATTTTAAAAATGGTTACAAAGAAAATAAAGATAGAAAATAGAAATAATGGTACCAAGTGACAGCTTAATCTTTAAAGAGCTCTAAATTTATGTGTACACTTAAGACAAAGGACCACATTCAGGTACAATTTTACCCCCTTCTGTGCCTCTCGACTCCAGCGGTCAAGCCAGGGCCGGTCCTCAATTCCTAGGAAAGACGAATACGAGGTGGGCGTTGCCGTGGAACCTCGGGAGGTCAAACACCTAACCCGACCAGCAGATAGATGGTAGATTGACACTCAGAGTAAATGTGCTGCTGGACCCATCTTTATACCCATAGGGGCCCGTATCCTCTTTCTTATCTAAGATGCCAGATTGTGTTGGTTCGTCTTTGTGACGCCAGTTCTTACAAGCAAGTTTCAAGTTAATTTACACTTGCAAGAGAGATAACTAAATTGTGAGTACTAGACATTTTTTACTGGGCGAGATTCCTCCCCGCGGACGGCTGTGTGTTCGTATCAATATGGGTTTCAGTCAAGGACACTCCTCTGCAGCCTCTTGGTCAGCAACTGGCGTATCTCTGTTTACAGCCATTCAGGGCCACAGCAGCCTGCCATATCCAGGCAAGCAAAGATGGATGTTACAGGGGGGTTCCTGTCTGGCTACACCTTGCGGCCCTGGCATTCCTCACCCCGAAAGGGGAGGAAGAACAAAGAACGAAGTAAACACTAACTACCTAACTAAGTGAACTATTTATAATGCTAAGAGAAACGGGAACCATTAACTAATGTAAGAGAGAGACACGCTCCAACGACCGTCACGGGCGGTAAGAAGGAACTGAGGTGGGGGAGCACCGGCAGGGGTACTTATGCCCCGCCATGGCGGCGCCACTCCAGGGGGTGCCCTGCCGGCGCTACAGGTACCGCTAGGGAAAATGCTCCGGAAGACGCGGTGCACGCGGTGCGCACACCTGATTCAAATGGACATGAGCAACCACTCGAAGAAGAAGTGTTCTTGGTTGAGGCTGGAGTGGCCACCAGGGCACCCTGGGAAGGCTGAAGGCCCCCTTTTTTGAAATAAGTGTCTACACAGCACTTATTTCGAAATAGCTATTTCGAATTTGGTGTTATTCCTCGTAGAATGAGGTTTACCAAATTCGAAATAAGCGCTCCGCTATTTTGAATTAATTTTGAAATAGCGGTTTGGCTGTGTAGACGCTAGGAAAGTTATTTCAAAATAAGGGCTGTAGACATACCCTAAGAGAGCAGAGTCTTGTGGGAATATTTCTTCAGTGCTGATAGGTTTTTTTTCTCTTTTTGGGGGTGGAAGTTATAAACTGTCAGCCAAGAATGTTGCAGTATGGCCATATGTTTGCCTTTTGGTTATTTCACCTATGCCTGTTAGGGCATGTCTAAACTACATCCCTCTTTCGAAAGATCAAAATTGCAAATGAAGCTGGGATTTGAATTTCCCACGCTTCATTTGCATAATGATGGCCGCACATTCTTTCGAAAACAGGTATTTCAAAAGGGATACCGCTGTCTAGACACGGTTCTTTTGAAATACCCTTTTTCGAAAGAATGCGTGGCTGCCATTATGCAAATGAAGCACAGGAAATTCAAATCCCAGCTTCATTTGCAATTTTGATCTGTCTAATTTACATCCTTCTTTCGAAAGAGGGATGTAGTCTAGACATAGCCTTAGTTACCTGGGAGACCATTCCTCTTTATATAGAACTGAAAAGGCACAGCACATACACAGAACCTTACTCTGGTCATCTTGTGTGATTGCTTCTAGTAGTTTTCCAGTCAGGATATACTTATGCCATTGTGGCCAAAGAGCCTAGCTAGACCATGCACTATCAGATGGTTTCTATGCAGTAGGATTGCAAGGAATATGGCCACAAGGAATAATAGCTAGAGGAAGCCAAATTCTGTACTTTTCATATATTATTTATTTAAAATTAAAGAAATAAATCAGATAATTTAATAAACATATCTTTCTCCTGCATTTATTATTGTCTTGACATTGCAATGGAAGCACAAAGCAAGAATAAATAACATTGGTTGGGAGTGATGGAGAAAGAATACAACACTTGTCAAAGGAAAAGAATGGTGACATTTTGGCTATGTCTATACTGCCGGGTTTTTTCGGCAGAAGATATGCAAATCATGCTCTCATTTGCATATCTTCTGCCAATCCTTTTTGAGGAAGAGGTTTTGCCGCTAAAAAGCCCCGTGTAGACGGGGCCATTTGTTGGAAAAAACCCTTTGTGCAAGTTCCTGTAAACCTCATTTTTTGAGGAATAAGAGATCTTGCGCAAAAGGGTGTGTTTTTTTTCCAACAAATGGCCCCTTCTACATGGGCTTTTTAGCAGCAAAACCTCTTCTGCAAAAAGGATTGGCAGAAGATATGCAAATGAGAGTGTGATTTGCGTATCTTCTGCTGAAAAAAACAGCAGTGTAGACATAGCCTTTCTGGTCCATCATTCTAAATAATACCATGAAGTGTAGCTGTAGATGCATCAGGGTATTTTATAATGGCCTTATCATATAATTAATATTAATTTATGAGGGATAAAATCTAATTACAAATACAATATATTTTAAATTAAAACCTTCTAAATAATCTGTCTCTTTACTGTATTATAGCCAGTACTCAAAATAGAAAAAAATGATAATATTCATCTCTCAAATTCACCAATCCTCACTTTTTTCAATATTCTCCTTCCTTTTTAAATTCAGCAGCTGTAATGTGTGGAAGAGAAGATATAACATCCAGCTATAATTTCTTTTTTCAGTTCAAACCGTGGTTGGACTTGTAAAAATTTAAGGAACTATTTTTGGCTAGCAAGTTATCAAGCCTAGAATAATATAAAAATCAAAGGAAAATGTAAATATGAGAATACTGAACAGCAAATTCCTTTTCCTTCTGCAGATTTTACTGTGCAATGATATGTGCATCCTATTGATATCACTGTTGTGGTTTTTTTGTTCTTGCTATATTGATTTTTGAGGAAGGGCATTAATATCAGAACCTTTTGCTTTTGTGTAATTAACTGAATCTTCAACTTGTTACTGCACATGATTTTTTTCAGTGATATAGCTAGTTACTTCAAATATAAAAAATAATGCACAAGGTTTTTAATGCTTTCTCTGCCCTGACTGGCATCAATATAACATAATAAATATTCAGAGAGTTAATTCATGTGCCCCATTCTTTCTGTCCCTGTGATACTCAGACCTGGTTCCTAAAAATACAGAATAATTAAATTACATTTTCAGCATCCTGATAAACTCCACGTGGAATCTTTTTTTTTTTCATATATCTGACACAGAAGTTATGAATCATCCTCCATCAAAAAATTATGACAATTAGTTCACAATTAGGAAAAGGTTTGTGCAGTGAAAAGAAAATTCTCTGACCCATATTTTTCAACTGGCTCCAGTGGAAGTTGGTTGATGATAGTTTCCTTGACCTTATTAACAAATTATTTTACAACATGTTTCTAATTGTGAAGTTAATTATAGAATTGGATGTGGCAATTCTATAACATATTAACCTGATCTTGCATTCTTCGTATATATAAAACTCCTTTGAAATAACAGGAGTTCTGGAGTACAAGAATTGCTTGATCATACACTATGCCATGTAGATGTAACCCAAATTGCAAATGCAGAAAGTTTTATATTTTTCTTGATGCAGAAATTGTATCATATTTTCATCAAAATTCTTACACTTTCCACAAATGTTGACCATTAAGAATAATATTGTATCAGTAAATATGCCACTAATTCAACAAAATCCATTTTTATTTGTCTTTAACATTAATTAGAAAATACTTTAAGTGTATTTTACTCAGAGTAACTTTCTTACTCAAATTTAAAGCATTTCCTAAAACAATGTGTATTTTTTCAGTAATGTAGACTTCAAGGTGCAAAATTCTGAAAAACATTTGGGAAAGACTTAACATTTGTGAAAAAATCTTTAGATAAAATTTTATAACATACTGATCAATAATTTGATATATTGTATAGACACAATTTTGCAGAATGCATTCAATAATTAGTTATATAAACTAATAATATTTAATTTTAGTATCTGCAATAAACCATGAACATGGCTAAAAGTAATAATACTTGTATTTCATAAGTACTTCTCATTTTCAAAGTGCTTAGCAAAATTAATTAATACAGAATTTTAAATTAAGGGTTAATTTCTGCATTGACTTATGTTCAATAAATCACCACTGACTTCACCTAAATTACATGGAGTAGAAATCAGAAATTAATTTGGTCCTATATATAAAGTTTCACAATCTTTTACAAATGTCCTAGTTTTAAGGCAAAAGGGATCTAATACATTTGGCAGTAAGCTTTACTTTGACTGTTTTTACAAAAGCTTGTTTCTTTTCATAATATGCAGCCTCATTCACAAAAGTTGGGTATACTGTAGAATCCCCTTCATATGTAATAGTCTCACCATCCATAGTTAAAAATATAGGATCCCCATTATTCAGTGGCTGCCAATCTTGATCCTTATAGGAAATCAGATTATAGATTATGTTAGAAAATAGATATTTTCACTTTCATATATTTTGATAACTTTCATATAAGATTGTTAAGTTAATTATGTATAATTATACTACTTTGTATGGTTTATGGCCCAAACTTTCAAGGCATCATTGATTTGGGATGCGTGACTTTAAACATCTTGTGCTTGATTTTAGGAGTGCTAAACTTTTCTAGTTGAAATAAATAGGAACTATGAGTGTCCAGCAACTCTGAAAATCAGGAACAAGTTTTCTCAAAGGTTTGGCTCCCAAAATTGAAAATCATTCAATCTCTCCATTTGTGGATTTGACACAATAATAATTATAAATATCTTATTCAATGTTATTCTACATACTATGCTATAAACCAAACATCAAAGAAATACCTATAAAATGTTGCAAATAAATGCTCTGTACTTAAAATGGGGAAAATTTTGACTGGGAAGGCAGCCGTATTTTATAGCCATGAAGGAGAGAGGCAAATGAGGTCAGAGACCACTGCAAAAGGTGAATGATGGTAAGCTTTGCCTCACTGACTCACCCCCCAGAAATATGATATCTGAAAGTCATAAAGGTGCAAGCTCTGTGAATGATTGGAAGGAATTTTTCCCCACCACTCGATTGGCTTTAGTGGAGTGAGGTTTTTTTCACCTTCCTTACAGCAGGTGTCAGAGAGGACCTTTAATAGTAAAATGAAAAGGGGTAGGCTGCATATCACAATTTATTCTATAAGTGTGGGATGGATGCTCAGTACAGGTGCTCCATAGGGAAGACATACAAAGACCAGATAAATGGCCTGGTAAAGGACTTGAAAGGAGGTGGTGGATAAAGGAACAGAACAGGGGCTGGGGACAGCCACATAGCTTCTATTAAGCCCCACACAGGGGCTCAAGGCTGCAGGGGGAGAGATACCTCTCCCAAAGCCCTGAAGCTGCCATGGCCAGGGCAGAGGCACCTCTCCCCACAAGCACTAGCAAAGAACTGCTGCAATGAGGGGAGAAAAGCTCTTCAATGGGCCCCAGAATGGCGCTCATCTGGCAGAGGAAGGAACCCATCCCCCAACCCCAGCATGAACACTGTGGTCAGAGAGGATGCACCCCTCCCCTGATCTCAGCATGGAGCCTGTGTGGCAGGGCAGATGGCCCGCTCCTCTCCAGCCCCACCATGGAGATGCTGAAGATGAGATAGCTGTGTATGAGCCAGTGGAGAAACAGCCAGCACAGCAGGAGGGGCTACAGGACTCTCAGTGCTGCCCCCACCCTGAGCACCTGCTCAGCACACCCATTGGCCAGTACCCCAGACAGGCAAGCACCAGGTAGCCTGCTTTAGCACCGCTGACCAGGAGCCACCGAGGTAAGCCCGAGCCACAACCCTCTGCCCCACACTGAGCCCTCCCAAACATAGTCACTTACCACACCCCAAAGCCCATACCCCCAGTCCAGAGCCCATACCCCCCCTTCCTGCATCCGAAGTCCCAGCCCAGAGTCCGCACCTCCTCCTGCACCTAAACCCCTAGGCCTAAGCCCCTCCCCAAACCTAGAGCCCCCTCTTGTACCCTAAACCCCTTATTCCAGAGCCCAAACCCCCCAGCCAGAGCCCTCACCACCTCCTGCATCCAAACTAGCTCAGCCTGGAGCCAAACTAGCTCAGCCTCTTTTAGAGCCAAACTCCCATTGAAAGCCCTCACCCCAATCCTTAGGCTCTACCTCCACCACACACTGTGTATGTGCAGAATGACTTTTGTTATGTGATACATCACGTCCATATTGGTGCACATAATGCAAGTCATTCAGCATAGGGGCATAATATAATGGGAACACTGCTGGGTACTCCTACTATGGTACAGCAAGGAGCCAAACCCCTTCCTCTCCTGTTTTCACAACCCACTTTAACCCTTCTGCAAGGGGGGTGGATGATAAGGTACAAGCCGTCATTTGGCTGAGGAGACCTGAATGGAAAATGAAGGGGAGTGGGTGCAAGCCCCAGGCAATGGTTTCAATAAACATGGTTTTGCCTGCACCATATACTTTATCTGCCAGGAAATCTCAGACATCTATAATAAAGTTGTGCCCTGATTAAAATCCATATCAAGTGTTTCCTGTCCTTCTTTCGGTATACCCAGGCAACGAAGAAGAATGATAGACTTTTACCTGCAGGCAAGGGTGAATAACAGCAGTAATTTCACCATTTTTATTCCTGGGATAATCTACTTTCTCAATTATTTTGTAAACTTCAATTGTACATGGTGGAAATTCCTTTCCTAAAAAGAATAAATATATTAGAGAATGCCATGCCAGCAAATTCCCAGTTTAAAAGTACACTTAATTTATTATTTACTATTTAGAATGGCTGAAGTCATTAATTTGTATCTGTTCATAGTTTATCAGTTAGTAATTAACTCAAGTAATATGAATATATCTAGCTCATGATCCCATGAAGGTCAGGTTGCTGAAAGACATCCCAGTTGTTTAGTAATCCATAAAATCTGACTCTATATTTGAACAGTGTTGTTGAACTCAGGGATCACCATCACTGCACACACAGTATAAAATTCATTTTGTAGATGAGGAATTCATAATATCTCTCTGACAGTATTATTTAACAGTTAGGGATGGGCATGCATGCAATTCTTGTTTTCTGACACCATAATGGGGAATTTTTAGGTGGCACTGATTCAAGCCTATGTTGCTGTTTCAAGAATACACTGACAATCACAGTTAAGCAAAAACTTTTCCAATACAATGATATTTTAATTTATGAAACTCTGCATTTAACTTTGTATTGGTGCATAACAGAAGTTTACTGAATCATGTAAATAATTTGAGGTAAAGGTATACTTAAGAAATGGTAAAGGTATACATAAGAAGAAGTGTCTCATTATAAGTGTTTTTTATATAGCACTCTCAGGATATGCCTACACATAACTGACATTATTTTGAAATAACAATGTGAGCATCTACACAGCAATTTCCGTTATTTTGAAATACATTCGAAATAATGGATGACTTATTCCAACTTCTGTAAACCTCACTCCACAAGAAATAATGCCTATTCCAAAATAGCAATTTCAAAATAGCTGTAGTGTGGACACGCCACTGCTGCTATTTCAAAATAGCTCCTCCCCAGGGCCATTCAAACTAATTACTGCCCAGTACTTCCTGGGGCTCTAAATCAAGATAGCACATCAACATTAGGGAAGCCAACCTCGAGCTAATTTTGAGGTTTCCCTGTAGTGTAGACACGCTATTTCAAAATAAGCTATTTCAGACTATTTCTTCTGGAATAGCTTATTTTGAAATAAGTGTGCAGTGTAGACATACCCTTAGTGTATACTTATTGTACAATAAGTTGTGAACACAGTTGTGAACTACTTTATATATGTGATGTACCTTTTAAAATACATTTTTACTGTAGTTCTAGATGCTCAAGATTCAATAAAAAGGGCAGAAGTCATTAGCAACAGAAATTCTTAAGGCTTAAGTGCACTTCTCAATTCCAACATTCATATAAATTATTCATGCTGTAATTCAGAATAAGTAAAATAAATTGTAAATTATGTATTAAAGACTGTATGAATGAACTTACTATTAATGCTACAAAAATAATACAAAATATGAGCATCTTTTGTTGCATTGCAAAATGCTATAGCTTCATTTATTTTTTAAAAATCTACTCTTTTGCAATGAGTTACTAGCAGAGAATAGGAGTGTTCATGCTTGCATAATTTACTATACCTTCATTAAAAATGTGCACAAAATCAAGGCCATGTTTGATAATTTTTCTCATTTTGTCGAGAATATCAGCTCTAACCACTCCTTGGGGCTGAGGCCCAACTTCCACACCTGTGTACAAATGAAGTAGATATTGACAAACATATTGTATGTCACATGTTTAAAATGCACACTAAAAATATACATTCCTGTTTGTGTCTGTAGTTAACATTTTAGAATGAAGTGTTAATGTTTGAATGAGTCTGTGTGACTCCTTCACTAACATAACCAGGATTTGAACCTATGTAACTCACCAGTTAATATTATACAAACTGTTTTAAAGAAAGCTCAGTAACATACTTTATTTGGAACTGTGATACTAAACTAGGGTCTGTCTACATAGCAAAGTTATTTTGAAATAACAGCCGTTATTTTGAGATAACGTTACTGCGTCTACACAGCCAAACCGCTATTTCAAAATTAATTCAAAATAGCAGAGCGCTTATTTCGAATTTGGTAAACCTCATTCCACGAGGAATAACGCCAAATTCGAAATAGCTATTTCGAAATAAGTGCTGTGTAGACACTTATTTCGAAATAGGGAGCCTACAGCCTTCCCAGGGTGCCCTGGTGGCCGCTCCAGCCTCAACCAAGAACACTCCTCTCTCTCCCCCCATCCCCGGAGCCCTTAAAGGGGTTGACTCTGGCCACAGTGCCTGTGCCAGCTCCAAGCCTGCCAGCCCAGAACCAGCAGTCACTGCCCCTGACCCAGGGCCCCAAAACATGAGCCAGCAAGCCACTGGCAGCCAGCACTCCATCGCTCCCCAGGACCAGTCTGCCAGCTCCCAGGAGCCTGCCAGGGCCCGGAGAAGGTGGGCGCCTTCCTGGTCCAGGGTGGAGATCATGGACCTTATTCAGGTTTGGGGGGGATGCCCCCAACGTCCATGATCTCCGCACTAGACAGAGGAACGCGGCCGTCTATGGCAGGATAGCTGCCAGCCTGGCCACCAAAGGCCACATGCGAACCCAGGAGCAGGTTCGCATGAAAATCAAGTTGGTCCGGCGAGACCCCCAACCCTGAGCCCTGAGCTTCCCCTCCCCTTCTTCCCCTTGCTTCCCCCTTCCAGCTCCCTCCTCCCAGGTTTCTCCGTCCCCTTTCTTCTCCCCTCTCCCGCCTCCTTTCCCCAGTCTCACTAGAGTTTCATTCCCCCCCTCCCAGTTTTGTTAAATAAAGAGAGTTTGTGTTCATGAAAATACGTGTATTTTATTTTACATCAGGAAGGGTGGTTAGGGAGGAGTAAGTGGAAAGACGTGAGGGAGGAATAAGGCACAAGCCCCCAGTGGGGCAGACCAGGGAAGCGTTTAGTGCTTCTCAGGGTGGAAGCTCTCCCGCAGGGCCTCCTGGATACTGACAGCCCCCCGATGGACCTCCCCGATGGCAGAAAGTGCAGCCAGGCTCGCAGCAACGCATCCAAGAGAAGCATCAGAGTGCCTAGGGGCCACTCTGGCGCCATGTTGCAGAGTGTTGTGGTGTCCCAAGTGAGAGCCACCAGAGCACGCAGAGACAAAATGCTTTGCTGTCCCTCTTTGAGGTAGGCAAGCAAGCAGGGAAACCTAAGAACCGGCTGTCCAGGGGAGGAGTCCCTTTAAGCACAGGCCTCAGATAGCCTCAGGCAGCAGCCACACAAAGTAACTCCTGACCTGATGCCCTGCCAGACCTGGTTCCGGCCGCCCTTAAATGCAATTCAGCGTCCACTCAGTGTGGACGCGCTATTTTGAAATAGCAAAACGCTATTTCGAAATGCATTTTGTGTGTAGACGTGTTATTTCGAAATAACTTATTTCAAATTAACTATTTCGAAATAAGATATTTCAAAATAACGCTGTAGTGTAGACATACCCCTAGAGTGAGGATTCAGAACTTATATACATTCTTGTTACTCTCTTCCCCTCCTCTTCTTTCCTTCTCTTTCAGAGAATTACCAGTTTAATTAACTTTGAAAGCAAAATAATGCAAAATTTCTCTTATGTTATACAGTTTATTGCAGTATAAATTAACAAATTAGCCACTTCAGTTCAAACACTACTCCTCTTTCCTTTATCACCATACCTTTTCCCTTTTCTGGTTTACAACCAATACTGCATCATAGTTTTATTTATGAAAAATAAATACCTTTTCTGAAGTAAACATCAGTATTGCTGATAATTAAACAACAGAATTTTCTTTGTACCCTAAAATGTTATACATATCTCCCATAAAATATTATTTCTACAAAAAGTAGACTGATTATTAAAGAGGGGGAGGCACTTTATGAAGCAGGTTGGATAATTTATTTACCAAATCAAGCCCATATGATTATGAACCAGGTGGATGAAGCTCAGTATAGCAATTTAGAATCATAGAATTATAGAATACTAGGACTGGAAGGGACCTCGAGAGGTCATCAAGTCCAGTCCCCTGCCCTCATGGCAGGACCAAATACTGTCTAGACCATCCCTGATAGACATTTATCTAACCTACTCTTAAATATCTCCACAGATGGAGATTCTACAACCTCCCTGGGCAATTTATTCCAGTGTTTGACTACCCTGACAGTTAGGAACTTTTTCCTAATGTCCAACCTAAACCTCCCTTGCTGCAGTTTAAGCCCATTGCTTCTTGTTCTATCCTCAGAGGCCAAGATGAACAAGTATTCTCCCTCCTCCTTATGATACCCTTTAGGTACCTGAAAACTGCTATCATGTCCCCCCTCAATCTTCTCTTTTCTAAACTAAACAAACCCAGTTATTTCAGCCTTCCTTCATAGGTCATGTTCTCTAGACCTTTAATCATTCTTGTTGCTCTTCTCTGGACCCTCTCCAATTTCTCCACATCCTTCTTGAAATGTGGTGCCCAGAACTGGACACAATACTCCAACTGAGGCCTAACTAGCGCAGAGTAGAGCGGAAGAATGACTTCTCGTGTCTTGCTCACAACACACCTGTTAATGCATCCCAGAATCATATTTGCTTTTTTTGCAACAGCATCACACTGCTGACTCATATTTAGCTTGTGGTCCACTATAACCCCTAGATCCCTTTCTGCTGTACTCCTTCCTAGACATTTGCTTCCCATTCTGTATGTGTGAAACTGATTGTTCCTGATTGTGTAGCACTTTGCATTTGTCTTTATTAAACTTCATCCTGTTTACCTCAGGCCATTTCTCCAATTTGTCCAGATCATTTTGAATTATGACCCTATCATCCAGATTAGTTGCAACCCCTCCCAGCTTGGTATCATCTGCAAACTTAATAAGCGTACTTTCTATGCCAATATCTAAATCGTTGATGAAGATATTGAACAGAGCCAGTCCCAAAACAGACCCCTGTGGAACCCCACTTGTTATACCTTTCCAGCAGGATTGTGAACCATTAATAACTACTCTCTGAGTACGGTTATCCAGCCAGTTATGCACCCACCTTATAGTAGCCCCATCTAAGTTGTATTTGCCTAGTTTATTGATAAGAATATCATGCGAGACCATATCAAACGCCTTACTAAAGTCTAGGTATACCACATCCACCGCTTCTCCCTTATCCACAAGACTCGTTATCCTATCAAAGAAAGCTATCAGATTGGTTTGACGTGATTTGTTCTTTACAAATCCATGCTGGCTGTTCCCTATCACCTTGCCACCTTCCAAGTGTTTACAGATGATTTCCTTAATTACTTGCTCCATTATCTTCCCTGGCACAGAAGTTAAACTAACTGGTCTGTAGTTTCCTGGGTTGTTCTTATTTCCCTTTTTATAAATGGGCACTATATTTGCCCTTTTCCAGTCTTCTGGAATCTCTCCTGTCTCCCATGATTTTCCAAAGATGATAGCTAGAGGCTCAGATACCTCCTCTATCAGCTCCTTGAGTATTCTAGGATGCATTTCATCAGGCCCTGGTGACTTGCAGGCATCTAACTTTTCTAGGTGATTTTAACTTGTTCTTTTTTATTTTATCTTCTAAACCTACCCCCTTCCCACTAGCATTCACTATGTTAGGCATTCCTTCAGACTTCTCGGTGAAGACCGAAACAAAGAAGTCATTAAGCATCTCTGCCATTTCCAAGTTTCCTGTTACTGTTTCTCCCTCCTCACTGACCAGTGGGCCTACCCTGTACTTGGTCTTCCTCTTGCTTCTAATGTATTTATAAAAAGTCTTCTTGTTTCTCTTTATTCCCGTAGCTAGTTTGAGCTCATTTTGTGCCTTTGCCTTTCTAATCTTGCCCCTGCATTCCTATGTTGTTTGCCTATATTCATCCTTTGTAATTTGTCTTACTTTCCATTTTTTATGAGACTCCTATTTTATTTTTAGATTATGCAAGATCTCGTGGTTAAGCCAAGGCGGTCTTTTGCCATATTTTCTATCTTTCCGACACAGTGGAATAGCTTGCTTTTGGGCCCTTAATAATGTCCCTTTGAAAAACTGCCAACTCTCCTCTGCTGTTTTTCCCCTCAGTCTTGATTCCCATGGGACCTTACCTATCAGCTCTCTGAGCTTACCAAAATCCGCCTTCCTGAAATCCATTGTCCCTATTTTGCTGGTTTTTCTTCTACCCTTCCTTAGAATTGTGAGGAATTTGTTTATCTTAAAGAAACACCTTAGAAACAAAAATGTCTGGAGACAAGCATCTATTTTAATAATGTCTGGGGACTGGAAAGTAGTCTCAATATTCATATTTACCAACAGGGTGTTTTGCTATAGATCGAGTTGTTGCATATTTCAAGTTAGGATGTTCAATCAGGAAAACAGGACAGCATTCTGGGGCCAAAGCATTCTGTGAAGATTAGTAAAAAAAAAGTCTTTGTTATGCAAATACTTTAAAAATGTGCTACAAAAGACTACTGATGCTGAAGTGATTTACACAAAATCTTTAATATGTTGCTTTTATTTCCTGGCCCTAAAATAAGTAGGACATCTTTAGAAAACATACAAAGCTGTATTTGTTGGTCTGCTTTCCCTTAGCTCATGTCAGGCATGCTCCACTGAACTTAGCTGAACAATAATATAAATGAACACAGTTCCAGTCTTAATTTACTGAGAATCAAATTGCTTTAGGAGAGATTTCAAATATTTTTCTTCTTGCTAGGGTTAGAGTCTCTTATGAGACACATGCAGTGAGTTAGCCCAGTTCTTTTATATGTCTTGGCAGAACGCTTTCCTAGCCATGCCTTTCTAGATTACTGCCTCTCATTTCTATATTTTGATTAGCTATATGACAGTCTTTATATACCTTACTCATAAACTGACCACATCTTTGTGGGTGGACACATGTGGGGACCAGAACTGGGTATCTGTCAGCAGAGCTATCAAGCCCTTTGCTGAACCTGGCCGCCCACCTGACTGGTTTTCTCAGAAGCACTGTGCATCTCAAATGGATGGGACACGTGAATGATTAAATATCATATGTCAAAGTATATGGAATATCTTATCTTGAAGTATATGAATTAAGGGAGGGGGATTTTCAAAATGTACCATATCAACCTTACTTTTGTCCCATTAAAGACAATAGGATGATCACCATTAACTTCACTAAGATAACAGGCCAACATGGGTCACTTGTGAAAACCCCACACAAAATACCAACAAAATTAAACATTTTCAACACTCATTAACACTGTGGCGAATGTATATCAGGGCCTCTTTTGTCATAGTCTTATTTCATTCATTCTTCTAGACTGCATTTTAAATAACTCATGTCTTACAATATTTTGCATTCAGACACTATTTTTTTCTTGCTTTATAGCAGACTAGTTTAAAAGCAAATGCAATGATCTTTAAGGTTTTACTAATTTTGTTCTCTTTGTTATTTTTTGCTACTGGCCCCACATTTGTCTTAATAACAGATTAATTTTATTTACTAGTGCTGTCTATATGAAAGGTTGTAATCTGTGCTAACCAGTATTAAACCCAATTTCATAATTATTTGTGATAATAAAAATACCATTCTATAATTAGTTTTAATATCTTTACCAAACATTTTAGAAAATTAAACAAAACAGCATACATGTATTTAAATAAAGGCACAAAGCTGATAAACAGTAATATGTTTCAAATACAAATCTGAATTTATTCTCATAGTTTATTAAAATTAATTTTACCTTAATATAATGAAACATCTGGATTGTAAAGTTATTCCTGGAGTTTTCAAGAATAAGAGTGCCACCCATGTTAGAAGTTGTGTTGTGAAGGTCAAAAATAAGGTCATAGGCATCATCACTATCTTTTGGACCAAATACATGATTGATTTCCTGAGCTCTTCTTACTTCATATGGAATATCTTCTGTCATTTGCCTACTGTTAATATTATCACAAAGAAATTAATTAACTAATTCTATAGCTTTGCTGTCAAAAATGAGAGTACCTTTTCATTTGATTTTTTCATAATTAACTAGAATTGATACATCATATACAATTACCTTAACAAACTGTTTGATCTGTAAGAGGTTGTGTTTGAACTCAGCAAGTATTCAATATGCTAGTAGACAATATGATTTCTTGCTGTCTCATTCAGTATTTTGCAAGACTTCTCACCTAATCTAAAATTGTGTTTTACATTATTTTTGCTGTACTTCTTTGCATTGACTTTCAGTTCACAAGGGCTGAAACTGAAATTCTCCCTCTGTACATAAAGGCAGCACAAGATTTATGCCCCGTGTAAAGTCATTTCTAGGGCCCAATCCAACATTTGCTGAACACAGAAGTCTTTCAGTTAGTTCATGCCCTTAAACCTTGGTCCTCATCTATAATGTCTTTCATTGCTTGTTTCCTTTTTGATCTACTTCTTGTCATATTCTGAAGAGATTCTTAAGATATTTGATTTAAGTGCTCTTGCTCCATAAAGTAAATGATACTTATGAATTCCATCTGGAATCCTTTCCCTCAACATATTAGTAAGTTCCATCTCAATGTCTTTAAAACTAAATCAAACTGTTATTTTTAATATAGTTTATGGTTGTGAGATTTTACAGTTGAATGTACTGAACTTTATTAATTTAATTGTAAAATGGCATCTGATATGATGTCATATAAAATTATAGACTTCCTTTGTGCATTACTGTAATTGAAATGGAGAACTTCTTGGAATAAGGGAATGATCTAAGTACTCTGGGTAAAATCATGTCCTATTGTAGTCATTGAGAACTATACCATTGCCTTCAATGGGGCTGGGATTTCATACTTATTTTTGTAAAGCCATAGGTAATAGTATGTCTCCCACCTTGGGGGCGAGACTAGGGGGAAGGATAATAGTCTTCTAACAGTACTTTCTAATACTCAAGGGTTGGATTATCTGATGGGATTTACTGAAAAAAATATTAATACAGCTTATTCAAAAAGTAGTTCAGAAGAAATACTTTAAATTAGATAACCAGAGAGTGCCTTTAAGAAACCATTTGAATTTCAAAGCAGGTGAAATAATAAACAGAAAGACAAAGAAGTTATTCTAAATGGTTGATATATCTATGCATAAACAGTTAAAAAGTTGATGCAGACCTCAGTCTCTTGCAAAGTCATATTTATCTTATAAGTGACACTACCAATAAAACAATTCTCTCTTAGCTAAAATGCCAAATGAAAATGAATAGATGCATTGTAAAGACAATTACTTTTACACAATACGTATAATTTAAATAGTCTTTGCTCTTATCCACCTTTCTCATTAGGACCTTTGTGTTGTATAATTATCAAAGATATATCATAGCTAAAAATGCTTGGTTCACCTACCAAAGTCCACTTAAGCAGTTAACATCTCAAACAGCTTACATAAAGTTTCACTTAAAATGTCATTTATCATTGTAAAATAGCTTCTTAAATCTGAATAGTTGCACTTGGTTTTAGATTCTTTCAATCAAGAAATAATCACAGTGTAATCACTTTACTGACAATTTTGGTTGTATAATTTTGCCATACTATTCATATTTCAAACTTGACTATTTTCACATTTCATTCTACACTTTATGTGACTGAAATTTAAAATACTCTCACAATTTATAGAACATTTGTGTTCATTCTCAGAGACACTTAACATCATGTTTATCAATATTTAAGCTCTGTGTTTTAACAACTGATTATGTGGCTGCCAGTAGAGTGGCATTAGCAAAAGTCTCAAAATTAAAATGCTCATGGTGTTTATTTCAGGACATGTGAGAAATGACACACTCAATCAGAGTAATAGCATTAGTTTAGCTTCACAAGAATACAGCAAATTCTATATTGATTTTAAATATAGTATAACTTCCTGTGACAACCTGTCTCTTGTTGCACTAGCACTATATAAACAATGAATCAACTAAGTACAATCTCTTTGGTCTTTCTAGGTTAAGGGTCACTGAATCATGTGATTGTGGTGTTTATTCAAAAAAATTACCAATAAAATAATAAAAGAAGCTCCTGATAACATTTAAGGTAGAAAACTGAAAATACACAAGCACACAGTTATTCTTACCCAAGATTAGCAGTGTCAAAAACACGGTTCAGGTCACAGTCAATATATCTAGTACATTTCTTCACAGCTCTTGGATTGGTAATAAATGGTCTCACTGACAGCCCTGTTCTTTGAATCTCAGCTCCATTCTCCTGCCAATGCTTGACCAAAAATACCCCTGATAATTCATTGCCATGAGTCCCTCCAAAGATAGCTACTCTTCGTACAGGAGCCTCATGAACGACAAAACAGGAAGTCATTCTAATAAGTTGCTTTAATGTTTGCTGCAATCAAAACAGAAAATAGCAAAGTAAAACATTTGTTCCTAAGAAAGGACAGAAAATGTTTAATTTTTTTAAATCTCTCTAGACTAGATTTTATCTGAAGTGTATTAACATTTCTCCTAACAAGTTTTAAGAGTTGTCTGTTGCAATACATGGGTGTTGGTAAACTGACACTCCTCCCTTCCAAGACCTGCCCTTCTTTTTACCATATTTGGATAATAATATGTATAAATCAGCTAAAGATACAGTCACGTAGCTCAATAACTAACTCCTGTACTCAGTCTGTAATGTGTGTAATCAAAAACTATGCTAATGAAAAACAGTATAATTTTTAAATTGTACTTTAAAGTAATGTTCACATTCTACACTGAAAATCCACAGAATGCTAGCACTTCAAATTGGATATACCAAATTATTATTTTACATGTGTTTTATATCATATAGGCAGCACAATATGCAATAAAAATGGCTTACAGTGAGCAAAAATACACAAAAAAATATGAAGTTATGATTTCACATCTTAGGTACTGTAAGAGACAAAATGCTGAAAGCTCATGACTGTCTACCAAAGAAGTCTGTATGCGAGTACAGCTGGATTTTTTTGAGTATATTTATTGTTTGTGTGTGTATGTAGGTGTGTGTGTATGACAGTTTTATCGTAATTAACAACAGTGACTACAGGGGGCTTAATTAAAAATAAAATTCAATATTCACAACTGAATGTAATATTCTTGATCTCAATGTTGCAATAGGGTCTGCTAGCATGGATCTCTGTGGAAGTGCCTCTCAATATCTTCAGAGATCAAGAACTTGTTATTTTCCAAATTCAGAATTTTCCCATGATTCCAATACATATGCCATAACTATTATATACAAAGGATATTCTCAAAAGGAAATTAAACTATGCAGCTGTCACATATGTTCAATGACATCCTGGCAATATTTCATGAGCAGCATTATATCTGCAATCCCAATCCATTATATGGGGTATTCTAAAGTCTAGGCTAACCTATGTGTAAAAATTTCACTCATCCTTTCCTAAGGGCTTTTATCTTATAATAATACTAGAAGACTTACCTCCATTGCCCAGGTCCTTCAGCTCAGGGGGCAGGTAGTTTGTGGGGGGGTGCAGGATTTAGGGCAGGGCCTTGAAGATGGGGGGCAGAGCAGGAAGCTGGGAGTGTGATTGGTGCAGGAATCAGTGGGGGGCTGAGGAGGGGCTTGGGCCGGGGGCTGGGGATGTGAGGGGGTGCGAAAGTGAGGATTGGAGGGAGAGGAGGGGCTCAGGAAGGGGGCTCCCATCCAGTGGGACTGTCTCTCCCACCCCACCCCCAGCTGTTAGGGGCTTTCTCTACTCTCCCAGTGCCTCAGCCATTAGGGTCCTTTTCACTCCCTTCCCCTCCCCCCCCCCCAGTGCTCCTGGCCAGCAGGGGTCTTTTCTCTCCTTAAGCTCCATCAGTTACCAGGGGCCTTCCCCCACTAACAGCAGGGCTTTCTCCCTCTCCCCGTCCAGCGCTGCAGCCAAAGGTCGGGAGAGACGGGTTTGGGGCAGAGGGGCTATTTACTTGGTCTGGTGGCAGGCAAGATAGTCCCAGCCCCAGATGGTCACTCTCTTGGTGGTGCAGCTCCCTTGAGTGGTGACTACAGTATAACTAAGCCTTGCGCTCACTGTCTCCCATGGTCACTCTCAGTATCGCATCCCTCCTCTCTACCTCCTCCTTTCTACGTTATGAAAAACAGTCTCATTTCAGAAACTTACCATTTTCCTGGCACAACCAAACCCTGACCTTGCTTTAAGTTAAGATAAGAGGAAGCTGCATACCAAATTTGGTGGTCCTACCTCTTATCATGTAGGAGGAGTTCTTGAACAAACAGACTCACAGACAGACAGACAAGATGCACACCCTGAAAAATCAAACGTTTCAACAAGAAAAGCCAGCTTTTTATAGGCAACAGTAATCTGTACTAATTGTATTTACAACTCTGTAATGACTCACAGTGCACCACAGAGATACAAGTAAATCTACATTTCAAAGGCATAAAATACAATTTTTTGTCAAAATTTACTTTATGTTAGGATTTGTATAAAATGTATATTTCAATCATCCAGAAAAATATGTCACTGCTATGTGAGAAAGGTTTTAGAAGCAAGATTTGATATGTTAAAGGTATAAGACAAGAAAGCCGAACACAGGATTCAGACATCTTAACCAAATCTTCTAGCAGTGTATTCACATAATAAAACTTACACTTTAAATTTCAGCTTATTCATACTGATTTACCGAGTCTTGTCGTGAACTAATCTGGAGAGACTATGTTTATTCAGCCACCCAATGGTATTATTTCTTCACTTTAGTAACTTGTCACATAAAGGAAAAGAAGTGTAGTAAAGAATTGATTAAACAAACCAGGATAGTTATATTTTACACCAAAAGACTATTTTGTACCATCTTTTGACCCTCATTGCTTTTGGTCATGGATACAAAGCAAAGTGACTGAACAACTGATTCACATTTTGAATCTCGTTTATAGAATTTAAATACTAAAGCCCTTTGGAAAGTAAACTGTAAAATGTAATTACACAATGCTAGTAAATACAGTTTATATTTTATTGTTGAATGTGTGATAATGTTTATAATTCCTTACAAGAAGCTGAGCTGAACCACGGTATTTGTTTATACACTTACCTTATTTAACATGCAAGAAGTTTGTCTCCTAAGAAGAACTTTAATAGAAAAGAAACAATGCATTTCCAAACATGAGTCTAGGATTAAAGCCATGGACGCTTCTTTTATTCCCTTAAAGCAAATTAACTTCCAAAGAATCTTTAACTCCTGGTTTCCCAGTACTAACTCTAGTGGCTTTATGGCCATAAATGAAAAAAGAAACATTAAAAGAGTTTTCATTCTTCTGAGTTAAGATGCTGACAACAATATAATCCCTTATTACTGCAGAATGTGCCAACATCTATATTTTGTATCCCTGGAAAATTAATCGGGAACATATTTTGGTTTCTTTAATATAATTTTAGAAATGTTTTGGTTTTGCATTCCATAACTATTGCTGTGTGTGTGTGTGTGAGGGAGAGAGAGAGAGAGAGAGTGTCGCAATACTAAAAGCCTTAAGAGCAGGGTTGGGAAGACTTTGTACAGTTATTACTAATGATAATAGAAACTATTTAGGCTAAATCATTTTAGAGGTTCCTCTGTGCATTCTTCCCCTCAGTGCTCTCTATTGGAGTGACTGGCTGCCCTAAAGACTGGGGAGAGCTGAACTTGGCTGCCTCCATCCCTCCTAATAAATAGTTATCCCTGAAAACAAAATGCTAGGGCCAGTAAAATGTTCATTGTAATGCTATATCTAGACAGCAGCGCTATTTCGGGATACCGGAAGTATCCCGAAATAGCTATTCCACGTCTTTAAACGCACCCATTATTTCAAAATAGATTTCGAAATAATGGGCACGCTATTCCAGCGTCCCTGTAACCCTCGTTCCACAAGGGTTAAGGGACTTGTCAGAATAGCGCTTTATTCTGAAATTAGATCAAAATAAGATCTGAAATTTGCGTAGCTCAAATTGTGTCTTATTTCAACCTACAGATGCAGTGGAGATCCACCCTAACTGTATAGGTCAGTGCGGTCTGGTTGGAATGATATTTGCCAACTTGCTTATGGCATCATAATGCTAAGAGTGACCCTTGCAGCACTACTTTAAAAACAAGACGCCAGTGATGATGCACCACAACAATAAGGGCTCCTTCCCTAGGGTAGGAGAGTGCACACAACTGGTGCCAGACCAGGAGGAAGGGACAACCGCCAGTTTTTTAGCTAGTATATCTCTACTGCAGTAGTCTGCTGAATTGAACGTCTTCACTGACATCAAATTGATTACAATGAAGAAGATGACTAATAATATCTGTAACTGCAAAGACTAGGTAGGTTTTATTCTATCCTGACAACTGGAGCTTTTCACCCCAAAGAAATGAAGCCTTTGTTTATTATACTCAATTGATAGCCCTGTTAAGCATACTATTAATTTTTAAAGTTTTTTTTATGAAATACCATTTGTGTATCTTGTAAAGGCACCAGAACTTAGGGTAGGGGCGAGTCTAAAAACCAAACAGAGCTCCATTCTTTTAGCTGGGTGTGATTGTTTTCATTGTGAGATTCCCAGGCATTTTATTTTCATAATTTTTTTTTCCTTGCAGGGGCAAAAGCCCGCCCAGAACTGAAGGAAAAAGCCACCCAGAGGATGAGCGAAAAGAAGCTAAGGCGAACCCCAGCCCACAGCTAAGGGCGGAGGGGAAAGCCTGACACAGGCGGAGGAACGGGGATACGTGTAGGTAATTAGTGTTCAGGGGGATTGAGTGCAGGTTTCTGGCTGAGTTCTGGGCACTGTCCTGTGCAAGCAGAGAGGCAATAAAATACAAGAGTTTATTCTTTTCGTGCAATCTCCTTGTTTATGCTTCACCCCCCCCTCCCCCCAGCCTCCGCACACACACTCAGGGAGGCTCCCTTATCTGTTGAGAAAAGGCGCGAGGACAGTGGAAACACGCGCTAGCCTGCGCTTTCCCGCCTCCGCCCCCCTCCCCCCGCGCTGGAGTAACGGTTTTTTCCAGCCGTTGATTTTTGGCGGGCTCAATCCGCCTTCCCTCAGCTCCGGGCAGAGTTTAACCCCCTGGGCGCCTGAGTTTTCTTGCGTTTCCCCTCAGCCCCTTGTCCTGTCCCTGGCTTGGCCCTCCGTCCTCAGCAGTGGACACGGTTTAACCTCAACGTCAAGAAAGCAAAAGCCATTGTAAAAATCACACCCCGCACAACAAGCTCTTCAAGGCATACAATTCAGTTAGAGGATTGCCTGTGCGTTTTATTTTGTTTCGTTTTGCAAATCTCACACCTTCATTTTCATTGATGCGTTGGGGTACCACCAAAAAGTGTTTGACATAGGAATGATTACAGACCTCAGGGCCACATTCTGCCCTGATCTATGCATGCACATTTGTGGCTGATGTCCATGGCATAAATCAGCTAGACTCAGCAGCAGTTCTCAACCTTTTCCAGATGGGGACCCATTTTGACAATTCAGGAAGACTTGGTGACCCAGGGCAATTCAAAAATGAGAATGGCTTTTTAAGAGCCATGTAGGGAGACACCTGGTGACCCTTTTGAAATGTAATGGCACCCATATTTGGGTCCTGACCAATAGGTTGGGAAACCCTGAGCTAGAGAGTCTATCTTTTGTATTAGGTAGTTGGGCTCTGATCCTACAAACATGAAAGGCAGAGATAAATAAACATGTACATAAGTATTTTCAGCATCTTACATGCTAAGAATAGGGGCAACTAATTTATGTGTTTGTGACTTTTTATTTTTATTGTTAATTTTAGTAAATCATTTAGGGCTTCATTCTGCAAACAGATGATAATATTTTGCAAGATCACCCCTCATACAATTTGGCCAATTCCAATTCTGCTATCTGTTCAGGTTTTCCCTGTATCATCACTTTTTTGAGATAGCTGTCCTGGGAAATCTCTGAGGGTACTTAGTAAACACTGCCAGTTGTCCAGATTTATGAGCTCAGTAAATGCTGCCAGCTATCCAGTTTGGTGGGTTGTCCAGTTTTAGGAAGTCCTGTTTTTTCAGGTGTTTTGGGTTTTTGTTCCTCAGAAATGGCAACCAGAAAGTCAAACATTTAAAATAAATGTCAGCCTCCTCCCCCCTCCCCAAGAAAATATTAGTTAAGAATCACAAGATTAAAACCTATAAATTGGGAGTTCTTTTTATTTTTTTACATTTCTGAGGCTTTAAGGTGTACATTACTTGTTTCATTTTTTCAAGCTTTTCTCTGCAGCTGGGGTTAAAATCTAACTATTTAGCGATCAAGCTATCTATCTATCTATCTAATGAATGCTATGATTCTCATGTATTCTCTTGATTTCAGCAGGTGAGGCATCATAAAAACACCCAGTATCTCAAGACTCATAATAAATTGAAAAAAGTTGGCATCACTGCTCTAATGCCACAATTACATATCACTTTACAAAAGTGTCACAGAACTCATGTAAATATCACATCTAGACATGCACAAAATTTAATCATTCTGTTAGGGTGTTTCTTCACTGCACCATAGGTCAAAATAAGATACTCAATTTGAGCTACACAAATTGCGTATCTTATTTCGATGTTATTTCAAAATAGCTTATGTCTACACCAGGGGCGTAGCGAGGGGAGGCAGCTGCCCCTGGGCACTAAGGCGAGCGCAGGGAGAACATCACGGGTGCGTCTGCTACGGCCATGGCTGCTGCGGTGGGGCCAGGCTGTCACAGTGTTGCCTGCACTTTTTTCCCTGCGCTAGCCCTAGTGTGGCGCCCAGGGGCAACTGCCCTCCTCCTTGCTCCCCGCCTCCTCCCCGCTATGTCCCTGGTCTACACAGCACTCATTTTGAAATAAATCTCTTCCAAAATATCCCTTACTTCTCATGGAATGAGGTTTACAGGGACGTTGGAATAGCAAGCCCGTTATATTTCAAAATAATGGGTGTACTCAAAAGACATCGAATAGTGCTGCAGTGTAGATGTAGCCTAATAGTGATTTTACGTGAACAAATACGTGACACGAGGTCAATGAAATGAAAGCCATTTAAACAGTTAAAGTGAAATGAACTCACTGTTTCTGCTTATAATAATGTAATGGATTAATCAGAAAGGAAACATAGCAAACAAAAATTCATGTATGTCAAATGTGAATGTATTTTAAAAGTTAACTTTTGTTAATTCTACCCACAGAATCTCCAGTTTATAATTATTCACTGATGGATTCTGGCCACATCAAATGCCTCCTGCAAAAGGGAAGTTTTTGGCCTAAGCAAATTTATCTCTTTCATTATTTTCATATCCTATACAGTGACACTATTTTTCATGAAATGGTTAACCTTTAGTTCTTATTCATAATCATAAGGCATTCCATTTTTATAATTAACTTTTTAGGATTTATTATAGTGCCACACTTTATAACAAAGTTATGGTTAAGTCATCACTTTCTTTTTAATTTCCTATTCTCAGGGATTTACACAAAATTACCTTTTGAATTGAAAGTTTTAATTATTTGTTTTCAGTTCAAAGGTTTTTTAGAAGGTTTAAGTTTATTAAAAATAAACCAGGATAAATATAGATGTAATTATGCAAATATTTCCTTTTACTTAAAAAATGGGGGCCTGATCCTAGAAAGTCACACTCATGTGATGTAATTTTATGCACATTCATGGTATTATAGAAGTCAGTGAGGGTACATCTGCACAGCAGACCTAAAACTGAAATAAGCTACGCAACGTGAGCTACATCAGATGCATAGCTTAAGTCGAAATAGCTTATTTCAGCTTTTGGTGCTGTCTACACAGCAGGAAGTCCAAGAAAGAGCACTCTTCCTCTGACTTACCTTATTCCTCGTAAAATGAGGGTTACAGGCGTCAGAGTAAGAAGTCCTCCAGCACAACAGTATTTTGACACTATGTAAAAATAACTGCTTGTAGTGTAGACACAGATTATGTTATTTTGGAATACCGTCAGTTATTCCAAAATAACACTGCTGTGTATATATACCCTGAGACTACTCACAAAATGAAGTTAAGAATATGTCTAAATTGGTACATACAACTGTTACACAAATAATGAAGTGAAGTTAATGAAGAGCTGCATGTACTTTAGCTATATTTAAAATGTGAATTAGAGGTTTTTTCCCTACAGGTAGATTTAATTGAAATATAACTTTCATATGGTGAATTTGGAATAGTGAATAAATTATCACATATTTGGATATTGTGAAAGAAATGAAGAGAAATTTAAGTGACAGTTCAACTCGTAGCACAGCAGGTATTAATAACTTTTTATTACTGTACAATTTGAAAATCATTTTATCAATGTATTTATCCAATTTCTGCAAATATTTCCTGCTAAGCCAGACCCTAATGTTCAAACCGAGCTCCACTTAAATGTGTATGGGTATGTCTACACTGCCACCCTAGTTCGAACTAGGGTGGCTAATGTAGGCATTCGAACTTGCAAATGAAGCCTGGGATTTAAATATCCGGGCTTCATTTATGTTCAGCGTCGCCATTTTTAAATGCCCGTAGTTCAAACTACCTGCCCGCGTTACATGCGGCACTGACTAGGTAGTTCGAATTAAAGCTCTTAATTCGAACTACTGTTATTCCTCCTGCAAGGAGGTTTAACGGTGTTCAAATTAGGAGCTTTAATTCGAACTACCTAGTCTGTGCTGCGTGTAGCTGCGGGCAGGTAGTTCAAACTACGGGGCATTTAAAAATGGCGGCGCCCGTGAACATGCAAATGAAGCCTGGGATATTTAAATCCCGGGCCTCATTTGCAAGTTCGAATGCCTACATTAGCCACCCTAGTTCGAACTAGGGTGGCAGTGTAGACATACCCTATGTTATTGAAGCATTGAGGTCATAGTGGTAATGTTGCATGCAGTGGAACCTCCACAGAGTGAGGAGCTTAGCACATGTGCAAGTGTTTGCAGCCCAGGGATTTTACATGGTAAACGTTTCAGGGCAAAGGTTTGTCTTCTGTGTGATTTACTATACTTTAGGTGATATAAAATCTTTCTATATAAAAAAGTTTTTCGTGCCGGGTGACAGAATGATGTCATCACACTCATGCTCTCTGGCCACGAAAGCAGCCAGAAATGAGAGTTGGAAAGCATAGAGAGCACATGGCGCAACCCTCTAGTAAACAATAAAGATAATAATCATGGATGGAAATGTTAATTAAATAATTATAATTTACCCGTTTTCCAAATGCAAAATGTAGATTGTTTATCCCTTAGCCAGAAAGATTTGATGGCTTTCCAATGATATACAATACAGTTATTTTAATTTATATTTAGGTTGTCTACCTGTACCACTGTTCAATCAGAAAAAAAGAACCAGACAGCCACTCACATCAAATCCACTTAAAAATGAAGCAAGTACCAGTGCTGTGACTCATAGTTATGACTTTTCTGCTAGAACAACAGGTAAATAAGCTTTAAAAAAAAACCCAACAGTTTTAATGGAATTTTTATTTTTAACTTTATCATAACATTTTAAAAAGTAATCTTTATCTAGAGTTCATAAACATGCTCTAAGTTTTCTATAGAAAAATTCATTTTGTGAGAGAAAAATATTTCACTCTTTTCTGTCCCACAGTAAGTTTCTTTCTACTCTGTATAATTAAGCCATTTTAATGTGTGCCTCCAGGGAAGTTGACTTTTTTCTGTTTTACAGAATGAAGTAGCATGCTGGCATTTAAATGGACTCGCTTGAAATTGTGACCTTTTATTTTTGGGTGATTTCAATAGAAATTCAAGGTCCATGTTACAAGATGGAAAATTTATAGTGTGCTATTGTAGTCTTGTAAAAGAGAAATAATCTGTCTCCAATACTGTGGTTTTAAAAGGTTAGGACCCAGCATTCTGTCACGATTATTTATTGTTAGTAGTGTTATCCCTATTATTACTGCTTAAAATAAAAGTTTCTTTGTGCTAAATACAGACAGTTCTAAAACTAATAGCTTAAGCATTAATTAGAAAAAAAGTTAATTAAAATTCACTTTGAAAAAAGTTGTGTGATTATAAACATCAGTCAACCAGATTCCCCATTGATCTGGGCACAGAAGTGAAATTAAGACAGACACATGGATGGATTTTAAAGTGGCAGGCTAAAACTTTTTATTCAACTTAAACACGGGAGGAATGCCACACACTCATCACCCATATTCTCATAAACCATGCATTTTAAGTGGTTTCAGCATGGGGATTACAGGCTCCTACGAAATAACCCATCACTGGAGGTACACTTTCCTTTGCCTTCCTCTCCCTCCCCTCAGATTCTTATCTTGCTCAGAATCCTACCAATCCCACCCCTTCACTAAAGGGACAGAGAATGCTGAAGGGTGGGGACCTCCATCCATAGGTGCCACAAGGAAGGTAAAAAAGCTCCCTATGCCTCTGGTAATTGACTCTCATGAGACAAAATCCTTCCTGACCTCAAATAGGGAATCAGTGAAATTTGCCAGGCTGGATTCCTCCTTCTTAGTTGCCCAGTTGGTGGGGAGGGGGCACTGATTGCTCACATCCTCTAGCTCCAGGATATAACAGGTAGGAAGGGGCCATTTGGAGTCTCTTTTGGTTCCATCCCTGGAGCTAGGGGATGTGAGCCAATCAGTGCCCCTCCCCTCCATCTGGGCAACAGGTGCCAAAGACTCCAGTAAAGTGTGGGAGGAGGTACTTGGTGTCCTTCAGCAAGTGTCTCTCTCCATCCCTGCTGTAACTGTCCCTTTGCCCACCAGCTCTATCAAGTTCTCCCGCTTGTTGTGGCAGGTGAATGGCATTTGATTACTTATGGCATATAAAGCACACACAATTCTTTGCAGGAGGGGGCCTAAGTATATTTAATATTTTTCCATTCTGTATTTTCAATTTTTATCCATCTTTGTCTTTTAAGAATTAGGGTGGGAAGTTTCAAAGCCAGAGCTGGCTCAACTACAGAAAACAACCAACAGTGGGTATGTAAAAATAAACTTTTTTGTCTTCTGTGTTTATTTTAGTGCCTTATACATTTAAATATTTCACAAAACACAATTCACACGTTTAATCTATAAATCAGGCTGCTACTCTGTCATTCTAACATTTAAAATGTTACTTTGAAAGTCAAATAGAAACTTCTGTGGCTCCTTCCCTGTTGAAACAACAAAATGCATCAAAGTTTAATATATCACATACTGGAAAGAACCTGAATATTATGAGGTTGGTAAAATTTGGAATTTCTTCTTATCATTAAACAGAATAACACTTATTCTCAAGTGAAAGTACATCTGATATTTGTTATATGTTTCCATATTCTTGTAACATTCAAAAGAATCTTAGTTGGCAATGTTGCATATCTATTTTTAACTAATAATTTCTTTCTAATGATATATTAACCTCTTTGGGAATAATTACCAGATATGTACACTGCAAAGTGTATTCTGTACACTTTCAAACCAAATTTGCCTTTTTATGTAAACAATTATCAACAAAATATTGTCCATTTGTTGAATCAGCAATGCCTTCAGAATGAAAGGTGATAAATAGCAAGATGTTGGAACTTCTGGAATAATTAGGAAAAATTCAGGAGTCCATTTCTCTAATTTGTTACTTTTAATTTCAGATGTTATTTCAAAAAATAATTTTCAATTGCAAAATCTTTGTTTAAGCCACTACCCATGTACATTGATAAATGGTACAACCCAATTTATTGTTAAAATTCCAAAACATATATATTGCACACATGGAAGGGTCTGTTCTGCCTCCATGTCATAGACCATATTATGCCATGAATTTTCAAGCAGAATTATGTAGCTATGCTGAATTTTGCTTATAATTTGGTGGTCTAAGTTAGCCCCAGGTGCCATACACCTATTGACTAACTTGGGAGTCCTAGGGAGTCCTAAATTGGGAGTTAACTTGAATCTTAACTGGAAAGTCAGTATCAAGCCTTATTACAATCCAGGTATGTGATTGCTTGGGGCTGTGATTTTTTGGAGGCTCCAGTACCATGGAAACACTCCTATTCACAAGATAGTTCTCTCTCTATAACCACTGCAAGACCAATGGGAGCGTAAATATCTTTCTGACAAGACCTCCCTAAACTCACCTCTATTGGCAAGACTGGAGGTGGAAGCAGTTCATTGGCTTTCTTTATGAAGTGTACAGTTCTGAAATCATAAAGCCAAATTTACAACCTATTGTAGGAGGTATTTTTTGAGTGGTGACCATGGGGTAAGGTTCACAAAGGTATTCTTTTCCATCAGTTGGAGAACTTACTTTTACTGTGTATTTAATTTGAGAAAATGATTTTAAGGCTCTGATTCTGGAAAGCATCCCTGTTGAAGGTATCAGTTGAAACATTTAAAATCCATTGATGTTAATGAAAGTTAAGCACATGTGTAAAATTAACCACATGCTTAATCATGATACTGAATAAGGATAAATTTAAGTACATATTTAAATGATTTATCTGGGCTTAAAGCATTACAGTGTGTTTTTTAAAAGGCCACAGAATAATCTATGGAATGCATTTATATACATTTTGAATATGCAGGTCAATATTTCAATAGGTATTGTGATACTGAACCATGTATAATGTTACACTACAGAGAAGAAGAAAAGAATAACAGTGCTCAAGTTTGGAACAGAAATGAGCATATGTCGCTAAGTAGCAGAGCCAATTTAATATCTGATAGTGGAATCATTCAAAAGTTTGAGAATACCTCATATAACCTGAGAACTGTTCAGCAGCCCAAACTACCTGACCATTATACGACATCACAGCATATTGAGACAACTGTAACAGGACAAAAATGTTCATCCAAAGGACAATGGCCAATTATACCCAGCACCACGTCAAAAAGTCTACAGGATCATAGTCCAGCATATACATTTAAACATTATATTCAACAAAATAAAGTTAATGGAAAACAATTTGATCATGTTCCAGAAGACAAAATGATTCAGGTAAAAATTTGGGGAGTAGGAAGGGGAAGAAATTACAGGCCTCAGGACATCTCCCAAGAAAACAATAAGGGAACAAATGCTTGTTGTGGGAGGAAATTGTTTGGGTGAAGATGAATCTACCATGAATTATAGTTTTGGGAGGCCTCCATGAATTCAACTTTGGGAGGGCTTGGAATTACGAATTTCACTTTAAAATTACTTAATATTTCCAAACATTTGAAGACAATTATCACTAGGTCCTGTGACCACACACTCACTCTGGTCAGCCTCCTGCTCAGAGTCCTGGGTTTTTCTTAGAACTATCACAGGAAATTTTGTGGAAATGTTGGAAGTTACATTTTGGATTTGTGTTAAAGGAGGACATGCTCTCACTTTAATGTAATTTATTTAAATAATTTTTACTAGTGAAATAAAATTACGCTTCTTCAAGTCACATATTGTGAGGGATACAATATAGAGGTAATTAATGGATCTTATTCTTCAACTATTTGTTGAATGGTGAAGAGTTGCCCCACTTGAAGAAAAGCTGGCTTTGTCTCCTAGTTTCTGTAGTTGAAGTTATTTTCTGTATGGAGAACAAATATATCTCTTTATGAATTTACTCATGTATTTACAAAACCTTTTTCATATTTCTTTGCACATGTCATATCTCTTGTTAATGCAGCTTAATAGAAATAGAAATTATGACTGATTTTATAAGTTTAATCTCTCCTTCAATTCTTTAAATCTCTACTTACTTTTGCTTCAGCCCTCAGTCTTACATTTTTCTTTTCTCTTTTGCTACATGCAATTTCTGTCAAAAATAGCACAAATTTAGACTAAACAATGTTTTCATTACTTATTTTTAAATAAAAATCCCATCCTACTTACAGATATAATTTTCTTTTTCTTTCTCTGTACCCCCACGGTATGCCATACATTCACAATTAATAATAATTATCTATTTGGTCAATGCTGATTTACATGGTAGTACAGTTAAAATAAAAAACAGAATAGCTTTTCATTATTGATTAGCTTTATTTGTATATGTGTAATGGGGGTAGAACTGCCTGCTGGTTGTCCTGGAAATTACCTCCTTAGGTGATACCTTCGTACCATCACTCCTTCTCTTGGACCCATGTTTCTCCAAGGATTGCGGTGTCCTCTTCAGCAATGCAGCTCTCCTGCTGTGCAACACACCATGCTTTCCCCCTTCCAAGGGACATGCAGTCCACTGTTCAGCTGCTTCCCTTCAGTGACCAATTGCAGTCCAGGGTCTAGCTACTTTCCTGAGTGGCCAACTGCAGTCCATAATTCTGGGGCTCCCATGTAGCTCCAGCACCCTCTTTGCCCTTGTGTCAAGGTCTCAGTCTACAAACACCAGAGCCATCCAGGAGCTGTCTCCCACTTGGCCAGTTCCTGCTCACAGGACTGCTCTGCCCAGTGTGATGGCAGTTCTCTCAGCGCTCCAGAGACATAGTCCTTCCTTCCTGGACTCCCAACTAAAAACTCCCTTCCTCTGCCCTGATGCTTCCTTTTCATATGGACCGGCTTGGCCCTCATTGGCTGCTCCCTTCAGCCTTTTTCTCATTGGCTGCTCTAGCTCAGCCTCCCTAAGACTTTTTAAACCCCTTTTCTGCCAGTAAAGGGCAGTCACTCCATCACAGTATTTTAGCCAACTGCTAATCATGAATTTGTCTCTATCTGCTACTTAGCATGAAATAGATGGTGCAAATTTGTGTGTTTCTGGCATGTTTACATTGTTTCTTTCATTGCCAGAAATTGTTTTCCACTTGGCTGGACTCATATCAGTTGTCTAGTGCCTATCTATGGGATCTTGTCCTACTTAGTCTCTCCAACTAATGCAGATTTTGGGACTTGTGTTCTTAAGCCATTTAGAAATATTAGAAAGTCTAGTCCCTAAATAAAATCTTCATTTTTACCATCTGTATGGGTGTGAGTAGGAAGGAGGGTTGAGTGACTATTGTTTTGAACAGGGGTACTTATTTGAACAGAAAGAGAATTCTGTGACTTTTGTGATATCATAAAACAAGTTATACTGAACACTAATATATTGGTGCTTTTTAACCTAAATAAATTAAATAAAGTGTTTATTTTAAATACTGGATAATTAACATAAGAACAATGTCCAACTGCCTATCTGACGTTAAAGACTTTAAAGATTTCTATTTAACTTGAGTTCTCATCTTCCCTTAAAAGAAAATTCCAGCATATCAATTAAAACTCAAAGAAAAAGACAATTCTCTGAGAATTATATGTGCAGTCATTGAAAGTATGAAACATTGGAGCCAGTATACTTATAAAATTGCACTCTTATTTGAAGTGTTAGGTATGTATAGTAATGTATGCTGTTAATAAGAATACTGATAGTTCAGTCCCACAAGCACAATGTAGTTTTTACGGTTGTGTGACAACAGTATCAATATTTAAAGAACCAGTTCTCAGATTTTGATTAATCTTTGACTCATATCCCTTTTAATATTGACATGGGCCTCCAATTAATTTCATATCCAAACATTTGTCCATACATCAAGGAGACCAAAATATGAGCGTAACACAATAAAATGTATCACTCTACAATATTTAAACTCTCCTATCTTAATATTTCTACTGTTGTCTTGATTTCTGTAATAATAGTTCCTAGCCAAAGTTCCAGGGCAATATAAAATTAACTGTGCTAATTTAATCAGTGGCTTAGGCTGATATAAAGAAGTGTGAATTTCCAGGGGATGAGAATGCTACTGGGGATTTGGTAGCACTGTGCAAAGCAGCCAGAACTCCACATACAGATGGGTGCAAAGGTAAAGGCATAGAGGACAGCACATCATCAAAAGTGGGCTACCTGAAAAGGGTATGGCCATAGTAACTAGAGCAGTGTTTCTCAACCATTTTTTATAAAGTACCCCTTTAAAAAAAATTATAAGTACCCCATTTTTAAAAAAAAAATTATAAGTACCCCCTTTAAAAAAAAAAGTATCCCCAGTACCTACAGTTTTCAGACACACATTTTTTTTTTTCTACCATTGCAACACATTTGTTTAAACAACTTAATCGTAGCCGGGCGGGCGGTGAAATGTTTGGGTGTAAAAAGTACAAAAATAATAAAGCACTGTAAAATTTAAAAGAAAAATTCAGTTTTCTTCATATTTCAGTTGTGTTGATGTACCCCCCAGATGTCTCTCCAGTACCCGAGGGTATTCGTGCCACTAGTTGAGAAACACTGAGCTAGAGAGTCCACTGAGCCAGTTCTATGAAGAAGTTCTTTTTGGTAGAGTTCTCATTGGGATATGATACAAATTAAAACTGCCTCCTTCATGTCAGTTAATCTTTGTAGATCATGGGCTTTATTAGTGCTCTAATGGTTACATCCTGGTTTACTTATTGACATTGTTTAGGCACACTTGATTCTGCAGTAACGCCTGGGGCATATGGAGCAAAAAGTTTTGTCTTGAAAGATGGAAAGGAGAGTTTGCCATGTGTATTTTATGAAATTGTAAGTATTTTCTATATTTATACAGAATGCACTATATGTGGTGCAGTTAGGAGGTTAATAACATGTATTCTGTTAAAACTAATTTCTAATGTAGAAAAGAAAGCTAAAAGCTGGACTGTTCACTTTCCATACAAAGAGAATAAACTGCTTATTGGGTCTGGGCAGTAAATACAGTTGCAGTTCAGGCAAGTCCAAGCCTGTTTTGCTAAAACATGTTGAGGAATGTTTGTACAAGTGTCTGGGGGCTACCTCAGATCAAATTAATTTTAATCAGAGTTTGTTTAGGTTGTGGAAAAAAGGGTTGGGATTTTGAAAGGAAACAACTGTAAAGCAGAGGTTATGGGGCAATGTTCATTCTTTTTCAAGGTGTGCACTGCATATTTTTATTCATACTTTACACACCACAACTCCATAGTGCTGCTGAGCTTTTGGAGCCCTATAGAAAATGAGTTCTTGTCTGGATTGTAAGAGCGTGCGTTCATAGCACTGACCATTCAGAAATGAGGCTATAAAAGGGCCATGCAGTTCTGGCAGATATTTGCCTTCTGTCTATGGTTAGATGCAGATGTAGGAAAACACTCCTTGTACCCAGAGGAGTTTAATGTATGTAATTCTGATAAAACTCAATTCTTCTCATAAAACATATATAGCAATAAGTTTTCTTTTACCTCAGTTTGTTGTTGGTTTTTTTTTTTTGTTGTTGTTGTTTTTTTGTTAAGGTAATATGTGCATACCTCAAGCTAGCCCTGGACAAAAGTTATTGTGGGTTTTTTTGTCTGTGAGAACCCAGTATCTCCTCTTTCTGTTCACTAAGACATTTTTTATGTTGCTTCCTGGTACTTAGAGCAGCTTCCCTCAGAACATATTTTCTGCAGCTCCCTTCTTCCAATGGAACTATTTTTCCTAAGCGCTAGAGGTACAGAGATAGACAAACAAAGTCTTTCTGACAGCTCCTCTGAGACATGCTGCCAGAGAGTGGTCAAGAACTGCAACAGACAGTAGTGCTGACTGTAGTGCTGCACCCATTATTTAGCTTTGAGGAATCCCCCAATAACACTATTATTCTTCAGATATTTTGAAGAATTTAGTTCATGTCAGAAAAAGGAATTAATATTCAATTTGCAGATGATACTAAACTACTCAAGATAGTCAAGTCCAAAGCAGACCGTGAAGAGCTTCAAAAGGATCTTTCAATACTAGGTGACAGCAACAAAATGGCTAATGAATTTTAATGTTGATCAACGCAAACTAATGCATATTGGAAAACATAATCCCTACTATACATATAAAATTATGGGGACAAAATTAGCTATTACTACTCGAATCATTGTGGATAGTTCTCTGAAACATGCACTCAATGTTCAGGAGCAGTCAAAGCAAACACAATGTTAGGAATCATAAAAGGGGTAGAGAATAAGACAGAGAATTTCTTAGTGCCTGTATATAAATACATAGTATGCCCACATCTTGAATACTGAAGTTGTGGTTGCTGCATCTCAAAAACAATATCTTGACATTGGAAAAAGTTCAGAAAAGATCAACAAAAATCATTAGGGGTGTGGAATGGCCTCCATGTGAGGAGAGATTAATAAGACTGAGACTTGTCATCTTAGTAGTCTAAGGGGGAATATGATTGAGGACTATAAAATCATGACTGGTGATGAGAAAGTAAATAAGAAAAAGTTGTTTACTTGTTCCCATAAAATAAGAACTAGGGGTCACCAAATGAACTTAATAAGTAGCTTTAAAACCAACAAAAGGAAGCATTTCTTCATGCAACCCACAATCAACCTGTGAAACTCCTTGCCAGAGGACATTGTGAAGGCCAAGATTTTAACAAAGTTTGAAAAAGAACTAGATAAATATATGGCACATAGGTCCATCAGTGGCTATTAGCCAGGATATGTAGGAATGGTGTCCCAAGTCTCTGTTTGTCAGAAGCTGGGAATGGGCAACAGGATGATCGCTTGGTGATTAGCTGTTCTATTCATTCCCTCTGGGGCACCTATCGTTAGCCACTGTCAGAAGACAGGATACTGGGCTAGAGGGACCTTTGGTCTGACCCAGTATGGCCATTGTTATGTTCTTAATTTTTTTTATTATCTCTTGAAATAGGATCGGGAGCTTCCAAGATTAATTAGAGGTCGTGTCCATAGGTGCATGGGAAACTATGACAAAAAAAGGAATGTCTTCAAGTGTGTGTCTGTAAGACCTGCAACTGTTGTAGAACAAAGAACTTTCCAAGAATTTGTTAAAATTTCAGATGTTGAGATGAGAGAATATGTGAAAACAATGAATGAGATTTAAAAGTAATGTTTATTTAAGCAGTAATTTAAAATTGAGGTCACACTCCTGTTGATCAGTAAGCATAAAGGCTACACATCGTGAGAATTTACAAAACTCATATTAAAATATTCTTGTATTAAATACTTGAAAACACAATGAAAGTATGTATGTAAAAATTAAAATAAAATTGTTCCAATTTGTTACTAACACTATATTTGTTTGTTTACTGTGCTACATTTTTTTGTTGTGTGGTTTGTTAGATTTTATTGAAGGGCTATGGATGAAAATATAGAATTTTGGTTATGCATACATGAATTCAAACAGAATTTCAACTTTTAGTTAAACTCATATGCCCTGAATATAAATAATCAGTGGATTTCACAGTGCTATCATGGAAAGAGGAGAGAACACCCCAGTCATAGCATAGTTTCCAATCCCTTTTATCTAACCTTGTGGATACAGCTATACGGCCCATAGAAGACTGAAATGGGAGATGTACATCCCCACAGGCAATCCACTGAAGAGTTCAGCTAGGAGCCCCATGTTGGGAGGGCAGTGCAGCGGGGAATTTTGGACCCAGCGGCCGGGCAGAAGCAGGGACGGCAGTGGCCATGGAGCTCTGGCCCTGATGGTGGCCAGGGGAGCTCTGGCCCTGGTCATGGAGCTCTGGCCCCAGCAGCAGCCAGGGAGCCTCAGCCCCAGCTGTGGAGCTCCGGCCCCAGTGGTGGCCAGGGAGCTCTGGTCACAGATGTGAAGCTCCTGCTTTGGTACGCCAGTGGCAGCCAGGGAGCTCCAGCCCCAGCAGCAGCAGAGCCAGTGGCAGCTATAGAGTTCTAACCCAGGGCTCCCCAGCTGGGTAGGTGGCAGGGGGGCTAGGGCTGAAGCCAGGCAGCAGCGGGGCTGGAGCTCTATCCCAGGAACAGGAGAGCAGCACAGGCCATAAGGGGCGGGGCCTCCCCTGGTCATTCGGGACTGGTCAGAACCCAAGGGTTTCAGACTAGGTTAGCTCCAGCTTGTACTGTAGTATCACTTAAATTTGCAAAAAAGGCATCTGTCAGAAAAGTTGCAGCCAGCATTGAAACTGGACTACAAAAGTTTCCTTCCTTTTTCTGGCTCTCCCAAAGCCCATGTAGAAGTTTTTCTACAGAGTAGAATAACAGGCACTGTCAAGATATTCTGGGATGGCGCCTCTCTTTGGTATTTATCTGGTCCCCATTAGGGACGTATCCAATTGCCTCAATCTTTAATATATCATCAACATCAATGTGAACTAGGAAAAAAACGGTTACTTACCTGTAATTGTTGTTCATCGAGATGTGTTGCTCATGTCCATTTGAATTAGGTGCGCATGCGCCGTTTGCTCTGATTCCAGAGCTTTTCCCCAGCGGTATCCGTCAGGCCAGCAGGGAACCCCCTAGAGTGGTGCCGACATAATGGTGAATAAATACCCCTGCTGGCCCTCCCCTCAGTTCCTTCTTGCCGGAGAAAACACTCCAACAAAGGAGGTGAGGTGGGTATCGAATGGCCATGAGCAACACATCTCGAAGAACAACAGTTACAGGTAAGTAACCGTTTTTTTTTCTTCGAGTGATTGCTCGTGTGCCTTCAAATTAGGTGACTCCCTAGCCAACACCCTATGGAGATGGGGTCAGAGAACAACAGAAATTACGGTAATGCAGACTACAGCACCGCAGCCCACAGGGCTGCATCTGCTCTAGCTTGCTGAGTGATTGCATAATGTGTTGCAAATGTGTGCACCGACAATCATGTGGCTGCCCTACAGATGTCCACTATGGGGACCCTCGCTAGGTATGATTAATCAGCCCTGCCCAGTCAGTCAGCTCCTTGCACAGAGCCCTGAGCCTCTGACCAGGCGGGGCTGATTAATCACCTGTGAAGCTGTGCTATGGTGCAGCTTAGAGGGAACACTGGTTGCAAGCCCCAGCTGAGGCCTGAGCCCGAGTAGGAATGCGCTGTGATTCTTGGTGGTATTCTGCCTGCTAACTCATAACATTCTTTTATAAAGGACGTGATCCAAGAGGGCAGATGCTGCGCTGACACTGGCCTGCCCTTCATTCTTTCCGCTATTGCAATAGAAAGTTGCGGTGATTTGCGGAATTCTCTCGTTCTCTGTATATAAAAAGCTAGCGCTCTCTTTGCATCTAGGGAATGTAAGGCCCTCTCCCACACATCCCCTTTTTCCAAGCGTGAGATTTTGGAAAAAATACGGGGTAATAGATATCCTGTGACATGTGGAAAGCTGATACCACCTTAGGGAAGAAGGCCGGGTAGGGGTGAAGACTCACTCTGTCTGCAGAAAAAACCGTGTACGGGGGTCAGCCATTAGTGCCCTTAGTTCAGACACTCTCCTCACTGAAGTGATAGCTACTATAAAGGCGACTTTGAGCGAGAGATGCCTGAGTGAGCATGAAGCTAGCGGTTCAAAAGGAAGTTATATTAGCTTAGTGAGCACCAAGTTAAGGTCCCATTGGGGTATTGGTTGTCTGATGTGGGGGAATAGTCTATGTACCCCTTGAGAAATCTCTTTACCATGGGTCAGTGAACACTGATGTACCCCTTTTCCCCAGATGGAAAGCCATTATTGCGGCCAGGTGAATTCTAAGGGACGACGTCAATAGTCCTGACTTTCTTAGGTGTAGTAGGTAATCTAGTATTCCCGATATGGACATGGACATGGGGCAGAGATCCTTCTCCCTTGCCCAAACTGAAAATTGCTTCCACTTGGCTATGTAAGCTGACCTAGTGGATGGCTTCCTGCTCCCAGCAAGACCTGCTGAACCTCCTCTGAGCACGCCTGCTCAGCCATGGTCAGCCATGGACATACCATGCCGTCAGGTGGAGAGACGGTAAGTTGGGATGGCATATCTGCCCCCTCTCCCCACTCCTGCATGATTAGGTCTGGGATCATAGGCAAGGCAATTGAGTCCCTCCTCGACATTTCCACTAGGATTGGGAACCAGAACTGTCTGAGCCATTCCGGCACTATCAATACTACTCTAGCTCTGAATCTCTTTGCCCTGATAAGTACCTTGTGCATCTGGGGAACCAGGGTGGGGGGGGGGAGGGAGGATGCATATAGGAGACCCGGTGGCGAGTCTACCACCAGCACATCGCCCATGGACCCATGTGCTAGTCCCAGGTATGAGCAGTAGGTTTCCTGTTCTGGTGGGACGCAGAGGTCTATCAGGGGATAGCCCCACCTCTGGAAGATGACCTCCAAAACCTCACTCTTGAGTGACCAATCGTGAACAGTGAATACCCGACTGAGACTGTCCGCCAAGACATTGTTGGTCCCTGGGAGATACGCTGCCTCTACTCGAATATTGTGTGCAATGCAGAATTTCCAGAGGAGTAGGACTTCTCTGCATAGGTGAGAGGAGTAAGCTCCACCCTGTCTGTTGATATAATACACCACTGTTGTATTGTCTGTCAGGACCAAGACTGTTTTGTTGGTCAGGACGGGTAAAAATACGTGGCAAGTAGTCTGACTGTCCTGAGCTCCCTGACATTTATATGGAGCTGGCATTCCACGGGTAACCACATACCTTGAGTCCACCAATCTGCTATGTGTGCTCCCCAGCCCGTGTCCAAAGCATCAGTTACAAGCTGGACCATCAGGTTTGGTTCACAAAGGGCACTCCTGCACATACTTTGACCTCCTGTAGCCACCATTGGAGTGACCTGATGACGTCCTGAGGGACCGTGAGGACCGTGTCCCATGGCGTCCTTGCCTGACTGAATGCACGGCCCAGCCACGACTGCAAGGGCCTGAGTCTTGTTCTGGCATGTTGCACTACGTAGGTGCATGCCGCCATATGCCCCAGCAGCCTCATACAACTCCTTGCCGTTGTGATTAGCGAACTCATCAGTTTGCCTATAATGGCACTTATAGCCATAAATCTGGTCCCGGGAAGGGAGGTCAAGCCTGTCCTTGCATCTAGCGTGGCTCCCACAAATTCTAATTCCCGAGTGGGCATCAGAGTAGATTTCTCCTCATTTATAAGGAGACCCAAAGCACTGAACAGAGATATGATGACCTCTACGTGTTCCAGCACCTGTTCCCTTGAGTGCCCTCTGATCAACCAGTCACCCAGATAGGGGAATATTTGGATCCCACGTCTTCTGAGAAAGGCTGCTACAGCCACCATGCATTTTGTGAACACCCTTGGCTGTGCTTAGACCAAAAGGAAGGTAAACTGGAAATGATTGTGTCTCACTACAAATCTGAGGAACTTTCTGTGGGAGGTCCTTATTGCAATGTGGAAGTACGTGTCTTTTAGGTCAAGGGCAGCATACCAGTCCCCTACTTCCAATGAGGAAATTTTACTAACCAAGGTGACCATCCTGAACTTCGCCTTTCACAGGAAGGCACTGAGTTCTCTCAAGTCCAGAATAGGTCTGAGTCCTCCCTTTGCTTGGGGATGAGGAAATACCAGGAATAAAAACCCCTTCCCTCAAAGTCCAATGGGACTCTTTCCACCGCACCCTTTTGCCGAAGTGAGGGTATGTCTACACTACAGCACTAATTCGAACTAACTTAATTCAAATTAGTTAATTTGAAATATGCTAATTCAAATTAGTGCATCTAGACCTAAAAACTAATTTGAATTAGCATTTTGCTAATTCGAAATAGCACGTCCACATTGAGTGGATCCTGAACCGAAGTTAAGGCTGGCCGGAACCAGTGCCGTCAGGGCATCAGGTTAGGACTTAAAGTGTGGAGCTGCTGCCTCAGGCTAGCCGAGGGCTGTGCTTAAAGGGACCTGACCCCCACCACGGACAGACAGTTCTCAGGGTTCCCGCTTGCTTGTCTAACTCGATGAGGGACAGCAAAGCAGTCCTGTCTTGGAGTGCCCTGAGTGCCCACACTTGGCACATCACAGCACTCGGCCATCAGCCCGGCTGCACTTGCCACAGGCTGCCATCCGGGGTCAATCGGGGGGCTGTCAGGATCCAGGAGGCCCTGCAGGAGAGCTTCCACCCGAGGAGCCAGAGAGCCACCCCAGTCCTCCCCATTGGGGCTCTTGCTCCATTCCTCCTCACCTCCTTCCACTTACCCTCTCCCTAACCCCCTTCCTGATGTAAAAATAAAGGACACGTGTGTTCAAAAATAGAAACTCTCTTTATTTAACAAAACTGGGGGATTAACCTCTGGGGAGACTGGGAAAAGGAGGTGGGAGAGGAAAGAGAGAGGTGGGAGAGGGGAGGGGGAAACCTGGGAGGCTGGAAGGGTGAAGCCAGGGAAGAAGGAGGAGGAGAAGTATAAAACTATGGTACGCCATATCTTCAGTACTGTGTACAGATGTGGTCTCCTCACCTCAAAAAAGATATTTTGGCCTTGGAAAGGGTTCAGAAAAGGGCAACTAAAATGATTAGGGGTTTGGAACAGGTCCCATCTGAAGAGAGGCTAAAGAGACTGGGACTTTTCAGCTTAGAAAAGAGGAGACTGAGGGGGGATATGATAGGGGTATATAAAATCATGAGTGTTGTGGAGAGGGTGAATAAAGAAAAGTTCTTCATTAGTTCCCATAATATAAGGACTAGAGGACACCAAATGAAATTAATGGGTAGCAGGCTTAAAACTAATAAAAGAAAGTTCTTCTTCACACAGCACATAGTCAACCTGTGGAACTCCTTGACACAGGAGGCTGTGAAGGCTAGAACTATAACAGAGTTTAAAGAGAAGTTAGATAAATTCATGGAGGTTGGGTCCCTGGAGTGCTATTAGCCAGGGGTAGGAATGGTGTCCCTGGCCTCTGTTTGTGGAAGGCTGAGATGGATGGCACGAGAAAATCTCTTGGTCATTGTCTTCGGTCCATCCTCCGGGTACCTGGTGCTGGCCGCTGTCGGCAGACAGGCTACTGGGCTAGATGGACCTTTGGTCTGACCCAGTACGGCCATTCTTATGTTCTAAGCTCAGGGCTCAGGGTCGGGGGTCTCACTGGACCAACTTGATTTTCATGCAAGCCTGCTCCTGGGTTCGCATGTGGCCGTTGGTGGCCAGGCTGGCAGCTATCCTGACCTAGACGGCCGCATTCCTGTGTCTAGTGCGGAGATCGTGGACGTGGAGGCTCCCCCCAAACCTCGATGAGGTCCACGATCTCCGCACTAGACCAGGCAGGCGCCCCCCTTTTGCAGCCCCAGGCAGGCTCCTGGGAGCTGCCAGCCTGGTCCTGGGAAGAGGCGGAGGGCTGGGTGGCAGCGGGTGGCTGGCTAATGCTGTGCCAGGTGCAGGGTCTGCTGGCTGGGTGCTGGCAGGCTTGCAACTGGCACAAGCACTGTAGCCAGACCGTGCCCCTTTAAGGACTCCGGGGCTGGGAGGGGGGCAGAAGAGTTTCCCTGGTTTGGCCCAGAGTGGCCACCAGGGCAACCTGGGAAGGGCTAGCCTCCTACTAGTTCGAATTAAGTGGCTACACAGCCCTTAATTCGAACTACTTAATTCGAACTAGGCGTTACTCCTCGTAGAATGAGGTTTACCTAGTTTGAATTAAGCGCTCCGCTAGTTCAATTTAAATTCGAACTAGCGGTTTGTATGTGTAGCCCCTATTAAAGTTAATTCGAACTAACGGCTGTTAGTTCGAATTAACTTTGTAGTGTAGACATACCCTGAGAGTACTTCTTCTTGCAAGAGGATCTCATGAGAGGGGTCCCTCAAGAGGGACGGGGAAGAAGGGTGGGAAGGGGGGGAAAACCTTGAATGGGATAGAATATCCCATGTCTACCAGGTCTAATATCCAGCTGTCTGAAGTAATTTGGGTCCAGGCCTGGTAAAAATGGGACAGTCTGCTTCCAAAAGGAGGACTGGTAACTGGGACTGGTATACTGCCCTCTGGCACACCCTCAAAATGAGGGCTTTGGCTGTTGAGATGGTGGCGGCCCTCCGCTCCTTTCATTGCCTGGGCGGGGCCTCCTCCGCCTATTGTGCCCATTGTTGTTATTCTGGTTGTGCAGGTGGTGTCTGACCTGGTCCTGCCTGAAGCCCTGGTACGCTGGTCTACCCTGTTGCCTTGGATTGTAAGACATGAGTTGAGTGGCTGGGGTATGTATCCCCAAAGATTTTAAGGTAGCCCTGGTGTCATTCAAGCTTTGTAATCTCACATCTGTCTGCTGCAAAAATAGGTCCTTCCTTCAAAGGGCAAATCCTGAATTGTATTTTGCACCTCAAGGGATATTCCAGAGACCTGTAGCCAGGCCCCCCTTCTCATGACAACTCCTGTGGCCATTGTACATGCTGCTGAGTCTGCCACATCTAGTGCGGCCTGTAGAGCTCTGTGCAAGATTGCTCTGCCTTCCTCTGCTAATGCCCCAAACTTTTGTCAAGAGTCCTGTGGCAGGCACTCCTTAAACCTATCCATGGCAGCCCAGGTGTTGTAGGCATACCTACTTACCATTGCTTGTTGGTTCGCAATGCGGAGCTGCAAACCGCCCAAGACATATGTCTTCCTGCCTAGCAGGTCCAGCCTCTTTGATTCCCTACCCTAAGGAGTAGAGCCTCGCAGGCCCTGTCTTTCCTTTTGTCCCGCCGCTTGGACTGCAGTTGAGCCTGTCACTGGGTGGGAATACAAATGCTCATGGTTGGTCTGGGGGACAAAATAATGCCTTTCTACTCCTTTCTGCGTGGCAGGGATAGACGCTGGCATCTGCCAGAGGTTGGCGGTGATTTTCGCTACCATTTTGTTCAAGGGCAGCGCTAGCCTGAGGGGTGCCTCTGATGACAAGATGTCAACCATTGGATCCACGTCATAGAGCTGGATCTAATGGTTGAGCTGGATCCAATGGTTGGATAGAGTATAGAATCATAGAGCTGGAAGAGACCTCAGGAGGTCATCAAGTCCAGCCCCCTGCCCAAGGCAGGACCAATCCCAACTAAATCAACCCAGCCAGAGCTTTGTCAAGCCGAGACTTAAACACCTCTAGGGATGGAGATTCCACCACCTCCCTAGGTTACCCATTTCAGTGCTTCACCACCCTCCTAGTGAAATAGTTTTTCCTAATATCCAACCTAGACCTCTCCCACTGTAACTTGAGACCATTGCTCCTTGTTTTGCCATCCGTCACTACTGTGAACAGCCTTTCTCCATCCTCTTTGGAAACTCCTTCAGGAAGTTGAAGGCTGCAATCAAATCCCCCCTCATTCTTATCTTCTGCAGACTAAACAAACCCAAATCCCTCAGTCTCTCCTCATAGGTCATCCGCTCCAGCCCCCTAATCATTTTGGTCGCCCTCCGCTGGACCCTCTCCAATGTGTCCTCATCCTTTCTGTAGTGGGGGGGCCCAGAACTGGACACAATATTCCAGATGTGGCCTCACCAGAGCTGAATAAAGGGGAATAATCACTTCTCTGGATCTGCTGGCAATGCTCCTCCTAATGCACCCTAATATGCCATTAGCCTTCTTGGCTACAAGGGCACACTGTTGACTCATATCCAGCTTCTCATCCACTGTAATCCCCAGGTCCTTTTCTGCAGAACTGCTACTTAACCATTCAGTCCCCAGCCTGTAACAATGCTTGGGATTCTTCCGTCCCAAGTGCAGGACTCTACACTTGTCCTTGCTGAACCTCATCAGATTTCTTTTGCCCCAATCTGCTAATCTGTCCAGGTCACTCTGGACCCTATCCCTGCCCTCCAACATATCTACCTCTCCCCCTAGCTTAGTGTCATCTGCAAACTTGCTGAGGGTGCAATCCATCCCCTCATCCAGGTCATTAATAAAGATGTTGAACAAAACAGATCCAACTGATCCTTAGGGCACTCTGCTAGAAACCGACTGCCAACTTGACATCAAGCCGTTGATCACTACCCGTTGGGCCCGACAGTCTAGTCAGCTTTCTATCCATCTTAGAGTCCATTTATCCAATACATACTCCCTTAACTTGCTGGCAAGAATATTGTGGGAGACCGTATCAAAAGCTTTGCTAAAGTCAAGGTATATCACATCCACCGACTTTCCCATATCCACAGAGCCAGTTACCTCATCATAGAAGCTAATCAGATTGGTCAGGCACAACTTGCCCTTTGTGAATCCATGTTGACTATTCCTGATCACGTTCCCCTCTGCCAAGTGCTTCAAAATTGATTCCTTGAGGATCCCCTCCATGATTTTTCCGGGCACTGAGGTAAGGCTGACTGGTCTGTAGTTCCCTGGATTGTCCTTCCCTTTTTAAAGATGGGCACTACATTTGCCTTTTTCCAATCATCCGTGATCTCCATGAGTTTTCAAAGATAATGGCCAAAGGCTCCGCAATGACATTTGCCAAACCCCTCAGTATTCTCGGATGCATTAAATCTGGGCCCATGGATTTGTGTATGTCTAGCTTTTCTAAATAGTTCCTAACTTGTTCTTTCCCCACCAAGGGCTGTCCACCTCCTTCCCATAAATGCACTAGGCAACACAGTGTCTGGGAGCTGACCTTGTCCGTGAAGACAGAGGCAAAGAAAGCATTGAGTACTTCAGCTTTTCCCACATCATCTGTCACTAGGTTACCTCCCTCATCCAGTAAGGACCCCACACCCTCTCTGATCACCCTCTTATTGCTAACATGCCTGTAGAAACATTTCGTGTACCCTTCACATCCCTTGCCAGCTGCAATTGCAATTGCGCTTTCGCCTTCCTGATAATTCCCCCTGGATTCTTGAGCAATATATTTATACTCATCCCTAGTCATCTGTCCAAGTTTCCACTTCTTGTAAGCTTCCTTTTTGTGTTTAAGTTCACCATGGATGTCCCCGGTAAACCAATCTGGTCGCCTACCATATTTGCTTTTCTTGCTGCACATCGGGATGGTTTCTTCCTGTGCCTTTAATAAGGCTTCTTTAAAATACTGCCAGCTCTCCTGGACTCCTTTCCCTTTCATGTAAGCATCCCAGGGAATCCTGCCCATCAGTTCTCTGAGGGAGTCAAAGTCTGCTCTTCTGAAGTACAGGGTGTGTATTTTGCTACTCTCCTTTCTTCCTTTGGTCAGGATCCTGAAATCTACCATCTCATGATCACTGCTTCCCAGGTTGTCACCCACCTCTATTTCCCCTACTAGTTCCTCCCTGTCTGTGAGCAGCAGGTAAGGCTGCGCATGGCTCCTGGTCGGTTCCTTCAGCACTTGTACCAAAAAGTTATCCCCAATATTCTCCAAAAACTTCCTGGATTGTCTGTGTACTGGAGAACTCCCTCTCCAAACTCCCTGTTGATGTCTTATTGTACAACCTCTGCCTAAACCCCTAAACCTGGGATGCCTCCCCTTGTGTTACTAGGCGAGGCAAATCCCTCTGAGGGCTGACCCTGTCCTCTGAGGCAGGTGCCCTAGACATGGGAGTCGCTGAGGGAGTGCCCCTGGACCTAGAACCTCCCGACCCCTGGGAGGGTGGCAGTGGACCCTGGAACTGGTGATAGGCCCATGGTGTCCAGAAGGGCCATTGAGCTTGCTCCTGCAGTGGCCATGTTTGCCGCGGCTGGTACTCCCAGTGCTGGGATTGGTACCGCGAATGACAGCAGAAATGGGAGGACCTGTGTGAGGAGGCTTCTGACCTCACAGACTCTGCCTCTGATTCGGATGAATCGTCCGACACCAACCAAGGGTGGGGCTGTAGACAGCGCCTGAGAGTGGTGCCTAGGTCGGTGCCTGGCCATAGATTCTGGCTTCCCACGATGCACCAGTGGGGGAGGGGGTCTCATCACTCCCAGGGCGAGGTGGCGTCTCACTGTGCCTGCGCCAATAACAACATAGGTACCTGCAGTGCCACAAGCAGCAGTGTGGAGGAGCTCGCCAGTGCAGGCAACCCTACTGCGACCTGCATGGTCCCTAGTGCCAGCATGATTATAGGTGCTGGTGCCATCGCAGCCGCCGGTGCCGATGTGACCACTGGTGTCAGCATTACCATCGATGCCAACATGGCCACCGGTGCTGGCATATAACCGGGTGCCACCGAGGATCCTGAGGCTGTTCCGGGCCCTGGTACCGGGGTGGGCGCAGAAGCCAGCCACGTGCTGTGTGCCGGTGCTGTACTTTGTGCTATTGCTGAGTCTGGTGCTGCTGACACGTACGACTGGCCTGTTGTGTCTGGTATTGGAGATGGGCCCGGTGAGGTGGTCATCTCTATCAAATCCCTCGCTGCGTCAAACGTGTCAGGGGTCGATGGCCTGTGTACCTGCATTGGTCCTTGCTTGCGGCGGTGTGGGGAGACTCCAGCGGGTGTTTGGGGTTTGTGGTGGCTCATGAACCCCTTCTGCTCCTGGGATCTTCCTCTTGCCTGTTCCTTCCAATTCGTTGCAGGTGATTGGAACCTGTGCCTCAGTGCTGCCGTCTACTTCTGCCCTGAGGTACGCCCTGGTGCAGGATTGCATATGGATGCCGGTGCACTCCGCACCGCCAAAGCCCATTCCAGTACCAGCTGAAGTGCAGACTCCATGAGTAGCAGCTTCAGGCATGAATCTCTTTCCCTCTTTGTGCGGGGTTTGAAAGCTTTACAAATTCTGCATGAATCTGTCAAGTGGCCCTCCTCCACACACGTTAGGCAAGAGTCATGGGGGTCTCCGCAGGGCATAGGCTTTGAACAAGCCACGCACGGTTTAAACCCTTGCAGGCCTGGCATCACACTCCCCCGCGGGGAGGAGAGCGTTCTACAACTAAAACATACTTACCACCTAATATTTACAATGCAAAACACTATCAAGAACTGGGTTTGTCAATAGACCAAGACAAAGACTGTTCTGCGTTACCGTCATGGGCAGTAAGAAAGAACTGAGGGAAGGAAGGGCCAGCAAGGGTATTTATTCACCATTATGTCAGCGCCACTCTAGGGGGCTCCCTGCTGGCCTGATGTATACCGCTAGGAAAAAAAGACTCCAGAATCTGTGCACATGGCACACATGCACCTAATTCGAATGCACATGAGCAATCACTCGAAGAAGTATTAATATCCCTATTTTGTAAATGGAGCTAAGGCAGAGCAACAGTGAGTGAGTTGTCCAAAGCCACACAAGAGGTGGGAGATAGAGTAGTTAAATGAACCTGGTTTTCCTAAGTCCCAGGATAGCAGCCTACAAACTGGATCATTATTTGTCCAGGTCCAGGATCACAAACTATATATTTATGCCTATGCTCCTATATGCAGACAATTATATATGGATTATTCATATTATTGCCATTTCCTTATTTCCTAAGGGTATGTCTACATTGCATTCCTCCTTTCGAGAGAGGAATGCAAATGCAGACAAATGAAATTGCAAATTAAGTGCGGATTTGAATTTCCCGTGCTTCACTTGCATAATCACATCCAGGTGCTATTTCGAAATACCCTATTTCGAAAAAAGAAGCGCTGTCTAGACACGGTTATTTCGGAAGAAAACCCTTCTTTTGAAATAACCCTTACTCCTTATAAAATGAGGTTTAAGGGTTATTTTGAAAGAAGGGTTTTCTTTGAAATAACCGCATCTGCACAGCATTTCTTTTTTCCAAATAGGGTATTTCGAAATAGCACCTGGACGCGATTATGCAAATGAAGCATGGGAAATTCAAATCTGCGCTTCATTTGCAATTTTGTTTGTCTGCTTTTGCATTCCTCCCTCGAAAGAGGAATGCAATGTCGACATACCCTAAGTCTCTTCTCTTAGGCTTTGCACTTCTACACTGCGAGTTTAGGAGGATCCGGAAGAGGCATAAGGATCTTGCACAAAATGAGGTTTTACACAAAACGGAAGCGGCTACACTGCTTCTTTTTGTGCAAACCCCGTTGCGCAAAAAGAAAGGGCAGAAAATATGCTAATGATGTCGCGACTTATGCTAATGATCCCCTCATTAGCATATTTTCTGCCACAAAAACTTGCAGTGTAGACAATGCCTTAAAGTAATTGCTCTGTATAATATGATTGCAACTGTAAAACAAAGCAAAGTCAAGAAAATTGTGAACAATGTGAATTATTTTATTATACAGTGTTGGCAATTGTAAATTTCACATTTAAAACAATTGAAATACTTTATTCAACAAGTCAAATACAGAAAACAGTTAATATTCTAAAAAGGAGGCAGCTAGTCAACGCAGAAACACAGTAATGGAAAATACAGCTTTTAGTTACACTTAAAAAATTATATATTTAGAATAAAACTTGAACCTGATCCAGTAATTTTTCTGTTTTTAACAAGAAAATTATTATACACAATATAACTCACAGACAATCCTTATTTAAAAAGTGATCTATTAGTGTTAGCAAATGTATTGGTAGTATTTCCCCATATTTGAGTTCCAGAGGAAGTTCTGCAGTATATGCTTTGCTTATTCTGGTTTAAGTCAGTTACAGTATGATCTGTACCTGCAGTTATAAACTAGTTCTGAATGTACATCTTTTACATGGCAATTCTGTCTATCCCATTTTAGATGTTACTAGTCTCCATTAAATTTATTTTGTTAAATTTATTTCCTTTCAACATTTAAAATTATATAAAGGAAGTTCAATATGGAAGCATTAATTTCATGCTTTCTTAGAAAATGGAGAATATATAGAAAAAAATTTGAATTTTTAATTTATTTGTTCAAAACACTAAAAATAAGTTTTCAAAATGTAGTTTGGTATAGTGATATTATAAATGTTAAGATCCCTACTGAGAAAATAAGTGAAAGTTAAAAAGAAATTTCAAACTAGGGGTCCAATTTGGCAAACACTTACACATGTAAGTAACTTTACTCACATGTGGAATCCTATGGATTTCAGTGGGATTACTGATGAGCACAATTCTGCACATGAGTAAAACTATGTTTATAAGTGTACTGGATCTGGCCCTCTGTATCTACTATATTATGGGTATTAATAGAAGTCTAAAAATTTTTAACTTTTGGTAAGCTATCAAATCTTTGCAAAAATGTTTTCTAATTTACACTAACAAATCACTTTTTCTAGTGAAACATTAAGTGAACAATGGTAAGCATTACACAAAACAGAGGAAAACCCACACAATACATTTTTACACATTGAATAACATTTTGAGTGGTTGATGAGAATTTTCTTATATATTGATCCTGTCTTGTATAATTGTTCTGTTGTAAAGGCACAGGTTGGTTAGGAAAGAAAAGCCTGCATTTCTCTCTCTATTTTGTGATTATGGATTTATCATCTATTTATTGTCTCACTTTTTACCTTCTGAATTTTATAAGAAACTTTCCAATCTATTCCACAAATTTATGAAAACAAGAGGTAAGACACTACTAAAAATGCAATAAGCTACATACAGAGGAGACTGAAACCTATTCTGCCTACTTTAAAAGAGCAGAAGAAATTCCTTTAGCCTCATTTTTGTTAAATATTTGGAAGATTTCACTCCTTACTTACCCTATGATCAAATTGTAGCTCAAACTCTATGATCTCTATTCACTTTATTCAGCTTTGAAATATGCATTTTAAAACATTAATTATGTAACTCATTATATTAAAATGTGTGCACATAATTTACCCTTTGGAGCTCATGATGATGTAACTGACTTTAGAAAATAATGAATGCTTAATTAATTTGAATTTAGAAGGCTTCACTATGTAAACAAGACTGTATAATATTTTGATACATATTGGAATAAAGTAAAGTGATTGTTCTGTCAGTTCTCATTTTCTCATACTTCCTCAACATTTCTCTGTCTCTTCACGCACATGTTTCACAAAAGAAGTAATTCAGAAATAACCATTAGTCAGGCTTCGATAAATAACCAAGCAAGAGAGAGCTATATGGGAGGTGAGGTAATATCTTTTGTTGGACCAGTTTCTGTTGGTGAGAGAGACAAGCTTTTGAACTTACATAGAGCTCTTCTTCAGTTCTTTTTCCAAAGCTCTGTGTAGTCTTGAAAGCCTATTTTTCTTACCAACAGAAGTTGGTTTAATTTAGACATTACCTCATCCACCTTTTCTCTCTAATATCCTGGGACCAAATGGCTACAACAACACTTCATACAACTAACAAAGATGATAGCTGCAATCAGTTGGTTCACAGGACAAAATTAAAAAACAGAAACTTAAGTTTCAGTATTAATATATAATTTAAGAGGTTCAGTTCTTTACTAGCAAATATTAAAAATAAATAACATCCTCATGCCCCTAAATATTGGATAGGAACTTTACTGTAATATTAAAAGAGAAATGTGGCAATGGAGTAATATTAGAACCTAGTCATTCTTTTATTTAAGGCAAGTGGTGCATTTGTTTGAATCCTTAGTGGTAATGAAACAAACAAAAAAGCCATATTGCTGGAACTAAACGTCATACATTTTACACAAAAAATACCCATCAGATGTGACATTTTCTAAACATTACATTGGTTGATATGAAGGCAAAGTCTGCCATGCATACTCACACTTAGTAGAATTTTATTCCATAACAAATCACTTTCTCATGGAGCAAGATATTATTCAGCATGAGTAAGGCCATCATACTCTGGCCCTTTCCGCCTTGCATCATGATGAAATGTGCACAGGTAGCTTTGCCATCAGACACGTATGTTTTGTAAATGAAGTATTTACCTTACAGACTTATAAACCCCTCTAAAGTAAAAATAATTGTATACAATTCCATTAAAAATTATAATCTAAAAACTATGGTAAAACAAATGCACTTCTCCTCTTAACATATTTTCTCCTTTTTAAATTATTTTAGTATTGGGCCTTTTGAAAAGGTTAGATCTCTTTAGAAAAGAGTTAGCTAAAATGTATAGCAATCACGATGGAGGCTATTCTTCCCACATGTTAGGATAGCACTAAAAAGTGTGCCTATAAATTACAATATTCAGGCACGCTTCTCACATGCATTGATAAAAAACAAACAAAACCATTTGTTCTTGCATACAACTTTTTTCATAGATAAGTTTCATTTTAGGCCATGGTTACTAGCAGGCTTTTCCCCACTCATAATAACTATAACAAAATAGCAAATTTTAAATTACAGGGTTCATAAAAGTTTTGACATTTAATAACATATAAAAGAGAATTGAGGCTTTTAACAGATTTACTGTTTTGAGACATAAAAGAAACTGTTTGGGAGGTAGACAGATGTTTTGAGGATAAACAGATATTTTAAATAAGGCATTACGCCATTATAAGTTTAGAGCAGCATAAAGGCTACTTATTAATCTTATTTCAATTCCAGAGTGTTAGAGTCTCATGCTTATGGAAGACTGTCAATGCACTTTTGGTCTTTGTGATTCTGACCCTCTCTTTCCCTCCTCTCTCTCTCTCTCTTTTTTTTTTTTAGCCATACAGCTAAAAGGAAGTGCTATATTACTTTCTGCCCATTGATTGACAGGAGTGTTCTGCTGTTAAATATTAATAAAATACTATAAAATAGCAGGTATTGGAGTTGGAGATATGTGCTCTTTTGGTGCATATTTTGCAAAAAATGGTAAAAAGACAGATAACATGACTCCAACAATTGCCAACATGTACCCCCAACCAATCTGGCAGTCTCCTGCATAGTATATGCTTGAATTCTCACAGAATTTCTTCACTGTAGCAGAGCTCAGACCGAAAGGATAAACCAAAAGTCCAGAAGCCATGATGAATACTAGAAAAAAGAGAGAGAACAATTTTTAATAAATATTGGTTTCCCTTGAAAAAATATTTCTTATGTTCAATGGGGAAATCTTGTTCAGTTCAGGTCAATGGCAAAATTTCCACTGACTTCAAAGAGACTATGATTTGTCTCCGATATTTTTTCCTTTTTCATCATCAATCTTTTTGGGATAAAGTTTGTGATACAATAAGCATGTTAGCAGATGAGCCCACAGTAGAATGAAAAGGTGGTACAAAAACCACCAACCTGAAGCCCTTTCTTGACATGGCAGCACGGAGCTTGCTCCCTGAATTTGTTCATTCTGCTGTTCTTGCTAGTTCTTCTCTTTACCACCAGTTTAGGCCTTACTAGATTTCTGTAGTTATAGGGAAGAATCATACTAAGAACGCCAGGAATGATATCTACTTACACGGTGAATATGTACAAAGATGTAGATATTTTCAAATATCTCAGGGGCACTAAACGCAAAGTGATGAACTGAGCCCTAAACTTGCATGACACACATTGAATAGTTTCAGAGGGGTAGCCATATCAGTCTGTAAGGGGGAGTCTACACAGCAGTTATTTTCGCATAATGGCCGCTATTCCGAAATAACTATGCGAGCACCTACACAGCAATTCCGTTATTTCAAAATAATTTCGAAATAACAGACAGCTTAGTCCGACTTATGTAAACCTCATTCTACAAAGAATAACACCTATTCCAAAATAGCTATTTTGAAATAAGGCATGTGTAGATGCTCCACTTTTGCTATTTCGAAATAGCCCCTCATCAGGCCCATTCTAAGTTATTCCTCCTGGGGCTCTAAATCGAGATAGCACATCTACATTAGGGAAGCCTGCTTCAGACTAATTTTGAGGCTTCCCTGCAGTATAGACGTGCTATTTCAAAATAAGCTATTTCAGAATAACTATTCTGGAATAGCTTATTCCGAAATAACTGTGCAGTGTAGACGTAGCCTAACTGAAAAAGCTTAAAAAGCAACCAATAGTCCTGCAGCACCTTAGAGACAATAAAAACATGTAGATTGTATCATGAGCTTTTGTGGGCACAAGCCACTTCTTACATGGTTGATTCTGCCAGTAGCAATGCTTGTCTCAAAGATTAAGCCATGAATGTCTAAGTACACATGGGCGGTACAGTGAAACTGAGAATTGTTCATTAAATCAGTTATGGTTCCTTTGATCATTCCAAGCCTTACTTGGACAACTGTGGTAATTCTAGAGCTAATACATGCCAACAAGCGCTGACCTCCAGGGATGCGTGCATTTATCAAACCAAAACCAACCCAGGCTCACCTGGCCGCTTTGGTGACTCTAGATTACCTTGGGCCAATCACTTGCCCCCATGGCAGCGACAATGCATTCAAATGTCTGCCCTATCAACTTTCTATGGTACTTCCTGTGCCCACCGTGGTGACCATGGGTGAGAATCAGGGTTCAATTCCGGAGAGGGAGTCTAGGAAATGGCTACCAAATCCAAGGCAGTCAGCAGGCATGCAAATTACCCACTCCCGACCTGGGTAGGTAATGACGAAAAACAATACAGGACTCTTTCGAGACCCTGTAACTGGAATGAGTACACTTGAAATCCTTTAATGAGGATCCATTGGAGGGCAAGTCTGGTGCCAGCAGCTACGGTAATTCCAGCTCCAATAGCATATATTAAAGTTGCTGCAGTTAAAAAGCTCATAGTTGGATCTTGGGATCGAGCTGGCGATTTGCTGCAAAGCAAACTACCACATGTCCCAGCCCCTGCCTTTCAGTGCTCCCTTGACGCTCTTAACTGAACGTCCTGCAGGGTCCAAAGCATTTATTTTGAAAAAAAATAGTGTTCAAAGCAGGCTGATCGCCGGAATACTCCACCTAGAAATAATGGAATAGGACTCTGGTTCTATTTTGTTGGTTTTTGGAGCTGGGGCCATAACAAAGTGAAACAGCAGCAGGTATCTATATACAATTCAAATTTCAACAGTCTTTCCCATTGGCTTTCCTGGCTTTCTGAAGTAGGTGGGGCCCACAAAAGCTCATGATACTATCTACATGTTGAATAGTATTTGGCTTCAGAGTTTTTATATTTTGATGTATTTTTCTTAATGCTTTGTCTTTTCACATTTTTCAGAAATAAAAAAAGATTCTTCCATACTCTTCTTGAGTTATGCATTAGACTAATATGACCAAGTAAAAAAGTGCATTTTAGTTACAAATCACAGAATCTGTGTTCAACAATTATTGGTCTTCTAACATTAATGGGTAAAAAAAGTACAATTACACAGATAAACAAATGGCATAGCAGTACCGGATGAACTGTTATCTATGCTGAATTATTCAGCAGCTGGTGTAGAAAGAATCCATACTACCTAAAGAAAAAAATCATGGCCATTTAGCTACTAATAGAAGTCAAAGACTAACTTTTGCAAAATATAATGAATATGTTTTCATATTTTAATGTCATGGGTATGTCATTTGTTAATATACAACATTGCTTTTCCATGTATGTGTATGTGTAAATTGATTGTCCAAACTGTGAACCAGGGTATGAATAGGCAGAAAAATACTCTAAAAATACATTGGTAGCTTTTTCAAAAGCACCCAGGATTGGCCTAACTTTGCTCCTGTTGATGTCCTGGGGGCTCTTAATACATTTAAAAAGCAGAGATGCAGCAGGGTTAGGTCCCGGGGCTGGGAGCTAACCCGGCTGCAGCTCTGCAGTTTCCCCCCTTATTGACTAATTGAGTACTTGATGGAAATTCCATCGACTACTTAGTTGATTACAAGCAATTTAACATCCCTACTCTGGGCTCCCGAAGAAGTGGGGCCTGCAGAAGGTACAAGGCTGGGGACAAGCCTCACCCAGCCAGCCCTTCTGCACCACTCATGGCTCTGGTGGTGATTTCAAGGACCCGGAGCTCTGGTCACTGCCATTGTGACAGTGGCTACCAAGAGCTCTGGGGCCTTTGAAATCACTGGGCCTTTGGGCATCTGCCCCTTCCCCATCAACAAGCCTGATTAGCATATTTAAAAGCTAAGTAAATAAGTAATCCACATGTATTATGATAGTTTTTCATTAATACTGTTGTGCGCCTCAACTAACAAACAGCATAGTTATTTTATAAGAACTATCTAATTCATGATAATAACTGGATATGAAAAATATTCATAATCAGTATGAACTTTCACATTTTATGAAGAAACTTGAAATGTGCCTATTTTGCTGAAAAAGCTCAGTACACATCACAAAATTCTATTTAAAAAATAGGTCTCCTTTCCCAAGAAAAGTAAACCCATTTTTGAGTAAAAATGGAATAGTTCTGAGCACTATAAAGTTTAAATTTCAGTTTGTGCGTAGTATCAATGCAAAAATAGCCCCTGCCTAAAATTTTGCACAAATCAGAAATAAAATAGTAAAAATTATGCAGACCTTTTTTTTTATTATTTTAATGCTGCTTTGAACACTACTCACTACATTAATATTTCCTATTTTTCTGTCACTTTGTTAGCTTTTATAAAACAGACAAATGCTACCTGTTAAATATTTTTCCTTATCCATAGCATCAAGCAGAAGTATTTTCAAGACTTCACAATACAATAATATAAATGTTTCAGTCTACAATTCAATGATGTCCTTTAGTAGTCTCAATTAATGGCAGAAGCTTTTTGCGGGGGGGGGGGCGGACGGAAAATCACTGGAATGTTAGACTTGAATCTGTTCTAACATCAAATAGGCTAATAAGTTGCGCAGGGGTCTGTATCTCAGGCTTGTCATAGAATGACCTCATTATACTCAGTTATATGAACCACACTCTGCCCTCCTTCTTAGAAAGGCTTAAAATACTGAATGGCCTGTTATTATCTGCAGAAGCCAAGCTTTCAGACATGGTGCTAATGATTACTTAATAGCGCTGTCTATCAGCAGTGCAGTTAGCTGGAGGAATACACAAAGAAACAGTGGGGGGCCAGTTAGCTTCTTCATAGAACACTTATCCCGCTGCATGGTTTTAAAACAACAAACATCAATTTAAAATGTGCCAGAATTCAACAGTCAATATGTTGTTAATATCTCACCTTTATCCCCCCCTCAAGCGTATCACATACAAGACCATCCGGAACTTAGAAAATATGCTTTAGGTCCTATTCCATAAGGTGAAGCACACAGACTTTCTGAGAGTCTCAGGATGAAAAGAAACTATTTGACTTTACTTAGGATAGCTTTGACTGATCATTAGGGTTGCCAGATGGTTTCAACAAAAATACCGGACACGCTTGACATTGCATCACAATCTACATTACATCTTATTTAGAAAATACCGGACAGTTATATTTTCTCAACTTGTTTCCCGAACAGAAAGCTCAAATACTGGACTGTCCGGTTCAAAACCGGACACCTGGCAACCCTACTGACCATTTGCTTTTTATTAGTATTTGACTTGATCTCTCATCAGATATAGAGTCCTTATTAAAACTTTCATTATTTTCTTGTAATATCCTTTTAATATATGATCTTTGTTACTTTTAAGAATTCCTCACTTGGATTCTTACCAGTAACTTAGTCAATGTTGACCGCAAGATTGTTTATAGTTGTGTCTCTGTACACCAATTGAACAAGAAAGGGTCACATTTTATTTCTCCTTTCTAACCTTCCACTTTCCCAAACAATTACAGTTTCTCCCCAATTCTCTCTGCTGCCCTCAGATTATTGGGATCATTCATATACCTCATCCATACTGATAGTCTCCACTCTACAACTTTTCTTAAAAGATTTATAACTTAGCCATAAATATTGTTTTTTGGCTGACATTTGGCATACAAGAAACCAGAAAGCATTTTTTTCTTAATTTAAAGCAACTTTCTGGGGTTTGAAGTTTCAAATTGAAGCACTAAAGTCACTTCAATATATTTTTGTAATAATATAATGCCAGCAAGGAAGGCACTTCTACTTATGGAATTCAGTACATATTTGTGCAAACTGTGAAATGACTGTTGCTGATTACAATCAGCATAAGGTAAGTTATGAAAAATAGCACCATTTTCTGTCATTTCAAAATATATAATAAATAAAGGGAATAAAGTATAGTGCTCATCAGTATACTGGTTTTTCTACTGAATTAAACTCCTTAGTTAAGAAGTTCTGGAAATCCTGTTAACTAAGTTTGTTTCAGAAAATATGATATAGAACTAGCCAATTAGCCCGTCATAAGACGGGATTTTCAGGTCTCTCCTCCACGTCGGTCTTCTCTCCTGAGCCTCCGGTCTCTCGTTCCGTCTCTCTCTCTCTCTCTCTCTCTCTCTCCCCTCCTTCTCCTGCCTCCCCCTCTCTCTCTCTCAGCTCTCCTCCGCCTCCTGCCTCTCTCTCTGTCCCTCTCTTTCTCTTCTCCTCCCCCTCCTGCCTCTCACTCGGGGGACCGTGGAGCCCAAATGGCCGTTTGGGCTGCACTCCCCGTGCTGCATGGGGGGCGCGGAGCCCAAACGGTCGCTTGCGCCACTTGCTCCCATGCAGTGGCCTGGCTGAGCAGCGCAGAAGTCAGCTGAGCGCCATGGTGGGAGAACAGGGGCGGGGCGGTGATGTTCACGGCTAGAGGGCGGGGCCTGGAGCCGCTGTCACGCTGCACATCACCACCCCGCTCCCCTTCGCCTCCTGCCATGGCGCTCAGCTGACTTCTGTGACACTCGGCCGGGCCGCCGCAGGGGAGCAAGCGTTCGGTTGGGCTCCCCCGTGGCGGCCCGGCTGAGCGGCGTAGAAGTCAGCCGAGCACCACGGCGGGAGGCGAAGTGGGGTGGGGCAGCGACGTGCATGGCCAGGACCCGCCCCCTGGCCATGTATGTCACCGCCCCGGCCCTCTTCTCCTCCCCCCGTGGCACTCGGCTGACTTCTGCACTGCTCCGCCGCACCGCCGCGGGGGAGCAAGCGGCCATTTGGACCCCGCACTCCACATGCAGCATGGGCCGCCCAGAGGGAACAGCCAGCATTTCAGCAACAGCGCCGCCCAGAGGGAACAGCCAGCATTTCAGGCAACAGCCCCCCCCAGAGGGGACAGCCAGCATTTCAGGCAACAGCGCCCCTCAGAGGGAACAGCCAGCATTTCAGCATTACAGACTCTCAGACATTGGGCTACTATATATATGATGTTACTTCTATAGTTATAGTCAGTGCTTTTTTTGTGATGGTACTGCCGGCACCTCCAGACACAGTACCGGCACTTCCAGTCAGAGCTCAGCAACTTTTCCCCTGGAGTACCAGCACTTTTTTTTTTTTTTTTTTAAACAAAAAAAGCACTGGTTATAGTCATCCAAAACAATTGAAGTGAAATATGTAATACTGGAAATCACAAAGAAATAATAAATTATATAATTTCACAATTTTTATTTCATGTAAAAGAGATTTAAAACTGCTAACTGAGCTGCAATGCTCTATACAGTACCTAGAGGGCACTCGTCTACAATTCTCCTAAGGCACTATGCCCATCAAAGCCATGGTTAGCCAGTCCAATTCTCCATTTCTTTCTATAAGGCTATCTGAGCCTCCTAAGGTCTGGGTCTATACTAGGAGTTTAGGTTGAACTTAACTGCATTAGGTCAATTTTCTAAAAAATTAGTCCATACCACCAAGCTCATTCCGTCGACTTTAAGGGCAGTTAAAGTTGATTTTGATACTCCCGCTTTTCACAAGAAGTAATGATAAATTCAACCTTGCATAATTGACTTTAAGGCAGTGCAGAGGCAGTGCTGTGAAAGTCGACATTCTTGGCCTCCAGAAAGTGTCCCACAGTGCTCAGATGTGACCACTCTGGCCAAGACTTTCAACTCTACTGCTCTCCAGGTGCACAGGAAAAACTTCAGGAAAATTTGAATTTCATTTTCTGTGTGGCCAGTGTGGTGAGCAGACCTTAGAGTAGGCAGCACACCTCAGCATCACATCTGACCATGAATGCCCAGGGACACAAACGAGCACCAGCATGAAGCGTGCAGGAGATCCTGGAACTTGATGCTATGTAAATAAAGACAAGAGAGGTAAATGGATAGTCTGGATCAGTGCTTCAAGCATGCCGCTTCTATGAGCTTCTGGGGGGAACCTGATCAGTTTCCAAAGCCAGTCCATGGATTCCTCTCAATGCACTCCTCTGGCAGCCTCGAGCACCAGCATGGAAGGTCAGTGTGTACGAAGAAGAGGAGGAAGAGAATGGTCAGCAGGCGAGCAGAGCATCCCATCTTACTGACAGCCAGGACCTTTTAGTAGCTTTGGAGACAATCTCCTCCTCTCAGGACATCTCGCTGCCAGGCCCTAATGGCGTGGAGGGCACTTCTGGTGAGTTCACATTTTTAATCATGCTACAAATGGGCCAAGGTAATTGAGTGTGATCTGTGGTGTCCACTCTGCCTACACAGTGGGGGCTCCTCGGACCGGAACAGTCTGTAAACGTGTCTGGAGATGAAGCAGGAATCCTCCCTGCATATCTCCATACAGCTCTCAGAGGAACTCTTTCTTCCTTCTCACAAGGTTTCTGGGGAGACCTGCCCTATTCCATCCTCCATACTTTGCAGTAAGTGGCCTGGCAAAAGGTATTATAGTAAAAAAATGACCCTGGACAATCACATTCAATTCCACTCCATTTCACATATGAATATGCAAATGAAACAAAATAAATGTGAACTCAACTTTAGTAGGCTGCAAACATCACTTTGTGGTGTTATCAGTCTTTTATTGATTTCAAATTAAAACAATGTGCTTATTATAGTCAAAACACTGAAAACTAGGAATAAAATATAATGAATGGAGATTGCCTATCTCCTAGAACTGGAAGGGACCTTAGAAGGTCATCAAGTTCAGTCCCCTCCCTTCACAGCAGGACCAAGTACCATCCCTGACAAATTTTTGCCCCAAATGGCCTCCCCAAGGATTGAACTCAGAACCCTGGGTTTAGCAAGCCAATGCTCAAACCACTGAGCTATCCCTCCTTCTTTAATCATTTTTCTGAAAGTTCCTACTGTAAAGAGCTTAGTTTGTTCTTGAATTTTTATTTGTCTACTGTAGAAGTATATTATACTCTTGATACTTGTGACTAAGTTGGATTAGTTGGAAGACTGTAGGGAGACTCAGACAATCATTAAAATTGGTGCTAGAAGGGATTCTTACAGCAGGCCTAGAAATCTGTTCTCCTACTGCTATTACAGATTGTCACTTACACCAGTGGTTCCCAAACTTTTTTATAGTGGGGACCGGCAAACCCATTCACAAACTTTTGATGGACCAGTGACATTTTATTGGCATATCTGCATATATGTTACTGGGCCACCAAAAGCACCGGCCCAGAGAGCCTGCCAGTGCCAGCTTTAATCCCTAGAGCCCCTTACCCTTCCACTACCCCCCAGCGCTAGCCACTGACCCTAGAGTCCCCTGCACCCAACCCCCCTAGGCCAGCCCCTGCCCCTTAGAGCCCCCCCACCAGACTCCCCAGTGCCACTCTCCTGTTTCCAGAGCCCCACCGCACCTAACCCTCTCCCCCGAGTCCTCCCAGTGCCATCCCCCAGTCCCCAATATTAGCCCCATCCCGAGAGCCCCCCCAGTGCCAGCCCTGCCCCATTGCCTCCTCACTACTAGCCCTGCCCCCAGTGTCAGCGCCCCACCCTGGACACCCCAGTGCCCCCCAGCATCAGCCCCCGCCTCTTAGAGCCCCCCCAGCACTAGCCCGCCGCCCTCACCTATCTCTGCACTGCCTTCCAGCCGCCAGCTGAGCGTTGCTGCCCGGGTCGCAGCTGCTCTAAGACTGCTGTGCTGGGGGGCAAGCTCTCTTCCGCATCCAAGAACAGACCCCGCTCCTGCCCAGCACTGGTTTGCTGAGAAGAAAGGCAGGATGTGCTTTTCCTAATAACCGCAGCAGGAGGGGAGGCTCTGGGCACTGTACCCAGCCCTGGCAGCCAGAGGGCCTCAGCCCGGCAGTTGGGAACCGCTGACCTACACTATTCCCCAAGTGCTTTATCTAATCTCTTTTTGGAACACTTTCACTGACAGTGTCTAACTAAGCAGGCTGTTGTATTTTAATTGCTCTCATCATGAAGTTTCAAAATAAAACGCACTGTGTAGACGCATTATTTCGAGAGAAAACCCTTCTCTTGAAATAACTGTTAAACCTCATTTTAGGAGGAATAAGGGTTATTTCGAGAGAAGGGGACATGGGATTGTGTGTCAGTAAATGGATTCTGTTCCTGGCTCTTTCAATGACCTGCTGTGTAGCCTTTGAAAAATCTCCTATTTGTGTGACTCAGTTTTCCCTTGTGTATAATGGAGATAATAATACTCAACCTCCAGTGCTTTGAGATCTACAGATGAAATGTGCTAAATAAGAACTAAATAGAATTATAATTAGAAGAAGAAATGCTGTTGGCACCTTAGCATAACAACAGAAACAAGACTGAACTTCTGTGCTCAGTACAGCTATAAGCAAATTGTTGTTATCTTCTGGCTCCTACAGAAAGGAATAAGTACTTTTTTCTGTGTACTCTTGATAGAAGCAGTCTGAAAACTACCACACAACACTTCAAACATCAATTAAATTTAAATGAACAAAACTAAAAAGTGACATTTTAAAAATATAACAAAATCAAAACAAAATCCCATGATATCATGGAAAATAAACTTTTGAGGGCTATGAAATCAAGGACCAATTATTTGAGGCACTTGTTCTACATGGAGCTACAAGCAGGGGCAAGTCACATACCTATAACACAAGCTCTTGTAAGTCACTCTACCAATTATTTAATCAAAGGGACATTGACTAAGAACAGGGAATGGAGACAATAATGCTTACATACATGGTATCAAAACACAGCTATCTTATGTGGCTGAATAAAGAGCTAGCACTAGGAATAATGATATAGCCACTTTTACTGTGTTGCAATTTATCTAGTCTCCTTTTTTGTAAAGAATTATTTCATAAGCTTAATTTCAGTCATGCATGTGAAAATACTAAGAGTTTGTGCCAGTCTTGGCTTGTTGCCAAATACATTGAAGATTATGCCAATTTCTTATGCAGCTCAACTAGATGGTGTTACTCACAAAGTAGCATTTAGCAGCTATATTACAAAAAATGTGGTTACAAAGAAAGCTATCTAGCTTGTCAACACTGTTAGCACATTTCCTTTGCTAGCTTTATGTTTCCCAAATCTCTGTTAAACTAAATATTGAGGATCTGACTAAAGCTCACAAGCTTAGTTACTGCAGCAGATATAGTAATTGATACTGTATAGTTTTTATCTCAATGGTAATTTTGTCTCAGTAACAAGTGCATGAAATACTGTAACCCAAAATATTTAATGTTTTCCTTGCAATGGAGTCTCTTGCAATGGAGAAACTATCATCTTCATCCATCAAATCACTTGAGCATGTGCTTAACTTTAAGCACCTAAGTAATGATATTGAGTTCCATGGAATTTCTCACATGCTTAAATACTTTGTTGAATCGGCATCTTCAATGCATGAACAGAGTTATAGAAATGTCCCTTAATGCTGCTTTAACACTTATGTTTGTGCTTCCTTTTTACATGCAGAACCATCCCAATGAAATCGGGGCAGCCGCCTGAGGTCTTGTGCTTTTGAGGGCCCCGCAGCAGCTACCCAAACCATCCTATGGATGGGAGGGACCAGGAGGTTATGGGGGGCCTGGTGCGATGGTGGCAGCAGGTGTTGCCTCCCTCCCCCAACACTCACCAAAGTGGGTGGTAGAAGCCACAGCAGCCCACCAGGCTGTTCCGCTCTGCCATGCCACCCTCCCAGCCTGCAGCGTGTGGCTTCTCAGCGGCAGCAGGAAGCAGAGCCCCCCACCAGCTAGACTACGTAGCTGGAGTTGGCTTACCTTAAGCCAACTTGCCGGGTCAAGTGCAGACCTGGTCCATGGACTCTTCGAAGGCCTTGGCCCATCCTTTTCCCAGACCCATTCTAGGACTTGGTAGATTCAAGAGGGGGGACAGTCCTTGTGAGACAAGGGACTACCCCAGTTCCTCCCACATACACAAGAAGTAGATGTTTGAGGAATCATCTACAACCATACTCCTGGCCAAACAATCTGCCCATATTTAGAAGCAGATCGTTTTAACTTATAGATCCAAGAAACACAAAGCTGCACCGCTCTATTTTAACAAATATATAACAGAAAACATTGAAGATGTCGATTCTCTTCCTTTTTGCTTTAATATATTGGCTGCCTTAAATCTGAATATTAAACTCTTGATCCAATGTTAAATGTAATTCTGTAAATTCAAGCCACATGGAATTAAATAAACTTCTGCTGGTACTGGGGACTTCTAGTGCTAAAAGCATGAATTGGGAGCTGTAATAAACTCACATACTCTATGGTCTGGGCACAGAGAGCTTATGTAACATGCACATTCTAGTGAGTTACTTTCCTTTCCTCCATACCAATTTAAAGCAAATTTGCTAAAAGGTAAAAGCAGGCCGAGACATTATATTAAGTTGCACGTGAGGTTTAGTTTAATTCATTTATTTTCATTTATAATACACAAATAAATGTATTTGCCCTTTAAAAACAAAACCACTCAAAACTGATACTTTATAATAGAAATGCTGACAGAATATTAACTAAAGAAAAGCAAGTGCTATCATTATCCATCACTTCTAGAATCCCTGCATTTGTCAAACTAAAATTTCCAACAAAGATTTTGTTTGAAAGTTGAATATTAAGCAAACATTTATTATTTGCTGAAATCTTTTCAGGCCCTGAGAGCCAGATTCTGTGTTATTCATGTTGAGTTGTATAGTGCTTGCCAACATGAGAAATTTGCACCAGTATTTTTAAGGCACGAATTGAAGCTAATATTGCACAAAAGGCTGTGCAGGCAATCTTATTCCAATATTTCATCTTGCTTTGGTTTAGCTGAAGTGGATCAGGAACAGGTTTGACTAAACAAAAATAAGCCACTCTTATAAGAAATAGGAAATTTTATACCAACTTACCTACATCTGTTTAAATGCTGATTAAAGTTGTATCATTGCAACTTTCTCATGTAGACAAGCCCTTACTTTGCAAATAATTTTACAGATTTCAGTGGAACTTTTTGTGGAGTAAGATATTACTTAATATGAATAAGGATGGCAGAAGCTGGTCCACAGTTCAAATGGAAATTGATAAAATGTTAATATAACTGAATTGGAAACCAAGTCCTCTCAAACAGGTAACATGCAATTAACTGGGCTAAGCAGCTGCTGTTAGCTACAACTTTAGGAAAGGCTATAAAAAGCCAGTAACCTCTAAGGTTACAGTTCACTACACGAAAGCAAATGATGAAACTACACTATTTTACCGAACAAGTGGGTAACAATAGAAATTTATAAATATAATCTGGTTATCTATAGATCTAATCATATAGTTATAGAATTGCATGTCATACGCTCAAAAGAGTGAAATGATCTAGCATTGTGTGGTCTACTCTGAGTCAGTGCATTTTATCATCAACAAGGTTACAAGGCAGACAGACTATTTAGCAGACTATAAAGGGATGCACAAAAGCCAATTTGTCTCAAAATATCAAACTGAATCACCATATTGAATCTCTTGAAAATTCAGAGAGTTACAAAAGTCTAGTAAATTGGAGGCACTCTAATTTGTTTTAACCTTTACAACTTCATTTTTTTTAATATTTTCTTCAAATTAGTATACATTTTCTATTTGACCGTTAAAACGTATTATATTAACAGTATATGGTACATTGTCTTCCAAATAGTAAATTGATAGATTAATATGTTCCATTATAATAACGGGATATTTTGGTTTATGCTTCCTTTAAGTAGTATGTAACAGAGTATGTACAGATTGTCTGTGGGTGTTTGTATTCTCAAATCTGTTGTTTTGTCTTTTTGGTTAAAATTAGAATGTGGCCTTAAGAAATACACATTCTACTGGTAATATTTTAATTACCGATAAATAAGGTACATTTTCACACCAGTGCATATGGGTTAACTGCTCAGTTCCCATTTATGCAAATGAAAATAAAGATTATAAATTCTTATGCATCTCTTTTGAAATGTATCCCAATCTTAATTTAATTAACTCCAGCTAGTTAAGAGTTTCTAATATACATCATGTTTTCCCAACTCACAATGTGGGGGAGAGTCAACTCCTCAAAATGAATTTTATATTTCTTCTTCTTAAACTTTTTGAATAAGATCAAATGTGGTTCCAGTTTACTATCAGGAAACTATATCATCATGATGCTAAACGAAATTTAATGCTATAATCAAATAGATCTCTCCCATTGTTTAGTATTATGATCCTAATTTATTCCCTTTTCTTTGTTGACACTGCATAATACATTACGGCTACGTCTAGACTGGCATGATTTTCCGGAAATGCTTTTAACGGAAAAGTTTTCCGTTAAAAGCATTTTCGGAAAAGAGCATCTAGATTGGCACGGACGCTTTTCTGCAAAAGCACTTTTTGCGGAAAAGCGTCCGTGGCCAATCTAGACGCTTTAAAAAGCCCGACCGCCATTTTCGCGATCGGGACTTTTTTGCGCAAAACAAATCTCAGCTGTCTACACTGGCCCTTTTTGCGCAAAAGTTTTGCGCAAAGGGACTTTTTGCCCGAACGGGAGCAGCATAGTATTTCCGCAAAAAGCACTGATTTCTTACAGTAGGAAGTCAGTGCTTTTGCGGAAATTCAAGTGGCCAGTGTAGACAGCTGGCCAGTTTTTCCGCAAAAGTGGCTGATTTTGCAGAAAAAGTGGCCAGTCTAGACACAGCCTACAAGTTATTACAGGAAGATCTGGATTGCATTTTTGGAGGGTTTTTTGGGGGGGAGGAGTTTCTAAACTGATGGCACTATAGAACCATAAAAATTCTAACCATTTAAGTTAAAAGATATAAGTATTGATCAGTTGTAAGTTAACTAATTGCTACATATGAAAAGATGAAAAGTTTCAATATGGGACAACTAGGCTATGTCTCTAGACTGCAAGCTTCTTTTGGAAGAAGCTTTTCCAGAAGAGATCTTCCAGAAAAGCTTCTTCCAAAAGAGTGTCTACACAGCAAAAGCGCAACAAAAAAGCAATGTGCTTTTTCGGAAGATAGCATCCACACTGATTGGACGCTATCTCGTGTTTACATTGTGATTAGTATGGACAGAGTGTCCGCCAGGGCACCTGTATTATTTCCTGGAGGCCTCTTCTTTCGAAAGAACTCCCTCTTCTGCATCCACACACATGCCTTTTTCAAAAAAAGCTTTATTGGAAAAAGGCTTCTTCCTTGTAGAAAGAGGTTTACCACAGAGGTTTCAACTTTCTCTCGAAAGAATGCAATACCAGTGTGGACGTAAGTATAGTTTTTCCGGAAAAACGGCCATTTTTCTGGAAAAACGCTGTGGTGTAGACATACCCCGAGATAAAATACCCTGTAAAAGAAAACATGTGTACAGACCCAATTTTAGAGCGCAGCAGCCTCAGTTATCAATCTGATATTGGATAATAATTTGCTTTTTACTGTATGTAAATATAATTAAAGGCAAATATACTGGTATAAAATTACTATAAGGAGGTTTAAAATGGGTTTATCATTCACAAGTGGGATTTTCCAACTAGTTTAAATTATTTTAAGAGTAGGTAATTTTGAAAATTCCACCTCATTTGTTGATTTTCAAGAACACTGGATATGACAAAATCTGACTTTATTTCTTTTAGAGTCCAAGCTCCAATCCAAATGGCTGTAGATACAATCATACTGAACTTACAGTAGTATGCTCATCTAGATGTATATACTCCAGCACTTTCCACAAAAAGATGACCCTTTCGGTCTGAATTTTTAAAAAGCACTGCTTTATGAAGAGGGATCTGAGTGAAGCAGTAGACCAGGGCTACTCAACTTTGGAAGCTCCGGGGGCCACAACGATACTCACAGCACATGCCGAGGGCCACAACTTAAATGTGGTTGCATATACATGCAAATATATATGCAAATAGCTTCTTTCACACTGACAGGCATGAATACAAAGATTAAGGCAAGACTACGCAACATGCAGGCCCCATTTAAGTCAGTTCTGCTGATATTAATAAAAATGCAATATTTACCCGATTTCCACCAATATGACAGCACTTTTAATGAGCAATGACAGTCAAGGAATTTAACTACTAAAACGCATCTCAACAGAACACCATTATATTGACTACTTTTTTGTTTAGGCTCCCACCCGCAGGCCGCGCATTGAGCCCTGCATAAACCCAAAAAGCACCGTGGGCCATAAACAAACAGGCTACGAGCCGCATGTGGCCCATGGGCCATGTGTTGAGTAGCCCTGCAGAAGACTACATTGTAGTACAGTATTACTCCAAAGCAACAAATTAACATAGCATATGCAAAATTTGCTCAACTTACAGTATTTCATGCCTTTTCCCAAAATTCTGATATCTGGATCCTACTCTAGTTGTCACATTAAGGTTTCTAAATAGCTATTTGGGGCAGAGCTTGGGGTTCAAAGGTCATTGAACATGGATGAAAGCTCTGCTATGCTTTTATGTCACATGCACTTGCTCCCTCACAAGGTCTGTTTAAATCAAGATATTTACTGTCTCCTGAGACTCACAAACCAAACAGACATCCATGATAATAGAGTTATAATTAAGCTGGAGGCAATAAATTACTGCCCTTACATGAGGGGTGACCTTAATGTAAAGGAATAGTACAGTAGATTTACACTGACTTTGAATATTCCATATTTTTTGTCGCTTACATCCCTGAAACACACATTATCTGGCAGCAAGTCAACAGTATAAAGGGAGGCTTACTAACCAAGAAAGATGCCTATGTCACAGTTTGTTACAAGAGCGCTTCACATCCCAACAATCTCCAAGCCTCAGGGATCCTGTATCCATTATGTCTTTCTGAGGCATGGATTTTACAGAAATGGCTGAAGGTGATTACACTCCCTGACAGAATACATTTTACTTGGAATGGTATCAGAAAAAAAATATATATGCCTAAAACAAAAAGGTATCACACAATCTATTCCTAACTAAAGTTAGGTCTAAAAACTATTCATTTTTCCCAGAGCACAGGAATTACTAGCAAGAAACAAACTGTATGTTTTCATATTTGCTAATAAAAACTCTTTGACAGGTTCAAAGTTAGAGGTTTCTATTTATCAAATAGCCTACTCCTTTAAATGTCAACATTCAGGAGAAGTACAGTAATGCCACCTGATCATAAAAAACAGTTCTGTAACAGCCCTCATTTCACGCTTCTGATTCTGACACATCATAAATCAGCAACTCTGCAAGTAATGTTGGAAATAATTGTCTGTTCCTTCTTTTTATGGCCCAGGTGGTATAAAGCCTAACCCATATGGCAGACTTCATGCTATCGAAGACAGTTACAGATGTAAGGAGACCGTTCCTCTAAAACTCTAACAATATTATCTGAATAAATGAAAGACTTCTAACACTGCTATTCTGCAAATTAAGAAAACCTGACTCCGTTTTTGTGTGTGTGTAAGTTTAGTTAGTGCTCAGCTCTGGCTTAAACCAAGCACATTGCAAAAAGGAACTGTGCAGGCTTCTGGCAATGTACTTGAATCTTGACTGGTAACAATAGTCCTGTGGCTTTCACAAGTTTTTCAGTGCATTTGAACACTGACCTGCACCACAGATTGTTAGTCCAGTCCAGGGACCATAGTTCAGTCATTGCATTTGATTCCTACTCTATCCTTGCTGTTCCAGACATGTTTCTTTTTTTGACCAAGGGTTCACAATCAACTGAATTATTCTGATTTATGTGATTATTTTCTTAAGTGTACAAATGAGGATGAAATCACAAAACACACTTTTGACAGAAACCAAGAATTTGAACCCATGTCTCCAAGAAAACTTTGACCCTTCATTCTCCATGTTACTCTTCTTAATCTTATATAGTGGTTTTTAGACCAAGAACTTATCTTATTTAAACATATGGTCAGATTCTATTGGAATAAGATGAGACCAATGCCTAGCTAGATAGTTCACTCTTCATAATTGTCCTTTCCATTTATTCAATTTAACATATTATTTGAATTTTAAAAGATATTATTCTTCCTATCTTCCTGATCTAGCTGCTGGTGTTCTGCTATAAAGTCCCAATGGTTTTATTTGAGTCACAACTTACCAAGTTATAACACAGGATCATGACTTCAATGCATAGTAAAAAGAGAATAAAAAGATGGGTTTTAAGACAAAACTGTCTAGTTCAGATATACATACTGGAAATACATAATGGCAACAGAAACTAGGATGTAAGTGACTAGTGAACTACCTGATAAGCATAGGCTTATCGAGTAGTTGAGTCGACTAGTCACTTCTCTCCCACTCTTGCTGCCTCTGTATCAGAGGCAGTAAGTGGGGGAATGGGAGCCAGCTTAAAAGCTGGTTCCCCCCAGCACTATCTCCACAGGGGCGGGTGGCAGAGGTGCAGCAGGAAACGGCGCAAACAGGGACTGAAGCAGTCCACGCTCGCACTGGTCTGACTGCTGTGCCTCTGCCTTTTAAATGTAGCAAGAGCCCCAAGGTGCAGCCGGGATAGCTAGCGCCCTGCCCCCACTCCTAATTGATTAATCAGGTAGTCAATGGAAATTCCATCAACTACTTAATTAGCTTATTAATCAAATTTTAACATCCCTAACACAAATACCACAATGTACTGGCTAAATAAAACTGATTGACAGTATGTTCACTTTTTATCGAGTTTTCCCCATTGTTCAAGTTCCTCTTTTCAGTCTTTCTAAAAGGGTCATCCCTATTCTCTTCGTTCATACATTTCAAGGATTTAATGAGTTACTTCACCAGGTTAATAGATCCCTCCAATACTTCCATTACACTATGATACAGTTCTTCAAGTGGTGGAGTTAACAAATGAGCCTCATTTATATTTCTTCATGGACTAACTTCACTAATATATTTTTACTGTAAAACACAGAACTCATAATTAAACTTCCAGGATAAGGGCATATCTTTGTGTGTTTTTAGAGACATCTGCATTACAGGTACAGACAAATTTGAAAACCATTTCTTCCATGAATCTAACTCCATGCAAATATTAAACAAAAAAGCTACCCAGAGGTTTCACTTCAACTCATTTTTTAAGTGGACTGAGTGCTGAGGAAGGATGTAGATTAACTGTTTTGGAGACTAAAGTTCTCTATCAACAGGACAGATTCAAGCACCGGGAGCAATGAAGTAATTTGCCTCTACCTTACCTCTTCATCGTGCTTCAACTCTGACCAAAAGAAGCTACATGTAGAGGGATATTTTAGTTTCCACCATGCATTCAGCTTTTAGCAGCTATGTTGGAAAAACTAGCCAGGCTGTCAATTAGTTCCAATTGTGATAGATTTTGGTGATATGGTGATACATCCCTAGAAATTAAACTGGAAGCACCAATACATTTTGCATAATGTAAAGTCACCCAACAGCTATCAAACAGTAATGACAGAACACTTTTTTTGAGCTGATCTGTTTCCCATTATTTTCTCAACACAAAGAAGGTTGCAAATGAAATCACCGGGTACAAGCTATCTACAACATTCATAATTACTGTAACAGCTTTGCTTAATTACAATCTATTTTCCTCAAGTACTGGAAAATGAGTTTTCAAGGAGATTTAAATATATGGAAAGTTTATAACAGTAATAGGAAACCTTTCTTGAGCTATAGGAGAAAAAGAAACAGGCAAAAATTTTAAAAAAATACTATTTTTACTGATTTGTAAGCCAAAAATAGTTTAACTTAAAGTATCCTTTGCTTTCAGAGGACATCTGTCAACTTTCAAGTCCAGTTACACGGGGTATGGCAGGAGAGCTAATATAAGGTGATGTCTTCACTAATGAGATGAAATGAAAGATCGACACTATTGTGATCAATCTTCCAGAGTTCAATTTAGCAAGTCTAATTAAGACTTGCTAAATTGAACTCAGAGGGCATCCCCATTGGTGTCCAGTATTCCTACTTCTGCAAGGAGGAAAGGAAGCAGACAGGAGCATTTTCTCCCATCAGCCTCCTGCCGTGGGGAAAGCAGGGAAACTCAAAACAAGGTATGTTGACTCAAGCTATGTAATTAACACAGCAGGAGTCGATGTTTCCTTTTAGTGTAGACCTGGCCTAAGTCTTTACAATGAAAGGTATTTGTGACTACCTATTGGTAGGCAATTACCCTTCCAGAATATTGGGAATATTTCCCCCATCACTTATATGGTGTACACAGCTCTGGGATGAAATACTGCAGTTATTTAACAGCACATAGTAATATCACTCAAACGTTTAGAATGGGATATGAAGAAAAAAATGGTCTCCCGCTGAAATTACAAGGATAATATAAGGAATTCCCAAGCTAGAATTTAACCATAAAATTGGATTTAACTCTATTTTCCCCTAAAACTGTAAACACCAAAGCAAATTGGACATTGGTTTTGATTCATCCAAAGAACAGCACTCTCCAGCAGGACCCAAGGCCTCATGCAATATGTTGGGGGCACTGGTGCAGTATTGACTCATAGGAAAATGGGCCACCTCCTGAAATGGAAATTCCATTTCCTGCAGATAGACAGATATCCTCACATCCTTTACTAACTCATTTCATTGTGAGACCCACAACACTCCAGCAGTTTAAAAATCCAGCTTCAGAAAAGCGCTTCTGTTTCTTGAGATTTGCTTTCCTGCTAATTTTGACATGATGCAGTAGCTCCCTAACAAAAGAATGTTCTGTTTTACAAATGGTTCTGGAATCAAATTAAATGAGTTACCAGGATACTTATTTTTCATGGCAAATGACATCATCAACAGAATAGCCTTAAGGGCAAAGATGTTTTTGGCATCTTAACCTTCAAATGGCCAGTATTATACTGTTTCCCATTACCAGAATAGTAATATTTATTGCAGGTAGACTACAAAAGTGGAGCCATACCATTTATTTATTTTCTCTTGATAGCCACCTCTGGCAAGAACAAATTTTCAATTAATCACCACCTTATCTCTGCAAGAAGCAGTTGTTCTCAAGGACGTCTGTATTATTTCCTTTGTTTTATTAATACAGGGAATAGTGCTGCTATGGATCTTCTGACACTGAAATTTATTTGTTTTCTATAGACTTTCTTTCTTGAAGGTGAACTGAAATGCTTATTTAAAATATAAATGGATTTTTTTAAAAACACTTAAGGCTCCAAATCATGGAGCAAATGTGTGCAGGCTTAAATTTCCAATAAACACATTTTTAAATATAGAATTTGAAAATCTGTCCCATTTTTTTTCTGCTGGTTCCTGAGTTTTGAGTTTCTCCTGGGGGGGACATTGCTAGCATGTGAAGCAGTACAAGTACAAAGCCCTATAATATTTAGAGGTCAGAGAGGTTGGACCAATTTCTAAGATCATGTCTTGGGATAGTAAAAAAAAAAAAAGTGCCCTTTAAACTGTATTTATTTATCATTTTGAATTATATACATTATGTTGAGATCCAAGCAGATTTGTTTTATTTATTTTTAAAGTCTTGCATCATAACTGATCTTTAAACAAAGACATAAAATATGCCCATGATGAGACCATATCAAAGGTCCAGCTTCTATTTTATGTGAGAAAAGTGCCAGGAGCAGAAAAATGCAGGAATGAAATTTGGGGCAGTTCCTTCTTAGCAGGGTGCAGATTTGCTTCCTGTGTATTGGCAGGTGTTTCAGGTCCTCACACCTGTAGATATACATAGATCTCTCGACATCTATGAAGGCCCAGGGCTTCCACACAACTTCCTAAGTTTTTCTGGCCCTCAGTAGCATGCCTACTGCAGCCCTATTACTAAAGGGCATGCTGTTACATTACCTACCTTAATGTTGCTGTTTCCTGAGTTTTCCACTCCCCCGACCAAGCAGCAAAGTAGATGGTGAGGTATGGCCGCATATCTAGAGGCATTCCACCACAGAACAGGGAATTAACAATCATTATCTACACGACTTTGGCACAGCTGTACTAAGAAGAGTATATTTAGTTCTGGGACCCTCATTGCCAGAAAACTATTGAAAATGTGAAGGGATTTAGAAAAGAGCAACCAAAGTTGCTAGGAGGCTACATGGATTGAATTACAAAGACAGACTGGAATAGCTTAATATATATAACTGGCCTAAACAAGGAAAGGAGGAGAACTGGGAAAATGACATTATAGCAGTGTACATCAATTTTAAGGACGCTAGCATCTTGTAATAAATAATCAAATTTACAAGAACATACAAATGTCTAATGCTTTCTCTTTGTTTGCAATGACATATATAAATCTTAGCAATAGGGAGAGGGATAAGTCCATGTTATTTATTTTTTATTGGCATGTTGATTGCTATTTCCCATTTCCTTTCCATTTGGCCCAGACTGCACTATTTCTTGCACCTTGCACTAACAAAGCTCCAGACCATTGCAAAGTTCACACATTTTGACTCTGGAATTTTGCTTTCTCATCTGATTCATGGTAGGGTATAGCTCATGGCTTAGGGAACTGGTTTCACACTCATCCATGTTAGCAAACATTAAATGAGGAAAAGCCAAAAGGTGCTTCCAGGAATAAGGTACAGGTTGAACCTCTCTAGTCTGGCACTCTTGGGATCTGATCAGTGCTGGACCAGAGAATTTGCCAAACCACAGGAGGTCAATATTGTCTAGCAGCATTACCAACTCTTCCACGGCTTCCTGGGCTTTTAGAAGATATTTAGGGGTAAATTAGAGCTAAATAACAGCACAGAACACAGAGTCGGGACTGGTGGCTATACACAAACTTCGTGGGACTGTGGGAAACTTGGCCACACCCATGATAAGTGGACATCCAGCTAACAAACAACATGCCGGACCACAGATATTGCCAGATTAGAGAGCTTCAAACCGTAGTTGAATTTTTCATGACGTCCTCTGGCCTCGGATCAGAAGGCAGAACTCAAAAGAATTAATGGTCAGATGCGTGACTCGAAGGAGGAAGAGACTTTTTACCATTGACTAAGAGAGCAAATAATGGATCACATTTTGAATCAAGAGATCCAGAGTGTGTCAGAATTATATAATTAAGTTAACAAAATGAGAAAGTATCCTATCGGATATTGCTGGCCATTTTAATTAAATGAAAAGTATCCTGTAATATCCAGATATTTAGTTATATGGAAAATGCCATATAATCACTGGGTAAATACATGGTTACTTCTGCCTCCCACATACAGTGTGGTTCAGACAACACTTACTTTTGGTTCTATTAAGTGTTATTCACTAGTAATCTGCTGGCACATGTAATTTCTCCATGAAGTTACTGTGTAACTGAAGAGCTTTTATGGGATATTTAAGAACTATATTGCAGATCATTACCTAATACTCTGCTTGAGTGTCCAAGTTCTTTTTTTAACTTCCTTCTGGCTAGAATTTTGCATCACTGCACATGCATAGAATTCATGGCCCCCACAGATTTCTTCGCTTCCCTGTGGAAAAATTACTTCTGATGCAGAAGTAAAGGAAAGCCACCAGGGTAGTCAAATGAGTCCCTCTATAGCAGTGCAGACAGGTTGGTTTGAGTGCCCAGAATAGCTGGCAGAAAAACAAAATCACTGCCTGAGTGGGAGGACTGGGCAGTCATGCTTGTGAGAGAGAAAGAGACGTTCTGTGCTTACGCTCAGCATGGAGGGGCAGGGCTTTGGGGTAATTTGGAGGAGGTAGATGTGGGGGAGGCTCTGCCCCTCAGGCACAGTGAAGGCAGCAGCCTGCTTGCTTAGTGAACTGTTCCCATTGTTCTTAGTGAATTCCATCAGGAGTAGAAAACAGGTGTAACATTTGTAAGGCTCTTTTACACTGCCAGAGTGGCATAAAGAAGCCTTATGGTAAAGCTTCAGAGGGGTAGTGGAGTTAGTCTGTAACAGGAAAAACTTTAAAAACCACAAATAGTCTTTAAATTGCTACCAGACTAACAAAACATGTAGATGGTATCATGAGCTTTCATGGGTACAACCCACTTCTTCAGATGACTGGAAGAAGTGGGTTGTACCCACGAAAGCTCATGATACCATCTACATGTTTTGTTAGTCTTTAAAGTGCTACCAGACTGTTTGTTGTTTAAGTTTTTTCTTATGGTAAAGGACAGTATGGCCTTATAATGCTTATGGTACTTCAGTGATTAGAACTAGTCTAATTTTTGGACTGAAAAAGTTTCCCATCAAAATGTGGTCCATGAACTGTTTGCTATTGATGGTTCTGGAGATAGTCAGCAGTCAATATACATGAGTCTGAGTCCCCAGACCTCATTTGCTCTTCAGTTGCCTACAATGTAACACTGAGCACATGGCTACCTCTATTTGTTGACTACTACCTAAAAAGAAAGGGTCAATACTACCTACATTACTGTTGGAGGAAATCCCCAAACCCCCTCTAATGCCCCTCCATCCCATTCCCCATTGACTGTACTGTTGTTTAAATAAATTATTAAAATAATTGAAACCAGCATGATGAAAATGTACTATTTTAAGAAAAAAATATGCAGAATTTTAACATATTATGAGCAGAATTTTTAATTTTTTGGTGTAGAATTCCCCCAGGAGTAGGTCATGCTGCAGAACATAGCTTTAAAAGTATTAAGACTTGATATTGCTTCATCTTGGTAGGAGCGCTGAGTGTGGGCAGGAAAAAGGCACAGCAAGCCCCTTCTACCATGCACCTGCTCAGGAGGCAGGCAGAATGGTGATCGAATGCGCCACTAATTGCTAGATGATGGGGATGAAGTGACATGCCCCCTACAAATGTGCTGTTCCCTACCCCCACATGCTTACTGTTCCAAAGCCCTGGTCTATACTAGGAAGTTATTTCCAAATAACCCCCCTTATTTCAAAATAAGCAGAGTGTCCACACTCCCAAGCCCATTATTTTGAAATAACAGCTTCGAAATCTCTACTCCTGCTTTCCTCCGAGAATAAAGCTTATTTCAAAATAGTTATTTTGAAATAGCGTTAGTGTGGATGCTCTGTTGCTGCTCTTTCGAAATAACTACTCCCCAGAGTAATTCAAAGTAATTATGCCCCAATGCTTCCTGGGGCTCTAAGTCGAGGTAATCCACAATAACAAAGTCTGCCTCGGACTAATTTTGAGGATTCCCCCTAGAGGGCACCTGCTATTTCGATTTTGTTATTTCAGGAGTTATTATTTCAAATGTAATTATTTTGAAATAATTTCCTAGTGTAGACATGCCCTTAGAAGCAAGTGAAGCAGATAGAATATACCTCTCCTGGTTTGGACCAGCTGTAAGGAACAACACGAAATCTGTTGCCCCAGATTGTGCTTTGTGTGCTTCTGTTTGGCTACTGTAGCCCAGCACTCCCCATCATCCAGCACACCATCATCAATAAAAGCCGGCTCGTAGTCTTTTACCTCAAAACAACAACTGAAAGATTTCCTGAGCCTCAGTCAACACCAAAAGATGCCCCAGTAAATAGTGTTTATTTGGTGTTGATGAGCAAGACATGCAGTGGTTTAATACTCCTTCAGAGATGACAAAAGAAGAACATCCTTCAGAATTTAGAAGACATCTGAGTTCATACCGAATTATTGGGCAGCACAGAAGAATTAACTTAATTACATCATTCATCACCTGAAGATATTGGATTACATTGTTAGTGGAAGAGATACAGAGAAATTTGTCAGATAAACACAGTACATTTTGCACAACTTACTTACCATTTGTCAATACACTGAAACCAGTTCAGTGTATTGAGCCTATTAATGAAGGTAAAATGTTTGCAGAAAGAGCAATTCCCTAGTGAGAACTGATGAATCAAACAACACTAATTTGTCATTATTGTGAAACTGTGTGCCTCCTGGCAGGAACCTTAGCTTGCATGCAAAGCCCTACTGGAGTCAAGAGTTTCAAACTGTTTAGAGCACTCCCCTCTTTAAAATACATAATCAAATCTATGACTAGAATAGAAAGCCCCAACACAGAAGACAGGACATATGGCACCTGCTTTTCTTTGTTTCTGAAATAAAAAATCCAAAAATGGCATATTTCACATCTGTCACTTAAGGAGGAGGTTAAAAAGTAAAATGATCATTGTTAATGAATGCTTTAATGTTTTAACAGCAATGGTCTCTCAGGTTCCTATCTAAGGAGAGTTATGTCTTAGAAGAGTGGTAGAATGTGACTGTCATATATCAGTAAAATGAAATAAGTTCATGAAGGAGAAGTTCATAAATGGCTATTAGCCAAGACAGTCAGGTATATAAACCCATGTTCTGGGTATCCCTAAACCTCTTATTGCTAGAAGCTGGGACTGCATGACAGGAAATGGAGCCCTCAGTATATTTCCATGTTCTGTTCACGTGGATGCATCTGGCAATAGCTATTGTAGGAAGATGGGATACTGGTCTAGATGGTCTGACCCAGTATGGGTCTATATAGAATAAATTCAATTTGATAGCAAAATGTGTAGCACAAGGGATACTATGACAATGGAACTGCCTTGCACGGAGGAGAATGCAGTAAGAGGTTGAAGGTTTATAGGGGAAGTGCCACAATTTTGAATGTCTTGCCCAATAGTTCAAGGTTCCTTGTTTTTATGCTTTATATTATAACAGTGCCTAAAAGCCCTAACACAGGTCAGGGCTCCAGTGTGCTAAGCTGCTGTGTAAATACAAATCCCAGTGGCATATTTTGATCTACCACATAAAATAGGAAATAAAGCCTTAGGGTATCTCAAAGTGGTTTCACGGAACACTTTCAGAAACACTGATCTAGACCAATCCCCCTGCTCAATACAAGATCAACCCCAATTAAATCATTCCAGCCAGAGCTTTGTCAATCCTCGCCTTAAAAACCTCTAAGAATAGAGATTTCACCACCTGCCTGGGCAATCCACTCTGGTGCTTCAGCACATTCCTAGGGAAATAGATTTCCTAACATCTAACCTAGATAGAGGAGCTATCTGAGCCTTTACCTATCATCTTTGAAAAATCATGGAAGTTGGGAGAGATTCCAGAAGACTGGAAAAGGACAAATCTACAAAGGGAAATAAGAACAACCCAGAAAACTACAGACCAGTCAGTTTAACTTCTGTTCCAGGGAAGATGAAGCAAGTAATTAAGGACTCCATCTGCAAACATCTGGAAGATAATAAGGTGATAGGTAACAGCCAGCGTGGATTTGTAAAGAACAAATCATGTCAAACCAATCTGATAGCTTTCTTTGATAAGATAACAAGTCTTGTGAATAAGAGAGAAGCAACAGACATGGTATACCTAGACTTTAGTAAGGTGTTTGATATGCTCTCACACGACATTCTTAACAATAAATTAGGGAAATACAACCTAGATGGGGCTTCTGTAAGGTAGGTGCATAACTGGCTGAATAACCACTCTCAGAGAGTAGTTATTAATGTTCAGGGTCATGCTGGAAGGGCATAACAAGTGGGGTTCCGCAGGGGTCTGTTTTGGGACTGGTTCTGTTCAATAACTTCATCAACGATTTAGATATTGGCATAAAGAGTACGCTTATTAAATTTTTGGATGATACCAAGGTGGGAGGGGTTGCGAGTGCTTTGGAGGATAGGATCATAATTCAAAATGATCTGGACAAACTGGAGAAATGGTCTGAGGTAAATAGGATGAAGTGTAATAAGGACAAATGCAAAGTACTCCACTTAGGAAGGAACAATCATTTTCACATATACAGAATGGGAAGTGATTGTCTAGGGAGGAGCAGGGGTGGCCTGGCCACATAGGCGAACTAGGCGGTTGCCTAGGGTGCCAAGTTAAATGGGGCACCAAATGGTGGCGCAGTATCATTGAGGGGTTTGGAGGTGGGGGCGCCGATTGCATGGTTCACCTAGGGTGCCAGCTGCTGGCAGCTAGTCTAGGGCTGCCCCTGGGAAGGAGTACTGCTGAAAGGGACCTAGAAGTCATAGTGGACCACAAGTTAAATATGAGTCAACAGTGTGACACTGTTGCAAAAAAAGCAAACATGATTCTGGGATGCATTAACAGGAATGTTGTGAGCAAGACACGAGAAGCAATTCTTCCACTCTACTGTAGGCTGATTAGGCCTCAATTGGACCAGTGTGTCCAGTTTTGGGCACCACATTTCAAGCAAGATGTGGAGTAATTGGAGAAGGTCCAGAGAAGAGCAACCGAAATTATTTAAGGTCTAGAAAACATGAGCTATGAGGGAAGACTGAAAGAATTGGTCTTGTTTAGTTTAGAAAAGAGAAGACGGAGAGGGGACATGGTAGTGGTGGTCAAGTATCTAAAAAGGTGTTACAAGGAGGAGAGAGAAAAATTGTTCTTTTTGGCCTCTGAGGATAGGACAAGAAGCAATGGGCTTAAATTGCAGCAAGAGAGCTTTCGGATGGACATTAGGAAAAACTTCCTAACTATCAGGGTGGTTAAACACTGGAATAAATTGCCTAGGGAGGTTGTGGAATCTCCATCACTGGAGATATTGAAGAGCAGGTTAAACAGACACCTGTCAGGGATGATCTAGTAGGAGCTTGGTCCTGCCGTGAGTGCAGGGGACTGGACTCAATGACCTCTCGAGCTCCCTTCCAGTTCTAGTGTTCTATGATTCTAGATCTCCCGACTCCAACTTGAGATGATTGCTCCTTATTCTCTTATCTGCTATCACTGAGAATAGCCTGGCTCCACTCCCTTTGGAACAACCCCAGGTAATTGAAGGCTGTTATCAAATCCCCCCCTCCAACTCTTCTCTTCTGAAGACTAAATAAGCCCAAATACCTCAGCCTCAGCAAAGGGTTATAAAGTAGGGTAAAAAGAGGGATCATCTGAGCACTCTGTTAGCACAAAACTGAGACATTGAGGACACAATGAAGCAAAGAACCAAAGGAAACAAAGAGAAGACATTCCTGAATTACTTATATACCAATGCTAGGAGGTAAAGTAACAAATAAGAGGAATTGTACTTGGTCATTTATAAGCATAAATTTCATCTAGTTGGTATTATGGAAACCTGATGAGACAATTTGCATGACTGGAATTTTAAAATCAATGGTTATAACCTATTTAGGAAGGACTGAGTAGGCAAAAGAGGAAGGGGAGTAGCACTCTATCAAAAATGGCGTTACCTATTTCCATGTCACTCAGAAGAAAATGACCTCATGTGCTTATTGATCAATGTCCTAATAGAGAAAACACAAAACGGGATATTAGTTGGTGCCTTTTACAGACCACTAAATTAGGCTTAGGAACAGGATGATTGCCTTGTTGTACACCTACCTATAATGTGTAAAAGAAAAGCTGCATAATCATGAGCGACTTCAATTTGAGTGTCACATTCCTAGCTCCAACAGTGCTGCAGTCAACATTAGACCTTGTCCTAACGGACACAGAGGAATAATCTGCCATGAAGCCAGTTACCCTGAGATGAAGGAAAACGCATGCTGTACAAAAGCAGTAGCTCTGTCCTGATACCTATCACATCCACAGCAGCAGGCATAGGAAGTGATCGAGATAAGACAGAATGTCACATCTTAGACTGAACGTGGCCCAGGATAAAAATGCAGCACCTGAGAAGTCAGGCGGGGGCTGTTAGAACTGCATGCAAACATGGCATTTTTTACCTTACAGGATGGGAGACTGCATCCTGGGAAGTAGTGACTCTAAAAAAAGATTTGGGGGCATGATGGATATGAGATCCCAGGGCAACGTGGTGGCCAAGGGAGCTAATGCGATCCTGGGATGCATAAATGAAAAAATCTCAAGTAGAGAGGTTATTTTACCTCTGTATTTGGCACTGGTATGACGGCTGCAGGAATGCTGCATCTAGTTCTGGTGCCCACAGTTTATGAAGGATGTTGATAAATTGGAAAGGCTTCAGAGAAGAACCATGAGAATGATTAAAGGATTAACAAACATGTCTTCTAGAGAGTCACAGGGCATGTTTACACTGCAATAAAGAACCTGTGGCTGGCCTGTGTCATCTGACTCTGGCTCAAGCTGTGGGGCTATAAATCAGCATCTCTCAACTTTTTTTTTATAAAGTACCCCTTTTCAAAAAAAAAAATTATAAGTACCCCCAGTACCTACAGTTTTCAGACACACAATTTTTTTTCTACCATTGCAACACATTTGTTTAAACAACTTAATCGTAGCCCGGGCGATTTTTGAGTGTAAAAAGTACAAAAATAATGAAGCGCTGTAAAACTTAAAACAAAAATTCAGTTTTCTCCAAATGTCAATTGTGTTGATGTACCCCCCAGACTTCTCTCAAGTACCCCTAAGGAGACTCGTACCACTGGTTGAGAAACACTGCTATACATTTCAATGGAGACTTTCAGGCACTGGGGCCCAGTGCAGGGAAGAGTCCCAGAGCCCTGTCTACATCTACACTGCGCATTGTTGCGCATGAAGATATGCAGATACGCCGCCCCTCATTTGCATACCTAATGAGCCGCCATTTTGCGGAAGGGGCTTTTGCGCGAGAAGGAGCTGTCTGCACTACTCCTTCTTGCGCAAAACACCCCTCTTGCGACGGAGGCATTCTTCCTGAAAATAAGCGGCAGAACGGCTCCTGCACAAGAGGGGTTTTTTGAGCAAGAAGGAGCAGTGCAGACAGCTCCTTCTTGCGCAAAAGCCCCTTCTGCAAAAATGGCAGCTTATTAGCTATGCAAATGAGGCACAGCGATATTCATCACTGTGCCTCATTTGCATATCTTCTTGCGCAACAATGCGCAGTGTAGATGTAGCCCTAGGCTCTAACCAGAACCCTACACTGCAATTTTATAACCCTGCAGCCCAAGCCACAGGATCATGAGTCACCTGACGTGGACGAGCCACAAGTGTTCTATTGCAGTGTAGACATACCCAAAAAGCTCAAGGTATTTAGCTTAACAAAGAGGTTAAGGGGTGACTTAATTTCAATCTATACGTATCTACATGGAGAAGAAACTACTGCATATTTGAAAGAGTCTGTCTTTCTGTCCGTCTGTTCATTCAAGAACTCCTCCTAAACTTTAAGAACTAGGACCACCAAGTTAGGTGTACAGCTTCCTCTTATTGTAACTTACAGCAAGGTCAGAGTTTGGTCATGCCAGAAAAATGGGATGTGCCTGGAATGGGATTGTTTCTCATAAAAACAAACAGAAAAGTACAGTCGTCAAAACGGACATCACGTTTTTAGAGGAAGCTCTTATTTCTGAGCACATTTTCTACAATACACTAATTAGGTTGATAGCTGCAATAACTATACACAAAGTACAGTCTCCTAACATTAAACCACTGCATATCTCACAGACACCCCAAAATTCCCAGATGGAATCGGGGGAATAGGGAAAGAGAAAAAAAGAAAAATGTAAGCCAATGGTTTAATGTTAGGAGATTGTACTTTGTGTTTCGTTTGATTCCACCCATTAGAAAACATCCCTTACAGAAAAAAAATGAAATTGAAGAATTATGATGAAATCTTTCCTCTACTGAAGTCATCCACTGGGGCCAGAATTCACCTCTGATATCTATATAGAACTGCTTCAGAATACCATTGAAATCTGATGAATGTTACAATTTCAAAAATAGCATGTATTTTTGGAATTGCAGAGGCAAACTGGATATTTTATTTTTTCCTGAATAATTCTTTTTTTGTTTTGTTGGTTGGAAAAACTTGGTTTTACAAGCTTGATTTTTAATGTATGTATGTTGATCTATATTCATTCTTTAGAAATTTCCACCTAATGTTGGCTGTTCCTAACATAGGCACCTTTAAAAATCTGACACTATCTTCCTACTTCACTTAACATGTTCTAATTTCCTCCGAAGTATTTGCTTACTTATTAGTAACTTGATGGCCTGATATATAATTAACATTGCGCTTACATACAATTCCATGAAGGAATGTGTTTCTTTAACCCTGTCCTTCAAAAAAACCATAAGCATTTGCTGTACATCCCTGGCTTGCCATATGCTTTCATAAGAAACATTTTACCTCTGCCACAATTATACAGGAAAAATGCCAGGTTCAGAGGAAAAAATAATTAATTTACACATAGTCTTAGGTGGTCTATTACCTTTGCATAAAAACAAGAATATGTAGTTACCAAATCCAGAGAGTGAATTAAATCTCATTGACTGCACAAAGTGAATGAGTGTGAATAACAAAAAACTAATGTTTTTAAAGTTACAGACTAACACGGCTATCCTGCCCAAAAAAACCCCTAGTAAGCATAAGCAACAAAACCTAGAGCATCGCACATGTCTGCAATCTAGGGACATGTCCACACTACAGCTGTAACCAAGTGTCTGCATGATTGGCTCTAAACATGTTCATGCCCGTATACAACATGGTCAAAACTCTATTAGTAATTGAGTTTGTTCAACAATGTTTTGCTCCTGCCAGAGGTCTAGCGTGACAAATGGATTTTCTTCCTGTAACCAGTTCATACTGGGCTGGGTTTTTTTTCAGTGTCAAGAGGGCATCCTTAATTATATTTGAGTTACTGGCTTGGCCAGTCATCCTTACTTCTAGGTCTTGGGACATTGCGGGGTACATTGGTGCCACTCTCTGTGTATCCTTAAGGCACTCTATCCTCTACTGATAGCTTCCCAAATTTTCCCAATACATGCGGTATGTCTAGACTACATGGCTCTGTCGACAGAGCCATGTAAACTAGTTTACCTGACATAGTCAATGAAGCGGGGATTTAAATAATCCCCGCTTCATTAAAATAAAAATGGCTGCCGCGCTGTGCCAACAATCAGCTGATCCGGCACAGCGTGGGAGTCTAGATGCGGATCAGTTGACAAGGGAAGCCTTTGTTGACTGCTCCTGTAAACCTCGTTTCATGAGCCATAAGGGAGCAGTCAACAAAGGCTTCCTTGTCGATCGATCCGCACCTGACTCCGGCTGTGCGGATCAGCTGATTGTCGGCACAGCGGCAGCCTATTTTACAATGAAGAGGATTATTTAAATCCCGCTTCATTGACTATGTCAGGTAGCTTTTACATGGCTCTGTCGACAGAGCCATGTAGTCTAGACATACCCATGCTCAGGGCTTGCCAAACCGCGGCGAGGCCTGCTCGCCAGCCGCGCTGTCCGGCGATCTGCGCATGCGCAGATCATTCTGCGCATGCACAGATTGCCCGAACCCGGCTCTTCCGGGTTGTAATCTACTCGCCACGGGCGAGTAGATTGCATTATTTGTTGAGCCCTGCGCTGACACAAATGTGGTGAGACAATATGATAGCTGTGGTCACACAAATGTGCCTGCGATGGTAGAGAAGCTGCTATGTGGACCCAAATTGGTTAAGATGACCATGGTTAAGGTTAAGGTGACCATGCCTCTAACTTGTTACAAAATCATGGCTCGAAGTTATTGTATGGACAAAGCCTAACCGAAATAAATAAATTTCCTTTTTTTGGGTACGAGGCCACACAGGTTAATGGCAAATATTTTGCCAATGCCCCTGACAAGATGGGAAGCTTGGGTATATCTGTCCCAGCTTCTCTCTACTGTTTGATTTATTAGTCTGTTTGAGCAACTGCATCGCAGTGCTTTTAATAAGAAAATGTCATAAAGGTACATGGCTGTCTGGTTCAACAGCTTTGGCTTTGACAGTTCAAATTTACAGGTTTAATTCAGTGGACTGGGAGTCTGGTATTTCTGTATATACTTAGTAAAATGCTAAAGGTACACTATTTCACAAAGTGACATAACCGTAACCAATGATCCAGTGAGGATCAAAATCTTAGCCAGTGTGAAATGGTTCACCAACAAATTCATAACTCAGGTTTTCTATAGGCAAATTAGCTCTCAGTTAAAATCCTGACTGTCATGCCATTCAAAGAATAACCTGTATCATTTTTTTAAATTTCTATGTACTAAATAGTTTGAACTTTCAGCAGCATTACTGGGAGCCAAACTTGTTTGAGTCACCACATTTGGCTTTGTTTTATAGCTACTAGGGATGTAAAAGTTTAACCTGGGCTTATCAGTTACTGTTAACAGTTACACACAAGCTCCCAACCCACTCCTGGGGAGCTGGCTGCCACCCCACACTGCTGCCTCTCACCACTCCTGGTGTGCACCAGCTCCCAGGGAGCTGGCTGATGCCCCTCGCTGCTGCCTCTGATACAGAGGCAGCAGCCCAGTGCAGAAGCCAGCTCCCTGGGAGCAGGGCCAGCAGGTGGGAGCTAGTATGTGCTGATAGACAGCTTAAAAGGCTCTCACCATGTGGAGATAAACAACACAGGAATTACCACCTGGGAAGGCTCAGAATGAAACCTTTGCTCAAGGCCCCTGATTGGCTCAGGTGCCCTGTTTAAGCGCATGAGGACTTCCGGAGATATCTATGCTAAAAGTTTCACTTCCCTGCTAAATTATAGTGAAGTGCCTGCCGCTTGGCTTGTTCTTGAACTCCTGACCTTGGGCTGTGACTCCTGTTCCTGACTGAAGCCCTGACTATCACTGTTGTTCTTGGTTGGAAATTGCCACTGCTCCAACGGTTAGGCCTGATCACCCAAGCCGTGGTCCTGAAATGGGCAAAGTAAACATCTGATAATATTCACAGTAGGATCTAGGGATGTGAAAGGTTAATAGGTTAACCGGTAAGCCTCACCCTTAATAGGTGAGGATTACCGGTTGCAGTTAATCAGTGGGGGCTGGAACAGTCCCCCCCACCTGCCTCCGTTTAATTGGTTAACCAGTTAAACATAAATATAGGCCTGTATCCTAAGGCACTGAGGTACACACAATTCTAAAGAGAACAGAAGCAGCAAGGCTATTTGAGTTGTTTTTAAGTATAACAAGAGGGCATGAACTGAAGCTAAGAAAAGGCCATTCACACTGGAATTGAGTTCAATCTCTTTTGACTGAAAGTAGTTAAAAGGGGCAGTGTTCCAAGGGCAATTGCAAGAGGAGTTGGTGTATATTATTTGCAAAAAGGAGCTGGACACGCATGGGGAAGTAAAGAATTATTTATGGTGAAACTGCGAAGTCAAAAGAAGGATGTTCGTGTCCTTGCTGACTCCTCCTTTCCGTAATAGTTTCTCTGTTTATTTGCAATTGCCTTGAGGGTGGAGGTGTGCACGCGCAAATGCGTGTTTGCATGTCATCCACATTTCCTTTGAAAATGGTTTTGCAGCCGATAGCCCTTTATCTATGTTGCTTATGCACAAGCTTGATTTGAATGACACCCCAACAATGAGAGCTGTAGTCGGGAGCAAATCCTTAATATTCATCTGGCATTCAGTATCCTTAAAGCTAAAGACCTTTTCCACCAACCCTGTACTGTCCCATCCATACTAACAAAAGAATAATTTTGTAAAAGCCTTGTATTAATAAGCACTTCCCACACTGCCATGGGGCCCTTGCCCATGGTGAGAACGGCTTCATGTGTGTAACTGCCACACACATGACAACGTCATCATGCCCAACACAACAGAACCTTGTGAGCTGAATAACAATGAACTGAGCTGAAATGAACTGAGACAGCACCCTAGTCAGCTCCTAGACTGCACCCAAGTGCAAGGTAGGGGGGAGAACAGAGGAGAGAGGCTCTGGACATATTTCCACCTCCTTTGCTACCTCAGGATAAGGCCTGCATCTTTAAGTCACCTGGATTCTCCCAGGAGTCACATTCAGAGCGGTTATAAAATGCAGGCATGCGAGTATTTCAGTACTGTACCAGTCTGTGCAGTATATACAGCTGTTTAATGAGGCTTACTGTCATTAGAGCAAAACATATCAAGGCCTTTCTTTAGAGAGTCTCTTGTTTATAGATAGTATCCTAGAACACCTTAATGCATTTTTACTGTAAATTGCTTTGAAATACTATGCAAGCACCCAAGAGAGTGCTGAAATCGTGTGAATGTAAACAATTCTAACAAGGGCAGGGCAAACGCGAGAGACACCAAAAGGACACTTTTCAAATGCACTTTCAGCAAAGGAGAAATATATTTCTAAAAAGCACATGCTACTGGTGTGGAGTTTAGCAACAGACAATAAAGTCTCGCTAACAGTTAAATATGGGCAGGAATTTTACTCCACTACTAAAAACCTGTTTCACAGGGATAGATAATTATTTAGCACTAACCATCTGGAGGACAAAACTAATTTTTCCAAACAGCGTCCCTGCTGGAAATCTATGAAACAACCTTCAACCTGAATGTCAAAAAGCCTTTGTTAATATCCAGTCACCTTCAGACTCCCCATACCCTCTGTCCCCACCCTCTAACGTAATTTTTGTCTCTCCCCCTTCTTGCTGCCATCCACGTTTCACACCTTATTGCCTCGTGTGCCTGCTTTGTACACTCTCAGCACAGCCTTTTCTACACCACTGCTTGTCTCTGAAATAGCCTTTTTATATTAACCTCCTGATTTATCAAATTCCCTCCATCTTCTCCATCATGAACCTATTACATTCTCCCCTCTTTTGTAAAATAATCAAGGTCCAACAGCCGCATCTTGCTCTGTTTCATCTTATAAGCATTTATTTTGGCTCGGGCCTCAGACTGGAAGCTATTCAGGGTAGCGATTTATAACCTGTTTGGCATTGCCCTCCTATGATACATCACTATCCTATAAATATTAATAACAACACCTGCCCCTCCACAAAGAGCTATAACTAGATGTCCCTGTTTGAACAAGAAAAATATTTGCATTACAGATCTCTGCTGACAAGAAGATGAAGTAAAGGAGAGTAATCCAGCCCGATGCACAAGTTAAACCTGGCCATGTCTGCCTTTTCATACAAAGAGTAATTATAGGGTGGAATCTTCAACAGGATCTTATTAATCAAAATAGGATTTGCTGCCACTGACCTTCCCAGCAAAGTGCAAATCACAGCAAAGAAAACAAATAGCATATTAGACATAGTCTAGTTCCCCTCTGAATCTTTTTCTTGAGGTATCAGTATCTAATTGCCTTATATATTATTATTTTAAATATATTTTTATTATGATAAACTGAGGATGTTAATAAGAAAACAAATATTTGCCTACTTAGAGTGCAAAGAGACTGAAGGTTTTATATCTTCCGAACAAAATTCTATCCTACCTCACCAAAGATGTACAGGGGAAGCCAACATAAAATTTGATTAGAGGGTTTAGAAGACTCTCACAGAGCTGAGCAAGACAAATCCTAAAGCCAGGTTTACACTTAGGGAGCAAGTCGACTTAAGATTACGCTATTCTTGTATCTGGGAGTTGCGTGTTTGACTCAATGTACCGTAAGTCGAATTTCTGCAGAGTCCCCATTGTGGAAAGTTTCTGGAAGAAACTCTCCCATTGACTTCCCTTATGTCTTGCAAGCCCGTGGAGTACTGGGGTTGACAGGGGTGTCATCAATGTTCAATTTAGCGGGTCTTCACTAGACCTGCTAAATCAAACCCCGGAAGATCGATCTCCAGAGCATCAATGTCCAGATAAGTATAGACAAGGCCTAAGTCATGCACTTCACAAAGCTGCTTACAGAAAGGAGCAATGTATCATTCCCATTATTAAAGGCAGCATCAAAGCTGGGTGCCTAAGCAAGTCCCCAGACAGACAACCCACAGTCCCTTTGGTCCATGGAGCATGGGTGGCCAAGTCATTCACTCCTCAAAGAGAGTTCTAGACAGGAGTCCTGTTCAGCAGTTTCATAGGTACACTGGGAAGCCAAGAAAATAGTGTTCCCTCTGCCTTTTTCAATCTTCCCCCACCACACTTCCACAACTCAAAGCAGGATTGTACCCTCATTCTAGTCTACTGTAGTTGCTAGATTCTTACATCACAGTCACACCATAGCATCAGAACACCTACCTGTTCAGCATCTCTAATGCAGAGAATTTCAGGTGTGTCACAAGGGAGTGTACTACCATCTACAGGTCATGCGTGTATTTGAATAAGTACAGAAAAGTTCACATTTTCCTCACTGCTACCGCACTTTGGGCCTGACTCTGATTTTTCTTACACTTATGTAAATTGGGAGTAACTGAAGTCAATGGCATTCTGCAAGTGTAAATCTACTCTGAGCTCAGAATCAGACCCTTTATCAACAGCACCTAATTCCTTGACCACAACATCCATGGGACTGTAGTCTCAGTATTTTCACTCCGGTACCTCTGGACAGTGCTCAGAACGCTTTCCTGGGCAGCATTATGAGGTGGGTGCATTGTTTGAACTGAAGAACTTGCCACCATGACACAGCTCTGGGGAGAGCCTTTTTCCAATTACATCTCATGAAAACTTGTTGAGATTTTTCCACAATAAATAAACAAAGTTGCGTTGTTGAGTTGGAAACTCCCTGTTTTTATTGGCTATCAATGTCTAGCTCCCCTCTCTGCTTTAGTCCTTTGATGAGGGTCCCAGTGGGAAGGTGGAATTTTCAAGTAAGAGGTTTATTTTAATTGGAAAAGATGCAAATGATTGGAATAAATGATTTCCTCGTCTCTGTTTTCCTTCTACTGCAAAATAATATTACTTACGCTGAATGCTGATGAATTGTTTCCCTATGAAATTATCTACATGGAGCAGGAAGAGCGGGGTTTTATTTTTGAATCCCATAATGAACTGACACACAGAAAAGAGATTCTTGCAGGAATCCCAAACCCTCCTGCATCCCGCGGCTCAAGGCACCAGCTTCTAAAATCTCACGTCAACCCATTTGATCACAAAGATTCTAATTTAGCACAGGTTAATTGAGAAGTCAGATTTCACACTGTCGCTTATGGAGAGGTGGGTGAGGAGGGTACCCACTGATACTCTGTCAAAGATCTGGGGCTGTCATTTAACGAGAAAGCATTAGGTTCCAGTGGGGAAGATTAGTAGAAATCACACTTCTGCCAGAAAAGAAAACGCAGTGGGTAATAAAGATAGAAGGCACAGAGCTAGATGCATAGACACAAGATTTGATGCCAAATATTACAGGTCAAGTCAAAGCTATCTGTCAAGCTGGGGCTCCTTATTAACAATGCATGATCATTGTTATTCACCTGCAGTCAGGTCATTTGCCATTATCAAGTCAACAGCTCCTTCCACCCTGTCGCATTTTAATTAAAATCTGTACATTTATTATCTCTTTAAAGCACTAATCATTGCATTACACCAAGAAGTAGCTTTCCTTTTTCCCCAGGCACCCACCAAGAGATCTCAGCTACAGTTCTGCTTCTCAGATATAACTCACAAAGTCCATTTTCACTTTGCAGTGAAAGTCTTATTTATCCCTTTTCTTTTCTGTAGTATGCCTCACGTGCACCCCAAAGCACCCGTTTTGCTGAAAAAGACAAGACAAGAACTCAAACGGATGCCAGGGAGGCTCATCAGTATGCGCCCCAATGTCCACTCCTAACCAGGCATTTACTTGTTGATTCTGCGGACTGAAGAGTGAGAAACTATTAATACTGCCGGTGTGGACAGGTAAGGAAAAGACTTGCTGTATATAGTCACCCAGCCTAATTCACAGGGAGAGGAAATACTGCAAAACTCGGTAAAATGTGTCTGTTTAGCTCGTCTGATTTCTAAATCCCCTTGTTTTTAACCAATACATACAAATATCAGAATAGTGCTCTTCCTTGCCTGGGGAGAGACTTGCAGCACATAGAGAACTCTTTGATAATTCATATAATTAATACAGGTTGAACCTCTGTGGTCCAGGATGCTTTGGACAAGCAACATCCGTGGTCCAGAAGGACCACGGATGTTGTGGGACTAGAGAGTCCCAGAGGCAGAGATTGCTGGTGGCTTGGAGCCTGCAGCTGGCAGGGCAGAGGAGCCGGAGCAGGGAGCCAGAGCCCTCAGCCAGCTGGGCCACCAGGAGCTCCAGGGGGCTGGTGGGGTTGCCGTGAGGCTGGCGGGAGCGCCGGTGGGTTGGTGAGGATGCCGCAAAGCCAGCAGGGTGGCAGGGCTGTCGGAAGGTCAGTGGGGCTGCCGGGAGCTCCAGGGGGTGTCAGGGCTGTCATGAAGTTGGCAGGGCTACCAGGAGCTCTTGCGGGGCTGCTGCAGCTTGCGGAACCAGGAGGCTGGGGAGCAGAGGTTGCGAGAGGAGCCCAGCAGGAAGGCTGGTGCCGCCCTTCCCAGACTTCCTCTGGTCCAGCAAACTCCTTTGTCCAGGACTGGTCAGGTCCCAAGGGTGCCGGACCAGTGAGGTCCAACCTGTACACACATTATCCCTTGTAAAAGATAATTTTGGAGGAAATGTTGTTAGCACATCCGTTTCATGATCATATTAATTACTCTGCCATGGGATGACTGCCCTTGCTTTATTTGATGTCCCCTGAATAGTGTCCAACGTTGGTGGCTCCGTTCAAAGTTGGAGGCAACTCCGTATAGGGCAAGGTGATAAAGAGGAAGGAAGGGGCTTTCCTACCAAGGTAGGATGACTGAACTGGGATGATTTAGACTTCACAGAAGATGAATAAAGGACGTGATCCTGAGAAGACACTAGACTCCTGTGCCCTTAGCATAAGACACATCACAGGCGTTCGGCACCATCCCTTACAAGACGACCTGCATGAACTACTTACAAAGGGGCTATTGAAAGGTCGTAATTAATCGAGATTATTGGCGAGATCAGAACAAGTGGACATTGGTTAAAGCAAAAAAGGACCTTATGTTACAATAATTTAAGGAGGTATTATTTTGCAGAGACCATTATGTGTGTGGAATGGGCTTCCAAAATGGAAGGTTAGTATCATAGTATCCTGAAGCAAAAGTTATGACATGTACTCAGTTAAAGTCAGTCTTGTGTTTTTAAGTAGCTGGCCATTTTTTCTAGGATTGAGCACGGAATTTTCCCTGAGTCTGTTTTTTGCACACACACACTGGTAGCATTTCACCTGGGGCTGTTTCTGTTATTCTAGCAAAGAATAAACTTTATATAGTGTTAGAGTGTGGCAATTAAAGCAAAGCTTACACTGGAAAGATTGCTAAGGAGCCAGGCTGCAGATGGAGACAGTGAAAAGAGTAATACCTTGTTTTTAACCTTCCTTTAATAAGCTAGCAGCAGGACTGGTCAAAATCCTCTGCATTTAAGATAAAAAATTAGATCCCAAACAATAAATGCGAGTCAGAAGTAAAGAGTTCTAGTCTGTATCACTGGCAGACGTGGACGTATCTTGACTACAACGTTTTAATAAATCTTGTTGATTAATGTTTGCAAAAGTCTTCAGAGACTAAAGCACTGGGTTAGTGCTAAGTATTATTGTTAACTAAAAGGTCAAACCCCTAGAAAGGTGACCGGTTTATTCCGTCCTTTGCTTGTGCACAGATAGCATGATGACTAAACCCTACTATGGATATAAGTGAATTTCAGCTCTCATGGATGAACTATTCTTTCAGGGGAGCTGGTGAACTTTAAACTATAGCACTCACCATATGGCCGCTTCCAGTCGTGTGACTCTCTATTTATGTCTCACATCTCCAGGCGCTGAGCCTCTGAATCTTTAAATAAAGCTCCTATGCGTGATAAAAGAGGCACTATGTTTTCCTCAGTGGGAATAAACTAGCAGAGAAAATACACATAATTCTAGTCAGCCGCGAGTCCATAGGACAGGACTGCAGTGTTACACTGGGTTGCCTTCATGTTTCCATTGCTGGTTTGCCGTAAGAATGGGAATGGGAGTGGTTAAAAATGGAGTGTTTTGAGCTGGTTCTTGCCTTTATAATATTCCTCCTACCCAGCTGGGGAAAAAAATCATTGTAGAGGAAAGTCTGGAAAGCTGCTGATCACTTTTCCTTTTCTGTGCCTTTACATTTTCATCGTTCAAATTAGTCTAAAAACAAAATTTCCAGCAAACGTCTAGAAATGAGTCCTTTTACAAAAGCAGCCTCGTAAGCTTTCCACAGCAAAGGCCTGGCCTACTATGTTTGTTCCTTTGTGGTTGCTATGGCATTACCACACATTTTTCCCTGTGGGAAAGGAAAGCCCAGGGAGACCCGCTAATAACGAGTGGCATTTCCAGGGCTCTGTGTCCATCTCGTCTCTTGACCTATTTGACACGCTCATTCACCAAACCTACATTCACTGCATCCAAATAAACATCCAGCCATCAAGGGAAACATTAGAAAAGGATTTGCTAGTTGTCAGGATTGATGAAACAGACACTGTGAAGCCTGCATTTTAATCAGGTTTGGAGACATGCCTTTAAAGGTGGTGTTGTTTAAATGTATCTGGGCTGTCAGATGGTGAAGTTTCTTTCCCCAGCAAGTACATTTAAAAGTCAAGTTAACCAAACCAAAATGGTTTTTATATTACAGCCAGTAACAATTCAGTCAAGTCTCTCACACTCTGTGTGACCTCCACAATGTAATAAGCACACTCGTCAGTTAACTAATGAGGTAGCCTGGAATTTCTGTAAGTCGATGGATCATCATTCTGTCATGACCATATGTCATGATGCAATAATGCTGCATCAAGACATCATAATTTAATGGTACCGCTCTGCTTTGAGTAAGGATCTCAGCTTAGATTTTCTCACCTTCTTCTTGACAGCCTTAGGAAAATGATTGCCCATTACACTCAGCATATTTCTGGTGCTGCAATAAATCTGAGAACTTGAGAAATGTGAAACTTTTTGACTGAAAAAAAATGGGGCACTCATTCAGCGTGTCAGTCAAAAATATAACATAGCCATCAGCTTTGCTCTCCTGAACAAAATATATGCCATTTTACTTAATTGTTAGGTAAAAATTAAAGAACAGAGCTAGATCTCTTGCATTACATAGGGTCCTGAAATTAGACACAGAATTCTGACAGACCAAGGCATTATAATTTAATGAAAGAATTTAATACACTATTCCCTGAAAACATGATCGCCAATAGAAGAACTAGAAAATACCATCATTAAAAGAGAAACAAAGGAAGGTTACAAGTGAAGAATTTAAGGGTAACCTTCAGTAATGACGGATATCTTGTTGCAGTGGGCCAGTGTGTAAAATATTCTTAAAATATGCAATACACAGTGGGTGCCTCTCTTCCCTGTGACTTAGTTCTGAACAAATGACCCAGGATGGAGCTTTAGTGCAAGAGGTGCCATCTTGGGAATGAGATGTCAAGCCAAGATGTGGAAATGTGTGGTATTCAAAGATATGACAGCACTTCCTGCAAGATTGTCCATAAGATCCAGGCCCCAGCTGAGGAAAACATGCCTAACAAGGTGTTTTACTGAATTATGGTTCTAGATTGCAAGATCAGCCTTGATGTCCTGGCTTAATTCCATTCTGGATTATTATGCTCCCTTTACCCAAAAAAATTCCCCTCAAGCCTCCAGTAAATTGTCATAAAGCATTGTGAGGTATTGTTGTGCTTGCGTTTCACCCTAGAAATGGGTGCTTTTCAGTGCTAGGTGAAGGGATCCATATTATATCTGGAAAGCATAGTTTACATATCAATTTAAATATGTAAAATACTTTGGGATCCTAATGATTCATTCAGCCTAATAAATTTGGCATTTTATGGTTTATGGCAATCTAAATAATTTAAAAATATTGAATATTTCCACCCACTAGATTGGAATGATATTTGTAAAGTTGGATTTTTTTATTTTTTTTTGCTTTTCAATATGAGGTTAATTTTGTCATTTTACCATTAAATATATCCAGTTGTAATGCACACAGTGTTGACGGAGCCAGTTATTAGAGAGGAATTTATAGTTCCCAAGCAGACAAACAGCAGATGTTCCAGATGGGAAAGGGTTCCGTTGTAAAATGGCAAATTACCTATTGGGTCAATCTACTTGACCTTCACTTGTCAACTCTCTTTAATTTTTGTGCAACCTATTTCAAAGATACCAACCAATCAACTAGGCATATTCAATGTGGTTTTTATTCGCTCTCCCCTTTCAATCAGTACATGCTATACAAAGCAGGAAAGTAAACCACAGCTCTATAGTTTTAATAGACTTTAATGGATTTAAGGGACTTCTACACCAACAGCCATAATGGGGAATCCAAAAAAAGAAGAAACACCCATCATGCAAAGATTCCTTGGCTAAAGAGGATCTGCAGAGCATGCTCTTCTATCTGAAAGGCTTTCATGCCATCAAAGAGAGAATTCAAGCTCCTGGGACAAAGTGACATTGCACTTTCATTGGTTAAAACCTAAAGCCATGTCTACACTAAACGGAAGATCACCGCTCCCATGATGAATCTTCCGGAGTTCGATTTAGTGAGACTAGTTAAGATCTGCTAAATCAAACTCAGAGTGTGCCCCCACTAGCTGGCAGTACTTCTGCTTGTGAGAGGAGTAAGAGAAGCCAATGGGAACATTTGTTCCCATCGGCCTCCCACTGTGGGGCTGGTGGGGAAACATGAAAAAAGATACATCGACTCCAGTTACATTAATTACATAGCTGGAGTCGATGTATCTTTATTCAATGTGGCCTAACTCAATGGCTGCAGAAGTGATGGTGAGAAGCAAAGGCTGAGGTTGGAAGTCTCTTGAAATACAATTGGCTAACTGCCAGGCCTGGAGTGGGATATCGCTCTGAATTTTGGCAGGTTCCGCTGTGTAATATAACTGGAGCGAAGATCAGATATTACTTGCCTGTTATCAATGGCAAGGCAAAGTCTAAAATTCTCTTTGTTTAAATCCAGAAAGGCAACAGCCTGTGTTCATTCTATATTCATTTAGCCTTGACTCTGTCATTTGTATTGTCTTTTAATGAAGTGAGACATATGCTGGTTTACAAATTGAATCTTACACCATAATTGTTCCCTGCTAAGCTATTGCTAAACCTGTCACTTTCAATATCAGCCTTTCAAGCTTGTTTGTAATCAGTTTTTCTTGGCATTTTGTTTTATTTAGTAGATGGATTTTGAGGCTGGATTTTTATATGTCCTACAAATAACTGGAGTGCAAATATGTTTCTTAGATGTAATCAACACAAAAGCTTTCTTTGAGTAAAACACACAGGGACTGGATTCTGGTCTCAGTATAAACTGAAATTAGTCTACTGAAGTCAAAAGCAGTTTCACCATATACACAGCAGTGTGACAAGCTGTGCCGGCTTGTAATCTACTCACCACAGGCGAGTAGATTACACTAATTGTCGAGCCCTATTCATAGGTGTAGTCAGGCTGGTGAACCCAGATTTCCTCCAGTCAGATAATGAGCCCGGTACTATTTGCTGCAAATAAAAATCGGTTGGTTTAAGGCTGCTTGGGAAGAAGACCAGGAGTCAGCACGCAGTTTGTACAGCTTGTTTTTAACTCCAATTTACTTTGAGACTTTCGGACACATGTGGACATTTGCAATCAACCATCTTTTAGCTGGGCCTATGTTCTTTGTGGTCAGTTAAATCTAATAGAGACTCACTGGGCCCACCCATGAAGAAGAATGTTAATGCTTTGCTTTGGGAAGCTCACTACCAACCACACACAAGCAGCAGTTAAACCATCTTTAGATGCCAACAGCCTTATTGTCTAATTACTCCTGGAGTCTGCAGTTCTCCTCAATCCCTCGCTGCCTGAGTTCATGCCTGGGTATAATACAGAGAATGTATAAAACCAAGACATCTGCTCAAAAGGATACAATATCCTCTCTCGCCACAGGTTGAACCTCTCCAGCTCGGCTCTCTCTGATCCAGCAACATCCATGGTCTGGCATGATTTTAGTAAGCCAGATGTCTACTTACCATAGGAGTGGCCAAGTTGCCCATGGTCCCATCGTGTTTGTTTCCAGCCACCTGTCCTGGCTCTCAGTGTTCTGTGCTGTAATTTAGCTCTAATTTACCCCGAAGTGTCTTCTCAAAGCCCAGTAAGCAGTGGAAGTGTTGGAAATGCTGCTAGACTATACTGACCTCCCATGGTTCAGCAAATTCTCTGGTTCGGCACCTGAAGGTGCTAGACTAGAGAGGTTAGACTTGTATTTGTTTTCCCCATTTGAAATAATAATTCATTGCTTGCAGTGATATATTTACTGATAAACCAGATGTACCAGAGAATGAGGCAGCTATAGGAGTGAATTCAAGCAGTCAAAAGAGAGAGGAATTAGTTTTAATTAAAAACATTTCTGATTCAATTTGATGTGCTCTGATGCTATGCTGGGAGGCACCGGATGGTTTGCTAAGTACTTGAACCCCATGTTCAATGTATTCCTGTCTGTACTTTGGTTGTTGTTATTATTTTTTTTCCTGTTGGCTGAATGTGATGCCAGGACACTAGCCAGCTTGCGGGAAATGAAGGCAAGGTTGTTATTTTCTGCTTTTAAGCACAGCAGGCCACATTTTTCTTCCCAGCCAAGAGAAACAGGTACAGTTAATTCATCACTGATTGTCTGCGACAGTCGGGGGCCGTGAAGATGACTGAGGTCCCAAAAAGAGAAGCTTAAAGGACAATTTTTCATCTGAGGGCGAAGAAGGTGCACTTCTAAAAAACGCATGCATGCTGTGCCTGCCAAATACACACCATTGTGTGCATGTGAGTCATGTAATTACAGGTACAGGTTAATTTTCAGATGTGCATTTGTTTCAGTGATATGCAGAATGCATGTTCAGAAAGTTATGGCTCCCTTCTTTGGGCAATCATGTCCCTCCTCAGTTATATGTAACTTTACATGCTTGTATTTTCGCACACTAGTGACAATAGCACTGTTCACACACACTATAAGGCCTCACAAGACACCCCTCCTCCCAATTTCATGAGCCTGCCCTCTTTTAAAGCACTTCCTTACAGTTTACATTGCAGAGAAGAATATTACTTTGGCATCGGGGGGGGAGGAAGGGGAAGAGAGGGAGCAGAATATACCCTGTGTAAAGCTTTCAAGAATGATTTATTCTAATTTCTAAAATGATGTAACGCTAATGGTCCACAGACTAGGCATGCTACAGTTTAAATATTCTTCACGGGTTAAAAAATGTGACCTTAATTAACTTGCCTTTGTAGGCCTCGTTCGACAGGAACAGCTCATTGCATTTTCAATTTAATTTAATTTGAATGATAATTTAAAAATTGTTTGATGCAAATGTGACCATCTGCATCCTAACAGCTGATACTTTTTTTTTTAAATGAGTTTGTTAGGGGGATTAGCTTGACTGGGAAAACAACTGCAGGGTCCCAAGAAACTGCCGAAAGGCATGATGCTACATCTACTATATATCTGAGTCGGTCTGTCTGTCTGTCCAAGAACTTCTCCTGAATGGTAAGAACTAGGAACACCAAATTTGCTACGCAGCTTCCTCGTATGGGCTCCACCTAAACCAGGGTGGAACCAGACTGCTGGCACTAAACATTAAAAAGGCCGTAGAGCAGTTTTTAAACTAAGAGACGGGGAAAGCCGACTGGTGCGGAGATGCACGTAAATCGGATGGAGACTTCTCTTAGAGGAGAATCCATTGATAGAGATTCTCTAAGCTGTAGTCAGAAAGAGAGGAGGGGAGAGGACAAACCATGGGCCAGAGCAGACAAACAACCGCATATAAAGGAATCCAATGCATAAGGGCAGACAAATAAGCAGTGGCAAATTTTTAAAGTGCTTCTACACAAATGCTAGCAGTCTGACTAATAAGATGGGTGAACTAGAGCACCTTGTATTAAAGGAGGAGGTTGACATAATAGGCATCACTGAAACCTGGTGGAATGAGGAAAATCTGTGGGACACAATCATACCGGGATATAAAATATATCGAAAGGATAAAGCAGGCCGGCTGGGTGGTGGAGTGGCACTGTATGTGAAAGATAATGTAGAATCAAATGAAATAAAAATATTAAATGAATCATCATGTTCAATAGAATCGCTATGGATAGAAATTCCATGCTCCAATAACAAGAAATTAGCAGTAGGGATATATTACCGACCACCTGACCAGGACAGCGATACTGACATTGAATTGCTGAGGGAGATTAGAGAGGCTACCAAAATAAAGAACTCTATAATAATGGGGGATTTTAATTATCCCCATATTGACTGGATACATGTCACCTCAGGAAGAGAAGCAGAGAGAAACTTTCTCAATAGCTTAAATGACTGCTTCTTGGAGCAGCTGGTACAGGAACCCACAAGGGGAGAGGCAATTCTCGATTTAGTCCTGAGTGGAGCTCAGGATCAGGTCCAGGAGATAACGGTTGCAGGACCGCTTGGGAATAGTTACCATAATATAATAACATTTAACACTCCTGTGGTGGGAAAAACACCTCAGCAGTCCAGCACTCTGGCATTTAATTTCAAAAAGGGGAATTACGCAAAAATGAGGAGGTTAGTTAAACAGAAATTAAAAGGCACAATGACTAGAGCCAAATCCCTGCAAGCTGCATGGAAACTTTTAAAGACACCATAATAGAGGCCCAACTTAAATGTATACCCCAAATTAAAAACATAGCAAGAGACCTAAAAAGTGTCACTGGCTTAACCACCATGTAAAAGAAGCAGTGAGGGACAAAAAGGCATCTTTTAAGAAGTGGAAGTCCAATCCTAGTGAGATAAATAGAAAGGAACATAAACACTGTCAAATCAAGTGTAAAAACGTAATAAGAAAAGCAAAAAGATTTTGAGGAACAGCTAGCCAAAAACTCTCAAAGAAATAACAAAATGTTTTTTAAGTATATTAGAAGCAGGAAGACTGCTAAAAAACCTGTAGGTCCCCTAGATGATCGAGATATAAAAGGAGCAATCAAGGACGATAAAGCCATTGTGGAGAAACTAAATGATTTCTTTGCTTCAGTCTTTATGGCTGAGGACGTTAGGGAGATTCCCAAATCTGCACCGTCCTTTGTGGGTGATGAATCTGAGGAACTGTCCCGGATTGAAGTGTCATTAGAGGAGGTTTTGGAACAAACAGAAAAACTTAATGTTAATAAATCTCCGGGACCGGATGGCATTCATCCAAGGGTTCTAAAAGAACTCAAATGGGAAATTGCTGAACTATCATCTGTGGTTTGTAACCTATCCTTTAAATCGGCTTCCGTACCTAATGACCGGAAGGTAGCCAACGTGACACCAATATTTAAAAAGGGCTCTAGAGGCGATCCGGGCAATTACAGACCGATAAGTCTAACTTCAGTACCGGGCAAATTAGTTGAAACAATAGTAAAAAAATAAAATTGTAAGGCATGTAGAAGAACATAATTTGTTGGACAAAAGTCAACATGGTTTCTGTAAAGGGAAATCATGTCTTACTAATCTATTAGAGTTCTTTGAAGGGGTTAACAAACATGCGGACAAGGGGGATCCAGTAGATATAGTATACTTAGATTTTCAGAAAGCCTTTGACAAGGTCCTCACCAAAGGCTCTTGTGTAAATTACATGGCCATGGGATAAGAGGGAAGGTCCTTTCTTGGATTGAGAACTGGTTAAAAGACAGGAAACAAAGGGTAGGAATAAATGGTAAATTTTCAGAATGGAGAGGGGTAACTAGTGGTGTCCCCAAGGGTCAGTCCTGGGACCAACTTTTCAACTTATTCATAAATGATCTGGAGAAAGGGGTAAGCAGTGAGGTGGTAAAGTTTATGGATGATACCAAACTGTTTAGGATAGTCAAGACAGAAGCAGACTGTGAGGGACTCCAAAAGATCTCACCAAACTGAGTGATTGGGCAACAAAATGGCAAATGAAATTTAATGTGGATAAGTGTAAAGTAATGCACATCGGGAAAAATAACCCCAACTATACAGTATGATGGGGCTAATTTGGCTATGACAAATCAGGAAAGAGATCTTGGAGTTATTGTGATAGTTCTCTGAAAACTTCCACACAGTGTGCAGCGGCGGTCAAAAAGGCAAATAGGATGCTAGGAATTATTAAGAAAGGGATAGAAAATAAGACCCAGAATATCTTACTGCCCCTGTATAAAACTATGGTACGCCCACATCTTGAATACTGTGTTCAGATGTGGTCTCCTCACCTCAAAAAAGATATTTTGGCCTTGGAAAGGGTTCAGAAAAGGGCAACTAAAATGATTAGGGGTTTGGAACAGGTCCCATATGAAGAGAGGTTAAAGCGACTGGGACTTTTCAGTTTAGAAAAGAGGAGACTGAGGGGATATGATAGAGGTATATAAAATCATGAGTGGTGTGGAGAGGGCAGATAAAGAAAAGTAATTTATTAGTTCCCATAATAGAAGAACTAGAGGACACCAAATTAAATTAATGGGTAGCAGGTTTAAAACTAATAAAAGAAAGTTCTTCTTCACACAGCGTGTAGTCAACCTGTGGAACTCCTTGCCAGAGGAGGCTGTGAAGGCTAGGACTATAACAAAGTTTAAAGAGAAGCTAGATAATTTCATGGAGGTTAGGTCCATAAAAGGCTATTAGCCAGGGGATAGAAATGGTGTCCCTGGCCTCTGTTTGTCAGAGGCTGGAGAAGGATGGCAGAAGACAAATCACTTGATCATTGTCTTCAGCCCACCCTCTCTGGGGCACCTGGTGCTGGCCACTGTCGGCAGACAGCTACTGGGCTAGATGGACCTTTGGTCTGACCCAGTACGGCCGTTCTTATGTTCTTATGTATCATCACTTGAAGCAACAGAAGCATTTGGTTGTGTCAGGGCAATGGGAATGCTTCTCATAAAACAAAACAGAAAAGAGCAGGCAGGTGAAAGGGTCTGGCTAGGGCAACCCCACCCGCTTCCCCATCCAGGACTGCCCTAGTCTCAAGCCTTCCACCCCCTGTTATCCCTTGCGGGGAGAAGAGGTTGAAGTCCCCACCCCAATTCGTACAGAAATGCAGCTGGCTGCCCCAGCTAGCAGACATGCACCCCTCCCCTGGCTGTGCCAGCTGCAGCAGCCAGGGAGAGGCGCTTCTCACCTGGCCCCAAGCTGCTACGGTGACAGAGAGCTGGGGCTGTCCTCTCTCCGAGCGGCAGCCTGCATGCTGAATCTTCCTCCCCAGCCGTGATTCAAATGTAGCAGGGACATTTTCATTTTACTTTCCAAAAAACAAAAATTAATTGAGTTAAGGACCTGAGCAATGCCAGGTAAATCTTCTAGCATTACCTATTTACAGGGTACCTATATGTAGATCAATATCAATGTTTTACCTGGAAATATGTTCATTTTAACAGTGTTTTTTTAATCAGCACGTGGCCGGGAACCTGGCCTTCGGAAAAAGGAGGGGGAGTGCAGAACCCTTTGGCGATCTAGCCAGGCCTCAGTGCAGTTCTGTTGGATGGGGCATAGAAAGTCTTCTCAAACTGCGTCCCTCAGAACTCTTCCTGCTGATCCACAGCATGAAACGTTTTGAGAGGCAAATAGAGAGTTGCTGAGAAACAAAGGAGGGAAGGGCGGAAAAAAGCAAAGGTGGAGAAATAAAACATTCCAGTCTAGGGAAAGTGTGTTAGTAATTCTGGCTGTGATTCTCCGCTGCCTTGACTTCTGCCTGCTCATTTTTCCTTGTAAAGAGGACATGGGACTCTGCCACGCTGCCATAGGGGGCCCTCAGTCCATTGCACAAAAGGAGCCCATGTCTCTTCCGTGGGGGATCTCCAAGACCAAGGAAAAGAGTGGGGTAGGCATGATTCACCCATCATTGTCCCACAAAGAGGAGAACACCATCCACAGAGGCTACTGAGCACCTCTGCTGCCATTCACCAACCCAGGGAGGGTGAGTCTCCCACAGCCCCCCCAGACATCACCACACTGTTCACATTCACGGGCTGGGCAGATCTTTTTAAATGGAGGATGTCACATAAAACTGACAGGCTGAGTTATGACCTCTTTAAAATATTGTTGGTTCCTGGCAGCTCTGAAATATACTGCGCTACTCTGACCAAATATGCTTAGGCCAGGTCTACACGAGAAGGTCGGATTAAGGTACGCAACTCCAGCTGGAGCTGGTTTACCTTAAGCCGAGCTTGGCGCCATCTTCACAGCAGGAGGCTAATGGGAGTAAATGCTCCAGTCGGCTTCCCTTACGCCTCATGACTGCAAGGAATACCGGCGCTGATCGGCACCACTCTCAGCGTTCGATTTAGCAGGTCTTAAGTAGACCTGCTAAATCGAACACCAGAAGAGCGATTAACAGTGTGCCAAGTGGAGACGTGGCCTTAGTTACCAAGCAGTGCCGAAGATAGAAAGATTTTATGCTTAAGACGACATCATCTTAGAAATGCTTCAACTCTCCAGAGAAACATGCTTTGCTCTTTCAAGATACACAACTTCTTTGCTCATGATTGGAAGCTGTTCTAAGAAATCTGTTCTCAGAATTATTTTGGGGCAGCTCTCTGGCCTTTTGTTATATAGCAGGTCAGGCTAGTTGATCACATGGTTCCTTCTGGCCTTAAAATTTATGATGCATCTAATTCAAACACACATGGGCTCAATGAAGGAAACAGATGCCGTTCAGACAAGTGTAGTGTGGAGTAAAGTGATAAAAAGAAAAAGCACTCAGCTCGTAATTTCTGGTAGCAGACAGCTAGTCCACGGTTGCTAAGCATTTTACCCAATGGCACATTTTAACTGTGGGAATAATCTTATCCAAATACAAGTGGAATAAAAAATTACTAGTATGTTATAAAGTAGTGTCAGACACAATCAATCCATTAGGTTTTTGATCCATGCTAATGCCCACTTTAGTTTCCCCACACACCAAATGCTTCCTAAAATTGAGAGATCGCATTTTTATGGCCAAGTTTGCGATGAATTTGAAAAGGGAGGGAGGTAGTGTGCAAATTGTTTTGTCCTTGTCATGTCTCAATCTAGCCTGCAAGCTCTCTGGGACAGGCGTCGTGTCTGTACTTTTTCTCTGGGAGGCACCCGGAACATTCTTGAGCATTTAGAAATAATAAATAACAACAATGCTAATAATAACCTTTTGTCAGAGTCATCACTCAGCTGTCAGACTCTGGATAAGTTGATAAAATTAAAACATTGAACGCTGCATTCGCTTTCCTAGCACCTGGCGTTGAATTGATTACCGAGCTATTTTGGAAGTAATATGATCAAATGGGCTCCTGCCTCTGAAACAAGCTCTTGAAATGATGCCAGGAGAACCATTTTGCCAATAACATTTCGTTGTTGAGTGATAAATTTGCCTTAGCAGGGGATGCACGTTTCTCTGTACTCTGGATATTCAAGAGACAGAACGGCCCACCCCTCACCCTGCAGCTAAGCCCCCTTCCCCACTCCATGCAGGGGAACTGTGTTTGAACACTGCAAACATGGCTGCCACAAAACCAGGTATGAACACTGACAGGGCCAACGAAGAGGGAAATGGCATTAATTTTTTAAAAAACCTGCTTGCCATCCCTGGCTTCTGGAATTTAGAAAACGTGTGGTGGGGTTTTCTGTGTGTGTTTGTTTTATGGTTCTGAAAGAGGGTTTTTCCTTTCAACACAGAATCTATAATGTACCATCACAGCTGGGTTAGTTGGAATGTAGGAGACACCTTATACTTAAACTTGCCAACACCTTCCCCCTTGCAAGTACAGCTCGTGTCTAAAGCAAATGGAAGAGGGGTGAGAGAAGAATGGTCCATGATGTGCTAACATGGAGAAGCAACCTGGCTTGACTGGAACCCAAGAGAGCTGGGATCAATTCCCAGCACAACTGCTGATTTCCTGGGTGACTCTACTTGTTTACCTCAGGGCAGGTCATGAGGTTAAAATTCATTAATGGCAATGTGGTGCTCAGATACTAACGGGCTGATGGCCATTTAGCCACCTAGATCGGGGGTTCTTAACCTTTTTACCTTCACACCTCACCTCCCCTGAAAGTGAACTTCATGTTCACACACCCCCCGGGAGCCATTTTGTGCACAGCCTAGCCTCGCCCCCTCACCTGACAGGAAGCTAAGGGGCGTGGCTAGGACTATAAGAACTCTGCCAGGGAGCTCAGTCGGGGCCCAGCCTCTGAGGGAGACAGAGGCCTGCCCAGAGCTCCTGGCTGATGAGGCTGAGTCCTGGCCCGGGCCTCCCACAGCCGCCTTCCCTCAGGCCAACGAAGGCTTCCCTGCCTGGGCCGCCGAGGCCTGGCCAAGCCGGCCAGCAGGGCTACCCTCTGACCTAGAGGAACCCAAGGCTCTACTGGTGCCTGGCGATTCGGAGGACCGGCCTGAGCTGAAGGCCCGGCTCGAACTCCGAGGCCTGCCTGAACCCTGGGACCTGGAGAACCAGCTGGACGCTGGATGCAGCCATCCGAGCTAATTCCCAAGTCTGACGGCTGGTGGCGCTGTGGGGTGAGTGAACCCCGTTACAATGCCTAAATGAATAATATGAGCTTTTTACTTTGAACCTTTTCCTAACAAATTTACGTAATATTTGAAGATGAAAGTCGGCAATGCTTGTGTAATGTTATTGTAGTGTGTCGTCACATAGGCCTGATTGATTCGCACTGCTATTGTAGTGTGCTGATCTCTAGAAGTTAATAAGAAATTAATGTTTATAATTTTAATTCATAATATTAATTATGAAGAAATCTAAACTTTAGAATTTTATCCAGTGAGAAGGCAATTGCGATAAATTTTCTGGGAGGCACCCCTCACCTCCCCTTGGGAGGCACACCTCACCGGTTAAGAACCCCTGACCTAGATAGACTGAGGCCAGGAGCCAGGATTTCCCCCTTCAGAGTGGTTTAACACAGGGGTTTTCAAATGATGGCTCACGAGCCAGAACTGGGTGGTGGAATGTCGGGCACTGGGACTCAGTGCGGCAGGGGGATCACGTGACCAGTGGGGGCGCTAAGGCAGCTACCTGACTGGCCTGGCACCGCAGACTGCGCTGCGCCCCAGAAGCAGCCGGCAGCAGGCCTGGCTCGTAGGTGTGGGGGGGAAGAGCACACAGGGCTCCATGCACTGCCGCTGCCCCAAGCACTAGCTCAACATCCCCATTGGCTGGGAACCTGCTGCTGGCTGCTTCTGAGGCCCAGAATGGTCTACGGTGCCAGGAGAGGCAGGAAGCTGCCTTCGCAACCACCCTGCACTGCTGTCCGAGAGTCACTCAAGGTAAGCCCCTCCTGCTCCAGCCCTGAACCCCCAAGCCAGAGTCCCCTCCCACACCGCAAAGCTCCCATCCTCAGCCCCTCTTCCCCCCCAGAACCCGTACACTAGTCAAAGGATGTTGGGTCACGGCATCGACTATTTTCTTCAACTGGGTCATGAGAAAAAGTTTGAAAACCTTTTTTGGTGGGGAAGCACTGGGCTGGGTTCCCTAGGGAGGGGGTGGAATCTCCATCCCTAGAGGTTTAAAAGTCCCAGCTTGACAAAGCCCTGGCTGGTATGATTTAGTTGGGGTTGGTCCTGCTTTGGGCAGAGGGCTGGACTTGACCTCCTGAGGTCTCTTCCAGCCCTAGGATTCTATGATTCTAACCACAGTTCTGCCATAGGCCCATGGACCCTGCCTGCACACAACAGCCCCAGGACTGGGTACCGCCCAGATGAGTCTTGTCCCACACTTGCACACGTGACCAGAGAGCTGGCCCTACATCTTCAGCCTTTCAGACTTGAAGCACATTATCTTTCTACAGAAACAATTCCCAAGAGCAAACAACTGGGAAACATGCAGCTGGTGGTCTAAACAATGCACAGTTTAGAAGTCTCTGTCCCAATCTGTGTCAGTAGCTGTAATCCCAACACAGAGAGAAATCCTCTCCCCACCTCCCAGCTGGTCTGTGCATGTGCAAGTCCAGCTTTCACGTCCTCAGGGAACAACCAACCAGACAGGCTTGTTTTTATTTTGTGGCGAAATTATTTTGAAATTAAGTGTGAGGGGAAATCAAACACGGGCTCATTTTCTAGCAAAAGCCATGCCAATAAGACAGGGTTTGAACTACTCTGATTGCCATTGGGAGACAAACTGTAGCCATCCCTGCTCTATTTTTGGAAAGGCACTGTGTGCAGATGAGTAACTTCATAAAGCTGGGCACCCAATATGGGCTGCTAATTGTATGCCATTTAATCCTGACTTATTTACGGAGTATACTTGTCCACTGAATGAAAGACTAGAGTGTAATTAGGCAAAGCACAATACGGCTGTGTATGTACAATAGAGTAAGGGCCAGTCCAAATCTGAAAATTAATTTATTTGACTCTGATACAATGAGCAAGCGTGATGGGTTATATTACCTACTTAGCACCTGGATACTGCCTTTCATTCAAGGATCTCAGAAGCTCCTTACTAAAATGGGAACGAGGAAGCTTCATAAGGGGCAAGAGACTGGCTTTTTGAGCACCCTTGAACCTCAGGATATCTATCTGTCTGAGCTCCCAGAGCCGAGAGTCAGTATAGAACTCTGAGACCGTAGAGCAAATTCTACTCAAAGTTACACTCACCTTTTTTGAGGCCAAGAGAGTCATGTACACGTGTGGGGACATTAGTTAAAAAGAGGCCTAAGGAAAACTGACTAGTTTCCCGGCACAAGCTGGATCTGAGTTGTTGGATCTTAATTTTCAGGTAATAAATTGCTACCACCCTTCACTTTGCCAGATTCACCCATCCAGACTACACGTGCTAGTTCAGTCCATCAAGAGTTCCCAAAGCACTATTATGGAAGTCACAAGCCCCTTGTTAAAGAATATGTAAGTTCTGGAATTTTAGTATCTCAGACATGGAAAGTGTTTAGAATGGAGGTGGGAAAGACATTACAGAAGATCTGTACCACAGATATGGTACATAAATACGTTAGCGGTTAAATATGATATTTCATGCCTCTCGTTAACAATGTGTTTTCCATAGTTTCCAGGGTGCATCTTAAATGGGGACATGAAAAAAAAATCACAGTAGCTTTGAGAGAAAGTACCACTGCCTACAACTCACCATAATGTACAGTTGTCTTGTTATCTCAGGCTTCAAATGCCAATGCTAATTAAAGACTCCTTTGAGAACACCAGAACCTGGCAATATTTTGCATTTTCCTCTTTTAGATAAGGAGAGCCAAAAGTGAAGTTATCAAATGAAAACTTATCAAACAAGCACAAACCTGTCCTTACTCCTTGCTGTCTACCGGGCAGTTGAAAACTAAAAGTACCATTTATAAGTGTCTTACCTGTGGTTCTTGCTCCACAAGCTGTACTTATATTGGCATTTTACACATAATACTTTAAAAGAAAGAGAGATCTTCCTATAATGAAGTCCTAGGGAAGACTTTGAAGGAGTCTCTTGCGTTTCAGAAGAGATCTCACTGTGTTAACTAAGGGACAGCAGTGGGGGGCTGAGAAGCTGGATGTGGCATGGAGTCTTAAGGTTGTGAATCTCATGTCTCTGACACACACTAGTGGTCTATTGGTGTAAATCTTACACCAATGTAAGATCTAATTCAGGCTAGCGATGCAAACTCCTATTTAATTGGCAAATCTACTATTAACATACTGTTAAAGGAGTTAACTGATTAAGGGGGGGCTGAGCAGGGGGCCCACTGTGAACAGAGGGTGGACCGACCAGGTCACCAGATCAGCCCCCGCCTACACCAGGTGGGGAACTACGCCAGCCCACACCGGTTAATCTTAACTGGTAAGCCTCACCCGTTACGATTAAACCTTCACATTAGGGATGTGAATGAGCAGGCAACTAGTTGACTAACGGATTAAACAATCAGCCTAGGCTTATCTAGTCTACTTAAAAGCCAGTTCTCCCCAGCACAAACTCCTCAGTGCTGCCTCCCCCTCCCCTAAGCTGCTGCCTCTATCGTAGGCAGCAGCGCAGGGGCGGTGGCAGGGGAGGCTCCTCCACATCCCAGCACCGCCGTGGAGAAAGGCTGCTTTGTGGCAGCAGCCCCATCCACAGGGGCTCCCTCTCCCACCCCCTTCCCCTCAGCAGCCTCTGTCTGTGGGGAGCTCGGACCCACTGCAGACAAGGGCTGCTGCCACCCCCACGCTGCTGCTTCTGTATCAGAGGCAGCAGCGCGGGGCAGCAGGTCTGCACAGGGAGCTGGTTTTTAAACCGGCTCCCCTCATGGCCTGGCTCCCTGCTAGAGAAGCAATAGGGAGATCCCTAGCCCTCCAGCAGCGATGTGGAGAGATACCATCCATCAGAAAAAAGCTCTTATAAGTTATTAGATTCAAGTTGTGGCTCAAAACTCTCATTTCTCAATAATGGAATTTGGCTGGAACACGGGGAGTGAATTACTAAATCAGGCGCCACTCTTACAGGAATACATTTGTTTTAACTCTTCAGAGGGGTAGCTGAGTTAGTCTGTAACAGGAAAAACTTAAAAAAACCACAAATAGTCTTTAAAGTGCTACTAGACTAACAAAACATGTAGCTTTCATGGGCACAACCTACTTCTTCAGATGACAGGAGTGTTGGAAGTCCAGATCCAAGAATAAATAAGGGGGGGGGGCGAGAGGAGAAGGAAAAAAAATTGAGGGGAGGAAGAAAAAAAAAAGACAGTGAGTAGATAAGCTTCAGAGGGATGGCAGAGTGAGTCTGTAACAGGAAAAACTTAAACAACAGATAGTCTAGTAGCATTTAAAGACTAAATTGTTACAAGAGGCTAATAAGAACCATTAGTTTGCCCTGGGAAAGGAAGATGACCAACACCAGATTCTAAACAGACATCAAGAACCATTAGCACCATCGTTGTGCAACTAGTTAGTGTTGCTATCTCTCCAAACCACCCCTCTCTAACCGACTGAAGACTGCCAGTTTGAGCTATAATCATATCATCAAGCATTTGGATCTTTTCTCTCCAAGAGTGCCCAAAGCCGCATATTTTATGTATATTGGCCACATGTACATAACTCAGTATTTGCAATTGTGTTTTCTTGACATTTTACAGCAGCCTATTCTCACACTAGCAAATGGCATCTGGCATTTTGGGGTCTGACCATTGCACATCACTCTGAAAGATAAGCACCCTGGACCTATTTTCCCCTGGACACTGAGGGTATGTCTAGACTGCACCCCTCTGCCAGCAGAGGGATGCAGATTAGGCTGGGCGAAATTGCTAATGAAGTGGGGATTTAAATATCCCGCACTTCATTAGCATAAAAATGGCTGCCACTTTTTTTCCGACACAGAGCTTTGTCGGAGAAAAGCCACAGTCTAGAGGCTGATCTATCGCTAAAGAAAGCCTTTTCCAATAGATCTCTTAGGCCTCGTACATCTGCTCTGTATTCTCCTAATCCTGCCCACTTTTGCTGCTATCAACCATGTCTTTGTGAAGAACAATGCAATGTAGCTCCTAAGGGGGCAAGTCTTCTTTAACTGGTCTGATAGAAGGACTGCGTAGATTAGATTTAGTCTGTCATTGAAAATCCTTCCTCACTTCCGTTATAAAAGTACAAACACCAAATGGTGGTATCAGCCGAGAGTCCTCTGCTGGCTCGCAAAATGCTTTAAATGGGACACTTCAGACACATTATTCTCTCATCTTTTATATCAGATTCATCCTTGCTTCAAAACCTCCGAACTACACACGTTGCTGTCAGCCACTGTACAGTAATTCCTCATTTAACACGGTAGATACGTTTCAGAAAATGATCGTGCTAAGTGAAAACGTGTTACGCGGGGTCAATTTTCCCATTGAAAATAATGGAAAAGGTGGGGGTTGCGTTTCAAGCCCACGTGCGCTCGCGGCTCCAGCCTGCACTTGTTAGCAGCTGGGACCGGGACATAAGGTTGGGGGAGAAAGGGGACTGGGTTATAGCAGGGAGGGGAGGGGTTTGGCTCTGGAGAAGGGAAGGGAAGGGAAGGACAGGGGAGAGGGCTTGCAGCGGGCGGCTGGGTTTCCCCAGCTGGCAGGTCACTGGCAGCTGCCCGGGGCTTCCCCTGCCTCCTTACAAAGCGATGGAGGTTTGCCGCTCGCCGCACGGTTCCCCAGTAACCCCCTCTGGCCAGATGCCTTGCGTCCGGCCAGAGGGGGTCACCGGGGAACGGCGCTGCAAGCGGCAAACCTCTGCCACTTTGCAGGGAGGCAGGGGAAGCCTCGCGCAGCTGCCGGCCACCGGCCGGCCCTAGGGGAAATCATGTTATTGCAGGGACGGGGTCCTGTTGTTTGAAAAATGTTCCCTATAAAAAGTATTGTGCTATCGCGAAAACGTGTTAAGCGGGCACGTGTTAAGTGAGGAATTACTGTAGACCCAAAAAGACTGAGGAATGCATCTTATTTTCCCCCTGGAAGGCTAAGTGCCCGCATTTCCCTCTGAATGAACCTGAGACTATGCAGTGTAAATGAATGGCATTTCCTATCAGCTGTTTTGCCACATCCAGTGTGCATGCTGTGTCTGACATGCCACTGAGTTCTGCCAACAGCTAGATCTGCTAGTGGTCTAGGGCTTTTAACAGCTCTGCTGTATGGAGAACCACTTTAGCGCTGTGCCGGAGAATCAAAAAAATCGCCAATAGCTTGATATCTGAGCCTTTTCCCCCATTGTGTCCTAATAAATTAAACATAAGTCCCACCACCCACTCTTGTAGACAGCCATCTTCTAATAAATCATGTAAATAGAGTCTTGGAGACTCGCTGCCCTTTGTTTCGCTAGCCTACTGTAACTCCGCTGTTAATTGGATCTGAGATAAAAATCTATTTTACTGCATGTTGCTTCAACAAGCTTCTGCAAAGTCTTTCCCACTCTAATAAACTGTGTCATGGGCACAGATGCAGACACAATCTGAAACGCAGAGACCCTCTCCAGCAAATCAGGCAGCCAAAGTCTTCCTCTTAATGGCTCTTCAGGGCCATTTTTATTTGTCTCTCTTCTTCAAGCCTTTGGCATTTAGATGAAGAGTCACACTGAGCCTATTTCATTGGAAGAGGCAGTGTGGCTTATCCTGGCTCAGGGTTTAGGCAGGGCCAATTCCCCAATGAGTTGCTTCAAAAAGGCTTGACAAAACATAGACACTTATGAGCAATTACACCAATCTGTAATTGGTGTAAATCTGTTAAATCTGTTTGGGGGATTTAACCAGGCTGAGGATATTTATATCCCATTGGATATGCCTTCTTTTATGGAAAGGGACTGGAAAATTCTGGTGTTTTCATTTGTTCGCTACTCGGGGATTGCACGAGTTTTCAATTTGCAATTACTCTCCTCCCACCCAGATCCTCAGATTATAGGTGCTACATATGAATTAATGCAGAATGTACTTACAATTATGAGAGCAGCACACTACAGAGTGAATATGGATTTATTATGTAGATGTAACTTCAGAACTTCCTCTCTGAAATTCTAAAACCAGCATTTTTGGCTTTCGGAACAAGGAGCCACGTAGGGGCATCAAGTTAGATAAGGCACTCAGAGGTAAATTTTCTGTCTCAATAAAATGTAGCTGTCCTCGTTAGTGCCCTCTGGCTAGCTGCCTATGATGTAAAAGCCACACCAAAGCAGAATTTCAGGCCTCCGGCTTCCTTCCTATGCATGCATTTTAGAGATGTTAATAAAGTCTTTAGAGAAGATAAATTTCAGTTCTCATCTTCTCTCAGAAGTGAAATCCTAAAATTGCAATTTAGGTAGGAAGAAGACAGAGTAAGGTCTTTCATCTCTTACTCTATGCTGGATTCTACCATCATGTCTTTGACAGGTAAGCCAATCCCTTCCATATATAACAATTTACCTGCCAAATACCATGCACACACAGTATATTATTGGAAAACTTGGATTAGAACCAGTTGAAACATCCAGGGCTCAATATTATAGTCAATTACATAGCTATACCCCTAAAGACCTTAACTGGATAACGTGTTAAGCCATGTCTCCACTTGCTGGAGTATTGATGCTCTGGCGATCAATCCTCCGGGGTTCGATTTAGTGGGTCTAGTAAAGACCTGCTAAATCAAATGCTGAGGGCACCCCTGTCGACACTGGTACTCCTCGCTCCCGCAAGGAGTAAGGGAAGTCAATGGGAGCATTTCTCCCATCGAACCCCCGATGTAGGACATGTTTACATGTAGAGTCACTTTTTTTTTTTTTAAAGAGGATCATGTGTTTATTGGCAGATCTAACTTGATTACTTTATCTTCATAGTCCTATTTAATGTTCAGTCATCATGGGGAAACTGCAAGAAAATTAGCGTGGTGGCTTATTTGGACTTGCTACAGACCAAAGTAGCTTTGCTTTCACAACATGCAAAAGCAGCAATTAGCCTCTTGTTAAAAGGCAAGCCGAGGGAGCTTTAATCTAATTGCCTCCCTAAACTGCAGCAGTATTGCAGGTCTCTTGATTTCATTTTAAATTCAGTGCCATATTCCAGGGACATAAAAACAAGCGATGGAGTCTCCAACCTCAGAAATGCCCAGTTGAGAGCAGAGAGAAAGTTGTTAACATATATGATTATTTGGTGCCCTCGGCCTAATGGACAGGTGACACTAGCAGAAAAACAACCTAGCCCATTGGTAGTCTCAGTAGAGTGATCAGACTGGAGGTTAAATAAACTTCTCATTCCCAGAGGTCGCTCCAGGTTAGCAAGGGGGGGGAGCGGGAGCATTGGATCCACGGAGTCGCCTGCCCCCCCAACCCCTGAGCTACTGCTTCGCATAGAGAGGCAGCAGCACAGCGGATGAGAGGGGCAGGTGGGAGCTGCGCACACAGGAAGCCGGCTTTCAAGCCAGCTCTCTGCACGTATCACAAGACGCTTGCTCCTGCCCCGTGCTGCTGACTCTCTATTAGAGGCAGTAGCGGGGGGAGGCTGCCCATCAGGCCCAGGCTGCCCGCAGACAAAGGCTGTTACCACCCTATGCTGCTGCCTCTGTATCAGAGGCAGCAGCGCGAGGCAGTAGGCAGCCGGTGTGGAGAGAGCTGTTTTTCTAATTGGCTCCCCTCGCAGACCGGCTCCCACCTGTTTACAGAGGCAGCCGCGCAGGGTGGCAGGGGACTCCCAGGGGCCGGGAACACACTGGATGCCGGCTCCACCCCCAAGGATTATCAAAGTCATGTAACGGAGAATATTTTGTGCGGTTACATGACTATTAATTAATCGCTATCTATGATGTCGTGTCCATCTAGTGGCACCGAGCCCACTTACAGAGAGAAGGATGAGTGCTCTACAGCCTTAGCTGAGCACCAGCTGCCTTTTGGCTCGTGCACTAAGCTCCAGAGGTCCCAAGTTCAAATCCAACTGCCGGCGTTATATGCACAGAATATGAAAAGTGAACTGTGCAAAATCTGCTTTGATTTTTAAAGCCTTCTTTGCAACCCCAAACTGGGAAGTTACCTTAAATACAAAGTTCTGCCCTACTAAGATTAACAGAAGCAGGAGGTGAGGTTTACTATATCCAGTGGGTAGCGCTCAAGGTGAAATGTAATGTATTTTAGTTGCTCAAGAGCATTGGCCATGAGTCACAGAGCTGTAAAAGTGCATTCCATCCAGTAAGGCATCTCTCAAGCACTTACACTCTCAAGCAGCAGTTTTCACTAGCTCTTCTCTAGAAAACAATTCTTACAAAATTATGTTTGGATTCCTTTTGTTATTTTCCATCCCTGACAAGAGTTAGTGATCTTGCACGAGATTCCAATTTGCTAAATTTACTCCACATCATCTTGTCAGACTCATTTTCTTAATTGACTGCTCCTTCGAGTTATCTTTCTAGCTTACAATACCGAAAGCATAATCAACATGAGAGGAGTTATTTCCTGAAGTAGTTTTAATTTTTAAAAGCGTAATACGGGGATGGGTAGAGCCCTGCAAATCCACAGATATCCACTTTATATCCGTGGGTATCCACATCCGTGGATATGGCTGTGGATATCCACAGCTTGTTTTTGTGGATACAGATGCGGATACAAATTTTGTATCTGCACAGGGCTCTAGAGATTGGGGGGGGGGGGTGCATTCCTTTAAGTAAGTCCTTTACTGACTCACATTTCTTACCAATTTAATAAAGGCTGTGTCTAGTAGGATGGACTCAACACTGAAAGATACTTTTTTCCTCCTTTCACCACAACTCAAAATGGTGCCAACTCTGGTGGGTAAAGAGACTTCCTGGGGTCAATTCTGGATGTTACTTATTAATGAATTTTTTAAAAAATCTGTAGCGTTGAATGCTCTTGAAAGGAGACTTTTCACCGGAATGAAAGGTGATTTCACTGCCTTTGTGTTTCTGCTCCAAATCCATGTCCTCAGTACAGGGAAAGAAGCAGAAGCCCCATCGCTTGAGGCTGGACTGGACAAATGACTTTACTGAAAAGTACAGTGAAGGATGCAATACTGCATTGGCCGGGGATGGGACAGAAAGCTTCACAGTATTTTCCATCTTTAACTTCTATGATGTGACAACTTATACTAAGCGTCCCTTGAGGCACATTTTTAAAATGCCTCCCGAGCAGGGAAGGAGGGAGAGAAAGACTAGAGAAACAGAAATCTCCACTTGTACACTTTGATAAATGTATGAGACACTTGGCTACCTCCACAGTGATGGTTTAAGAGCCAAGGCAAGATAAATAGACAGCCAGTCTCCTGGAAGCACTTTTCCTGCCTCCAGCGACAAGTATGATGAATCTGCTCTCTCTCTCTTTTTCCCTCCTCTTACAGATGACCACCGAAGGCAGAGAGGGGAGAAACCAGACAGTTAGTCATGAAGTTCCTCTCCGTGATGAACTCGGCTGATTCCACTGGGAAAAGAAAGTAAAATTGTCTCCCAGAAGAATTTCACTGCTATGTTAAAGCATTATTTTCCTTTCCCACTTCCACTCACTGCTGCCCCATGCGGATGCTGAATAAATGCACAAGTTAATTTCACTTGGAGACATGCTACAGAATAACCAAGGGGCCAGAGAGCAGTGACCTGTTTGGAGATTGCAGATGGAGGTCAGTTGAGGGGTGTCCAGGGTTCTCCACAAAAAACCAAGAGGTCTGTGAAATGTGTCAGACTTACCGTACAGGCCTGTATGCAGGCTAACCCCAAGCCCTGCCGTAAACGATACCCTTGCCCCAGAGTCTGATAGGGCGACTACACTTTGGAGCCGTTTCAAATGGACAGATTTGAATTTGGTTTGCTGTGTGCCCAATGAATTTCCGACACGTGTATCGAGATCATCTATGGCACAGATGGGCAATCAGCGGCCTGCAGGCCTGATGCGGCTTGCCAGGGTTAGCTCCTGGTGGGCCACAGGCAATTTATTTACCTGCGCGTCTGCTTGCAACTCCCCTTGGCCATGGATCCTCATTCCCAGCCAATGGGAGCGCTGGGAAGTTCTGTCCCGGTCCACACCACTTCCCACAGCTTTCATGGGCCGGGAATAACAATCTGCAGCCAACAGGATCACCATACCTGTGATCGTGCACGTAAATAAAATACCAGTAGCCCACCAAGGGCTAACCTTGGCAAGTGGTTTCCGGCTTATTGTGCACCTCTGATCTATCTAGGGATGGTCTAGGCGGTACTGGGTCCTGCCATGAGGGCAGGGGACTGGACTCGATGACCTCTGGTCCCTTCCAGTCCTAGTGTTCTATGATTCTATATACCATTTAGACATATATAGTTATATATATGGCTCTTAGGTTACCAAAGCACCGGAGAGCATCACAATCTTTTATTCCCATTACAAGTCTAGGAAGTAGGGAGGTGAGGCACAGAGAGAATAAGTGAGTTGCCCAATGTCACACAGGATGTTTGTGGCGGAGAAGAGAAATAACGCTGGGTCTCGCTCCCAATCCAAGCCTGGTTCCCGAATTCCTAGACAATCCTCTTACGTTCTAAAGTGTTACCAAGAAATTCTGCCTGCCTGCTCAGCATTCCAACACTGGAAAAAGCAATAGCATGCTGAAAGGGCCACAGAATTCAGTGCATAAAATGATTCTGGTGTCTAACCAACGTCTGGCTTGTTTTAACAGCTCTGGTGAGAAAGGAATAGTCACTAAAACATGCCTCCCGTATCTACTCAAAGCCTTTTTGTAAGGGCTGATTTTGAGAGAGGCTGAGTTGTGTGCGCTTTTGTACTTCCAAAAAACCAAATGTGCTCGCATCCGCCAGACTGTGGATATAGTTGCACTGTTGTGTGAAACTGAGCTACAAAGCTGTTAATAATTTCTGGAAGGAAGTAACGCAGGGAAGGCAGCATTGGAAAAACACTTTGAAACTCCCAGAAGAGGGGAAAAAGCATTGGCTGACGGAATCATCCATTCCGATGCCAACAAACATTTTAGCCGCTGGCCCATAGGGCTGTGTGCGCGCACGCATGTACGTGTACAAAATACGAAGGCTTTTTCATTACAGAATGTCTTGTATTGACGTTGTCATAAATATGTATAAAAGGAAAAGCAGGGGGCAAGTCAGGGGTCTGTCTCATGTCTAAATGGATTAGGAGGAGTTAATTTGGATTTATTCAAGACAGGATGATGCCTCTTGCATACTAATAGAAAATTGACTCGACAGTGGGGTGAGTTTTGGCTGGGCTCTCCAACAGATTTGGAACAAATGCTTGTTGTCTGCTTTGATTGGACTAGGCTAATCATTTCCAGTACAGACAGACACACACACACAGAACTTGTAGCATTTTGATCTACAGGTTGAACCTTTCTAGTCCAGAACCCTCAGGACCTGACCGATGCCAAACCAAACTGAACCACGGGAGGTCAAACTGAACCACGGGAGGTCAATATTGTCAGCATTACTGACACTACCACTGCTTGCTGGACTTTTAGAAGACATTTTGGGGTAAATTAGAGCCAAGTAACAGCCCAGAACACTGAGCGCCAGGACTGGTGGCTGGAAACAAACTTTATGGGACCACAGGAAACTTGGCCACACCCATGAGACGTGGACATCCGGCTAACTCAAATCATGCCAGATCACGGATGTTGCTGGACCAGCGAGTACCAGTCTAGAGAGGTTCAACCCGTACTACAGCCCTGCTCTATCGCTATATCCAATGGTATTTTATACTTTTTTTATGAAATATTGCAGGATCTGCAGAGCATCCCACTTTTCCGACGGCTTTTTGGAACAACCCAGCCTATCACCAAGCTGTTACAACTCTACAGAGCCATCAGCGTTACCACCCTACCTGGCCAGTGCATACGTCCTCCTCTCTCCTTTGGCTGCCTGCTAATCATCTGCCTTCTGCTTTGCAGTCAGCTGTGAGTTTATTGAGCAAACAGGCACAGAGGTGTATTACAAATGGCCTTCCATTAAGGAGATAATTCAATAACATCTTTACCCTCAATGTGATTTTGTTGAGAAAGCATCCAAGCATCATTTCTTTCTTCTGAAAGCCTGGTACTCGGTGCTGGAGGGGTGGGATCTTTACTGCGTATTTTGGTAAGGATTTGCTCAAGCCAGCACCTTCCAGAGACACGGGGAAACAACAATGATTTTCCAGTTGAATCTGTTTTCTGGAATTAAAATACAGGTTGGACTCCTCTGGCCCAGTACCCTCGGGACCTGACCAGTCCCACACGAGGATTTTGCCGAAACACGGGAGGTCATTTCTGCCTCACCCCCCAACCCCGGCCTGGCCACAGGCCTCCAGGATGGCTCCCCATCTGCCACCAGCCCCATTGCCCTGCAGGCCCCACCAGGCAGCCCGGCTGCCACGTTCCTGGCCCCTCTACCCTGCCAGCCCTCAGGGCTCCCAGACATCAGCCTGCCACTAGGACATTCTGGGCTTGGAACATCCGTGGTCCTGCTGGACCAGCGATGTTGCTGGACCAGAGAGTCCTGGTTCAGAGAGGGGCAACCTGTAGTTAAGAACAACAAATTATGCCGCACCGTTCAGCTGCTTCCCTTAACTATGTGAACACACGGTCATATATGATTTATATCAGCATTTGTGGTTTTTAAGAGGGAGAACTAGGAAAACAAAGAGCCTAAGAGTCGGGGGCTGCTGACCCACAGAAAAATCAGTTGGGGGAGGGGGCGCACAAAAGTGAGAAGCTAAAACTGTACACACACATTCCCCTTGCACACCTGAGCCTGGGGGGCCCAGAATATTGATTTTGTGGGGGCCCCCTAGTCTCTGGGGTGGGCATAAAAAGGGGTTTGGTGTGTGGGAGGGGACTGTTGGGAAGCAGATTCAGGGTGTGGGGTCAGGGCGGGAGGACAAGTGAAGTGGCGGAGTGAGGGTGCAGGGTCTGGGTGGGAGGGGAGCCACAGGGCTGGAGTGCCAGCTCCCCAGTGCTGGATCTCCTCAGGGGCCAGATCCAGGCAAGCCGGGGGCCAGATCTGGCCCCTGGGCCGTAGACTCCCCACCCCTGCTCTAGGCCTGTGTGTGACATTTACAAATGTAAAGAAATCAGGAGAAACTTTCACACGAGGGACTTCTTCAGTAGCTACCCAAGCTCTTGGTGCGCGAGTGCAGAGCAATTGGTCTTCTCCACCTGAATGTGGCCTGAATTTAACATTCTGGCGGTTCCCGGATTCTCAGCTCCGCTTGCTTTCCCTTCCTTTCATTTTAACTTTCGGTTTCATTTCCTCGGATTTCTCTAGTCTCCAGGGACAAACGGATTAATTCTTTTTTCCACCTCATGGTCCCATACGTCCCTTGTTCAATCTTTCCTGCCTCAGTGAGATCTTAATAAATGCTGCTTCTGGGACAACCAGGATTGGATTGCCGAACTGTAATTAATTTTTTTTTACTTCCTCTGTTGCTTCAAAACACTATTTACAGTCTTCAGGCCTTGGAGGACCAGAAGTTTGCAGGCTGACTTAAGATTTCTGCTTTTGATTAATACTTTGCCTCCACCTCTGTTTCTCCTTCCTTCTTGGTCTGTGTTTTTTTTAAATCCATTCCACTCTTAACACATGAAAACACGGACTGATTTTCAATGCAAAATTGAAGTCTGGAGGAAACAATAAGGCAGTATTTGGTCTTTCCTCGCACTGTGTTATTTGAAAGCTTCTTAGTCTAAGCCAGCTCCTTGTGACAATATGTCCATTTCCATACCGAGTAACAACAACCTACTGTGTCTGTAATCTTCTCAATTGCTTTCTATTCTCTCTCTCATATCAGCTCTCGAGAGTTTAACACCAGAGCACTGATTGCGAGCCAAATGGATGCAGAGGACACTCAGACAAGAGCAGAAAGATGCTGGCAATTTGGAGGGGGTTCGGAGAGGAGGGACAGAAATGATGAGAGGGCTGAGAAGGAGAGACTGAAAAAGAAAGATGTAAAGCATTTGCAGCTGCTAAGAGATTTTCAAAGGGGACCATGACGAGGCTTTGAAAGATGCGATTGCTGAATAGCAATCATGTAGGGAGGGACAACAGGATACAAACAGGAACTTGACAAAATTAATCAATTGAAAATACAGGCAGAAGATCAGGAAAAGCCTCCTGAGAAAAGGAGACTCCTCCCTTCTCTTCCCCCCTCTCCCCAATCAAGCAGGCCCTTTCAGATTACTCTCAAAGGCTTCTGCCTCGTTACTGGGGCGATTCGGTGCATCAGTAATGGGCTAGATGGCTGGATTCCATATGCCAGGAAGCTGAACGTGGCCTGTGAAGAAGTGTACATTCCCTCCTTGCCTCTGTTCTGGATGAGATTCATCCCACCTCTGTGCACACGGCCATAAATCACAGCGGGGGAGGAAGCTACAGGTTGAACCTCTCTAGTTCAGCACTCTTGGGACCTGACCTAATCTGAATGAGAGAATTTTCCAGACCACGGAAGCTCAATATTGTCTAGCAGCACGACCAACACTTACTGGGCTTTTAGAATGACGTGTAGGGTCAATTAGAGCTAAGTAACAGCACAGAACACAGAGCCAGGACTGGTGGCTGTAAACAAACTTTATGGGACTACAGGAAACTTGGCCACACTCATGAAAAGTGGACACCCAGCTCACTCAAATCATTCTGGACAACGGGTGTTTCTGGACCAGAGAGTTCTGGACTAGAGAGTTTCAACCTGTATAACTAGGAAACAGGCAACATAGACCCATCTTCCTCCCTCCTCTGCCACGTTCCTTGGTACACATCCATCCGTTATCTGTGACTGGCATTAATTCTCCCAAGGAAGGGCAGGAGGACAGGGCAAATACAACCCCATCTCTGGAATAAAGCAAACCCTGTACCACTTTATAAGGCAACCTTAATGCTCCCCACAAGACACCCCAAACCCCGCACAGACATTCATGATCCAGGTGTGGCACAAATGACAGAGTTTCACTTTCAACAAGAACTCTGTTTGTCAATCCGATTTCCTCCCCTCCTCCTTCGGCTTGGATTTTTCATTTTCACGCCCCACCCCCCAATCCAACGGGTTTGAGCGGAGCTATCAAGCCTGCCTGGCCAGATGGGTTTATTACAGAGGAAATCACTGAGCCATGCCGTTCCAGCTCACTGGGCTGCTGGGAGAATCAGCACAACAAAATTTGCTCAGCGGGATTCCTCAAATGCACATGAAGCACAAGCCGGAGGAGAACAGGTTGGCAGCGCTGTAAATCCTACATTGCAGGAGGTGCCCATTCCTCCAGGGCCGCCCCTCGTCACCTCTCCAATAGGTATGGGGGGGGGAAGGAATCCATCATGGAAGCTTTCGGGCTTATGTAAAAGGTGATGGGGCTCAACAAGGACAAGTGGGGACGGAAGAATCCCAAGCCCTACTACAGGCTGGGGACTGACTGGCAAAGCAGCAGTTTGGCAGAAGAGGACCCAGGGATTACAGTGGATGAGAAGCAAGATATGAGTCAGCAGGGCGCCCTTGTAGCCAAGAAGGCTAACGGCATATTGGGCTGCATTAGTAGGAGCTTTGCCGGCAGATCTAGAGAAGTGATTATTCCCCTTCATTTGGTGCCGGGGAGGCCACATTTGGCGTATTGTGTCCAGTTCTGGGCTCCCCGTTACAGAAAGGATGTGAACTGTAAGGCTGTGTCTACATTGCACGCTTCTTGCTCAAGAACAGCTGTTCTTGTGCAAAAACTTGCCGCCTGTCTACACTGCACGCGCGTTCTTGCGCAAGTAAATTTATAGTATAGCGTCAGAAAACAGGGCTTCTTCCAGAAGAGTTATTCCTCTCCCCATGAGGAATAAGCCCTCTTACCCAAGAGCTCCTCCACAAGAAGGCACTGTAGACAGGCAACATGAATTTCTTGCGCAAGAAGCCCCTATGGTTAAAATGGCCATCAGAGCTTTCTTGCAGAAGAGAGCGTCCACACTGCCATGGATGCTCTTGCGCAAAAGCACATGGCAGTGTGGACACGCTCTTGTGGAAGATTTTTTGCACAAGAACTCTTCCGCAAAACAGTTCTTGCACAAGAAGCCACCAGTGTAGACGTAGCCTAAGAGTTCTCACTCAGGCCTGAGCCCCTGCCCAGTGCTCGGGCCTGTACTTCCTAGCCCGGCGGCCCCTTTAAGACCAGGGGCCTGACAGCAGGCCAGCAAACAAACAACTCTCAAAGTCAAATGGTGGCCCAGGCCCAGGTTCCGGAGGGGGGCCGGCAAACAAACAGCTTTCACAGCACAAGTGGGGAGGGGGAGACTGCCACCCAATATTGGGGTAACAGGGGGGACACAGGCCCTCCCTACTCCACTGTGTCCCGGTCCAGGGCCCTAGCAGTGGCCGCCTTGGCAGCCACTGGGGTCAGCAGAGAATCCGTCCCGAAGCACTCTGAGCCACCTTAAACGGTGATCAGATCCACCTGACTATCCCCCACATCCTCTGGGCCTCTTCCAGGCCCCCCCCTCAATTTGTACCTGTCTCCCAGGCAGGGGCAGGTTCACAGGGTCTGTCTGGTCCAAGTTTAGGTGTAGGGAGAAAAGGGTCTTACCAAGGTAGGCCAGTCGTCCACCTTGGCCAGCTCCTGAGCACACGCCTCTGCTCCCTCCAACAGCTGGCTCCCTACTGAGCTTCTGGGCCTAGCTTTTATACGTCCTGCCCCTCCCCCAGGCCTCTGTGGACTTAAAGGGGCAGGTCCGTCTCAGCCCACCCAGGCTCAGGGAAGGGTTCTTCCTCCTCAGGGTCAGTGAGCGGCCAACCCTGCTCACTACCTGGACGCACTGGCGAGAGTCCAGCGGAAGGCAACGAAAATTATTAGGGGGTTGTATCACGGGACTTATGAAGAGCGGCTCATGGATTTGGGCGCGTTTAATCAACCGAAGAAAAGAGTGAGGAGAGATTTGCTAGCAGCCTCCAGCTACCTGAAGGGGGGGTTCCAAAGAGGATGGAGCGAGGCTGTTCTCAGTGGTGGCAGGTGGCAAGTTGCAGTAGGGGAGGTCCAGGTTGGATATTAGGAAAAACGATTTCCCTGGGGGGGTGGGGAAGCACTGGGATGGGTTCCCTAGGGAGGGGGTGGAATCTCCATCCCTAGAGGTGTTTCTGTCCCAGCTTGACCAAGCCCTGGCTGGGCTGATTGAGTTGGGGTTGGTCCTGCTTGGGGCAGGGGGTTGGACTCGATGACTCCTGACGCTCACCCAGCCCTAGGATTCCCGGGATTGTCAGTGAAAGAGGAGCCAGGAAGGAGCACACGGGAACGCAGCCCAGGGCAGCGCGGCGGCCTTCGCCCGTGAACTCACAGTGGGGCCGGCAAGGGAAGTGCCGAGTGCCTAATGTGACTCATTGCACAGTCTGGTGGAAACCGTAAGAGCAGCAGCTCATGCAGTATTTACAGGGCCCCGGGAAAGCAGCACGAGGCATGTGCCCCTGGCAGCCATTATCTTTGCTCTGGTAACGTGCTTTTTCCATGCACCCCCACCGCACACACACACACCCCCCGAGTCGAGGCACCCGCCCGCAAGCGTCACCTCCTCCTGCCCTCACAGCACCAACGCGGGATAGGCTTCAGCCTCCTCCCTGAGCTGCCGTTTCTCGTGTGGCTTCCTAACCCTCTCTTCATCCCCACCAGGACCACGCACCTCAGGCCTGGGCCCGACAGGGCTGGGCACACGTGCCGTGATGCGGCTGTGAATGGACAAAAGCTGCCCACGATCCAGAGAAACGTACTGAGCTGAGCCACTTCCTCCGCCCCAAGATCTGTTTGTCACCGGAGCAGCCAGCTCCTCGCCAGCCGGTGGAACCCAGCATTCAGCCTGGTCCGCGGAACTGCCGCAAGGTGCACGGCAAGGGCTCACCCGGCCCCGAGAGGAGGAGACCGTGTGAGTGAACGCCATGGGACCCACAGCAGGGCTCTCCAGCCCTCTGTGAAAAAGGCCTGAACATTCAGCAGGGGAAGCAGCCAACCCTGCCGAGCAGTTAACACACTAAAAAAAACCCAGCAAACCGGCACAGTGGCTTCATGGGCTCCATTCTAACCCCCTGGAGGACTTCTCTATGGTCCTTTTGGCTTGGGGCCTGGCCCCGTTACAGCTCCTTACTGCTCTATTCAACATGCTGTGTGCCTTGCTTAGAACAAGACACTTAAGGCATCGCTGTGCCTCAGTTTCCCTTCTATGAAGTGGCGATAATAACCCAAACAGGCTTATAATCAAACTCAATTAACAGGATGCTTGCAAGGTGCTTTGCCATCCTCAAGCATTTTATAATGCTTTACTCTGTGCCCTAGGTGCCTCCTTGCTGTTTACAGCAAATCCTTCCTCATAGGCACCCACTGGGCAGGTTTGCAGAAACAGAAAATCCGTTAACATGGGGGAAGAAATACAGCGCAGAGCTGCATTATGGGGGATGCCGGACAGATGTCTCCATCTCCAGATGATGAACTGGAGTTTTCTCCGCCCCATGCCCCCACCTTCTGGGGAAGCTTTGTTTCTGTGGTCAGCAAGGCCTCTTGCCAGTCCCTGATGTTCTAGGATCTCTAGGGCCATAAGGGCGGTTGTGAGGTTTGCGCACAGCCTTGCGAGGAGGCCAGAGCAAAGCTGCCCATCCCAGGCTGAGCTCCTGGGCGGGTTTTCCCTCTGAAAGGCAGAAGCCCCCTTCCCAGATAGCTCATTGCACAAGATACTGGCCGTCTCCCCGTGGGCTGGTGTGGAGTGGGATAAACCCACGGCCCTGCCTTCTCCCCTCCCCCATGTGTCACATGAGCACAGGAAGTGCAAATGCAACAGGCCCTAAAGAGCCGAGGCTCCGTACACGCCCCTCCCCTGCACACCTGGTTGACAGCCCATCTCTCACCAGTCCTAGGTGGTTGGTTTTTTTGTCTTCCCTGGTGTTCTTAGAGTAGGGTTGCCAGGTGTCCGGTATTGACCCGGACAGTCCAGTATTTTTGCCTCCTGTCCGGTAAAAAAATTCAGAAAATACCAGATACCTGGCAACCCTATGACACACTCAGCAACCGGGCTCAGTCCCCAGATCCCCCACCAAGGCCCCCCAGACGCTCCCCCACACCCTCGCTTACCTGGTTCCGCAGGGGCTTGTCTTGTGGCTGTAACAGAAAAAACAAACTGGCCGCCGGCAAAAAAACCTCTTCTTAAAGAGGCCATGCTGATTTTTTTATTTTAAAAATTTTTTTTTTTTTGCTTAACTGCTGTCGGGGTCTTTTTTTTTCCCCTCAACAACTTTAGTCTCTTCCTTTTTTTTCTCAACAGAATTTTTTTCCCGTTTTTTTGGGGGGAGCGGGATGTTCGGTATTTTTGGTTAAACCATCTGGCAACCCTATCCTAGAGAAATCACCGTGTGTTTATAGACACAGCACATACACGACACATTCCGTGTCCCACGCCAAGCACTGCTCTGCAGAGAGTAATCAGAGCCCACCAGGAGAGTCTTCCCCAGGCTTTTCTGACCAGAGCTGTGTTGCTGGGTTGCCCACACACTCAGGCTTCCTTTGCCTCAGAAGAGCAGATGGCAAAATCTCGGCCTGCCAGACCCGCTTTTCATTGTCACGTGGCTGCTCTGGGAGACCCCAGGGAGCGGTGGTGAAGTGGGCTCACGTTCTGCTGGCTGCCAGGTGGGGAACCACAAAGGAAGAAACCAGCCAATTAGGGGCCAGGAGAGACTATATAAGAAGTTGCAGGAGTAGCAGCAGCTCGGTTTCAGCCTAGAGACATAATAGTAGTCGATTAACTGATCAGCAAAAGCTGATCGGTTAATGCTATCGACTAAAAGCATTTCCCCCTTCAGCTGACGGTGCAGTCAGCAGAGAATTGTCCAGCCCCCTGCACTCTTAAGCACATGGGGTCTGAACGCTCTAGAATGCAGCGGTCTAGAATAGATAAAAGCCAATCCCACTCCATTTCAACTCTCTCACATCCTCCCATTTCTGTCCCGCTCAAGATTTACACTCCAGGAAAGTCTTTACCTTCACTGTCCATTTACATGCTGCCAATTATTAAATTATGCAACGTGCAGCAGAAACGTAGTTAGATGTGATCCAAGTGGTGTCGCTATAATTATGGTAATTATCTGAACACTAGCCAATTACTTTCTTAATCTTCATGCCAGTTGGTACCGAGAGAGCAGCTGTTTCGAAGCAAATTTGTTACCGCGTTATTGTACATTTGTTAAAGGTCGCAGTTGTAGAGTCTAGTCTTGTTTTAAATATTAAAAATGCCACGAAGCCGTGTTGTTTGTAACTTATTTGATTTTTTTTTAAAACAATTCAGGGAGGGAAAAGTTCTTTTTGATGCCAAGAGAATGTTTGGAAAGGGATTTACTAATGAGGCTGGGCCAGGAATTTGTATCTCATTCCTAAGCATTTCTCAGAGCTACCAAGTCACTCTTGTTTGCTCGTTCCGTTTCATCCACATTCGTGCAATGGGAACCTCCCAGAGATGTTCTGGTTTGTTGTTTGTTTGTTTGCAGTTCCACTGTATTGTAATCGTTCAGATGCATACATTTACATTGGAATGACTGTTAATTCAGCCTTCCCACAATCCACCTCCTCGTCACCTCCTCTCCTGAATCCATACACAAAATCCATTTCTCTCCCTCCTCTGAAACGTGTAAAGTCTCTCCCCATTAGTCCATTCCTGTTCCCACTTGAGTCAGTGGGAGTTTAGCCATTAACTTATATGGAACCAGGACCGAGGCATTCCTTTGCAATGTCTTTTGTGCATTTGCCTCTCCTCTGAACACCTCATCTCTCTTACATTTCTGACGCTGTTCGAGGACCTGAGATCTTTATGTCCTTGTTTCCAGAGAGTAGACAGTAAATATTTCTCCCACTCTTCCCTCACCGTCTGGAACAACCTCTCTGCCACTCGACACCAGTATTCCCCATAAGCTGCGCACTTGTGCAGCTGGTCAAAGAGATTCAAATGCTACCTAGCGGATTAACAGAGTGCCCACAGCCGGCAGTATGTGTTTCTGCTAAAGATGTAAAAAAGCAGGTAATTGGGTAACTGTGTCACCGCTGAAAATTTCAGCAGCGATACGGTTACATGTACCTACAGTGTGTACTAGTTCCTGCCTACTGGCCCCGCTCCCCGGGAGCCAGCTGCCGCCCTGCACTGCTGCCTCTGATACAGAAGCAGCAGCAGAGGGCAGCAGCCAGAGGCTCTTGGTACGTACCGGCTCCCAGCTCCCGCCCTGCTCCCAGGGAGCCAGCTGCCTCCCCATACTGCAAGCTCTGATACAGCACCAGCAGCACAGGGTGGCAGTTGGCTCCCCAAGAGTGGGTGGGAGCCTCGGTATAACCATTCACGGTAACTGATAAGCCCAGACTTACAGTTAATTGTGTAAAAGGTTATCTTATTACATCCCTACTTTCTACTGGCAATGCACTTCTGCACATGCTTCGGTGCACGTAACAAAACTTTTCCTGCACATGGAAGGAAAAGATTCGAGGGAACATTGCTCTCCATCCAATTACATCTCATAAAATCCAGTCTCCAAATTCCTTGACCTAAACAACTTGTCAATAGAACAATTACATCACATTCCATACGCCTCCCAGTTCCCAAAGCTCAGCCATTTGCTTCCAAACCTGGTTTCCATAACCTTCTGGGCCTTCTGCCTCTCGTACTGACAGGTGCTTCCTGTGCGTTGTGTTGTACCCGTCGCATGCATGGACTGGCACTGGGCTCGTACCTCGGATGGCTCCGGAATTAAGAACCAAAGCCCAGGAAGAGGTAGCAGAAGTGGATTATAAGCCGGTTTCAGGACTGGAGTGCAAGCGGGAGCGCTGGGACAATTTGTGCAGTGGGAGGGTGGCCAGAGCTGAGAGTCACTGAACCACACTGCAAATCCTGGACACGATGGAAACCACTTGGAGCCAAGGCGGAGGAGGTGAACTACCACATTCGGCATGAGCCGGGCCCCCGCTCGTCTTTCCCTTCAGCCTTCCAGTTCAGGGCATCCTGCACTTCACAGGAGAAATCCCCCCCTTCCCCCAGCCTCTCACAGGATTGGGACCCCAAGTTAATTTCATCTCCCGCTCTGCATGCAAAGGATCAGCTCGTTTGTCTCCTTTCATCCCAGGGAGAGGTTCCCGTGGCCTGGGGCTGACCGGTCAGTGCCGGCGGCTACCGCCTCCGCGGCAGGCAGATGCAAACTGGCCAGGCACGCTGCACGGGGGTCCGAGGGAAGGCGGTTTGCACGCCCGGTGGGACGTGGCAGTGAGGCAGGAACAGACACAAGGAAACAGCCTCCCAGTGACAGGACAAGGAGGGAGCAGACAAGGGCCCGTGGGCAGCTCTGGACAGGCCTGACTGCGAGGTGAGAGTGGCTGGGGGCAGACAACGGGACACAAGTGGCAAGTGGGGGGAGGCTGGTGATGGGGTGACCCCCTCTGAACAGGGGAGATGGGGGGGGTAAGATCTGCGTGTGCTGCTGCCTTTGGTTGCTTGTGTCTGAACACAGGCCCTGAGACCCCAGACCGTGAGTGCTCTCTTAAAGAGACAGCGCGTTCCTATGCTCAGACACGCACACTCCCTCTCCTCTCCCCCCCCCCCCCGCCCCAAAGCACAGCACCAGGGCTCCCTACACTCAGGTCACTTCCCCACCTGGGCTGGGCTGCCCTCCCAGTCCTTGTGCACCCTCTGGGCAGATTAGGGCGAAGGAGCAGCAGTCGGGTGAGGAGCGAGCAGCAATGACAGCTGCTTTGTGCATCCCGGCAGGCCAGTTTCCCCACGTGGGCTCAGGAGGGGGGGCAGGGGTGCAGGCGGTACAAGGGGTAGGAGCGAGGGGGGCCTAGTGCAGGGTTACGGGCACAGGGAGGAGGTGCAGGCAGTAGTGGCAAGGGAGGCATGGGGAAGGGATGGGGCACAGAAGAGAGGTGCAGGGGGGAGACAAGAAGGGGGCTGGGCACAGGAGAATTCAGCAGCAGTGGCCAGAGCCCCGGGACCCTTAGAATCACCGGGATCTGGGGCAATTGCCCCCTTTTGCCCCTCCCCCCCACTAGTGAGCCTCTGGGAGCCCGTGGAGGAAGTCTCTTCGGCAGGCGGCAGTGACCTCAAGCAGTGTCATTCTGAGGCAGAGCTCCCTGCTGTGCCTAGCTCTCGCCTTACGAGCAGTGCAGTGCCAGCACTTCTGAGGGGTACGGGCTTCCCCCAGGCACGGGACCCAGGAAAAGCGTCCATTGGAGACCGGCCTGGCGTCTCGACACGTGTCGTGTTTCTCGACACCGGGAGAGCCTGGCGTGAGGACGGTTGTTTGAACGGGGTCGTAACGCGAGGTGTGGGCAGGTCGGATAAGAAGAGATCTAAGGGAAATTTTTTTGTAAATAAGGAAGTTAGGGGTTATGGGTAGGTGCCGGGAACAACTGGTTTTAAAGTTGCGTTTTCATTTTCAGGTTGAAGGAATCAGCCCTGCAAGGGGCTCCGTTTGCGGCCCAGGACGGGCAAGCAGAACGGAGGGGACCGCGTCGTGCATGCAAGAAACGGGTGCCAACAGCAGCACGAGACAAGTGCACGTGTGGCTCAGCCAGGCGCCGGCCGGAAAAATCGCCCATCGCCGGCACAAGGATGCACTGACACCTAGAGCAGAGCAGCCACAGGGACAGCCCTTGAGCGAAAGGGTACAGATGCTACACCATTACCAGCCTCCATCTGCAGCTGAACGCCCAAGTTGCTGCCCTGGTAAGTTTGCTTTCCACAAAGCATGTTTCACATCTGTTACACATTAAAGCAGGCGCGTTCTGGGCTCTCTCCGGTAAGTGGCCACAACAGATTCTTCCACAGGGATGAGGCAACAGAGCCGGAGAAACCATTTGAAAAGCCAGGCCCCACCCTGGCCGCCTGCGCAACGCTACTGTTGGTCGTGGACAGGTCCGTAAACAGGTGTTTATCATTCCGTACCGCTCTCTGCGGCACACAAATCCCTCGCTGCTCAGCAAAATCCAATTTCCGCTCTGTTCCAGGAGGAAACTGTTTTCAGAAATACAGCAATAAAAACCTCCAAGGCCTCCGTCCTTATTACGCTGACATTCATGTGAGAAATGGCATTTGGGTCTGGGGCCAATAGTGACATTTACTTTTGTCGTTTTCATTAGATTTAGTTCAGTTTTGTCACGGAATCATTTCTCATCGTTTTCTCTCCACTTCTGTGAATGGACCCGTAAAGCTGTTGATACCCCGCATCCCACAGCACACGCTGGGGAACTGCATGATTGCATGTGCCAATTATGTAAGATGTATGTTGCCATATGCTCCCCTGCAAAAAGGTATGATCTGACATATAGGGAGGTGTAACACAGGAAAGCCGGTCACTATTTGGCAGGGTATGCTAACACACCCCAGTCGTTAGGAACCATTTCTAAACCTACCGACATGGGGTTTTGAGTTAGGGGCTTGAGCCATATGAATATTTGTTTCTCTACAAAGGATTGGAGTCTTAGGGGTTTGGTACAGCTGCCATATGAAGAGATATTAAAAAGACTGGGACTTTCAGCTTAGAAAAGAGAACACTAAGAAGGGACATGATAGAGGTCGATAAAATCATGACTGGTGTGGAGAAAGTGAATAAAGAAAAGTGATTTAGTCCTTCCCATAACACAAGAACAAGAGGCCACCAAATTAATAGGTAGCAGGCTTAAAACAAACAATAGGAAGTATTTCTTTATGCAGCACACAGTCAACCTGTGGAACTCCTCGCCAGAGGATGTTGTGAAGACCAGGACTTTAACCGGGTTCAAAAAAGAACTAGATAAATACATGGAGAATAGGTCCATCGATGGCTATTAGCCAGGACTCTGTTTGTCTGAGTCTGGAAATGGATGACAGGAGAGGGATCACGTGACGACTCCCTGTTCTGTTCACTTCCTCTCGGGCACCTGGCATTGGCCACTGTTGGAAAACAAGATACTGGGCTAGATGGACCTTTCGTCTGACCCAGTGGGGCTGTTTTGATGTTATCTTATGATCCCCAGGAGAAACCGGGCGCTCAATCCTTACTGATACCAGTGGGAACAGAGGATACTTAGCCCCTAGAATTGCCACCAGGGCGCTGTGCAGCCTTGTTGTGAAAGCAAAGCTGTGCAAAGCTTGGCCTCTGTGCTCTGGGCTGGGGAAGGACTCCTGCCTCAGGTGGAAGCCAGACACACCCAGCCTGAGCGATGCATTCTCACGGCGGTGACCTGTGAAAAATCAAACTGCAAAGGGAAAACATACCTCACCCCACTACGCTCGCCTGCATTATTTATTTCCAGACTGAGAAGTCCCCCCCACCTCTGCTCTTGACTGACCACCCTAAATGACTGTGCCCCAAAGCTCCCTGCTTCAGGAAAAACACAAACTGCGTGCGGTTGACACAGTCACACAGACACTTTCTTGATTATCTCCCCCTTCGTACAGTATTTTGCTCTCAGAACTGGATTCGCGCTGCCTTGTGACTCTCCTCCTTCCTGCTTAATTAATTTCCACCATCAGCAAAGACGGTCTCCAGTGGAGAGCAGAAATTAAAGTCGGCTGCTCCGTGACTTTGCTTGCTGTAAACAGTTATTTGCAATTCCCGTTCATACACACACACACCATGACAAAAAGACCACAGCAGCAGAAAATGAATCCCCGTAACGAAGGACTCCAGAGCTCCAGAAGAACACTGGCTTCTGAGACACAAAGCAGCAGCAAGAGTTGCATTTCATGGAACACGCAGAATCACCACTAAGTTAGGATGCAGTTAAAACACCAGAACCGCTCCCCTCCCAAATTCAAATACAAAACATTAAACATGAAAAAAAGCCTTTGATTTAGGGCAGATCATAAAAGCCGCTGATAACAATCTCCCCATCCCCTAGTGATGAGTGTCTGATTCAATAATCACCATAAATCCAGTGATGCTATGAGTTGCTGGCTTCATGGGCTGTTTAATGTATGGAACCCACATCCACAGCTGATACCATGACACAATGCCAGTCGTCTGCTTGATTTTATTGACACATTCAAGATGTACATATCCATTGGGGAGGCGGAAGGGAAGGGCGGACAGCCAGGGAGAAATGGCATGGATGCTCTTCATTCAAGACAACGTCATGGAAACATCTATCTTCATCTGTTCTCTTGTCACTGCCCTGTCCCCTGTTCTCCAGATTGCTGGATTTGGGGGAAGTGGAGGGTTTGATGCTATGGCCTTGTCTTCACTCGGCTGAAGATCGCTGCTGCTGCGATCGATCTTCCGGAGTTCAATTTAGCGAGTCTAGTTAAGACTCACTAAATCAAACTCAGAGAACTTTTAAACTGCCCCCAGCAGGCCTTAATAGGCTTCAGGAGCCCTGATTAGCCTGCTGCTTCAGGCAAGCTCTTAATTGGCCCCAGGTGCCTGCCTGTCTTATGTGGCAGCAGTGAACAGAAAACTATTTACCTGCATACTGTTTAGTATTTACCTGAAACTACGGTATACTAGTTTCCTATATATTTGCCCTCCACCAAACTACTGTAGCCAGCTGCCCTGGGTCTGTTACAGGATGTTGCTGATGCATTTATATTGTCTTTTTCGCAGGTGAGTTCCATGGTGTGCTGTGTTCTTTCTGCATCACGGAATTCTTTCTTTGCCCCGATTTCCTCCATGTTTCTGCAGAAAGTGCCCCCTCCCACATGCAGCACTTGGGTGTCCTCCTTGGTTTTCTAGCCTTCCTTCCCGAACAGCACTTTGCTTCACACTCAGCATTCAGCCGTGCAGCCTGGCTGCAAAAGCCCCCTTCGCAGAACAAGTGCCGTCTGTACCACAGCCGGTCTCCATAGCAGACATGCCTCATGAATTTGTTTCTGCAAAACATCTCGCTGCATCCCCCAGCCTCTTCATTCCACATGAATATGCCATTGTGTCATGGCACAAGCAAGCAGAAGGGCAGGAGTAATATGTTCCAGTCGGGCTCATTTCAAACGCATCCACCGTCCCCTCTGCACAGCCGTAATTCAGGCTGTTAAATGCCTGACCAGCGCTAGCCATCTGCTTCCAGTCTTCTAGGAATACCGCTGCATCATTCAATCAAACAAGAGAAGGTCCCTGTTTCATTGAATCATAAGTCACTGTTGAAGTAATTATAGTTTTATATCCCATACCAGAAGGCAACAGGGACGCTTCATTTTATTGGCTTCCACATTCAGCGCAATGGCGTTGCCAAGGTCACCCATGTGAGAAAAACGCATGTTAACGTTTCCTCAGCCACAAACAGGAGTGGATTCCTCTCTCTTCCCGTACTCAGCCTCCCAGAGCCACTGGAACTCAGTGAGGGACCAGTCTGGCCATGAGTTATCAGCATGCTTCACGTTAATGCACATGTGCAAAATTAAGTGCAGGCATAAATCTTGGCAGGTTTATACAACAGCAAATTGGAAACTGAAATGGCAATCATGGTGGTCCGTGGTCCGGCATGTTTTTAGCAAGCCGGGTGTCCGCTTATCATGGGTATGGCCAAGTTTCCCGCTGTCCCATAAAAATTGTTTACAGCCACCAGCCCTGGCTCTGGGATCTGTACTGTAATTTAGCTCTAATTTACCCCTAAATGTCTTCTAAGAACCCAGTGAGCAGTGGAAGTGTTGATAATGCTGCTAGACAATACTGACCTCTATGGTCCGGCAAATTCTCTGGTTCGGCACCAGGGAGGTCCCGAGCACTGGACTAGAGAGGTTCAACCTGTAGTGACTTTCCAGAAGACTCCACGGAGATCCTGCGCCTTCCTCTTCTCTCAAGATACGATTTGGGGCTCACTGTGTCACCCTGCTCTGAAATGTGCATTAGTGGCCAGTGGGCAGTTTGCTGTCGTTGGCAGGTTGGAAGTGACGGCTTTTGTCACCGTGCCACAACACGCCCAGCTTAATAAACTGACTTTTCCTAATTATGCTGCCTGCAGATACCCATTGTAAGAGCATCAGAGATCACACCGGGCCCATAAATACTTACATCTGACATCAAGGCGGGACACCATCCCCCATCTGAAAATCTCCCGCTGACACACGGGCAGGCAAAATATGGCCCATGGCTGAATCTGGACTGCCAAACATTCGGATCCAGCCTGCCATGATACTCTGGGCTGCCAATGTCCTGCCACCAGAGGGACTCTTGCTATCTGGCCAAGAGGAGATGCCTGGACTATGCTCGTGGACACGTGCAGCAAGCAGAGACACCCCTTCGAGGGGCATGCAGTGCAGACACACACATGCTGGGCCCAGCAGCTGGCTGCTTCGAGGGACCCACTGGGCTGCTGGCTGGGAACCGTATAGGGTAAGTGCCTCTCAGCCAGAGCCTGTACCTGGCCCCCTGACCCTTCCCAACCCTAACTCTCTGCTCCAAACCCCTGGTCACAACTCCCTCCCACACCCTGCACCTCCTCCTACACCCTTCTCCCTGGTAAGAATCCTCTCCCGCACCCAAACCCCCTCCCAGACCCTGCACCCCAAACCCTTACCCAGAGCTCCCTCTTGTTCTCAATCTCCGTCCCAGGCCTCACACCTCCTCCATTAATATCATAGAAAAGTGTGGCCCTTGACCACTTCCCAAATTCTTGGAGTGTCCCCTGGCATGTTATTGGATTTTAAAGATTATTGCTGCACCCATGGGGTGTTTGCCCCCAAAGTATGTACAAAGGGGGCCATGTGAGGTGTCAAAGGAAAGCTTGTGTTTTCCTGATTCTGTATATACTATTCATGTACTTGTATGATATCTGTATGTGGAGTTATAAATATGTAATCTGTCTGAGACAGAGCAATGGGCAAAGAATGTTCAGCCAGTGACTATGCTAATTAGCAAGGCTCCAGGGACAATGGCTCTCTAGGTGCCAAATACACACCTGAGGAATGCATCTGGAAATCTGGATACCTGCAAACCAGCCAGTATCTGATGACTGCTGACATGGGACACAGGGATAGGTCACTGGGCCATGTGACCTGCTCTGGCCAGGAAGATGCCAGGAGAGGTATATAAATGCCATGTGGCAATCTCCATCTGGTCTGCAATTCTGCTCCTGATCCCAGATGCAGCCTTGCGAGGGACAGAGAGCCGGGAAGAATCATGGACCCATCCTGACATAGGATGTACACCAGAGACTTTTAAGATAGCAGTTTCTAACCTCTCTGCTAAGAGCCTGTATCGAGAACTTGGTGATTCGGTGCATGTAATGTATTCTCCTTAACAACCTTACTCTCATGCTTTTCTTTCTTTTATTAATAAACCTTTAGCTTTTAGATTCTAAAGGATTGGCCCAGTGTGATCTTGTGGGTAAGATCCAGAGTGTAAATTGACCGGGGATTTGTGGCTGGTTCTTTGGGACCGGGAAGACCCATTCGGGGTAGGTGAGATTGGGTTCTAGAATCCCTCACCTATGTGTTAGGCCCGGAGCTGATTGTGGCACAGGGATAGCTGAGGGGTTTTGCTCCATGTGACCAGTTTGTGACCTGTTTGGGAAGGTCTCCGGTCTGGGGCTGTAAAGAGCCCCCGGTTTGAGCAATTCACCCTGAGCGGATGCCCACAGCGGTGCCCAGACCCGGCCCGATCCGTCACTCCCCCCCATCAAAAATGATTGTCCACCCCGAGCTAACATCCGATGGGCAACAGACTTCCTGGCCCGCCGAAGGATCACAACCCTCCTGCCAAACGGCCATCCCAGTGAGAGAGCAACAGCATCAGGAAGGGCAGTAACAAAAGCCAGCGATCACGAATGCCCCCCTCTTGGGCAGACACAGCTCATCACTGGCCTTGCAACACTGAGCTCTCTGCTAGCAGCAGCCAGAGCTGGGGGGTTTCCTCCTGGTGCCAGGATGAGCTCAGCCCTGAGAAATGAGCCAATCCCCATGATACAAACTCTACCCAATTGCTCCAGGAGGCATGAAATGCAGCTTCAGCGCCACACTCCGCTTAGCTTCAGAAGACAGTCAGATGCCCCAAGGGGGTGCAGATCCAGCTTCATGGGCACAGCAAATATAATGGTGAACGAAACCATGGGAAAGACGGGAGAAAAACAAAGCAAGCTGCTCAGACAGACATCCACATGAACAGGCAGTACAATACCAGCAGAAGGGGAGACGTGCACCCTACGTCTTTACAAAGGTGTGGGGTAGGGGGCTGGGGGGCTTAACAACAAACAGCAGTATCGTGGGGAGGAGTATGGTTTGATCCACCCACCTCCTCCGGGATTTACACAGCACAGAGCCACGCGATGAGAGGTTAGAGACAGGTTAGCGTCCGGAGGTGAAATGTACCTGATTAAAAATACATGCCACCTGCTGCCTCCTTCCGCGGTCTGAATCTTATTTATAAGACGTGCTTTGTGCTAGCAGCACCGGGAAAAATGTACTGAGTTTTAGACTTCAAAACTATCTTGATGCTGTAATAAGACACATGAATAATACTTGTCTTCCACTTAAATGAAGGAGCAAGGGGTCATGGCCACTGTTCTCTCAAATTTTTTTCCACCCATATGCAGAATAAATTTTGTTCTGTGCACCAAGGCATGTGTGGGTGTGCACCACCAGTAAAAACACATGCTGCCAGCTGTGGGAGCTCTGCTAATCAGCTGGGCAGGATTTGAATCTCTCCTGGGTGGCTGCCCAAGTGCTCAGCTTACAGGGAACACTGGTCATGGCCATTTCAACCTGCTCTGGGGTGCAGAAGCATGGCTGTCGGGTGTGTGATGTCACCCGACACACCACAGTGACTGGCAGACCCACCTGCTGCTGTCATTGGTTGCTTCCAGTGTCAGGATTGGCTAGAAGGCACCCCACATTAAAAAGACAGTAATGGGTGGAAACAGCCTTTTCCTTGTGCCATGAACCTGTGCCTGTAGCGTGGCCCACATGCACTTTGCAGCTCTGGTCAGCCATTACTGCACCAGGTAGCTCTCCAGCCTCTCTCCGGCCACCTGCAGCCCTCACTCAGCATCACACAAAGCAGGAGGGACCCTTAAGTGCAAGGGGTTCCCCAGCTACACGACTAGCAAGGCAGGCGCATGGAAAAGCCTAGCAAGCCTGAACGGTAACCCAAACCGATCATTCCCAATGAAACCTGATGAGAGGCAGCGGACTGGAAAGGGAACGGGGCACGACGACACCCCCGACAGCCAACGCATGGAGCCTGGGTCTGTTAAAACCCCTGGAGAAGAAGAGTCTTGCAGCAGTAGAAGGAAACAATCACGTGGAACCCAAATAAAGGGCCTAAGGCAAACCCAGCCTGGTTCCTTCTAACCTGGACCGGCCTTTCCCCAGGAGTCCTACAGAAGGCCCAGATGCAGACCCATGTTCCTGCAGTGCCTCGTCCCTCTCCCAGGGGGTTTCCGACCACGCCCAGTCCATAAAGTGCAGCAGGCGCAAAGGGACCTACCCCACCACCCTCCCACCAGCCCAGAATCAAGTGCCAGGTCTGTCGGCATCTGAGCACACTGAGATTTACCTCCCCGTTCTGAACAAAAAGGGTGTGGCTGCCAGGCCGGGTGTCCAGGGAGGTTTGCATCCAACACAGAGCCCGGTTTGCCCACGTCATTAACCAGGAGAGCCCCGTTGCTGGTTAGAATATGCGATTTATATATTCAAATCTCAAAGGGTGCATCTACACAGCACCCTAAACTCAAAAATAAGATTCGCCATTTGCACTAATGCAAATAGCGTATCTCATTTCAATTCGATTTCAGAATAGCTTATTTTGAAATGTGGCGTGTCGACACAGCACCACATTTCAAAATAACACACTATTTCAAGACATCCCTTAATCCGCATGGAACGAGAGTTACAGGGATGCTGAAATAGCACGCCCATTATTTTGAACAATATTTAGAAATAATGGGTGGCTTGTTTAGACATGGGGTAGCTATTTCGGGATACCCCTGGTATCTCGAAATAGCCGCACTCTGTAGATGTGCCCTAAGACAGTGGTTGAAATAGAAGTGTGTCTGCCTTGTAATAATAAGAAAAGAGTTTAAGGGAATAGAACACAGAATGTTACAAATGAAACAATTCCTCCCTCTGCTAGAAAACCGCTTTCTTTCCATGGTCTCAAGGGCAGGGCATTTCATTTCCGTCACTTTCCCTCTCGTGGAAACCAATGAAAGAACCTGCCTGGCTCAGAAGCTAAGTGAGATTACTGAGAAATATCGAAGGATATTGGCCCAAGCAATGTGTCACTGGCTGTGCCTGTCTGATTATGCAGAAAGGATGTAAAATCCCGGTTAATTAGTTAACTGGTTAAAGCAGGATCCAGGCTGGGGACTGCTCTAGTCCGGCTGGAGCAGCCCCCAGCCCACGGGGCTCCTTCCCTCGGCCCAGTGCTGGGGCCACCACCAACTCCTGTCTCCCAGCCCATGCCGGAGCAGCCCTTTTTCCTGGCAGGCCCCATGCAGGGCTGGAGCTGCCCCCTGCCCATGGCAGGCAGGGAGCTACTCCAGCACCCCGGGTTACCGGTTAACCAGAACCAGTAAGCATCACTGTTTAGTACCATGCTAACCGGTTCACCAGTTAACCTTCCACATCCCTATTGTGCAGAGAGGCAAAATGTCCCCCGGCAATTAATCCTGCTTCTCAAATTTACTCCTCTCAGGCGCTTTAGCTACATTTTCCCAACCTCTCCATCTGTTCTTTTCAAGTCAGAGCGTGAACCATTTCTCCTCCGCGGGGCAAGCGTGAACCTTTCATGCTGACGCCAAGAGAAGGCAGCCTCCGGTCAGAGGGCATCACAGCAAGGCAGCGCGCGCCACGCTCACCGCAAAGAACCGTTTGATCACTCGTTGCCTTACACGTTTTGCCCTCTGATGCCACTGCTCGCCTGAGAGATGCCTAGGGCCAGATGCTTAGCTGGTGTCAATCGGTATAACTAAGCCGATGGGCCAGATGTTTAGCTGGTGTCAATCAGTGTAACTCCGCCAATGGGCCAGATGCTTAGCTGGTGTCAATAGGTGTAACTCCCAACAGGCCAGATGCTTAGCTGGTGTCAATAGGTGCAACTCCGCTGACGGGCCAGATGTTTAGCTGGTGTCAATCGGTGTAACTCCGCCAGCGGGCCAGATGTTTAGCTGGTGTCAATCGGTGCAACTCCACTGACGGGCCAGATGCTTAGCTGGTGTCAATCGGTATAACTTCACCTAAGCCCATGGAACTCAGCCAACTCACAGCTGCCAAAGATTTGGCGCCTAATCCTTTGGCATCTCTTTTTCACTCCTGAGTGCACCTTGTGTGAGAGGAGTGCAAATGCTACCGAAGGCTAATTTCCACTTAACCTGTGGCAAGCAGCCTGGCCATTAGCCCCTCTTCCTTTTCCTGTTAATGTTAATGGGCTGGCTGCTTGCCGATGATTTTCAGTTGCACAAATACAGCTGCAGACTGGCTCTCGCACAAATACAATCTGTCACTCTAATGGATCCGCCGAAGTGAACTTCGAGGAATTACTGTTTCAGCAGAAGTCAAACTTCCCCCGAGTGAAAGACTAACGTCCAGTAAACGTTTAGAGCGTCACTTCCACGAGGCTCCAGTTCATGGCTCTTACAAGCTGCATTTGTCCTTCCAGGCCAGTGGTTTCCAAACTTTTTTTCTCATGGCCCAGTTGAAGAAAATGGTTGATGCCACGACCCAACATAATGTGACTTGAGTGCAGGCTGTGGGGTGGGGCTGAGGATGGGAGCTTTGGATCTAGAAGGGGGCTCCAGCTTTGGAGGGTCAGGGCTGGAGTAGAAGGGGCTTATCTTGAGCAGCTCCCAGTCACCAGTGCAGTGGGGGTGCTAAGGCAGCTCCCGTCCTTTCCTGGCACCATAGACCATGCTGGGCCCAGAAGCAGTTGGTTCCCAGCCACTGGGACTGTGGAGCTACTGCTCAGGGCAGGGGCAGTGCATGGAACCATGTGTGCTCTCCCATGCACTTTGGAGCCGGGCCTGCTGCTGGCTGCTTCTGGGGCATAGCACAGTCTGCGGTACCAGGACAGTTAGGGTATGTCTACACTTAATTCCTCTTGAGAGAGAGAGGAATGTAAATGCAGACACCCGAAATTGCAAATGAAGCGGGGATTTAAATATCCCACGCTTCATTTGCATAATCGTGTTATGGCGCTATGTCGCAATAGCGCTATTTCGAGAGAAAAAACGGGGTTATTTCGAGATAAAACCCTTCCCTTGAAATTACCTTTAAACCTCATTTTTTGAGGAGTAAGGGTTATTTTGAGGGAAGGGTTTGCTCTCGAAATAACCTCATTTTTTCTCTCAAAATAGTGCTATTGCGAAATAGCACCATAACATGATTATGCAAATGAAGTGCAGGATATTTAAATCCCCGCTTCATTTGCAATTCTGGGTGTCTGCATTTGTACTCCTCTCTCGGGAGAGGAATGAAATGTAGACATACCCCCACAGACTAACACAGCTGCCCCTCTGAGGCTTTTTAACAAGCAATGGGGAAAAGGGATATTAGACAGAAATGGGAACTCAGCCTGGGCTAGAAAGGCCCTTGTGCCGAGAACATCTGTAGACATGTGTTTCCGGAGCCTGATTCTGCTCTCATGCACTCCGGTGTATTCCGCCGATGTTCCAGGATCTAAATCAATTCAAAACCACCACGAGCAAAAGGCGCCTTCCTAGCAGGTGCGAGTTAGTTTGTCCCATCACTTCGGTTTACTCTTTCATGGCCAACTTCCAAGCAGAGGGAGATGTAAGAAGTGATGGAATGGGGGCCAAAGAACCATTGATGCGCCAGTAACAATACCCCCATGGGAATAAAATCTCTCTTTAGCCTCTCCTTTTATAAACAGAGCCATTGCTTACTCTTCCAGGCCAATGGAGCCCAAATCGGGGCCCAAGATCCTTAAACTAACATTATCTGGAGTGAACCAGCTTCCACCCGCTGGTATTTATTACTTTTGTCAGAAATTAGGGAGAGTTCGCCGGCTGAATAACAGCCTGCCAAAAGTGGTTCTTCAGCATCGCTAACAAAATTACAGCTATCATGGGAGACGGCTGCACCCCAGGAGAAATGGCGCTGCTGAAGCTGATGGCTTTTTTTCACCCCAGTAAGACTGAAATGTGACACACAAGAAAAAAGGGTCGGGATGGAACCAGCATCTTAATGGTGAACGCCCCACTCGGAGCAACAGTCCCCAGCTATTTAAACCTCAGAGTGGCTGCTGGCGGTTTCCATGCGCTCCCTTTCCCCCTGGAGTTAGGGCAGGAGAGAGATTGGGATTTCTTAAATCCCAGGGGAGAAATGTGTGGCATGGTCATTCAGAAATCCCCGGCTCACATGCTGCCCGTCTTCTCCCACATCCGCTTGCCGTTAGCTCTGAAAATATCTTAACAACAATCCAGCGGAACTGCCTTATAAATCAGTGTTTCTTAAACTTTTTAAGACCGAGGAACACCAAACAGTAATTTTTTTTATGAGGAACACCAAAGACTTTTTGTTGAGCCAAAAAAAAAAAAAGGGTCGGGGAGGAAGTTATTGAAAAAAAAAAAAGGGGTCGCCTGCCCCTTTAAGGGCGGCCATTTTGAACTCTGTTGTTCTCCGTGGCACACCTCCGACTGCCTTGCGGCACACTGGTGTACCACGGAACACAGTTTAAGAAACACTGTTATAGATCAATATATTAATCAAGGGAACATACATCATACTTTGGTCTTTGCAGAGTATCTGTGTATGTGTCTCTCTCTCACACACACACACATACACACACACACATGCACCCACGATCTTTGTGACAGCTCCCTGAATTAGCCCCCACAATGACGTGGCTGACTGGTGGGCCAGCTCTGCTCCTTAGCTTCCCGCTGTGTCTCCTCGCTGCAGCAGAGTCAGCCTGCCCAAGAGGATGCAGGAGGGGCACAGGACAGAGGCTGCTCTCCAGCACCGTCCTTCACACATCTACCCGCCTGCTCAGGGCTCCCCGTGTGTCCCTGCAGACTAGAGAATGACAACTTCCTACAAAAGTCCGGTTGTTGCCACCTGGTGTCTCTCATTATTCTTTCCCTTGGTCCCTCAACTCCTCCCTATTTGCAAATCACCACTTAACACAGGGGTGGGCAATAATTTTTGATGGGAGGGGCCACGGCAAGATTTTGGTAGGTGGTCAAGAGCTGCACTTTTCTATGGAGGGAGTGTAGCAGGCCCGGGCAAAATATGGCCCATGGGCCAGATCTGGCCTGCCAAGCCACCGGATCCAGCCCACAGACACAGCGGGGAGCTCCAGGCAGGCTCCCCTGCTTGCCCCACAGCCCTGCAAGCCGCTCAGAAAAGGCCATTTCTCTTTCCAAAACCATGCTCCCGGATGGAAGAGGGGAAGGCTTCAGGCACTGCCCCCAACCCCAGAACAATCCCATTGGCTGGTTTCTGGCCAAAAACTGGCCCATGGGAGCTTCCTGTTTGAATAACAGGCAGCCAAGAAGCACCACGCCCCCGCCCCTCGGCTCAGTTACTCACACAAGCACGTGGCCCGGCAGGCAGGCTGGCTGGCTGGGAAACGTTTTAAGCTCTGCAGGCAGGCAGGCTGGTTTAGCTGCTGGCTGGTAAGTCTCCTGGCCAGAGCCTGGCTCTGGCACCCCAGCCCCTTCCTTCCCCAACCCTCTGCCCCCCCTCCACATACCCAAACCCTCTGCAAGCCTTCGGGGCATAAGCGGCACTGAAATGGAGCACAGACCCTTGCTGGCCTTGGCACGGGGGTGAATTTCCCCCGCAGGAACACCAAGCTGCTCTTAGGAAGCTCGCCAGAGCTCCAGCACCTCTAAGCAAGCGGAAGGTCCATCACCCAGTCCCAACCACAGAGGAAGCTGAGGCGTCTCTATTCAATGAAGGAGGATTTTGTTTCCAGACTGCCCGAGGCACACGCACACACGCCGAAGAGACAGGAGCATATTCCCAGCTTATGACAGGAAACAACTGGGAGAGAGCAGGACAATGCCCCAAATCCCAGAGAAACCCCACAAGGCTACAGCGAGATGTGGGTTTTGCTTGTGTTAGACACGCGGCAGCTCCTGCTTCAGGAAGGAGAGGCGCTGCCAGAGCCTCAGTGACAAACACAAGGCTTTATTTTTAAATCCAGTTACTTTAATCAAACAAACTCCTGGAAGGAAGCCCAGCGCCGCCACCCCCAGGAGAAACTGCTTTTCCAAAGTCCAGGGCTGCTTCCTGACCTACAATCTCTGTGTCAACAGGATGAGAGCTCGTAATCTCTGGTGTCTGAAGGCGGGAGGAGGTGGCAGGTGGGCCCGAAGCCAGCACAGGTGCAGCCTGCTGGTGTCTGCAGGGTTGCCAAGTGACTCTGGCCTAGTAGCAGGAGCGAGGTCTGGAATGGGCTCAGCTCAGCAGAACTCTGCTTTGACAATCAGACCCCAAATCCTTCCTAGGGTTGCCAGGTGTCCGGTATTGACCTGGTAAAAAAATTCAGAAAATACTGGACACCTAAAATATCCAGTATTTTCTGATTTTTTCCCAGCCAGGAGGCAAAAATACTGGATGTTTACCTGGTTCTGCAGGGAAGCTGTCTGGCCTGGAGCAGGAAGACAAGATGGCCGCCTGTCAGGGCCAAAAAGCCTCAAAAGCATTTTTTAAAGGGGCCATGTTTTTTTTTTTTTTTTTCTCAACAACTTTGGTCTCCCCCTTTTTTTTCCCCTCAACAGAATTTCCCCAGCGGTTTTTGTTGTTGTTGGGTTTTTTTGGCGGGGGGTGTGTTCGGTATTTTTGGTTAAACCATCTGGCAACCCTAATCCTTCCTCCCCCGCTTTGTCCAGCTATGTGATCCATTGAGAGCTGACCACCCAGGTGTGTCTCTCAGGTCCGGGCTTCTTTCCTCATACCCTGACAACGTGCAGTGACTGCCTCCCCCCCCATGGCTGATCTGGTGGGCTGCAGGATATTATTTACTGTCTCCAACGAGAACCCATCCCACGATCCTTCTGGAGTCAACAAAAGTGCCCAGCCTATTTGAGACCTCAGGTAGCAGCTTTCACCACCAGCCTGTTAAGACATTTAGAGCTGGCAGTGTCAGCTTCCCCTCCATCCCAATCAACTCTGTCCATTTCTTTCTTTCCCGGGAGGTGATGAAGGGGAATTTTGACTTTAAAGACAAGCTTCTCAGCCAGGCCCAGTTAACAGAGTTCTGCTGACTTCTATAAAGCTTCAGAGGGGTCGCCGGGTTAGTCGATATCTGCAAAAACAATGAGGAGTCCTGTGGCACCTTAGAGACTAAGCCCTGGTCTATACTAGGGAGTTACTTTGAAATAACGCCCCCCCTTATTTTGAAATAATAAAGCGGAGCATCCACACTCCCAAGCCCGTTCTTTCGAAATCTGTACACCCGCTTTCCTCGGGGAATAACGCTTATTTCGAAATAGCGGTAGCGTGGCCGCTCCACGGCTGCTATTTCAAAAGAATTACTCCCAGAGTCATTTGAACGAATTACTCCCCAGTGCTTCCTGGGGCTCTAAGTCGAGATAACACATGCACAATAACGGAGCCGGCCTTGGACTCATTTCAAGGCTCTCCCGTAGTGGGGACACGCTATTTCGATTGTTATTTTGGGAGTTATTTCAAATTCAGTTATTTCGAAATCATTTCCTAGTGTAGACATACCCTAACTGATCGCTTAGGGCATGAGCTTGCGGGGGTAAAACCCACTTCCGTAAAGCTGCACTAATTTACACCAGCACTGAATGTGGCCCTGATAGAGCAGCCCCAAACCACAGAATAAAACTCAGTGAAAGAGACTGATGCTTTCCTTTTCTGGAGTCACACTAAAGGGCGACGTCCCCTCAGCTTTGTCGGTGAACGAGGGCCCACGAATTACCTCTCTCTCTGCTGGATCTTGCCACTCTCCCGTCCTTGGCACAGCAAGCACTACACTGTGTCGCCCGTTTCACAAGGCGCGCTTGGTGAAGTTCAGCAAAAGCCAGAGCTGGCTTAGCCTGCAAGGGCTGCTGGGCCCTTTCTGATGTGTTTGTACAGCGCCTAGCGCAGACGGGCATCTGTCAAAGAGCAATAAGGCCACAGGTGACACGCCTACAGCTCCCTATGGCCCCTGGGTGGAGCGTTTTATAGGCAAGTATTTCATGTCCATATGGATTTACTTTTTTATACACAGGCATTTTTCCCTGGTCCATCATTTTAAGCATCAATTCCACGTGCTGCTCCATCGCATGCCAGATCCTGGCGGCCTGGTCCATAGATTCAAACACTATTAAGTAGCTCCCTCTGCTCCTCTTACCTCTGCAGCGCATGGATTCGCTCCATAATTCCTTAAACGCTGCTGCTCATGAGCAATGTTCCCTCTACTCTTTTTCATCCCGGTGTGGAATTTTTCCATCCCGGTGCAGAATAAATTGTATGTGCACCAAGGCAGGTGTGAATGTGCACCACCCGCAGAAACACAAACCCAGCTGTGGGCACTCTGCTGATCAGCTGGAATCTCTCCTGAGCGGCCACACAAGTGCCCGGCTGACAGGGAACACTATTCACGAGATCAGCACCCCAAGAGGAGCATTCCCCGGGGTTACTTACTATCTCCAACAGCAGGTCAGACAATTACCAAGCCGCTGCCCCTTCCCTTTGTATTTAACTTGCTGGTGCTGACAAGAGCTTAGACTCCGGGCACTTCTTGGATTCCAGCCCTAGGACTCTCCCATTACGTTCCCCCCCCCCAGTAACTAATTACACGTTGCCCATATGTCACCGAGCTGATCAATAGGAGTCAGAGGAATCGATAGGCGCACTGGAGAGTTTACTGCTTGCCATGCAGGGGCTGTGCTCGCTGGAGAGAAGAGGACTCTACTGAAAGACTGGCTACAAAGGGAGGCCAGGGGGTGAATGATCTGGGAGAGGTGAACATGCTTTTTACTACAGGTTGGACATCCTGGGTCCGGCACCCTCAGGACCTGACCGGTCCTGGATGAGGGATTTTGCTGGACCAGGGGAGGTAATTTCTGCCCTCCGCTCTCCCCCCTCCCGCCCCCCACCGCCGCCAGCACCCACAGCCCAGCAACTGACCTCCTGGCCAGCTCCCTACCCTGCCACCAGCCCCACTGCCCTGCCAGCCCCGCTGGGCTCCTGCAGCTCACAGCCAGCAGTCCACTGCTCTGCCGGCCAGCGGGGCTCGCGGCCACCAGCCCTCCACTGGGACTCTGGTCCGGCCACATCCGTGGTCCAGCAGGGCTGTTCCAGGACCAGAGAGTCCCGTTTCAAAGAGGTTCAACCTGTAGTCTCTTCTCCCCTCCTCATGTTGGCCCTTTGCAGATGGCTGGATTTCCCTCCAAGGCAACAGCAAAGGTTCCTGCTGCGGGGGAGCCCTGCAGAAAGACACGCAAGCCAAGAGGAAGAGCTCGTAGAGAACACTTCAGCCCTGCGCCAGGTGCCCTGCAGCTGCCTCAGGAGAGGGGTGAAATGGTAAGAGGTCAGGAACATACTGGTCACGCTGTACGGGCTAACCCTCGGGTTCTTCAGGAGCCAGCGGTCGAGGGAAGACGGGCTCGTTAACCAGGGCTGCTCACCTGAGCGGCAGGAAGAGCCGTGCAGCGCGTGCGAGGCAGCAGACAATGCTCGTGTTTAGATTGAGCTGGGTGAAACCCCAGAGGCTTTCACTGTACCTGCACACCTGGTTCCCGCCATCCCGCTGCAGCTCTCAGCCACTGCCCAGCCGAGTCCATCTCCCGAGGCAGAGACAGCTACGGAAGGAGGTGAAAGTCCGTGCCCTCCACAAAGATCAGGCACGGCTTAGCCCCAGCTGGACCCTCCAAGCCAGATGGACACGTATCCAGAGCCCAGTACTAACCTTACAAACCCTCCCACTCCAGCTTTGCACCTCCCTAGGCACTCACTGTCGAATGACACGGGCTATTTTTAATCTGGGCTTTTTAAGGCTTTGGGCCGCCAACAGATTTAAGAGAAAAATTCCAATAAAAAGGAGAGATTCTCTCTGTGCTGCCTCCCAAATTGATAAATAATCACAGAGCGGCGGGCTGCATTAGAGAGCAGACTGTCTCCTTCCTCCCTCTAAACTATTCTCCTGGCCACACAGAATGCAACCCGAGCCAACCTCTGTAATGCCCACAGAGACGCCCCTACTGTCCGCGTGACCCTTGGCTCTGAAATGCAATCAGGTTGTAGGAAAAGCTGGCCCTATGAGTACTGACCAGGCCCTGCCAAGCCTTAATCAAGTTTCCAAACCTGGAATTTCAATGAGGCAATATAAGGAGTCTGCATCGCTCTCTCTTTTTTTTCTCTGCAGCAGCGCTTGGCAATATTGTGTGTGTCTGCCAGAGCTGCTGGAAAGTGACATGTCTGAGGTTGCAGTGGGGAGGGGTCTAGGTTGGATATTGGGAAAAACTCGGGTGATGAAGCACTGGGATGGGTTCCCTAGGGAGGTGGTGGAATCTCCATCCCTAAAGGTTTGTAAGGCCCGACTTGACAAAGGCCGGGCTGGGATGATTGAGTTGGGGTTGGTTCTGCTTAGGGTTGCCAGATGGTTTAGCCAAAAATACCAAACACCCCCAAAAAAAAAAAAAAAAAAAAAACACCGGGGAAAAAAATTCTGTTGAGGAAAAAAAAAGGGGGGGAGACCAAAGTTGTTGAGGAAAAAAAAAGACCCCGAGAGTTGTTAAGCTAAAAAAACCAAGTGTGGCCCCTTTAAGAAACACTTTTGAGAGACAAGGTTCATGTGGATAGTAGAGGCTTTTTGACCCTAACACGGTGCCGGCGGCTGTCTCCATCTTGTCTCCCTGCTCCGGGCCGGACAGCTCCCCTGCGGAACCAGGTAAGCACCCAGGATTTTCGCCTCTTGGCCAGGAAAAAAAATCAGAAAATACCTGACATTTTAGGTGTCCGGTATTTTCTGAATTTTTTTACCGGGTCAATACCGGACACCTGGCAACCCTAGTTCTGCTTTGAGCAGGGGGTTGGACTCGACGACTCCTGAGGTCTCTGCCAGCACTCGGATTCTATGATACATTTTATCAGCTGTCTCTCTGGAGGCAGACAGTTCTGGGACAGCCCCCACACTTTATCAAGCTGTCTCAAGAGGCTCTTTTAGCTCCTTGGCCTGGTTTCTAGCTTTAGCGGGTCCTCTCTCTTCCAAGCCTTCCCCCTTCCCAAAGCTGTTTTTCTTTCTTCCAGTCCAGCCTGCACACCCATGAGGCTTGTTCAGGAAAGCAAGGCCCTTTCAGCCCCCACGGGCAATGGCTGTGGCCTTGCAGAGAACTGTTTACACAGACCTGCCTGCTGCCTTTGCAGAAGAATTCAGAGTGCTCATCTCCTTTGTGAGGGGGCTTGCAAGAGAGCCAGTGCAAAGCCATGCCTGGCTCGTGTGCCAAGTCCTCTACAGCCACAGAGAGAACAAAGATAAAAGAAGATAAAACGAGAGTTTTTTAAAAAAAGAAGCTTTGTGCAGATCTTTTATCCCTGCCAAGAACTGCAGAGCCGTTCCCCCCAGCAGCCCAAGGGCGACTGGAAAATGTGTGGAGGATTCTCCCATGATTTAAATGAAAATCAAACTCCGACTTGACAAACTTTCTCTGGCGCCAGTGCTCTGGGCGGCTGCGGATAGGAAATGGGCGAAATCATTTTAGGAACGTTTCACAGCCAGAGAAACTGTAAGGGAAACAAAAGGGAACAAACTCTGCTCTGCTTCAGAACGCCATTGCCTGGCCAGCTGGAGGATACTGAATAGATGTATTCAGAAAGCTCAGTGTTGGGCTAGGGAAGCAGGGTCACGCTCCCGTTAGCCTTGTCACGTCTGCATTTTCACAGGCACCACCTGGCTCTGTTTTGCTTGCTGCTGGCGACATATAATAGCTTTATCTCGTGGCGCATTCCGGACCCTCTTGCCCACCTACAGAGCTTCGTGCAATTTCTTAGGCAATTTCTTAGTCCTGAGTGTCCTAGCAAAGGGCCTTTCTTTGCTGGCTTTATTCAGCCTCTGCTCTGGTCTCCAATTCCACCCGCTAGCTGAGTTCTCCTGCCGCTCAAGCCACTTGGGTTCACGGAAAACGTCCCAATTGCAAGCCCGTGGGCACAGGGGGTGCAATGAACACAAACCCGCTTAGCTCTGCAGCCATCGGTCATGCCGATTAAAAAAGGCGTCACTGGCTTTTTCCATCCAGGCCCATCGGCAGATTTACAAACGCAAGCGTGGGGCCCGCCAAACGTTCCAATGCGTCACACCGTCCAATCAAAGGCGTTTGTGATGCTAATCGGCCCTCCCCTCAGAATCCAACTGAGTGATTCTTTTCTGCCTGACACGCAGTATCCGCCAGAGAGGGGAGCAAGCCTGTGAGTTGAGGTTTCTGGCATCTATTTTGAGACTGGCTGTATGAGCTGATCCATCAACAAAAGAGGATAACAACACGCCCCTACTTCCCAGGGGGGCTGTGAGGTTTCATTCATCAGATTTACAGTGTCTATAAAGTTTGCAGTGATCCCTAGATGAAGGGCACCTCAGCTGTGCAAAGCATTACACCATTGCCCCGACTGCATGTCGCACAACAGGGTGTGTATGTTCCTTACGGGGGCATGGCCAGTCCTATTCTGATCCCAGAGCCCCACCGTCAGCTAGATCAGGATGGGCAATAATTTTCACAGGGGGGATACTTAATGAATTTTGGTATGAATTTTGGTATGAGGTAATGAGCCGGCTCCACCCCCTGAAAGGGCGGGGCCTGGGCAGAAGGGGCGGGGCCTGGGGACTACCTCCCTCCAGCGTTGTCTGGGGTCGGAGGGTTTGAATTAAAAACACCACAACGAGCTCGCGGCTCCTGGCCCCACCACTATCGCGTTGCCTGGCAACCGCCCGGGTTGCTGCAGCTATTTAAAGGGCTCACAGCTCCAGCCCCTGCTGGGTAGCGCCGCAACCATGAGCTGTGAGCCATTTAAATAGGAACTGGCTGCCTGAGCCACCGCCTGGAAATTCGGTGGCCTGGGCAGCAGGATATAAATAGAAAGTGGCCAGATGCGGTCCGTGGGCCGGATCAAAGTGTTAGGTGGCCTGGATCTGGCCCCTGGGCTGCATCTTGCCCAGCCATAAACTAGATGAAGGCCAGTTACGATGACCTGCCATGGGGACACCTGATGGAGGAGATTTCAGTTTGGGCTACCGTGAATCAGCAAAAACAATAAGGAGTCTGATGGCACTTGAAAGACTAACACACTGATGAGAGCATGGCCCATCCAGGCTCTGGGCGGGACTCCCCCCCGCCGGGCTGGAGGTGGCCACTCCACCCGACTACCATAGGGTATCAGGGCTTAAGCTTTCCTGAGCGGCAACTCGCGAAATGAATCAGCCAGAACACCAAGTAAAATTACATGCCGAGGCACGTGAGAGAGAAACAATGCAGAGGGGAGTGCCGCTTTGTACCCCACCTGGAGATATAAAGTGTGTCTGCTCTAGGCACAGTCAGGCGAGTGCCTTTGCCCAGCGCTGTATGTATCTGAAATTAATAGAAAAAATCTGTGAAAAAAGGGGACTAGACATGGCTTTGGATGGCAGCCGCTGGATGTTCGTTAGGTCGTGAGGTTCAGGCCCAGGGTCGTGACTTGGGGTGAACGCTCGGCAGTGTTCTCAAGACAGAGCAATCCCATTTGCTCCTGTTGGCTGCCTTCCCTGCTGCACCAGCTGTCCAATGGCTTCTCAAAGACTCATCTCAACGTCGGGCTAGAAACATGATGCCCTTGTGCTCCAGCCCAGTGCCTGAGAGATGGAATCTGAACATCAGCTGTTCTTAGGGAGAGAGAGAAAGGCAGAGGCAACACAGAGCTGAGCGTGGCTGTAAGACTCCATGGCCTTTAGCCAACGTCCTTCCTTTGGAATGGTCTAGCGCCCGGCCACAAAGGACTTCTCCCTCATCGATTTTCTTTCTTACGTACTAGAAGGTTTACCCAGCGTTGCCTGGGTCCTTAACTCAATTAACTGTGGGGTTTTGGAAAATAAAATGAAAATGTCCCTGCTGCTGGGGTGGGGCTGGGGATGAGGTTTCAAGATGCAGGCTGCCCCATGCAGAGAAGGCTACCCCAGCTCTCTCACTGCAGCAGCTTGGGGCCCAGTGATAAGCACCTCTCCATAGCTGTTGCAGCTCCGGCAGGTACAGCCAGGGGAGGGTGCATGTCCACCAGCTGGAGTAGGCCCAGGTCCGTCTGCCCCCTGAGCTCCCCAGCCAGAGTGAGGAATGCAGCAAACGGTGCACTTTCCCCTTGCTCCCTGAAGAAGGCGAACAGCCGGCAACATTCCTGTGTCAATCGGGGAGGGGGCTTCATTCCCTGCCCTCCTGAATGGGTGCCGGGGGGGTGAGAGGGTTGGGGCTGGGGCAGTCCCGGACAGGGAGCACCTCAGCCAGCCCCTTTCACCTGCCTGATGATTCTGTCTCTTTTCTGTTCGGTTTTATGAGAAACAAAACCCATTCCAGGCACATCCCATTTTCCTGGCACAACCACACCCTGACCTTGCTGCAAGTCGGGATAAGAGGAAACTGCACACCGAATTCGGGGGTCCTAGCTCTTACCGTTTAGGAGGAGTTCTTGAGCAAACAGACTCAGATGGACAGACAGGCAGACAGATAGGCAGGCATTTCTAAAATATATAGATCACATATAAGGATAAGGATGAACAAATTCTAAATAAAGGAAGCTTGAACTATACAGGACTCATCTCCACCTGAGGAAAGAAGATCAAAGCCAGGGGAAGAATCATGCGTCTCGGCAGGCAGAAAGCCGTTTCCTGTCTCCACGAAGAGGAGTGCATTTTGTTGCCACGGATGCAATTTGTCATTGATGGAAGGGTTAGAGATATTATCTGTCCGTGGCACTACTGGGCTCTGGGATTTGCACCTGCTTACGCCAGAGTGGAATTTGCCCCTTTATCGCCAGGGTATGCCAACCTGATGGCCTTGTTTTTCAAAAGTGACTAGCAATTTTGAGGGACCAATTCTCAGTAAGTGTTAAACAGCCTTCCCCCCCAACCCAAAACATCTCCACTTGGCCGCCCAGAATCACTGACCACTTTAGAAAAGGCAGACTTGTGCCTCTCACTCTGGCCCCACTAGGTTCCAGGAGGATCAGGGAAACGTCTCTCTTTTATTCCTGCATCAACAGCTACCCAGGCAAGTGTGCTTTCCCTTCAGGCGCGGTCCCTGCCTGAACAGGCTTGGTGATCCCTCTGTCCTTCTCTGTTCCTGGGGGCCATGTGACAGGACATGTCGCACCACACCCATATGCATCAGCCCAGGGGACAGCATGTCAAAAAAATCCAGCCTCCTTGGCATTCCAGATGCCCTTCAATAGAGACCAGCCTGTCTGGTGTGGGTGTGTGAGAGCAGGCATGCCGCCCACCCTGCCCCTTTGCAGGGTCTGACGTGACAAGATCTGGAATGTAAATAGTGAATCCCTCCACGTTTTCGCTCCCTGCTCGGGGAGGTCCGTGCGAAAGCGGCTGCACACGGGGGCATTGGGCAAGCGCTGGGGAACTCAAGAAAGGGTGAAATCAGAAGCAAGGACACACAGCTGCATGAAAGGTCCTTCCCCTCCCCTCCCAGCCTGTTCCGCCCAGCGGAGTTGTTCTGGACAGGTTCGTTACAGTGATCAGAGCCGTGAGCCACGTTAAGGGAAAAGAACACCGCAGAGATTGGGCCACGGTTCTGTTCCACACCGACGCCGACCATGTGCCGACACCTCATTTTACTCAGTAGATCAGCACCCAGTCTGCATTCACAGTCCAACCTGCGGCAGACTCGAGGGACAGAAATATTTCCACACTTCTTCGTGCTGCCATCAGCCATGCAGAGCCCACCCTCCTCCCCATGGGCTGTGACTTGTCTTCTCTCCTGGCTCACCCGTCATCAACACGGAGTGTGAACTAGGGTGGGACACAAGAGCTGATTTCTGCCCTCATAAGAACATAAGAACGGCCGTACTGGGTCAGACCAAAGATCCATCTAGCCCAGTAGCCTGTCTGCCGACAGTGGCCAGCACCAGGTGCCCCAGAGGGGGTGGACCGAAGACAATGATCAAGCGATTTGTCTCCTGCCATCCTTCTCCAGCCTCTGACAAACAGAGGCCAGGGACACCATTTCTATCCCCTGGCTAATAACCTTTTATGGACCTAACCTCTATGAAATTATGTAGCTTCTCTTTAAACTCTGTTATAGTTCTAGCCTTCAGAGCCTCCTCTGGCAAGGAGTTCCACAGGTTGACTACACGCTGTGTGAAGAAGAACTTTCTTTTATTAGTTTTAAACCTGCTACCCATTAACTTCATTTGGTGTCCTCTAGTTCTTCTATTTAGGGAACTAATAAATAACTTTTCTTTATTCGCCCTCTCCACACCACTCATGATTTTATATACCTCTATCATATCCCCCCTCAGTCTCCTCTTTTCTAAACTGAAAAGTCCCAGTCGTTTTAACCTCTCTTCATATGGGACCCGTTCCAAACCCCTAATCATTTTAGTTGCCCTTTTCTGAACCCTTTCTAAGGCCAAAATATCTTTTTTGAGGTGCGGAGACCACATCTGAACACAGTATTCAAGATGTGGGCGTACCATAGTTTTATAGAGGGGCAGTAAGATATTCTGTGTCTTATTTTCTATCCCTTTCGTATCTATCCCTTTCTTATTTTCTATCCCTCGGTTCCACCTGTGTAACCCTCTTGAAGACACAAGTAGAAATGAGGGCAGAATCTGGCCGGCAGAACCTTTCTGGCTGGCAATGTGGCACAAGCCAGAAGGAGCCCAGCTTGGTTGTTGGATCTCAGAGAAAACAGGGGTTGGGAGCAGGGCCGGCCCACAACACTTTGGCACCTGAGGCGGGGAGCTCAAATGACGCCCCCATGCTCCCTCGCTTGGGCCAACACTTTGAATTTTCTACACTGTGGGTCCTAGTAGCGACCCCCCCCAGTCTGGCACCTGAGGCGGCCGCCTCAGTTTGCCTCATGGTAAGGCCAGCTCTGGTTGGGAGGGGGTGGAAACTTCTTAGACCAGGAAAAATGAGAAAATTCAAGATGGTGTCGAGGCTTTGACTCTGCTTGCAGGAGGCAGTCATTCTGTAGATACCCCCATTACCCTCACTCCTACTTTCTCTTTTATAACAAGGATGCTTTTATCATGTGTTGGGATGAACCCGTGAGTGTGCTGCCAGGGGTCAGGAACCAGGTATTCGCTCCCGGAAGCACTCACCAGAGCACCCAAACATTGCCAGACCTACCCATCTTGTCAGGGGCGGCCCATCCATATAGGCGAACTAGGTGGTCGCCTAGGGCGCCGAGTTAAATGGGGCGCCAAATGGTGGTGCAATATCATTGAGGGGTTTGGAGGTGGGGGCGCCGACTGCATGGTTCGCCTAGGGCGCCAGTTGCTGGCAGCTAGTCTAGGGCCGCCCCTGCACCTTGTCATTCATATTGTGCTTTATCTGCCCAAAGCTTTCCTTGTGGCATCTGGAGGCAGGGCTGCAGGATTCAGCTGCTTAAAAATAGCAGCTAAGAGCCAAACGTGGCAGCCCGGGCTGAGCACACCCCTCCCTTCCTCCCTGCTCTCTAGGGTGCTGCCCTGGAAAACAGGGCTCCCAACCTGCCTCACCTGGTTGAATTTAGATTCCACATCTGAATTTAGGGGAATGAAATTCAAAGCCTCATGTGCCCATTTGATCAGCAACAGAGCTGAAAGGACGGATCGTCAGATAAGGTCTCATGACTTTTGCTGGCTGCCCTGCTCAGACACATTGCAGGCGCTTCCATTGCCCATGGCTGATTATGCCTGGCCCTTTATCTTGAAGCTGGAGAGCTGGATCCACCTTTTTATGACACTGAATTCATTTTGTTCATGTCAGCAGAACTCTGTCAGTGCCACTACTGGGGCGGGAGGACCGGGCTGAAGAGAAATAGGAACCAAGTTTTAATTCCAAGAGCCAAAGTTCAGGGTAGGCAGGGGGCAGGGAGACTATTGAGGCATCACAAATCAAGGGAAGAAAAATGAATTGATTGCTGGAGCTACCTTTCCGACAATATCGCTGCATGTCAGTCACCCCTAAAGTAGCCTTGCCCATTTGCAAAGTTTCCTGAGCTCCAATACCAAAGGAGGAAAAGAGGCAGCCCAGAAAGCCGTCCAACTAGCAAGGATTGTGTCTAATCTGCATTTAGAACGGAGCCGGCGGGTACGGGCCAAAGGCTGATTCAATATTTGCTCTTGTTTATATTCTGACAAGAGGAACAAATGGGTTTGCTGATCCGCTCCCTTCCCCCGGGGAACCTCGGAGAGGCGGTAACCACAACCACAAGGAAGATGAATCTGAAATGCTAACCTAGGGTTACTGTATTTATTATTCAGCAACATAGGTGTGCACAACACCACAGCTGCTTATTACCTTGGCCACCTAGAAGTGCACAGAATTAACACACAGCTCTATTCAACACAACACAACAGAGAAAGGCAGGGGGGAAACAATCTATGAATTCCCCTCCTCACCCTTCGCTAGCCCTCGACCCTGCCATGTGCTGCTCCGCCGCTGTCTTGGGAACAGCTGGCATGAGGTATCTAAAGCGAAAATTTAAACTTCACAGACAAGTTCAAATGTGGTTTTAACAACGTGTTACTCTTGTGGATTTACAAGGCGTGAGCTCTCACTAACGTATCATACCCCAAGTAAAGGGAAGTAACTGTATTTGGTGTGTGATACATGAGATAATACATGCCTGCCTATGTACAGATGCATACAAGCGGGTCTACAACTATACATTCACGTAGAGGTGTATAGTTTTTTGGGTTTTTTTTTAACCAATGTCATTCATTTGTTAGGAGAAACCACACATAGGGTGAAATTTTGGGCCTCTTGAACTCATGGAGAATTTTGCTACCGACTTCAATTCACTCAGCTTCCATTTGTGACTAGCTAATAAACTGAAAGCTTGGGAACTGGTAGCTGGTGCTAGCAACAAGCTATCATGGTGGCATTTTTATTTCTTTATATTATGGCTCCAAGCCAGATTAGGACCCCGTGGTGCTAGATACTGTGTGTACACAGAGTAAAATATTGTTCCTACCCCCACAAAGAGCTTACAATCAAAACAGAGAAAGGAAGGATTAAGTATCTCCACTTTACAGATGTGGAAGTAAGGAGTGACGAAGGGAGTTAAGTGACTTGACCCGAGTTACACAGTGAATCTGTGGCAGAGACAGATTTATACTCTGTATCACTTGACACTCAGCCCAGCACACTAACCACAAGCCATCCTTCCTCTGTATGCACTGTATTTCCTAGGATCTCAAATGACGTTTTATCTCAAGTACTCCCAGCTCTGCCAGTGACAGAATCAGTCTTACATTGGTCCATAGCAAGGCCAGAGTTTTCCCATGCAATTTTCATGGCCTTCACCCAATGTATCTACACAGTACAACCACAATCCATCCACCTGAAACACACACCCTGGTGCCACACAGTACAAGTAATTATCGTTGGAGGGAGGTTCTCTCCTTACTGCTCAGATTCCCACTTGGGAGCCAGAGAAAGGAACGGTGAAAGAAAGGACAAAACACAGCAGTGCCTTGTGTCGTGCGACTTAATTCTGTTGATTCAGGGTCACCTCATTGTGAATAAGAATTAAGCCACCGGGAAATGATAGTAAAATGCACAATATAAAGTGCTTCCTGAAGCACAGTGAGGGCTTATGCAGCCCATTAGCTTGACCAAATGTGCCTAGTAAATTTTAATTTGTCAGTGCTGCTCAGAGGCTACGGTTTACATCCAGCCAGCTCAGGATCAGTAGAACACTCAGAAATCCTCATTTTTATTTCACTGTCCCCGGGCACTTGGCCTCCCTCCCACCCTTTTTTGTCTGTCTCTAGCACCTGGGCTCAACACAAACTCTACTGGAATCAAATGCACAGCACCAAGCACAAGGGGTGTTACTGGTGTGAGATGTGTTGCTAGGGCCATGGCATGAGAAGCCAGGCAACCTGGATTGGGTTGCTAGTTTTGGCCCCGGCGTGTTGCATGATCCTGGGGAAGTGTTCTGCAGGGATGCCCTGCTTGGCAGTGGGAGATTTGGAGGTAGCGCAGGAGCGGATGAAGCCAAAGTTAAAGTTGCTACCCCCTCCCCACCGCCCAATGTGGATTTTTTAAATTCTTTGTATTTCAGTCCTGTCTGGTTCTGGGCCCATTGCACTAGGCATGGTCCATGCACATGATAAGAGACAGGTCTTGCCTCGAAGAGCTTGCGATATAAATAGACGAGACGGACAAAACGTGTGGGTGCATGGGGAACAGGGTGACAAAAAGGAGAGAGAGGGCGGTGATCTCCCTGTCCACTGAAAATAGGACAAGTCATCATGGACTCAGCCAGCTGCAAGGGAGATTTAAGGTTAGACATTTGGAAAAGCTTCCTACCTTTAAGGGTAGTTCGGTGCTGGTCCAGGACTCCGGGGGAGGCTGTGGAATTCCAGTCATTGGTGGTCTATACGAAGAGGTTGGACACCTGGCAGGCTGTAAAGCTGTCTAGATTTACTTATTTCTGCACCTGACAACCTCCTGAGGTCTCTTGCAGCCCGACATTTCTATGATTCTTTACACCAAAAAAAGAGGGTGAAAGTCTCCCCAGGTAAAGGCCTTTAGGAAGTAGAGCCGAATCTGCTGCCCAGGATAGGGGGTGAGACTGAGGGGCAGGCAGTGTGGTTATTCATCCCATGTGCCTGGTGGATGTGGGCTCTGCAATCAGTTCCACAGCATCCACCATGATGAGATGGGGAAGAAGAGACGACATGGCTACTGGTCTGGGATTAACTGGATGCCACTGCTCGTGTCGGGGGTGCACAACAGTTGCAGAGAGGACTCGGAACCGCCCATGCGCTGATTACAAAATGGCAGGAGTTCAGTGGGATTCCACACACCCCCATTTCCTGCCTGTGGTGGAGTGGTCTGGCCACACCCCACCCCAGAGAAACCATAGAGAGGTCCTCCAAGCAGGCAAGAGTAGCAGTGGAGGAACCGGCCAATCAGGGGCCAGGATGGCATACAAAGGCAGCTGCAAAGCAGAGCAGCAGTCAGCGCAGGGCAGAACTCGAGGAGAGCAGACTGAGGCTGGCTGAGGAAGCTGTCTCAACTGGAGGCACCAGTCTGAGTGTGGAACAGACTTGGAGACGCTAGCAGAGGGCACTGTGATGGGCCCCTGTTTAGAGTGTTCCCCGGAAGGGGCTGTGATTCACACAGAACGTGATTTAGCCAGAGGGCAGAGTAACCAAAAAGGCTGAAGAACGGAGCGAGTGCAGGCAAACTCACTTGGCCCGAGGGGAGCGCTGAGTAAGCAGACTGTGTGCAGGGGGATGGGCTCTGTGTGTGCGAGGGAGACAGAGAAAAATTGTCACCTAGTATTTTATCTGTTGTATAAGTATTAACTTTATATGTTGTATTAAATGTATATGTTGTATAAGTATTAACCCAGAATGCTGGAAAATCCACAGCATGTGAATACTGCTGGGTAATAATGAACCAGCCGGCCCAGCTATTCCAGCAACCATAGATCAGTTTCTCTCTTGCTGAATGGAGGCTTGCAGAACTCCTTCATTAACAGCCCTAATGTTCTTTTTTATCTTCCCCATTTCGTGTGGGGGAAATTCAATGGACGCTGTCATTTTTTAAATAGAGAGGGAGCAGGGATGCTGGCAAACCCGCTATCTCCTCCTGACCTGTAACTAACCACGTTCTATGGATTAATGATTGAATATCCCAGAAGGGTGTGAATTTCATTGGCTGCCCTAGCAACCTAGGGTGAGAAAGTCATGCTTTATTAGCAAATCCATTACCTGCAGTGTTCAAATGAGTCCATAAAGCAGTTTCACTGGCGTAGCCCTGAACGCAAGCAAGAGAGAATTCCGGGGGGGGAAGGGACATCTGTTTCTAGATTCTGCGCTACACTGTGCTCTCTTTGCTCAACAAATAAATAATAAATAATAATAAATAATAAATAAGATCTTATATCACACTTTCCACCCACAGATCTCCAAGTGCTTTATAAAGAAGGGGAAGTATCTCCATCCTCTTTTTGGAGAGTTAAGTCAAGTCTACACTGGGGGAGAAATTCAATTTACGATACTCAACCCCAGCTACAAGAATTGCATAGCTGAGTCGATGTACCTGGAACTGAATTTCTGGGGCGGCCCTACTGCAGGAGGCCTATGGGAGAAACTCCCCCATAGACTTCCCTTACTTCTCATGACCCCGTGGAGTGGGGCTGATAGGGGCACCTTCAGCGTTTGATTTAGCAGGTCTGTTCTAGACCCACTAAAACAGAACCCCGGAAGATCAATTTCCAGAGTGTCGATCTCCATGTAAGTATAGACAAGGCCTTAGTTACCTTTAGAACTTAGCAGACTGCATTACTGTAATGTCAGAATATCTCACATCTCTAACCTGTTGATCTGTGCAGAGCTGACCAAATGGTTCCCCAGGCGACAAGCCTCGTTGGCACCCCACCCTCCATTTGTTTCACTTTTGAATATCTTATTTTTTCATTGTATTTGTGGCCCATTTCACAACTGCGGTGCACAATTTATCCCTGTCACAAGTACACTTTCACAATGACAATAAAACGAGGTTCACAATGTCACAGCTGGGCTCTCACCGACTGACTGGTGACACCGCGACCCTACATATGGCAGAGTGACAATATTCTAGGAGGTTCCAGGAAAATGTCGGTTCTGGAAGGCTCCACAAGATTCTACAAAGATCCAGAACATTCTAGGAGGCTAGTAAAAAAAATGAAACCGCCTGGGGAATACCTGAAGTATTTGATGTCAAACTTCTATTTTCCCTTTTGTTGCTAACAATAGCAGACCGAACACAGAGCCTGCCCCAAACCTGCCAGCCAAGTAGTCCCTATACGCACAACATCCCTGTGAACATTGGAAGTAGGTAAGAAAATGGATGTCACACAGAACTGGGAGCCACAATTCTCCCTTCCAGGGAACGGCAATAAAGCTTTGTCCCAGTTTACAGGGTGTCTTTGTTCGGTTGGCACAACGGGTCATGACTGGGGCTGCTAGTTGTTACAGCAGTTACAAGTAATAATAATATTGGTCCCCTCTTTCTCTTCCACCCAATGGGCAATGTTTTATTTTAATTCATTTTTAATTCCTATTACAAGAATCAATACGGTAATTCCCATAAAAGATAGAGTAGCTGAAGTGAAGCGTCGTCTACCAGCTAATATTTACTTACCTCACAGGGCTGTGGTGGGAATTAGTGTTTGCAAACTGCGGGTAGCTGCTGAGAAGAAAGGTTTTACGCAAGTGCCAATTATCCTCACTTATTAGAGAAGCCACAGACATTCCCTAACAATGAGAAACATGGGCTAGTTCCTGCCATGTCCAGGGGAAATGCAATTGTGCTGCCCGCTGAGCCAGGTGTAGCTCAACCAGAAAGGTGGCCATTCTGTCCTCTGGGTACAGAGACGGCAGTGGCAGAAGGCAGAGTCTCACCCACCGGTGTATTCGCACACAATCTACACCCAACTCAAACTCGAAAGCTGCTTCCAGGTCACAGGCCAGTAGATCTAAAGAAACGAGGCATGTCTGAGCTCACAGGATAATCTAACTCCATCTCATCATTGGAGTATGGAGCACAGCTTGCCGGACCTCCCCTCCCCCCAGAAGATCTGAACATTTCTCACAGCGGTCAGGCATTAACCAAGCTTTGTGTAGGCCCACCTTTATCAAATGGATCTCACCTGGCTTACCAGACTGTCCCCAGACATAGCATCGTCCTCTCTGCTAGAGGAAAGCTACAGCTGGGTAGAGAATGAACAATCAGAACAATAATAAAAGGAAGCCAGTGAGTGGAAACGTTCCTAACCAGCTGGGTGGAATAAACACAACTAACAAAGGGAGCAGCGCGTTTCCTGGTGATGTAAGTCACTTCCACGTCATCACACAAGGGTCTGGTTAAGACTCTCGACACACGCTGTTGTAGGAAAGACCCTGTCATCCTGAAGATCTTCTGCATTTCACTTGGGCCTTAGTATTATATTCACATGTATAAACATTTCCGTGGATGGGAGGTGACTGGCTTCCTGCCTCCCTTTGAAACACTGGCCACTACTAGGTGGAGGAAGGCAGAGCTGATGGTCCGATTTGGTGTTGCAAGACACCTAGCCAAAATCTAAGATTTGAGTGCCCAAAGGAAGACCCCAAAAATCTGTAGTTAGGCACCTAACCAAGGGGCCTCATTTTCAGAGGCACTGTGCAGCCACAGTCCCATTGGCTTCCGCTTTGGCCAGAGCTCCCGAGCGGTGGATAGTCCTGGGAAATAACAATGCCACGTTAACCACCACAGGCACGAGAGAACACTTACCTGCTGCTGTCTGCATGTAGCCAGCCAGGGTGCACACTCGTCTCTCGCAGAGCCCAGCGGGCAGAAAGAGGGCGGTGATCGCCAGCAGGCAGCTGATGGCCAGCAGGGCGCAGCCTCCGGAGCACAGCACGGCACTTGTCTGAAAGGACACGTGCGCACGAGAGGTGTTAACGGGACAGTGTGCATGAGGCCGGGCGGCCCCTGAGACCCGCGCTGCTCACCCACCAGCCCGCTCGCCTCGCTCAGAAATCCAGCTGATTTTGGGGGAGTGGTGGCATTGCTTATCACTGCCCAGCTGTTCCACAGGCGTACGCTGCCCTGGGTCACAAGCACGTTCTAGACAATTGCAGAAGCCCTTACTTACCACAGCCTTTCCCAGGAGGGGACTGATGGCTCTGGGGGGCGCTATCATGTAAGACTCAGCACGCCCAGCTGTACCTTTGCAGGCCTCTACCCGGGAATTTCTGGGGTGCGAGCTGTGGGAGGGGCTTGTGGCTGCCCTTCCCCCCACAGCCCAGCCCCACCCCCAGCCTCTATCCTGGGTGAGGAAAGGGGGAAATCAACCCCAGCCTTCCTCAGCCAGCCGGAGCACAGGAGAGGGTGGCTGGGGCAATGTGCCGGCCTGCCTTCCCCAGGTTGGCCGGAATCAGCCCCATGGCAGACCATGAAGGATCTGGGGAGGAGGCGTTCACACCCTTCCACTCCCCCTGCGTACAGACCTCCTTTGGAATCTTAGCTGCCCTCCAAATATTTTTGCACCGAATTAGAAGCCCCGGTGATCACTAATAAAATGCGTTTTCTTTTCATCCGACAGCCTGTCTCTGCTCGCCCCGCTGAGCTTGGAACATTTCTTCTGCCCCGAACATTAGGAACAGAACGGTGTCACACTCGACTTCCCCCAGCCTTCCCCTCCCTGCCATGGTGCTTAAGCTCATGGTTCAATCTTCAACCCACGGTTCCCCTGTCACTGCGTCCCTGGGGTTATCAGTATTCGGGCTAGAGTGACAATAGCAAACGTATTACATGCACGACGGGATTATGTAACAGATACAAGAGCCAGCCGATGCCCCCGATGCATTTCAGCACCTCTGCCTTGTGAAGGGGGACCTGCTCCTGCGCTAATTCCATTGCCGCATTCACCTAGAGAAATGCCAGTCTTATTATTCTGGAACTTTTCCATTAAGCCCATGGTTTCTTGTGCACCTTTTGTCTGTAACAGCCAGTATCAGCTTTCACGAGTCTCGCTCTCGCCGGTCTGCAGCGGAGCTGGTAATTTATTATGACCAAACCTGAGCTCACGCTGTGCATTATTGCTAAACATTTACATTAGGGCAGCCGCTCCAGGCCAGCCAGGCGAGGGTCCCATTTTACTAGGGCCTGCACAAGCATACGGTAAGCGACAGTCCCCCTGTGTGTTCATGGCAGACAAACAAGCAGAGAAGTTAGAGAAACCATAAAATACTTTTGCTGGAAGACTGAAAAGTAACAACTCAATTCCTCAAAATCCAGAACTTTAACACATGAGAACTCACAGGAGAGAGACACAACAGGCTGCCCTGTACCGCAGAGAGGTCCCTCCCACTTGCTCCAGGCTGGCTCATTGCCGACTGACAGCTGAAAGACCAAGATTGCACCCTTCCCTACAATGCTCCACCCACAGCCAGCCTCTCATTGTAACGCCCATACTGTACCTCGGGGCAGTCAATAGGCAGAGTGCAGGCCAAAGCCGGAGCGTCAAAGGGCTCTGAATGCACTCAGGACCTGCTTATTTATTAGCATTCTTCTTGTATTTTTTCTGGCATCTGGACCTTGACTGTACCTAGGCCAGGAAATTTGGACCTTTCCGAAAGAATTGACTATCCCTGCTGTACCCAGCTATAAAGGGGCTCACCCTCTTGTGAGCGAGGGCGTGTCCACAAGTTCCTCCACTCTGATTGGCTCTGGGAGTAGAGGTATCCCAGATGTCCTTTCTGCTCAGACACCTGGAACCAGGCTTATCTCCTTTTCATAGCTGCTAGAGGGACCCAAGTCCGCCCACAACTCTGGGTCCCAGCCCATGGACCCTGTAAGTAGCAGTTGCCCACTAAGCGTCGCTGCTACCTCGCTCCCTGGGCCACTTCCCCAAGAAGCTGCTCCATCCTTGCCCTCTCTCTCAGGATTTTGAGGTCAAGTTCTCACAGCCCCCTGTCCAGGGTTCTGCAATTTGCCATAGTCCATCACGGCCCAGCTTCAGACAGGCCTGCAATCCAGCTCACACTCGGCGCTGTCCGAGGTGCCACTTTCTTCCTGCTCAGCCCCTGGGTGGGACTGAATGGAGCTCCAGCAAGGAACTGCCAGGCCCTGGCCAAGCAGCATCTTTATACGTCTTGCTGGGCCCTGATTGGCTGCAACAGAAGCAGCCCCTCTAGCTTGCCTGGAGGACCTCTCTTCTGCTCTTTTCCCTGGGGTGCGATGTGGCAAGGCCACCAGTTTCCAGCAGGGGGCTTCGGGCCTAGTCCACCCCGTCACACCAACACACCCTAAAAAGCATGGGCACAGGAAGTAGGGGTACGGGAGGATGCTCTTGCAGCCCAGGGTCCCAGCCACTGGGCCCTGCTGCCAGCCCTGCACCTGGGGGCCCTATTGCTGGGCCTCCCATGCAGGGTCCCTGCTGCTGGGCCCAGCTCTAGGGGGCAGTGAGGGGTGCAGACAGGAGTAAGGGGGCATGCATCTCAGCACCCCCACTCCAAAAACTGTTCCAGTGCTGCTGCTAAAGAGCTGACAGCCTGAGAGACAAGACCCGGCAGGCAGATGAGAAACAAGGGGGCAGGGTGGGAGCTAGCGTAACCGCCACACCAGGCTGTGCTCAATGCTTCGCCCCTCGCCCCCATCCTGGCTGCTGTCAAGGCAGAGCAGGCAGGCATGCCGCTCCCATCCTCCCTGCTTTGCACTCTCCTCGGCCAGCTGTCACAGCCTGGTCATTTAATATCGCACCCCCAGGGCGTTTAATCCTCAACCTTGGTATTTACCCGTCTTCAGTGGATTTCTCCCCTCCCCACACACACACTAGGAAGGGAACTGCAGCTATTCTCATTTTACCCATGGAGAAAAAAATGGGCTAAAAAGCTTCCTGGGCTAAAAGCTTCGCAGCGCCTGTTGGCGGATTTTCTCTGAGAGCAGGAGGCCATCTCTGGACCGTAGTTCTTTTCAAGCCCAGGAAGGTCTCTGGAGAGAAGATGATGAATTCCTGTGACTGCTAGCAACACTGCAGTAGACAAAAGACCAACCCAACGGGCCTTTAAATCTTGCCAATGGCTTCCTTATCCTAGAGCCAAACAGCTTGCAGCCCTGCTCTCTGCTGCCTCTCACACAGGGCTGGGAAAGACGGGGCCCGGAAGCCGGATTTGGCCCACCTAACGCTTTGATCCGGCCTGTGGATGGCATCTGGCCACGTTCTATTTATATCCTGCTGCCTGTGCCACTGAACCTTCCAGGTGGTAGCTCAGGCAGCAGGATCCTATTTAAATGGCTCCCGTCTCCCGGTCACGGTGCTGCCCTGGCAAGGGCTGGAGCCACGAGCCCTTTAAATAGCCGTAGCCACCCCAGGCGGCTGCCAGGCAACACCACAAGCCCTTAGCTGTGTTTTGAATTCAAAGCCCCAGCGCCAGACAACTCTGGGGGGCGGCTAGTCTCCAACCCCACCCCTTTCGCCCGAGGCACTGCCCCTTTCCCCCAGGCCCCGCCCCTTCTGGGGGGGATCCAGCCCATGACCACGTACCAAAATGCATGAAGTTGTTCCCCTGCAAAAATTATTACCACTGGTCTAAGGCCACATAAACCCCTGACATCGCTGCCGGATGTTTCACTTGTCCTCTGGTTCATTAGACTGTGAACAAATTTCACAGCCAGCAGCTGGCACATGCCAGAGGCACAGCCAGCCTCTCAGGAAGTTGGAAGGAAGGAGCTTCGTAACCCACCTTCCTAGACACAAAACCTTTCAGGGGAGACATCAACCCAGGAGCTTCTTAAAGGTCTCCCGGGCTTTTCCAGCAGGTGGGTGTTAACCCCCTGGCCTGTCCAAACTTCCCTTTGGGTAGAGACATCCTGCCCGCCTGAAAGCTCCATGTGGTGTGTCCGCACTTTGAGGCAGGGCTGGTAATTGACCACCGGTGTGTTTGCCCAGCCCCAGGCATGCTGGGGCTCTCGTGGCTTCATGTTGCATGACCACCATGCCATGCTCAGCCAGAGCCGTATGGAACAGAGAGACACGGGCCTGCTTCTTTGAGTCCAGAGGGCAGCCCTGGCTAGCGCGTCAGCTCTGCCATTGGTCGCTGAGGTGGCGTCAGGTGACACACAGGCACAGGAGGTGCAGAAGCAGAGCACAGGGCGGGATAAGGAACGACTTCGGAAGAGCGCTGGACTGGGCCCGGGGATCTCTCCTTTGTTCCGACCCAGGCTCTGAGACTCAGCACCGCTGGTCTTCCATTGCTGTGAGGACATACCCTAACTAACAGTGCCCCAGGAGTGGAGCCACCTGGAGCCCTGGGTTCTAAGCCTGGCTCTTGCCCAAAGCGATAGTGGCTGGGGATTCCAGGTGCCTAGGGGAAGGTGCCTAACTCTCTTAGGCCCCCAGTGACAATCCCAGCCAGTGATGCTCTCTGTCCTCTGTACAGTGCTTTGAGAACCACAGATGAAAAGCTGCTGGGTAAGAGCCGGGTGTGGTTATTAAGGTGGAGACCGGTACAGTTGGAGGTGGCAGGCAGAAATCAGGTGACTGCAGCTCTCACCTGGCCAGAACACAGTCAGGCCAATGGAGAAGAGGAAACGTCAATCCATCACATGGCCACCCTGGGAAAGCAGGGTGGGAATAAATCCAGCTGGCAAGCTGTTGCCTGTGACTGGCCAGCACCTCTATCAGAAGCCAAGGCATGCGTCTGCATTCCAGACAAGCTCCTGAAATCCACCCCCGGGCAGCACAGGGTAAGAACAGAGCAACGGTTTTCGCTCAGGAGTGCGAACCCAGCATGCGACAAAAAACCAATAGGTGACGGGCTCCCTCCAGACAAGCAGCAGCTGCTCCCACGCATGGCAGACAAGAGAACCGACGTGCCCATTTTATGCCCCCAAGGGGCTGGAAACTGCAACGCAAAGGCCACGGAAGAGGGAAAGCAAGAGCTGATTTTGCACAGGTCCTGAGACCGCTGGCACTGAGTGTCAGGCGGTGGCACAACAGGCGCAGAGCAGGGTTATGCTGGGAAAGCTGACACACCTTGGAAAAGGCAGTGACTGTCACAGCTCTCAGCCTACGGCGATTACTGACCTAAGAACCAAGACCCACAACAGTGGAGAGAGAGAGACCGAGAGCACAGCTCAGTACTTGAGAAATGTGGGTTCGTTTCTGTATAGTGCACACAGCTCTCGCTAGCCAAAAGGGACCAGCCTCAATGCTTGTGTTTCCCTAGATGAGGCTTGGTCCTGCCATGAGGGCAGGGGACTGGACTCGATCACCTCTCGAGGTCCCTTCCAGCTCTAGTATCTGATGATTCTAAGATTCCTGTAAAGAACACTGACTGCAAACAGCTCCAATAATCCACCGGCATTGCAGCTCTACCTTTGGTAGAGACATAAAAATATAAGAACATAAGAAGGGCCAGACTGGGTCAGACCAAAGGTCCATCTAGCCCAGTGTCCTGTCTTCCGACAGTGGCCAATGCCAGCTGCCCCAGAGGGAGCGAACAGAACAAGGAACCATCAACTGATCCCTCTCCTATCGCCCATTTCCATTCTGACAAACAGAGGCTAGGGACACCGTTCCTACCCATCCTGCCTAATAGCCATTGATGGACCTATCCTCCATGAATTTATCTAGTTCTTTTTTGAACCCTGCTGAAGTCTTGGTCTTCACAACATCCTCTGGCAAGGAGTTCCCCAGGTTGACCATGCATTGCGTGAAAAAATAAAAAGAAACTTGGCTTTTTCCCCCACCGTGTCTCTTCACTTCCACTCTGGGCTGTGTTGAAAGCATCCAAGTCTCAGCTACTGGAGCACTCCCCTTGTAGGAACCAGTGACAGGGCCATCCCGGTGATGAATTCCACATCCTGAATTCACCAGCCTCAGTGCAACCCGGGAGATAGCAGCAAATCTATGGGGAGCGACGGTCTTTGTGATGAGAAGTGGTTCCGAAATCATGATGGCACAAGATGGGGTTGCTGGTGCATAGAGTATAAAACATCAGCTCTGAGCCATCCCGGCCTGATGACACTGCTAGTTAAAAATGCACCATTTTCTTTTCACGCCCCAGCTTCTGAGCAACCATGGTTACCATAGAAACAAAACCAATAAAACCCTGCCTTTCATCCCCCCCTCCCCAGGTTATAAATCAGGATCCAGAACTAAATAGTCTGTTAAGTGCCTGTTAAGATGCAGGCCCCACGATCAAGCCGCTGCAGGGAAAACAGCCAGGGGATTTGTTCGAGAAATCTTGCAGGGCTGCCCAACGAGCCCCATAAAAATTCCCTTCCCCTCCAGGAACAGATTTGACGGAAAAACCCTGTTGCTGCCTTAGCACTATCACGACATTTGCAACTGTGATGGCGCACTCCCGTGCTTCTTACGTCATCTGTGCCCCCGCCAAGAACAGGTCGCCTCCGCCCTGCCGGTAGAGCAACCAGTGGCTGCCACATGGTGTTAACTAACTGCAGGAGAGCAGACGTGGATCTTCTCTTCTCCCAAAGGACACACGTGAGGGTCAGGTTCAGCTAAGCGGAGGGATGGGGGAATAGTCAAGGCTCTCAAAAAACAACCCACAGCTCTTCTTGTCCCTTTGCGATCCACGTAAGACAGTGATCTGATTCCCCCTCTGAGGTTCAAGTATATGACTTAACACCTCCCTCCGCCGGATCATTTCTATTTGCCTCTCTGCAATCCACTTCGGACTCTTTTCTCCCCCCTCCACCTTCTGAAAGTTCCTGACGCTGGCTGCCTTGCATTCCCCCCGGCCGGGGTTCCCATGTTCGCGGGCACAGCGCTGCCTAGGTCCTGAAGGGTTAATAAAACAGCATAACCCCTCTTTGTTCACACGTGCAACAGCGCACAATGATTCCCACATGAGACTAGGGCTGCGCGGCTGGCATGGCTGGTGTGCTCATTCACTGCAGGTTGGCTTCCAAGAGCAAACTGGTATTCACAGACACGGAACTGGACCAAACAAGACTGTGGGGAGCAGAAGGAAGTGCGGGGCTCCGGTGCCCAGTGCGCAAGAGGCATGTAGGGGAGGGAGGCAGCCAGGGGGGCTACAGGTGGAGCCCCCGTGGGCCACATGCAGTCTGTGGGCTGCAGGTTGCCCACTTCTGACGTATGACACGGATTCCCAGATGCTAGTTCCACACCCATTATGAATAATAAATATAATCTTCCTGAATGTGATTCTCACGTACAAGCATCCAGCCTCCCCAGGCTGTTATTGCTGATGCCTCCCGCTGTTTGCTTAGCTCCATGCAATTCTACCCCCAAGCTGTGTATAAACGGGAACCTGAACTGGCTAGACGGCCTATTTCAAGTGTTCCATTATCATGGAATTCTTTTACTAGTCATGGCCAGGCCACCAGCCGGCCATAACAAATTCATTTGCTATTCTTGCCCATGTCACCTGCGCGTGGTTTCCCATCAGTGTCCATGCCATGACAATTTAACACTAGATAAGCTCCCGTTATTGGACATTGGAAACGTTGCCGACGGGGTGCCCACGTTTTCCCGGGGCCAGCTGTAAAACACGCACGTGTCCAGGTATCCTCCAGCAATCATAAAAGGGTTTTCTTCCCCCCTGTGCTTTCAGAATGTCCGCCTGTGGCAGCTTGAACGTGGGATGTTTCCCTGCCGGAGGATGGGTCCTTTGATCATGCATGCACACGAATTTGCTATTGTTTTGTTGCTGTCAGTTTGCTTACGGTCCCTGGGCTGAGACGGCTGGCTAGCAAATGTAGCTTCTCTCACACCCTGAGCAGCAGGCAGTGGGTTAGTAGCATACATTCCTGGGCACAGAACTGCACTTACTGGTTTGTTATTGTCGGGTTGCTTTGGAACAGCGGTGTGTTGCTGTAGGGACGATCATGTGCACTGCGCACTGATGTCATTTTCAGGGAGGAGAATATTAACCCTCACGAAGAAACTGATAATGGCACGAACTCTGCAACCTCCCCTGAATTGAACCATGTGTCAGTGCCCCCGCTCTGCTTTGGCTTTGGGCTTGGAAGTATCAACCCAGAAGGGCTCTACACCCCACCTCACAAGGGGCCCCTCCACAACCAGGCTGGCTCGGGCGGAATGGAGGCTGAATGAGCCCAGAGGCAGGGCACATGGAGGAAATTTCTCCAGCTGCCCAAAACACCGCTCTGAGGGAGAGTTTTAGAGCACAAGGGAAGAACCAGGTGTAGCCAGACAGAAACACACCCCCCCACCACCGACATCCTTGGGAGAGAGAGAAATCCTTGAGAGCGAAACTCTGTCTTCAAAGGCTCCAGGGCCTCCAGAGGTGCTGGAATAACAATGGCCCTGGATGCCAGACAGGAACCAGATAACAGCGGCAATTGGGCCAGCTGGCGGTCGGGGGCCTTGGGCTACCTTTGGCTGGTACCAGTATTGATACGCCTACACACACCGTCCCAGAAGAGGAATCTGCCGCCCCATCAGAAAAAGGATGTCTGGCCCTAATGATTTAGTTACCTCCACCTCACAGGTGCAAATTGAGCTTTGGACCCCCTGTGGGAATGGGCGTCACAAAGACGTTCAAACTTAATTGGCATTTTAATGACAAGAGAAGCGTCTACGTGACCACAGGGCTATAAAGTGGGGCCCTGTGCCCCACTCTAATTGGAGATCCACCCATATACCTGCTGGTCAGGCGGTCTTGGACCCCCGAGACTTTAGGGATGCCTTTGTCTGGTACTGACTGCTTCCCATTGGGATTAAGAGAAACACTGGCTTCTGGAGTAAGGATCGCAGGGGTGAGAACATACCTGCTAGGTGTCTATTTTTGCGCACATTCAATAAGAGCTCAGAGAACCAAAAAGGTTTCATGGTACCTTTAAGTGACTTTTCATTGTATTTTCTGTCTTGCCTTTTGTAGTGGCTGTGTCTAAGCTTGCCTTGTAACAATAAAATAGTAACTGTTTAAGCTTTAACCTGACTCCTCCTGTTGCTGTAACAGAACCAAACACAATCAAAAGAACTATAGCCGGTCAGGGGTAAACGCAGTAAGAGCTGAGCGTTGAGTCATGCCGCCTCCATGGGGCAGACTCTTTGGGGCACCCGTCAGCCTCCCTGGCTGCCCGCTGCAAAGGGACTTTGTCCTAGCAGCTAAAGACTCGGGTGTGATAGGGCTCACAGACCACTCACTACCCCGGCCACCGGCTAACACCAGGCAGCACCCACGTTCCCTTAGGACACTGTGTTTGCACCTAGTTCACCGTTTCTAGAACCGCCCCCTTTCCTGCGGCTGCCAACATCCTGCTGAGCTAGAATAAGGAGGGAAACCCCCCAGTGTGTAACAGCAGGCACAGACTGGGCATGAAGGACTGGCTGAGAACGAGAGGCTAAACTGAAGACAAACCCGACCCAGGCAGAAGTCTGACTTCCATCCCCACCTCTGATGCCCACAGATCTTCCCTTCCTTCCCCTTATGAACCTAGTCTCCCCCTGCCAGGAGAGAGCCCAAAACTGCAGCAGCAGATTTGTGCAAGGGTCTGTGACAGGAGATGGGTCAGTGAAAGCTTTTCCTCCCATTGCGAACCGGGAGCAAGAGGAACAGTCGGAGCTGGAAAGAGAAGGGGTAGGGGAGGGACTCATACGTGCAGACCATGTGGCGTTCTTCCGCCACCCTGTTGCTCTCTAACGCTGAGGGGCCACACCAAGAAGGTAGAGCCCCCATCTCCTGATTGTACAGCGGGAGAGGCCGCCTGAACCAGACAGGATCTGAGGTTGAAGTGCGGCTGAGGCGCGCGCGCAGGCCTGAGGGGACGCGCCAAAGCTGAGGCGAGCATTCCCGTCACATCCCTCTGCAGAGCGCCTTCCGTCCCCAGCCCGAACAGAACAACAAAGGAAAGGGCCATCCCACAGGCAGCCAGTACTGGCGGGGAGGCACCGATAACGCCTCGATACCGGGCCGCTCTGAACTGGAGCTCTTCAAAAGCGCTGCCGGGGCAACGGTTCTTCTAAGTAGCCCCCCCACCCCACCCCCAGGCAGGTAGCCCGGCAAGGCAGTGGCCATTCAGGAAGGCAGGTCCTGTCTGCAGAAATCAGCCCCCAGCATTTGTCCACGGAGCCCTGGGCAGGCACTGCCCTCCTTCTGGGGCCTCTGAGGGCAGGACGCAGAGCCCAGAGAGCCTCCTTCGGCTCAACCGGAAGTACCTGTTTCGCTGTGGCCTTTGGTTGGCGTCCCATCCTCCTCCTCCCTGGACACTGCCCTTTGCCTTACAGCCCCTGCTGGGCCACCCAGACGCCTTCAGCTGGTGGCCAGGAGCAGGCCTCGGCCTGGGCGGCTTGTGAGCCCTGGAGCCCTTTGTGGTGAAGAGTCAGGACTGGGTGGCAATGAGCGTAGAATCATAGAATCATAGAATACTAGGACTGGAAGGGACCTCGAGAGGTCATCGAGTCCAGTCCCCTGCCCTCATGGCAGGACCCAGTACTGTCTAGACCATCCTTGATAGACGTTTATCTAACCTACTCTTAAATATCTCCACAGATGGAGATTCCACAACCTCCCTGGGCAATTTATTCCAGTGTCTGACTACCCTGACGGTTAGGAACTTTTTCCTAATGTCCAACCTAAACCTCCCTTGCTGCAGTTTAAGCTCATTGCTTCTTGTTCTATCCTCAGAGGCCAAGATGAACAAGTTTTCTCCCTCCTCCTCATGACACCCTTTTAGATACCTGAAAACTGCTATCATGTCCCCCCTCAATCTTCTCTTTTCTAAACTACACAAGCCCAATTCTTTCAGCCTTCCTTCATCGCTCATGTTCTCTAGACCTTTCATCATTCTTGTTGCTCTTCTCTGGACCCTCTCCAATTTCTCCACATCTTTCTTGAGTAAAGGGGACACAGAGACACTCCGGCGCTCTCTAACTTCCAGCCAGTGCTGCCTGGCCCTGGAAGACGAGGAAGGAGAGGTTGGACATGCTCCAGCCCCTGCAGAGGGTCTTGCACCATGCCCACAGCCCTGACCTGCCAACTGTAAGGCCGTTCCTGAGTCCCCAGGCTTGCCGCTTCCAGGATTCCTGGTTCTGTAGCTCAGGGCGCTGTCAGGGGACACTGCACCCGTGGCGGCTGACAGACAAGCAGCAAGGAGGATTGGTTAACTGGTTAACCAGCTAACTGGCAAGCATAAGCCTTAACGGGTGGTGCTTACTGGTTACAGCTAACCGGTAGCCTGGCCAGGCTGGAGCAGCCTCCACCCACAGCAGGAGGGCCAGCTCTGCCATGCCCTGCAGCAGGCGGAAGGCTGCTCCAACCCAGCTCCCCATTTAAGCGGTTAACCGGGTAAACATGCTCTTTAGCCAGTTAGCTGATTAAATGGGATTTTACAGCCCTGGAGGATGCTGCTCTGGGTCGGTGGGTAGCGCTTGGAGGGAGGGAGCTGGCTCCCAACTGGCTCTGCTGCTGGCAGCTGGGGGCAGCCCTGGAATTGTCAGGGGAGGGGACTAGGAAGCTCTGAGGCGAATTCCTGCCTGGCCCCTGAGCCAGCCCCCGGCACGCGGCCACGCACCAGGGCCGCACTCCCATTACTCACGTACCAGAGGAGAAGCCCTGGGGGCAGTCTCTGTTGGGCCTCATCTTCCCACAGATCTGGGCCCCTGCCTGGCCTGGCAGGTCACTGCTAATATTTTGGGGCTCCACCCCTAAAACGTGGGGTCAGCCCTGGAGGCCCCAGTGTGTCGCTGGTCAGATGCGTGAAAGTGAACCAGGCCAGCGAGAGAGCGGGTGGTGAGGAGGAATGAGCGCTGGGTAAGGCCCATCTCTCCAGCCCCAGGAATGAGCCCCCCTGTGCAGGGTTCGCCCCGAGGGCCAGGGAGGGCTCTGTGGAGAGGCTGTTCTGCCGGGGGGGGAAGGCTGGTTTTAGCCTCGGCAGCTCAGTCAGCACCACTCGCCCTTGGGGAGCAATGGAACGGGAGCAGCGCTGGCTCACCGAGGCTCTCTCTGGGACGCCCAGAGCTCGCTCTCTTCTCCCCTGGCTGGGCATTTCTCCCCCAGCTACTGCCCTCCCTCCTTGCCTCCACCCCCGCCCACGAAGGCCTGCCCCAGAACCCCAGTCGGGCATTTTCGCTTGTCTGGCTAGAGTTCCCAGGAGCCACCACTAAGTCCAGGAGGCCGAAGCTCGTCCCCAGCCAAGCAGCCGCCAGTGCACTGCCCGGAGGGAGCTGCCCCCGGCCTAAACCTGCCCTGCCGGCGGGTGTTTCTAGCTCAGTGGTTCCCAAGCTTTTCAGCATCATGCCCCGTTTTTAATTTTTGAGAAACCCTCACGCCCCACCCCCCGCAAAAAAAATAGTAGCAAAACTTGTTGAGAAAAAACAAACCAACCAAGATTGCCCTTTTAAGAGCAGAGCAGGCATTTCCCTTTTAAGGCGGCCTTTTTGAAGTCTGCCCCAGCCAGCCTAAGAGGCTGCAGGGCAGCTCCCTGGCAAGGGCTGTCCACAGCTGACAGGCCAGGGGAGCCACAGAAAGGGGAGACCCCCCACCAGAGCTCAGCTCAGCAGGGTCCACCCAGATCCCAGCCCAAGCAATGCCACAAACTTCCCCTAGGGGGCAGTGAGTCTGGGGGTGGCCTTGCTGGGAGCCAGAGGGGGCCCTGGGCACCCAGACCCACAGTCCTGCTGAAAGGAAGAAAATTATGAGGGGGGTTGGTTACCAGGCCGGTGCATTGCACGGGGGGAAGGGGATTGGTTACCAGGCCAGTGCATTATGACGGGGATTGGTTACCATGCCCTGCATCGCACGGGGAGGGGGATTGGTTACCATGCCCTGCATCGCACGGGGGGAAGGGGATTGGCTACCAGCCCCTGCATCGCACGGGGGGAAGGGGATTGGCCACCAGCCCCTGCATCGCACGGGGAGGGGATTGGTTACCAGGCCGGTGCATCGCACTGGGGAGGGGATTACACCAGCCCCTGCATCGCACGGGGAGGGGATTGGTTACCAGGCCGGTGCATCGCACTGGGGAGGGGCTACCAGCCCTGCATCGCACGGGGAGGGGATTGGCCACCAGCCCCTGCATCGCACGGGGGGAAGGGGATTGGTTACCGGCCCCTGCATTGCACTGGGGGAAGGGGATTGGCTACCAGGCCGGTGCATCGCACGGGGGGAAGGGGATTGGCTACCAGCCCCTGCATCGCACTGGGGGAGGGGGATTGGTTACCAGGCCGGTGCATCGCACGGGGGGAAGGGGATTGGCTACCAGCCCCTGCATCGCACGGGAGGAGGGGGATTGGCTACCAGGCCGGTGCATCGCACGGGGGGAGGGGGATTGGTTACCATGCCCTGCATCGCACGGGGGGAAGGGGATTGGTTACCAGCCCCTGCATCGCACGGGGGGAGGGGGATTGGCTACCAGCCCCTGCATCGCACGGGGGGAAGGGGATTGGTTACCAGCCCTGCATCGCACGGGGGGAGGGGGATTGGTTACCAGCCCCTGCATCGCACGGGGGGAAGGGGATTGGTTACCGGCCCCTGCATCGCACTGGGGGAAGGGGATTGGTTACCGGCCCCTGCATCGCACTGGGGGAAGGGGATTGGCTACCGGCCCCTGCATCGCACTGGGGGAAGGGGATTGGCTACCAGCCCCTGCATTGCACTGGGGGAAGGGGATTGGCTACCAGCCCCTGCATTGCACGCTGGACCCAGACGATGAGTCAGCCCCCACTGAGGATGGTCTGGTTCGGTCACCGGGAGTTCAGACCGTGCTTTAGGCAGCCTCGTGTCTCTCTGAGCCCCAGGGAACAGCGCACACGACCCACGTCCCCTCGACAAACATACGAGCCAGCCAAGCAGCAATCGCTGCTGCGCTCCCGTGTCTCTGAAGCTGCTCAGATCCAAAGAGACTCGCGCTGCTCCAGGCAGAACAGAATCCGGGTCAGGAAGCATCCACGCATCAGGAGGCATTAGCTGCTCCCGCCCGCTGCCCGCCCTCCACTGGGCTGACAGGGGCTGCAAATGCAGACAGCCTGGCGTGCCACCGGGTTCGGGTGTGCATCCCACATGCTCCCAGCCACGCGCGGGACAGGGGGGATGCACCACAATCCATCGGGAGCCGTCCGACAGCTGCTCGCTGAGCCTCTGCTGGAAGCTTCCTGTTCAGGAGATGCTCGTCTCTGATCTTCAACCTCTCCAGCCAAGGCTCCCCCACTCAAAGTCTCTAGCGACTCCCCGGCACTGATGCCACCCACATGGGAAAGCTTGTACCACGTCCACAGGGCTTCATCCGGCTGCTCATTGCGTCAATCTGCCGGTCGGTGCGCACAGCAGGTGGATTTGGTGAAAAGCCGCCTCTCAGCACAGATTGAGGCAGGGCTGCACTGTGGTCACCTTCCTGACCAGAGGAATCGCAAGAGCCCGGGTCTGCCCCGACCTGTTGTGTGAAGCTGGACAAGGCCTTTCCCTGCTCTGTGCCTCAGTCTCCCCCTACCCTTTGTCCGCCTGGTGCACAGATGGTCTCCATGAGTTTGTACAGCACCGAGAACAACGGGGCCTTGATTCTCAGCTGCAGCCTTGATTCTAGGCCGGGGGTGGGCAATCATTTTTGCAGGGGGGGGGCCACAATGAATTTTGGTCTGTGGTCATGAGCCGGCTCCACCCCTAGAAGGGTGGGGCCTAAGGTGGAAGGGGCAGGGCTGGGGACTAGCCTCCCTCCAGAGTTGTCTGGGGCTGGAGGCTTTGAATTAAAAACACAGCAAAGGGCTCGCAGCTCCCAGTCCCGCTGCTACCATGTTGCCTGGCAGCCTCCTGGAGTGGCTATGGCTATTTAAAGGGCTTGTAGCTCCAAACCCTGGCAGGGTAGCACCGCGACTGGGAGCCACGAGCCATTTAAATAGGATTCTGCTGCCTAAGCCATCCTCTGGAAATTCTGTGGCAGAGGCAGCAGGATATAAATAGGAAGAGGCCAGATGCCGTCCACAGGCCGGATCAAAGTGATAGGTGGGCCGGGTCTGGCCCCCGGGCCACATCTGGCCCAGCTCTGGTCTCAGCAGTGTGGCAAGGCAAATAATAGCCAAGGCAGGTGGCTTGAAGCTAAGGAGGCAGAAAGGTTGCTTTAGAAATAGCATCTTTCCTTTTTTCTCCCCCTCGCCCCCCTGGTAAGCAGGCTCTGCTGGGCATTTTGCTTTGTACTTTTCATCCACGGATGTAAAAAAAACCTTCCTCCCCCATTCATCCTCTTGCGTCAGAACTGGCACCAAGATTCGTTAGAGCCCAGGCTGCCACGCCCTCCCCCATGAAATATGTAGGAGGATGAATATTTCCCACCACAAAGAGGTCTCCCGGAAGCACTTTCCTCCTCGCTTCGGTCAGTCACATTCGTTTGAATGATCTGGGCTTCCTCTTCATTCTGTTAGTGCAAATCCTTCATGCTGACTGCTGCTTCTGGGAATGATCCAGCAGCCCCTCCGGGCTTCCATCCCAGAGGCCGAGGTGTGAGCCGTGGGGCTGGGGGCGGGGGGTTTCCCGAGGGGGAAGTGCAAACAGGGCCAGTTTATCAGTGAGCCAGTAGAGATAATTACATAAGGGCCTTGGATCCAAGTGCTTTGTAAGTGCGAGGTGGGGTGGGCGTTACAGGGTGTAAGAAGAGCCCGTGGACATGAGATTACACGTGTCTTCAGACGTGCCTGTTGTTTTGCAGCTGGACAGCGCCTAGCGGTGGGCAACCCGCGGCCCATCGGGGATCCATGTGCGGCCCAGGCAGGGATTTCCCTACACCCCCCATGGGGGTGTATACCCCCCCAAATTTCCCCAACACCCCCCCAGTTTTGTGAACTATGGTGCCATACAGCCCACTTTCACCCTCACGGTTTCACCCCTCATCGACCCTGACACCCCCCCGGTAAATTCAAACACCCCCCCCAATTTCAATTCCTGGGGAGTCTACTGTGGCCCAGGCACCCCCTCTGCACCCCCTTCCCCCACACCTCTCGCCCCTCACTTACCTACTCCTGCCCCACCCGCCCAGCACTTCCGAAGCGCGGTGAATTGGTTGAGTTGCGGCGTGCGAGCTCCGAGAGGGAAGGGGAGGAGCAGGGCCGGGACACGCTGGGGCCCGGAGGCAGGGACGAGGCCGGGCAGGGAGCTGACATTGTAAAGTAAGTGCAAGTGTGTCTTGATTTGAAGCTGCTGCCTGTTCTATTCGTGCACGAATGAATAAAGCATCTCGACGCGGGTGGAAACAGTCAGCATGGCGCCTACTGCTGTCTTTGATCGTCTTCTTGGGGTCATGGTTTGGGCGCATGCCCGATTTCAATCTTGCGGCCCCCTGAGACGAAGGAGGGCCACTCGTGCAGCCCGCTCGCTGCCGGGAGCAGCCGGGCAGCCCCCGCCAGCTTCCCCAGGGCTGGAGCTGGCATCAGCTGAAGGTAGGGAGGTGGGCTGGGTCCAAGTGGCCTAATGGATGAGGCCTCTGGAGCCTACCACATCGCTGGCCTAGCACAACAGCGTCCATCTGTGACTCTGAGGCGCGATCACGTTCTATCCACGAACAACGTCCTTACGCGGCATGACTCTAGCCTGCACACTAGGCGGTGTGAGGGGAATGGCAGCCACTCGTTCCTGGGCCAACAGACCCTCCCTCTGCCCAGTGGCTCCTGGACACGGGCCTAGAACCTCCTGAATCTCTCCCCAGGGCCACGGGGCAGGAGTGAAGCCCCGCAGGCAGCGCAGGCAGGAGGATACCCCAGAAAGACCCTTCGGTCCTCACGCCTGCCACGGCACCGGCCCACGGCAGGACCCTGGTGAGGAGGGAAAGCAGCGCTGTTGCTTCCCAGGAGGATGAAGAGCGTTATTTTGCCGTCCGCTCCCTGTTCAGTGGGGGATCCCTCCCAGAGGGAAGTCAGGGGGGCATTCAGGCCTAGCCCACACACGCACCTGCTCTCCCTCAGAAACACTTAGAACACCCCGAGGGAGGAGGGGATTGTGTAGGAACAGAGAGAGACGGGCCTTGTCCAATGTCCCCTAGCAAGGGAGTGGCAGGGCAGGACTAGAGAACCCAAGCGTCCTGCCTCCCTCTTCTGTACTCTGGCCCCATTCCCGCCCAGCACCGCACTGTCTGTCCCTCTTAGCAGAAGCAGTGTCCAGCAGGAGTGTGCAGACTCTCAGCCATACAGCTCAAGTGACTGGAGCTGCAAAGATTTGCTGCTCCTGGATCCTGGGGGTCAGGAGTCGGAAGTGTCGGGGGGAAGGACAATTCCCCCTTTCCCAGAACGCTGTGTCATTTCTAGAAGAGGATTTCGAGGTGTTCTTCCCATCCAGCTTTGGGGTTAGAAAAGAACAAGTAATCCCGAGGTGGATGGAGTAGACGGGCTTCTTTACTGCAGATACTCGTTCCGCCTCGGCCCCCAAAATCCTTGTCCGAGCGAGCAACAAATTAATCCCTGGCATACGCTCTTTTATCTTAGTTAGTATGGAAAAACACATATCTATTACAACTCCCCTTAAGCCTTTATTTAGTAATGTGAACACCCACATCATGAATAGTAAGAATCACGTGATGAAAAACATAAGAACTAGGGGTCACCAAATGAAATGAATAGGTAGCAGGTTTCAAACAAACAAAAAGGCGTATTTCTCCACACAGCGCACAGTCAACCTGTGGAACTCCTTGCAGGGATGTTGCGAAGACCAGGACTTTAATGGAGTTCAAAAAAGAACTAGATAAATTCCTGGAGGACAGGTCCATCAATGGCTATTAGCCAGGATGGCAGGAATGGTCCCTAGCCTCTGTTTGTCAGAGGGTGGGAATGGATAACAGGGGAGAGATCACGTGATGATTCCCTGTTCTGTTCATTCCCTTTGGGGCATCTGGCATTGGCCACTGTCGGAAGACAGGACACTGGGCTAGATCAACCTTTGGTCTGAGCCAGCAAGGCTGTTCTTAATCATACCCACCCTTGCTTACAGCACTTTTTGCTGAAGCATGCAGTTCTCACAGCATAAAGTCCCTTAATCAGCAATTTACGGGGGTTCGGGAGGGAGAAGGAGCCATGACCCTAAATATATTTTATGTATTTGGGAAGGGGAAGGGAAGGGGAAAGATAACCCTACTTTTACACACAGAGCATTCATTAGAAAGATACACGCCTTGTACAACGGCCCACAGGCAGGGAAAGGGGAGCAAACTTTTATCTATCACGCAGAAGAAATAGCGCTGCCTTTACCCTTTTCCCGTTATCCAGGTTGGTACTTAACCCTCACATCCCCCAGCATTTGGGCAGCTCCTTGTCTGAAAGCGCCGCAGTATTCCACCGCAGCGCTCCCGCCGTGGGCCGGATTACCAACCCTGCGAGGCATTGCCATTTGCTCGGTACGCCAGAGTCTATTCCAGGGGGGCTGGTGCCCTCGGAATAAAGGAAACAACAGAGAAGGGAGAAGGCCCCCTGAGCAAGCTGCCTGCAGAGTTCTAGAGACAGAGTCCATCAATAATTAATGCCCAGGCAACGACATGAGAAGATGGACGCATCCCAGCCTCGCGGTCAGTTGGAGGCTGCCTGCCTTTCATGCTTGCTCCTGCAAGGAGCTGCATCTCACTGGGGACGTGAGTTTTTAGCACGTGAGTTTTTGAGTTTCCAATATTCTCCGTGTGCTGACAATCTAGCTTTAAACAAATGTGCTGGAAATCAGCAGTCCCTTAAACAATATCGTGTTTGGGAGAACCATAAGGACACAGAACTTGGAGTATCTTTCACAATAAGCCAGACATCCTCCCCGGTCTCTGCTGTGATAGGAAGGCAAAGTTCTATTACCCATATCAAGTAGATTTCATAATGTACAGCAGTGTTCCCAGTAAGCTATACACCTGTGCAAAAAGATTCAAATGCCACCCAGCTGATTAGCCACCCACCCAAAGCTAGATTTTTTTTTGTTTCTACTGGTGGTGCACATTTGCACATATTGTGGTGCACATAAAATTATTCCGCACATGGATAAATAAGATTAGTGGGATCGCTGACACTTTTGGGATCAAAACACAGATAATAAAAGGATAACCAAACCAAAATGGGTCATTCAAAACATATTAAATATAAGTTATGAATAAGATTTGTTAATACTTGCCTGGAAAGGTTACGTACATTCATGACAAAAAAAACCACAATAGATCTACAAAACACCCTACACGGCAGGCATTACCCATACAATCTACTGAGGAAGAGCATGAAACATTACAGTTCATCTCCCCTCCCTCCCCCCCACACATGCACTCTCTATGAAGGCTATTAAAGAAAGTTCGTTACATACAGGATAAAGAGATTTCAAGACCACCTTGCTGCAGCCAAACAATGAAGCTGTTAAATCAGAGAGGAAAGGTGCGTATGAGCAGCATTACATGGAAATTGGCTCATTTCATTCACAGCCTTTTAGTTAAAAGACTAAGCAACAGCTGGCTGCAAGCAGCAGCCCCGGAACACTTGAGAAGTCAGCCAGGCAGGGCCCCGATTAAATGGAACTACAGCTCCCTCGGGGAGCGCTGAAGCGGAGTAGTTGTGCTTTGGGGGGAAAAAAAGAATAATTTGCTCCCTTCTTGCCAGTAAATAATACATCAACGTGGCAGATCAGAGATGAAATTATCATTGGAAATGCTAGGACACGTGCGGGGCCAGCTATTAATCACATGTCTGCCCGGCACCTCTGTCCACTTGATTAATTATGTATCGAGGAGAAGGTGAACCACCGCCTGGCTTCGGGGTTTATTTGGTGCAAATTAGTGTGTAATTGGGCGCGGAAATTCACTCTGATCTGTGCGGGACGCAGTATAATTAAATAGCTGGAAAGGCACCTTCCCCGGTGTCGGAAGGAACGGGGATTCAAGATGGCTCTCAACAATGCACAGGACTGCAAGGTCACATGGCGGGGTGGTGCGCACCCGCTATGTTGCAGATGACCCTTGTCCGTGGCGGGAAGAGAGGGTTCCAGGTGGCTGAGCTGCGCAGAGCTGGGATTGGCCTCCCTTGCTTGAATCATAGAATCATAGAGCTGGAAGAGACCTCAGGAGGTCATCAAGGAAGGAGCCAAATCAGGGGCCTTGCTGAAGTGGTCTCACCTGGAAGTCGCCTCCATCTAGTTCAGGGGTGGGGAACCTAAGGCCCAGGGGCCAGATCCGGCCCCCAGCTTGCCTGGATCCGGCCCCTGAGGCTTGGGACTCCCCCTGCAGCCGGTGCTGGTGCTCTAGCCCTGAAGCCCTCCTGCCCCCCGACCCCAGCCAGCTCCGGCACCCTGCCAGATCCACCAACCCACCCTCTCTCCTGCCCAGATCCCACACCCTAACCCTGCTTCCCGGCAGCCCCCTCCCATACACTGAACCCCTTATTTTTGACCCCACCCCACAGCCTGGGGGGGCACAAAATCTACTAGCCTGGGGAATGTAGGAAGTGTCTTTTTGCTTCTCACTTTTGTGTGGCCCCTGAGTAATTTTTCTGTGGGTCAGTGGCCCCTGACCCAAAAAAGGTTGCCCACCCCTGATCTTGTTAACAGCAGGGAGCAATCCACGGAGGAGCAATCTGGAGCATCATTGCTTGAGGGCCAGAATCTGCCTGTTTCAACATAAGTCTCTTCCGGGCCATCTTTGGGCGCACACAAATCAGAAGCGGGTTTGGGAGCAAGGAGAAAAGGCTGAGAACAAGGGATGGCCGCAGAGGGAGGATGTAGGCCAGGGGTAGGAAAGGCAGCTCTTGGGTGTGCAGTAGGCATCCATGATTTGCTTCTGACCTGATTCCTTTCCAATCAGAGACTGAATAGCCAAATGCCTTCACACCCTAAAATGCATTCTGATTGTTAAACAACTGGCCAATCACTTCCCAGGTACTAACGTCGGGAGTTTTACACAAAATCATTTCCATTTCTTTTTGATCTGAGCCGTGCCATAATCTCCCGCTCCGACGCACCGATAAACAGCTCTCCCTGAGGTGCTCAGACTCCAGTCAGCATCATCAACTCCGCAACACACTTGCCCTCTGCGTTGTGGCCTTTTGCTTCAGCACCGTGCAATGGGGGGAGTCCAGCTGGGAAGCCAGGGCAGCACCATAGGGTGGCAAAACCTTGTGGGTGCTTATATTTGCCCTTCAACCTTTTTTTTGCACCAATGATGGCACCCAAAGGTGGGATCTGGAGATCTGTCCACTGGGATGTTGTTTCAAAAACCGGACGCTGGTCGTATTTGATTGTTCTCGGTGACAGAACAACAGGCCCACCTCCCTACTCCGGTGTCCTCCGCAATCTCACAGCTACGCACGCAGCAACCTAAAGACCAAGCAGAGGGTCACGCTTTCTGCCTCAGGAAAACACCTGTGAGTGAGGCAAATGGTCAACGCCTAGAGGTCAGCGTCGGTTGACGTAGCTCTCCACAGGCCGCCTGAAGAGTCACACGAGGAAGGCCAGTAGGATCAGCCCCAGTAAGCATCCAGCACCTTACAACAAGAAACCTTTGACACACATGTTGGGCCAAAGCCATTCCTGCGCAGGGACATTGAGAAGGAAGGGACTTTTCTTTCCATGAACACCCCCCTCCCCCCATGCAGTTACACTTGAGGTAGGTTTACTTCGCCATGAGGAAACAAGGGTCTCTGACTAGTATTCATCCCCTGTATTCCTCGCCTTCGTGGCTAAGGCTTTGGCATGCAAGCGGGATCTTTCTCAGAAACAGTCTGCTCCTGCTGCCCTTTCCCCCACCAGAAGGCCTCCTAATCTTGTGGCCTCAGGTGCTGAGGAAGCAATAGGAGCAGAGCGCCGTAACCACGCAGCTCCTGTTAGTGTAACGCTAACAGGTGAAACCAAGCCTGCCACCTCTGGAGCCTCTACAGCTTGAGCTAAAAGCCAGCTGGCTCTCAGTTAAGGCCGCAGAGCAAACTCATTCTCTCTCTGTAGTGGTGACAGGCCAAGTCTACACTAAATGGGAAGGTCAAATTAAGATGCGCAACTCCAGCTATGATAATTATGTAGCTGGAGTCGACATACCTTGATTCGAGTTTTCCCACTGTCCCCACAGAGGGAGGCTGATGGGAGCAAATGCTCCTGTTGGCTTCTCTTACTCTTCATAGGAGCAGGAGTACTGGCTGCTGATGGGGCGCCCTCTGAGTTTGATGTAGCTGGTCTTAACTAGACCCACTAAATCAAACTCCGGAAGATTGATCGTGGCAGCTTCGATCTTCCACTGAGTGAACACATGGTCCACGTGCCATTCCATGGGACACTACACCACACCCAGTAGGTGTGTGCGTTACATTAGCATGCCAAAGCCTGGAAAGGAGAAGACGAAAAGACCCAGCAGGAAAGAAGCTGAATTACTTCTAGACGCACAGCTTCTCCTAAGCTGCTCTTCAAAAGCATGATCCTATCACTAAACCTGCAACTGAAATCAATGGGCATCCCACAGACCACCGTGGGCATGGCACTGCCCCATACACACCTGACCTATGTGTCAGAAAACTGAGAAGAAACCCTTGTGGCTTGCACAGGTCACATTTCTTGCAGCTACACAACCCCCTGGAGATCCCTGGCATCCAAAGACGGCCTGAACTGTGACAGTCTGTCATCAAGTTCTCAACCAATGCTTAATAATAGTTAGCCCTTGAAAAGGGATATATTCATCACACGGTAGTTATTAAATGCTGAGTGGAGATGACAGGCAGGGGCAGCAAGATGTATCGGCTTTAGACACAGTTATTGTATTAGCCTGATGATAGATATCGACTTTCCGCAATGGGGGGGGGGGATATTGCTTCATCACAGAAAGATGAATAGGCCACAGCCCGATGAAGCCAGAGGTAGTAGAACCAGCATAAATGTGCAATTGAGCCTTCTCGGCACCCAGGGAGAGTAATGGGGCATGCAGTCGGCCCAATGCACTGCGGCCCCGTGTCAGCCGTGCAAAGCAGAAGCCATGGGAGTCTTCCCCCCCCGTGCTTTCATTTCGGCATCACCCCACAGCAGAACCTCGGCTCCCCACAGGGGAGGAAGCTCCCGAGGCATGGAAATTTAGTTCTGGCAGCTGAATTCCAGCCTGGCCTGAGTGACCTCTCAGGCAAAAGCCCATGACAGAAGCAAGCAACTGGACCTTTCCCACGAAGCAGTCTGCGTAAGAAAGTCAAGGGTTTGTGCCACAAGGCACCAGCTTCCCGTTAAGGATACTCGGGTTGTGTCTACACTGGAGAGGAAGTGAAAACGGGTCAAACCAGTTTTTCTGCTCCTTGTTATGGATGTTTCATGGTCACTTTGCTAACTCCCCTGACAACAGATAAAGCACAGCATTGTGGGTAAGCATCCCACAGGGCAGTGTGGTGGGAAGTGCAGTGTTGTGCGCTTCTTGGGATTCTCTGGTAACTCTGGGAGTTCTCTGTGCTGAGGAATGTCAAAGCAGCACAGCAGCCTCTCCAGCCCTCCCCCTGAAGCAGCAGCCTGCCCATCGCTGTGTCCCTAGCAGGGCAGAATAGAAGCACTCCAATGATTTGTTCTTTGTTCCCCAAACGGAGCAGCTCACTCAGCTGTCAGATACTTCCTGGAGCTTTGAAAGTGGAGGGTGCATGGCTGCAGGGCAGCAGAGATCACAAGACACGGAGCACAGCCAGCAGGGCAGGTACAGTACAACACTGGCGGAAGCCAGTTCTCTTGACAAAACAAACAATCCACACTGGCTGTTTGGTGCACAATAAAGGGATGGGAAAAGACAAAAGTCTCTTGAGGGAAGTAGAAGTTTTTTGTCGCCAAAATTGGGTGCTTTTCCTGACAAAAGCTGCACTGCAGTGTAAAAGCTCTCACTGTTTGGTCACCAAAAGGCAGGCTTAGTAACAAAACTTGCCAGTTTAGACAAGGCCTTAGTGTCATGCACCTTTCTGCAGTCCTCTCTGCTTCGGGACCTGGGGAGACACCTGGAAAATTTCTGGCGTGGCGCGTCACAATGCAGCCAGTCACGTGACAGCAAAACCACCCACAGGCCCAGCACCCTGCCCCCTTGCTAAGTTGAACCTGCGAGGGACTGGAAGAACAAGCTGCCCTGGGACACTTTACCTTGCCTTCTGCACACAGCCCAGACCTGCGATGAACAAGGGGGGCTCAGCCCTTGGCCTAAGGGGGAAGGAAAGCAAAGGCTCTTTCCAGAGCCTTGGGTCAGAGCTGCTTTAAGCACCTGTTACTCATCTAAGGACAATGCTAAAATGTCCCTCAGCATCTCAGGCAAAGAAATTCCACCCTCTACAGAGAGGCACCCATAAAACTCTGCATGCACGTACACCCACACGCCGGGGCTGCACGGATGCTCCGCTTTGCTATATACCTTTACACCTACGTGAACAAAAGTGAAAAAATCATCGTGCTACTGGACGAGACAAACTGGAGAAATGGTCCGAGGTCAATAGGATGAAGTTCAATAAGGAAAAGGCAAAGTCCTCCACTTAGGAAGGAACAATCAGTTTCACACATACAGAATGGGAAGTGACTAGCTAGGAAGGAGTACGGCAGAGAGGGATCTAGGGGTCAGAGTGGGCCACAAGCTAAATATGAGTCAGCAGTGCGGCACTGTTGCAAAATAAGCAAACACCATTGTGGGATGTATAACCGGAGTGAGCAAGACACGAGAAGCAATTCTTCCATCCTACTCCATACCGATTGGGCCACAACTATCGTGTCCAGTTCTGGGCCCCACATTTCAGGAAAGATGTGAAGAAACTGGAGAAGGTCCAAAGAAGAGCAACAAAAATGATTAAAGGTCTAGAGAACATGAGCTATGAGGGAAGACTGAAAGAATTAGGTTTGTTTGGTCTGGATAAGAGAAGACTGAGAGGGGACATGATAACAGCTTTCAAGTACCTAAAAGGGTGTTACAAGGAGGAGGGAGAAAAATTATTCTCCTTTACCTCTGAGGATAGGACAAGAAGCAATGGGCTTAAATTGCAGCAAGGGAGGCTTAGGTCGGATATTAGGAAAAAATTCCTGTCAGGGTGGCTAAACACGGGAATAAATTGCCTAAGGGATGTTGTGGAACCTCCATCATTGGAGATTTTTAAGAGCAGGCTAGATAAACATCAATCAGGGATGACCTAGATGATGGTTGGTCCTGCCATGAGTGCAGGGGACTGGACTTGATGTCCTCTCGAGGTCCCTTCCAGTTCTAGTGTTCTGTGTTGCGAGAAATAGCTACTACTACTATGAAAATAACTAGTAACAAGACTGCAAGGGAGTGACCCCAAAAGGCAGCTTTCTGTCCTGGATCCCCAGTGGGGATCCTCTCTTCTGGTTTGTTTCCATGTTTTCAAACTTCCACTGATTAGCTTGGTTGGGATTTAGATTCAGTTGGGCATGAAACAAATTAATCAATTACTACCCTGTGTATTGTACAACAGACCCGATCAGGAGAACAAGAAGTTAACTCACTGCACAGGTTCACCAATGGCTTTGATTTGAAGGGGGAGCGTAGGAACATAGAATCTGCTGCTCTCATTCTGATCCATCCAGTCCAATATCCTGTATCTAACAGTGGCCATGCAGGAAAAGAACCCTGTATCAGCACTTGTCGGATCATCTGTCCCGCTTGCTAGATCTCATCCTGGGCTCCTCTCGCTAGAGATTGGCTTATGCCTGAAGCATAAGGCTTAATATCCCTTCCCAACTGCATTAGTGTTAACTATCACAATGCTGACATGCTTGCTGGGAAGATAAAGGTTCTATTATATTCCTGGCCTTTGCATGGCCCAGTCCAGCATTTCAACCCGAGACATCACACGGCCTATCCCAGAACTGCACCACTTGCCCAACAAACCGCGTTCAAAAAAAAAAAAATCAGAAAGCGGAGGGGGAAAAAACCAAAAAGGAAAGAGATTAAATACTATCGGCGAGAAAGCACCTCCTTTCTTCTGGGGAGATCTGGCCTCTCTCTCCGTTTGCGGCTGTATCGTCCTCAGTTGGCGCCCAAGGAAACGATTCAGGAAACAGTTCAAGGGCTGGTATAAAAATAGACCACGGGAAAACAAACGTGATCCATCAGGGCTGTTTGTGAAAACCCAGCTCAGTGAATTTCAGGAAAAGGGCCATTAATCACATGATAAAGTGCAGCCACCATCAGAAAAATGACTAGGTAGAAATGGCGCCCGGCTACGCCCCAGATCTGCTCCCAGCACATATTCCAGTCACATCGGCTCATTTTACTGACACATGCAGATTTTTCTTTTGGCTTGCGATAGCCCTGCAGGAGCACAGGCAGCTGGCTTCTGTTCTGCCTTCCGCATCATGCTGAGAGTCAGCCCCGCTCCAGCTGGACGACGGGACGTCAGGGCAGACAGGCAGCTTGAAAAGTAAGACATTAGCCTTCTATCAATGGCACCAGTTTGATACGGGCTCAACGGGACAGAACAACCAGGGGACCACCCAAATCACGGGCAGAGTCACCTTTCTAACTCTCAGTGGCTCTTTGGAGCAAAGGGGCCCACGTTTTCAATGCCCAGTGCCCTAAAAATAAGCAACTAAATTTTAAAAAGTTCTGTGCAGCCCCGACCACATTGATGGGTCCTGCCTGGAATCCTACAGCTGCTTTCGACACCCCCTCGATCAATTTTTCCTTTTTTTAAAAAAAGGTGCATTAGTGTTTCAAAGCAGAAGTGGCAGTGCTCTGCCCCTGCGTGGAACGGATCGGTAACGAGCGAGAGTCCCTGCCCCAAACAGCTGACAGCCTACATGGACAAAGGAGACAAAGGACAGACAGGAAAACAGATGCACACAGAGAAGTGACTTGACCAAGGTCACAAAGCACGTCAGTGGCAGAGCTGGGGACAGATGGGAAGTGAACCAATTCCCAGTCCAGGGCCCTCTTTGCTGGGCCATGCTGGCCTTTAATCCTACAGTTTAACTCTGCCTTCCCCAGCTGCACCGTTCAGCCATTACAAGGATTAAAATGGATCCCGGGCTGCTTTAGATTAAGGCCCAACGCTATGTTGTGTTCATACAGCTACTCTCCAAAGCAGAGCCATCCAATCCCTCAAGGTCCTGAAGCAACAGGCTCTTTCCCCACCACGCTCTGGGACAAGGCTGTGCCCGGTTCTTTATCTCCTGCTTGTTTATTACGCAGAGGGTGAGATCTGCAGCTACAGAGCCGGGCCAGGGAGCAGCCCTTCCTCCCTGCTACCCAATATTGATCAATCAGATCCTGTATCCAGCAGCTTTTTGAGTTATTTGTCTGCCACCATTAAAAGACATAAAAACAAGTCGTATTTTCTGTGTCCGCTCCTAGGGGAGATTAATTGTTTATCCCCAAACAAATTAATAGCCCCTCTGTGGAGCTGTAAATATGCTTTTATGTAGCAAAATAAATTCTGATTAACAACGATCCTCTCTCAATTATTTGATTACCTTTGGGGTCTGACCTGCGGGCTGCAGCCACTTCGGTCATTAAACCATAAATCTGCTGCAAGCTTCATTTCAGCTAGACTACGCCCCCAAAAGTTTTAAAATCATTTACAGAATATTCATCCCCGCGGGGGAAAAGACTTAATATTCCTACATTTAAAAAAGAAAATCCATTAACCTGTCCACAGACTTACAATACCCAGGGCTGGGTCATCGAAGGGCAAAAGAGGAAGGGAGGAAGGAAAGAAAACGGATACATTAGGCTCCAGCAATTGGCAAGGTGCACGGCTACTTGGGGATAGACACCACGAGTCAGTGTCACACCCCTATCCTGCACCGGGAACGCCCATTCAGGCCAGGGTGAATGCCTGCCCCAAAGAACAATTGATCACTGTCCTCTTAGAACAGCTTGCACCACATTGGAAGATCGTTATCAGGTCTCCCCTCGTCTTCTTTTCTCACATCCAAACACGCCCACGTCTTTCAGCCTTTCCTCACAGGTCAGGTGTTTCCAAACCTTTTATCATTTTTGGTGTTGGGTGGTGGGGCAGGGCTGCCCCGAAGCCCCAGGGCTATGTCTACACTCACGGCTTCTTGAGCGAGAAATATGCAAATGAGGCTAAGCGTGGAATATCGCCGAGCCTCATTTGCATACCTAATGAGCTGCCATTTTTGCAGAAGAGGCTCTTGTGCCAGAAGGAGCTGTCTACACTGCCCCTTCTTGCGCAAGAAAAACCATCTTGCACAATGCCGCTACGCCGATTATTTTCAGGAATAACGGCATTGCACAAGAGGCGTTTTCTTGCACAAGAAGGGGCAGTGTACATAGCTCCTTCTGGCGCAAGAGCCTCTTCTGCAAAAATGGCGGCTCATTAGGTATGCAAACGAGGCTCGGCGATATTCCACGCTTAGCCTCATTTGCATATTTCTTGTGCAAGAAGCTGTGAGTGTAGACATAGCCCAGGAGTTCCCCATGCCCCGCTGGCAGAGCAGGCCCCACCCCCACGACCCTGCTGGGCATGCTCAAGAGGGAGGCTGGGGATAAAAGCCCAAGCCGTCAGCCAGGGCTGACCACAGGAGGGGAAGGAGCTCAGGCAGGAGCTCCTGAACAGCCCTTGCAGCTGCCTGAGCCGTGGCAGCCGCAGCCCCGGTGAGGGAGGTCGTCGGACTGGGACCGAGCTCCAGAGCAGCACGCAGAGGATGGCGCGGTGCATCGGTGGTGGTAGGAAGCAGCCCGGGGCGGAGGATTGTCCTCCGGGAGCTCAGCATGTTCCAGCCGCATCCCCGCCGAGCAGGCAGTGGAAGCATTCACTGCCAACAGGGCCCCGGGCTGGGACCCAGTGGAGTGGGAGGGCCCGGGTCCCCCTACCTCCCCGCCCCACCATAACCCAGCTCCCTAGATTTGGGGGGAAGCTCACCTGTGAACTGGACCGGAAGACTGCCTACACCCTGAGAGAGGGGAGCGTGTTGGTAACTAGGCCAGAGGGCCGTATATAACCCTGTAGAGGGACCTACACAACTCGGAAAGCGGCGAGGGCCATATTACTCCAAAGAAAACAGCTGCGGGCCGCAAGGGTAGGTTTGGGCAGGGGGTGATACTTTATTAAGAATTTTTCAATTAAATCAGGCCTGCACAACATACGGCTCCCAATACCCTTACCCTCTTCTCTCCCAGCATCACCCTGTCCCCCTCCCACTGACACCTCCCCTCCTGCCCTTTTCCTCATTGTCTCCACTTGGCCCCCTGGCATTTGTCTCTCCTGCACCCTGCCCCTTGGTGCCTTCCCCTTTCTCCTGACCTGCTCCCCTCCCCTCAGCACAAGCCTCTTCCCCTCCCCTACCTGGCCTCTGCCTTCCAGTTTGCGGGGCTGCCGGAGCCTTTTTGTATCCAGCGGTTGCCGGCCGTGACATCACGACGCCACGTCACGCCAGCGTCCTGGCGCCTGCCGGCATCCCGCCCTCTGGCTTGCGCCCCGCCTCCTCGCGCTGGAGTTGCATGCAGGCAGCCCAGCAGCGAGATTTGCTGCACTTCCCCCTCCCCAGCGGCGCTCCACTCCTCCGCCCAGCCGGCGGATCGGATGGGGCCGCACCGCCCGTAGTCGTCACGGGCTGCACAGTGAGCCCCTGCGGGCCGCATGAGGCCCGTGGGCCGTAAGTTGTGCAGGCCTGCTATAGAGGGACCTGCACTCTGGGATTGGGCCTATAATGCCATATATATCCCTGTAGGGGGAACAACACTTTGGGGACTAGGTCTATAAGACCGTATATACCCTAAAAGAGGGACATTGGTAAGAAACTGAGGGTGACCCTGCCCAAAGGGAGCCCTAGCCCAGACGCTGGAGATGTCTGGACCATCAAGGTGTGGTGACCGCTCAACATGCTGTCTTCGTGTCCCTCTCCAAGTTGTACAGTGCTGAGCAGGCCTGCTGACAGGCGGGGGTAAAGAGGTGGGGAGCTTCTGGCTGCTGCTACTGCAGCAGCAACAGTGGCTGGAGCCCTGGGCCCTTTAAATTGCCACCGGAGCACTGCACCATGTGCTCCAGGCAGCTGTAAGACTGGGGAGTGGTGTGGCCTGCTCCGAGAGGCACAGAGGGCTGGCTGCCCCCGGCCCCGCCCTCTCCGCTGAGGCCCCACCCCTTCCAGGAGCATAGCAGTGCCCCACAACCCCCCCACCCCTCCGCCTTGCCCAGGGGCTCATAGTGGCTGTTGGCGCCCCCGGTGCTGAGTACAGTACAACAGTGCACGAAGTGGACAATAGGACCAGAGGATGATGGGACAATAAAACGGACAGCATTGAGCAGGAAGTTGTGGCATATCCCTTGCCTAATCACAGCCCAATGGATGTGGCTGGCACTGCAGAAGGTTTGAAGGAGGGCTGAGAAAGATGGCAGCTCTCCCAGTGCTGTTGGAGAATTATTTCCCCGTGTCTAGGGATACGGGGGGGGGTATTTGAGGGAGAAGTGGATGCAGTAGGCCGGGGTGGGGAATCTTTTTTGGGTCAGGGTCCACTGACCTACAGAAAAATCAGTTGAGCGATGCACACAAATGAGAAGCAAAACCCCCCCAAAAAACCTAATCCTCACTGACATGGCCCCTGACTGAGAAGGAGAAAGACACTTCCCACATTCCCCTCACACACCAGAGATTAGGAGAGCCCAGGCTAGTAGATTCTGTGTGCTCCTGCTCTGTGGTGGGGGGAACCCTGAGCCTCAGGGGCTGGATCCAGGCAAGCCAGGGGCCACACTGGGCCCCCAGGCCTCAAATTCCCCACCCCTGCTCTAAGCTGATGTCACTGGATGAGTCAACAGTTTCATTAACTAGTCTATACAGCAGATAGGGTGGGGCTGGCAGTGAAGGGCTACTGAAGGTTAAATGCTGAATTTAAGTCGACACACACATGTGCCTCCTTTAATTTTTGCCATCAACTCCAGAGAATGGACGCACCAGCTAGGGAGTTCCAACTTAGACTTTCCTATTGGAGAAGGGGGGTTTCATCCTGCCCCAATCGAATGGCAGATTCCCAGCTCTCTGTTCTATTGTTAACTGGAGGAAACGAGAGATGGACACAAACCCAGCCCTTCCCTTCTAGGAGACCTTTGGCTCATGGCTTCGCCTGTTGCTTTGTCAGGGTCTGACTGAAGCAGATGTGATAGGATATTCCCCAGGCCCTGTACTGTAGCCTGAGAATGAACTTCGTTCTCTCAGTGGCCTGAAATGAAGAGACACAGGAGAAAGTGAGAACTACAGACTAGGGATGTTAAATATCGGTTAATTGAATAGTCGAGTAACCTCAAGAATTCTTATTGGTTAGTCGACTATTCTGTAGTCCCCGGGGGTGAGGCCAGCAGCCAGTGCACTCCGGCCTCACTCCTGAGAAGCCCCCTGCCACTCTGCGCTGCTGCCTCTGTATCAGAGGCAGCCGCGCAGGGTGCCAGGCGGGAGCTGGTCCATGAGGGGAGCCAGTTTAAAAACTAGCTCCCCTCGCGGACCAGCTGCTTGTCACCCTGTGCTGCTACCTCTGATAAAGAGGCAGCAGAGCAGGATGGCAGCAGCCCGTCCAGAGTGGGTCTGAGCTCCCGGACCTGGTGTGACCCGGAACTGAGCCGGGCTGCCTGCCCGCCTGGCTCCTAATACACTTTAAATGCAGAGCCACAGCAGGGGTAAGTCCTGGAGCTGTTTCAAGCCAGAACTGAGACAGACTGCTGGCCAGCCTGTTAAAAAATGTACTGGCAAGTAGAAGGGAGAATGCGTGTAGTCTATAGCATTAACCTATAAGCTTTTGCTTATCGGTTAATCTACTATACTATTACATCCCTACTAAAGGCCAACCAGCCATCTCTACGTCCCACCACCTTACAGCCCCTGGAGAGGCGCACACACACTGTGGGGTCCGGGTGTGAAGCTCCCTCCGGACCTTGAGTCACAAAACTGCCTAACAGAATTATTTCCGGGGAAGGGAGCACCGAGGGTCTCCCAAAGGCTGTGGAGGTGCAGCACCCAAATATTATTCAGCCTTGGTCCCAGCTGCAGAAGTAGACCGATGAAGCAGGACACCGCTTTGGAATGCGCAAAGGGAAAAGTCAGGGCAGAAACTGCAAGGCAGCGAAGAACCGTTCTGAAAACTACCCTGTGCTTTTCAGCCCTGCAAATGGGGATGAAGGTACTTCTTGTCTAACCTCCCTCAGGTCTCCCATCCCTCAACCAAGCCCCTGTGTGGTCAAAAACAAATGTGCAGGAGAAAAAATCAACCTAAGAGAAACCTTCACCCAGTGCAAGCTGAACACCTAGCAGCCAAAGAGGCCAGGCCAAGAACTGATGCCAGGGAAAGAATCCAGATGTTAACATCTGGGTGCTGCTGAGCCCAATCTCATTAGTGTGACTTCGTTTAGAGCTGGGCTCACTGCCAGACACCTGTCAGAGAAAGAATAATCCTAACTCCCAGCAGCTGGGGGTGGAGGGGTGTTAATTGAATGTTGAAAGTAAAGGGTTTATAGCAGGGTGGATAAAAATAGATGATTTTTTTGGCCAGAATAAAAAAAGGTGGATTTTTTTTATTTTGTTGTTAAAATGAGGACACGTTTTTCTTTTTTTAAAAAGCAGCTTAAATAAAACTGTTCAAAATAAAATCTCAGTTTTTAAATGCAATATATGTTCAGACCTACGCTTCTTATAAATCTCGTAAACCATTTAAATACTGGAGTCATGAGCCTCTATCAAAAACTTTGCGTTAAAGGCTGTTTTCCTATATAAATTAAAATGTGGGGTGGAAACATCTCATGATTGAAGCCAAGCTTTATAAATATGGCATAAGAAGTACTTTACTTTACTAAGGGCTTGACTCTGAGAGGGACTAAGGGACTGGGCTACTGAGGGCAAGAGACTGGCAAAGTCGATAAAGGCATTCGGACCCCGCTCTCTGCTTTCAGGAGACACCATAAAATGACTCAGTGGAATCATCCATGGAGCCCACCTGTGCCGGGGGGGGGGAGAGGGGAGGTGTCTCCTATTTTATATCTTCCTCCCTGAGCTGTGATTGGCTCAGTTCTCAAATTACGAACAGTTTGGATGTCACACCCACCATGCAAACAATGGTTGTATCAACCAATAAGGATGCCCCTTCTATTAGAAAATAACTGAAGGACAAATGGAAGAGCTGATTAGAATGGACGACTTACAGCAGAGCTTTCCAGTTGCTGATTTAAAATCACCTTGATTAGACATTGGCCCAGGAAAAGATCTGACCTCACCCACCTTGTCTGTCTAATATCCTGGAACTGACACAGTTACAACATGGCTGCATGGAACAGAAATTGGTCCAGGAAAGGTCTGACCTCGCCCACCTTATGTGCCTTCAGTTAAATCAGTCCTCTCTGCTCCAAAAGCATCCGCACACTTATAGGCAAAGAGGGTGAGAAACGATCAGCACTGTGCATCTAGGTAGGACGACAAAGGGATCAAAATCCCAGGGCCATGTGCTACAGGATTTTCACTGCCCCGGTGTAGGACAGCCCCACTCCAGGTGCATGGCTATGCTGTAAATAGAGTGGTAACAAGAACCTCTCTTCTGGCCAGGTACAGAAAGCATTGTGTCTCCGCCTCCCATCCCGTTCTGAGCAGAGAGTCGTTACCAGGTAATGGGACACAGGTGTCAAAATGTGCAAACTCCACCCCCAGCCTCCTCAGCACAGAAGCCTGGCAAAGCCCCACGCTTTATGAAAATCGGCTTATGAATATGCACAATTCAGAGATGCTTTATGCAAAGTACATCATGTGACATCATTGTAAAAGTCGTCTGGTGAATTGATACGTCCTATTTTTGTGCATGTAGCATTCTTGTATGGGAAGTTATAAATATTAAGTGTGAGCCTTTATCATTCTAACTGAGCTAATGAGGGCCATCAGTGATACTCCGGAAACATAATGGCCCAGTGCTCAAGACAATGATCTGTAACTAGGATTGTTCTTCCTGTAAGCCCAAACTGTGATTGGTCCTACAAAGACACGTGGCTGGATCAACTGATGCTGAAACCCATTTTGAATCTTGAACTTTTCCACTCATGGTGAGAAAAGTCTGAACTGAGCACAAAGAATTCCCACCTTGGGCAAAAGGGATAGAAGGGAAACCAAACAATAGGGGACAGTGGCCAGATGCCAAGCGACCCCCACTTACCACCAAAGATGCCTGCTGGAAACAAGACTGACTAGAGGGAAGGCTTAGGCCCAAGCTAGGAGGCTGCCTTGTGAAAGAGATAATTAGAACCAGTGTTAGAGTAAGAATTGGCATGTAACAAGTTTTAGTGGATTAGCTGGTGTGTTTTATTTATTTTCACTTAAATCACTTTAAGTGATTTAAATCTTACTTTCTATATTTGCTAAAAACACTTGTGTTTCTTATCAAGCCCAGCGTAAATAATTGTTACCTGGGGGGAGCAACCACTGTGCATCTCTCTCTTTCATTCATAAAGGCAGCAGACCCGCTGGGCTTTTTCTGTGTAAAACTTTTGCACAGAGTAAGATGGATTTCTTTGGGGTTTTGGTTCTCTTGGGGTCTGTGCTCCTGGGTGCTGTCAACAGCCATACTGCTGAGCCCTCCCAAAGCTGAGCTGGTTCAACATCTATGTTGATCTGCAGGGGGAGGGAAGCTGTTACCCCATCTCTGGGCCATGGCTAGGGGAGAGCAGAGCTTCCGGCCCAGCAGGCCAGGTTAGTGGGGTGCCCCAGAAGGCAGGTGTGTGGGCTCACTGGTATGATCAGCGCAGCGAGTAACTGTCCCAAGGGGACCCCTGTGCTCGAACCCATCATACCTCTTGTGAGTTTTGGGGTGGGGGCAGTTTGGGGGAGGAGCAATATGCAGGGACTGGGCAGACAGATTAAGAGGCAACACCCTCACAGCCTGTTGGCTGGCAGCGTGGTTTGCATAGCAGGGAAACAGTCACAGCATCACACTAAAACAACTGTGACCAGTTTCAAAAGTCGCTCTTTCTGTACCCTAGTGCTACAGACATCACCTCCTGTGTATTTGCCAGAGTCCTGTGGCAGCAGAATCCCAGCCACCCAGGAAACAAGGGGCAGTGACCTTGTGGCAGGGTGGCCTTGTGGTTAAAGCTCTTGCAGAAGATTCAGGACACCATGTTCAGTTCCAAGCTAATCACCAGGCTTCCTGCGTAATCCTGGGCCAGTCACTTACATTCTTGGGGCTTCTAACAGGGAGGAAGGAGCAGTGCAGACAACAATCGGGAGGAGCCTATTGTGGATCACAGACTAAATGAGTCAAAAATGTATCACTGTTTGGGGAAAAAAATAGCAGGCGCATTCTGGGGTGCATTAGCAGAATGCTGTCGACAAGACATGAGCGGTAATTCTTCCACACACCCCTCTGCATGGATAAGGCTTCCGCTGATGTACTGTGTCCAGGTCTGGGCACCCCACTTTGGGAAAAGTGTGGACAAACTGGAGAACATCTGAAGGAGAGCAACAAAAATGGAACGGGTCCTGCCAAGAAAGTCTGTAACAACTGGGTTTTGTTTAGTCTGGAGAAGACTCAGCCTTCACGTACTTTTATGATTATGACAGGGAGAAGAGTGATGAATTGTTCTCCTTAACCACGGAGGGCAGGACAAGCAGCAATGGGCTGAAATTCCAGCCAAGGAGACTTGGGTTAGACATTAGGAAAAGCTTCTGTCAGGGTAGATAAGCACTGGAACAAACAACCCTCGGTTGCCAGTGACGGGGAGAGAGATGCACTGCAAGGGGGGAGGGATGCTCGAGAGAACACCGAGTCCTGCCTCCGAACGGGGGACTGGACTAGATGAGCGATCAAGGTCCCTTCCAGTCCTGCATGCCTCCGAGTCAAGGCACGGGAGGACTCACTGCCTGCGAACTGCCCACTCTGAAACAGTCGCCTGCATGTACAAGATTAATCACTAAAAATCCATCTCTCTCTCAGCTTGGCCAGCCCTGACACCACTGCATGCCCCTCCGCCCATGGCAGGCCACCTGATACACCTGCAACTGCCTCCCCCTGTCCGAGTCCCCCCCCAATGCACCCAAGTCCTGCACCCACCCTTCCCCTACCTGTCACACTCTGCTCCCTCCTCCCAAAGCAGTGCGCCCCTCCCCCCACCCCGGCCTGCCTTGGCTTGTCTCTGTCATCCTCATTTACCTCACGTGTCTCGTCTCAGCTGCCACTACCACGATGCGCAAGCCCATCTCGTTGCCAGATCGGCTGCCCTCGTTCTCCTTAATCGCGGAACAGATTCCTTCTGGTAACGAGGAAAGCGCCTGTTAATTATTCAACAGCAGCTCAGCTGATGGCCTCTGGGTGCATTTATCGAGGGTGTTGTTGGATAATGAGGCCGGGGTCGGCTTTGAAAAGCCGTGGACGGCATCCGGTATTGTCTCCATCGCTGCCATAGCACCCTGCTCCTCCATGCCCCAAGCAAACTCTCCCTTCCTCCCGCCCCTCACTTGCCAGAGAGGGATGTAATGGGACTCAGGCCTGTTGTAACCACCTCAGTGGTGCTCACGGCTGCTTCACAGAGAAGAGCGAAGGGGCCAGAAGTCGGGGGGGGGGGGGGTGAAAAAAGGCCAGTCACCTTCTCCTCCTCCCATCGCTGTGGGAAGTACAGCCCAGAGATAAGTACCCAAGAGACAGGAGTGGATTTGGAAATCCCAGTCAGTGGATGAATTTCCATGGTGCACTGAAATGCTCGACCATGGATGTTGCTAGGCCAGAGGCTGAAAATGGCTGGGAGCGGAGACAGTCTGGTCGGCAGCAGCCTGCAGGGCCAGTGACCTGGGGGCCTCCGGGAGCAGCTGCCGCCCCGCACGGGGCTGGTGGAAGGGAGCAGAGCCCCAGGAGTGGGCTGGGGGAAGCAGAGCCAGGCAGGTGGGCCGGAGGACGTGAGGCCTCTGGGTTCTCCCAGGGCAGCAGCCAGGAAGGGAGCCCTGGGAGAGCCCGGACACCTGACCTCCCCTGGTCGGGCAAATTCCTTTGTTCGGGACCACTCCGGTGCTGGACCAGGGAGGTTGACCCTGTACATGGACCCAAGGGCTCGGGAGCTAGGTCAGAGGAGCTACAGAGCCCTTTCCCTCTAGTCGCCTAGCTCCAATCCACTTGAGGATTCTGAAGTCCCTACAGTCCACCCCGCTGCTTGGTGGATCACTAACACCGCCGCTGTTATTGGCATGCGCCAGTCAACCCCACAGGCTGGCAGCTCCGGCACAGAGGCCAGGAACACAAAGGGCAGTGCTGGGCGAGTCATCTCACCCCAAGCCGCAGGTCCTCCTGGCGATGAGGCAAAGCCGTTGCGGCTTGCGCGTGGTTTGATCGGCCTCGCCCCACTCTTACTGATCCAACAAACGCAGGGGGAGAGTCTGGGATGACAAGTGGCACGTGGAAAGAGGGTGCAGGCCGGTGCTACCCCTGCCAGTGGAACCGAGTGCAGCGCTCTGGAAGGGGGGACATGCAGCCGATGGGAGAACTGCTCGGCTGTGACAGCCAGATTCAGGTTTTGGACTGGGATTACTGCCAAACCAGGCGCTTCCTTCTCCCGCCAGATGTTTTGGGTTTTTTTTTTGCAAAGGGGGATGCTGTGCATATGGGGGTGGGCGGATAAACCCAACAGCTTATTTATATCCCCCCATATGTCCCAGTGCCTGCCTTAGGAGCAAGCACCCACCATCTGGCCAGCATTCGCGTCACTTGGAGGAAGAGGCGCTCATCCTGTCTTGGATCCTGAAGGCAATTTCCTTCCCTTTGGAGTCATCTGGGAGGGTTCTTCTCCCTGCTTTACCTTCCCCCTCCCAAGCAGCTGAAATGAAAAGCAACTGTCTGCTGGTCGCTTTCAATGAGTGCTCAGGGAGCGAGCAACATTATCCACACCTCATGGCACCTGGCGAGAGCCGCTCTAGACAGGGCCAATCATTCCCCAAGCAGAATCCGGCACATCCCCATGTAGGGACACAGCTGGTTCATAGTTACATGCTGCAACCACAGGAGTTCGGGGTGCAGAGGGGAGGGTGATAAGACTGTGGGGGGAAGCCCCAACTTGACTCTTGAGAGCAAAACTCGGGCCAGGCGGTGACAGCTTAAGCAAAGCCATTTCTCTCCAGGAGATAGTGCTGGGGGCGAACACCATTTCCTTCTGTGCCTGGTTCAGGCACTATGTTCAAGATGCTGCCTGCCCTGTAGCAAGCAATGGCAGAGGCAGAAGGATGTACTGTTTCAGATTTCTTTTATGATGCAGGCTTTTGTCCGGGGCCCAATCAGGAGAGATGCCAACCTCCCACAGCTCCCAATGGAGTCATTAGCTCCCAGGATCAGGCCCTGCCCGTGTGCTCTGAGAGCGCCATATTCAAGGTGAGGTTTGCTCCAGGAGCACATGGCAAGAGACGAGTGGAGGGCTTGAACATGGCTGATCCATACTGTTGTGAGCACCAGGTAAGGAGGCTCTGAGGGCACGTCTACACAGCAGGGCTAAACTTGAAATAAGCTACGCAACTCGAGCTACACTAAGGCTGTGTCTACACTGGCGCGATCTTGCGCAAAAGCGGCCGCTCTTGCGCAAAAACTTGCTGCCTGTCTACACTGGACGCGTGTTCTTGCACAAGTAAACTGACGTTCTAATGTATGAAATCAGGGCTTCTTGCACCAGAACTCTGACGCTCCCGCTCAGGAATAAGCCCTTTTGCACAACTGTTCTTGCACAAGAGGCCAGTGTAGACAGGCAACATGAATTTCTTGCGCAAGAACACCCTATGGTTAAAATGGCCATCAGAGCTTTCTTGCTCAAGAGGGTGTCTACACTGGCATGGATGCTCTTGCGCAAAAGCACATGCCAGTGTAGACGCTCTCTTGCACAACTACTTTAACGCAAGAACTCTTGCGCTAAAGAGTTTTTGCGCAAGATCACACCAATGTAGACGTAGCCTAATTGCATAGCTTAACTCGACTTTTGGCGCTGTCTACGCGGCCACTACTTCGAGACAGAGCACTCTTCCCCCGACTTCCCTTACTCCTCATACAACCAGGTTTACAGAAGTCGGAGTCCGAAGCCCGTTATTTGAAATAACGGGCGTGTTGTGTAGACACGCGCTGACGTTATTCCGAAATAACGCTGCTGTGCAGACCTAGCCTTCGAGACTCTCCAAGCTTTCTTCTAAATCCTCACTCCCGTTAGCTCTTAGTCCAAATTTCAAGATTTTCAAAATTGACTAAATGACTTTTGGATGGCCCCACCTCAGATGCCTCTGAGGCCTGGTATTTCCAAAAATGCCCAGCACCAGCCCTCATGCTTGAAACCCAAAATCGCTGGCACTTTTGAAAGACTTTGCTTTAAAAAAAAAATTCTGGCTCTGTTTGATCAAGCCAAGAGACCCTGTTGCTCTTGGGGAAGCAGCAGTCTCTGAGGAAAGCACGCTCTATTCTTCCCGAGATCGTGCTTTCTAAACCCCACGTCTTACCCCCCTGCTGTTCTCGGGGATGTTCCACGCACCCATGCATTTTCAAGTCTTCCAGCACCATCGGCGCATCAAGACAACATTTCCTCAGACGGCAACATTTCCCACCTAACCCCAGAGCACCAAATTCAACAACTAGCTGTTTACACCAGGAGTTAAGCTTTTCCCTTTAAACAAAGTTACACCTTGTACAACCTCTGCATTGGAACAACTCCCCCGCTCTCAAGCGCAAATGAGAGAGAGGTTAAAGCCATACCCAATCTGAGCCACGGCAAAACAAAACGCATTTTTATTAGGGAATAAGCAAGAGACAGATAAGACATCTCATCAGTTCTGGCTGCTTTTTTCCCAGGCCCATAGTGTCTGGGGACAGGGGACAGCAGATAAAACAGCACCATTTGTAACTAACAGGATGATGGATGATGGTGGAAGAGAAAGGAAGGGGCATTAGCACATCAATGGTGGGCCTGTGACCCTCCCTCAAGAGATGCAAACCGACTTAATGAAATTTTAATTAGACAGCATGCAGCGCACTGTCACTGGGCCCCCACTCAGACCTTTCCACCAGCAGGCTGCCACTGGGACGAGGCCTCTCCTCCCTCATGGGAGTGGCAGAGCGGAGCTAATCATTCCAGGCTGGGAGAACTCACTGCCGCTCACAAACACGCCGGTCTGCTTCTTCAAGCAAAGGCTCTTCGGCGAGGGCCCGGACTGGAAGGGGACAGCAGCCAACTGCTTTCTTCGTGTCCTGTAAGCAGCTCCGTCCTGTCTGGGAGCCTGGAGGAATACACAGTGGGCTGGCCTGGCCCTGAAGGGTCACCCCTGTAGTTCAGCAAATGTCACACGGGGCTCTCCTCGGAGCTGCCACAGAACGTGGGCGAGACACTGACGCAGCCGAATCTTGAGTCCTTAGAAAGGTGATACCGGAGGAGGTAGGTCACGTCCCACTGTTTATTTTACTCCGGCCATTCCTGTCATGAGCGTCCAACAGGCGCCATTTTCTGTGGACCTTTTCCAAAGTAAAGGCATCGCCCTCTGAGGGCTGTAGCCAGAGCTCAACCTCTCATTGAAACAAAGGGTTCCATTCCACGTTTACCTGAAGTTATCAAAAATAATCCTGACATGAGCCAATCAGGAGTTTCGATGCTCTCTGATATTTCTGGGACTCACCTCCCAACAACATCCAACCCACTTACAAACAATTCAGCCACCATGCCCTGGGAGATGCTGTTCACCCCATTTTAAGCAAAAGCTTATCAGTTAATGCTTTAGACTACATGCATTTCCAGCCCCACCTCCCCACAAATACATTTTTTAGCAGGCTGGCCAGCAGTCCTGGCTCCCGCTGGGCCTGGGACCTGCTCCTGCTGCGGCTCTGCATTTAAAGTGTATTAGGAGCTGAGTTCTGGCTTGCACCGGGTCCCGGAGCTCAGCACTCCCTCATTTCACCCCTCCCTCCCCGGGACAGTGGCTGCTGCCTCTGTATCAGAGGCAGCAGCGCAGGACAACAGACAGCTGGTCCACGAGGGGATCTGGTTTTTAAATTGGCTCCCCTCGCAGACCAGCTCCCACCTGGCACTCCACTGGCTGCCAGCCCCACCCCCGGGGACTATAGAACAGGAGAATAACCAATACGAATGCATGAGGATAATCGACTATTCAATTAACCTACCCATAACTGAAGCTGCTTTTTGGACTTCTGATCCCTTGTCCTAGCTGCAAGCCCTCGCTTCCTCTCTGCAGTTCATTTTCTCTGTTCCATAGCATGCCATAGTGTCCAGTACAAGCACAAGGCTCAATTCTCCAACGCTGGCTTCATGGATAAAACAAAGAGCAGGTCACAAAAGCCTAATGCAATTTTGCTCCTTGTGAGAGAAATGAGGAAGGAACCATGCACGATGCAGAAGAGTCACATCATGTGATGCACCCTGAGAGCAGCCCCAATACCACGGTGATAGGTGTTGTCCAAGAACCTGAAGAGCATAGTCTGATTCCTGATAGAGTTACTTCTGCAGTCTGTTTCAATGAAAAGTAATGGCAAATGAATATTTCCAACTTTTCTTCACAACCTTTGACACAAGATGGACCCTAGTTATTGTTTGCTGATTAATGAAATGACCAAAAGGGGTAAACCAGATGAACATCGTGCTCTTGACTGAAACTTTCCATGATGCTCAAGCTCTAAGCACGCAGATGGATGGAAATAAGCCATCTGTGGAACTCACCACCACAAGATATTACTGAGGCAAAGAGTTCTTGATACAATTAACTAGAGGTACGATGAATAATAAAAGTATCAACGACAGTTGCATTAGGTAGGAAAGAAGTTTTAAAAGGACAAGCCAACCACTCGGTACCTAGATGAAAAAAAATGTTTCCCACTGTGCTGTTGCAGAATGGTCCACGATGGCGGTTTTACATCATCCTCAGTCATCTAGGACTGGCTGCTATTGGAGACGGGGCTAAGTGAGCCCCTGAGGACTTCACAGAAGAGATGGCTCACATGTTCCAAGCTCAGCACAGGTTTAAGTACTTTGCTCAGGGGAGACCTGGATCCAATTCAGAAATTCTGCGTTCCCATGGTCAGGGATCTGTTCCATTCAGTGGCGATAAGTCACAGAACTCGGGATGCCTATTGAAACATCATAAAAATCCGCAGCTAAGCAATATGCCTAGAGAGGAAGACACTGGGTTCAGAAATGCTGACATGACCCTCCAGCCTCCTGCCAACGCTGTCTGAGCATAATTAGGAATCAAAGTCACTGACAGCAGCCGCCAGGAAGAAGCTGCTCTGGTGCGAGGGTTCTCGTATTGAGGACTCAGCCCATTTGTTTGTTGACCATTCATGCCAAATCAAAGTCCTGATCCGGCAAGCTGCCGTTCACGAGTTCCCCCTGCATCAATGGAACGCTGCGCAAGTACGAGAGTCAGAGTCTTCTTATTTTTGTGCCAGGCGCTGTATAAACCCAGGACAAGACAGCCCCAGCCCCAAAGAACTTGCAAGCTAAATAGGAACACACCTGTTGGGATTTTTCAATGGGAGTTAGACAGATGGGCTCTTTGACAATAACATGGGGCACCTACCTGCACCATCAGAACCTACACACCTTTAAACCCCTGGCCCAGGGTAACCGGCTAAGATCACAAAGGGAATCAGCAGAAGTACTACAAGAGAAGCTACACAGCAAGAGTGGATTAGTTCCAGGCCAGGGCTGGCCCTACCATGAGGCGAACTGAGGCAGCTACCTCAGGCGCCAGACTGTGGAGGGAGGGGAGGCGCCACTAGGACCCAGAGTGGAGAAAATTGTGTCTGCTGCTGGTGCAGATGTAGGTAGCAGAGCAGTACCCTGAGAGGGGTAGAACAGGAAGAAGGCAGAACTGAGACCTTTCAAAGTTTTGGCCCATGCGAGGGGGCGGGGGGGTGTCATTTGAGCTCCCCGCCTCAGGTGCCAAAATGTTGTGGGCCGGCCCTGTTCCAGGCCAACCCCAAAAGGGTCCAAGAAGGAATTCCCCCCCCACACACACACACACCTTCCCTTGCATGGCTGTTTTCATACCATGCCCATCCTCTTGGTATCTGATCCACTGGCTAGGCGCATTATGAGGTTTGCTTGCTCAGGCTGCAGCAGAAGTCCATTGAATCCTGCTCAAGACAAGACCCCAGACTTCATCAGACCAGGGCTCTTCCTAGGGTAGGCAAATCCTCCATTCTCAGCCTGAATTCCCTTACTTTGTACTCACAGAGTGTTCAGCCTCTTCTAGATTCTTCAGGGGCAAACAGCCTCTGATTATTTTCAGGCTTTGGAAAGCCCCTGATGGCCAATGTATTTCCAGGTGAACTATCTATCTGGGAGGTGGGGGAAACAGACATTTGAAAGCAGTAAGGATTAGCTTCCAAACTGCAGCGCCTGACATAAGACATACCAGCCTCATGTCTCCATATGTGAAGTAGAAGATTTACCCAGTGTTGCCTGGGTCCTTGACTCAATTAACTTTTGGCGTTCGGAAGATAAAATGAAAGTGTCCCGGCTGCATTTGAATCTCTGCTCTGAGGTGGGGCAGGGGAGGAGGGGTTCAGGATGCAGGCTGCCCTGGGGAGAGAGAACTGTCCCAGCCCTCTCTCACCACAGCAGCTTAGAGCCAGGGGAGAAGCACCTCTCCATGGCAGCTGCAGCTCCAGCAGGCACAGCCTGGGGAAGGGTGCATGTCCCCCGGCTGGAGCAGGTCCAGGTCTGTCTGCCCCCTGTGCTCCCCAGCCAGAGTGAGAATGCAGCAAATTGGGCACTTCCCCTCACTCCCAGATGAAGGAGAAAGCCAGCAATGCTCCCATACAAATTGGGGAGGGAGGAAGAGAAGAGAGCTTCAGCTTCACCCTCCCTAAAGGGCACCTGGGGGGTGCTAATCTAGGGGCTGAGGCAGTCTTTGACAGGTGGAAGCACCCCCAGCCAGCCCCTTTTACCTGCCTGCTGAGTCTGTCTCTTTTCTGCATGGTTCTATGAGAAGGAACATGCACCGCTCTAAGGCTGTATATGTAAACCTGAACAGGTGGGGAAGGCCGCACTTCCTAGGGGGCTGATGGAGTTAAATTAAAAGGTACCCTAGATATTGCAGAGCTGCAAAAGTAATTATAGAGAAGGCAAAAAAGCGAGCAATTCCACGCAGACCAAAAGGCCCTCTTAAGAGAAGAAAGGCATGGTAATTAACCTCTAGGCACGATTCAAAGCAGCATTTGTAGGATGATTAACATAATCCCCCAAGTGCAAACACCCGCATTAACGATCATTTGCCGCGCTGAATGCTCCCCCTGCTCCCTTGCAAAATCAGCACATTTGAACAGGGAAATGTTTGAAATGCAGTATCTGCTTTGTTTGGGTACATCTCGGCAAGCGGGAGGAGAGGGCACGGGCCACCTTAGCAGTGGATTTTTCACAGGCCACATAGGCAGCAGAGGGTAAGAAGTATTATTACTCCCCATGTGCACATAAGGCACAGAGGTTAAGTGACTTGCCCAGGGTCACAAGCCTGTGGCAGAGAGGAACATGGAACACAGATCTCACAACCTACGCCAGTGCTTTGACCACTGAACCATCCTTCCTCTATTGGCCAGGCAGCCAACGCTGGTGATTTAAATCAGAGATTCTCAAGATTTTATTTTTTTTCTTTAAAGATCCAGTTCTCAGAGTCAAGTGGAAATGAGAATCTCAGCCTTCATGCAAAAATAATAAAAAAATCTAGCTCTCCAGATTCAGGGAAAAGTTTAAGCACATGACCTGAGTGAATTCTGAAGGTTCAAAAAGCAGAAAGAAAATTAAAAAACCACAGTGGCTTGAGATCAGGATAAATTTTTTTAAATAACCAATCTCATAGCTAGTTAAACCTTGACTCATGTTTGGGTTTTGGACCACTTCTTGTGGGTTTATACAGCCCAGACTGCTCCCTACAGTGGATTGCACAGGAAAGTCAAGGCAACCCTGTTTCTTGTGCAGGAGCTTCAGGGGGTAGCCGAGTTAGTCTGTTACAAAAAAAAAAAAACCAGCAAGCAAATGGTCTGGTAGCACTTTATAGACTAACAAAACATGTAGATGGTATCATGAGCTTTCGTGGGCACAGCCCACGCCTGCAGATGACCGGAATAGAAGGGGGGGGGGAGAAAGATGCTCTGTCGCCCAGACAGAGCATCTTTCTCTCTCCCCCCCCCTTCCCTCTCCTATTTATTTCGAGTTTTCTTATCCCCTAGTCATAACTCCGGTCATCTGCAGACGTGGGCTGTGCCCCTGAAAGCTCATGATCCCCTCTACATGTTTTGTTAGTCTATAAAGTGCTACCAGACCATTTGCTTGCTGGTTTTGTCTGTTTCTTGTGAAGATCGCAGTGATTCCCTTCTACCTGCTCGTACAACCAGTACAAAAGGCATCTGTGTGATGACTCGAAGCCAGCCGGAGGAAGTTCCCTTTCCTTCCACTGAAACAAACCGCATTGTGTGCGCGCTGTTCTTTATTAACCCCTCCGAAATATGTAATTGAGGTGACGGAAATGTAACCAAGACCTTGTGCACGCTGTCTCCCTACCCGAAACTGTGTGTTCAGAGCACAGATCCATTCAGGAAGCTCTGCGCCTTTGTAGTCTGTATTTCTTAAAAGGATATTCCAGCCCCAAAGCTCATAGCGGCATCGTGTAGGAACGAATCGCTATTGTGCTTCATTCTTATCTGTAAAGATACGGTATGGCCTGCAAGTGTTCGTCTGAATAAACATGCGTTTTAAAAACAGAATGACTTTTAAAGAACTACTTTACTGCACAAACACGAAGCATTATCGTTAGCCTGCTCTACCCTGCAGTAGGCAAATTGTGTACGTGTTCTTAATGACACTAGAGACCACTGACTGTTCAAACACACAATAGCCTGTGCAACTTTTGCTTCCTTAAAGTGATAACTGTTTGCTTCCATGACAGCCTGAGAAATTCAGCCACTAAATGCCCCATTGTGTCAAGCACAAGGCGTGACCTTCCCCCGATTCATCCCTGGTGTGGGATTCCAGCTACCGAGCAATGCTGGGCAGTTCAAAGCTCACAGTATTGGAAACGTAGCAAAATTAGAACCAGAGCCTCCACCATTACAAGCCAGGAATAAGCGGAAAGGAAACAAGACTGGGAATTAAGGAGGGGAATAAGCCGCCAGTTTGGCGCTAAACCCTTATTTTGGAAGCATTTCAAAGGGTGCATCTAGCGTAGAAAGCGCCTGTCACACAAAGACAGCAGAATAATCCCAGCTCTGCCAGCCAGAGAGCCTGTCCTGAATTCTAAGCAGAACCCAGGCCAGGTAACTTTTGTTTGGCAACAGCAAGAGATAGCGCCAAAACGGGCAGAAGGAGCAAAGAGGCACGAACTTCCCAGTACAGGGATAGATTTTCAGAGGTGTGGCACATTGACCGCTCCCACCCAAATCAACGCATGCAAAAGGCAATTTTACCCAGCCTCAGTTGGCAAAACCCTTGGTTGATGGGGCTGGTAAGACACAAAAGGTGCTGGTACCACCTGCCGTCTCCCCTGCACAGGTACCGTGGGAAGAACAAAAGTTTCAAGTGCACAAAAAGAAGTGTTCCATTTCTTTCCCCCATTTTCTCTCCCATTCGTAGGGCTACATTCGCCTGCAGCGTCTATATCTTATACCCAGTGGTATCCGGGTACCAGTGAGGTTCCCACCCGTGGCTGTAGGATTCAGAAGTTTAACCCTAAAGTTCTTGCAAAGAGATGGGCACCTCCATTCGCTCCGCGTGGGGCGAGCAGCACACACCAGATCGTCGCCTGAGGCCTGGGAGGAGATCAGATTCGAGAGCGTCCTGGTGGCCTGGCAGTAATCTGCCTCATCCCCCCCCGCTCGCTCACAGGAGCCATCACCGTGGAGAAGGCAACTGCCTTCAGGCTGGAGAGCGATCCTGCCTGTAGGTATGTCCAGTGCCCCCGGGCCGGCCCCACCAGGATCTGCTCCTGAAATAGACCCTGGTGGGGAAGCTAATGCTAATACTCGAACCGCCAGCCGGCCTAATTGGATTGAGATGTTCAGTGCAGCCCGGCTAATAGGCGCCGCGCTCTGTTGGGCTGGATCCTGACATTCGACTGACATTAGCAGCACCGGCTAATCCCGCCCTGGGAACGCTCCCTGGGCTCGGAGCCAGTCCGGTCCCCGCTGACACCCGTCCTGGCTCCCACGGGGACATTCCCGATTCCCACTGGGGAGCAGAGAGGAGGGCGCAGCACCCTTGGAGTCTGAAATCAGATTTGGACCAGCCCAGCACACCCTTGGCAGACTTCAGCTCCTCCGCCCCTTGTGTGCATTTGCTGGGCTGGGTATCCCCTGGGTGCAGCAGGACTGCTCCTAAACCCCCTCTGCCGCACAGCCCAGCCCCAAGGTGCAGCAGGGCTGCTCCTAAACCCCCTCTGCAGCACAGCCCAGCCCCCAAGGTGCAGCAGGGCTGCTCCTAAACCCCCTCTGCCGCACAGCCCAGCCCCAAGGTGCAGCAGGGCTGCTCCTAAACCCCCTCTGCAGCACAGCCCAGCTGCAGCAGGGCTGCTCCTAAACCCCCTCTGCCGCACAGCCCAGCCCCAAGATGCAGCAGGGCTGCTCCTAAACCCCCTCTGCAGCACAGCCCAGCCCCAAGGTGCAGCAGGGCTGCTCCTAAACCCCCTCTGCCGCACAGCCCAGCCCCAAGGTGCAGCAGGGCTGCTCCTAAACCCCCTCTGCCACACAGCCCAGCCCCAAGATGCAGCAGGGCTGCTCCTAAACCCCCTCTGCCGCACAGCCCAGCCCCAAGGTGCAGCAGGGCTGCTCCTAAACCCCCTCTGCCGCACAGCCCAGCCCCAAGATGCAGCAGGGCTGCTCCTAAACCCCCTCTGCCGCACAGCCCAGCCCCAAGGTGCAGCAGGGCTGCTCCTGTCAGACCCCCAGCACGTGGGGGGACGGTGCATTCCGAACCAGCCCCAAAGCCCCGGTGAGGAGGAGCAGCCGCCGCGCCCCCGCCGCCGCCCCGCCCCAGCCCCTCACCTGCCAGGCGCCGGAGGGGATCTGGCGGAACTCGCCCAGGCCCCCGAGGGCGGCGCAGCGGGCCCGGCGCCCCGGCGCCTCGGGGCAGGGCCACAGCAAGCCGAAGCTGAGCTCGTCCTGGGCCGGGTGCAGGCGCGGCCCCTTCACGATCCAGGCCGGGGAGAGGAAGCCGAAGCCGCAGGCGGCCACCAGGCAGGAGGACAGGAGGGCCCAGAAGCAGCCCACGCAGCTGAACATCCTCCGAGGCCGGGGCAGGGACCCCGCCGCCGGCCGCCCCAGCCCCGCCGCCCCGCCGCCGCCGCCCGCTTTCTCCTGCCGCTCCAGCAGCGCCTGCATGGGGAGGGGCGCAGCTCAGGGCCCCCCCGGGGCAGCCTCACGGCAGCATCCGAGCGGCGACCGCGGGCCCCCGGGCCGGTCCATGGGAGGCGCGGCCGCCGGGATCCGGCCGCCCACGTGGAGCCGCCGCTGAGGCCGGAGCCGCTCGGGACACCCCAGGCCGCGGCAGGGAGCGAGCGCGGCGGCTGTGCCGGCTGCGGGCAGGTGTCCCACTCCCGGGCCGCCTCCCCCGCGGTGGGCGGCTCCTCGGGCCCGGCCCCGTCACGTGGCGGGCGGTGAGAGAAGGGGCTGGGGGCGCGGAGCCTCCCCCCCGGCCCCCAGCGCAGGGAGCTGCCCGGGCTGCCACCCCCGCCGCAGCGCCAGCTCCCCCTCCCCCCCGCCGCAGGCGCGCCCGGAGCGCAGCGGGGTCCCTCCCGGGGTGGGGCGGGCTGCGGGGGGGCTGGCCCGGCTCCCTGTCCCCCGCGGGGCCCGGGCTCCCAGCAAGGGGGGAGCCGCCTCGCCCGAAGGGAGGGGAGCCCCCCGTTTTGAACTGCGCCCTTGGATGCAGACGGGGGCGCGGGCCAGTGGGCGGGGTGGCCGGGTGGGTGGGGAAGGGGGTTCTGTGCCCGGGCTGCGCTTCGCCTTGTACGCCCCAGCCCCCGGCTGCGGTAGCGCCCGGCGCCCTAGGCGTGCCCGGCTTGGAGGGGGGGGGGAATATACCGGGGCCTTTTCCCTGCCCGCGCTTATAGAGAACCCCACCACCCACTCGCCTCTAGCAGGACCGGCGCTGTCACCCCAGAGCCCCCCGCAAGCGAGCCGGGCTGCGGGATCCGTCTGAACGGGGGCGCGCTGCGCCCCCCACTTACCTGCGCCTCCCAGAACTTTCAGAGCGAGCAAATCGCCCGATTCGTGCTACATTCCCCAGCCAAACCGTAACTCCTCTATGTAAAGGGAACCACTTCTAGCCAGCACCTAGGAAGCAGCCTGCTATGTGCACCCAACTCCTTCTGCCTCTGGGTGGGGTCTCATCACCATCAACCTGTAGGTTCAAACCTGATAGATATATTGGCCTCCCCCCATCTGGGATGCTGGATGTCAGCCCACCCCATGCTAGGTAGGACAGGTGAAATTTTAGCTAAGGACAGCCAGGAGAAGCCCTTCTCTGATTGAAGAGGGCCATGGGTCTATAGTGGCTTCTCAGAATCTCAAGTCTCCTCCAAAAGATGGTCTCATGAGCCACACAACAGTCCCCTCTGCCCGAGTCAATGGCGTTCTGATTTACCCTTGTGATTCCCGGCTTTTCCTACCTGATGCTCAGGCCAATGGTATCCCCTGCTCGGTGGAAAAGGCTTGTTGGCTCCTGCTGCTTTGCCCTGTTCTTCCTCAGTGATAATTGCAGTGTTTAATTAATTAAGCACCTTGCATGCTCTATGGCACCATGTTGCTTTCTTAGTTAGCCTGGAATTTCTGGAAAACAGCAGATCTGAAAAGTTACCCTCAGGTTTGCCAGACCTCCAGGAATCACTTGACCGGACTGTCCATGTGTTTGAGGGCTACCCGAGGCTGCAGGGTGTTTTGCCCTTGCCCATCAACCGTGGGATGACTGGCTTCTCAAGTGGGCTCCCCATCTGAGTGACCTGGACTAGGCAAAGCTGTAGGCAGTTCTTTAACAACGCCTAATGTTAAATTTGCCTTGTGCAGCTTTGTCATAGAGTTAGTACATCCACCCTTCCCTAGGGGCAGGCCACACTTCAACAGTGGTGAGTAACCTGCAGCCCTCAGGGGTTCTATTTGCAGCTCCCCAGCTGACCTCTGGGGCACCAGAGCCCCACATTTACCTGCCCCACCCCCCAGCACTTTTGGAACAAGTAAATCACCTGAGTCACATTCCATCTCCACTCCTACCACTGCAGACAGCTGATTCCTGCTGCAAACAGCTGATTCCCAGCATTCCAGCTCTGGGAGGAAGGGGGAGGAATGGGAACAGCACAAATCTTGCTCAGACTTGCTCAGTCTGAAAGAGCTGGGAGGGAGTGGGGAGGAGCAGGTAAGTGCAGAGCTCCCCAGGGCTCAAGAGGCACATGGAAGAAGGGGGCAGAATGGGGGGGGGAGGCACAAGTGGAACCCCAGCAGGCTACAGATTACTGCAGCCCACTGAGATGAAGAAGGGTCACTCACACAACCTACCCACTATTCATGGTTGCCCATCCCTCTCTATAATTCCACACTTGGGTTTATCACCCAAGTCCCCAGCCTGGCCAGGTTGTCAGCATCAGTAGCAACACCCCATTCTCCCAGAGGGCAGTGCAGCTAGCAGCCAGAGTCAGTGACAGCAGGGGTACAGGTCCACCACCTCAGAAGGTGATGGTGGTCAGAATAAAGGGACCCAGCCCCACCCTCTTCATCAGGTCCCAACCCAGTGGCCTTCCTGTCAGTGGCAGGGAGCCCACCAAACCAAACCATTCCAATAAAGGCTGCCATTCCCCATAACATTCCTCTGGGTTCCTACCCAGCTCTCTCTGTTTCCCTTCCCAGCAGCATCCCAGACTGAGGCATCCCCACCACTCTCCTGCTGCCCGACATCAGTTTGACAGCTCCTTCTCCACCAGCAGTCCACCCAGACTGAGCTGCCCTACAGGCCTTTATACCTGGCCTCTAGCTGCAGCATGCCCAGAAGAGCTAAGGGGGCAGAGCCTTTCAGCTAAGAGAACAGGATTAACTCTTGCAGTCCCAGTGCGGGGGTGGTACATGCCGTCACAGGATTCCACATATCACTCATGGTAATGAACATGGGGGCCTTGCCCATTCAGTGTCAATGTAATATTTAGGGCCCTGTCCTATAAACCTAACTTCAGTGGGACTACACCCAGGAGCCAAGGGAACCATGCTGAGTAAGGCTTCCTCGGACTGGGTCCTTACATTTGGGGCAGCGACCTTCAAACTTCAGTTGCACAGCTGTGGCATTATAGATACAAGTGCATAATCATTATAATTGATGGCTTTGCCCAAGTAGTGCTTTGTATGTGGCGGAAAACTGAATTTCTAAACACATGGGCTTTCTTAAAAGTAATATTAACACTCTATGGACAATCTGAAGCGTCTGCTCCTATTACCCCACAGGTAATTTTACTCATGTGAGTACTTCCATTATCTTACATGGCTCTAAACCTGAAAGTAAAGTTCCACATGCATGTAAAGTGCTGGCAGGGTCAGGCCCCAGGGAACTGTCAGGCTTTATATACTTTGGGAGATGAAGTGCCTTGTCACTGACATTAGGGGGAAGATTTTCTGTGAAGAGAAAACCCCACAAGTGAATGAGTTTTCCTGACAACTATCATAGAATCATAGAATCATAGAACACTAGGACTGGAAGGGACCTCGAGAGGTCATCGAGTCCAGTCCCCTGCCCTCATGGCAGGACCAAATACTGTCTAGACCATCCCTGATAGACATTTATCTAACCTACTCTTAAATATCTCCACAGATGGAGTTTCCACAACCTCCCTGGGCAATTTATTCCAGTGTTTGACTACCCTGACAGTCAGGAACTTTTTCCTAAACCTCCCTTGCTGCAGTTTAAGCCCATTGCTTCTTGTTCTATCCTCAGAGGCCAAGATGAACAAGTTTTCTCCCTCCTCCTCATGACACCCTTTTAGATACCTGAAAACTGCTATCATGTCCCCCCTCAATCTTCTCTTTTCTAAACTAAACAAACCCAATTCTTTCAGCCTTCCTTCATAGGTCATATCCTTTAAATCGGCTTCTGTACCTAATGACTGGAAGGTAGCTAACGTGACACCAATATTTAAAAAGGGCTCTAGAGGTGATCCTGGCAATTACAGACCAGTAAGTCTAACTTCAGTACCGAGCAAATTAGTCGAAACAATAGTAAAGAATAAAATTGTCAGGCATGTAGAAGAACATAATTTGTTGGACAAAAGTCAACATGGCTTCTGTAAAGGGAAATCATGTCTTACTAATCTATTAGAGTTCTTTGAAGGGGTTAACGAACATGCAGATAAGGGGGATCCAGTAGATATAGTATACTTAGATTTTCAGAAAGCCTTTGACAAGGTCCCTCACCAAAGGTTCTTGTGTAAATTACATTGTCATGGGATAAGAGGGAAGGTCCTTTCATGGATTGAGAACTGGTTAAAAGACAGGAAACAAAGGGTAGGAATAAATGGTAAATTTTCAAAATGGAGAGGGGTAACTAGTGGTGTCCCCCAAGGGTCAGTCCTGGGACCAATCCTGTTCAACTTATTCATAAATGATCTGGAGAAAGGGGTAAGCAGCGAGGTGGTAAAGTTTGTGGATGATACTAAACTGTTTAAAATAGTCAAGACAGAAGCAGACTATGAATAACTTCAAAAAGATCTCACCAAACTGAGTGATTGGGCAACAAAATGGCAAATGAAATTTAATGTGGATAAGTGTAAAGTAATGCATGTTGGAAAAAACAACCCCAACTATACATACAGTATGATGGGGGCTAATTTGGCTACGACAAATCAGGAAAGAGATCTTGGAGTTATCGTGGATAGTTCTCTGTTAACTTCCACACAGTGTGCAGCGGCAGTCAAAAAGGCAAATAGGATGTTAGGAATTATTAAGAAAGGGATAGAAAATAAGACACAGAATATCTTATAGCCCCTGTATAAAACTATGGTACGCCCACATCTTGAATACTGTGTACAGATGTGGTCTCCTCACCTCAAAAAAGATATTTTAGCCTTAGAAAGGGTTCAGAAAAGGGAAACTAAAATGATTAGGGGTTTGGAACGGGTCCCATATGAAGAGAGGTTAAAGCGACTGGGACTTTTCAGTTTAGAAAAGAGGAGACTAAGGGGGGATATGATAGAGGTATATAAAATCATGAGTGGTGTGGAGAGGGCGGATAAAGAAAAGTTATTTATTAGTTCCCATAATAGAAGAACTAGAGGACACCAAATTAAATTAATGGGTAGCAGGTTTAAAACTAATAAAAGAAAGTTCTTCTTCACACAGCGCGTAGTCAACCTGGGGAACTCCTTGCCAGAGGAGGCTGTGAGGGCTAGGACTATAACAGAGTTTAAAGAGAAGCTAGATAATTTCATGGAGGTTAGGTCCATAAAAGGCTATTAGCCAGGGGATAGAAATGGTGTCCCTGGCCTCTGTTTGTCAGAGGCTGGAGAAGGATGGCAGGAGACAAATCGCTTGATCATTGTCTTCAGTCCACCCCCTCTGGGGCACCTGGTGCTGGCCACTGTCGGCAGACAGGCTACTGGGCTAGATGGACCTTTGGTCTGACCCAGTACGTCCGTTCTTATGTTCTAATGTTCTCTAGACCTTAAGTCATTAAGCATCTCTGCCATTGCCAAGTTTCCGGTTACTGTTTCTCCCTCCTCACTGACCAGTGGGCCTACCCTGTCCTTGGTCTTCCTCTTGCTTCTAATGTATTTATAAAACTATGGAATGCTATTAATGTCACCCACTTAATGATCTTAGGTGTCACATTCAGGCTATGCAGCATTTGTACCACGATAATATTAAAACTCTGTGACTTGCTATCCAGATGTACACAAATATCTGGATATCAGTTCCACACTGGGCCTGTCTTTCTCATATGTCTCCCCTCCCCTCTTAGCAGTCCACACCCCTTCCTAGTTTTGGTAATAGATATTACACTCCCTTGTTTAGCAAAAAGTTCTGACCATAGTTGACCCTGGATCATTCTGACTTAAATATAAAGGATTTCTTCACCTGCCTTCAGATATCAGTATGATTTTTTAACAACACGACAAACTAAACTGATATGTGTTTAGAAAGAGTGATAAATAAACACTGATCTTTCTCGCTGTGTTCAACCTGAGAGAAAAGCTGCAAAGCTGTGCCACCTGGTCTCAGAATTAATGGAGAACATCAAACATCACATCAGTGTACTTGTAGCGTCATTTAAACCGCAAAGCTGCAGTTGGAGTCAAGCAGGCATTCCCTTTTTCCCATGATGAATCCCGTTGAAATCGAGAGCGCACAGGTCCAGCTGCATATATTCAGTTGTAGAAAGGGGGCCTGAGACAGGGTGTCTACCCCACACCAGCCTACAAGAGTTCAAACAAGCTAGAGAGGTTGACTGGTAGGCTACCCTTGGTGTGGGCACAGATAACTAGGATACAGCCGACCCTGATAAAAGGGGAGCAGGGAAGGAGTCTCCTGTAAGGAGCCTGCGGGGGAAGGCTGGTTTCCGAGAAGGTGGCATAGCTAGCACTAGGAATGGCCTTGCTATGTCTCATAGGCTTGAGGCCCTGGGCAGAGGGAGCCAAAGTTGCTGGGGTTGTGGCCCAGGGAAGCAGGTGGTGGTAAAGTTAGAGGTGCAGCAGCAACAGACTGATGCTAACGGGTCCCTGGGTTGGGGCTTAGGGTAGGGGGTGGGCCTGCCCCCTCTTTACTCCCTACACTTGCCAGTGATGAAGATCAGGGCTGCCCTGACCCATATGCAGTTGCATGGGGCACCTGAAAATTTGGGGCACCACTGGGTCTTAATGTCCACCCACCCACCTCTTCCTATCCCTGTTCTGGGGCTCTGCTTCCTCCGGAGAGGACCTAGTTAACCATGACAAAGCCTGCCAGAGCTGTTTGCGCACACTGAACCTGTGAAAGAGCCATTCAGGTGGTAATGAAGCCATTTAACAGACGTGTGCCAACCCCAGGTCTATCCCGTCAGTTTCTTAATTGACTCTATTAGTCGACAGGCCCCCCTCAATAAAAATTTGCATTAAAAATATTTCATTGGTGTGTCGCTGAAGATTGTAAAATCGCAGCTCTAAACAATCACACACACACCCCGGCTGGAATGGGGCAGAGGGGCACCAGTTTAACAGGACTGCGCAGGGCCCCCATAAATCCGAAACACTTTGCTTCTGGAGTGAGAGGTGAGACTGAGAACAGCTGTGGGCCCCTGAGGGGTGTGGCAAGACGCGGGTTGCTGCTCCCCCCGGAGGGGCAATAGCACTGGGGCTCAAAGGAGACGCCGTGGATCGGGACTGACACAGGTGCAGACGGGGAGCAGAACAGGTGGTGAGGCATCGCTAGCAGAGGGAGCCCTGGCAGAGTTGAGGGGAGCTAATTCCCAGAACAACCAGCAGGAGGTGGTGTGGAGACCCCTGTGATAGGGCCACAGAGACTTAAGGGCAGTTACCAACATAAAATGAGATTTTTAAAAGCCTAACTGATTTAGAGGCAGACATGCTACTGCATTTCATTTGGCTTCATGCCCCTAAATCACTTGAGCATTTGTGAAAATTGCCGCCTCGCAGTTTCTATTGGATGTTACTGGAAGATGGTCATTTATCTTCCCTCTCTGCCTGTGAAAACTGCCTGCTTCCCACATGATAATTTCCTACATGAACATGCAAGCAGGGTAGAACTCAAAGTGATTGGGTTGGGGGGGTGGGAGAGGAGAGTTGATTTTTCAGAAAATAAAAGCTGGCCACCCCTGCATTTTTCCTCTGCAGAGTCATTCCGAATGTACCATTTTGTGAAGAACATTCAAACTCCTAATGAAGTTTCTGAAGTCCAGGATAGACTGAGCTTGTACTGTCAAACTTTCAGGCCACTCCTGCCTGGTCCCTTCATTTCAGTAACACGTAGCATTGCTTTCCATGAACTACAGGAGAAACTTGACCTTCCCCTTTGGAATCATGCCAGGCAAAAGCCCAGCTAAGTGGCATGGGTTGTTTAAAATGAATGGTTATCTCAGGCTGCTCTGATCAGGGCACAGGAAGCAGTGTCAGCCAGCAAGTAGGGCTGGAAACAACAAATGAACCAGATCATGGCAAGAAACTGATGTCTTGTTATGCCACAGTGCCCCTGGAGTGGATTTCAGGTCAGAGCTGCCTTAGGAAATTATAATCATTTGCCCAGGGAGAAATACTTCCCAAAGGCTTCAGTTTGCAGGGATGCCTTGTCCGATGACCTTTGCCCCCAGCATGTGGCTATAATTATATGGGTTTACAGGTTAGCATCTTCTTAATTTAAGCCCTTGGAGAATGAGGAAGGATTGCTCAGAGGGTCCTGGTGCAGGTTTTCTCCAGACACATGCACAATCGCTACCCAGCCCTGCTGCAGAAGGCTGGCCCAGACTGCAAAGATAGTTTAGTAGCTCTCAGATAAGGTGAGTAGCCCCCTCTGGTGGTCTGTAGTGAGGTTTCCTGGGCAGCTGAAAACCGGCCCCCTAGGTGTTCAGAAAGGGTGAGTTCCCAAGATGTGGAGAGTTGCCCCCCACCCTCAGAGCTGAGGTCACTAACCGCATCTGGGTCACAAGCCAGCAATATGCATGAGTCCCGTGTTGGAGTTTAGAATATCTGTGATTTTCTCCCATAATTTTCACTTTGCTTTTTTACTGTCTGAAGAATTAGTTGAGGAGCCAAAATAACACAAGGCCACCTGCCTTCCTGCTGGATTGGGGAAATACCCCAGTGTGAAGGGGCTCACCCTCTCATGAGCGCCCCTTTGTGGCCAAGGGCACATCCACAACGTCTCTGGCTCTGGGAGTGGAGGTGTCCCAGATGGCTTTTCTGGTCAGTCACCTGGGACCTGGCTTCTTCTTATCCCTCTTTTTGTAGCTTTTAGGGATTTGGGGGACCCAGCCTCACCCACTCCTCTGGGTCCTGGCCCAGGGACCCTGTAAGTAGCAGCTGCCCACTAACTGTCTCTGATATCTTGCTCCATGGGCCATTTCCCTGGATGGAGCAGCTGGATGAAGCTGCTCCATCCAGCCCTCTTTCTCAGGGTTTTAAAGTCAAGTTCTCACGGCACCCTGTCCAGGGTTCTGCAATTTGTTGTAGTCTATTACAGCTAGTCCCTGGGTTTCCACCAGGTCTGAAGTCCAGCTCACACTCAGAGCTGTCCAAGGTGCTGCTGTCCTCCTACTCAATCTCTAGGTCTGACTGCATCAAGCTCCAGTAAGGAACTGCCAGGAGCCAGCCCAACAGCTTCTTTTATATCAGCTTGCTGGGCCCTGATTGGCTGCAGCAGAAGCAGCCATTCTAGTTTCCCTGGAGGACCTATTTTCTGCTCTTCTCCCTGGGGTGGGGTGGGGTGCGGCAAGGCCTCCAGCCTCCAGCAGGGGGCTTTGGACCTAATCCACTCCATCACACTGGGAATGCCACATCTTGCATTATTGCTAACAGTCTCCCTGTTGCATTAAAAAAACGGTCTTTGAAAGAAACAGAAATACAAGGTGCCAGGATATTGGCTTTAAACTGAATGTCTCTGTGTAGGGATTTAATTAGCTACTGATGGCATCAAAATGCACAGTCCTAGGAGTAGCATTATGGTTCTGACATAAGGATCCACAGAAGATGGGAGGAATACAGAACATGGATGATATCTTGGAAACATAGATTTCAAGGGCAAGCGGTGTCTCATTTGTTATGGGACAAGACTGGCCCAAGGGATGTCTTTACAGTGGGACAGATCACTTCAGAATAGCCTGTGAGGAGCAATCTGCACTGAAGGGTAGGGGGTTGGGGAAAACATGTAAGCAGATCTAATAGACCCTTCCTATCTTTTATTTCAGGTATTCTCACTTCATCACTGTTGGAGATGAGCCACATCCACTCTGATTTGATTAGTCACACTCCCATCTCTGTATCCCTGCCTTTTCTGGTTTCTTTTCAGCATCCGAGGAAGTGAGCTGTGTCTTACAAACGCTTATGCCCTAACACCCTAATAAATGTGTTCATTTTTTAAAGTGCCACCTTGTTGTTTTTGCTGAAACAGAGTAACACAGGCTACCCCTCTAAAACCTCACAGGGGGAGCTGTGTTAGTCCGTAACTTTAAAAGCAACAAGTAGTCCTGTGGCACCTTGGAGACTAACAAAAAATATATATAGTATCATGAGCTTTTGTGGGTAAGACCCACTTCATCAGACCCACTTCATCAGATGAATTGCAGTAGAAATATCAGAATCCAACGTATAGATATAACAGCAAAAGAAGTACCTGTCAGTTGTAGGACTTGTGTTAATGAATCTAATTAAATGAGCTGGAGAACGGCTCTTGCACAAGAGGGAGTTTTTGCAAGAGGGTTAGGAGCAGTGCAAACTGCTCCTTCTTGCGCAAAAGCCCCTTGCGCAAAATGGTGGCTCATTAAGTATGCAAATGAGGCATGGCAATATTCATCACCACACCTCATTTGCATATGTTCTTGCACAAGAGAGCGCAATGTAGCCGCCGTAGCCCTAATGTTTTAACTGAGGCTCAGCATCATTCTTTATTAAGTCAACTCAGTTTTGCCTGGCTGGAATATGGAATACTTCCCTTCTTTGAAAGCCTCCATCTAACAGAGCAAGCAGCATAAACTCTCTCACTCCCATTAATACTAATGGACTGAGGTCATCCACATGTGACATTTGAAATTAATTTTGTATGTGGGTAGCCACCTGTTTTCCTGTAAATAACAATTCTAATCAAAGCCATTTTGATTTCACCCTGAAATCACTGCATACGCCAATGGCATCAGTCACCTCTTGTTAATCATACAGCTTTCCGGGCATCCTGCTGTACAGAATGAGGTATATTCTATTTTTTTCTGACATATTCTCTTTCAGTGGTATCCTAGATTCTCCGCTGTTCACGTTGTCATGGCCTTATTTTTCTCAACTCAGTTTGTTTTAAAAATAGTTTCTCTTCCAAGTTGGAAACACAAATACAAGGCATTCTGCTAGTGCTGGGAAATGAAATTGACTATACATGGAAAATGCACTGCTCAGTCCAGTTCCAGTGTCCCAAGCTGAGTGAAATGCAAAAAAATAAAGCAAGCAATTTGCCTGACCAAACACACGTAAGGTTTTTAAAAATGCTTGCTGATTTAATGAATAGTTAACAATATTATTAACACAGGTAAAGAAAATATTTGGAATCTATGATTTTTAAACTGATTTAAAAACTTTTTATCAATACTTTCCCTCTTGATCCTTATATATTTTGGAGCTACTACAGCCCTGATATTGCAAGCTGATCTATTCTGTTAGATCTTTATGAAGTCCCATTGAAATAAGGGGGTGCCACATGGGCTTGGTGGTCATCAGGTCACAGAATAGAGGCTCATAGACCAACACGGGGGCTATGTCTAGACTGCCCCCTCTTGCACAAAAAAATGCAAATGAGGCAAAGCGTGGAATATTGCCACACCTCATTTGCATAATTGATGAGGCTCCGTTTTTGTGCAAAAACCCCCTCTTGCACAAGAGCCATTCTTCCTGAAAAAAAAAGGAAAAATGCCTCTTGCGCAAAAAGGGAGCCTCATTAATTATGCAAATGAGGTATGGCGATATTCCACACTGCGCCTCGTTTGCATATTTTTTTGTGCAAGAGGGGGCAGTCTAGACATAGCCCATTTATATGAAACCTTGTGTTTTTGTGTGAGCTGATTTTAGGCTCAAGTGTCTGCATCTTCACTCCTGTGAATAACTCATAAGAACGTAAGAACGGCCATACTAGGTCAGAGCAAAGGTCCATCTAGCCCAGTAGCCTGTCTGCCGACAGTGGCCAATGCCAAATGCCCCAAAGGAAGTCAACAGAGCAGGTAACCATCAAGTGATCCCTCTCCTGTCACCCATTTCCAGCCCCTGACAAACAGATTCTAGGGACACCATTCCTACCCCTCCTGGCTGATAAGTATTGAAAACTCTATTGAAATCAACAACATTACTCTCATGAGTAAGATCCACAGGAGCTAGCCAATAGCATGCAGTGTTTCAGTATAACAGAATTTACCTGGTTCATTGCCTGACTTATGCAACACACTGGAAATCAAAGCTGACACTAGAAAAAATCTATAACCAGTATTTCTTCTTCTTTTTTTCTCATCACAGTAATTTGACAGAGCAGCTCAGCTTGGTTAATTTTCTGAGTATGAGCTATTTAGTGATCAACAATTTCTAGTTCCACATGATTAACTATGTCCAACCAGTACACCCCATTTAGATCCTATTCAAAATTAAAATGTATTTATCTCAATATGGAGAGGAGGCAAATTCACCACTCAGCTAGGAGTGAAAGAGATTTTATTTTCCTTTGAATACTAAGCAGACATGTTCCCCCCACCCCAGCCTCTCTGACGTTGGCTGAAGTCAACTTGCTGAAGTCAACTTTCAGCTGATTGTTCAATGAAGTTAACTGTCACATTTTCTGAAAGCACCAGTACCTTTTATGCGTCCAGGTTAGAGCTCCAGGGCCAAAGGCTGACGGCTTTCCTGTGGAGCAGAGCTTTTACTCTTCTGCAGATTCACAAGAGGGGTGGGGGGGGATTTCAATCATAGAAATGCCATAGAACTGCCATTATACAGGCCAAATGCACTCAGGATCTCATTAGTCCTCTAGAACCTCATCCAACCGCTCTCAGAGTCAATGAGAGACGTCCCATTGGATCTGTCCCTTAGACTACAGTGGCTACTATTGCCGCTGGCATATGACTTGAAGTAGAACACTTTTATTCAATGTGATGTAAATATTGCAACACGAATAAAGTTTGCAGGCCCAAATGTCCATTTTGGACATGGGAAAATCCTTAAGTAGAGGCTTGGAGGGTAGACCTTAGAAAAACACAAACATCTGTTCAACCCGTTTTGAGAGTTTTATAATTATTTATAATTAGCTCAAAAGTCCCCATAGGAAAAAGTATATTATAGTGTAGATGGCAAGCACAATTAATGGGAAGTAGAATAATAATAAAATAGTGATTCTTTGTATTCCAAGGCTACGTCTACACTGGCATGATTTTGCACAAATACTTTTAACGCAAAAGTTTTTGCGTTCAAGTATTTGCGGAAGAGAGCGTCTACACTGGCATGTGCTTTTGCGCGAGATGTGCTTTTGCACAAAAGCATCCGTGCCAGTGTAGACGCTCTCTTGCGCAAGAAAGCTCCGATGGCCATTTTAGCCATCGGGCTTTCTTGCACAAGAAATTAACGTTGCCTGTCTACACTGGCCTCTTGCGCAAGAATACTTGCGCAAGAGGGCTTATCCCTGAGCGGGAGCATCAGAGTATTTGCACAAGAAGCACTGATTTCCTACATTAGAACGTCAGTGTTCTTGTGCAAATACTTGCGGCCAGTGTAGACAGGTGGAAAGATTTTGGGCAAAAGCAGCCGCTTTTGTGCAAAATCTTGCCAATGTAGACACAGCCCAAGAGTGCTTAGAAGAGCTTACGGCTCTTTACCAAACATTAACAAATGCAACCCCATGTGAGAGGTTGGTGTTCTTATTGCAAGTTCTACAGATGGGGAAACTGAGGCACAGAGCAAGAAACTGTCTTACTCAAGATCCTGCAAGGTTAAAGAGTTCCCTGAATCAAACCTTATATAAAAACCACACTTCGGACCAGTTCAGTGCTATGCATTTCAGTAACCCAGAACAAGGAATAAACCACATGCATTAATGGCAGAAACCATCTCTAGAAACAAGTGAGGACAAGTGTTAGCTGCGAGTTTTCCAGTATACAGATCTCAAGGCTGATTTTTTTGTAAGACTCTTTATGCTACAGTGCATCTGTCAGATTTTTCCAGGATCATCCCGGGGAGAATCGGCACTTTGGGAGCTCAGCTTATAGGACGTTAAAAGCATCCTGAACTGTAAAACCATTATCGTGTTGTAAAGATGCATCACAGTGGGAGGAAGCTATGATATTTGGTGATGTCACTGCATCATGGTGTGCCAACATGGTGTCATTACTCCACAACGTAACTATCCTGGAATGCTGACACTGAAGAAGTTATATCTCCATCTCTGGAGATATTTAAGAGCAGGTTAGATAGACAACTATCAGGGATGGTCTAGATCAGGGGTGGGCAATAATTTTTGGTGGGGGGGGGGGGCCACTCCAAGATTTTGGTAAGTGGTCAAGGGCCACACTTTTCTGTGGAGGGGGTGCAAGGTTTAGGGTGGAGGTTGGGTGCAGAAGGATGCTCCGGGTAAGGGACTGGGGTGCAGGAGATGGCGTGAGGTCTCAGAGGGTGTTTGGGTGGAGGAGGGGGTTGTGACCTGGGCCAGGGGATTGGGGTATAGGGCCAGGGAGGGAGTGTGGGTGCAGGAGAGGATTCTGGCCTTGGGGAGGAGTGTAGGAGGCGGTATAGGGTCCGGGAGGGTGTTGTCACCTGGGGCAGAGGGTGCAGAGGGTTTGGATGGTGATCTGGGGGAGGAAGTTGGGGTTCAGGAGGGGTTGGGGTGCCAGAGGCAGGCGCTGGCTGGGAGGAGTTTATTTAAGTGTCTCCTGGCCGGCAGCCCCAGCCCACTTGAAAATGCAGGCTGCTCCCTCCACGTGGCTCTCAACTCTGCCTGGGGGGAGAGGCTAGCACTGCCCCAGACTCTCAGGCCAATCTCTCAGCTCTGATTGGCTGGCTGTTTCCAGCCAATAAAAGCCAAGAGATTGACTGAAGTCAGTTCTTAATGGCTGGTTGTTTCTGGCCAATAAAAGCTGAGGATTGGGCTGGGGTGGGGAGATCGCATGAAACCTCCCCCACCCTGCAGAGCTGAGAAACTCAGTGTCTATGTTAAATGCGGCAGCTGTGTGTGCCTGAGGGTCCTGGCAGGGTGGTCCGTGGGCCGGATCCTGTGGCGTGGTGGGCCGGATCCGATTTTGCCCAGCCCTGGTCTAGATGGTGCTTGGTCCTGCCGTGAGGGCAGGGGGACTGGACTCGATGACCTCTCAAGGTCCCTTCCAGTTCTAGTGTTCTATGATTCTATGATTCTAAGTTTGTCCCATCAGAAAACGCTATAAATAAATAAATAAATAAATAAATAATCATAAAAATTTAAAAAAATATCCTGGCATACAATATTTAATTGAAGAATCTCAATTTGCTTTAAAGATGCTAATTAATTAAACCTCACTGCTGGTGGGTTACATAAAAGATTCAGAAACATCTTTTCACTCATCTTTGATCTTTAGAGCGGGATGCAGCTCCTGATCAATGCCCCTCAGCGACTAATTATTGTCCTCTCCCAGCAGCTCATCCACCCGAAGCCATTGGCTGTCCGGGTCGCAGCTCATCCGCCATCTCCACAAGGGATCTGTCATTGGCCGCTTGACACAAGGATGAGGAAGAATGTTCCCCTCACCAGCCAAAGAATCTTCATCTGGCTACCTGCATGGTATTCAGCTGATTGGTCAAGATCAGAAACCAGGGTGCACCTACCACCATGTCCAAGCGGCTATGAGGAGGCAACCTGTTCTTCAATGTTGTTTGGACAATTTATGGACCGTCACAACATGGTGTCACTCCCTTGTGATCAGCAGACAGGACATTGCTTGTTACCAAAGATGGCATCAACAGCCGGTGGCAGGAACACTTCAGTCACCTGTTCAACCGTGATGCAACTGTCGATGACAGCATCTTCAATGTGTTCACCAGCTTACCTGTCCATGCTGATATGGCTTGTGAACTCTCCATCTATGAGATCTAAGTAGCCACAAAAAAATGGAAGACAACAAGGCCACAGGCACTGATGGAATCCCCACTGAGATATTCAAACAGAGAGGTCCATCCCTGATGTCGTGCCTATACTCCCTCATTCTGATAATCTGGAAAGAGGAAAACATACCCAGCGAGCTCAGGGATGTCATCATAGTGACTATCTTTAGGAAGGGTGACAGGATAGACTGTGGAAACTACTGAGGGATCTTCTTGCTCTCAACGGCAGGTAAAATTCTCGCCCAAGTCCTTCTGAACCGTCTCCTTCCACTAGCTAAAGAAGTCCTTCTGGAGTCACAATGCAGCGTCCGACCAGGGCGAGGAATGACTGATATGATCTTTTCTGCCTGCCTAATAAGAGAGAAATGTTGGGAGCAACGTCAGCCTCTGTATATGGCATTCTTTGATTTGATTAAAGCATTTGACTCCGTCAATTGCGAGACCCTCTGGAAGATCCTGGGACGCTTTGGTTGTCCACTAAAATTCATCAATATTATATGTCTCTTACACGACAACATGGAGGCCGTAATACTCAACAATGGCAACGCAACTGGACCAATTGACGTAAGAACTGGAGTCAAACAAGGGTGTGCGATAGCACTTATGTGATTTAATATCTTTTTGGCAGCCATGCTCCAGATTATCTTAGATAACCTCCCAGGCAGAGTTGAAATAACCTACAGGATGGATGGTAGCCTCTTCAGTCTGGGCCACTTCAGAGCCAAGACCAAGACCACAACAACATCAGCGGTAGAACTTCAGGACGCTGATGATACCCAGGTCAGTGCCACCTCAGAAGATGATCTCCAAGCAATCGTTGACATTTTTGTCATGGCCTACCACAGGTTGAGACTGACTCTCAAGGCACGAAAGACCAAAGTTCTCTTTCAGCCAACCACCCGCCATACTGTTATCCGAACCAACCATCACAGTGGACGATCAAGTGCTGGAGAATGTCAACAACTTCCTCTATCTCGGAAGCTATCTGTCCAGCCATGCTGACATTGACGAGATGAAATGCGCCATTGAATTTCCAGTGCCAGTGCGGCTTATGGACACTTACGGAGATGAGTCTTTGATGACCATGACATCAAGATGCAGACCAAGATCGATGTCTACAATGCTATAGTCATCCCAATGTTTCTATATGGAGCTGAAACCTGGACTCCCTATAGATGTCATATTAAAGATCTGGAGAAATTTCACCAAAGGTACCTGAGGGGAATATTGGGCATCACATGGCAGGACAGGCGGACCAACATTACTGTCCTCGCAGAGGCTGATTCCCACAGTATCGAGGCAATAATCACCCACAGGTGGCTACAATGGTCTCGTCATGTGGTCAGGATTTTCTACACTCAGCTGAGGACTGGGACGAGGTCTCGTGGTGGGCAGAGGAAGCACTACAGGGATGTCCTTAAGAACACCTTAGTAAAGTGCAACATTGATGCCGATACCTGGGAGAAGCAGGTGAAGGATCGGGTAACCTGGAGGACCACCATCAAGAATGGTACTCGACACTCTGAGATCATGAGATGTCTCCATGAAGATCAGAGAGCCCGACATAAGGAGCGTGCCCGGGCCCACATTAGCGTCGCCGGTGTCAGTGCTGCTGGAGATAGAGACCTCACGCGCATCCACTGCCAGAGAGTGTTCCTTGCCAGAATCGGCCTAATTTCTCATCTATGCATTCATCAGTTATAGGCATCCAAGGGGAAATCTTACTTGATTCGAACGATTCCAGAGAGAGAGAGAGATTGTCCTCTAACATTGTTTTTGTTAACATGTTTTGTGATGATCTTTGATACATTATTGTGCCCCAGAGACTGATTATAAATACCAAATTAAATTAGTTATTAACACGCAATACAAGAGGCTGATACTAGTCAAAATATGCAAATGGTGAGCAAATCTAGAAGAAAAACATGACCCTTAGCAAGTAACCCTACAAATCACAGCTCCTGGTAAACAAAGTTTGCAGGCACTTTCCATGATCAAGTATTTGTCTTTTTAAACATAGCCATTGTAAAGAGAAAACTAACAAAATCCTCCAGGCTGCTCCCTACACTTAGAGCTGTGTGCCCTTTAATTTCCAGCGGGCTTCATGTGGTTCAAAAGGTCTGCCTGTGCAGATCCAGGTAAGGATCGAGCTCTAGATTGTCCTACGCTCAGAGGCAGAGACATTGGGTGAAATCTGGGCTCCACAGAAGTCAATGACAAAACACTTATTGATTCCAGTGGGATCAAAACTTCGCCCACTGTTTGTATTTTTCTATAAGGAATTATGACATTACGTGACACATAAATATTGTAATAAAAATAATCACAATGACATTTTAAAATAAGCACTTTCATCCTAACCCTTCCTCATTGGGCCTACCAGTCTCCAGACAGCAATTATTTGGGATTTTTTATTATATACAGATTGAACCTCTCTAGTCCAGGGCTCTTTGGTCCAGCACCATCCGTGGTCTGACATTATTTTAGTTAGCCAGATGTCCTTAACCCAGTTATGGTGGGTGTGGCCAAATTTCCTGCAGTCTCATAAAGTTTGTTTACAGCCATCAGTCCTGGCTCTCAGTGTTCTGTGCTGTTATTTAGCTCTAATTTACCCCTACATGTCTTCTAAGAGCCCAGGAAGCAGTGGAAGTGTTGATGCTGCTGCTAGACAATATTGACCTCCCATGGTCTAGTAAATTCTCTGGTTTGATACCGGTCAGGCCCTGAGGGTGCCGGACTAGAGAGGTTTAACTTGTACCATGAATACTGCCACACTGTGCCTAGTTAAAAGCCAGGTACGTTTATGAGAAAGTGCATTCATTTCTTTGGATGCCTTTGATTTTATCTGTGTGATTAAAGTATGGTGCTGAGAGTCAAGGTTTCTTGGTTGAAATCTCCTCCTGCCCTACGTCAATGGCAAAACTCCCATTGACTTCAGTGGAGCGAGGACATCACTCGAGTTCTATGGCTGATCAAACTCTCTGATGTTCACTGCATTCATGAAATGGGCCTATAGTTCACCACAGGTGCAGCTCCATGGAAGATAGTGTAGCCCACATACTTAGTGGGTGCGGTGCGCTGTCCCACCTAGTGGCTCCTATACCACATACAGAGGGAATAATGAGTCCGCTTTACAGGCTTAGCTGAGAGCCAACTGGCTTTTGGCTCATGTGGTGGAGGCTCACGCACTGAACTCAAGAGGTCCCAGCTTTGGTGCCGCCTGTTGGCATTATATGGAAGCTTTTCCACCATGTGGTTCAACAGGCATAGCTATGGCTGTCTACTTGGATCAAGGGGTCCATTCTATGAAAAACAGGGGTGGCTGAAATAAACAAGGTATCACACTCAGATACCTGCCAGGCTGCTAATGTGGTCTCTTGAATGGATAAAGTTTGGGCATCATCTTGTGTCAGCAGGAAAGAGACCATCAGGGTTTGTAACAATGTAAGACTTTAGGCCCCAATCCTGCAAACACATAAATAGCACTTAACCTTATGCACTTTAAATAGTCTCATAGTCTACTCATAGTGTGATAATCAAAGCACATAAGTCTTTGCATTATGGGTGTTTTGCAAGGATAGAATAGCTTATCTTGGTGACAGATATTAGCAATGACTGAATCCAGAAGCTACTTTTTACACCTATAGTTGAGGTTTGGCAGAATCTCACCCCAGAGGCAGGCTGTTTTAGTTTGTATTATTGGGCTTTACACTTTCCTCTGAAGTAACTGATCCAAGCCACTGTTGGAAAGAGTTTATTGGGCTAAATGGGCAATGGATTTGATAGAGAATGGCAGTTTTTATGTTCCCGGGTTGTCAGAATTAGATTCTATTCTTCTCAGGGCAGAGAATTTCATTTTGTTTTCCCAACTGTTTGTAAAGGATTTGGTACATGTACAGCTCTTTAGAAATAATCATGGCAATGTTGTGTTCTTTGTGGTAGAGAAGTAATAATGTTTGATTGTCTGAAAGCAAAGAGGATTTTCTATTGAAGGTCCAGGAGACAGACCAACCCTTACAGTCACCGTCTGTGCAGCCTCACCATCACAAGTCAAAGTATCTCTAAGTCCCGGCTATGTCTAGGTAGGGTGGGATCTTTGATATTACTTCAGTGTGATGGTATCATGTGGCGAGAATAAGGATTTGCTCCGTTGTGATGTCACATGACAGTAGAATCGTCAACCCTAGGCAGAGGTGACCTATAAAGGGGTGGCGGGGGCATGATGGGTCATGTGACCCTCCCCTAGATTTTTCTCCTTGTACTAACATGCTGTGTAACATTGCTGAAGCTAGCTGCCCTCACTATGCCCCACCCCTGGCAGAGGTCGCTCCTCATTGCAGGATTGTCCTGGAGTCTTAGGATATAAAGATTATGTCATGTGATAGGAATAAGTCCAGCCACAACTGGCAACCCCACATGGCTGTGATGGTGTGTTGACATGGTACCATTGCCCATGTGAGTCATGTTTCAGTACCCTATGATGCAATTGTAACCACCTCCTGGTGGATTTGAAGTGGGACCTCTGGAGCTTAATGCAGGAGTCTCTACAGCTTGAGCTAAAAGCCAGCTGATTCTCAGCTTAGGCTGTAGGGCTCCCTGGTTCTGATCTCTGGCTGTCAGTGGTCTAAGTGCACAGTGGGTTACACGTGATACGACACCATGATGACATCACATCTCAGCATTATGACGTTTGGGCGTTACATCATGGGACCCTGATGTCCTGATGCAGCCTGTTGGTACATTGATGACGTCACAGCACCGCAAATACTGCATCATAAGGGCTGAGTTAGCCCCATTGGCCAAACTGACATTTTCCTTCCCGCCCCCCCGCCTTTAACATGGGAATTAAGCCCCCCTTCCTCATGTCTGCGGCTTACTGCCCTTATCCAATATGGCTGACCGGGCCTCACTCTCTCAGCAGCCTTCCGCCCTTACCCAAAATGGCTGCCAGCCCCCCCCCTTTGCCGGGGCATTTTGCCATTATCCAAGATGGCTACTGGCTCTGGGTCCCTTCGCCTTTCTCTAAGCGGGCTTCCCGTACTTAGCATGGCGGCCCGACGCCCGGGTAGCCATCTTGGGAGCGGGCACGAGGCCTCGGGCATTGCCGACCCGCGGTTTCCCGTGATGCTTCACGAGCTCCACCGCCCTCCCGCTCCTCTCCTCCGTTCCCCCGGAAGAGGGAGCCTGGCGGTGGCGGTTGTTGACAATATGGCGGCTGCTGGCGGCACCGCGGGAAGGAGAGGCGGCGGGAGAGGCGGCGGCAGGAGGAGGAAGGAGTCTCATTCATAGGAGCCCGGCCCGCTGCCCCCCCTTCCCCGGCACCATGTCCTTCTTCAGGCGGAAAGGTGAGGGCAGGGCCCGGCCCGGCAGCCTGGCAGCGCCGGGGGGGCGGAGGGCGGGAGGCCTGAGGAGGAAGAACATAGGGGGTAAAGCTGGCGGGAGGGAACATAACCTGGCGGCTGGGGGAAGGGACGGGCCTGGCATGGTGGTGGGGAGGGAATATTGGGGCAGGAGACCTGAGGAAGGGGAGGGACATTGGGGGCAGGAGGCCTGAGGAGGGGAAGAGGGATGGCTATTGGGGGCAGGAAGCCTGAAGGGGGAGGGACATTGGGGGCAGGAGGCCTGAAGGGGGAGGGACATTGGGGGCAGGAGGCCTGAGGAGGGGAGAGGGATGGCTATTGGGGGCAGGAAGCCTGAAGGGGGAGGGACATTGGGGGCAGGAAGCCTGAAGGGGGAGGGACATTGGGGGCAGGAGGCCTGAGGAGGGAAGAGGATGGCTATTGGGGGCAGGAAGCCTGAAGGGGGAGGGACATTGGGGGAGCAGGAAGCCTGAAGGGGGAGGGACATTGGGGGCAGGAGGCCTGAAGAGGGGAAAGAGGAGGGACATTGGGGGCAGGAGGCCTGAAGAGGGGGAAAGAGGAGGGACATTGAGGGGACAGGAGGCCTGAGGAAGGGGAAAGAGGAGGGACATTGGGGGACAGGAGGCCTGAGGAGGGGGAAGAGGGATGGCTATTGGGGGCAGGAAGCCTGAAGGGGGAGGGACATTGGGGCGCAGGAGGCCTGAAGAGGGGAAAGAGGAGGGACATTGAGGGGACAGGAGGCCTGAGGAAGGGGGAAAGAGGAGGGGCACTTGGGGGCAGGAGGCCTGAAGAGGGGGAATAAAGGTGTGGACACTGCAGGAGACAGGAGGGCTGAGGAGGGTGGAAGAGGAAGGGATATTGGGGGGGCAGGAGGCCTGAAGAGGGAGGGACATTGGGAGGCAGGAGGCTTGAGGAGGGGGGAAGAGGGAGGTACATTGGGGGAGCAGGAGGCCTGAAGAGGGAGGGACATTCGGGGCCAGGAGGCCTGAGGAGGGGGAATAAAGGCGTGGACACTGCTGGAGACAGGAGGCCTGAGGATATGGATGGCTTAGGTACCAGGGAGGAAGCTGCTCTTTCTTGGGGGCATGTAGATATGTGGGACCCAAGCCTTTTTGCCCTTTGGGGTGGAAAGGAGGAGGCAGGACCTTGGACAGGGGCTTGTGGAGTTGGGCCCCATTTCTTCCATACAGCCAGTCTGCCAATGGTCTGCACATTCTGTCCTCTCTGGACACCCATTTCTTCTCCGAATTCATGTAACCAGGGACAGTATATGATATTGTCTTTGAAGAAGACTTAAAAACTATTAAGCTTCTTATTAAGCATTTTGTTGAAGCTTGTAATGCAAACAACCCTCAAATAAGAGAATAAAAAACACCACCACCTGCCTGACATCACTGATTCTAGCTCCAAATGAGTAGGACCTGTCAGCTCTGCTTTCAGTAAACCCTCCACCCCACCAATAAAAAATCATGGTTTGGGGTGTTATGATGGATTTAAACTCCTTTGTTTTATCCTGGCTTCTGCCTCAGAGTGAGATGTCTGCTGCTATTTCTCTTTGCCCTGTAACAAGGATCTTGCTGTGACCTCAGGAAATCTGTGTACTTTGTAACAGATCCTGGTTGTAAACTTTGGTGATGCAGCTAGCAGTTTTATTCACTGGAATGGTTCTCAGAATACTTTTAACTAGCAAGGTCTGAGTTTGCATTATCATATTCAGTAATTCTTAAGGAAAGCATGGTTTAACAGCTGTAAAACATAACTATTACATGTTGCATATTTCTTGTTTCCTAGTTAAGTGGACTAATGCAAATAAAAGTTTGCATTAGCCCATTCCATCTTGTTACATTTTACCAAATTAAAATAACACTTGCATGATCGTGTAAAATGTAGTATATTAGCTAATTGTATTGTGGTAGTATCCTAAAACCCCAAGCACAATGAGCGTCCATTGTGTTAAATGTGGACAAAAGCACAAATGGTCAGTCTTTGTCCCAAAGAGCTTATTTGTTGTTATACAGAAGTTACATAGTATAACTCAGATATTAATATTTTAAAAATCCTAGTTTCCTAATTCCTCACTTAGTGCAATGAGTACAAGTAATCATTGAGTTAATGGTTGAGATTTTGTTGCTGAATTGGTTTTAAGTCACTTGAAACACGGAGGGTGGGGTTTGTGTTTTTTTTAACATGGATGCTAAATTCCTCAGTTCATAATCAGTCTCTAGAGAAGTTACATCACCCAGGAAATGTCACTAACCCTTGCTGTGTTAAGAAAAATGAGGTAAAGAAACTAAGTATTATTTTTCATTACTTGAAATAAATGTCATTCTGAGTTTTACAATATAAGCCATTCTATATAATTTCATTTACAAAAGATGAATCACTTAAAGACAAAGGATAAAACTTTACTTTTACCTGGACTTAATATGTTGCATTTTCAGTTCAAAATATACAATCAGAGATGCTTATATTTTGACTGGGTAAAAATATTTTCATCATGCTATTAGTATTTGGGGACTAATGTCTGATCCTGAATGGTGCCAAGAACTCAGCTCCTATGGGAGCTCATTATGTACTTCCTAGAATTCCTTGAGTTCAGTAGCTTTCTATAACAGGCTATTTTTCAATCTGCAGAGTCTTCAACGTTTAACTGTTTTTTCCGATTAGTCAGTAAATGTGTCCAGTAGTTGACCCAAAAATGCAGGTATAAGAATGATGACTGAAAATGGCTAATAGACAAAATAGGTTGGCCAGCTCTCCCAATCTGACAGACCAGACGCCCTTTATGGCAATGGCATTTAGTCAAGGATAGTTGGCAACACTAAGCCAGAAGGTAACAAAGACGATTAGAAATTACATGACTTAAAATACAGGATTTTAAAAGCAGAATATGTTTGACTTTTTCCAAGTCAATTTTATAGTATTACCATTTCCTTGTTCTTTGAAAATAAAATAATCCTGTTGCCATTAGTAGTCTGAATCATTATAAAATGAATGTTGTTTAACACTAATAATTTTCACAGGCTAGATTTTTTTTAAATGGAAATCACTTCCACATTTGAAAGTTAATGCAGATGTTTTAGTTTGTGTTAGACAGTGTATGTGAAAATAAGTCTTGTCAACCTGTGATAATACTGTAGTTCAAGCAGCAATACTATCATTCCTTCAAGAGCTTCTACAACAGTTCAGGGGCTGATATGAGTCTCTTGTAAAGTGTCTTATTATGGAAAAATGGAGACACACTGCATTTTTTGTTTTGTTTTGGGAGAGTGAGAAGATAGCAGCATTCATTGGCGGGATTCATATTTTTCACCTAAGACTGGAAGTACTTGACACTTTTTATAAGATTTCAAGGCTAAAATAGCAGCACTAATTCCCTCGTTGAGGATTAATGTGGTAGTCCTGGAAAAATAGTTTTAACCCCCACTTTTCGTGGGAGAAGTTCCAGAGATGCTATGCAGTCAGTCCACTGTGGACTTTGCTGTGGCATCAATTATTACAGAGAAGGTGCTCAAATACCATAGTTATGGGCAACAGCATGAAATCCTAATATAGATCAGCTATGAGGTACTGGTCAGATACAAAATGTTCTCAACTCTGCACACTGAAATATTTTTGTATGCAGTTATTTTTATTTAGGTTCTTGTATGAAATAACAATAAAGGGAATCGTGAACAGGTACTCTGTCTTGATAAACGGCTATGGAAACAAGTTAAATCCAGCAAAGATATTCTTACAGGAAGAATACTCAAATGTAAAATAGAGGGATACTGGTTTTGATAGTACTATGACTCAAGGGGTCTGAGATAACTGTTTACATCCCTAATTATAATCAATAAACTGGTTACCTGGTAAGCATCACCGTTACTAGGTAATGCTTATCAGGTACAGTACCTGGTAACCGGTACCCCAGCAATAGCCCCCTGCCAGTACTCATTGGTTAACCATGTACATGGTTACACTTTCACATCTCTAATGTCCACTTAACGTGGGTGTGGCTATGTTTCCTGTGGTCCCACAAAGTTTGTTTACAGCCACAGGCCTGACTCTGTGTTTTGTGCTGTTATTTAGCTCTAATTTATCCCAAAGGTCTTCTAAGAGCCCAATAAGCAGTGGAAATGCTGCGGTAATGCTGCTACACAATATTACCTCCTGTGGTTAGGCAAATTCCCTGATTTGACACGGGTCGGTCCCGAGGGTGCTGGACTAGAGAGGTTCAATATCTACTAGAATACTTAGGCATCCCGAGTCACCACTTAAAAGGTGACAATTTGAACTACAAGTTGTATTACAGAATAGTAAGGTAAGAACACACACTACACATGATCTTAGCCTTCAAGAGGATTAAAGAATAACAACTTACCTTTACAGAGAAGTTGGCATGGAAGAACAATTACCAGTTTTTAGTTAAAGCAATTAGACAACAGAAGACAAGGGAAACTGTTGCTAGAAATAGCTGAGACTGGAGCAAGTATTGGGAATGTTTTAGGGAGAATGAGAATTATGGTACTTTGATGCAGTGTAACAAATTACATGTTAAATATTACTGAGGTAGAAGAGAGACGTATTGATTTGCCAGACAATTTTTATCTGGATAATAATGTTCAATAGTCTATGTAAAATGTAGTTATTTTAAATATTTTAATATCTGCAACCATGTATAAATAGAGGGTCTACATAAAAAGTGGAAAACAAAAATTTAAAGTTGTTTAATCAAGGTTTGAATTACTCTATTCCAAAATGAAAGTGCTAAACACTTTCATAAATATAAAATGCTGAGTTGCCAATTCATGGGTCTGTGTTATTTATACTTTCCATTCTAATGGCTGTCAGACTTATAATGCTGCATTGACTGTTGTGCAGAACAATTATATAACTGGAGATGGAAATGCCTGTCTAAAGTATTTAAATATGGAGAAAGAGCTTTTTAAAAATGTGTTCATATTTTGCAATCTAAATACTTGATTCTGGTAGTTATAATTTGTATAGATTGTACTTGGAAGATTTTCAAGGCCAGTGTTCCATGAGTGAACTATTTGTATGTAATTTTTTCAGCCTGAAAAGGCCAAATAAGATTTCACTGTAAATTTTATCTTGTGAATAATTATTTAAATATTTAATTGGACAGAACTAAAAGTTATAAGCATGTTTTCAAAATCCTGACTCCTTTTTAATTTTGAGTCTTAATTATTTTGGTTACAGGAAGCCCTCCGCATTTGTGGGGGATATGTTCTGGAGATAGTTGCAAATGCCGAAATCCGTGAATACGGAGTGGGATGGGGTGGGGGTTTTCACAACAAAAAACAGACTTATTGTCCGAAATGAGTGTTTTATTGCCTGCTGTTTCACAGTCAACAAACAATTTTAACTTCAAAGCAGTAGATTTCCAGCCAAACTCAAACACAAAGATAATATTGTATGGTCATCAAACAACTTCAGCTTCAAAAGTAATCACTCACAACAGTTCTTTGAACTTGCTTCCTGCAAATCTTACTGTTCCTCTAGGATGGGAAGATTAACGGGGTGGGTTTGCAAAGGAACATTGTGATGGGAAACTGCGAGGGATAATCCTGTGTTACTTTATGGTCTGCTAACACAGATTCCCCTGTTAACTTCACATTATGTAAACTTTACCTCTTTAAATTTGTCAAACCACCCCTTGCTTGCGGTGAATGACACTGCACTATCAGGATGTTCCCTCCTCACCATCTGATGCTTGTGCAAAATGCTTCCACAAGCAAAAAACCTTTTCTCAAATTACAGCACCATTCACAGGTGCTCATTTCTGTGTCATGTCTTTAATCCATATGCTTATTGCCTTTTCCAATTTTTTTTTTCAATTTTGGGGTCACAACTCACACATGACACCTTCGCATAAGCTGGTGCACTTGCAGAAACAGTCCCTTATATTTTTGTCCTTTTAAAAAATATAACACACATTAGACTCGTTAATGCCGTACATTCTCGCTAGTGAGGCCGCACTACAACCGCTTGCAAGCTTATCCAATAATTCAACTTTCTGCCTAAAAGTAATCAACTTTTTTCCTCTTCTTAGCTTCTTGATCACTGTCTGCATCACTTGCTTTCCTTTTTGGTGCCATAATTAAGGTTAGGTGTTACTTTAGGCGTTTGTGATCCCAAAGAGCATATAACCTAAATGTTCACCTAAATGCCAAAGGATGTTTTAAATTATATGAAACATAAGTTAAATGAGATTTAAACCATTCTTTTTTTCTTGCTAACCACGCCAATTACATCTGAACTTTGTGTAAATGATTCCTAACTTGACAGAAAGCAGCTGTGAAATCTGACATCCACCACAATCAAAGCCAAATCTCCTAACTGTTTTAATAAGTCAGCGCTGTAATAAGGCTGCAGGTGATGGATGTGCAAATATCCAAATGTTAGATTTAGATAGTACCATCTGTGAATTGTTAGCGTATGGGGTGAAGGAGAAATGATTGAGGTACTCTTTGAGATCTCTGAATTCCCACAAATTTGCCATATACTTTAACTAAGAGTACTATGTTGGTAGAAACTTAATACTCTTTTGGGCAGTAATGCAAACTGCAGGAAAGAAATCGGTGAAGAAATTACTTGACTAGATGAGGAAGCTTTTCTTGCATGTGCTCTAGGTGAAACAGCATGCAGGTTCCTTTTCTTCTTCTACGCTTTTTGTATTCTGTAGATAGGGATCACCAATCCTAGACAATCACCTTGTCCCATGCATGAATGCAGGGGTCAAATTAAAGTTGGTGATGGTATCTCAAGTGAAGATGCACTAAGTTTCTAGTATTTGGGGTTTTTTTAAATAACCATGTTGGGGAGGGTGGTAAATTATTAATTCCCTCTAAATAAACTCAAACCAGTGCTTTCTATTTCTCAGTTAAGCTTAAAAATGAAAAGGCAGTGGTGAACTCTGTCTGTACATCAGTGGCAGGATATGGCCCCCCAAATAAATGGATGCTTAAATATAATCAAAGAGCTCCAACAGTACCTTAGCAAATGCACAGGTCCTTACAGTAGTATAAAATGCAGGTTTTTCTGCCTTTGGCAATGAGAGGCTTTCATTTCTGTTAAGACTGGCTCAATGTCTGCAAGTAGATTGACCTCTTTTGCTTTGCCACGGAGATCAAATAAGCCTTAATCACCAAATAATTCTGTTATTAAGTTTATTAGATTTTTGAACAGAAGTCATATTCCTGGGATTGTTCCTCAGTGGAATGTTTCTTGTTCCTCAGCAGCGAGAAGGGAGATTGAGGTTTGCCATTCTTAATTGGTGGCATTCCTGTTTGAATAGAGCCACGAGAACTGAAGAATGGAAATCTTCCATGCACTTGTTGTATACCACAACTAACTTTGAGATAACTTTTATGTTAGAGTTTGTGACTTATACTATAGTGTGCAAAATGTGCACCATGCAGTGTTTATGCATGAAATGCCCACACAAAGCATCATTGATTACTAGTGTTTTTTGCAGTGGTGCAAAGTGCATGATCTTGTGAATGCTGGAAGTCTAGATGGCACCCTTAGCTTAGTAAAGAAGGTGCTACCTTCTGATCAGAGACTGTTTTGAGGACAGGCATAAAAGCTTCTGTGCAGTGAATGCAATTAGTCTAAAGTTCCCAAACTGGTCCACAAAGTGGTGGTTGCTCCTGGAAAGCTGGTTTGTCACAAGGTACTGACTTCTATTCATTTCCGCTGCTACACTGAAAATATTTAATGTGTATTAATGCCATATAAGCAACTGATGTAGCTACTACGAGGTAAGATTAGATGATTGAAAAATGAGTTCACTATGGGCATGTGTCTACCTGAAGACATTCAGGAAAACTAACATGAATCAGCTAGAGAAGTGTGAAATTAAAGCATGTTTAAATCTCCATGTGGATGCTCTGAGGAGAAAGATTCAGTTAGTGAACTACAGCAGCTCTACTCCCAATTGAGCGTATTCACATGAGGGCATAACATGCATTAATTTCACATTGTTGGTTCACCTTAAGTTTCCTGAGTGAAGAGTTCTGTGTAGCTCAAAACTTATCACTCTCACTAGCAGAAGTTGATCCAATCATGAATGTTTTATAGTTCCTGATTTAACAACCTTCATGGTTACATGAAAGCTCCCGTTAAGCCAGTGTGCCAGCTCCCAGGAAGCCGTCCTCCCCCCTCCAGCCACACTGCTTTCTCTGTATCAGAGGCAGAGGCACAGAGGGACAGGTGAGAGCTTAAAAGCTGGGTCCTTGTGTGCACCGGCTCCTGGGGAACCGCCTGCGCACCCCGTCCCCTCCCACTGGTTACTTGGTTATTTAAACACATCTTAACATCCGTAGAATGCATACTGTGTATTAGAGGGCTATAATGACAATTCCAAGAAAACTAAGTAGTGAAGGCATTCTCTTTTGAGTTTTGTTTACCATACCTTTGAAGATAGAATATTTCTAAGTTTTTAAACCTGGTGAGTAATTTTTTTATTCTAAAAATTTCACATACTTTCTTGAAAACAGCAAATATATATTAAAATAAAAAGCTTATTTACTACTTTTATTACCAACAAATCCCTGAGTTTGAGATTTTATAACTTTTAACTCCTTCCTTTTATATATTACAGTGAAAGGCAAAGAACAAGAGAAGACCACAGATGTGAAAGCAATTAAAAGTAAGCTCAAGATTTACTGAACTTTATGGAAAGACAATACAATCCACAACACTGCCATATTTTTATACCCATTTGCTCATTTCCTTATCACTAAAGAGGAATGTACCTTGTACTTTTTTTTTAAGGCTAATTTGTCTCCAGGTGGCCTATAGTAATTTGAAAACTAATCTTTCCTGATAATGACCATCTTACCTGGTCTGGAAGCATGGAGAGTTATTTAATTGTTTTTTGGGGTTTTATTTCAAAGTGATGATAAAACTCAATACATATCCAATCACCTTGCAAATGGCAATTATTGCTTATCGGCAGGAGATTGCTCTCTGAGGTATTTTGGGTGCTTTTTCTGGTATGTAATTTATTTTTCTGTTTTGATAATGTGACCGCTTTGCATTGCCTAATGCAAAGATCAGGAGGCCAGGGTTCTGATCTTGCTTTTACTAGTGTAAATTGAATTACAGAATTACTCCATATTTAAGTCTGGAGTGACTTCACATTTACACCAGTGGAGTGGAGATCCAAATCTTGTTTAGAAAGAGCAGACCCTAACAGTACATTAAATAGTATAGAAATTTTGGAGTCATTACACGACTTAATATAGAAAATCTTCCTTGATTTGTTGACAGCACTTTGTATAGCCTATTAAACCATGGAAAAACAACAAATTTATTTTTTCAGTTTAAACATGTTCACTTTTTAGTTATCGCTACTATAATTGAGCTGCTTTTATGTGCCTTAAATATAACTTTATTTCAGTACTTTGTAAAGTGTTATCTGGGTTTTAAGAAAAATATACAAGCATTCGATTTATTTTTGAAGCAAAATCATCCTAATCAAGTTAACAGGATGCCCTACAATTATTAGTCATGACTACTTATTAGTTCAAGCAAATTGCTCAACACAGGCTATGGCATGACAACTGTGAAAATTAAAATAAAACTTCAAATACAATACAGTTTATTACAGAACAAGAACTTCTAATGTTGAGCAAAATGGGAGCAGCTTCCTTGTTTGGCAGAGGTTAGAGATTTAATGCTGTCTAGAAATTCTAGAATAGGTATTTCATCCTTAGAGTTCATTAATCTTCAGTTCTGCTTATTATAAAGCTAGGAGCCTTAAATCTAAATCAGAAAGATTAAATCATTATAAAATGGGTCTTTCTTTCTGTACATTGTTATCCAGCAAATAATCTTCAGTTGCCGTGGTCAGCCAAACAACTGGCTTCTTTCCACAAGGTTGGAAGAGCATATTTCCCGTTCCTGTCTGCAATTCATACCAAAGGCTTCTTGGAGAATAACAAGCAGCATTTTAGTCCCAACTATTTCAATTCAAGGACAACCTCCATGTATCTTACAAATTATCTCCAATGACTGCTTGCCAGAAACAAGTCCTGTGTTCAGGTTTATTCAGTCATGCACATTCAAACAAGTGGAAAGGGAGACTATATTTACCCAAAGTTATAGATTAGACCAGGGCTATTCAACTTTGGAAGCCCCAGGGGCCACAATGATACAGCACATGCCGAGGGCTGCAACTTAAGTGTGGTTGCATATGCATGCAAATATATATGCAAATAGCTTCTTTCACACTGACGGGCAAGACTGTACAACACGCAGGCCCCATTTAAGTTAGTTCTGCTATTAATAAAATGCAATATTTACCCAGTTTCCACCTACCTGACAGCACTTTTAATGAGCAATGACAGTCCAGGAATTTAACTGCTAAAAGGCATATCAAGAGAAGACCATTATATTGACTCGCCGTTGTGGAGTGTGTTCACATTGGAGGCCATATTCAAAGGATCCCACCCACAGGCTGCATGTTGAGCCCTGCGTAAACCCAACTTGCACCGTGGGCCACATTCAAATGGGCTGGGGGCTGCATGTTGTGTACTCTGGATTAGACCGTAGTGTCTACGTATCTAATTTAGCTGAACAAAACCGTGCAGCCATAGATTAAAAGTACAGGAAACAAACTGCAAATTCTCAGTGGGTAATTGATAATTAAGTGAACAAGATAAAATCTAACCTCTAGTGTTCTTGCATCTAAAAAAAGGGCCATCAGAACAAAACAGGATGTCCTATTTAGGTTAGGAGATCAGCTCATGGTACCATTGAGTCTAAGACTACTGTTGCTGTGGCATTTAAGTTTAATTCCCAGTCTGTATGTGTCATTAGATATTGCAAATATAAAAGAGATGTAAAGAATTAAAGCAATTGAAACAAGTTTTCTTGACACATCAGTAAAAGCCATTGTTATGTAATAAGGGAGGTGGATCTCTTTGCATGGCATCCTAGTCAAACTTTGTATCCATGAAATCTCCAAAATGAATCTTGGCACATTGTTGCCTCCTGTTTTCTGTTTCCACTTAAGCAGCAGAAGATTTTTATTGTTATGACAGACATTTTTTTCTTCTGAGGAAACTAGCCTCTGTCTCATTTCTCTTCAAATTCAAGCAGCCAGTATGATCCTTATCAGAATACTGCTGCAACAGATTTATACATTAATACTTACAGTCACAGCGTCAGATGAGCTTTTCATTGTTTCCTTTGCTCATGGGAGTAACATTTGTTGTGTAAATTTAAACATAGAGTCCATGTTATCTATTGAACAAATGTGATATAGGAGAATGGGTACTGCTGCAATTGGGCTTAAGTGATCTTATAATTGGTGTGAAGAACCCACTTATTTCTAGTATCCCTGCATTGGTCAGACTATTAAGCAGAGACTGACATGTACACTACACATGGCATGTTTGTAATAAGAATGTAGTTGAACTAACACTGTAACTCAGCTCATAGTACTTAGCATGGGATACTATGTAGAAAAGTTTGCACATTTTTTTCCTTTTAATCTTTGTTTTGGTTCCAGCTGCAATACCACCGCATTCCCCTCAAAGAAGCACTAGAAATCATGCCTTGCTGGAGGCTGCAGGACCAAGCCATGTGGCAATTAATGCCATCTCCGCCAACATGGACTCTTTTTCTCGCAGTCGAACAGCTGCTCTTAAGAAACAGCCAAGTCACATGGAGGCTGCACATTTTGGAGATCTAGGTAAGACACAAGACTAGTATCTAAGTTACATTACATAGGTCAAAATAACATGGGCTAGCCAGTCAGTATAAAGCATACTGATTACCTGTTAGGATCAAAGGGAAATGTGTCCTGTTTGATAGTTATTTGCAGTTAAGTATATTGTGAAAGTCTTGCACCTTCCTGTAAAACCCTATTGATGGCACCGTCAAAGAGGTTAACCCACTAGATGGGGTATGGTCTGTTCCAGTATGACCCCTCCTATATTCCTCCATTGTAGGTTCCCTCTGTGAGTATGTTACCTCCATGTATATTGTTAATTTATCTCTAGGCTTAATACATGTGTAAATATTAAATTCCAATTTGCTCACTTTACTTTTTCTGTTTAGAGCTCTTTTCATCACCAGTGGGCTCTCTGGACATGGATTTTTAGGTTGGCTGTGGTGACTGCAGATTATACTTCAAAGAAAAGTTCATAAACAGTCCTTTTTCTGCAGACTAAACATTGTGGCTGTTTGTGCTGCAAGTACTACCTTTGTACTAGACTTGTAAAGCTACTCTGATAGTGTCAGTTTATTTTTTATGAAGACATTGGAAAACTTCATTGGACCAGTCTCAGAGGGGAGACAAGCTTAGATACCTAGGTTCTTAAATTGTATTAACCTTCACAGAGGCTTACATTTGCCATTCTCTCTGAGCTAGGGCCATAGATCCTCAATATTGATGGCTGCCAGCCTGTAACTGTAGGGGGCAGAATCAAAACATTGAAAGGCTGATAAGAGACTAATCCTCAGCTTCCAGAGACCACTTCATTTTTGCTGTGCTTCTTATAGCTGCTGGCAGGGTAGAATCCAGCACCTACTACAAGAAAGAGCTTAAAGAAAAACACTTAAAAACCCAGGTGGCTTGCCTCCGACATAGAATTACAACAGCAGCCCCTGCCAATGGATCTGGTAACAGGCTATCAGGATGGTATAGTGAGGTCCAAACAGGAGACCAAGGCTATGTTCTTCCTGCTCTGTATCCCTGCCAGAAAATGCAGAAGAACAGGTGTGTGCCTTGTGCGTTCCAGCTACCTCATCCTCTGGGTCAGAAAGGACAACCAGGTTTGTTGAAGGGTACAAGGCAGCCACTATAAAAGTCTTATTGTGTTTGTTTTAATCTAAACAAGCCAAGGTAACTAATGTAAATCTTGCAGAGTTCTCACAGCTGATTTCTCTGAACCAAACAGGCTGCTTGTATGGAGCAGGCAAAATGCCATTTAGATTGACTCCACAAACCAATAGACTTTTTTGTGGGTCATGCTTTTTAGAAAGTGAAGTAGTAAACATTACTGAAAAAGGAGGTTTTTATGTTGAACTGCCTCGCTTTACGTCGGATGCTCAACAAACATGCTGCTCTAGAGCCCTTTTGGCACTGCTTGCTGTACCATCCGCTGCCTGTTACAGACTGATTTTACTAATGGATGATGACACAGCTTGTGAGCAGAGGAAGGCTTGAGTGTTCGATGTTGCTAAAGTGTTATCAGTGTATTCTCCTGGCCTATCTTCAGAGTATTTTAAACTACTGCATTAGTTTGGGGAAAGTTCAGGCAGCAGTTATGACTTCATGGATTTTTACTGTGTGAAAGTATAGAACATAGGTAGCAGAAAGTGGAGCAAGCAACTGTGTGAGGAGGTTGGTATTCACCTGCTCCCATCTCATATGATCTAGGCATGCATTAGCAAATGGCTGTAAGGATTAGTTGCTCAAGACCTCTTTGTGCCCACGTATTTGATACATTGGCTGAATAATCATTTTTTTTCCGTCTAACAGTAGGATGAGAACTTTACCGGACTGATCAGATATAAATATTTTTTTTAAATGGCAGACAGTTCCACTTTCCAATTGCTTGCTGGGTAGGAAATGCATTTTACATCAAATGTGTATGGGTACTTCAGAATCTTCTCTCTATCAGTTGCATTTTGGCAAATTGTGTATCAGTTGCCAAAATGGCTATAATGGAATATTGTGTAAATTCTTGGATGCTTTTTTCTTTAGGCCGATCATGTCTGAATTTTCAGGCTCAAGAGACCAAATCAAGCCTTTCAAAGACTCTTGAACAAGTCCTGCAGGACAGTGTTGCCCTCCCTTATTTTATCCAGTTTATGGAACTGCGTAGAATGGAACATTTGGTTAAATTCTGGTTAGAGGCTGAAAGCTTTCACTCCACAACATGGTCCCGCATAAGAGCACACAGCCTGAACACAGTTAAACAGAGTTCATTGGCAGAGCCAGTGTCTCCCTCAATAAAACAGCATGAAACCACAGTATCTTCTCCAACTGGATTGCTTGATGAGAGGTTGGAGGATTCCAGCACAGTCCATCTGCTCATGACCAAGACAGTACCAACAGACCTGAATGACAGAACTGGCAACATTCAGAACTACTTGCTGTCAAGCCACGATAGCAATAATGCCAGGGTACTTCGTCTTGGGAAGTCTGAGGCAGGGACCCATTCTGTTCCAGCTGAACAGCAAGAATCTTCCAGGCTAACAGTATCAAACAGAAACAGCCCCTCTTCTGCACTAAAGGACTTGTCAGAAAAACTAATGAAAAGTAAGTGGAGGGGCATGGGAGGGTAAATAAATGCCTTTAAACAAATTTCCTCCTAATGTATGGGGTGAACCTGACTAATGTATATTTGTAACTTTTCTTTTAAAGAAAATTGCTAATTTATCACTAGCATAATAGCTCAGGATAATAGTTGGTAATGGTGATATATAATCCTTAATTAAATCTTAGGATTCTTAAAGTAGACTGATTAAATTAGATTTTTTTTAAAAATGTAGTTGGATTTTCCTACAGGAGAGGGAGAGCATAAATGGAGAGAGAAAGAATCATGATGTTAAGAGGACTGATTGTGCTAAATTCATGACTGATTCTGACAATATATACCTCAAGCTGCTTCTTGTGTCTTGGAAAACTCTTCTGAATCTGCAGTTGCTTTGCATCTTACCATATTGTCTATAAAATGGAAATTGATAACTATTGATAGTTTAATAGATGCATTCCACTAAGGAGAAACAAAAGATGTGGGCTTATCACAATTGGAAAGGGTTACAGTGTTTAATTCTGGTCGTGTAGGAGGCAACCAGTTTGGGAGAATCTCCCCACAGTGTGCTCACAATTCTGTCAATAATAATAATGGGAACTGTGAAGGGGACCTCCAAAAGGGTTATGGGCTAAAAAACCATGAAATGTTCTGTTAACTAAGTAACTAAAGGAACTCTCAGCATTGATACCTTGACAAACTGACCTGCTGAGACCACAAAGCCATAATGGAATTCTAACCTTAGATATATCCCATGTAACTTTCTTTAAAATAAATAAAAAATCAGACTGCTACTGCTGCTGAGAATGATGCCCTTGTTGGGTTTGCTTTGAATTCATCATTATGGATGTACACTGTTGCGGGTTTTTTTCTGTATATCTAGCAAGTTCTCTTAGCAACAGCCTGGGATGAAAAAAGGAAGAATTGAATTCCAAAAGCAGGAACTGTCAGGATACTGTGTAGGCCAATGTTCAGGCTGAACTCTTTTGTAACATTGAAATGAATCTCTTGAAAGATTTGTGTTAAATATTATGCTGTCAAACAGACTTCAGAATCATTACATTTTCTGGCATTAATTTTAATTGTACCTGTACCTACATGAGTAAGCTTGCAAAATCAAGGCACTCTTTCTAATGGTTTTTCTATTTTAAATGTAGCAAAGCTTGAATGCCAATGAGGGGTGGTAGTTGCCTTTGTCTGGAAGCTGCATATGTCGTATATTGTAAAATAACCATGATGAATCTTCTCGAATGCGTATGGAATATGTTTTTGCTCTTGGATTTATTTGATCAAGCTTTTCATAATTGATTTGTTCTAATTTCTTCTTTAGACACTTTCTGCGGGGAGTAGTGCCTATTGCCATGAGCAGAAGCACAGACATTTGATTATATATGGTAGTAAGTAGGGATGTAAATACCCATTTAAAAAGTTAACCAGTTAAATGATAGAATTGTAATTGTTTAACCAGTTAACTGTGGAGGGCTGGTTCAGAGTGGCTGGGACTCGGGTTCCACAGCCGTGGCTTTTCTAGGCAGGAGCCCCTGTGGCCGGGGTCCTTCTGAGCAGCCTGCTGGGGGTAGAAGGCTCTTCTAGACCAGCCATGCCATGGGTGAGGGGCTGTTCTGGACAGCCCTGCCCTACCGCAAGTGGGCCTGGCCCTTCGGTTAACCAGTTACTGGGTAAGCATGCAAGATTGTAAAGCAGAGGGGGGCAGACTATGGCCCGTGAGCCATATTTGTTCCACCAGCAATTTTAAACCAGCCCTCGAGTTCTCACTGGGGAGCAGGGTGTGGGGCTTGCTCTGCTCCATGCGGCTCCCAGAAGCAACAGCATGTCTCTCTTCTGGCTGGCTCCTATGCATAGGGGCAGCCAGAGGACACCACCCCCACAGCTCCCATTTGCTGGGAAATGCAAGCAATGAGAGCTGCAAAAGTGGTGCCTGTGGATGGGGCGGGGAGAGAGGGCAGCACATAAAGCTACCTGGCTGTGCCTTCGTGTAGGAGCCAGAGGGAGCAGAAGGGGACTTCTCTGTTTAAGGAGGCAAGCGGAGCCTGAGCTCCCTCCTGCCCTCCGAACAGCTCAGGCCCAGCCCAGAACACTCTCCTGTGCCTCCAACCTCTCCGTCCCACCCCAGAGCTCGCAGCCAGAGACTCTCAGCCTTCCCCCTGCACTCCAACCCCTTGCCCCAGCCTAGAGCCCCTGCCTCTCCGCTGAACCCCTCGGTCCCAGTCAGGGCCCCCTCCTGCACTGCAACCCTTCATTTCTGGCCCCATCCCTGAGCCCGCACCCCCAGCTGGAGCCCTCACCCACTTACGCACCCCAGCCCCAATTCTGTGATCAATCATGGCACTCTATGTAATTTCTGTACCCGGTTGTGGCATTTGGGCCAAAAAGTTTGCCCACCCCGTTGTAAGCTCTGTAGGGCTGAGACCATTTCTCATGTACAGCATCTAGCACAATGAAACCACAGTTCTATCTGGGGCTATTGCAATTAAAAAAAGATGATTGCAGGAACTGGGTCCCCCTTTAAAAATAAGAGTCTAAAGGGTTTGGTGCATAGATGTCTGAAATACTGGATATTTTTCTTGAATTTATTGCAGTGTGTCAAATGTTTGGGATTCCTGGTATATTTGTTAAAAGGAAATTAAACTTGGTTAATGGCAGTTTATTTTTATTCAAATTTGAACATAAAGATATTTAATTCTGTTGCTGTTCATTGGATGCTCTTGTGTATAAGAGGAGAGGAGCCTTTGCTAGTTGTAATGTAGGCCCACTGTGTAGTACAGAGTGTCCCCACTTTATGTCCAAGATACATTCCAAAAAACGTGGTCGTACAGCGAAACGACATACAGCGGGGAAGTTTGTTTACAGCCACCAGTCCTGGCTCTCAGTGTTCTATGCTGTTATTTAGCTCTACTTAATCTCAGATGTCTTCTAAAAGCCCAGTAACCAGTGGAAGTGTTGGTAATGCTGCTAGACAATATTGACCTCCCATGGTCTGGCAAATTCTCAGGTTCAGCACTAATCAGGTCCTGAGGGTGCTGAACTAGAGATGCTCAACCTTTATCTGACTCAGAATAGTCAATGTATAATCCTCTTTCTTTCCCTAGTCATCTATATTAACTATTTCCTGTTGCCAAATTCAAGCTTCTCATGAGAGCATAAATTAAGTTTTGTATATTGAAAAAATTAATATGATTTGAAGAAACTGAACTCATAACTGAATTTCCAGAAGTAAAGTGAAAGTATTACCCGCTAAGGGTTTATCATAAAATTAGTTTTCCAACAATGCATGTCAATGAAATAGAATGTAATTAAATGGAATTTTATAGTAAGTAATATTTAGGTTGTGTTATTCAAATTGTTTCTAGTTTCCATCTATTACATTTGTGGACTTGGTTACTTGAAAGTGGATGCAATAGAAACAACCCTTTAAGCAAGCTTTGTCTTTGAGGCTAAAAGCAAAGGCTGTTCATATATGTACTGTAATAATGCTAGGCTAAAGATACCTGACGTTGCAAAGCCTGGTAGTGCAACTTATTTTTCCACTGACTGATTATTTCACACAGTTATACTTGTAATACTTTCTGTATTTAAGGATGGGGTCTGTCAGTAAAAGTTAAGACAACAACAGAAACAGATGAATAACAGAAAGTAATGTGTGGGGCCTTGTACTCCTGATACCTCAGTTTAAAAAAATGCCAGAATTCCCCTATAAAGGGGTGGTTTTTTGCACACCTATAAAGAGGGCCAGAGTTTGCGAGCTTTCTTTAGAAGTCTTGCTTTACTGAGGCATGGCTGCACCTTGGAGATAATATAATTAGTCCATGTGGTGGAGGGGTGGAATTGGAGAGCTGTACCCTTCTTCTGACCTGTTGGCTGGTGCATGGTGTTCTTTCAGTAGCTGGGTATGCTGTGACCAGCCTACAGACAGCTGTCATGGTAGGAATTGCTGTCTGGAGAATAGAACAGGAAGTTAAAAGGTTGTATGAAAGGACTGCCATTTTTGAGTAGATGCTTCCTCTTCCTAAGTGACAATGCATATCATTTACTCACCTTATAGATCTACATCAATGGATCTAAAGTTCAATGTGTGTTTTCCTTCTTTCAGGTATAGAGCGGGATGCAGTTAATACTTTTACCAAATATATTTCTCCAGATGCTGCTAAACCAATACCTATTACAGAGACAATGAGGAATGATATAGTGGGTAAGAACAAGCTGTATTTGATAACATTGACTTGACCCATTACATCTCCCCAAAACAAATAAAATTGATATGCAGCAGAATGGCTTCGTCTTTCTCGTAACAATACAGTTGCTTTCACTTTTTGAGTTTATAATCACAACAGTAAATAGATTATAAAATATACACCTAATTTCACAAATCTCCAACTATTTATTAGACTTTTCTGTGGTGTTTATTTGTATAGAAACTGAGCACCTCATATGCATTAAGGTAGTGGTTCTCAGCTGGGGTACATGTACTCTTGGGAGGAGACACAGAGGGCTTCCGGGGGTACATCAACTCATCTAGATATCTACTAGTGTTTTTTATGTAGCCTGTTGAAAAACTATGCAGAGTCAGTACAATTTAAAATTTCATCCAGACAGTGACTTGTTTATACTTCTCTGTGTACTCCACACTGAAAGGACAGTAAAAATCAATTTATAATGATGTGGTAAAAATGAGAAAGTGAGCGATTTTTCAGTAACGTGCTGTGGCACTTTTCTATTTTTGTATTGTGCGCTGTGGCACTGATTTTTGTAAACAAGTAGTTTTAAGGGAGGTGAAACTTGGGGGTACACAAGACCAATCAGGCTCCTGAAAAGGAAAAAATAGTCTGGAGAGGTTGAGAGCATTAAGGGATTTACCTTCTCAAAACCCCTCTTTTAGTATGGAGGTTATATAATCCACATAAGGCAGATTGGAAACAGAAGTGTACAGGTTGAACCTCTCTAAACCGGGACTCTCTGGTCCAGCTGGAACATGGATGTTCCAGAAGCAGAGAGTCCTGGTGGAGGGCTGGTGGCTGGGAGCCTTGTGGGCTGGCAGCTGGGCTGCCCGGTGGGGGTGGGAAGCCCTAGCCAGGACTGGGAAGGCCAGGGGAGAGCAGAAATATAATCTAGATCTTCTGAGTCCCAGTTCAGGGTTTAAACCGTGAAAATACTCTTGTCCTCTTACAGACAACATTTGAAGTAACAAACTTGTTATGAGCAGTCAGATCTGCTTAATCCCACTTGGCTTGAATTGTTGTTTGTTTCCATTAGACGTATTGCCAGTGATTTCTTTTAGCTAAATAAATCCAACTGCTCATTAAAATTGGTCTGGTCTCTTTTACAGCAAAGATTTGTGGGGAGGATGGACAGGTGGATCCTAACTGTTTCGTTACTGCACAGTCAATAGTGTTTAATGCAATGGAACAAGAGTAAGTTGATTCCGTGGTTTGGCTTTATCATGTTGTGTGTTTTCAAAAACAGTTTAATAGATCGAAGAATAAACATATTCATACGGTTAAGTGAATGGTAACACTGCTAAGTCACTCTATGCTACCCCTTACACCTAGATTAGTCTGCCTCCATGCTCCAAACCCCCTCCTTTTACTCCTCTAAATCTGTTATGATTGCTTCCCCGAAGTCATTCATAAATGCTGCTGCTAGATAATTACACCACTTCCAGTTCACGCAGACTTACCCCACGCACTATTGTTTCTTATCTGTTTTGCCTTTATCTGACTAGATTTTTTTTTTAAGCATCCTGGAGCAGGCACTCGGTTTTATTTGTAAAATGCCACATTTGCTGTTGGCACTTGATAACTAATAATATTTAGTATCGCTTTGTCTATGTGCAGGCACTTTAGTGAATTTTTGCGAAGTCACCATTTCTGTAAATACCAGATTGAGGTGCTGACCAGTGGGACTGTTTACCTGGCTGATATACTCTTCTGTGAATCAGCACTGTTCTATTTTTCTGAGGTAGGTCCCTCCCACCACCACCCTGCAGTGTAGTATAATAAAACCATGTATGCCATAAAAGCTTTATTTTAGGACCCCAGTAATTTATAACTTGAAAATAGCAGATACACATAATGCTAGGGGAAAAATGCATTCAGCTATTTTTCCTTTTTGTGTAGAATCATTCCAAATGTTCTAATTTCTTTGTTTTATTTTAGGCTGAGCTTTCACACATCTCTTCTCCTGTGAAGAGCTCCATCATAGCATTGTCTTTTTGCTCTGTAGCAGGATATTGTAACAATTCATTTACCTACCCCTCATGGGGCTACTAGAAGGTTTAATGTCTGTAAAGCTTTTTGAGAATCTTGAAAAGCCCTAGAAAAGTACTAGGAATTGTAGCAAAATGATGCGCACAACAACTTAATCTCTTGCAGAGTAAGCTGCTAGCAGGTAGAATTGTTTAATCTTGCCTTGGCTTTTAGCTATTTGATAATCTTGCCAAAAGAAGCATTGACAAGAAATACTGGGCAAGATTCTGATCTGGGTCATGTTGATATAATGCATGACTTCAGACCAGCACATGGCATAATGAATGTTTGAATTTGAAATATCTTCACAATAGCAGTGCTCTCTGTTTAGAGAATTGGGCTTGTTAGCAGGACAGAACTGTTTTAATAGCCTAACTACAGTATTCCAAACTACAGTGGCCTGTATATCTTGAAACAGCAGGTTAAGAAGCCCAAACACCCACACTGTTTTAGTGTTGCATTAAGATAACATCCATACAGTGTGAAAATTATTTTTCTGTGTTCCTATGTGTTTTCATTTGGTACGGGGATGTGCAATTACCCAGGCATCATGTGTGACTGAAATATTGGCATTTATTATTACTAGTTTTTTATGGTATTTGTGAGTGAAGACAGACTGTGAAGCCCTCTTTGTAAACAATGCATCTGACCACCCAGAAAACCTATATGGTTTCTGCCCAGATAACTTGTGTATTGATGTGTGAATCAGGTTTTTTGGGGGGAAAAAAAATTGAAAAGGGACCAGGTCTGCCTATGTTCCCCTTCCACTTCTTAGTAAAAACTTGTTTGCTCTTCTTTGAAAGGTTATATTTAATATTCTTAATTTCCCTTCCAGTACATGGAAAAGGAAGATGCAGTTAATATACTACAGTTCTGGTTGGCAGCAGATAACTTCCAGTCTCAGCTTGCTGCCAAAAAGGGCCAATATGATGGGCAGGAGGCACAGAATGATGCCATGATTTTATATGATAGGTGAGTTGTTCTAACAATCGTTTGCCTTCACAGCTCCAGTTAGAAAAATCTAGTACTTGTATATGTGGCATTGCACACAGGGATAGGTTTTTTTCCAGTAAACATTTTGCATTCTTGGCTTTCTAGATATTTGGTATATGGGACTGCGGGGCATGGGCATGTTTATTAAAGTGTAATGTAAGTGTGTGGAAAATGGACCTTTTTAAGTTCCTTGTATACAAAGACGTCTACAATCTTTGGAAATCATTTTGCATGATATTTCATGAGAAATATTGATTCTCATCTATCCTGTTTATGCTGGAGGACTCTGTGGGTAACTAGTGACTATTGTCATCACAATCCAGAGCAGTAGGGAGGGGAACAGTTTGTTGGTCACTGTTTACAACTATGGATTTGGAGTTAAATAGATTGTAATTCAAACTCCTGATGTACAATTGAGAGAGAAGCTCGCTCTTGACTAGCCAGACAATCTCATGCCTTCCATAGAAGGCTGAGACAGCTTCTCAGTTTAGTTCTCTAGTCAGGAAAAATGGGTAAGAAAAAACTTGTTTCTAATATTTAGGAAGTTTTTTTTTAATAATTACCACTTTTTGGTAATTAAAACCCTTCAGCTTTCATAAAGTAATAAGAAAGGGTATCAATAATGTCATGTCCACTCCTACCTTTGGAGGTTGCCTTTAACCATTTTAAATCAACAATGGTTTCCTAAACTACTTCTCAAAAACATGTTCTAAAGCTGAAGTGTGAGTAACCAGGGCCACAAGCTGTGCTGAATTCATGTATTGTTCTGCTAGGATCTGGTGTCAATGAGAGAGGGAACCGTCCCTGACCTTATTTCAAACTAAGCAGCTCACTCAGTTCCCTAAAATCAGTTGTTTAATAGTTCAGTTAAAAGAAAATGAACCTGCTGTGGGTTCTTGGTGCTTCCTGCCTGCTTGCTCTACAATATAGTATTAAGTGCACAACTCTGCCCATAAGCAGTCACATAATGTACTTTATTCCCTTTACTCTGATCTCATTTGAAGAGATATTTGTTTCCTTAGTTCAGGGAATTTTTTCCCTAATTTTTGGATATCAGTTGTACATTGGTTTTTGAGGCTAATGCCACCTAGTGATCACAATATAGCTAACTGTTTGGTGTGAAAAAGCTATTTTGCCCACCCAATGAACATTTTGAAGCTTGTCTTACATATACTTTTCTTCCACTATCCCGTTCTGCAGATACTTCTCCCTCCAAGCCACACATCCTCTTGGATTTGATGACTTTGTGCGATTAGAAATTGAATCCAATATCTGCAGGGAAGGAGGTCCACTCCCTACCTGTTTTACTACTCCATTACGGCAGGCCTGGACCACTATGGAGAAGGTGAGAGAGCGCTTTTTGAAAACAGTCTTGGAAACTACTAGAGAGAAAAGATGATCAATAATAGATTTTTTTTTTTCTCCCATCTCTAATGTTCTCCGTTCTTAGTGTTTTATCCCCTTGCTGCAGAGGTGATGTAGAATAGTTCCCTATGATAATTTTTCAGTGTGGTTTGTCCAATCTGTTTTTAAATCTTCCAAGAAAAGACTTTTCTGTTAACTGTTTTTATAAAATGGTCCTTTTGGAGGCTATTCCATAACAATATCTCCATTCTCTTCTGAGGTCATCCACCAACCTCAGCTGATTTTAGTAGACACTTCCTCTGTCATTACCTTTTTGCCCAGCCACATCCTTGCAGAAAAAGCATTCTTAAAAATACTGATAGCTGATCATTACAAGTTGCTTTGCAATTCTCTTGCAAGTAACAATATGCCACTAACTGAAATATCTGAGTTATGAAGACAATGCTTGGGTTCTTTAGCTGGTCAAAACTCTTGTCTAATGTAGCAAAGACATTTTCAAACTACAAGAATCGGGAGAGAGATTAGGAGCAAAAAGCGCAAGCCAAGTGCTTAAACCCTTCAGAGACTGAAACAAGTGGGGCAAGTCTAGTTTAGAAAATGAGTTTGGATTAAGGTAGGGCATGAATTTAAAGCCTGATACCTGTTCCTGAATAACTCCATATATGGACATTCTAGCTCCATTAAGGATAGATGAGCCCTTAATTCCTGCGTATGGTCAGATATCCCTTCGCTGTCCTACGTGTGCCACTGTAATAGTCATTCATTCAGATTGTATCCTCTGCCTTTTTATCAACACAACCACTTCCTCTGTTTCCTAGGTTTTTTTACCTGGCTTTTTGTCCAGCAACCTTTACTACAAATACTTGAATGATCTCATCCATTCAGTACGAGGAGATGAATTTGCAGGGGGGAATATTGCACTGACTGTTCAAGGCCCCAATAGCTCTCCTGACAATGAGCCTCATACAACTGGTTCTGATGGCTCTGCCTCCCAGGTAAAAATTTCCTGTTTTACTTCCATCCTAATAGCAGCTGTGATCATTCCATAATGATATCCCCAAACCTGTGAAGAATTGCATGCCAAGCAGCTTTGGTTCAGGGAACATTTTCATGTAATTTAAGTCTCATGTTTAGCTTCCCCGTTAAATTCTACATTAGAGTAGAAAATCTTTAATCTGCCTTAAATCAATAAAAGTTATTCATATGGAAAAATACAATGCAATAATTAGTTTATTGCCTATTCCTAATCCAAGTTATAATACTGTGCAGATACTGCTACAATTTGCATTTTTGGACAGTGGTTACCATTAGAAATGACAGCAATGTTATACAGTGGAATCTGAAATACTGTAGGTTTTTCCTTAAAAACAAACAAAACACAAATATCTATGATACTGTATTTTAACTGTTGGAAAATGTTGACTTTTTAGTATTGACAACTGAATAAATTCTGGTATAGTTAAATTATAAACAATGTAAGTTATGGATCTTAGTGTTTATTTACAATAGCATGGTACTTAACAACAATCTAGTTCCTGTAAAAGTCAGATATAGGAGCAGAGCATTTCTTTTTCAGATGAAATAGAGACAGCTACTAGTGTAGAGAGGAATAGCAGTTAATATCTAGTGTCTAAGTTTCTGTGAAAGCAGAAAGGATCCAGCAGATTCTGTTGTGCTTTATTCATCAAGCTAGCCAGATGTCCAGTCAGTTTAACTGGTTAGAAATTGTGGTAGAGTCTTGATTCCTGGAAGAGAATTCTGTGTCTAATTCTGATTTTTGGTGGGAATGTGCTTGTAATTAGCTGACCTACATGGTGGCAATTAGGGATGTCAGCATGTAGTCGACTATACGATTAACCAAAAAAACCTAGGCTTATTGGTTAATCTTGTTGGCTACATGCATATTCCCCCCCCCCCCCTTGCTGCCTTTGTATCAGAGGCAACAAGGCGGGGGAGCGGCAGCTGGTGCCAGCGAGGAGCTAGCTTAAAAGCCGGCTTTCCATGAGCACCAGATCTGCTTGCCCCCACCTCTGCCCTGCTGCCTCTGATAGAGAGGCAGGGGGAGGGCAAGGGGGAATGAATGTAGTGCATGCATGATAGAGAGGCAGCAGCGCAGAGGGTGAGGGGAGCAGGCTAGAGCTGATACACGCGGGGAGCTAGCTTGAAAGCTAACTCCCAGTTCCCTGTGTGTATCGGCTCCACGGACCTGCCTACGGGGAAGACAGGCAGGAGCTGGTGTCGCCTGCCCTCCCAATCACGGAGAGGGGCAGGAGAGGCTGCCATGAAGCAGCCCCTGTCCTTAGGGGGTCTGAGCTCCCTGTGAACAGAGGCTGCGCCGCATCCCACATAGCAGCCTCTGTCTATGGGGAGCTCGGATCCCCCATGGACAGTGGCTGCTGCCATCCCACGCTGCTGCCTCTGTATCAGCACACTGGCTGCCAGCCCCACCCTTGAGGACCATCAAATAGTTGTGTAACTGCTAAGATTGCATATGGTTACACAACTATTCAGTTACACAATAGCTAACATCTCTAGTGGTGATATCTGAGTTTGTGCTCCTGTTTATGTATGGTGCACTTGAAGATGATTACATTGTGAATAAAGACTTAAGAGATCTGTTGCTGGGGAAGCCAGAGAGTTTTTTAATAAAACACTAAATAAGACCACAGGTTGAACCTCTCTAGTCCAGCACCCTCAGGATCTGACCAGTGCCAAACCAGAGAATTTGCTGAGCCATGGGAGGTCATTATTTCTAGCAGCATTACCAACATTACCACTGCTTGCTGGGCTCTTAGAAGACATTTTGGGGTAAATTAGAGCTAAATAGCAGCACAGAACACTGAGACCCAGGACTGGTGGCTGTCAACAAACTTTATGGGACTGCAGGAAACTTGGCCACGCTCATAAGTGGACATCCGACTAACTCAAATCATGCCGGACTAGGGAGGTCCAACCTGTACTTTGACTCGTCTGTGAATCACATGGAAGTGAGACCAAAACTGGCTTCCTTTGATGCCCACTTGCTTTCTAACTTCATTGAAAAATGAGAGATTAGATTGTTTACTTTTGTTCAGTGACTTGGTGAAAGTCCAGTTCTGTTTAATCTCAACTTCAGGTTTTCTGTGTTTCATTAATGGCCTCTCTGGTTCCTCACTCTTTTCTCCCCCTACCTGCCCTAGAATGCAGCTTTCTCAAGAGTGTGCCACTTGCATTTATAAGTGGGTCCAGCCTGAGAAATGGTCAACAGAGCAAGGCACATCTAGGAGCTTTTCTTGGATAATGGCAAACACGTTTTTAGAATGGAAGTGTCTGTCCCAAGTGAAAATGAAACTGTAGTTTTGTTCACATTCCATTCAGATGTGGAACTGGGGCACCGCATAGCAGTAGGTTCCGGGTTACCAGCGACTTAATTTACTTCAGACATTGAGCTTGACTTTAGGGCAGAACAGTTCCAGAAATCCGGCAAATGCATTCCCTGTCAGCCTAAACAAAATAATAGCAGTAATCTCAACTGCAAAGAGAGGGAGTAAGATCTGAACTCCCTGTCTGTGTAGCCTGCCAGATCCAGAAAAGCTGTGCTGTTGAACAAACTAAGTAGGAATGTTGCTGATATAAATGGCAGAGTGTGTTTAATAAATAGAACACGGTGTTTTGTGGTGTCCGTAGTTATGCCATTGAAAGGAGAGAGTATTCTCTTGTGTGTGCTTCCACTGCCTACCTGCCTCTGTAGTCTGAAGCAGCTGCCATGAACGTTTCCATTTGAATACAGTGTGTTAGTGAGTTACTGTATATGTACACTCACTCACTCACACCTTTCTTTGTTTTCTTCAAGATGAAATAAGCAACTAGCCCAGGAAATGTACGTTTTGTTCTATGTAGGGGAAAACATGCAACATTTCATAGGAACCATGTATTTCCATTGAGGATTAACCATGCATTTACCAAGTAGATGGCAGGAACTGGGGGGACTTTTTTAATAGCTGCAGCTTTTGAGAGAGCTCCCTCTTTTTTAAATTCAGAAACAAATATGTGCATGCGCACACACAACCACTCTTGAAATCGGGGTGGGGAACCTCAGGCCCAGGGGCCAGATGTGGCTCAGCATTGGGGAGCCCACGCTAGCGCTCCAACCCCCCTGCTACCCACCTGCAGGGCTGGAGCACACAAAATCTACGAGCCTGGGCCCCCGAGACTCTGGTGTGCAAGGGGAATGTGAGGAGTGACTTTCTCCTTCTCAGTCAGGGGCTTCTCACTTGTGTGTGGCCCCCGATTGATTTTTCTGTGGCTCAGTGACCCCCGACCCAAAAAAGGTTCCCCACCCCCGCTTTAACTAGACATATTCTGACTTGTGTATTACATGTTTTGCTTTTTTATGCTCTGTTCATGTAACTGTACATTATCACTGTCTGTTTAAAAATAATGTCACTTATTCTGAAATTCATATTTTGTGGGGTAGAGGCTGTAAAATATTTTTCAGTCTACTTAGAAATTTTGAACTATTTTATAGTGTACAAGAAAACTGAACTATCTCTTGACCTGGTGTGCTAAGTGGCTACTAGTTCTTTGCATTTGGCACTAATATTTAGACTTTCTGTTGTAGTCCAGTGTCAAAAAGGCTAATGTTAAAATCCTGAAAAATTTTGATGAAGCAATAATTGTAGATGCTGCAAGTCTGGATCCAGAATCTCTATATCAACGAACTTATGCAGGGTAAGGTTTGTTCAGTGTCTATCGTTCTTTCATGTCTGTGCTTCACCTTTTGTTTTGTTCTTGTTGTGTCCCTTTGTATTAACACTGTAGGTAGGTGCAAGCTGTAGCACTCTTGTTTCATTCCAGAGGGCTATTATAGTTGTTCATTTGTTGGATGAAAGGTGTTCTATCTCTTCAGGTAACTGTATTGGCTTGTCTCCCTTCTGAAGAAAGCAAGCTTGTAACTCAGTGGTATTTGGTCTGCTTCAAACTCCTAGTCTCATAGTTATGGGAGCACTACTGAATTGGGAATTGAACAGTAGTGTCAACCAGGACCCAGTTCAGAGAGAATGGGTGTCAGCCCCAAGGCCTGAAATGTCAGTACTGGCTAAGGATGTTAAATTGCGGTTAATTGACTGGTCGAGTAGTCAATGGAATTTCCATCGACTGCTCGACTAGTTGATAGGCACTTCCGCATTCCTCCTTTGAAATGTACAAGAACCTCTCCACCACCACCAGTGAAATGCCAGGGATCAGCTGTGCGGCGGCTGCCTCTTTGAAACGACGCCTCGGCGTTTCAAAGGGGCAGCAACCTGGAGCCCGGGGTCAGCTGGGGAGTCGCCAACTGATCCCCAACTCAGCTGTGCGGCTGCTGCTGCCCCTTTGAAGCACCATCTCGGGGAAATGCCGCTCGGAACCCAGGGTTGGCTGGGGAGTCTCCAGCTGACCCCGGACTCCACAGCGCTGCGGTGTTTTAAAAGGGCAGCGCCACACAGCTGAGCTGCAGATCAGCTGTGCAGCGGCTGCCCCTTTGAAACGCCACCTTGGGGTTTCAAAGAGGCAGTGCCGCACAGCCGCTTTGAAGTACCCCCCCCCCCCCACACCCCGCTAGAGGCAGCAAGGGGGCGGAATTGACTGGTCGACTGACTATCCAATAAGCATTTGCTGATCGGATAGTTGACTAGTCAACTAGTCCTTAACATCCTTAGTATTGGCATATATGCTGGACTTGCAACCCCTGAATTAGAAGCCCTGTGTGTTAAATCTCATCAAATAGTAATTCTGTGAGGAGTCCCTCAACACCTTCAGCAGGTTAGAATATTGACACTCTCCAGCTCGCAACATTGATGGAATCTTTCCACTTTCCCTGCCTCGTCCCTAAGGGCAGGTTCAGTCGTGATATCTTGATACATGTTTGTGGCTCTCTGACTAAAAAAATCCACCAGTTGATAGTTTGAACACTAATCATAAAAGCCCTTACTGTAAAAATTATTTTTAAACTTCTCTATGTTGGTTCTAAGATGTTTCCTCTGCCCCATTCCCGGAAATCAATTTAGTGTTTCCTCATCTCTCATTGATGGGTATTGGGTTAGAACCATGGTGTCCCACGTGCTAGCCACAAGGGGCTATTTGACCGGTTGAGTGTGGCTAGTTGGCTATAGCAGTAGCCACTATATTTACATTTTCAGAATAATGTGACTAGTTAAGCTATAGCAGTAGCCACTATAGTGGCTACTGGACACCACGGGGTTAGAAGGCAGCAAGCCCAGAAGATCTCAGAGCAGTGTGCACCCTTAATTGTCTTCCTCCCTCTCACCACATAGAGAAGATACTTTTGCTTTCTGTAAACCCAATTGATTGTGCTTTTCTTCTGCCTCTTAAGTAGTTTCCTGTTGTGGTAGTCATCAGAGTACTAGATGCTTTTGGCTTTGTCTTTTTGCCATGTCTCTCAAATAGAGATGCTTTTTCTGTGGCTTATATTATAAAAAAACTGATTCCTTAAAATAAGGGTTCAGATAGATGCATAGAGCAATTTCCATCCATAACAGAAAATGATAGCACTTTTTAATTTGGGCTTGTCCCTTTTTTGCCATTTTAAAATGTATAAGGAGGTCATGAAACATGGAAACGTAATTATTTCTGCTCATTTCTCCCTCCTTTAGAACTATCAGGAATATCAACTGTGGTCATCCCCGGTGTTGCCAAAGGGCTCTCTGATTGTAGGCAATCTTAGGGAATGCATGTCATTAGAGCTTGTGTTAACTGAAGGGATAGAAATGTCAGATCTTTTAAAAGGGTTTCTTTTTTCCCCACATGTTAACTAGCTATGGAAATTATATAGGTATCGGGAGAAAGTTTAAAACACCCGACTAAATCTCGCCCAATCTCAACTACTTAACTTTCACTGTCCTGGTTCTTTTTGCATCATCAGTGTCTTACAAGCTAGACAGGATTTATCTTTGTAATGTGAAGAATTAAATACTTATGGAGGATGGGGCAACTGAGTCATAAAAAGCACAAGCCAGATTTATTTCATGTTCAGGTCTCCTTTAACTTCAGTCAGCTATTCCCAATGTATTTTGATGGCTGCATTTGGGCACTTATTGCTGCAGATGTTTATGTGGTATAATCTAATCATTTTGAGGTTTGTACCTCTCTCTGCTAGGTTCCTAGAAATGCCATTCTATCGAATAAACTTCAGGTTTACATGAAAGGGAAAATATCTGGATGGTAAAATGCCAGCCCTGACTTTTGGGTGCAAGCATTTCTCAGCCATTGTAGAGAGCCTTGCTCTGATTCTACTGGGCAGTTTTTCACATTGCGCCCCTGGCTAACCTGCGTCGCTTTGCTGCCTCTTGCTGCAGGAAGATGACATTTGGAAGAGTCAGTGACCTGGGACAGTTTATCAGAGAGTCTGAACCAGAACCTGATGTAAAGAAATCAAAAGGTTTGCTTTCCCGTTCCTTCTCTGCGTCTGTAAATGTTTAGTATCAGCTGCCCTCTTCATTGTCCCAGCCAAGGTGCGCTGGATTCTGCTGCCTTCGGAGTCATTCCATGTATTTTTGTCAAGCAGAGGCAAGTGCTTGTGGGACTGTCCTGTACATTCACCCCTTGCTCATTCCCCTGCCAGACCTTGTGTTCCTGCTCCTGCAGGACTCAGTCGTGCTGTGGGCAACCTCTGGGATTTGAACTATCGACCAAGCCCGACAGGGACTGGGAAGCGACTAAAAGCTGAGCTGATAAAACCTCTTCTGTGTTTGAACTTAAAGAGCGTCAGTGGCTCAGCTCTCAGCCGGCTCTCCAGCCTGCTTTACCCTCCCAGTCCTGTTCCTCAGTGTGCTTCCAGGGAGCTGAGGCAGAGAAATGAACCTGACTCAGTGCGGTAGCTCCCCTTAAATTCCTATCTCCCACCCGTGCCGCATGACCTCTGCCCAGCAGCAGCAGCAGCAGAATGTCCCCGTCCGGGGCCAGGGAGGCTTTTCCAGAGCAGGGCACGGAGTACTTGGCCGAGTTGATGAAGATTTGCCTTGAATCCTTTTTCTGTTTTTCTCAACAACAAGGGTCCATGTTTTCACAAGCGATGAAGAAATGGGTGCAAGGAAACACGGACGAGGTACGGCCTGTTTTCAAGCTGCATTTTTGGGGTGTAAAAATCTGGATTCATCATTCCAATGACGGATGAAGGGTCTCAGAATCCTGACCATTGTCTTTGTCTGACATTCCTCCAGCTTGTTAACTGACAAAATGTTCCAAAATGACACCTCTGCAGTTGGGAGAACAGTTTGACCTTTGGCATTGCCAGCTGATTGGCTTAACTAATGTAATTAGTAGCTACAGGCTTGTGGATTGGGATTTTCTGTTGTCTCTGGGGGCTTATCTAGACTACATCCCTCTTTTGAAAGAGAAATGTAAATGAGCCCGATCAAAAGTGCAAATGAAGCGTGGATTTAAATATCCCGTGCTTCATTTGCATATTTGCGTCCGATCGCTGTTTCAAAAAAGGGTATTTCGAAAGTGAAACGGCAGTCTAGACTTGGTTCTTTTGGAAAAAAAACCCTTTTCAAAAGATTTCTTACTTATTTCTTTCAAGAGTATGGGATCTTTCGAAAAAGGGTTTTTTTTCCCGAAAGAACTGCGTCTAGACTGCAGTTTCACTTTCGAAATACCCTTTTTTGAAACAGCGATCGATCTTGACAATATGCAAATGAAGCACGGGATATTAAATCCGCGCTTCATTTGCACTTTTGATCGGGCTCATTTACATCCCTCTTTCGATAGAGGGATGTAGTCTAGACATAGCCTGAAAGGGGACAAACGGCAAAAGAAAGGGATTGGGATTTCCAGATAACCAAGCAGCATTCATTCATTTTCCAAGTGCTAGTCCTCAGGTGTATTCTGTGGGCACCACTCACCTGGTCTGGCATTATTTTTGGGTCCATTACCCTGCATATGGGCCCTTTTCATGCTCTAATTTCAGAGCCTAAAGGATGATCCAGGCCAACATCTCCCAGTTCTTTCTTACTGCTACATGCTCTGAGTCCAAAGGGGCCAGTAGAATTGCCAGGCTCCGGCGGAGGCAGCTCTGCACTACCAGAAGGGGCAGCACTTTGGGGAGGGGCTGAGGCAACCAGCCCTTAGCACTTGCCCAAACCATGCCATGGTCCTCCACCCCCAGCCAGCCCTTAGTGCTGCCCAGACCACATCATGCCCTTCTTCCCCCGTGTCGCCAGCCAGCCGTTAGCGCCACCCGGGACTCTGGTGGCAATTTAAAGCACCTGGGGCCCCACACCGACGGCAGGCCTTCCTGAGTCAGTCATGTGGGGCACATGCCACCCAGATTTGCAATACAGATAGGGGACCACACACCTCAAAGAGCCTCCAGTACAGGTAAGTAACCATTTTGCACAGGGAGTGCTAATTGTTCTGTGGTGATGCTGTAACATGACCACTGCATCTAGGTTGAGGGCTGGAGTCCCCTCTTCAGGACTGAGCATCTCCCCATAAAGTAAATCTGAGGTTCCTCCTGCCACTAAATGGGAAGATTAGCCATGTTTAGGAAAGCGTATGTAACTGCTCCTGTTCTACACGTTTAAAATGTGACTGTAGGAAGAGCACTTTTGGACCTATGACTCAAAGAATTAACAGTTTCAAATGACTTAGTTTCCTTTGTTTTAGGCCCAAGAAGAGATGGCTTGGAGGATAGCAAAGATGATTGTCAATGATGTTATGCAGCAGGCACAAAATGGCCAGCCTTTGGAAAAAGTTACAAAGGTAAATACAGAAACCTCAACCATCTTCTTCTTTTCCAGACTGACTTAGGTAAAACTTTGGGAAGAATGGCACTTTTGCACACTTTTCAGTGCGAGTTTGAGACTGTCTGTGTCAGTGTCTGTCTCAGGATTTCTTGAGAGTTCTCATTAGCATGATAGCAGAAAAATGGCTGAGACAGCAAGATAATTGGTGCTTTATAGATAGCTTTGACAGAAAGCATCTCTCCATAGTTACACAGCTGTACAAGTCGTCTCATCTCATGTTCACTGTTGTTCCCTGGGGGAATCGTTGTAAGCAATCTTAATTAAAGAGATTGCCTTCTTACCAGGGGTGGTCAATACTGGAATGCCTTAGTTAAGTTCACACTTGTTAATTCAAATTAATTGAGTACTAACATACTGCTTAATAGATCAATAAAACATTTAAAAGCTTGAAAGCTGTTGCTCTGTCACACCAGAGCTGGTGCTCTGTCACACCAGCTCTGTCAGTGTGCTACATTTATGGTGCGAAGATAGATTTGGCTTTGATTTAGCATCATGTTTATGTGTTTAATAACTTTAAATGTTTTCGTGTTTCTGGTTTTCTGCAGTCGCGCAAGATACCAGGTTATGAAACAACCTCTAATGCAATAGGTTTATTATGAAACAGTTTAATTACTTGCTGTATTCCTCTTCACTAATCTCCTGATATTGGTAATCAAACTGTCTGATGGCCAAAGAGAAGCTATGAAGTTTGTCTGCATCTCTGTACCATCATCACCTAGGAGTTAAATGTCTACTTAAAATATAGATTTATACCTCTAGTTTGACTGTCGTCCTGTTTATGCAGGAGCAATATGACTGTATTCTTAAACTTAAGTTTAAATTGTATAACGATTAATCGAATCAGTAGATCAGTGTGAGTAGATGAAAAGGTCACATGGAATATATTAACATTTTAAAAACAGGAGCCTTTAAAAATCAGTGGCTGCAGATAGATGGGATTCAAATTAAGCAAGTACAGTTGCAGTAATTGGAAGTTTCTTTCTCATCAAAAATTCTTTCTAGCCAACTTGGTGCAAACCTTTGCCGCTGCAAATGCCTGTCCCTGCACTAGATGGTTGAGCTGTGCAGTTTTCAGGCACCTTGTCTAGAAATAATTTTAATACATGTTTTGTTTCCCAGCTATGATTTCAGAAATGCCAGAGCAAGGAAATCTGGTTTTCTGCTTTTGAAGATAAGTGAACTTTTTCTCTTTTGGTGGAGTCTTCTCTAACACAGCCAATGAAAACAAAGCACTGTTACTCCAGACAGCTGATATTCCCTCATCCATAAGGGAGGAAAAGGAGCAATGCTGGATCTCCTACACAAAGTACAAAGCAATGTTTTTTTTCTACTGCACGTGGCATTCACAATAATGAAGGTTTTAAAGAGATGAAGAAGCGATTCATGAACATGTCACTGGGAAACTGTGATCAGCTTCACAAATACTTTACTCCATCTCTGTAGGACTATTCATCACAATGTCTGCAATGGGACATGGGCCACACCAGGGAGGGGAAAGGTTTTGTTGTGGTTTCTAGTTCTTCTACCACTTGTCATTTTTAAACACGCAACTGTAAAGGCCACAGGGCAGCTTCCTGACCTTACCCATTGGCGAGGTCAGCCTGAGATGAGGAATACATTGGCAGCGAGTGATCGAAAGAGCTATAACCGGTATATTTTTCCTTACTTGAACTAGATGAGTATTCAACTGTAAGATAGATAAATACATTTTACTTCCTGCATAACTGCATTAATTTTGAAAGAAGCATAAAGTGGCCAGGAGTGAAGACCGGACAATGTAACTTTCTGCCCTTAGTCAAGCTGTTACACTTGCATATACGCTTCCATTCCTTGCTTCTATGCAGAAGACTTACAAACCAGTCTCTGGCCTGTGCAGCCCTCAATCTCTGATTCATGGCTCTGAGTCCAGCCCACTGTGCAGAGCAGACTGTACCCAGTGGGCTTTGCTCCATTTTCTTAATTCTCCATGCAGGTATAAAAGAACTGCCCTTATGAGTTGCTACCATTCTCCATAATGTGCTATCGTCAAACTGAGATCTGTTCTCGGATGTTTGTTTTTAAGGAAAAAGATCATTCCGTTTTAGTGCTTTTTGCCTTTATTTCCTTTCGTTATTTTCAGCATTTGCAACTTATATAGCCTTTGGTCTAAACAAAAAGTGAGAGCTTCTAACCACACTTTCGTCTCCAGACTAGTAAGATGATTCTGCAGAGCATCTGAAGCACTCACGTTGTCATTCCAATCGATTATTGCTGTATTTTTATTGTGAAACATTTCTGGTTTGGGTTTATTTTATTATGATTGCTTTGTTTTCTCAAGATTGTGCAAAAAAAATCACTTTATATAAATTCTCAATCATCTCCAATGTTCAGAAAGTCTTGATCGACTAGCAAATATTATTCTGTTGCAATATTTGACTGTATAGAGGCACACTGTGTATTGTCTAAGAAGAAGCAAAAAGGCTGTGTATAAGGTTTTTGGTACTATGTACCACCTCTTATTTCTCTCATGCCCAAGTATTCATGTACTTAAAACATATTATATTTAATTGTGTTTTGATTTAAAATATATAAATATTAAAAATTGTGTCAATTTTCTGTTTTGATGGCATTTGATTTTTCCTACATGCCTTTTGTGCACAGGTCTCCACTTTCATAGAGGGGGAAAAAAATCCTGAAATGCCTCTTTGGCTGGTTATTTATGGTTGGCCACACTTAGTGTCCTTAATGGAAATGCTCATATATTGGCTAGATTAATTTGTTTTCTGATGGAAATTATGCATAGAAGCTCAGCAAGATGAAGTTTTGAAATGATAAACTTGGTCTCTCAAAAGAAAACGAAGCATCAGTTTAGAAGAGCGTGGAGTACGAACGTACGTTGTAATTCAGTCACTGTGTGACTGAGTTACACAGGTACCTTATCCACTGCGCCACTGGGGGAGCCCCCCAACCTCCCTATATCCTGGGCCTCCTATTATCTGTCCTATGTCCCAAGGGTGCCAGGTGCATCCATCACCAAGCTTGTGTTGGGTGACGCCACATTGGATGGGGGGCTCGAACCCTCGACCTCTGGCTTCGGAAAAACTGACGCCCTGGGACTTCCCCGGAATAGTACCCTCCTCTCACTATCCATGCAGTGGTCTAGGGTGGGGCACCAATAACTGTTGCAATATCCTGGATACAGTATGAAAATGGAGCACAGTTCCTAACAGTGCAGGCTTATGAAGCGTCTGTACTCTTGCCTTCGAATGCAGTGCTTCTGACTGAAGCAAGAAGGTTTCTGCCGAACCATGACTGCTGGATACAATACAGCTGCGCTCAGACACTGTCAAATACGTACTAACTGCATATGCATCGACTTAAAAAAATCAGGCAATTGATCCTGTATGCTCCGGTGATACAAGATTTGACGGCAAACCGGTGGCCACCTTATGCCTATGTCTTTTGTGATTTTGCAAACGTATGGCTTTGTTGGGGGTAGAGTCTTCAGAGTCTCTGTTTTACTGTTATAGTGGCAAAGCATCTTTGATGCATGTTACATCCTCCTGATAAGTTTCAGTAGAAGCCCCTGATGGTATATGACATTCATAGTTACACTGAGGTGGTAGAAACTTGTTACAGTGAGTGAGTGGAACCAGGGCCGCCTCGAGCCAATCCTGCGCCCCGGGCAGTGGGCGCGCGGCGCATGCGCTGCCCCGCCCCTGGGCGCACTGCGCACCTTGCAGTTGTAATCGGGCATGCGGCACCTGATGGCAGCTCTAAGGGGTGCCGCACAGCCGGGCACACGGTGCCCCTTACAGCTGCCATCAGGCGCCCCCCCCATAGGTTGGTGCCCCGGGCAGCTGCCCGGCTAGCCACCCCTCTCTCCCCCCCCCCACTTAATCCGGCCCTGAGTGGAACAGTGGAACACACCAAAGAATATTTTCTTGGGACACAGCAGAAAGTTCCTGAAAACTGAGATATTTATGCTTTCTGCTAGAGTACATTAGAATAAAGACCAGCATGCAGATGATAGAAAACTAGCAGCAAGGAGTATTGTTTTTATTGTTGGAGTTCCCTGTTTAAACAAATTTTCCTTCCCAGCTTCTGAGGGGATCTGCACTTAAATCATAGCAGCTTGTCACAAGCACAAGATTTTGACTCTGCTGCAGGATCATGGAAGTTGGCAGGGAAGGAGAAAAACCAGTTTCAAAATAATGGCAGGCAGGGCCTTGGAAGAGAGACAGCGACGCTGTTCTGTACCTGGTTAACGTAGCTGCATCAGAATCTAACCTCTGCTGGGAAAGCCAGGACTTCTCTCTGAATCCACTCCGCTCTCTCCCAGCCACAGCCGTTCAGCTGGCGTGGGAAGAAATTAAACTGAGCGGGCTCAGCTAAATGCCGCAAGGAAGAATAGTGCAGAAGCAAAGGCTCTGACCTACTCACACAAATGGCCTCATGTCTAATCAACCAGGCTTCTGGAGCAAAACTAAAGCTCTGAGGAGTTAACCCTTAGGGCTGTCCTTAGGATGTATGGGGCCCTATCAAGGCTATTAAACCGCTGCTCCGATGCACCCCCCCTGGCTGCCAGTTTGTTAGAGAAGCGATTTTATGATCTTCAGGCACACATTAATGAAATGTTTTTAAAGCAGATTTTAAACTAGGCTCATGTTGGCTAACACCGTAAAGTCAGAAACTGACCGGATGTACCTAGGCTTAGTATGTGCCTGTTAAATGGCTTCACTACTGTGTGAGTGGCTCTTTCACAGGTTCAGTGTGCCTCTAATAGGTCTGGTCTTTTAAGTTAACTAGACAATCCGGAGGAAGCAGAACCACAGAACAGGGATAGGAAGAGGTCTATCTTCCAATGGGGCGATAGACCTATTAAGACCCAGTGGTGCCCCACATTGTCAGGTGCCTTACACAAGTGCGCATTCTGTGTATGTGTAAGGACGGCCCTGGCCTTAGTCCAGTGCTATTGGCTAGAGACTGCCAGTTAAATTAATGCTTACAGGAAATATTATTATTCCCCTCAAAGCTACTTCCAGCAGTTGGCCAACATTGAGCACTGTCCAAGAATTAGGCTGTTCTCAGCTAGCAGGGGAGCAACGGCGGATGTTGCCTCATTCTGGGGGTATGTACATTCATCCTTTTTCTCTCTATAAAGCACTCGGAACTTTTGTTACCCATGAGCTTGTAAAGTTGCAGGATGAGCCTCTGTTCCGGAGATGTATTGCAGTTGGGCTGAGCTGGAAGGGAACGGTCTTGTCATCCAGCCTGTTTTGTTCCTTATGATGAATGTCAGTGAACCACAGGTCCATTAAATCTCCCTACAGCTCAGTGTGACTGGCTTGTTTAACCAGTGTCTGTAGCAAAAACAAGACGCAAGGAGATGCTTTAGAAAAATGTACTGGACCTTGTCTGTTACAAATTTTAGAAAATTGCCAGCTCTAAACTCTGACAAAACAAACTGAATCATTCTTCTTCCTGGGTACTGGCATCTAGAGCCTCTTAGGTTGGTTAATGCTCCCTAAAATCTTCCCTGTGCATCACAAGTCAAAGTCAAGTTTTGTTTTTCAGCCATCAAGCTGATACAGCATGGAGCGTTAGCAAGGTGTGGCAATCTCCCCTCCAATTTTCTAATTAGGCCGTCCACCAGCACATGTTGGACATGGAAGACAATTACTGCCTCCTCGTGGCATAACACGCCACCAGCGTAGGCAAAATGAAAAACACCGGCTCCTGTCCTAGGCTCCTGAAAACGTTGCCTTCCTCTGCACCCGAATTTCAGAGGTGAAAATGAGGTCCCTTTTCTCTATGGGGTCTAATGGCGTTGCTCACTCTATTCCCCTTCTGTTCTCTTCTGGTGGACCAGCATCTACCTAACTAGCAGGCATCCTGCATGGGAAACATGCATGTGGTGGTGAAGTGTGTTTGGAAGCACCCCCTCTCTGCTGTCACGGGGCTGCTTAAATTTAACCCTGCTATTGTTTTGGACCCCCCATTGGAATGGGCACTAGCGCGGCCCGGGCCCTGTCTGCTCCTTGCTGCAGAAACAGGCCGTGCAGAACTGGTCGGCAGTGTGGAGTAATTGTGTCTGCTGTCAGGCTGAAGTAGCCGCTCTGAGAAGTGTGAGCTCCTCCGCGTTCTAACGGGGCGTGGGTTTTCATACGGAACAATGCTCGTCTAGCTGTTGCCTATTTGTCCATGTTAGCACCAACATCACTTAAGATGCTTACCACAAACAGACTCCCTGAACAGATTCCCCTTCCCCCAGTTACCTACCCATGAATCAGCGACCTAGTGAACACGGGCACCCTGGGAATGATGAACGAAACGCCAAGGTCGGCATGAAGAATGGCCGGCCTCTAGCTTGGAGTCTATTGTGCGTCCTCCTACTTCATTCTTTTTACCACCTCAAATGTTTAAAAAGGGCACAGAGCTGGAAAGCTCAGCCAGGCAGACAGCCGCAGTCGGGGAGGTGGCTGCAGCTGGTGACCTCTTTCCAGCCTGGAATGCTGATTGTCTTTCCCGCGAATGCTGATGCTTTTGCTCACAAGCCTAATTGATGGGGATAAACACAGCCCTAGATCAAGCCCTACATCAGGGATGGGGAGCCTTTTATGGGCTGGGAGCTGCACGCAAGTGAAAAGCAAAAAAAAACAAACCCCTCACTGATGTGGTCCCTGTGTGAGAAGGAAAAAGATACTCCCCACATTCCCCTTACACACCCAGGCTACTAGATTTTGTGGGCTCCAGTGTGCCTATGATGGGGGGGGGCTTGAGTCTTGGGGACCAGATCCAGGCAAGCCGGGGGCTGCATCTGGCCCCTGGGCCTTAGGTTCCCCATCCCTGCTCTACATCAGGGCATTTAGGATCATGGGAGAAGGCTGCTGTATTGGTTAGGGCACTAGACTGGACAGTGGCAGAGCTGCCACACACATCCTGTTTGCCCTTGGGGAAGTCACTTAGTCCCTCAGTTCTGTCAGTATAAGATGAGCAATAGCGCTTCCCTACTTCCTGCGGTGTTAGGGGACTAGGGAAAGTCAAAATTGTGAGATGCTCCAATACTGTGATAGTTAAATATCTAGACAGTACCCCTGGACATTTTTACACTCACCTTGCAGCTTCTGGCAAGCAGGTGCCCTCATAATATGAAACACCATGGAATTCCACTTCCTTCCCATGTCAAAGCCTCAAAAAGGGACCAGGAAGCACCAGACAGTGCTGTATCCTGCAACACATGAGCTGATTCGAAGATGATGTGGGAGAGGGATGGAAATCCAAGGAAGTTCTACCTTGGCTCGGAACTTTTCTGGTGGCTGTGTAAGTAAAGGGTCCCACCTACGGGATATTTGGGCACAGTACAAACAAAGTAGGGATGTAAAATCTCATGTCATCAGTTAACTGGTTAAAGGTTAGGTTTAACCAGTAAACCGATTAAGTGGGATCCCGGGTGGGGGACTGTTCCAGTCTGGCTGGAGTGGGCTGCTCCCAGGCACCAGTTAACCATCACCCAGTAAGCATCACTCAGTAGGCGTGATGCTTGCTGGGTAACTGGTAACCTGTTCACATCCCTAGTACAAAGCTTCTAAGAACTAGGACAGGGGTTCTCGGTCTGGGCACGTCTACACTAGGAAATTATTTCAGAACAACTAAATTTGAACTAACAAAATCGCAATAGCGTGTCCCCACTATGGGGGAGCCTCGAAACTAGTCCAAGGCAGGCTCCATTATTGTGGACGCGCTACCTTGACTTAGAGCACTGGGGAGTAATTACTTTGAATTCCTCTGGGGAGTCGTTATTTCGAAATAGCAGCACCGGAGCATCCACGCTAACGCTGTTTCCAAATAAGTATTTTGAAATAAGTGTTATTCCTCAAGGAAAGCAGGAGTACAGATTTCAAAGTAACCAGCCCGTTATTTTGAAGTAACCAGCTTGCTAGTGTGGACGCTCCGCTTGTTATTTTGAAAACATAGAATGATAGAACTGGAAGGGACTTCGAGAGGTCATCGAGTCCAGACCCCTGCCCTCACGGCAGGACCCAGCACCCTCTAGATCATCCCTGACAGTTATGTGTCTAACCTGCTCTTAAATATCTCCAGTGCTGGAGATTCCACAACCTCCCTAGGCATCTTATTCCAGTGTTTAACCACCCTGACCATTAGGAACATAAGAATGGTGTGACGGAGGTGCGGACCCCTGCACTACCGGAGCCACGGAAGCAGCCTGGGGAAGGGGCGGACCACTGTCCCGCCAACGGTGCAGCGCATGCGCTGGGGCCGTGCACGAATGTAAACCCCGGCGGTTGGAGCCCAGGGGGGCCCACCCCCGGCCACCGGGAAGGGGAGCGCTGGGGGGATCGGCGTCGTGCCGCGCCATGGCAGGAGGCACTCGCTGAGCGAGCGCGCATAACATAAGAACATAAGAACGGCCGTACCGGGTCAGACCAAAGGTCCATCTAGCCCAGTATCCTGTCTGCCGACAGTGGCCAGCACCAGGTGCCCCAGAGGGTGGACCGAAGACAATGATCAAGCAATTTGTCTCCTGCCATCCCTCTGCAGCCTCTGACAAACAGAGGCCAAGGACACCATTTTATCCCCTGGCTAATAGCCTTTTATGGACCTAACCTCCATGAAATTATCTAGCTTCTCTTTAAACTCTGTTATGTTCCTAGCCTTCACAGCCTCCTCCGGCAAGGAGTTCCACAGGCTGACTACACGCTGTGTGAAGAAGAACTTTCTTTTATTAGTTTTAAACCTGCTACCCATTAATTTCATTTGGTGTCCTCTAGTTCTTCTATTTAGGGAACTAATAAATAACTTTTCTTTATCCGCCCTCTCCACACCACTCATGATTTTATACACCTCTATCATATCCCCCTCAGTCTCCTCTTTTCCAAACTGAAAAGTCCCAGTCGCTAACCTCTCCTCATATGGGACCCGTTCCAAACCCTTAATCATTTTAGTTGCCCTTTTCTGAACCCTTTCCAAGGCCAAAATATCTTTTTGAGGTGAGGAGACCACATCTGTACACAGTATTCAAGATGTGGGCGTACCATAGTTTTATACAGGGCAGTAAGATATTCTGGGTCTTATTTTCTATCCCTTTCTTAATAATACCTAGCATCCTATTTGCCTTTTTGACACTGCTGTGTGGAAGTTTTCAGAGAACTGTCCACGATAACTCCAAGATCTCTTTCCTGATTTGTCGTAGCCAAATTAGCCCCATCATACTGTACGTATAGTTGGGGTTATTTTTCCCGATGTGCATTACTTTACACTTATCCACATTAAATTTCATTTGCCATTTTGTTGCCCAATCACTCAGTTTGGTGAGATCTTCTTGGAGTCCCTTACAGTCTGCTTCTGCCTTGACTATCCTAAACAGTTTGGTATCATCCGCAAACTTTACCACCTCACTGCTTACCCCTTTCTCCAGATCATTTATGAATAAGTTGAACAGGATTGGTCCTAGGACTGACCCTTGGGGGACACCACTAGTTACCCCTCTCCATTCTGAAAATTTACCATTTATTCCTACCCTTTGTTTCCTGTCTTTTAACCAGTTCTCAATCCAAGAAAGGACCTTCCCTCTTATCCCATGGCCATGTAATTCACACAAGAGCCTTTGGTGAGGACCTTGTCAAAGGCTTTCTGGAAATCTAAGTATACTATATCTACTGGATCCCCCTTGTCCGCATGTTTGTTAACCCCTTCAAAGAACTCTAATAGATCAGTAAGACAGGATTTCCCTTTACAGAAACCATGTTGACTTTTGTCCAACAAATTATGTTCTTCTACATGCTTCACAATTTTATTCTTTACTATTGTTTCGACTAATTTGCCAGGTACTGAAGTTAGACTTACCGGTCTGTAATTGCCCGGATCGCCTCTAGAGCCCTTTTTAAATATCGGTGTCACGTTGGCTACCTTCCAGTCATTAGGTACGGAAGCCGATTTAAGGGATAGGTTACAAACCACAGATAATAGTTCAGCAATTTCCCATTTGAGTTCTTTTAGAACCCTTGGATGAATGCCATCCGGTCCCGGAGATTTGTTAACATTAAGTTTTTCTATTTGTTCCAAAACCTCCTCTAATGACACTTCAATCCGGGACAGTTCCTCAGATTCATTACCCACAAAGGACGGTGCAGATTTGGGAATTTCCCCAACGTCCTCAGCCGTGAAGACTGAAGCAAAGAAATCATTTAGTTTCTCCACAATGGCTTTATCGTCCTTGATTGCGCCTTTTATAGTTCGATCGTCTAGGGACCCACAGGTTTTTAGCAGGCTTCCTGCTTCTAATGTACTTAAAAACATTTTGTTATTATTTCTTTTGAGTTTTTGGCTAGCTGTTCCTCAAAATCTTCTTTTGCTTTTCTTATTACATTTTTACACTTGATTTGACAGTGTTTATGTTCCTTTCTATTTATCTCACTAGGATTGGACTTCCACTTCTTAAAAGATGCCTTTTGTCCCTCACTGCTTCTTTTACATGGTGGTTAAGCCACGTGACTCTTTTTAGGTCTCTTGCTATGTTTTTAATTTGGGGTATACATTTAAGTTGGGCCTCTATTATGGTGTCTTTAAAAGTTTCCATGCAGCTTGCAGGGATTTGGCTCTAGTCACTGTGCCTTTTAATTTCTGTTTAACTAACCTCCTCATTTTTGTGTAATTCCCTTTTTGAAAATAAATGCCAGGGTGCTGGTCTGCTGAGGTGTTCTTCCCACCACAGGAATGTTGAATGTTATTATATTATGGTCACTATTCCCAAGCGGTCCTGTAACGGTTATTTCCTGGACCTGATCCTGCGCTCCACTCAGGACTAAATCGAGAATTGCCTCTCCCCTTGTGGGTTCCTGCACCAGCTGCTCCAAGAAGCAGTCATTTAAGCCATTGAGAAATTTTCTCTCTGCTTCTCTTCCTGAGGTGACATGTATCCAGACAATATGGGGGTAATTAAAATCCCCCATTATTATAGAGTTCTTTGTTTTGGTAGCCTCTCTAATCTCCCTCAGCATTTCAATGTCAGTACCGCTGTCCTGGTCAGGTGGTCGGTAATATATCCCTACTGCTAATTTCTTATTATTGGAGCATGGAATTACTATCCATAGCGATTCTATTGAACATGTTGATTCATTTAATATTTTTATTTCATTTGATTCTACATTATCTTTCACATACAGTGCCACTCCGCCACCCACCCGGCCTGCTCTATCCTTTCGATATATTTTATATCCCGGTATGATTGTGTCCCACAGATTTTCCTCATTCCACCAGGTTTCAGTGATGCCTATTATGTCAATCTCCTCATTTAATACTAGGTACTCTAGTTCACCCATCTTATTAGTCAGACTCCTAGCATTTGTGTAGAAGCACTTTAAAAATTTGCCACTGCTTATTTGTCTGCCCTTCCCTGATGCATTGGATTCCTTTGTACGCGGTTGTTTGTCTGCTCTGGCCCATGGTTTGCCCTCTCCCCTCCTTTCTTTCTGACTACAGCTTAGAGAATCTCTATCAATGGATTCTCCTCTAAGAGAAGTCTCCCTCTGATTTACGTGCATCTCCACCAATCGGCTTTCCCCATCTCTCAGTTTAAAAACTGCTCTGCCTTTTTAATGTTTAGTGCCAGCAGTCTGGTTCCACCCTGGTTTAGGTGGAGCCCATCCTTCCTGTATAGGCTCCCCTCTCCCAAAAGTGTCCCCAGTTCCTAATAAATCCAAACCCTCTTCCCTACACCATCGTCTCATCCACGCATTGAGATTCTGAATCTCTGCCTGCCTACCTGGCCCTGCGCGTGGAACTGGAAGCATTTCCGAGAATGCCACCATAGAGGTCCTGGATTTCAGTCTTTTTCCTAGCAGCCTAAATTTGGCCTCCAGGACATCTCTCCTACCCTTCCCTACGTCATTGGTACCTACGACCACCGGCTCCTCCCCAGCACTACACATAAGTCTATCTAGATGCCTCGAGAGATCCGCAACCTTCGCACCAGGCAGGCAAGTGACCATACGGTTCTCCCGGTCATCACAAACCCAACTATCTATGTTTCTAACGATCGAATCACCCACTACTAACACCTGCCTCTTCCGAACTGGCATTCCCTCCCCTCAGAGGTATCCTCAGTGCGAGAGGATACCATCCTCTGGGAGGAGGGTCCCAACTACGGGATGGTTTCCCTCTGCTCCCATTGAATGCTCTGTTCCTTGAGACTTTCATCCTCCTTAAGAGCACTGGGGCTCTCAGACTGGAGGTGGGACAGTACTACAGTGTCCCAGAAAGTCTCATCCACATATCTCTCTACCTCCCTTAGCTCCTCCAGTTCAGCCACCCTGGCCTCCAAAACCCGAACTCGGTCTCTGAAGGTCAGGAGCTCCTTGCAACGGGTGCACACATACGCAACCCGCCCACAGGGCAGGTAATCATACATGTTACACCAGACGCAATAAACAGGATAGCCCCCACTCTGCTGCTGGGCTTCTGTCTCCATTTTCTAATGAATAAGTTTAAGTGTAAACTGGGATTCTTTTTAAACCTCTGGAATATAGATTATTATAAGAGTTATGTTTTAAAGAAGGCCAGAAGTCACTAGTGCCCTCTAACCTCCCCTCTAAACTCCCTCTCCAAACTCCCTGTTAGCAGTCCCTGGTCGCTGAGTCACAGGCTTATATAGCTCTGGTAGCCCCTCCCCCTGACTGAGGCTCAGCCAATTAACAGAGGCTTCTAGATTTCAAACCTTTTAGAAGCTCCTTCAAGCAAACAAACAAACCAACCAAACAGACAAACACAAGCTCAGCACACAGCAAATAACTCCCCCCCACACAAACACACACTCCAGACAGCCACTTACCACAAGGGTCCCGTTTTTACTCCTCTTTTACCTGGAGAACTCCCTCTCCAAACTCCCTGTTAGCAGTCCCTGGTTGCAAGCTACGGATACGCCCAGTGCTGGAGGAGCAGGCATTAGGACCCTGCGGAAACAGGTTGGGAGGAGGTCACAGCAGGTGACGGCCCAGAGCGTGCAGACGCCAGAGATGGGGCGGACTCACGTAATCGGGGACAGAGACAGATAAGAAAGGAAAGAAGGGCTGGAGAGAGGGGGTTGGTTGGCTCCCACTTTGTGCCTTTCCCTTACCAGGAAATCCCCAGGGAAGGTCAAGAAGAAAGAGCCTCCACGTACTAGGGGAAGCGGGACAGACAAAACGGTGTAACCGGATGAGGGAGCCAAAGCCATGGAGTCGCAAATGGGAGGCCCGGGTGCCAAGGGACCTCCAAACACACCCTGAAAGGACTGAGAATCAGAGGGGGACTCATAAAGTTGTGGGGAACTACACGGAAGGAGGGGGAACGAGGGCTGGAGAGCCCCGGACCTGGGGTGTAAAGTCTAACCCCCTCACAAATGGCCATACTGGGTTAGACCAAAGATCCATCTATCCCAATATCCTGTCTGCTGACAGTGGCCAATGCCAGATGCCCCAGAGGGAGTCAACACAACAGGTCATCATCACGTGATCCCTCCTGTCATCCATTTCCAGACATTAGGAAGTTGTTTCCTAATGTCCAACCTAAGCCTCCCTTGCTTCAATTTATGCCCATTGCTTCTTGTTCCATCCTCAGAGGGCAAGGAGAACAGTTTTTCTCCCTCCTCCTTGTGACACCCTTTTAGATACTTGAAAACCTCTATCATGTCCCCTCTCAGTCTTCTCTTTTCTAAACTAAACAAGCCCAATTCTTTCAGCCTTCCTTCATAGGTCATGTTCTCTAGACCTTTAATCATTCTTGTTGCTCTTCTCTGGACCTTCTCCAATTTCTCCACATCTTTCCTGAAATGTGCTGCCCAGAACTGGGCTCAGTCCTCCAACTGAGGCCTGATCAGCGCAGAGCAGAGCGGCAGAATGACTTCTCGTGTCTTGCTCCCAACACTCCTGTTAATGCAGCCAGGATCGTGTTTGCTTTTTTGCGGGCAGTAGCAGAGGAGGCCCGGCTGGGAGCCTGGCTGGTAGGCGATGGGGCAAGCCCCAGAGGTGCTGGCAGTGCCCAACTGGAGCCGCAGGGGGTGCTGTGGTTCAGGCAGGGCTGAGAGACACTGGCAAAGCTGGGTGGGGTCTCTGGATTGGAAGAGCAAGGGGCTGTAGGGCACCACTGAGGAGCCCTGGCAGGGCGGGGAGCAGGCCAGGACTGCCCTTGGGCGGCGCAGCCCAGGCCCTGCCTACGCCTGTCGAATCAGAGCTGCCCGTACAAACACCATGCAAGGGGCACAGCCCAGAGCCACAGCTGCACCTAGCAGCCTGCTAGCCTGCTAGGGTCTGCCTTTCCATCGCAGCCAGCAATGCTGGGGTGGGGGATCAGGGTCTTTAAGGGAGGGGGTTATTTCAAAATAACTCCCTAGTGTAGACCAGGGCTCTGTGATCCATGGAGGAATTGCTGGGGATCAGTGGAGAGCTGGCTGGCCATGGGCTACTGCTTTGCTCTGTTCCACTGAAGAGACGAAAACGACATGAAACTGCTTCTCCCTGGGAGCACCAGCTCTTGTGGCTACAGGGATGTTGGGGCACCGCGCACGGGAGAGGAGGCGTCCGTGCGACAGTCTCGCTAGTAAGACGTCGTAGAGGGGGCCTGTGAAAAAGGCGGAGATGTGTAAGTGCTAGTGCATTCTGAGGACAGACGTGGGGCCCATACAACAGGAGTTAGGCTGGCAGAGTGGGGCTATGCGCTTGGCATAGTGAAGGAAAGTCAGCTGGTGTCCTGGGCGCTCTGCTTTGCACAGCCCAGAAACAGTTCAGCAGGGCGGTGGGAACCTCTTCTGCCAGGAAGGAGCCTGGCCTGGGAAGAACAAGCAGGGGTGGGGGCTATAGGACTGTGTGTTGTGGGGAGTCCGGGACTGGACTAGCAGGGTGCTGCAGATCAGGCTTGAGGTCATTGGTGAGATGTGCAGGGGAACCCACCCCAGCACCCAGTCACATGATGTCTAGTCCCTTCACTTTCAGAAGTGCTGCCGTTCTGAAATGGGGGAAGGGAGGAATAAGGGGGAAGTCTTGAGAGGATTCCAATTTTCAGACTTGCCTGTGGCTTACGCACATGGGAGCCTAAATCCCATTGACTTAAGTCACTTTTGAAAATGAGCCTTTGACCCCTTAAGTCACTTAGATGCATTTGAAAATGTTTCCCGTGTCTTAGTTACCAATCAAGGAAAAGAAAAGGCCCGGGGCCGGGGGGGAGGGACAGCGTGGTGATGCTGGACATAGCTGTGGAAAGGCCTGGCAAGTCTTGGGTTTGAATGGCTATGTCTACACCGGCAGCTTCTTGCGCAAGAACAGCCGTTCTTGCGCAAAAACTTGCCTGCTGTCTACACTGCACACGTGTTCTTGCGCAAGTAAATTTACAGTATAGTGTTGTAAAACAGGGCTTCTTCCGGAAGAGTTATTCCTCTCCCCACGAGGAATAAGCCCTCTTGCGCAAGAGCTCGCAAGAGCTCTTCCACAGGAGAGCAGTGTAGACAGGCAACATGAATTTCTCGAGCAAGAAGCCCCCTATGGTTAAAATGGCCATCAGAGCTTTCTTGCGCAAGAGAGCGTCTACACTGCCATGGATGCTCTTGTGCAAAAGCACATCTCTTGTGCAAAAGCACATGGCAGTGTGGACGCGCTCTTGTGGAAGACTTTTTGCGCAAGAACTCTTCCGCAAAACAGTTCTTGTGCAAGAAGCTGCCAGTGTAGACGTAGCCAATGAGTTTGAAAAAAGGAGCCGATCTTTGTTAGCAGGGAGGGAGGGAGGGAGTGGAGCTGATTTCCGTTTGAAACGCTTTGCGATCAACCAATGAAAAATGCTATATAAGCGCTAGGGGGTTATTATGTTATCAGTGCAGGCCCTTTGCTTCCTCCCAAACTATCTGTTTCCTCTTTTGTTTTAACCAATCAAAATGATCAGGAGCTAGAATATCAGAACATTCCAGTTTTCTGCAGCTCTTTGTTGAGGAGTAAGTGATTCCTATGGCGCTTTATGGAAGAGGGCAGTATGTACAGTCTAAGACCCTGGTCCTGGAACGAGCTCTGTGGGAACAGACTTGTGAGGGCCCATGTGGGCTCTGGTTCTGCCTGCACCAAGTTTGTTGCTGAATTAGGGACGTTGTGGGGTCATGCTGCATGTCTTTCTAAAAGAGATGTTTTAGCTCTTACAGAAGTTATGGACTTGATGCAGAAATTCCTGGGCAGACTCCCTGGCTTGTGTTCTGCAGGAGGTCAGACTACACCACAGTGAATCTCTGATAGGAGATCTAAAGGCTCCTGCTCTTTTAGCAGGATGCTGCCAAGTTGAGCTAGGCTCCAGAATAGGGTTTGTAAAAGCCACATCTAAGATCTACATACAAACCCTAGAAGACTCAGTCCCAGAGTCAGAGACAGAGAGATTTCTATTAAATTACAAAAAGAAATAGGATTTTGTCTGTATATTTACAAGGGCCTGATCCTTGTCAAAGTTTGTAACCCAAACACTGTAGTGTTGATCTTCTAAACCAAGACCACCTGAGAACAAAGTGGAACTGAGTCACCTCTTCCCTGTCCAGCTAAGAGATGCAAAAAGCAAACAAAGTT